>CM037999.1:1475000-2906793 GCA_021234005.1 Nephelium lappaceum | reverse complement strand
ATAATAAACTAATGTAATATTGTGATATTATGCTTGGATAGTTATTATGAATTGTGAATGCCTTGGTTTAATCTAGACGAAAAATTAGACATTAAGTTTCAATTGATTTGTTCTTAATGTATTTAACTATTTTTATTCGTAATATATATATTTTATATGTAAATTTGTTGAAGAGAATGAAAAATTATTATTTGTTAAATTTATCTCACATGGAAAGGTCTAGAATCTAGATCTAAAATTTATAAAAATCCAAACGTGTATACACTTAACAAAGTTGCATACATTTTATGGTGTATTTAATGCATGTCAAAAATTGGTGGCAAAATTCACGCCAGCTTTGAGATTCTGGGAACCATCAATTCATTATGATATAAAGTAATATTTAAGATAACAACCTACAATTTTTGTTAAAAAGAGAAAGAAAAGATAGCAACCAACAATTAATATCATATTCCATGACATCACCCTTAAAGCACTTCGTTTTCAAGTAAACATTAAACAATACTGTCGATTAAATAGCAATTAATTGATTAATTAATTACATGCTCAATGTCATTAACATGACAAATTAACAATAACAACTTAAAAAAATACTAGCACTCCACTTAGAAGGACAAATGATTATGTACTTTCCTATTCATCAAATGGTTATGCACTTTCCTATTATCAAAATGTTAGACATTCAACTCTTATAAAATGTGTTTTATGAATTTATATGGATAATTTTCTCCCCTTATTATGGAAATAATTATCTCATAATTATAATAGTAGATATTCGAACAGTATAAATAGTAATTAATTTTAACAAGTTCCAATGACTTTTAACTTGTTTGGTGTTGACTTTAAAAGAAATAAAAAAAAAAAAAAAAAACCAATAACAATGCTTGAAAAACAAATTAACAATAGTGACCACCTCTCACATAGATAGAGAGGTTAATATACTATTCCTTTACATTAATGTGTTCACATAAAATTTTATTTTTAATTTCATAACTTAAGTGATTGATGTACTTTCCCTTTAAATACATACATATATATATATGTGTGTGGAGAGTCTTCTTTCTATTGTGCGAGAATAGGTATTTTCTTATATATGGGATTTAAAGGGGTTTAATTTCAACTGGTTTTAAAAAATATTAACCTTTAGTATGAAAAAACTAATAATATACAATAATAATGTCCGCCACAAACAACCCAACAATTGTTCAACAATAATGTCCACCGCAGCCCAACAAAAACGCTACAATCCAGATCAACAACACCTGCAATCTCAACTCCATTTCTGTCCTCCCTCCTCACTCGAGGTTTGTTTACTTTCTTTCTATTTCCTTTCCATTTGGTTTACAAGAAAACACAAGAAATTTAAAGAATATCGTTTACTTTCCTTTTATCTCCTTTTCGTTTGGATTCTCAAACTCTATTTTGATTTTGAATAAAGATCGGATTGATTTAACAGGACTTATTATATAGAAGGATATATAAATCTAGAACGAGAATCCTGTTTACTTAAAACTTAACTGTTTTTATCTGTATTTATTTCTTTTTTATTGTAATCATCAAGTAATAGATATTTCAACGTTAAATAATTACATAAAAATTTTAATTAATGACACACATGAAAATTTTAATTAATGACACACACTCTATCTATGTACACGCTCATACTTGTGTCTAGTGATAGAGGAGATGACCTTTATTTCTTTCCAATTTATATTCCATATGACCTAATTACGTGGGGCAAACTGCTAATCTATATGGTCAAATTACGTGGGGCAATCTGTTTTGCTTCATTGTAGTTCAGTATTTCGCAAACATAAATCAATGAAAGCCAAGAGAGTGAAATGTTTTTACTTTTATTTTTTTTTCATTCACATAAAAAAAACATTGTCATCATTCCATCCATAGTTATAGTTATAATTTTATGCAATGTTTTTATTTTATGTATTCTGTTTTTCCTTGCTCATTGTTAAGCTTAGTTTTGCTTTACGACTTGAAGGAGATCAAGTACTGCACCGACTGGAACACAAGTACCACAAGCGTCACAGCTTCGATCATAATCAAAATCATCACAGCAATCATTTTCACAGGGACTTTCACCTCAGCATGGATTATTTTCCGAGTCTTCTCAGTTCTCTTTTGACGAAGTTGAGATGCTGAATCACAGTTTAGCCATCTTGTAACCATAAAATATTGAGTCAATAGTCCACGTAACTATTAGTAGCTGGAGATAAACACAGTATTTCGAAATCATAATAATAAACAAGTATATATACCTTGTGTAAATAAGGTTCCCTTTGCAGATGAACCATATGTCACATGAAGCAGGAGCTTGTAGGCGCACCGAAAGGGCCTTCCTCGACTTGATGTCTATCATTCCCCTTCAACATTAAAGCATTTTAAGGTAAGCAATCCCACGTTTGCACTTCATATCTAATTAAAAATGGATGCCATTCATCTGATGCTTAATTCAACTATGGATGGACTGATGACGGTCAAATTATAAAAGTCCCCTCAGTGTTTATTACCTCGAATAGTGCTTGTCTGCTGCTGCTCCCATCACAAGCTTCCTGATCCCACATTGCGAGATCAACTCCAAAATTCCCTTCACAATAGATTCCATTTCAATGCATTGTGCCTCTGCCTGTACCTAGAATGCAAAAAAATATATGCATATCGGCATCAAACGGTTAGCTTAATGATTTTCTTCATGGTTATGACATTTAATCAAGCATTCCTATAATCCTATACTGAGCAATTCATACCAGTAAATAATTACAGTCATAAGTAGCGCACGCATACATAACAGGAGAAACAAAATCAAGAAGTCATACTCCCATTCGTCGACAGATAGTAAGGTACTCATCCAGCACCTGCTGAATATATTGCCTTTCTAGCTTTCTGTATTCTCTAACGTGCTGCTCTTTAAGTGCACTAGCCGGAAACTTAGCACCCACTGGACACCAAAGCAACCCTGTTAATCAATCTTTCTGGCTGACTTTTAAATTCTGTATCCGCTTTATATTTTAGTATAATTGACCAAATCCTACAACAATATTAGTGTATCTTTCTAAATCGGCCAAATTTTTCCTCACTCTGGGAAGATTTACCTCAATCCAAAAATTGATCTGATGCATTTTGAAACCATAGTCTGACTCAAAATTTAGAAAAATGGTGACAGACAACAAATAAAGACTCAGGACATGACCAATTGACAAATGTTCGAGTCAACAGACTATAGCTTAAAATTTATCAAGATTCAATACTCCACCACCAAAAGTTCAACTGCACGCAACTACGAAGGAAGTTGAAAAACTTACGAACTGCCAGTGGAATCATTTGCGCGGGTTGGTTAACAGAAATGATGCAAATTCGCTTCCCTCCAGAGTTCCGCAATGCCCATGACAGAACCGATTTGCTCTCTTTCACATGTTTTCCCACAGCAACATATATCTTGTCTTCAGTTACGCGCGCCACCGGTTGCTCCACAGTTTCTTCTCTACTAGACATGATTCCTGGCAAGCAGAAGTCGGCAGACCTTGTGGGGTCGATTTGCAAGACTATAATAGTTAAAACAAATTCAATATTTTATAATCTCATCAAGATTCATTCAACACTAGCCGAAGTCAAGTTTAGAAGAGAAGAGATTTGTGTTTTGTGAATGGCCTATGTTGGTGTGATTTGGATTTAAAAAGAATTGGTTGTCTTCAGCTAATTTATAAAATTGAAGAGGAAAATGAACGAATAGGACGTCTGCCGTGTGCGAAAGACCTGCGAAGTAACGCAAACAAACCAGAGATTGGGCTCCACGTATTTGCTAATCTTCGATTCTATTCTCTTTTTCGTACCAAATATTTGTCCAAGCATCATGAGTTGCCTTTTAAGCCCGCTGATATCTAATTGATCTTTTCACTACTTGCTACTTAAAACTATGAACAAAACTCACTTCTCCAAGTCACCTTGTAGCATTGTTGGTGATACTTTTTTAAACGCATTTTATGTTATTTTTTTCTTTTATTATAAAAATAGATATTTGAATTCAGTAAATAATGATTAATTTTCGAGAATAAATTTTATATGAATTGTATTCACATCTTATTATATGGATAATTAAATTATTTAGATAGTGGTTGTCTTAACATAATGATATTCAAATTGTAGTGGTATTTAAATCTCTATTTAAATGAAATGTTAGAAGTATATTCATTGGTTGTGGAGCTAATGCTCCATTAATGGCATGGATAGAAATCTCTGGCGCATTGTCAAAGCTGCGTTTTAAATAATATTCGAAGTCGAAATAACCTCCTACTAAACTCCATAATATAAAAGCTATTGCTGATTTCTTCCAAGTCTATTGAATATATATATATATATATATATATGGGGGATTGATGGTTACAGGTTGATTCATTGGTTTGGGAATTTTTGTAAGGTCAACTATTACGAGGTAGATATGGCCAAGCAGAAGAGGAATATACCTGTGTTAGAGACTTTTGATCCCTCTCTAATATCTACATAACCATATTAAAATCATATTTTGACTCGTTTTTACCATGGAATAGATTCACTTTACATTGTTTTCATCATAATTTCTAGTCGGATTGTTGTAACCGTACAATCTGTTACGGTAGTAATGTTTTCCGAAAATCCAAAGATGATATAAATTAGAATTTATTTATTTAGGAAATACATGTCTTCCGTAAATTAATAAACGTTTAATTTAATTTGATATGTAGAATGTGTAATTTAATGTAATGTTGTGATATTATATTTGAATAGTTATTACTTATTAGGTGTTGTGGATGTTTTGGTTTGAATTTAGATGAAAAATTAGAAATTAAATTTCAGTCTTTCAGTCACTAATGTATTTAATGATTTTTATTTATTTTTTTTTATTTTATGTATATTTTTTTTTAAAAAAGAAAGATTATTATAAGTTAATTTTATCCGGCATGGAGAGGTCAAAATCTAAAATATATGAACATACAAACGTGTATATAACACTGTGCACTTAATGAATTTATACATTTTTGGTGTGTTTGATGGAGCTCAAAATTTGGTAGCAAAAGTTGCACGGGCTTTGAGAAGTAGAACCATTATTCTGATATGAAATAATATTTAAGATAGCAACCTACAATATCATATTCTATGAGGTCAGCCTTCGCGCATTCGGTTTCATGGATAAATTGAAGAATGCTATCAACTAAATAGTATTTAATTAATTAAGGGGAAACTTCATTTTAGTCCCTAAGGTTTCGCAAAATATCAAAATTTTAAGCATCTATTGAAAACAGCTCTTTTAATCCCTAACTTTTCCAAAACTCTTCAAAATAATCAAAAATGCTAGTCAACTACCGGTCAAACTAAACAGAAAATTAAAAAGACTTAATTACCCCTCACAACTTACAATGACTGTTTTACCCCTAATAAAATCATAATATTACATAATATTTGACCAATCAAAAATTAATACGTGTACACAATAATAATATACAGTAATAATATGATTGTTTTTTTTTTAAGAAAGATTTATTATTATTTTTTATTTAAATTAAACAATAATTTTTTTAAAAAAATCAATTTAGGAAAAAAATTAAACGAATTATTAATTCTTTCTCCGATTTGGAAGAATCCAGATCAATCTCATTTCCTCTCTCTCTTTTCCCCCTTCTTCTTCTTCGTTCTTCTCCTTCGCTTCTATTTCCTCTATCAGCCACCATTTCCTCCGCCTCCGTCTCTTCTGGCCACCATCTCCTCCGCCTCCGCCTCCGCCTCCGTCTCCGTCTCTTCTCCTTCTTCCGTGAAAATGGAGCCGATTTGGGTTCAATCGAACCCAGAACGAACCCAGTTCTGAGTCTGGGTTATCGAACCCAGTTCTTCATCTAGGTTCGAAGAACTGGGTTCGATCGAACCCAGTTGAAGAATTGGGTTCGTCGAACCCAGATGAAGAGTTTCTGGGTTCGACCGAACCAGAAACTCTTCATCAGTGCAAATGTGTTGAATTTTTTTTTATAAACAATTGATTTTTTTGTTGTTGTTGTGAAAGATGATGATATTGATGATGCTGCGATGTTCTTGATGATGTTGTAGTCTGTGGGGTTGTTGATGATGTTGATGATGTTGGTAGAGGGTTTGAATCTTGGTTGGTTTGTTGAAGATGGTGGAGATCCAATCTGGTGGATCTCCATTTTTTTTTATTATTTTTTTCATTTGTTTTAGAAAATTAACTTTATTATATAATAAATTACCCTTTATAAAAAGACCATTTTGCCCTTTTCATCCAAATAATTCGTAACCATTGACCGTTAATTGACTAACATTTTGGACTATTTTGAAGAGTTTTGGAAAAGTTAGGGATTAAAAGAGTTGTTTTCAATAGATGCTTAAAATTTTGATATTTCGCGAAACCTTAGGGATTAAATTGAAGTTTCCCCATTAATTAATTGAAAGTCATTACACGTTCAATGTCATTAACATAACAAATTAACAATAACGACCACCGAGTATGTCCATTTATATCCAAAAGATTAATGTACTTTTTCTTGATATTCACATATGTATACAGAGTTATTTTATATATATTCATAGTTAAGTAGTCAATGCATTTTTTTTCTTCACGTTCATATATACATGGAGATTCTTCTCCCTATATCATGGGAGTAAATATCTCTTCTATGGGTGTCAAAGGAATAGATTTTTGAAACGAGTATAAAGTGTTTAATCTTAATAAATTTTGATAAATCATTAATAATAGATTAACTTGTAATTATATTATAAAAAAAAAAAAGACCACCACAATCCAGCAAAGTTGGAATAATAATCTCAACAGCAATCGCCTTCTCAAAAAAAAAAAAAAAAAAAAAAAAACTCCACAGCAGTCGAGCAACAATGCCACGATCCAGCCCATGGGCCTTAAGTGAAGTGCTTCTTGGGCCACCAACAACCTGTCCACCAGAAAGCGGGTCCGAAGCCAACAATCGGACGATATAACCCGAATGCGAATTCCGCAACAACCTTCCCGCCATGTATAAATTCCCCAAATGTTGATTCACTATCACGCAACTCATAACCGACTCTCTCTCTCCAAATTCAAAAAATTTTGAAACGGTAGTCTGTTTCACTTCTTTTACAATCACACGGGAATCTTCTCGTTGGTCGACTCTCTCTATTAACTTGAAATGAAGTTGAAGATTAACAAGGCCTGTGATCTCAGCTCCATCTCCGTCCTCCCTCCTCACTCGAGGTTTGTTTACTTTCCGTTTGGTTTCCGATAAAATGCGAGAAATCTGAAGAATATCGTATTTATGTATCTTATATATCTCCAAACGAAATACATTTCTTTACTCAGCTGAGCCTGATTTTACTGTTTTAATTAGCTGATTCGTAGCATTTTATTATTTCTTTCTCGAAACAAAAGTGTTATCTATAATTTTTGTTTGGAGCAGTTTCTGGATTCAGTTTTGTTTGTTTTGGTAATGGTATGATGGAGATCCTCAAAATCTATTTTGATTTTGAACGAAGATCGGATTGGTTTCATAGCAATTAATTGACTGCGATCAATGCTGTGATAGTTATTGTTCATTTCGACATTTTATTTTTATTTTTGTCATCATAATTTTTATTCGTTATGTGTTTTATTTTAAGTTTTCTGTTTTTCTTTGTTCATTGTCAAGTTTTGTTTTGTTTTATGATGTGAAGGAGATCAAGCATTGCACCGACTGGACCGCAAGCAGCGCAAACATCACAGCTTCGATCACAATCATCGCAGCAATCATTTTCGCAGGGACTTTCGTCTCAGCATGGATTGTTTTCTCAGTTTTCTCAATCCTCTCTCGATGAAGTCGTGACAAATGATCAGGTTGAATCTTGTTTCTGTTTTGAAGTTATTTGGTGAAATGTTGGAGTTTCAATTTTGCTTTTATCGGTTTTGTTAATCCTCTCTTTGCAGCAAGTAAATTCTCAGGAACGAGAAAACTCTGTGAAGAAGTTTTCTTGCTTGCCACCGGTTGGTTATACCCGAGAAGAGAGTCAAATGCCAATTTCACGATCTTCTAACAGTCTAATGCGCAAATGGAATTCTACTTCTGCTCCAGATCAGAGAAGTGAGTTTAATCCTTGTTGAGAAATGAAATAGCGCCTGTTTTTGACATTCTACAAATTAGTTTTGTTATGTCACATCCATGTAAAAGTAAGCATAGCGGTCTGTTTTTATAATTTCATGAATAGATATTATGTTGGCGTGAATACTCCATCTTTTATTTGTATCTTTATGAGCAGGTCAGATCAGTGAAGAACTTGGGCGTTACATTGGGATGACGGATACATCTCTGAATAGGTTTGGAATGATCTTGGATTCTGTTCAGAGTGATCTCATGCAAGTGAACAGAGGAACTAAAGAAGTGTCCCTAGAGAGTGAGTACTCTTACCCAATATGTGGGAATTTTGTAGCTGAAAGGAAAAACATATGATTTGGTGGTTATGATTTGTTATAATTTGTTCAGAGTGATCTCATGATCTTGGATCTCTGTAATTTTTTACAAATGTAATTGTTAACAATTAAACCCCATATTTTCGCTGCAAACCCGACCTCCATTCAAGAATAAACAATTAATGATATACTCTTATTCTCAAGCAATCTTGAAATTTCGATATCATTTTTACTATAAATGATGTTTTCTTCCAAACTTCTCTCCAGTGGAAGATGTGCGACAGAAGTTGGTTGCTTGTGATACCTTGTTGCAGCTGATGGTAATACTGATATTCTTATGGCCTTGTTTTACTTTCATCCTTGACCTGTCTATTGTTAATGAATGTGAAACTGAGATATTGTAATTAGTAAACCAGAATAAAGGACAAGAAAACATCAAAGCTAGCCTTGATGGGGGCCTGAAATCTGTATCTGATCAACTGGGGAAGGATGTATATCAGGATAAGTTCAAAAAGATCTTCCTAATGCTTTCCACCTTACCGGAGCAGATTGAAGCCTCTTTAATGAAATTACAAAATGAGCTGTGCAGCATCTTTGCTAAAGAAATGCAGGTATGTATGATGTGTGATGGACAATTCTGAAAAAATTAAGATCCCTTGGTGTTTTTATGAGATTGAATGGCAAATCATAAATTGAATTATATTTCTTTACCCAGTGTAAGCAATGCCTACATTTTTCCATGTCCGGTTGTCTTAAGTTAATGTAATTGAATTGTTTGTTTCCAATATTGTCATGCTTAAGAGCCTTCTTATTCATCATTTGATTATTGCAGGCAATGGCATGCAGCCTGAAGTGCCCTAACAGTAATGGTCCAGCAGCCACTGCTAAAAAGGTGCTTTTTAGTTCTCAGGGAAAGACACTTCAGCTTTTCTGAGCCCTCATGTATTTTGAATCTAATATGGCCTTTCACATGTGTGAATCTGCAGAGAACTGGCCGTTGTGCTACTCGGCAGAAAAGGCCACAGCCGGTTAAGAGGTAGACACAACACCAATTCCCTACTGTTGGTTATTCTGCTAGTAATTTACAGACATTTAACAAATTAGCTCCATTGTCTCTGTCCTGTAGAAAGCAAACATCATAATTTTTAATGTATCCAATTGAAGGATATCCACAGTCCAAGTAGTTACGTGTAGAAACAGGCCTAATATATTCATGCAAATATTGTTTGTCTTGTTTGTGGACTCGAGTTGATAATCCTTCACTATTTGTGGTTCTGGTTGCCTTAAAGTGTCAAGAAAGCTAAAAGCTTCCTCTTGGTTTCAGAACAACTGTGCCTCCAAAGATCTGTGTGCAGTCAATTGAAGTCCCCAGTGTTGAACTGGGAGGTTGGAAATCTGTGAAAAAGGAACACATTACTTATAAAAGGAGGATTCATGATAAGGAGCACAAACAAAAAGGGGTTGCTCCCGTTGGGCAGGTAGTGTGCACTTGATTGTGACTATTAGTCTTCTAACGTATGTTAATCTCTCTTTTTTTTTTTTTGATGGCTCATTGAGATTCAAGTCTATGGTGCAGGCAAGAGAAAGTAGAATTTTCATTGATTCAGATGAGGATATTGAACGAGGTTTTTCTTGTTTGATTAATGAGAAGGAAACAGGTATAGAGTGAGAGTAAATTTACAAGATTTAAAATTATTGACTTTTTGCTTATTCATTATTGATCATCCTTATCCAAGTTCTGTGAAAGTTGGACAGCCTACTCTGTGATATGATAGGCACCTTCTATCTACTAGATGGTATAAATTAATCTTGTTACTGGAAGCTAGGAGTTTTAGTATGGAGATAATTTTTTTTTGTGAGATAAATATGGAGATATTAGTGTGAAAACCGAGTTATACAACCAGGAAATACAAATACTAGTAAGTATTCCCACAGTGACCAAAACGGGGAGCCGTTGTAAGAGAGCTATTTGCTGCTACTGTGTCTAACTTACACAGGTCTGGACATCCAAAATTAATTTACTGAATTGACAATAGTGCTTTCTTGTAGTTCATTGAAGCACGGTGCATAGAAATAGTTGCCCTATTAAGTAGCAATGATCTAAATTAATTCAACATGAAACGAAGGATGTCAGATGTCAGTTTCAAAAAATAAAAAATGAAGGACGTCGGTTCTGAAGATCTTTTTGTTGTATTTTATATTAATATTTTTACCAAGCTCGCAGTCAGATGTGAAGAGCTGTTATCCTGTTGGTTTGCATTGTTCTATTGGTGTCAGGTTTTATATGACTTTATTTGGTTCAGTTATTACTGACGTAAATAGGTGACAGTTATTTGGTTTTCAGTTTTAACTGAACCCATCTTCTTTTTGAAGACAATGAATTCAAGCTGACCGAGGATGTGAAGGAAGAAACTGATCGAATTTTGAGGAGGGCAAGGAGGCAGAAGAGAAAATACTCTAATCCTATTATTATTGATTGAAGGTACACTTATGCACCCTCCTTAGACATTTTATTTCCTCATCTAATTGTTTAATGAGGCCATGCAATACCGTCATCGTAATGTTGATCTGCCAAACCAAACATTTTGCATGATATGATTTTCTGAAGGTTATTTACTTATCTGATTTTCTGGAAAGTTATATATCTTAGGTTTAGAACCTCAATGTTCAATGTTGCATTTTCAAGACATAGTGTCAAGGCTGATACTGATGTATGTATCGTAGCACTTGTGTAGAAATTAGATACTGCCTTTTCAATTTCTTGTCTCTTCTCTCTTTGTATTATTTCTCTGGGGAACTAAGGAACTGAGGATGGTCCCCGGAGATTAAACAATTTTCATTCATCAGTAGAGTGAAATGAAAGTCTTGCAACATGTTTTTGTTCTTCACAAGATAGACATGGAATGACCCTTTCTGTTAAGTAGAAAAAGAAAACACCCACCAACCAACCAAATGAAAGTGACTCTGTTGACTTCTTACCTGTGTTCCTAGCCTAATAATTGAATACTCGAATTACTAATAAATATCTGTTAGCCTAAAATTCATTTACCTAAATCATCCAAATCATATGAAATTGCAAACTTATTTGATTATGTTCTTATATATATATATATATATATATTGGCAAGCTGTGCAGATACAAGATAACTTCTCCATCTGATGATCAACTGTAAAAGCTTTTCTACATAATTCATGCTGAAGGACCCACTACACTGGGGTTGCCTAGTATGGGAAGTGTTTTGAGGTTTTATTTGTTTTGGGTAGATGTTTGGCCTCACAAATGTGCTACGTCAGGATCGTACACTTGCTTTTTATGTTTTTAAATTTTGTTCTCCCATTTCATACTCATCTTACATCATTGAAATTTGACAAAGATAAAGTCGAATAGTTGTAAAGTTAAAAAAAAAAAGGTCGAATAGTAATAATTGTATCCAGCTACAGCCCACTTTTGTTGTACTTCGTATTTGGGCTATTCAAGCCCATAAAGCTCGTAATTTGTGCATTTGTCCAATGTTAACCAAAGGCCCACACATGTGATATATTCCTTCTTTTACCTGTCAGAAACTCAAAAGTTTGTTTCAAAAAAAAAAAAAAAAAGAAACTCAAAAGTTAATAGTACTTGAGTCTAAAGTAAAGAATAAAAAGCTAATTAGGACATGAGCTATCTAATTTTGATGTTCTCTGATCTTCTCTCGACCTCAAAAAAACTATCATGTGGCTGCGTAACAATTAAATCAGTATTATGTGTATATATACAGTAGTCGTTTCTTGGAGAAATAAATTATCATTGTCATCAAAGAAAAACTAAAGCAGGGAATAATTATAAAGATCCGGGCCCTCTATGCACTTACACGGCCATTTCTAGGTGGTCTCTTTCCATTCCAAAAGCGACAGACACCATTGTCAAATTTTCCATCTGATTTTTCTAAGGATTTGCTGCTGTTTGCACTAGCGGCCAAATCGCATTATAATAATATAATCAAAGTTTTCTTTATTTTTTCTATCCATTTAACCAATGATTCGATTGGTTGAAACATTACTTACTGAACAATCCCTTGTGCATTGCTCTAATGTGACACTACCTTGTCTTATTAGTACAAGAGTATCGGGACATGAAAAGAGAGTTGTTTTAATTTCAATGATCTCACAGAGCACTTACGCCAGCTAAAAGGGACCCATTTTATTAAGATCTGGCCCCATCAGGGTCATTCTTGCTGAAGCAACGCATCGGATCAGATGGCAAAAGATTTATGATCCTTTAAATGTGGGCCGTCGGTTATCAATGCACAATGTAAAAGCTATTGTGATGTTATCAATGAGTCATCATTCCACTGCTTATTAAGTTGGCCAATTCATTATCATTCATATATATTAAAAGGGGGTGATGGGTTTCACCTCCATAAATCTATTATTACTTCTTTTCGAGTGTAATGCGACTTAAAAGCCTTTCATTTTAAAGAGGGGGGCATCCAATGCTTGATGCTTTATAGATAGATTGTTGAAATGGCATATCCAAAACCCTCATCTTGAAGAAACTTTAGCACCTCCTTTTAATTCTCAAATAAAGCTGCAAATTAGCAAAAGTGTGATAAGTTACAAATATCTATATGAGAATTTTATTGAGAAGGGAATCTAGTGATTATTAATTGTTCAAATAATATTATCATTATCAAATTAAATACTAAAAATAACTTAGAGATTTTTCTTAATAAATTCTTGATTAAAAAGGAAAACACTTGACCTATGATTTTATATGGAATATATATATATATATATATATATATTTTTCCATAGAAGACTTCTTAATGAAGAGAAAATAAACAAAACGAACCTCAACGGACCTTTAATTGCAAAAGAAGGATTATGATTATGTCCACCTAATAAATTAACAATTGGCTTTGCAGATGAAGACAACAATAGCTAATCATATTTTGGGAATATACATTGCCTAACCTCCTTAAAGCAAACTGTAAAGTTAAAAGAAGGTTAATTGTTTTTATTCCATAATGTAAGAAATCTTTTGGTGTAAATTACAAATATAGTCAGCCGGCTAACATCAAATTGATTTGAACCTGTACATGATACCCACCACGAGATGGACCATCATGATATATAAAATCTAGCTCTAAATTTTATATTGCATAAAGAATGGCCTGTCTTGACAAGCTAATCTCAACTAACTATTTGCCAAAATTTGGGTTTGATACCCTTATTAATGAGTAATGATGTTCCGGAAAGAATATTATCTTGTTTGGTCTGACTATTCAATTTTAGACCTAAACAGCTTTGGTACTTACCTATGTAGATCATTAAAGTGTTTGTAGAAAAAGAAACGTTTTAATACGAATTGTTTATGCAATGAAAAGCATATACAAGTTATATATATATGTATATATATATATATATTATATCAATTATTTCTTTAAACAAGAATTCTTTCTTACATCATCATCATTTTTTTTAGTTAGATATTGTATGATCATAAACCATAATAATAATAAAGAATATGATTTGATAAATACTTTTAAACAAACCTTAAATTTTCCACAAACCCAATATATTTTTAGCTTTCGATCAAAAGATAAAATCATGGAAATACAGACCCATTGTCTCCATTTGCATGTAGGTGGAGAGTTTGGTGAAAAATGATTGAAATATGGAACAAATGAAATGAGTGCTTGGTGGTGGTCCTTATTAACTCTTCTCTGTGCCTCTCTCTCTCTCTCTCTCTCTCTCTCTCTCTCTTTCTTCTATTATCTTGAACCTTGAATATCTTTAAAACAAAGCAAGTAAAAAAGCTGCCTCAACATTGCCATGCAAAAAGCTCTCTCCATTTCTCCATTTTCCTTTTTGGTCTCTGGGCCTCCCACACTTTCTCTTTCAATTTAGTTAAACAATAGAATGACAACTAGCAAGGTAAGTAAAGACAACAACAAATATTTTGTTAAACGATCTCCATCTGCACTAATCTAGTAAGTTACTTCTTAGTTATGTTTTAATTAAGGTTAGAGAGGTTGGCGCTTGATTTTCATATCATTCAGTGGACCCCTCTTCGGTAGATTCACAACTTTTATAATTCACTTAAAACAAAATCAATATGATATAACTTCAGTATATTCCATTGCTTGGAATTAAAAACGTTCTTTCAATTAGTAAGTAACACCAAATCGATTTTGGCTTAAAAACTGTTATTAGCCTATAATTACATTATTTGTTTCATTTAGAAGTCACTCGTCAGTACAAATTTCATTAATGTATCATATTGATTACATTAATCTATTTTTATAGACTTTTATCGAACGCAAACTTTTATGTATCTATGTACATAGATAGAGGGTATTTAGTTCGAAATTCCATACCCGGAGATTTTCAATCAATATTAACCCTAAACTCAATGAAAAATGACATATTATATTTTGTTTAATATCTCACAATAAAAAGCGTCATTTCGCGTTTCGACCGTCCAAAACGATGGAACAGGGTGTGGACAGCGAGTGAGTTGGTGGTGGGTGGCAAAAATACGTCAGATGGGCCAATTTCATAGGAAAAAAAAATAAGTCAGCGCTGGAGTTGGTAGAATTTTTAGGCCCATCAGTTTTTTCTCGTGCAACACGAAGTTACCTGATTCCTGAAATTTGCATGCATGTCTTCTTCTCTGCCGAGTCTCGGCATTGTGTTTTTTTTTTTTTTTTTTCCTGTATCCGATATTTTTACAAGATAAATCAATCAGAGTCTCACCTGCCAATATTAATGATCTTAAACAAACAAAATAATATACCTGATTTTTAATTACTTTTTTCAATGGTCAGGATGTTTGCAAAATGTAGAGCAAGTTAGTGTCTCGTTGATCCCACATAAACTTTTGAAGAGAGCGAGCTTGGTTTCTCTACCATTTTCAATTGATAATACAACTTTTTGTTGGTCTAATGGGGTGACCAATCTCGCATATAGGCCGGCTATCACGCCCGAGTGTGGGGTGTGGTATCGACACTAAAATATCTATTGCATCAATGTGTCCGTATTGTAAACAATTTCAGATTTACTCACGACATATGTAAGTATATAGTTCTTAGCTAATATATGTTTGAGTAAATAAAGTATAGCATAATGGTAAGCCATTGATTTGGTTAACAGTGATTCATAAATTTGTAAAAATGTATCAATGATTTTTATATTTGAAATCTATCAAAGGTCAAAACTCAAAAGTATTTGTTAACCAAATGTTTGGTTTCTGTCAAAGAAAGTAAGAGAGGTTATTTCTTTTTTCTTGTATTTTTTAATTAATGATTATGAGGTAATCTAACATTAATTATAAGAATCGGCCGAGGCAAAAAGAGGAAACTTCCATTATATATTGGAAAATATTAATATTGAGACTTAAACTCTTGTGATAGATGTGAAAGTAAAGTGTATTAATTATTAAAATTATGATTAGATATATCATGAAAAATTATCAATTAAAAATAATTCAATCTATCTTGACATTTTATATAATGAAGTCTCATGGTATTCCCTCATATTCACATTAAACATCTTAATTATAATAACAGTTATATATAATAATAATTTTAACCTTGACACACATCAAAATTAATTAAGTCAATGTATTGTATGTAAATCATTAATTAAACATGAACGAATATTAATTTAATCAAAACAAATAAAAAGTAAGTGGATTTGACAGTTGATAACTGAGAAACATAAATTATTATCAGTATATACCGAAAAGAATATATATACATATATACATGCCACGTTGGATTGTTGCTTTCTACTTTCTGGAGTACTTAACAAATGAAATCTGAGTATATATATGGTTGAAAATTAATTATTCATTCATACAAATGAAATCATGATGTGGGATTATTTCCCACATAATCATAATTACAATTCCTTTTTAGTCTAAAAAACCAGATTCGCGGGAAATTAAAGATAAAATTAAATGTAAAGTCTATCTTAAGGCAGATTAATTTGAATTCAAGACTAAACATCTATAATTACCATCAAAGTGGCTGACAATCAACAAAGGTACGCACCTACTTGAGTCATGGACAAGAAAAAAATCCTCATCAAAATCTCATTATTAATATATATATAAATGTATCTCCTATTTCCATGACTAGTCAAAAGCAACAATTTGACCAAAATTTTAATAACTATGCAAAACAACCTTTTTAAATTGTTATTTAATACGAACAGATTTAAAAAAGAAATAAAAAATCTAATTCCAACTTGTTTTTCCTCCAAAAAGCATATATTTAAAAAGCCATTAAAACCAGCTTATTAGAGATAATGTGTGAATGATACATGCTTGATAACTACAGCTAAGGAAAAAAAAACATCATAATACAAAAATGGCCCCAGTAAGTTTTCTAATTGTTATTTTCCCCCTATATTCCCTCTTCATTTACAGTTTTACCCATTCTTTCAATGTGGATGAATTATTTATGAGTAATTTTACATTATCTAAAATTTAGTCATAATTTACTGTTTAAATGATATTTGTAAGATTGCATGTAACTGTCATATTATCAATTTATCGTTTATATTATTAATTCGTCATCCAATTATGATGGTTCCAACTTCCAACTATAATTTATAAGGATTCTTATAAATTTTATTGTCACGTCACTTAAAAAATCTGAAAAAATTTTTGCAAGCCAAGGATTATTCCTTATTGGTCTCTCTCTTGTGCACCCAACAGCATATGTGGAAAACGTCTCTGGTACGTGCACAAAGCTCACAGTGAGAGAGAGAGAGAGGTGGTAGTGGGGTGGTGGTGGTGACTTTGATGATTGTGGAACATGAAGGCTGCTGCAGAGGTGGAAAAGAAATGGAGAGATAGACAACGAGACTTTCCTTCAAGACAAAGCTCTCCATTTCATTTCTCTATCAATCTTTTGAGATGGGCCCAACACACAACATGAAACCCAACTGTCACGTATTCTTCGTCTACGGTCAGCCAACAACATTGCAAAAAGTTCTATCCTTTCACTTTCTCATCTCTACTTCTCTCTCTATCTCACGTACACACACACACACACACACACAAAAACTTTATTTTCTCAGTCTCTAATGCCTGCCCATATGACATTTGCCCCCTGAAAATAATGGGTCGGTGCTAGATGGGAATTTCTGGGACTCTCTTGCTTTTTCTTTTTTGTTGTCAAAAGATAACCACCTAGAAAAAAAAAAGTCGTGTTTTTGGTTCTGATATTTGATATTTCATGTGTTTTTAAATTTGTTTGGATTTTTTTTTATTTATTTTTTATTTTTATTTTTTATCGGGGTTGTTGTACAATTTTGATTCTTTATATTGGTTGTATGGTTCTGATTCTGATGCTGATTTGGAGGTCTGAGATTGAATAAGAATCTGATGAAAATTTTTGGTTTTGTAGTGATTGATGATATCAATGATATGACTTTGGAGAAGAGTGCTAGATTGTTACTAGACAAAAGCAAACATTGGAATCATCAGATTTTTTGAGTGTGATTGTATAGAAATCATATAGTTAATTGTGAAAGGCAAAGTTGGAATTGTGTTTCAAGATATTGATAAGATATATACTCATCAAGTTGATCATTGCTTCATGTTGCTGCTTCAAGTCTTGAAGGTGAATTCTTGAGCTAATAACCCTTTTGTGATAATATATATATATATATATATATATATCTCACTGGTCTTTTCGTTGAAGGGAAGATCACTAGTGGAAAGTATTTTGAGTGGTGAGGTATTTGAGGCACTTGTTGAGGCTTGTGGGGGCAAAAGGAAGGCTTTGATACCTTACCATCTAAAGAAAGTTTGACAGCAGCCTTCAGCTTTACTCTCCTGGAAAACTTGAGTGGCTGATATTGGAATATTTAGTTTATGTTACGATTGGAAGATCCGCTTGCCTGTATTTTTTGCTAATTCTTGGCAGTGTGGATTGAGCACTTGAAATTGAGGTATGCATATTTATTATTTACTCTTTATCATGAATTTTATATGTAGTTATTCTAAAAGAAAACCAGTTAATTTCCATACTTGATTTCTGCTTCTTATAATTCTTCTATCTTCTCTCTCATTTTTTTTTTCCCTGTAATTTACTTCAAATAAGTTGATGATTGACTGTAAGCAAACTCGTAAGTTGTGTCTGAATCATGAATTGGATAGGACCTTGTTTTTAACAATGTATATGATGCTGCTTGGACTATGATTTGGGGCTGCATGACGGAGATAAAGACTGATGGGATTGGACATTGTATTATAATTGTTAGGATTGAATGAATGTAGGAGCAGATCCTTCTTAGTGCAATGCATATCTGTCTCAAGTCACCATCGTTTGAGTATCGTCCTAATTCTCACGAGCGTGTCAAGTTTTAGATGATCTGTAATCTGTTTACCATGTCTAATACTTTAATTCCATTTTTTATTGATTGTTCACTGGGTTAATCTGTATTTCTTAGTGTGTTTTCTTGTTTGAAGAATTCTAATTTGTCCTTTCTTTTCCCCTTTTTTTTCCAAAAAAAAAAAAAAATTGCATATTGAATTTCAGCTTACTCAAAAGAGCTGATGCTTGAAATCCATATTTGTAAATGTGGAAACTACTAAAGAGTTAACATCAATTGTGTTTATTCCCACATGGTTTTTTTTGTCTTATTTTTATGATCTGGTTCTGTCATTGCAGAAACCTCGAAATGTCTTTTAGTAAGGTCAGAAAATCTTATTAATTGAGCTTTAATGATAATCTGTCTATCTCTCTGGTCTTGTCCCTTTCTTTGTGTGTGTGTACGTGCGTGTGCAAAGTGAGAGAGAGAAAGAGGAGGGGGATGATAATACAAACAGATGTGTAATGTCTTATTAAACCTTTCATCCTCGTGAGCCGTTTGAGTCACATGTCAATTCGTTTTGTTTCTTTTCATGTTATGCTAATTGAAGTGGAGAAAGCCTTATTGATCTTTTAGTTTTTGACCGAGAAATTCAGAGTGACGTGTGTGAAATCATATATATATATATTGTTTCTTTGTCTAGGAAAATATTTAGACGAACAAGCGAATCATAGCTATTTCAAAGGATCTCTCTCCAGTAACAATGGCAAAAAGATCACAGAGACGCCCTGCGCGATATGAGAAAGATCAGTTAGGCTGTATGTGGGGTTTGATAAGTATGTTCGATTTCCGCAATGGTCGATCTACACAAAAACTGATTTCACATAGAAGACGTGCAAGACATGCAAATGGTAAGAACTCTACCTCTATGAACTCAGAAAATTCCCTCTATAACATAGACAAAGTCTCTTATAGGGTGGTGATATGATTTGTGACATGTAGATAGTTTCGACTTTGTTACTGTTTAATTTCCTTTCAATTGAATTCAATTTTAGAAGCAATTATGCTTATGTTTGGATACGTATGTCTGGGCATTTATGATAGGCAACGTATTCTAGTTATATGTGCTGATCTATAATTTGTATTTGCTTCTCTTATTTATTGAATTTTTTCTGTCCTGTACAGGTGCTGAAAATCAAAAGAATAAGCCTGAGCTGTTGACGTTCAATGAAAGTTTTCAACAAGTATTGTCAGCTTCCACAAATTCTTTCGTGTTTTTGCTCCTCTTATATTTTGAACTTTTGGGCATTACTGCAGGTGTGAACTGCTAGTTGATTATCTTTATTAAATTATATGTATCAGGATGGTGAAGAGAGCAGAACTGTGGCAGCTAATGCTGGTAAGCCAAGTGTGAAGAAACTCATAGAAGAAGAGATGATTAGTGAGCAGGCCTCCAAGAAGGAGATAAGCAATGTTGAAGTAGAACCTAAAGATTCAGATTCAGATCAAGGAAGTCACAAAAAGAAGACTTACAAAAGAACGAAAAGAAATCGAAAGAAAAGCTGTGATAGCATCCAGGATTTGGATTCTCCTGCAAACTCGAGATCCGAACAACCTAGTCGTCGGAATTCTGAATATGAATTTATAAGTAGCCTTGATATAGACAATGTAATGGAAGAGTTCTGCCACCAGATCCATGAGAAAAGTGAAGATTATGAGAAGCATGACCAGCCTGGTGAACTTCATGTGCAATCAAACCTGAAGAATCCTGATTTTGAAGAAAAATTGAAAGAAGCAATTAATTATTAATAAGTGAGAAGCTCGTAAAAGGGAAACATTTTGCGGAAGATCGGGACTTCAACCCTTCCAAAGAACTGATGGATGCGCTTCAGGTTTTGGGTTCAGATAGGGAATTGTTTGTGAAACATCTACAAGATCCAAATTCACCATTGGTGAAGTCCATTCAAAACTTTCCAGATGAACAATTATGGAAAGATGAAGACTCGAAGTCACCGGCAGAACCCAATTTGTTGGACCGGGGGCTTGATAATCCTAGGCAGTCTGATGAGCTTGTCAATCGCAAGCAGCGAAAATTTTTGAGGAGAAAGGTCAAGTCTCAGGGAAAAAGTCCGTCAAATGAAGATAACACTTCGCAAGCCTCAAGTAGAATTGTTATCTTGAAGCCTGGGCCGATAGGCCTGCAAAATCAAGAAACTGCAAGCGGTATTGGTTTCTCACCTGAATCTCATTACATGATAGGAAACAAACTGCCAAGTGAAAGAAATGGTTCCCACTTTTTTCTCACTGAAATTAAAAGAAAGTTGAAAAATGCTATGGGAAAGGAGCACCAGAGAATGTGTACTGATGGTACTTCGAAAGGAAGTTCTTATGAATGTCAAAATGTTGGGGATACAGACAGAGGAATTAAGGACAATATTGGACTAAATTCTCCAACTAAAGACCATTTCTTTTTGGAAAAAATTGCTAGACCTTCCAGTGTCAAGAAAGGAGACAAGACTACCAAACTGAAAGATGATGAGTTAAATACAGAACATAAAACTGCTGAGTTACCTAAGCAAAGGGCATCTAACATCTACATTGAGGCCAAGAAACATCTCTCTGAGATGCTGAGCAATGGGGATGAAAATCTGGATTCTTCAAGTGGACGGGGATCAAAAACCCTGGGGAGGATTCTCTCCCTCCCTGAGTATAACTTCTCTCCTGTTGGCAGCCCAGGAAGAAATTGGGACGCTAGCTTTGTAACCGCACAGATGAGATTCACTGACTTTGACAAAGCTCAAAAGGTGAATGAGCATACATCATTTCTCAAACAAGGCAGTCAAGTCAACCAGCTTGGTCATATAACAGAAAGCTTAGTGACTGAACCGTGTATTTCTGATGACGGCACTGATATTAAAGGAGAAGCCCCTAACTTAAAGTCAAATATCTTGGATGAGCAGATTGATGATATTGAAGTTGAAAAAATATTCCCTTCTACCGGAGATGAGACGATTTCTCGAGGTATGGTCTTGTCAATTGTCAATTTATGTTTATCAGCTTTTTTGTTGTATCTCCCTTGTTCAAATATGTTGAGTATTTAGCCTTTCATGACATTTCTGCAGGTGACGTGGACATTGTAAAAACAAATGAAATTGCTACTGAGGAAGAGAATAGTGTCTTAGATGCTCCCTGTGAACCAAGTAGCTCGTCCAGTATTAAAGATGATGACAAGAGTGGTGGTGACTCTGAAATAAATTGTGGACAAACAGATTTCAAATGCATGAAACAGGTAATAATACACCTTTGACTACAGTGAGATTGTATGAATGAGCCTAGATGGTACCTTAGATTAATAATCTCTCTCCATAGCAATGACATGACTGATGATTTGCCATTTGATTTTCTTCAACTCTTTTATTTTCTACTGAGAAATAAATTGGCACATTTAACAACTTTTCTTTTTGGCAGAGTGACAGCAGCACTGAAAGACCACTAAAGTTATATTGAATCCTTTGTTGTATCATTTCAATGTGTCTATTTGTTTATGGTTGTGAGTTATTTATTTGATCTCTTATCAATCTATTTTTCCTCTTTGGTTCTTCTTCCAGGACTCATCTGAAGAGAACCAGCTGCCATCTTCTGCAGTAGCATCTTCATCAAACTCTCCAGTCCCCGAGAAGGTTGAAGATCATGAAACTGCAATAGACATATTGGAGCGCCCAAGTCCTGTGTCTGTTCTTGAGCCACTGTTTGCAGAGGATGACATTAGCCCTGCTAGCACCAGATCCAATTCTGGTAGGCATTATTATGTGGAGTTTACTATATTAGATTTTTGTTATTGACTTTGTCTCTTGCAATACATCCGAGCTAATGTCAATTCACTCATAAAACCTCAGGTGAAATACCTATACAGCCACTTCAAATCAAGTTTGAGGAACATGACCCTTCAACTACAGATGAAATTATCCATGTGAAAAGTTCCATGGAGGACAAGGAATCGATATACAAATATGTAAAGGCAGTGCTGCAAGCCTCTGGCCTGAACTGGGATGAACTTTGTATTAAGCTACTGTCAACAGACCAGCTTATTGACCCATCGTTGTCTGACGAGGTAGAGTTCTTTCCCAGCAAACTTTGTTACGAACAAAAACTCCTTTTCGGCTGCATAAATGAAGCTCTCATGGAAGTTTGTGGGCATTACTTTGGTTGCTCACCTTGGGTATCATTCGCTAAACCTTACATCCGGCCTGTACCAAAGAAGGAAAATGTACTTGATGAGGTTTGGGAAGGAGTCTTATGGCATCTCCTCCCACTGCCAGTTCCTCCTACACTGGACCAAACTGTCAGAAAAGATATGGCTAAGTCTGGAACATGGATGGACCTTCGATATGATACTGATACTGTTGGCATTGAGATGGGTGAAGCCATTCTGGAAGATTTAATGGAAGACACCATATTAAGCTGTGTAAATGGAAGTCCCGAAATTGGATGTCCAGTGCTTCCAGCTGAGTTGATGGAAAGCGAAAGTAGCATCAACTTGGACAGTGTATATCCTGTGGTTTCAGTTGAATCAAATGGAAAAGAAGAGCAGCTTATACTTGTAAATTAGAATACTCTTTTTGTTGATACCAATAATCGAAGCTACCGGAAGGAAATTTAGCCAGTCCTCAGGTGGCTGAACAGTGACACTAATCAACTTGGAGGGTCTCCAGGGAACAATTTGACAGCTTGTTCTAACTTTGCTGCTGAAATCATGTAGATACATAGAATAACCATAATCAGGAGCCCTCTTAAGACAGGAATCATCGGGTGAAATCCAGTTGTGACAACAGATACTCGGTTAAAAATCAGCGCATTTCGCCTGGTTACAAGATAAGTGTTCTCATTGTATAACTTGTAGAGTTTGGTGTGTTTGTTTAGTTGAGTGTATGCTATTTTGTTTGATTCCATTCATTCTTCTTCTTTTTTATTGTCTTTTTTACTCTGATTTTGCTACTGTATTTGCCAAGTTGGTATTGGGAGTGTTGCTTAAGTTGTGACTACCTTGTTTGTTGTATCATAAGAGACAAAAAGCAAAAGAGATTTTACACCAAGCGTTAGTCTATACAAGCTGTGATTCTTGTACTCATGATTATCAACTAATACACGAAAATAGGAATTACTTGTTCCTGTTTAGCATTACTCTTTCAACTATACTTTTTTAACATTTTAGCCCATTTTATTAGGAGAGCGTTTCGCTTACAGCTCAACTCAAAAAGAAAAATTTGTTTTTACCCATATTTTTATAAAAAATTATTTTTAACCTCTCGAATGAATTATTTTCATTCTAAATCCAAGTTTATCAAACTACCTTCAAATTAAAATTTTAAAAACACGAAATTTAAACTTGATATCGAGTTTGGATTTTGTGGGGTCATAAAACCCGACCCATAAAACTTGATGGTTACAAAACCTAAATTCGGATTTTTATGGGGTCATGAAACCCGAATAAGGTTTTGTGGGGGGTTTTATAGCCTCACAAAACCTGGTATTGGGTTTTGTGGCCCCACAAAAGTGGATAAAGCCGGTCGTTATTTTGATTACTGCATCTTACCGAAAATCTCAATTTTCAAGTAAAATCCAGCGAAATCTAAACTAGATTTAATTTTAAACATCAATAATTTAACCATATTTAATTTTAAATATCAATATCCAACAACCAAAACACAAAAAAATTGGAAAAATCATAAAAAATCTCAATAAAACTCAAACAATCAATAAACCAAGTCAAAAGTCTCATACTATGAACAATGAATGAAAAGAACAAGGTATGTAGGGACAATTTTGATAATTTGAATATAGACTACAATTAATTTGTTTGAAAAGTTAAAAACGAATTTTTTTAAAAAGATATGTTAAAATGAATTTTCCTATTATAGAATTATCATTTTTTGTAATTTCCACATTTTGTTAGTGATAATCGATAAAAACTATGCAACAGAGGATTGTTTCCTTTAAAATTTGACTATTATTTACTACATTTTATTTATATTTTTGCAACTATATTAAACGTTTTGATTCTTTTGTGAACAGTATATCTGCCGACTGAGAACATAATGAGACATTGAATTTGAAACTCCTAAAATCCAACTTTTCTTCTATCCCCATATACATTAAAGACAGAGAAAACAGACAAGAGAGAACAGACAACCCAAGCAGGCCAAAGGTCTTGCCAACAGGATATACATGACTTTTAAGCAACTAGTTGTTTTATATTTGGACAAAAATCAAAATATAATCAGGCTTATATTAAAAAAAAAAAATATATATATATATATACATATATATAATCAGGGTTCACATCATAAGAACTAATCCAATGAGGTTCAATTCTTGTTAGAAAATATTGGTCGGATTTTTTTTAAAAAAAAAAAGGGAAATGCAGCACCAATCATTTATTGACAACTACTAGAGGCTATGGGCTTTCACATCATGTCCCATTCATTTCCATTTCCTCTATGGTCCTTGTATATCACTCTTAACAATTAAAACCAATAAAAAGTTGGTGGCATTTGAAGATATTGTAGTATAAATTTAGGGGTCAAAATGGAAAACCATTGCTTTGCCTGCGGTCCACATTTTGTCTTCATGAGGAAAAAGAAGAGAACTCAATTGTTTTTAAAGAAAATCATTTGATGCAACCATGTTTATCCATTTGAATGAGGTACAGCCTCTACATGCATAAACCAGATTATGCAGATGCATATAAGTCAACTTAAGGGCACAAAGCGCACAAATCATCCGAATTCTTAAGCCAAGCTGATGGATCCAAATAGCAAGGAGTTGGTATTGGCTACCGAAAGTGCAATCTTGTTTGTAAACTTAATCTCATGGATAATGCACCTTAATTACTTACAACAAATGCTTTAAATTCTGCATGCAATAGCCAAAGGTTTTAATTTATCAAGTCGTATCAAAATGTGACATCAGATTAAGCAAAACCAGTTCTAAACATAATTGATCTCCATAATGTTTAAACCAGATTATATGAATGTATATAAATCAACTTCAGAGCACCGAGTACACTAATAATCCAAATTTTTCTGCCAAGCTCATCTGAAAAGTAAGAGTTTTGTATTAGTTAATGAAAATCCAATATTATTCGTTAATTTAACTTCATAGATAAGAGAGTTTGTATTGGTTATTGAAAATCTAATCTTGTCCATAAACTCAACCTTTGATTGCTGACAACAAAAGCTTTAAATTCCCAATGCATCTTCATTGCTTGCGACAAAAGCTTTAAATTTCGCATACAACAAACAAAGATTTCAAGTTATCAAGTTATAACAAAATGTGACATCAGATAAAGCAAATTTAGTTATAAACATATGATCTTCACATGGTGACAAGTTATTTCTGTTTCTTTGTTGATTGTAAAGATGAAACGGCTGGACCTCCTCTCTTCTTTGCAAATGCACTACTTCTGCTTTCCAGGTCATCATCTTCATCTTCATCATCATCATCTCCATCTTTAGCAGACGGAGCAGACTCCATAACACTTTTGGCAGCATTTCTCCTTCCAGCATTGAGCCTGGCCTGCAACTTTCTTTTAACCGGATCATTCGAAGGTCCAAGTTTAGAATGGCGTGAAACTTTTGCACCTAGTCCAAGCCTACAAAGACATATGAAGAGTTCTTGAATTCGCTATCATAACACAATAAAAAACAAGACAAACAATGTAAAGATCACTATTACACTGACCTAGAAGGCAGGCCTGCTGGTTCTACTTTAGCTGGCTCATCCTCTGCAGCTTTAGTCATTTTATCAACCCACTGTTCAGCCTACAAATTGACAGCATAAAGCACAAATTCGAGCGAAAATGTTGCAGCACATAACAAATTCACATAACTAGCACCAAAAAATTTCTTGCATTCTATATAAAACTTATCCAATTCGCTTCAACATGTACCAAGAATACCATATCAACTTTTCGAATTCAAGAATCCGACCTAGATGATCATTCTATAAATTTATCAACCATCCAATTGAGCATACATACTTCCAACTGTGGTTTCCATTCAAAACCATTGTTGTCGTCAAGCAAATTACAATTACAAGCCAAAACAAGGAATTCTAAAGTTCTCAAAATTTAAACGTAATGGGTGTCAAAATTTACCAATTTCAATGCCTTGTTTGATGCAAAAATTTGGGGAGGCCCAGATTTTTGCTGCCTCTTCGTACTCATTGTAACCTTTTCACCAACCTACAAACTAACAACAACAAACATTGATGGATAAAAAATATAAATAATAATAATAAATAAAAAATCTCCTGACAATCAATTTCTCAAACACTTTGTGTGCAACCAAAACACAAGCTTAGTTCCAGTGACAGTGCAAGTAGAATTATAAAGTGGTTTGTAGTTTCAAAAAAACAAAAAAAGTGGGTTGTTTTTCGATTGGTTACTGGAGGTCAAAAAAGCACAGAGAGCATGCAGACTGTTGTTATAAAAGGTCAAAAAAGGACCATAACCCATCAAACCTCAATTTTATAACTGCTAAGGAAATGTAACAGGAAAATGGAAATAATAGCCAGATAGGTAATTGAGCCAATATAAGGACACAAATATGTTCTTTACTTTTTATTTTATTTTTATTAATTATTTTTATTTTGTGTCTAGATTACTAAATTTGGAGTAACTAGGACCAGGAGCACCACCATTTGCTTGCGTCAACCTGTCGAATTTTATACATATTAGATAATATGAATTGACCTAACTAGACATCGTTTTGGGTCACAAAAGAGAAAATAACAAAAGGGAATATTTAAGTTTTGTTAAAGAATGAAAATCGAAATTTTATATTTATGGATTGTGAAATGATTTTAATTTTTGCATTTTATGTTTTGTTAAAAAAGTGAAGGATAATGGTTCATTGCAATAAATGCATTTATGGTAAATTTTTTAAAGTTATAGTTTCATTGATTTCCATTATCTATTTATTTAATGTATGCTAGTTGGATAATTAGCAAGTGTGAAAATTATGTGCATGTTAGATGTTTTGAAACAATAACTAGATGATTAAATCACTTAATAGTTATAATTTTTAATACTATAATGGTGGATAGGAAGACATCTAACATTTTAAAGTGGAAAATGTTTGTTGGTAAATTTGTTTTGTTCAAAATTAGGAATATTAATCTTGTTTGATATTAATATGTTCATCAGTTGCTTTGAAAAAAAATGTTCGTCGGTTTTCAAATATGATTAGAGATACTATCGAGATAAATAAGGATGAATCCCCATTCTTCCACTCTTTTTCCATCTCCCATCCTCATCCTCAATTTGTTATGTTTCCCCATTTCCTTCATCCTCATTTCATCCCGTTTGATTCAAATTAAAAATTTATATAATTAAAAACATAATTCATAAAATAATTTCATAGAATTTTAACATATTAAATTTATAACATTTCAACATACGAAATTCATAATATTGTAAAACAAATACAATCTTCTTACATAAGTCATAATACTTGATAAAAGTTAACACAATATGCAACTATTATATATAATAAAGTCGCATGGAAAATGGGGAAAATTATTAAATTAATTAATTATTAAATATAAATATTTTTATATTTTTATAATATAAAATGGTAGAAATAGGGATGGGTAACTTACTCCATCTTTATCTCCGTTGGATTTGGAAATGAATTTTCATCTCCATCCCTAACCCCAAAATCTCCTCCCAAATGGAGATAGAGATTTGAGGATTTTGACTTTTGAGATTTGGGGTTAAAGAAATCTATTTTTCCTTTATTTACAAGTTTAAGTCTTTTAGCTTCTTTTTTCCTTTGACAAATAAATTGTGATACGACAATGCAAGTCAGGTGTAAATTGATAAATTGACATTTCTAATAATTTGTTACGAATCATAAGGCTTTTAAGTAAATGTGAAAGTTTTTCTTAAGAGGCTTTGTTTGTTGGAGTTTAATAAATTAATTTTTAAATGATATATTTTGATGGATGAATTTATAGATTTCTTATCAAATGTGTTATAATTTTTTATGAAAGTAAGATAGGATTTATTATAGTCTTGTTTATTCATTAATTTTATTTTAAAAACCATTAAATTCTCTCTCTTAAGTAAAATTTATAAAATCAATAACTTTTTTCAGTTTTTTTTTTTTTTTTAAGTTCGAATTGAATATACCCTGATTATAATTAAATCTATACAGATTTTGATATAAATTTTAATTCAATACATCAAAACTTTTATGAACTCTTTAAAAGTTTGAATTGAATAGACCAATACTTTTAAAATAATTTAAATTTCAATAAATTTTAGACTGAATATATTATATTTAAATCTAATTTAGTTGGTACCATATTTATATTCAAAATTATGAAAAATATTATGACTTCAATATCAAACATAACATCGGAAATAACACATTAGTAACAACTTTCAATGAATGTGCATAACAGTAACTTTTCTTTTTTCCTTATATTAAAATATAAGGAAAAAAATCAACAAATACCACACAAATTAAGAAAACTCAAATAACCTCCGAACAGTGCTATTGAAGACTGAAGACTGAATAGTGACTGAAATCTAAATTATATGTTTTTTTTTTTCCTCACCTCTGAATATATTATAAACTTGTTTGTTTTTTAAAGTTAAAATTGTCTGAAAACTAGTAATTTGACATTTGAATCCTTTTAAGTATTTGTTGTTATATAATTTTAATTAATTTAATACAAACATCTGAAAATAAATAATTTAATAAATTCTAAAATATTTTATATATACATATTAATAATATTTTATTCATAATTAAAATATGATTAAAAAATATAGTAATATTATCCATATTTATATATTTAAATATATTAATATGTTTAAGAAAATCAATGGTTAAATTGTAAATTAAAATATATTAGTTTAATTTCAAGATAATTTGAGATGAAATGTATTTAGGATTTTCTTTTCAAATATATATATTTTTTGGAAGTATCAAGGAAAAAGTGATAAGAAAATTTAGTAATATAAAATTAGGATAAATTTGACATTTAAATATAGTTTGGGGACGATAGATTTTGAATAAAAACTTTTAAATGTCATTAAGTGATTTGTAATTAAGTGAAAAGTTAAAAATTCTTATTTAATTTTTTCAGTTGTTTTTTGATAGTTTTAAGTGGTTTAACCATTTAAAAAAACAAACGAAAATAACTTAATAGGTGCAATTCGACACCATTAAGTCTTAAGTGGAAAAAACAAATGATCCCTAACTTTTTTTTTTCCTTATATTAAAATATAGAGAAAAAAATCAACAAATACCACACAAATCAAGAAAACTCAAATAACCTCCGGCACAAAATCTTGCATTCACCACGAAAAGATTAGAACAATGTAAGCACACAAGTAGACACATTTGAGCACAATCACATACATCTGTTCTTGTGTTACAATTTTCCCATTTTAGGAAGAAAATATATTAGTTTAATTTCAAGATAATTTGAGATGAAATGTATTTAGGATTTTCTTTTCAAATATATATATTTTTTGTAAGTATGAAGGAAAAAGTGATAAGAAAATTTTAGTAATATAAAATTAGGATAAATTTGACATTTGAATATAGTTTGGGGACGATAGATTTTGAATAAAAACTTTAAAATGTCATTAAGTGATTTGTAATTAAGTGAAAAATTAAAAATTCTTATTTAATTTTTTCAGTTGTTTGTTGATAGTTTTAAGTGGTTTAACCATTTAAAAAAACAAACGAAAATAACTTAATAGGTGCAATTCGACACCGTTAAGTCTTAAGTGGAAAAAACAAATGATCCCTAACTTTTTTTTTTCCTTATATTAAAATATAGAGAAAAAAATCAACAAATACCACACAAATCAAGAAAACTCAAATAACCTCCGACACAAAATCTTGCATTCACCACGAAAAGATTAGAACAATGTAAGCACACAAGTAGACACATTTGAGCACAATCACATCCATCTATTCTTGTGTTACAATTTTCCCATTTTAGGAAGAAAATCTACAAACCATGTGCTATATAATTTGACCATTCAAACATATTTTGGGATAAAAAATCCAAATTCTAATTTTTTTTTTTTGAGAAAAATCCAAATTCTAAATTTGCAGTTAAACAAAGAAAAAAATGGATTAACACCACGATATGATCCAATTTTACCATTTTAGTCCTCAGAAATCTCCCTCATCTAAAAGCAAATACACAAGAAAAAGCAGAAGTGGAAGGGCAAAACAGGCAATATAAAAAACCAATATTTTAATAATCACCAGATCAGTCTCCTCCCTCTCCCTCTCTCTCTTTCTTTCTTTTAATTCAAATAAGCAGAGGAAGCAACAGAGGCATCATCATCATCGTCATAATCAGCAGAGCTTTAAGAGTCAAAGCCCTCAAAAGCCCGAGACTCTTCTTCTCTTTCTATTCTTCGATTTTCTCTCTGTAGACAACCAAACCCTGTTTCTCTCTCTAAAAAAAGCTCCAATTTTTTCGATTCCAGAATTCCTTCAAGGTACGCCCCTATCCATGTGTCAAAGTCAATCTAATCTCTCTATCTTTTTTATTTTATTTTCTCCCCATTTTGTCCTCGGCTTATTATCCTTATTTACGAATTTGCCATCAAAACCCTAGCTTTACTTACATGTTCGAAACTGGCATCTGGACCATGCTAATAGCTTACTTTTTGTTATCCGAAACCTGAGAATTAGATAAACCCTAATTTTTTGATTGCAGTTCAATTAGAATATGTTTGGTTTTTGATGTGGTGGATTAGTGTTTAAATTTCTATTTTGGACGATAGAGAATATGTTTGAGGTTTAAATTTCGTGCGATTCGTTAGATTTGGCGCGGTCACGTGTGGGTATGGTGCTGTCTGTTGTGATTTTGATTTTAGTTTTTGTGTTGTTGTTGTGGTGAACTGGTTTGGGCACTTGGGTGTTGCTTTTTTTGAGGGAAAAAGTTGAAATTTTAGCTATTGTTGGTGTTTCCTTGATTTGTATCTGCAGATGCACTGTGATTCGATTGATTTGTTGATCTGTTTTTAGCTATTAGTTATGAATTTCGTTGCGAGTTTGAATCGCCTCGTGATTGCATTTAAGGAAACGTTGGATTGTCGGTATTTTGTTTTTATTTAATCATTTGCTATTTTTACCGTGTTGGTATTTTTATATTATGTTTTGCTAACTTGAACTACTGGTTTTTGGGTTGTCATCTGTATTTTGCTCTACGTATAAGATGTTATTAATGCTGCTACCCTGAACACTTGGATTATGTTCGTTAGAGCGTGCAAGGTGTTACTTTAGTGTTTTTATTTGATATCTTATTTTTCAGCAATCCAGTGTTTAGAAATTTAATTTTTCCTTTAAGCTATTAGTTGAACTTCTAGCTTGGATTGGAGGCATTCTAATAATAAAGAAAAACAGACAAAATTTGTTTGTTTCGAAGGGTATAGAAACTAGATCGTTTCTAAAAATACACAAAATTTGATTGTTTGAAGTGGCAAATTTGGTATGTGTTGTGTGGCTTGTCATTTTGCTTGCTTATTATTCTATCTCCATATTTTAGTAAAAAATCTTTCTTTTACCTGTTGTATGTTTTGTAACTTACATATTACAACTTATTATTTATGACAGATTTGGGAATCTTTCTTTTTGTGAAACATGGAATTCTATGGTTTGGCTTCATGATGATGAGCTAAAAATTATTTGTGTTGAATAAATGCAGTCAGTCAATCTACTTGCCGTTGCTGCTGTCGGAAGTTTATCACATTAGCGAAATATATAATTTAATGCCTAAGGTGATGAAATTGATTTTTGGTTCTCCTACCTACCAGCTAATATGTCTATTTTATTCCCATAATCATCTGATTTTATAGCTTATTTAGTGTCTTGCTTTGGCTAGACATAATGTGGTGAGTATGCTTAATGCACTTTAGCTTGCACAGCTTGTAGTGGTTTGATGCTGAAAGCAGTATGCCGGTGATAGTTGGGAAAAATGCAAAGGTATCATGCTACCAGCTGCACTAGTGCAGTTAATAACAGTGCAATAAGTGGTGCATCAGCGAGGGATGCTAGCCGAGCAGATTCATCTTCATTGTCAGCTAATGTTTCATTAAACCCTAGGTAATGTCTGTTAAATTCTGCTGTTGATGAATCCCTGAGACCCTTTTCAGCTGTGATTTATTGTTGTTCATCTAAATAAGTCTCTGAGCTTGCTTTGGAGATTTTTTTTTTAAGCTTCATGAATTGCAATTAGATGCCAGGGAATCCTTTCTTGAATATGAATTTTTTAATTTTTTGCCCTTTATAGGCTATTGTTAACATTTTACTAGGACATTACTTTACCACTATATTTATGTAACCAAGATAATTGCTCTTAATTTGGTAGGCGGCCATCTCAGCTAACACCATACAAGTTGAAGTGTGACAAAGAACATATTTTGTGTTCTTTAGTAATCTAGACACAAAATAAAATAATTAATAAAAATAAAAATAAAAGTAAAGAACATATTTGTGTCCTTATATTTGCTTAACTACCTCTCTGCCTATTATTTCCTGTTACATTTCCTTAGCAGTTACTAAAATTAGGGTTTGATGGGTTGTGGTCCTTTTTTGACCTTTTATAACAACAGTCTGCATTCTCTCTGTGCTTTTTTGGCCTCCAGTAACCAATCAATAAACAACCCACCTTTTTTTTTTTTTTTGAAACTACAACCCACTTTATAATTCTACTTGCATTGTCACTGGAGCTAAGCTTGTGTTTTGGTTGCACACAAGGTGTTTGAGAAATTGATTGTTTGAAGATTTTTTATTTATTATTATTATTTTTGTTTTTTTATCTATTAATGTTTGTTGTTGTTAGTTTGTAGGTTAGTGAAAAGGTTACAATGAGCACGGAGAGGCAGCAAAAGTCTGGGCCTCCCCAAATTTTTGCATCAAACAAGGCATTGAAATTGGTAAATTTTGGCGCCCATTACGTTTAAATTTTGAGAAGTTTAAGGTTCCTTGTTTTGGCTTGTAATTGTAATATGTTTGAGGACAACAATGGTTTTGAATGGAAACTACAGTTGGAAGTATGTATGCTCAATTGGGTGGTTGATAAATTTATAGAATGATCATCTGGGTTGGATTCTTGAATTTGAAAAGTAGATATGTTATTCTTGGTACATGTTGAAGTGAATTGGATAAGTTTTGTATAGAATGCAAGAAATTTTTTGGTGCTAGTTATGTGAATTTGTTTTGTGCTGCAACATTTTCGCTCGAATTTCAGCTTTATGCTGTCAATCTGTAGGCTGAACAGTGGGTTGATAAAATGACTAAGGCTGTAGAGGATGAGCCAGCTGAAGTAAAACTAGCAGGTCGACCTTCTAGGTCAGTGTAGTAGTGATCTTTACATTATTTGTCTTGTTTTTTTTTTTGTGTTATGATAGCGAATTCAAGAACTCTTCATATGTCTTTGTAGGCTTGGACTAGGTGCAAAAGTTTCGCGCCATTCTAAACTTGAACCTTCGAATGATCCGGTTGAAAGAAAGTTGCAAGCCAGGCTCAATGTTGGAAAGAGAAATGCTGCCAAAAGTGTTATGGAGTCTGCTCCGTCTGCTAAAGATGGAGGTGATGATGATGAAGATGAATATGATGACCTCGAAAGCAGAAGTAGTGCATTTGCAAAGAAGAGAGGAGGTCCACCCGTTTCATCTTTACAATCAACAAAGAAACAGAAATAACTTGTCACCATGTGAAGATCATATGTTTATAACTAGATTTGCTTTATCTGATGTCACATTTTGTTATAACTTGATAACTTGAAATCTTTGTTTGTTGTATGCGAAATTTAAAGCTTTTGTCGCAAACAATCAAGATGCATTGGGAATTTAAAGCTTTTGTTGTCAGCAATCAAAGGTTAAGTTTATGGACAAGATTAGATTTTCAATAACCAATACAAACTCTATTATCTATGAAGTTAAATTAACGAATAATATTAGATTTTCATTAAGTAATACAAAACTCTTGTTTTTCAGATCATTTTGGCAGAAAAATTTGGATTATTGGCGTACTCGGTGCTCTGAAGTTGATTTATATACATTTATATAATCTGGTTTAAACATTATGGAGATCAATTATGTATAGAACTGGATTTGCTTAATCTGATGTCACATTTTGATACAACTTGATAAATTAAGGGGAAACTTTATTTTAGTCTTTGGGGTTTAGGAAAATATTAAAATTTTAAATATCTTTTAAAAACAATTTTTTTTATCTTTAGCTTTTCCAAAACTCTTCAAAATAGTTTAAACCGTTAGTCAACTATCGGTCAAACCAAATAGAATGCATAAAAAGACTTTTTTACCCTTAGTGGTGATTAATAACACTCAAATTACCATATTACCCTTGAAACAATCAATTTATAAGTTAAAAATTAAAAAAAAAAAAATCAACCCAGAAAATAAAAATTAAAAAAATTTGTTGCAAAAAGAATTTAAAAATAAAATTAGAGTTTTAGGGTTGAAGATCTACAACCTGGAAAATAAAATCTAGAACAATTTCTTTATCATCAACAGATTAATAATTCATCAACAGAAAAACCCAAATCAAAACCACCCATAATCTGTTCTTTCTTCTTTTTTTTTTTCTTCACTGTTCTTTCTTCTTCTAGCCGTCTTCTTCACCCATCTCTGCAGTTCTCTTCATCGTAATGAACCCACCAACACAACCTAACCACATCAGTTCCACCATACACCACCAACACAAAGACAACCCTTAGCACCCCAACACTATCCACAATCTATCAGACGATCACCATAAACACAGCCATATCGCCGCCACCATACACCACCAACACAACACAACCACGTCACCTCCACCATACACCACCAACACAAAAACAACAGCCCTTAGCAACCCAACAACACCCACAATTTGTTAGACCACCACCACAAATACAGCCACATCACCGCCACCACACACCCCTAACACAACACAACCACATCACTGTCAGACCACCATCACAAACATAGTCACATCACCGCCACCACACACCACCAACACCTTCGCCATACACCACCAACATAAAGACAACCTTCAGCACCCCAACACCACCCACAATCTGTCAGACGACCACCACAAACATAGCCATATCATCGCCACCACGCACCACCAATATAACACAATCACATCACCTCCGCCATACACCACCAACACAAAGACAACCCCCAATAACCCAACACCACTTACAATCCGTCAAATCTATACCCAACACAAACACAAATAAATCCAGTCAGATCCATACCCCAAACATTGACCTAACAATGCCTACCAGGAAGCGATGATGAGAGTGAAGAATGGTGACGAAAGACGAATGGAGGCAGAAGAGAAAGAGAAAGAGACGAAACGTGGTCAGATTTTGTACCTGGTTCGGAGCCGCTGCTGCTGCAACCAAGCTGAGCTTTCATTGTTCGTCAAACCAGAGATTGAGCCTGGTCGGTGATGCCCTTCAAGTCGGTGATGGAGTCCTAGCTGAGCTTGCAGGAGATGGTCTTCCAAGGAGCTCGTCGGAGCCGTAGCCCTCGTCGCCGTCAGTGGTGCCCTTCAAACTTAGGTTCGACTAATAAAATGACATTTTCCTCTAACAACATAGACATTTTTTAATTTTAATTAATTAATTATTTTGTTAATTTAATTTAATTAATTTAATTTATTTTTTCTTTTCTTTGTTTAAAATTCTAACCATCCACGTGTCACGATTCTAGTCTCTCACATGAAAAGACCATTTTACTCTTCCTGCTCAAACAATCTATCACCATTGACCATTAGTTGACTGACGGTTTGGAGTATTTTGAAGAGTTTTGAAAAAATTAGGGATAAAAAGAACTATTTTCAAAATATGTTTAAAATTTTGATATTTTTCGAAACATCCAGGACTAAAATTAAGTTTTCCCATAAATTAAAACCTTCAGCTATTGCATGCAGAATTTAAAGCATTTGTTGTAAGTAATTAAGATGCATTATACATGAGATTAAGACTTCATATTTAAGAGAGTTTGTATTGGTTATTGAAAATCTAATCTTGTCCATAAACTTAACCTTTGATTGCTAACAAAAGCTTTAAATTCCCAATGCATCTTGATTGTTTGTGACAAAAGCTTTAAATTTCGCATACAACAAACAAAGATTTCAAGTTATCAAGTTATAACAAAATGTGACATCAGATAAAACAAATCTAGTTATAAACATATGATCTTCACATGGTGACAAGTTATTTCTGTTTCTTTGTTGATGGTAAAGATGAAAAGGGTGGACCTCCTCTTTTCTTTGCAAATGCATTACTTCTGCTTTCCAAGTCATCATCTTCATCTTCATCATCATCACCTCCATCTTTAGCAGACGGAGCAGACTCCATAACACTTTTGACAGCATTTCTCTTTCCAGCATTGGGCCTGGCCTACAACTTTCTTTCAATCGAATCATTCGAAGGTCCAAGTTTACAATAACGCGAAACTTTTGCACCTAGTCCAAGCCTACAAAGACATATGAAGAGTTCTTGAATTTGCTATCATAACACAATAAAAAACAAGACAAACTATGTAAAGATCACTACTACATTGACCTAGAAGGCCGGCCTGCTAGTTCTACTTCAGCTGGCTCATCCTCTGCAGCTTTAGTCATTTTATCAGCCCACTGTTCAGCCTACAAATTGACAACATAAAGCACAAATTCGAGCGAAAATGTTGCAACACATAACAATTCACATAACTACCACAAAAAAATTTCTTGCATTCTATACAGAAATTATCCAATTCGCTTCAACATGTACCAAGAATACCATATCAACTTTTCAAATTCAAGAATCCTACCCAGATGATCATTCTATAAATTTATCAACCTCCCAATTAAACATACATACTTCCAACTGTGGTTTCCATTCAAAACCATTGTTGTCGTCAAGCAAATTACAATTACAAGCCAAAACAAGGAATCCTAAAGTTCTCAAAATTTAAACGTAATGGGTGCCAAAATTTACCAATTTCAATGCCTTGTTTGATGCAAAAATCTGGGGAGGCCCGGATTTTTGCTGCCTTTCTGTGCTCATTGTAACCTTTTCACCAACCTACAAACTAACAACATCAAACATTGATAGATAAAAAACAAAAATAATAATAATAAATAAAAAATCTTCAAACAATTAATTTCTCAAACACCTTGTGTGCAACCAAAACACAAGCTTAGCTCTAGTGACAGTGCAAGTAGAATTATAAAGTGGGTTGTAGTTTCAAAAAAAAAAAAAAAGGGTTGTTTTTTGATTGGTTACTAGAGATGAAAAAAGCACAAAGAGAATGTTGTTGTTATAAAAGGTCAAAAAAGGACCACAACCCATCAAACCCTAATTTTAGTAACTGCTAAGGAAATGTAACAGGAAATAATAGCCAAATAGGTAGTTGAGCCAATATAAGGACACAAATATGTTCTTTACTTTTTATTTTTATTTTTATTAATTATTTTTATTTTGTGTCTAGATTACTAAATTTGGAGTAACCAGGACCAAGAGCGCCACCATTTGCTTGTGTCAACCTGTCGAACTTTATACATATCTGATAATATGAATTGACCTAATTAGACATCGTTTTGGGTTATAAAAGAGAAAATAACAAAAGGGGATATTTAAGTTTTGTTAAAGATTGAAATTCAATTTTTATATTTATGGATTGTGAAATGATTTTAATTTTTGCATTTTATATTTTGTTAAAAAGTGAAGGATAATGGTTCATTGCAATAATTGCATTTATGGTAAATTTTGTAAAATTATAGTTTCTTTGATTTCCATTATCTATTTGTTTAATGTATGTTAGTTGGATAATTAGCAAGTGTGAAACTTATGTGCATGTTAGATGTTTTGAAATAATAACTAGATGATTAAATCACTTAATAGTTATAATTTTTAATACTATAACAATGGATAGGAAGACATCTAACATTTTAAAGAGGAAAATGTTTGCTAGTAAATTTGTTTTGTTCAAAATTAGAAATATTAATCTCGTTTGATGTTAATATGTTCATCGGTTGCTTTGAAAAAAAATGTTCGTCGGTTTTCAAATATAATTAGAGATGTCAACGAGATAAATAAGGATGAATCCTCATTCTTCCACTCTTCTTCCATCCCCCATCCTCATCCTCAATTAGCTATGTTTCCCCATTTCCTTCATCCTCATTTCATCCCATTTGGTTCAAATTAAAAATTTATACAATTAAAAACATACTTTATAAAATAATTTCATAGAATTTCAACATATTAAATTTATAACATTTCAACATATGAAATTCATAATATTGTAAAACAAATACAATCTTCTTACATAAATCATAATACTTGACAAAAGTTAACACGGTATACAACTATTATATATAATAAAGTCACATGAAAAATGGGGAAAATTATTAAATATAAATATATATTTTTATATTTTTATAATATAAAATGGTGGAAATAGGGATGGGTAGCTTCTTCCATCTTTATCTCCATTTGGATTTGGAAATGAATTTTCATCTTCATCCTTAGTGCCAAAATCTCCTCCCAAATGGAGATAGAGATTTGAGGATTTTTACTTTTGAGATTTAGGGTTAAAGAAATTGATTTTTCCTTTATTTACAAGTTTAAGTCTTTTAGTTTATTTTTTCCTTTGACGAATAAATTGTGATACAACAATACAAGTCGGGTGTAAATCCATAAATTGACTTTTCCAATAATTTGTTATGAATCATAAGGCTTTTAAGTAAATGTGAAAGTTTTTCTTAAAAGGGTGTGTTTATTGGAGTTTGATGAATTAATTTTTAAATAGACGGAATTACAATTTAGCTACCCAGACGAAACTCTAATTCAAGCGGAGCACATGTTTGGATATTATTACAATTTACCTACCTCCCGTTATCAATTTTCCGTTAAAATTGTCTGTGAACAGTGAAAAAAAGTAAAAAGACAAAAATATCCTTGATTGTTGAAGTTGACGTAATTGACCGAATAAAAAATTGAAAAAGCTAAAAAAAACATAAATGTGGCGCGAGATATTGGATCGGGGATCTGCTTCATCATCAAACATCATCATCATCATCACCATCAGATCATCTTCATTATCTTCTTCGAACATCATTACCATCAGATCATCATCATCATCATCTTCGAACATCAGATCATCATCATCACCATCAGATATCATCAAACATCATCATCATTTTCGAACATCATCACCATCAGATCATCATCATCATCATCTTCGAACATCATCACCATCAGATCATCATCATCATCATTTTCGAACATCATCATCATCATTTTCGAACATCATCTTCATCATCATCTTCGAACATCATCATCATCATCATCACCATCAGATCATCTTCATCATCATCTTCGAACATCATCATCATCATCATCACCATCAAACACCTATCATCTTCGAACGAACCCGCGAGAGAGACCCAGATTTCTGTGTTTCCATCGTGCGACAGAGACCCAGAAATCGGGGCCTTCCTCGCGGTGACAGAGTTGGAGAGGCGAGGAGAGCGGGGAGAGAAGGAGAAGCAGGAGGAGAGAGACAGATCACCTGGACACCGTTTGTGAAGGCGGCGCCGACCCTCTCCTTCTCGATCGCGTCTGGTTCATCTTTGTTTCTGCTCGGTTTTACGCGTGCGAGGTGCGGCTGGACGAGCTGGACTTGAGGTCGAGTTCAGGTCAGCGTTGGTCGTGACGGCTTCTCAGTCAGCGTTGACAGTTCCGTCGCCGTCGTCGTCAGCTCGCGTGCGTGGAGGACTGGTTCTCGCTCGTCTCTGCACGGCTTGGCGTCTTCATTTCAGCTCGATCTTTGTGAGGTTACGGCTGGATGAGCTGGTCGACGACGATTCAGGTGACCGGAACAGCTCTTCTTCTTCTTCTCCGTTGCCAGTTCGATCTTTGTTTTTGGTATGGTTGTGGTGGTACATCTGAGAATTTTATTGTTTTTTTTTTAAATTCATTTAATTTTTTTATTATTTTTTTTAAATTCATTTAACAAACCATTGCCTATCGAAATGACGACTTTACCCTTGAATCAGTTCACGGTAACTGAAAATTGATAACGGGAGGGGAGTAAATTGCAATAATATCAAAACAATTGCTCCGCTTGAATTAGAGTTTCGTCTGGGTAGCTAAATTGTAATTCCGTCTTTTAAATAATATATTTTTATGGATGAATTTATAGATTTCTTATAAACTGTGTTATAATTTTTTATGAAAATAAGGCAGGATTTATTATAGACTTGTTTATTCATTAATTTTACTTTAAAAACCATTAAATTCTCTCTCTTAAGTACAATTTATAAAATCAATAACTTTTTAAAATTTTTTTTGTTTTTAAAGTTTGAATTAAATATGCCTTGATTGTAATTAAATCCATATAAATTTCAATCGAATACATGAAAACTTTCATGAACTCTTTAAAAGTTTAAATTGAATATATCAATACTTTTAAAATAATTTAAATTCTAATAATCTCTAGACTGAATACATTATATTTAAATCTAATTTAGTTGGTACCATATTTATATCCAAAATTTATATTCAAAATTATAAAAAATATTATGAATTCAATATAAAACATAACATCGGAAATAACACATTAGTAACAACTTTCAATGAATGTGCATAACAGTAAGAGGTTGTTTGTTTTTTTGTCTAAAGGCCGAACAGTGCTATTGAAGACTGAAGACTGAATCGTGACTGAAATCTAAATTATATGTTTTTTTTTTTTCCTCACTTCTGAATATATTATAAACTTGTTTGTTTTTTAAAGTTAAAATTGTCTGAAAACTAGTAATTTGACATTTGAATCATTTTAAGTATTTGTTGTTATATAATTTTAATTAATTTAATACAAACATCTGAAAATAAATAATTTAGTAAATTCTAAAATATTTTATATATACATATTAATAATATTTTATTCATAATTAAAATATGATTAAAAAATATAGTAATATTATCCATATTTATATATTTAAATATATTAATATGTTTAAGAAAATCAATGGTTAAATTGTAAATTAAAATATATTAGTTTAATTTCAAGATAATTTGAGATGAAATGTATTTAGGATTTTCTTTTCAAATATATATATTTTTTGTAAGTATGAAGGAAAAAGTGATAAAAAAATTTTAGTAATATAAAATTAGGATAAATTTGACATTTAAATATAGTTTGGGGACGATAGATTTTGAATAAAAACTTTTAAATGTCATTAAGTGATTTGTAATTAAGTGAAAAGTTAAAAATTCTTATTTAATTTTTTCAGTTGTTTTTTGATAGTTTTAAGTGGTTTAACCATTTAAAAAAACAAACGAAAATAACTTAATAGGTGCAATTCGACACCATTAAGTCTTAAATGGAAAAAACAAATGATCCCTAACTTTTTTTTTTCCTTATATTAAAATATAGAGAAAAAAAGCAACAAATACCACACAAATCAAGAAAACTCAAATAACCTCCGGCACAAAATCTTGCATTCACCACGAAAAGATTAGAACAATGTAAGCACACAAGTAGACACATTTGAGCACAATCACATACATCTGTTTTTGTGTTACAATTTTCCCATTTTAGGAAGAAAATATATTAGTTTAATTTCAAGATAATTTGAGATGAAATGTATTTAGGATTTTCTTTTCAAATATATATATTTTTTGTAAGTATGAAGGAAAAAGTGATAAGAAAATTTTAGTAATATAAAATTAGGATAAATTTGACATTTGAATATAGTTTGGGGACGATAGATTTTGAATAAAAACTTTTAAATGTCATTAAGTGATTTGTAATTAAGTGAAAAATTAAAAATTCTTATTTAATTTTTTCAGTTGTTTTTTGATAGTTTTAAGTGGTTTAACCATTTAAAAAAACAAACGAAAATAACTTAATAGGTGCAATTCGACACCGTTAAGTCTTAAGTGGAAAAAACAAATGATCCCTAACTTTTTTTTTCCTTATATTAAAATATAGAGAAAAAAAGCAACAAATACCACACAAATCAAGAAAACTCAAATAACCTCCGGCACAAAATCTTGCATTTACCACGAAAAGATTAGAACAATGTAAGCACACAAGTAGACACATTTGAGCACAATCACATACATCTGTTCCTGTGTTACAATTTTCCCATTTTAGGAAGAAAATCTAAAAACCATGTACTATAATTTGACCATTCAAACATATTTTGGGATAAAAAATCCAAATTCTATATATTTTTTTTTTTGAGAAAAATCCAAATTCTAAATTTGCAGTTAAACAAAGAAAAAAATGGATTAACACCACAATATGATCCGATTTTACCATTTTAGTCCTCAGAAATCTCCCTCATCTAAAAGCAAATACACAAGAAAAAGCAGAAGTGGAAGGGCAAAACAGGCAATATAAAAAACCAATATTTTAATAATCACCAGATCAGTCTCCTCTCTCTCTCTCTCTCTCTCTTTCTTTTAATTCAAATAAGCAGAGGAAGCAACAGAGGCATCATCATCATCGTCATAATCAGCAGAGCTTTAAGAGTCAAAGCCCTCAAAAGCCCGAGACTCTTCTTCTCTTTCTATTCTTCGATTTTCTCTCTGTAGACAACCAAACCCTGTTTCTCTCTCTAAAAAAAGCTCCAATTTTTTCGATTCCAGAATTCCTTCAAGGTACGCCCCTATCCATGTGTCAAAGTCAATCTAATCTCTCTATCTTTTTTATTTTCTTTTCTCCCCATTTTGTCCTCGGCTTATTATCCTTATTTACGAATTTGCCATCAAAACCCTAGCTTTACTTACATGTTCGAAACTGGCATCTGGACCATGCTAATAGCTTACTTTTTGTTATCCGAAACCTGAGAATTAGATAAACCCTAATTTTTTGATTGCAGTTCAATTAGAATATGTTTGGTTTTTGATGTGGTGGATTAGTGTTTAAATTTCTATTTTGGACGATAGAGAATATGTTTGAGGTTTAAATTTCGTGCGATTCGTTAGATTTGGCGCGGTCACGTGTGGGTATGGTGCTGTCTGTTGTGATTTTGATTTTAGTGTTTGTGTTGTTGTTGTGTTGAACTGGTTTGGGCACTTGGGTGTTGTTTTGTTTGAGGGAAAAAGTTGAAATTTTAGCTATTGTTGGTGTTTCCTTGATTTGTATCTGCAGATGCACTGTGATTCGATTGATTTGTTGATCTGTTTTTAGCTATTGGTTATGAGTTTCGTTGCGAGTTTGAATCGCCTCGTGATTGCATTTAAGGAAATGTTGGATTGTCGGTATTTTGTTTTTATTTAATCATTTGCTATTTTTACTGTGTTGGTATTTTTATATTATGTTTTGCTAACTTGAACTACTGGTTTTTGGGTTGTCATCCGTATTTTGCGCTACGTATAAGATGTTATTAATGCTGCTACCCTGAACACTTGGATTATGTTCGTTAGAGCGTGCAAGGTGTTACTTTAGTGTTTTTATGTGATATCTTATTTTTCAGCAATCTAGTGCTTAGAAATTTGATTTTTCCTTTAAGCTATTAGTCGAACTTCTAGCTTGGATTGGAGGCATTCTAATAATAAAGAAAAACAGACAAAATTTGTTTGTTTCGAAGGGTATAGAAACTAGGTTGTTTCTAAAATTACACAAAATTTGATTGTTTGAAGTGGTAAATTTGGTATGTGTTGTGTGGCTTGTCGTTGTGCTTGCTTATTATTCTATCTCCATATTTTAGTAAAAAATCTTTCTTTTACCTGTTGTATGTTTTGTAACTTACATATTACAACTTATTATTTATGACAGATTTGGGAATCTTTCTTTTTGTGAAACATGGAATTCTATGGTTTGGCTTCATGATGATGAGCTAAAAATTATTTGTGTTGAATAAATGCAGTCAGTCAATCTACTTGCCGTTGCTGCTGTCGGAAGTTTATCACATTAGCGAAATATATAATTTAATGCCTAAGGTGATGGAATTGATTTTTGGTTCTCCTACCTACCAGCTAATATGTCTATTTTATTCCCATAATCATCTGATTTTATAGCTTATTTAGTGTCTTGCTTTGGCTAGTTATAATGTGGTGAGTATGCTTAATGCACTTTAGCTTGCACAGCTTGTAGTGGTTTGATGCTGAAAGCAGTATGCCGGTGATAGTTGGGAAAAATGCAAAGGTATCATGCTACCAGCTGCACTAGTGCAGTTAATAACAGTGCAATAAGTGGTGCATCAGCGAGGGATGCTAGCCGAGCCGATTCATCTTCATTGTCAGCTAACTTTTCATTAAACCCTAGGTAATGTCTGTTAAATTCTGCTGTTGATGAATCCCTGGGACCCTTTTCAGCTGTAATTTATTATTGTTCATCTAAATAAGTCTCTGAGCTTGCTTTGGAGATTTTTTTTTTCAGCTTCATGAATTGCAGTTAGATGCCAGGGAATCCTTTCTTGAATATGAATTTTTTAATTTTTTTGCCCTCTATAGGCTATTGTTAACATTTTACTAGGACATTACTTTACCACTATATTTATATAACCAAGATAATTGCTCTCAATTTGGCAGGCGGCCATCTCAGCTAACAGCATACAAGTTGAAGTGTGACAAAGAACCTTTGAATTCTCGGTAATTTTTACAATCAATCAGCACAACTCCTTCCCCCTTGTTTTAATTTAACTTAGAAAATCACGGAGTAGAAGTTGCTGGTTCTGTACTCTTCTTGGTTATATTATGTCATGTTGCTGGATGTAGTTTCTTATTCATGTTTCCTTTTGTCATGATTCCATCATCAAGACTTGGCCCTCCAGACTTTCACCCACAAACTCCAAATTGTCCTGAGGAGACTCTCACTAAAGAATATGTGCAGAGTGGATATAAGGAGACCGTTGAAGGACTCGAGGTACTGTAGTAGAATCAATCTCATGAAGAAAATTAATTGGCATGAGCATCATTTTATCTTTGATTGATTTAAAAAAAGTAGAATCTATACCCATTGTTTTGTGTCATTTGATATCCTTTTTGTCACTAGCTGTTATCCATGTAGAAAACTTGTGCCCTGTTCAATATGGCCAGGATTGAGATTTTGTCGTAGTTGGTAGTACCCTGTAAATGGTTATAATCATGTAACATCTGAATAAAAAGTTCTTTTGGCTTGTTCTGAGAGGAATCTAATTGTCTTCTGTCTGGATAAGCATGTAATTAGTCTTAATGAATAAATCTTATAATTCTTTATATTTATGCATGTTTACTCACTAGTATGTAATTGGCAACAAGCAACATCTATGCCTCCCTTGATTTGTTATGGTTAAACTTGGTTTTTGTGCTGTTTTCAGGAGGTCAGAGAAATATCACTTACTCAGGTTCAAACGTTTATTAAGCCTGCTACCCTGAAGTGTAGAGAGGTGAATTACTTACGTTGTAAAGCTTGATGGCCGTTTAAATTATTGCTACTTTCTCATGTTAAGATTTGATCTCAGAGAAAATGATTGGCATTTTCGTGACGTGTGACTGCTTCTTGTTGCAGGCAATTAGAAAATGTCTTAGGGCTATTAATGAATCTCGTGCTCAAAAGCGTAAGGTGATGCATTAATTATTTCATAACTATTAATGTTTTGGGAAATTTGTTTTGCTGAAAACAATAAATATAATCGTGTGCCCTGCATGTCGTACTTTTTTGTTGAACTATTTTTATTTGTTTCCTGACTTGCACAGAGCATGTACACACACAATATTTTAAAGATCTAAAATTTTGTCTAGGAGGTTGAAGCTGTTGTCTTAATATTTATGCTTGCTATGACAGGCTGGCCAAGTTTATGGTGCGGCTCTATGTGGTTCACTATTAACAAAGCCAGGTGTGTTTCCTGAACAAAGACCCTGTGGTGAAGATTTCAGGAAGAAATGGGTTGAGGTATGAATTTTATATTCCATAAAGGTTCTGCCAGGCATTTCGTTCTTGCCTTTATGTTATATATTTTAATTATTTGCAATCTTTACCATTTGTTTTCTTTATTGTAGGGTTTATCCCAGCCGCACAAACGCTTACGTTCTTTGGCTGATGATGTTCCTCATGGTTATAGGAAAAAATCCTTATTTGAAGTTCTTATTCGAAACAATGTTCCATTGCTGAGAGCAACTTGGTTTATTAAAGTAACATATCTTAATCAGGTATAGATGCTTTGTTTATCAAGTCAACCTGTCAAAGTAGTCTCTCTCTCTCTCTCTCTCTCTCTCTCTCTCTCTCTCTCTCTCTCTCTCTCTCTCTCTTTTAGATCTTGAAAAGGAGCTGATTATGTTGTATTTTTAGGTCCGTCCTGGTTCTGCCAATAGTTCTTCTGGGGCACCTGATAAAATCCAGTTGTCTCGCACTGAGCTTTGGACAAAAGATGTGATTGATTACTTGCAATACCTCCTTGATGAATTTTCATCAAGAAATAATTCGTACTCCAGTCAACAGAGTCGAGATCGATCACCCCAAATGCTTTATGCTGGGGCGATTCAGCAAAGGATTGATTCAGCTGCGGTACTTGATTGTGAGGAGCCTTCCTTGCATTCCAAATGGTGGTATATGGTGCGGCTAGTGCAGTGGCACTATGCAGAAGGGTTGCTTCTTCCATCTCATATCATTGATTGGGTTCTAAATCAATTAAAGGTGTTTCTTTCTGTTTTTCTGTGTTCTTATTGTTTCATTTGTTTTTAACTTATGTGGTAAGATTCAACCAATTGTTAACGGTGGGAGTTTCTTTGATTTGATTTTTAATATATGTGTACTTTCAGGAGAAAGAACTGCTTGAGATTTTGCAGTTGCTACTGCCTATCATATACGGTGTTTTAGAAACTATTGTTTTGTCACAAACATATGTACGGTCTCTTGTGGGAATAGCAATTCATTTCATTCATGAACCTTCCCCGGGTGGATCTGATCTAGTTGATAATTCTCGAAGAGCATACACAATATCTGCCCTGGCAGAAATGCTACGATATTTGATACTGGCTGTACCTGATACTTTTGTTGCATTGGATTGTTTCCCTTTACCGTCTTGTGTAGTATCTTATGCAGTAAGTGATGGGAATTTTGTGTTGAAGGCCTCTGAAGATGCAGGAAAAATGAAAAATAATTTGACAGATGTTGCTTGTGCCTTCAGAGGGAAAGGTGTTGATGCTCAATATCAATCTGTGTCCTTTGATTATGTGGTTTCAGCCATTCAGAGACGTGCAGATAATCTGGCTAAGGGTGCCAGCCCTGGAAACCCTGGTCATAGTGTGGCTAAAGCTGTACAGGCCTTGGATAAAGCTCTTCTGCTGGGAGATGTAAAGGGGGCTTATAAACATCTATTTGAAAATCTCTGTGATGGAGCTGTTGATGAAGGTTGGATTGCAGAAGTTAGTCCATGCTTAAGATCGTCGCTGAAGTGGATTGGGACAGTAAGCTCATCATTTGTTTGCTCTATATTTTTCCTTTGTGAGTGGGCAACATGTGATTTCAGGGATTTTCGAACAGCCCCGCCACATGACATGAAGTTCACGGGCAAAAAAGATTTCTCACAAATATTTGTTGCAATTAGGCTTTTGAAGATGAAGATCAGAGGTTCATGTACTCCATCTCGACGCAAGATAGAGAATGCACATGGTGTCAAGAGCGTTGGAAAAGGTTTTAGTGAACGGAACACTTATGCTGGCAGGAACTTTGTGGGAAATGGATATGAGATCAAAATTAATGCGAAACATGTGGATGGAGTAAGATTAAGGGCATCAGATATATTTGAAAGTCCGGGCCCTTTACATGATATCATAGTGTGTTGGATTGACCAACATGAAGTTCAGAAAGGAGAAGGTGTCAAGCGCCTTCAGCATTTCATATTGGAGCTGATACGTTCTGGCATATTTTATCCCCAAGCATATGTGAGGCAGCTGATAATTAGTGGGATTTTGGATACAAATGGTCCTGTGGTTGACCTGGATAGGAGGAGGAGACACCACCGAATTTTGAAGCAGCTACCTGGGTTGTTTTTGCATGATGCTTTAGAAGAGGCAAGGATCGCTGAAGGGTCATTACTTTCCGAGGCCATGCATATTTACTCAAATGAGCGCTCCCTTGTACTTCGCCAGCTTCTTTATGATAAAAATAACAATGCTAGTGTATCAGGTCAGAAGCAAAAGTATCATCCGGCCTATGGAAACGATGGTACTTCTTCAGCTTCTGCAGATAAATGGAAAACTGTCCAGCCATCCAGTGGTATATCATCTGGTAAAATTGTCAAGAGTGATACTGACATTGAAGAACTGAAGGCTTCCATTGCTGTTTTGCTGCAACTGCCATGCACTTCTGCTACATCTGCCGATACAGAATTAGATGAATCTCAGGGTAGTGTTAAGAAGCCTTTTGTGACTGTAAGCAACAAGATTGAATCATCAGATGGTACACCAGGGTGTGAAGATTGTAAGCGGGCAAAGAAACAAAAATTAAATGAGGAAAGGGGTTCATTTGTACAAATACCTTCACCAATTCAATCTGATGAAGAAGATATGTGGTGGGTGAGGAAGGGGCCTAAACTCACAGAGCCGTTCAAAGTTGATCCACCTATTAAGTCAACCAAGCAGGTTTCTAGGGGTAGGCAAAAGACTGTACGTAGAACCCAAAGTCTTGCTCAATTGGCAGCAGCTAGGATTGAGGGTAGCCAGGGAGCATCGACAAGTCATGTATGTGATAGTAAGGTAAGCTGTCCTCACCATAGAACTGGAGTGGAAGGAGATACAGTGAAGTCAACGGATGTGATTGGGACAACCCATTACAGAGACATTGTTTCAATTGGAAAGGCCTTAAAGGAACTGCGGTTTGTAGAGAAGAGGAATATTACAGTTTGGCTGATCTCAGTGGTTCGGCAACTTGTTGAAGAGGCTGAGAAGACTGTTACAAAAGCTGGCCAATTCAGCAGGCCTTTCATTCCGGTTGATGATAGGGGTTCTATGCAGTGGAGGCTTGGTGAGGAGGAGCTATCTGCTATGCTGTATTTCATGGATGTTTGTAATGATTTGGTTTCTGCTGCCAAATTTCTTATTTGGTTGTTGCCAAAAGTTCTTAATACTCCCAGTACACCCATGCATGGTGGACGAAACATGCTGATGCTGTCAAGGAATGCTGAAAACCATGTGTGTCAAGTGGGGGAGGCATTTCTGTTGTCTTCGTTACGAAGGTGCAATCTCAATTTCTACACTCATTAAATGGTTTCTGTTTAACATATGTCGGTGAAATTAAATTAATGCCTTTTTTCCTCCTTTTGAATAGAAATGGATTAGCATCTTTTTATTGCTATCAATTTAATTTATTCTGTTGCTGATCTAAGGGGCCTCTCGGCAAACCTGTTTTATCTGTATATATTCACTATTTTATTGCCAATTTTGTGTTACAATTGTCAGATGCTTTCATCATTTGCATAGATTTGACATTGTTTACGTTGCCTGTTGCATTTAATGACTATTAGCCAACTTGTCCTCCACTTAGCTTTTCTCACTTAAAGTGCAGATGATTGTGTGTGTGTGTGTGTGTGTAGACACTCTCACACATGTACTTATGCATGTATGTAAGTATTTTGTAATGAGAGGTAAGTTATTGAGTCCCCAGTTACTTGTTCTAGTATATTTACCTGCAGGAATATTTTATAGGAGCTTTCTCCTTTAATCTGTTTTAGCATAACTTCTCTGAGTTTATACCCTGTTTACTTGCTGTCTGCTTTGTCTATTTTTCTCTGATGATTTTGGATTTCACATGTATATATTTGGGACAGTGATTAATTGATTTTATTTTCTGATTATCTTGTGTACCTTATGGTGAATCTGTTCCAGGTATGAGAATATACTTATTGCAACTGATCTTATTCCTGAAGCCTTGTCGGCCACGATGCATCGAGTTGCAGCAGTTATAACCTCCAATGGAAGAGTTTTAGGTTCAGCAGCCTATGGATATGCTCGGTATCTGTTAAAGAAATACGGTAATGTGGCCAGTGTCATTGAATGGGAGAAGAATTTCAAGGCAACATGCGACAAGAGACTCCTGTCTGAGTTTGAATCAGGACGATCGCTGGATGGGGACTTAGGATTCCCACTTGGAGTCCCAGCAGGAGTTGAGGATCTTGATGATTTTTTACGTCAAAAAATAAGCGGTGGTCGATTATCCAGAGTGGGTATGACGTTGAGAGAGACAATGCAGCGAAACATTGATGAAGCCTTGCGCTATTTCTATGACAAAGAGAGAAAGCTGTTTGCAGCTGGCTCCCCTAAAATTCCTGTTGTAGAAAAATCAGATGAGGAAAATCAGTTTGCTCAGCAAATAATAATTGCATTGATGGATTGCATCAGGCAGACTGGTGGTGCTGCTCAAGAAGGGGATCCATCTTTGGTGTCATCTGCAGTTTCTGCCATTGTTGGTAATGTAGGACCAACTATGTTGAAAATGCCTGATCTTATTCAAAATTATCCATCTGCTTCAGGTTCCTTAAGTCTTGCCAAGCGCCTTTTGCGCATATATATAAGTTGCCTATGCTTGCTCAAGGAAGCTCTTGGAGAGCGTCAAAGCCGTGTATTTGAGATAGCTCTGGCAACAGAGGCTACTTGTGCTCTTGTTGGAGCTTTTGCTCCTGGAAAGGCTTCTCGAAACCAGTTCCAATTGTCTCCTGAGGCCCATGATTCCAATGCAAACATGTCCAATGAGGTTTTGACCAATTCTGTGAAAGCACCGCATGGGAAAGCTACAAAAATGGCAGCTGCTATTTCAGCCCTTGTCGTCGGTGCTGTTCTTCAAGGAGTTACTAGCCTAGAAAGGATGGTTACTGTCTTTAGATTAAAAGAAGGGTTAGATGTGATTCATTTTGTGAGGAGTACAAAGGCCAATTCTAATGGTAATGCCAGATCAATTGGGAATTTGAAAGTGGACAACTCAACTGAAGTTTATGTGCATTGGTTTAGGGTGCTTATTGGGAACTGTAGAACTGTTTCTGAAGGACTTCTTGTGGAACTATTGGGTGAACCATCTATTGTAGCTCTTTCAAGGATTCAGAGAATGCTTCCTCTTAGCTTGGTGTTTCCACCAGCCTACTCAATATTTGCCTTCGTTGTATGGAAACCATTTATACTCAATAGTAACCTTTCGACTCGTGAAGACATCCATCAGTTGTACCAATCTTTGACAATAGCCATTGGTGATGCTATAAGACACCTACCTTTCAGGGATGTGTGTCTGACAGACAGTCAGTGTTTCTATAATCTCGTAGCTGCTGATTCCACTGATGCTGAGTTTGCTTCTATGCTGGAGATGAATGGTTTGGACATGCACCGGAAAGCCATGGCATTTGTTCCTCTCCGAGCAAGGCTTTTCTTAAATGCCATTATTGATTGTAAAATGCCACCCTCTATACTTAAGCAGGAACATAGTGAATCTAAAGGTCAACATACCGGGAATGAAACAAAGCTTTTGGATAAGCTTGTGCGTGTTTTGGATACCCTTCAACCTGCAAAATTTCATTGGCAGTGGGTTGAACTGAGGCTTCTTTTGAATGAACAAACCCTCATTGAGAAACTGGAGAACCATGATATGTCCTTAGCTGATGCGATTCGCTCATTATCACCTATTCCAGAAAAACCTACTGCATCAGACAACGAGAACAATTTTATACAAATTATCCTTACTAGGTTATTGGTCCGACCTGACGCTGCACCCCTTTTCTCTGAACTGGTCCATCTCTTTGGGAGGTCATTAGAGGATTCGATGTTATTACAAGCTAAATGGTTCCTTGGGGGCCCTGATGTTCTCTTTGGACGGAAAACCATTAGACAGCACCTTATTAATATTGCTGAGCGTAGAGGCCTTTCAACCAAGACCCAGGTTTGGAAGTTTTGGGGCTGGTCTAGTTCTGGTTTAGATCTTGCATTAAATAGAGGGGATAAAAAGAAATTGGAAACTACCTCTTTTGAAGAAGGAGAGGTGGTTGAAGAAGGTGTGGACTCCAAAAGGTACGGGAAGGGGTCCACTCAATTGTTTGATGCCGAAGGCGTCAATGGCAACCAGCAGCATGTGACAGAGAGGGCATTCGTTGAGTTGGTTCTTCCTTGCATAGATCAAAGCTCTGATGACTCACGCAATACCTTTGCAAGTGATTTGATCAAGCAGTTGAATAATATAGAGCAACAAATGAATGCAGTGACACCTGGATCCACAAAGCTGGCAGGATCAGCTCCTTCTGGAATTGAAGGTCCTACAAATAAAGGCAGCAATCGCAAAAGTATAAGAGGTGGAAGTCCTGGATTGGCTAGAAGATCAGCAGCTACAGCAGATTCTGCTCCACCATCCCCTGCTGCTTTGCGAGCATCCATATCATTGCGGTTGCAGTTTCTTCTGAGATTGCTACCCATCATATATGCAGATGGGTAATAATCTTTGGTCATGCTCTATTAGGTCTAGTGCTTTGTCTTTTCTTGCTTTTTCTCAATCTTGACTGCCATGTCAATTAATCGACTTTTTAGTTCCCTGATAGGATTGGCTGCTGTTACGGAGTTTGACAGTAGTTACGGCCTTTTACCATTTATATTTTACATGCTAATAAAGCCAAGGGGTGGGTTGAGTGTGAAAGATCTTTGGTTCCATCCAAGTGGTCATTGTTTTACATGTCTTTTCAATTTTTCTGATAATAAGTTGAATTTTAATTAGTTGTGATTTATTGCAACCATCATATTCCCCTGAAATTTTGGTTCAGGGTGATAGTGGAATGAGCTAAAAAATAATCCATTCTATCATGTTGATACTGCTCAATTGATATGGCTTGGATATTTGTGTCTTGTGGTGCTGTGTATAAGATTGTAGACAATCTGTTTGAGTTACAATAGCAGATGGAATTTTGACTAAGTTTCCTTATGGTGAAAATTTTCAGGGAACCATCAGGGCGGAACATGAGGCATATGCTTGCCTCTGTTATTCTTCATCTGCTTGGGAATCGGGTTGTGCATGAGGATGCAGATCTCTCCTTTTATCCCATGCAGAGCTCTCAGTCAAAGAGGGAAGTGGAGTTACCACCTGAAGTTTCTTGTGTACCTTCTACAGATTTGTCAGGGGATAGTCTCTTTGATAGGTTATTGTTGGTCCTGCATGGGTTGTTGAGCGGTTCCCATCCTAGTTGGTTGAGGTCAAAACTTGCCTCCAAGTTAAGCAACAACTCATCAAAGGACTTTTTTGGATTTGATCGTGAAGTAGCTGAGAGTTTGCAGGTTTGGTCATTATTGAACACTCTACAGATTTGGCTTGATAATTTGTTTTTTTAAGTGAAAATTTGGATAGTGGTCCTCTCCATACTATGTAGGTTTAGCTGTGTTGATGGTATATTATAAATATGACCTATAAGCAAAAGATGATATTTTGCTTTGCATGCTTAATCTAATACTGACTTTCCTTCTCAAGTAAATTGTGGTGAATGATTTTGAAGGAAAAACTCTGAAAGGATCCTGTTCTGATTTACTTCTGATTTTAAGTTTTAAGAAACCTACGCGAATGTATGTAAATTTCTGTCATGATTATTTGGACTAATTTAAGCATTTAATGGAGGTTCAAAGGCCACCAGCTGTTTGTAATGCCTGAAGGTGAAATTTAGCTGGAAACAGTGTTAAGACATAACTAAGCCTTTTTCTTCATTACTGATATTTGGTGTGTCTTGCTGTACAACTTCACTCATCAAAATTAATGCTAAAGTTCAGCAAATTTATAATACTGGCTGTTTTTCTGATATTTTCTGTACACTGTTGCAGAATGACTTGGATCGCATGCAGCTGCCTGACACAATTAGATGGCGTATCCAAGCTGCCATGCCAGTATTATTAACCTCTGTCCGGTGTTCAATTACTTGCCAGCCACCATCTGTCCCAGTCGCTGCTCTTGCTTCACTTCAACCCAGTTTCTCAATATCTGGGGTTGGAAATTCGAATCTACCTCAGAGAAATGCAGTTCCTTTGGCACGATCTGCAACTAATCCTGGGAAATCCAAGCCAATGCCGTTGCAACAGGATAACGATATGGAAGTTGATCCGTGGACTCTCTTGGAAGATGGCGCAGGATCAGGTCCATCTTCGAGTAACACTGCTGTTATAGGCAGTGGTGACAATGCTAACCTTCGAGCTGCCAACTGGCTTAAAGGGGCAGTAAGAGTGAGGCGATCAGACCTCACATACATTGGTGCTGTGGATGATGATAGCTGATTTAGGTTAACTTTATTTTTGAGTTGGTCTGGAGTGAGCAAACCCCCCAACTGGTAAATTAAATGTTCACATCTGTCATGCGCAATTAGCTCCAAGATTCGTTTTTGTACTTGCCTTGTTGCTTTTGGTGGTGGAGGGAGCTGTTTTGCAGGGCATTATTTTGGAGGAAGGAGGGGTGGGGGATGGTTGGACGTGGGGGTCCATGTGAACAGAATGTGAAGACCGTGCTCACACAGCCAATGTGGGCAGGTATTTGAAACCTGCTTGACTGACTAACTAACCCTTTGATCACCCCCTCATCTGGACATGCCCTTCCAGGTGTGGTTTGGAGGACTGTTGTATATATAGAGATAATTGTTTCAGTTTACCAACAATTGATCCGAGTAAAATATCTCAAGAATGATATGTAGCTGTTTCATGCTCATTGATCTTGTGCCACTTCTCCCTCTCTCTCGCTCTCCTAATAGTACATTAAAACACACAAGTGCGTGCACACACATGTGCCAGTATGTTTGCATGCATGTCTATTTACTAATGAGTGTTGATCATTGAGAACAAGTATTGAAGTTTCCTCTTCGGATTGAGTATAATCTTTCTGTTATATGGCTTTTGCAAAATCCATTTCAATTGCTGTTGTGTTCTGTACATGTATCTCTACTAAGAAATGATGTGAGCAGATAGATGCCAACAATCACTGCTTTACTCTTCTGCATTTTAGGTTTGTTAACTTTGTTCCATATCAAAATTTTCTTTATCTTAACTCGTAATCGTTGGCCTTTGTACTTTCGATACTTGATAGATCTTGTAATATGATCGTGTTAGTAAAAGGATGCCTGAATTGTAAATAATTTGCTAGACTAGTGATGTTTGGTATAAATTGCTAGTGTAATTACGATGCAAGGAGTTCCTAGCTTTGAATTGTACACTTATTTGCGTTGGTGATTCATGGTCTTGCCATGGCAATAATGCAATACTAGTTGGATTGTACTCCCCAATGGTGGGACGTTTGCTGTGCCTGTGCCATTGCTACGAAGAAAATAGAACATAGTTGTGGATTTTTCCGTAGTGGAGATGTATACTTTCCTATTCCAGCAACATTTGTGAAGATGTAGTCGATTTGTTTTGAAGCTACTTGGCAAAACTGATGTATGATTCGATGTAATGGTCATATCTCTTGGCTCATTAAAACTAAGCAAGAAATCTTGGTTACTTTCTGATTTAGCAACTGATTTGAAGTACATTGGTGCTCACGCTAATTGGTTGGCATTGTACGAAACTGAATTATATTTCATTTACGCTTGATTGAAATCTGAATTATTAGGTTGGCAAGATAAATTGAGTCTGAAGTTGTGTTAATGAAGGAAGAGCTACTTTGATTTGGTACTTAACGTTGGCTTATTGAATTACATTACGTGTGCAGAAGTAGATGATCAGGAAATTTTTGTTTTTATGATTTACATGTCTAAATATTTTGGCATGTAAGGTAAACCGGACCCCAGTAAAGTGGCTGCTAATTAAGTTGGATAAAAGTGAAGAAATTGAAAGACACTTTACTAGGCTGTTTTGGTAAGTCTTCCCAAAGCTAGAGCTGCATGGACTGTGACTGAGCCGTCAATCAGTCAACACAGACGTGCACGCCATCCTTATTTCTCACGCTCTTCCCAGGACCACATTTTGTGTACAAATTATGGTCACTTTGTCACTGTTTTTGGCCTATGTTAGTCCTTTGTTGATGTGGATGTCTATGTATTTAAATCAAATAATGATGTTGTTATTACTTGTTTGTTTTCTAGAAAAAAAAAAAAAAATCTATTACTATTTTATAGTTTAAGGAGGGCACCGTGATTTGAATTTATAGTTTTATTGCTATAAAAATGAGAAGTCGATAAGATGACATTAATACAATAACTCTATCACTATTAAAGTTATAAGTTTAAATCATGTTTTCTATTTATAAATATTAAATTATTTATAATAGTTTATTAAGAAAGAAAATAAATTTATATTGAATAATGAAATATCTTTAATTGTTAGATTAAAACCCCTTTTATCTTATATAAAAAATGTGCATATTCTTTTATTGATCAGATTTTGTATCTCTTCATTCGCTCTAAAAATGTTTTGTGTGAGCCGCGATATACCCAGATATTTATCCAAATATTAATTACTATTTTATACAAAGATTTTTATGCAAATGCCGAACTTAATTTTTGACATAAGGTGAAATCTGGCGGGGATTGTTACAAAATCTCCAAATATCTATTATTAATTAAAGTAGAGATAACAGGCCGCCCACAATGGATTCCTCTCGTTAGCCTATAAAAGTACAAACAGAAACAGTGATGGGTAAATTGGACTCGCAGCGTAACGTGCGCGGTGACAGGTAAAGGAAAGTCAACTGGTCAACACCATCACCCCTCTCCTGGAAGACCCCAACTCAAAGTTGTATCTTTGGGGTTTGGTTTTCTTGCAACCAAACAAAATTGTGTGAGTGGTGTACAGGGCGGTGTTGTGTGGAAATGGATGGTGAAAAGGGAGAGAAGGGTGGTAATGAGAGTGGAGAGAAGACAGCGTCTGAGACTGAAGCTGAGGCTCTCAAGAAGTGTTTAGAGGAATACAAAGGTGAAGACAAAGGAGAATCCATTTGCAAGTCAAAGCTTGAGGCTTTTCACTCCACTCCTTCTCCTCCTCCTCCTCCTCGTTCGAAGAAACCAGTGGGGCCTTTTCTAAGCCGTGGATCTTTGACTGATGTTTGATGTGGTAACCCAATTTCATGTTTAGGCTTTTGGTTTCATGCCCTTGTACATATAAATTGGAATATATTCTATAGAGAATGTGGGAATTTCATCTTGTAAAAAATTGAGTCGTTTTTATTTACAGTTGATGACGATTCAATTCAAGTCTTGAATCTTGATTTGGTTTTCTTGTGTTATGTTGAGTTAATATGAGTAATTGGATTGGAATTTGGTTTTCTTGGAGTCTTTTCTCTTTGATGGGTCATTTATTGATCCAACTTGGGGAAATTATGTTTATATTCCTGGGATTTTTTTGTTTTTAATGATGAGCAAGGACTATGTTCTGTACAATTAGCATCTGAAAAAGAGAGGCTATAATAATTTAGTGTAGAAGTAGAACTACATTCTCATCTGATGATACAAATTGAAAGGATTTCATTGCGCAAATTGAAACTCTGACCCGGAAATATTGTGATAGTGTTAGAACTGCCAGTCTAAATGTACAAGTCTGCTTAGAAGTCTTAAATAGGATGTGTGCGACAAATTCCTATGCGACAACAACTAACAACTCTGTTTTCACATATAAGCCAGAAAATAGCCATTTCCTAGCATTGTTCATGTTATCTTGATCTTGCACTAAGCAAATTATGAAAACTTAGTTGATGGATACTGGATAGAAGGATTTGGATTGAGATATTCCTCCTTCGGTGTTTAGATTATCAATGGTTGTTACTGATCTTGACATCTCACTGATCTGTCTACGTAAAGAACATCTTCGATCCAAGCCACGATGTTGAATGCTAGGCCTTCTAATACTCTTGAGTAGCTTTCTAGAACTGCTTGCCCCACATCCTGCAAGAAGTTGCTTTGCTGTTAAGTTTTGCTATCTTTCTGACAGATATATATGAATTTTTACATAGAGCATACATTTATACAAACATTATGTTATGCCTTGTTGGCTTCAAGTCTTTTTGGACTGGATATCATAGCTTTACCAATACACTGACATCAGCAAAGCAAGTTTGAGATTGTGTGTGCACTGTGATTGCATATAAATGAATTAGACCGTGGGAGATTTACCCCATTGCATTGAATCTTGCATGTGTCTAATGATGTCTGTGAAAGTTCAGGATATCTCTGCTTCAGGCAAAATAACAAGGTTTCTGCTCTTTCTGCCAAAATATGATTTTTGTCAATCCGGTCAGTATCAGACATGAGATCCTTTACCATGTCCCATGAAGATTTTGAATTGCTCATGCAAGCTTTACGTCTCCATGTATACATTGAAGCCTCAACCCGATCTGCAAGCGCTAATGCTTCATGTTCAGATGCTATATTGAGACAGTCAAGCAGATGGTCAGGAGAGAACTTGTCTGTAGTGTACATGTAGCGGTAAATCGTATCTCCAAGACATGCTCTTCCACTCTGAAGAAAAACAAATAATCTTCATAAACATTGAATATTAATGAATAACTGTTATATTAAGCCTTATATACGGTGTCAATTTCTTTTTTTACATATCACTGACCTGATCCACAGCATTGTACTGGTTTGGAACTGAGAATAATGTGCATCCTATGAAATGGTCTTTAATTGCTTCTGAGTATATAAAATGTTGTTCCTGTATTTTTTTTCATAAACTTGTCCATTCTTGAAGTAACATCATGTTATAATATATAGCAAGTTTGTGTGTCTAGTACTCATCTTTTGAAAATTGTACCTCGAGTTAATCAAAATGTGGAATATTGGAAGTTTCATGGTGCATGATCTTGGAGAAATTTTTAATTAACTTTGGTCAAATTTTAGGGGACACTAAATTCCACAACAGAAATGATAAAACTCCTCAAGCAGTGTGGACTAACCTTTGGAAGAGTCGCAACGTATGAATCTGGCATTTCCATTTCTGCAAGAATACTGCTATTTATAGCCATGGCTGCTTTGTGAATTTGGTAAGTGCAATCGCGCCTATTGTGCAAATGCTTCCTTGCCTTCTCAGAGAGACCACCCGGAGGAACACATGGTACTGGCAGCCACCATTTCTCCTCTTTACGCTGAACAATAACTCTACGGAACGATCCTGATCGAGTTGAATTGGAGGACATGCTCCCCTGCTCTGCATACCAAAATTCCGTGTCCTGGAAACTATCCAATATATCCTGTCAAAAGAAAATGCATTCTCTTATCAGCCACTTGCTTGAGCAGAAACACAGTTATCAGGTTTCAGGAATAGTATTTAGAATTTTTTTGTCCTACTAGGAGCATTGTATCTAGCTTTTGCAATGCAGGAAGGTTGATATAAATATCTGCTCGTGGTCTGCTGCCCATCACCTGATAGATCAAAACATTATGTTAAAAACCCGTGAAGATGCCAAATGCTTGTAGTAATACTTCGTTTGGATTGTGCAACTCACCTCAAGCTCCCTTCCATCCGGTAAATTCTGTGACAACTGTGGGGTCAATTCAACAATGTAATCACACACAGAAAGAAGACACTCCATTTCTCTCTTCCACATGGCCTTCTTTTCAGGTTTTAGAGGGGCCAACCTCAGATTTTGCCCAAACACAGTGGCTACAAGCAACAAACTTGACAAATCAGCAACAACACTTTAACATGTGAAATGAAAAACAAGGAAGTTTGAGATTGTGTATTTTCTCAAAACATTACCATATAGATTGGTTATGGAATTTGAGATTGTAACTGCTGTGCAGACACCTTTACCGCTTCCAGACATATCTTCACCTAGCAAAAGCTTCGCGAATCTTTCCTTCATCAATTCAAGCTCTACCAAAAAACATTCTCACACTTGTCAAGGAAACCATGTACTGACTTGTTACTACAACAAACAATCAAATAAAAACTTCACCAAAAAAAGAACACACCTAATTCTAATGCTTCAGGATCATCCTCAAGCTTATGTTCCATTCCAGTCTTGACTTGCTTGGATCCTGATCGGCTCAGAACAGTCTGTCCAGACTTTGCAGGTGGCCAGTTTGAAGGAGAAGGTTCACTACAGCTGCTGTTTTCATCACTGGGGTCAGAGAAGCCTGAGGTCTCTGAATAAGTACGGCAATACGCGAAGGAGTCACCACTCATGGTTGAATATACTGGAGTTTCTGTAGTTGACTGATGATCATTTTGATCTATAGAAGAAAGTGAAGGCTGATAACCCATATCATAGTTTTCCTCCAAATTTGATGAATTCTCCATTTTTTTTAGCCCTCTAACTTGTGTCCTAGCTAGTTTTTCCAGCAAACTGCAGAACAATCACGTAAAAAAATTTTTTTTAAAAAAATGTCGCAGGTTTGTACGGCTTATCTGGGTTATAGAAGGATACTCATGACTTTTTTCTTATCATTATCAAACAAATTGAATTGGAGGGAATTGGCTGATATAACAGAATTTTGGACTAGAGTTAAAATATTAAAAGAAACGAAAAGAAAATAAAGACAGACTCAAAAGACCAATCTTTCTTGCAACATAAAAGCAAAAGGTGTTATTCACAGGTCATTTTTCATTTCAGACAAGCAAACAACACAATGAATATTCAGCAGCAAAGTGTAATATGTATAAAGCAATCTTTGGTACCTATATTTGAAGGTGCACAAACTGAAATTTGAAAATTTAAAGCCAACGGTTGATAAAATAAAAAGCAACGGTCCAACATTTTTTTGGTTACAAGTTACCTTTAAAGAACGGATTTGAATTTGAACGTTGAACGAGAAACCAAGACCGTTCAAAATAGTTCCCTCCTATGCAACCCTTTTCTTTTTCACAAAAAGAAACAAACCCACGTCACTATGATCATGAAACCAAGAAATATCAACCGTAGGATTGATTTCTCTTGTGATCTGATCTAACAAAACAAACCCTAGTTGCTGAAAAAATGGCTGGACTTTAACTATGGATTGAAGATGAAGAAAAGGGTGGTTTTATGTAAAGTTGAATGAGTAATCAGAGAGAACATGCAAAGTACAACTAAGTTGGACATGAAAATTAATGGCCTGTCTGGGGGGGTTGTATTGTATGGTTCTGAATACGTGACAAATTGTTTATTATGGAAATGAATTTCAACACAGAATTCTTTTTGTTAGTTTAATAGAACATTTTATGTTATAGATGCGCAACGACTACATTAATTAATCAATCATGATGTTAAAAGTCAATTGTGAGTTTATGAATACCTGATAGACAGTAGGCCCCCGGCTGTGCCCATTGATTCTCCTTGTTATCAATAATCAAACATATATATATATATGTGTGTGTGAACATTTGGAAATGGAAAATCAATAAAATTCACCTCCCAATATTTTTTCATATTTAGTAGCAATTTTTTTCAACAAACAATAATTAAAAGAAAAAAACATAAACCGAGGATAATATCCACAAATCACAATATATCATTTTTCTAGCAAATTTTAACTTGAATATGTAAATTTGCATTTTCTTTAACAGTGACAAAATATTTTGGGTTTTTATTTCACAAACATAGCTAAAATTATAAAGAAGGAATAAATAAATAAGCGGAGAACAAGGTTGCATAAGTTGGAGAATTAAAATGGTTTTGAGTGGTTAGTTTGGTCGGATGTTAGCTTGGAAAGCACGTGAATTAAAATTAATATATCTTTATTATGTATTATTGATGGATTACCAGCTGTATAATTTTTCACTAGACAAGGTGTTTAATGTTTCTTCTTATAATAAAGGAAAAGACAAACTAAATTATCTCAAATTGGTTGTCGAGATAGACGTGCTCCCCATTTCTCAGGTCTAGCTTTGCTTCTCTGTTCTTCATTTGTCTAATGGACGTGTCGTCGGGGTATTGTGGAAGGTTGTTACTTCTTGTTTGAAAAATACTTTTGGGTCAAATGATTTTATTTGTAAACAAATTAATGTTAAATGTTCTTTTATACACAAATGCATGAGCCTCTAACTCTTTTCCGAGTTCATAAAACCAACCGAGTTTGTTGTCCATACAAATTATCACACCATCACCCCTTGGCTTGATTGCATGATCAAAGGACTTGTAGGTGCAGCTTGGACAACCATACAAATTGTTATAAGATTTGTGCATTGATAATTAATAACCAAACATGGTGATGCAATTAGATGAATTCAACTTTGAAGACTATAGTATAGTCTTACATTAAAGACTATATATTAGTGTTTCGATGCGTAGTAATTAATATAGATTTTGAGATCAGATTCAGGAACAATCTCATTATAATATTTTTAGGTTGGCAGATTATTGTGTTAACAGATTATTGTTGATAGTTTTCACTATAACTAAGCCAACTATCTTATGGCATCATTTGATTGTAGTTTCCTCATTGCAACTTCTCTCATCTCTACTACATTTTATGCTATTGCAATACAATTTTGATACCATATATATTTGCAAAAGAGATGGCTGACTGTTCTTTAATATCTATACCAATGTTGAATTCTCATTGTCATTTGCTCTTCAAGGTTGTGGTGCATACCCTGGTAATATGCAGAACTTAGTGGGTGGGCAATTCAAATGAAATCATGAAAAAAAGATGTAGTTTTTATGGAAATTAAAGTGAATATTTCGTTGGAGATGACCCAAAGAATGAAATGCTTGTTCTTCTAACAACAAACGATGGGCTTAGATGGAAGAAATCCAATGGTTCCATTGTGACTGAGAAATACGCACCGTTTTAGGCCCGTTAAACGACTCTATCGCCAGACCTACAAAACTGAAATAAACGTCGTCGTACTACGGGGTAAAGAGACTCTTTTGGGACCATATCTATACATGGGTTTCAATGAGCCTACGAGGCCAATTACAAACAAGTGGACCGTGGGCCTAGACCTTGATAATCTCTTTTATTTGTGGGCTAAATAAGTGTAATATTAAATAATATATATATTTTTTTTTTTTGACTTTATACCATAACCTATAAATTTTAATTATATTTTTTAGTATTCAAATGGATGTACAATAATAACATGTCATTATTTATGTTATTTTAAATAACATAATGATCTAGGAAACACACCACCTTATTTATTTGAAATTCATGATTCAAGAATGTATTTGTCAACTAATCTCCAACTATGTATGGTACAATTTAAAACATAAAATAAGATGTGCATATATTATTGATTTCATTATGTAGTTCTTCCTGATACAAATTGCAAATGGTAAGGTATCCAATGCACCTTCTGAGTTCACTTCAGCTTGTTTTTAGGATTTATTTTATTACAGTAGAACAAGAACCTGAACCAGAACATCTTCCAAAGACTAATAATGGACTTACAAATTGATTGTCTTGGTGCATTCTCCTGTGCAACAAATTCTCTGGACTCCATGTGCACTTCTTTCTGCAAAGTAGAGTGATTAATTATATTCTTCTCTGTATGTAAAATTTAAGAAGAAGCATAAAGATATATATATTTTGACAAATTTTATATCTAAGTGTTCTTACATCTACGATGAATTTGAACCTGATCTGTAGCTGACCCTTGTAGGTGTTATCTTCAAGCACCACATTTAATGTAGCTGGTTGCACTTCTGTCAGTCCTCTGTCACTGCCCTCAGCAATTATTCCACCTAGGTGAAATCTGCATTGAAACTTTAGTTAAACATCTGGCGTGAAAGAATCTCGAATAATATTTGTCAAATAATTAACGAAACAAGAAAATTTGTTAACAACATTGCTTGCTATTACCCCCACGGTTGAATATTGATTAAGAGATATTATTCAATATATCCTTCAGCACATAATAATCATGATATATCCTCTTCTGGGTGATTTCATTTCTAGCAATCCAATGGGTTGCAAAGAGATACTCAAGTTCATAACGCAAGGCTTTGAGGAAGAAAACAACATGGCATGATGGACTTGGAATACTATCCAACGGCATAAAACCTGCTGTGTTTATGATCCGTTTTCTCGTGGCCTATGCTTCTATTTGGGTGCAAAGGAAAACAGAATCAAAGTATAACATAGAGAAAATTAATAGCAAGGCATCGCCTAAAGAATTGCTTACGTGGTTTTACCAACAAATCCACTGTCTGTGAAGAACTCCAAATCCATGATTCTGAATTTGATATGGTTAAACTTTTTCCAATCTGATAGTGGGTATTCAAATATGAATTTCTCATTCCACCACACTTTTTCATCTTTAACTGCATAACAAAACTTAGTTACTACGATACTCTAACATACTAGCATTAGAAGTTCAAGCAATCAAATCAGATAGAAGTGAATGGAAGCATTTAAACCTGATGATACTTTGCTTCTATGTACTTGATTTCCACATTGTACGATGACGTAATAGGTTGGTGTTCCTAAGATCAAATAAGAAATTTTGAACAGTTAATAAACTCCATATAATAAGTGCAAGTGATGTAGATTTCACAATTTGCACCAGAACAGAAAGAAACACGGAATTCTTTGCAACGGAAAGAGAGAGTACCAACAAGATTCGTGTGTCTGATGCCTTCAGCATTAACAAGAAGTACTTCAAGGACTCCTCCTTTCATGAGTTTGTGTCAATATGAACAATGGAACAATAGTAAAAGCAGTTTTATAAGCTCACTTTATTAAGAAGTCATAAATGCAGGATGGTTTAAGGTGTTTCTAATCAGTAATCAATACTAAAATCAATGCACGCCAAAGAAAAACTGCATATATAATAAATTTAGAGTTACATTTCTTCAATTATTTATGAGATGGTTAAAGAGAATTCGTTAACATGGCTAAATTGTGTAATTAAGCCTTTCAATAAATAAAGTAGTCGTGTTGTTTTCAGTTCCATCTAAGTTACATGAATATTCAGATTTTCTTCAAAGGGACAGGACAGTTCCACACTATTACAGACACTTAACAAGTTGCACCTCAAAGTTGACATGGATCAGCATTAGCTGGCATCTTTTGTTAATAAAATTCAAATAACATTGTTTATCTTTCACTCAAACAAATATCAAGTAATCATTAATTGATCCTAAAATTCCAAACCCAGTTCAGAATTATTATTTCAGCAATTATGAGTTTCAAGAAATGACTTACAAAAAATTGAAACATGAACCAGGCACAAATCAAGAAATCAATGAGACAGACTTACCTGTTGCATACAATCAGTTGAAAGAGTATGACGATACTTAATTTGCTTCAATCATGCTAAACCAAATGCCCTTCTCGATTCATTCTCATCCACCAATTTTCTCAGTTTCTCCACATAATCCCATCTACCATCGTCTGCATACAAATCTAACAAAATCATGTAATAGGTTGTATTGTTTGGGTCCAAGGCACTGAGAAGTTCAACCAAAAACTCTGCAGTCTGAACAGACCCACATGTTGATCTACAATCAGCGAGAAGCACACCCAGATTCTTTTATCAGGCTCCACAGGCATATTCTTCACAGAGTCAAGAGCTACTTCAACATTTCCTTGACGAATGAGCAAATCCACCATGCAAGCATAGTGTGCAACTTTTGGAGTAATGCCATAGTTCTCTTTCATATAATAAAACCAGTTCCAACCTTCATAATCTAACCCACATTGACCACAAGCAGACAGAACAGATAGAAAAACAACATTGTTAGGCATTACCTGCAACCCAACATTTGTGAGAAAGTTTGGAGAGCCTCATCACCACATCCATTTACCCCATACCCTTTAATAATTGAACTCCAGCAGATTAGATTTGGTGGAAAGTTCATCAAAAAGAGCCTTTCCTTGCTTTACTGTTACCAAATTTACAGCATAAATCGATCAAGGCTGATGTCAAATGTGTGTTTGATAAGTAGCCTGCTTTTGTTAAATGGGCATGTATACTCTTCCCCAGCTGTTGAGCTTCTATTGAAGAACATGCTTGCAAAAGACCACCAACTGTGAACTCCCTAGGCTCTCTTTCTTTGATTGCATCTGCTTGAACATATCTAAAAAGCATTATAAGGTTGCCCTCCCTGAGCATATACTGAGATCATTGCACTCCAAGCAATGAGATCTTTGTGATTCGAATGATCAAACAAATCCCTTGCTGTACCAACGTCGCCCAACTTAGCATACATATGCAGAAGCGCAGTCCCAATGCAAGCAAACTCCAGAAACCCCCTTTTTTCATTATATAGCAATGAAATGACTGTCCAAATTCCATATCTTTCACCTGTAACAAAGCCAAAATCATGTCCCTCATATAGTTTCATCCGGTCCAAAACAACATGATTGCATCATTGGAAAAAATACTCAATGCTTTTCTGGCAGCCTCATTCTCAACACTAACCACGAATCACAGTCCTCCATCATATCAAATCCTTCTTCCATGTTCCAACAAACACTTGAATGGACAGCTCAATGTTCCCACACTTAGCATACATATCCACAAGTGAGTTTTGAACATTAGGGAAAGAAATAAACACACTTTTTATCGAAAATCCATGAACCCCCTCACCGAAACACAAATCACCACTAACATATGCTCACGCAGGCAAAATGCTCACAACACTCACATGATTCAACTTCACACCATTGCATTGCATTTCTCTGAAGAACTCAACAGCTTCCATGTATTGCTTATTCTTCACACAAGCTGCAACCATTGCACTCCACAAAACCACATGTTTACTCGATATTTCATCAAATAATTTCCTCGCAACTCTAGTATCATGATTCGAATAAAAACCAATAACCTACTTCAAGACCACCACTTCAGACTCGAACCCCATTTTCGTGACCAACCCATGAACCATTTTTATCAGCTCCACACAATTCAACGCACCAAAAGCACGTGTTACACTCAATATGGTCACATTATTGGGCTTTCGATCATTCAAAATCATGGCTTTGGACAACCCAATAGCTCCCACAGAATTGTTCTGCTTTACAATACTCGAAGTTCTCCTAGTCCATGATATCACATCGTCATTCTCAGTAACCGGTTGGGTGTGTGCAACCTGCATGTTTTTGCGACAATGTAACGTCTCTCGTGAAACTGTGTCTCTGGGTACTTTTATCGAACAGTTTGCATGCATTTCGAAAAACACGATACATGTTCCACTTCCCGCACAACTATGAAGAAGAGATGGGAAGTCATCTGCTTATGAGACAGTGAAAGCGATAGAGTTGGCTCTGTCTCCCATGGAAAGTCCCGGTTGTTGCACGCAACGGAACAGAAGCTAAATTGTCGAGGGAAATAACGGCGTAATTTTAAAGGAGAGATGAGGCCCGCATGACGTTTTTAGAATACGGCGTCGTTTAATTTTCAACGCGGGAAGATTAGATTATGTAGTTTACAACTGTTGCCATCAATGTGTATATATATATATATTAAACCTAGCGTTACCATAAATATATATATATATATTGTATTATTTATAAAAATATTTATGGCCATAATTAGCATTTAAGAAGTACTCTTTGATTCTTCATTTAAGCAATAATGTTTGGAAGTTAGGATATAAAATTTAAAATTTAAAGTACTCCATTGTAGGAAACTTTTTTTTTATTATTATTATTATTTCATTATAATTAAGAGTCTTTAGATTTTAAGATCGTCTCATGAAAGATTTTTTCTTTTAAAATGTGTCGGTGTATATGTTTGACTTGCTAATATTACATCATTTATGTGACATGAGTATTTTGATATGAAACATCTACGAATTAAGATCTATATTATTCGGAATGAAAACGAAAACTCATAATAAAAACATATCATTTATTTATTGTGGAAATCTAAAAGATATACTTCATTTTGTCACTTATTATTGTCATGGTAAAATAGAATGTGTCAGCTTTTATGTTTAAATGTGTAATCTTCGCTTAATTTTAAATGCGTACTAAAAAATCATAACTATTATTTTGCTCATGAAAATCTGGCCATGCAAATATTAAAAAAAAAAAAACACTTGTGACAAGTAGGTGGAGAGTTTTATCTTCAATTCGTGCTTACTAATGCAACTATGCTTCTAGAGTTTGTAATCGATTTAAGGGAAAGTATAGCTGTGAAACTCTAAAAATACTTGAAAGATTTTCTATTTTTGAGGTTAAAATTTGATATATAGTAAAAATAACTTGATACAATAATAGTAGGATTGTTATCACCTTTTAGTTAATACCTTTTTAATGTAGATTTCGTTTTCTAGTAAGTTAAAAGACTTGTTTCTTTTTTAAAAAACCACTAAATAACAAAATTTGCATCAAGACTACACTAATTAGTGTATTTTTATATGCACACCATTACTTAGGCTACTAAGTATGAATGTATCATCTTTGCTCATTATTTATTGAGTAGGTTTAAATCTCACTCGTGTTTCCATTGAAGGAAGGTGTTTGATAATGACTTAAAAAATGTATTTTATGGTGCATGCAGTTTGCAAGCTCTGACTTCTCAAATCAATGATGTGAACTGTGATGTCTTTTTCTTGCTTGGTTGTTAGAAATGGCATGTACCATCTTCACAATCACAGAATTCATTTTATTGGTCCAAAAATCTATTGTTAGAATCCACTCGATTTGTAGCCAAACCTGATGTCAATTCCAGATAAAGGGAATGCATATATCTGGTTTGGGCATTAAAAGATTGGTTTGTGGTAGAACAAGAGCTCTCTAGACTTTTTCCATACTTGGTTAACAAGTTTATGGGTTGGACATAACTTTCTCTCCAAGATTCTAGGCTCTGACATCTATATATAGCAGAATATAAGAAATGGTCAGTGTTTATTCAAACCAGGTTGGCAACATTGCTCCATTTGACTGCAGAATTAATTATTCAAGCATCCTCTTCATTGACTTAACATATAAAGCCAAAATTCATCTTTTCAAGTACACAATGGCATTATCATATAATGATTACATGTAATTCTCAACCTTTTCTAGATTAGTCTTACCTAATAACTGACCAGTTGTCATTTTTATATATTTGTGTACAAATATTCAAAGGAAGCAACCAATGTACAGTACATAGAGACTAGAATTGCTATTTGAATGAATTCAATATATTGATCAGCATGATTATCACTATATTACTTGAGGTCTAAGTGACTCTATCCTATCTATTTTCATAGCCTGAATAGGTGACAAACCATTCTTGTCCTCTTTATTATGTCTGAATCTAAATCTTCTGTTGAACTTCCAATTCTAGACATTTCTCAGCCATTGCAACCTCGTTGTCTGTCATCTCTAGCTGAAGCCTGCAAGACATGGGGTTTTTTCCTCATCAGCAACCATGGAATCTCCAGAGATCTTTATAGTAGAATCTATATGCTCTCACAGCAACTTTTCAGCCTCCCTTCAGACACCAAGCTTCAACTTGGTCCTTCATCTTCTTCAAAAACTTATATTCCTCAGTTCATTGCTTCTCCTTTCTTTGAGAGTCTCCGCGTTGATGGACCAAACTTCCTTGCTTCTGCTCAGAATTCTGCGAAAATCCTTTTTGACCAACAAAGTTCTGAATTCAGGTAACCTTTATGGTTCATTTATGGTTCCACTTAAGATTTCTGTTCTCATTCTCTGTTAACTTGTCTCCTTTCCTACTTATAGTGAGTTGTTGCAAGAATATGGAAGCAAGATGACAGAACTGTCGAAGAAAATTGTACAGGTTCTGCTTATGAGCTTGGAAAATGGTATCGTAAAGAAATATTATGAATCTGAATTTGAGAATTGCCATGGATATTTGAGGATCATAAACTACTCGCCACCAGAATGCTTGGACGGTGAAGTAGAGGGGCTAGGATGCATACTGATATGAGCTGTGTAACGATTGTTTATCAAGATGATATTGGTGGACTTCAAGTGAGATCAAAAGAGGGGAAGTGGATGAACATAAGTCCATGTGAGGGGACCCTTGTAGTGAATGTAGGGGATATGCTACAAGCCTGGAGCAATGAAAAATTCAGGTCATCAGAACATAGAGTTCTTCTAAAGCAACCAGTGAATCGCTTGTCTCTAGCTTTCTTTTGGTGCTTTGAGGATCAGAAGATGATTTTGGCACCAGATGAGGTGGTTGGAAAAGGAAACGTGAGATTATACGAGCCATTTCTATGTTCAGATTATTTGAAGTTTCGGGAAAATAGCGAAAGAGGGAAGTTTGAAAAGGTTAGATTCACGGTCAAAGATTTTGCAGGGATCACACTCCAATTGTGATAATCAGGAACATGAAGTCCTAAGTTCTTCATTCATTTTGGTCACATATTAAATAATCTTTCATTTGTTGTCATGTTAGTAGCAAAATGATGTTTGTTGTAACTTGTAATGTTGTTAAGTGTAAAATGAAGATGGGAATTAGAGTGGATTTTGGTTTAGTTTGGGGAGCTTTGACCTGTTGCTAGTTAATGGGGCAAAGTCTGAAGTGGCTTTCAACTTCCAATTTGTGCATTATATTATTCTTGTATCCATGCACCTATAATAAAATTGAAGATATAATAATAACTAATCCCATCAGCATCTTCAATATTGTCATTTTCTAACTGTTTTATTATTTCCAAATCATGTATTGTTTGTGCAACTGTTGAACTCAAGACATCCAACAGCCAACACATGTAGATGTTAGATGTATTTATTGGTATGACCATCAAATAAGTGTTGCTTCTTAGATCATTTAAATCAGGATTTACAATATCTAGAAAGCACAGGAAAAAATAAAATAAAAACCATATTCTGTAAGTTCCATGTCATTTATTTTGCATCAACATTTATGAATATGTTATGAGTGAGAATTTACGGGGTCAGACATAGGTGGTGATGAGTCTTTTCTTTCATCTAATGAATGCAGCAAGTGGGGACTGGACAACTTGTCAGTTTGGCAAGATCCATTTGAGATAAAATACTCAAATTAAATTTTTAAATCACCATGTAGCCAGTTATACACATTAAAGAATTTCGGTATGTGTAATATTATTAAATCCTGAACGCCTACTCAAGAATTATTAAGTTAACTATCAGATGGTTGGAGCCTAGTCCTTTGAAATTATTAGCTGCCTATGCTCTGATTTTTTTTGTTTAGGATGGCAACAATATAATGCTTAGGTAGCTCTACATTCAATAAATCAACAAAGATTTGTATTTAACTCTGCAACGGCTCCTGTAAATGTGCTCAATGATTTATGAAATATGAAACCTTTTTTGTTTTGTTTTTTTGTTTTTTTAATCTCAATCTATAAACCAAAAAGATGCTCAATCAATATTTACTTCAACTTTGATTGTTATAGCAGCCCTAAGGAAAATCAGTTATATGCATGCCACAACGAAGCAAGTAGTACGTAGTTACATCAGAAATCAACAGATTTTATACAAACATGATACTAACAAGAGCATATAGAAGATAGGTGACACTTCAAGTACTTCTCCATCATTTGTCCTCAATTACATAGGTCAAGCTCATCAGATAAGGCTGAAGAGTTTGATTAAACTTGTTCATTACGAAGTAGATGGAAGCTCTTCATTACTATTATCCAGTACACAAAAATTAAGAAGCTAGATCTACATGGAAAGCCTAAAAGAGTAGGTTGATTATTAGTTTGACTTGACTCGTCAAAACTTACCAGCAATCTTCCTCAGAGCTTGTGCAATCATTCCTGCTGATGCGATAGCTGTCCCCCGAAACTGAAACCAAGTTAAAGAGAGTTAAATGTGCACTTGGAAGCAACTTCTACGGAAAATTGACTTTCTATGACGTACAGTAGTACTTCAAGAGAATTCATCTGTCGAGCTAATTAAGTTGGTACTAAATTTTGGCTACAAGGAACCAAACTAATGTCACCAGTCACCACAAGTCATTGTCACCTGAGAGCATTTCCTAATCCATGCTAATATATTATCTAGTAGCGGAAGGAAAATCACGGGGATAAGAGAGGGGAAGGAAAGACAGCATTACAGGAACCTGCTTAGAATGTTAGATCAAACGCTAGCACTAACCTTAGATTTAAGAGCCAACGTGAGAACACCATCAAGATTGGTTGATACAACTGAATATGCATCTAAGTGCAGATTGTTAATAGTATCCATGATATCAAGCAATATAAATTCCCTGTATGGACATCTCATCTCAATGAGAACATCCTTTTCTTTCATGCTGACTTTCACATCGAATGGCATGCCATCTTTTAGAACAAGTTCATCGTGCTCAGGGTTAGATTCATCAATATCACAGGCCTTTCTCTTGTTTATCCAAGTCTTCTGGCTGTGATTCCTTTTATTGTCATAATTATCAGATGTCTGCTCTGCAATCTCCAGGTAATTTCTCCTAGGCCTTGTCTCCGAATCAATAGAGTCCATGCAAGATTCCAGTTCTTCAACTCTCGCCTCAAGCTTTTTCAAATATTTAATTGTGTCATTTAGAATTGACGCTTTGTCAATCTGCAAAAAGATATAAACTTTAGCAATAAGAATATTAAAAGACAGTCTAATGTTTCCAGACAAAAATTGAGAAACAGCAGCATAAATGTTAGTCAATTCAGTGTAAGTTGTATTCTGGCAAATATAAACACATCTTTACGATGAGACAACAGAAAAAAAAAACAGAACACGAGTAGTTTCTAATATTTGCAAACATTGTGAAGACATTAAAGACCAAAATAAATGTGTTGCTAAGGCCTTATAAGTTCAAAACTTAATTATGGTTTTTGAAACCTCTCTTAACTTCTAGAAATGTTTTTGTATCTAAGAAAGTCAAAAGAAAATATGAAATTATCAGACACAGCCACAATCACATAATTTTTAACAGACAGGAGTCGAATCACCTCAATGATAGATGGAACTAAAGACCTCAGGACCATAAACTTTTCATTCTCTGTTATCTTGACTGACGAAACATGTCCCATGCAAACATCATCACTTCCCATTTTAGCAGAGCAATCTTTTCTGCTGATCTCTTTCTGGGATCCAGAAGTGCATCCATCATACATCAATGGGACTGTAAATAAAATCTTCTTTAATATGTTCTGTGATATCCTTTGCCTATGACCATCAACCGCTGCTCCTTTCTTCCACCTGACAAAGCTGGATTTGTACTCACAACCAAGATAGCAAAAATTATCTGTAAACTTTGAACCGCCTAGAATAACAGAAAGAGTTCTTTTGTAGTGTGAGTCATCATCTGCTCCAAGGTCCAAGGAACTTAGTTTTGTGTGATTGCCTTCTTGAAGTTCTTTAAAATGAATGTGGCTAACATTTTCATGCTTGGGAGAAGAAAAGGCCTTTGCTGGATGCACAAAGGCTTCAGATATACAGTCACTAGAGTTCATGGAATCTGGAGTCCCATTGCTGAAATCGTCATCTATGAAATGCCAGCTCTGGACCTGAGAAGCCCCACCATTAATACCTTCAAGCATAAAGGAGTCTTCAGTCTGGTGATTGTGCTCACATCCCTTTGAGCGTTCATCAGGAGAATCTATATGTACTTCTTCATTGATATTTCCATGTAATTCATCACCTCCATCCTGATCAATTTTAATTTCTTCTGTGGGAGAGCATAGGCTCTCCAAAGCCAATGTATCCAGTCTCTCATGGCTGACCTTGAGGCACATTGGGTCATTGTCATCATCTGCATTATGAGTAGGTGAGGAAGATTTCTCAGAGCAAACAGGCTTTGAGAAGTCCAATAAGGAAGCTTTGATGTGTTGAAGGAGATTAGGATCTTCTGGGACCTAAAGATAAACCAGAAATCAAGTGGGTTTATAAGAAAGTGAATTAGTTACACTACATATATTTGTCTATTGTAAACTGAAACTTTGGTATATTACGTTAGAATAACAAAGTTTACCGATTCAGTTACACCAAGCTCTATCACTCCAGCAAGATGCGGAAAACATACGACTGTCTGAAAAGGGAAAAAAAATTATGATGAGCATCAAGGTTCAGTGTAGAAGTGACAGTTCAATGTTGCTTGAACACTCTGGAGGATGATGTGTTAATATTTCATTATTGGGGATAGCGAAAATCGGTTCATCTTTTTAACTGTAAAACATAAAATAATTTTTATGAGTTAAAATAAGCTTCTTCACTTTTGGACTTTAGATTTCACTCTTTTGTTGATTTCATAGTTGGCTTCTTTTATGTCATCTTGGTATCTGAAATGAACGAGATTCAAATGCATAGGCATGTTATGCATACATTAGAACATTAATATATTTTGCTCTTGGAGAGTTCTTCATACCTGAATAGAAGCACTCTGAGGGCAATGATGGACAACCAAGCATAGAGGAACAAGTTCACAGAGAAACATGAAAGGTCAGTTTGTTGTTATAATACATGAAATTTGTTATTATGCCAAATGATGTTGTCATTTGAGTTGAAATAGAATTTGGCTAAGAAATACCAACCTTGGCCAACAAAGAGCGAGAGAACACTTTACTATCTGCATACTGGGCATTGCATAACCAGATGGTTTCATTATTTGCCAGTGCTCTTCCTGGCAAACTACACAACAATGTGGAACATGACCGAACAGAGTATAGAGTCAGAAGCTTTAAGATAACAATACAAGAAACATAGGGAACATTATTGAAACCACAAGGTTTTAAACAAATAGAAGAGAGACCAGTACCTTTGGCCAGCATCGAATACGAAGGACATGCAAACTAAGTAATACCACTCAGCATCAGTGAGATCCTCTGGAGACAATGCAGCAGAAGGCCTCTTATTCACCTGCTCAGTCTCTCCTTCCAGCAGAGATTCATAAAGCTCTCTTAGTTGCTTACTTCTTTGTAAACCTATTTTATCAGCTTTAAGCTCCATGGCCGGTACTGTCTTCCTAGTCTTAATATCTCCATTATAGTACCCATCACTCCATTCAAGTACCCTAAAGAATGTTGACCAAACCATATTTTCTCAAGGTAAATACATGGAATTTGAATGGAAAAGCATGTAAATAGACTATTAATCTTAAGTCATGAACGGTTAGCGAATCAAAAGAGAAAAACTTTCAAGGGTCATCATTTCACTTCAAAAGAGCAAAAACACAATCCATTTTCCCAATTGATACAAAATCTCCATCAAAGTGAGTTAAGATAAATTCCTGTCCGACAAAATTAGTTTACTATCAATTGATCAAACAGCCCTCCATTTCCTCCAATTTTATAAAGAAACTACACATCACACCATAAATTATGTTGGTCCGCTTTTTTGATAAATCTAAGCTCTTAATTGGTATCCAACACCAATATAAAGACACTGAACACCATATTTAGCAAACCTAACAAAAAAGAGTAAATCAGTCGGATGCTTATACAAAATTATAGAGAGACAGCATTCATTAGCACCAGAAACCAATACTACATAAACACAAATGTAGAAGTTAAAGATCAAAAACAAAAATGCACCAAAATAGTACTAGAGAAAAGAAATGAAACATTTCTTCCAACCAAAAAAAAGGTTAAATACATACCCTTGTTGTGTAGTTGATGATGACCAAAAGATTGCATAGCTCCACTGGATACTCCTAACAGCCACTGCAAGCTTTTTTGTCAAGTTTTCTGGCACCCCTTCCTGATTTTGAACAACACCAGCCATCCACAAACACATGTATTTCAACTTATAGAAGCGAAAAGCTCACCAAGAACATTGGTTGCTCAAGAGCAGTTGCTTTCAGTAGAGTGAAAAGAAAATGAGAACTTCCCTGCCAACCCCACACAGCTCCGAGCTAACTTTGCGTAAAGCAGCGGTATTAGCAAGCAACTGATACTTTGCGCCAGAAAAACACCAGGGCAAAAGTCGGACTTTGTAGTGGCCTTCTTCTCCAGATTACAAACAGGGTGGGGGGCCGGGGTGGGGGCCACAACCGATTAAATGGAAAAGGAATATCCAGGACAAAGAAGGTCTTTTACATTTTCCTCCAAGGTTGTTACCATTATATTTTTCTATTTTGGCATGGACTAATTAAAGGTAATCAACAGTGTTAAATAACATCAAAACTCTAGATTAGTCGAGACAAAGGGAAAAGATATTGTAAGTACAAACGTTGAAAAGGGTCTTGACCACTGAGAATTGAATGCTTCAACTTCTTCTTTATGAGTGGGATCAATTTCCATAGACCACCAGAGTATGGGTGGCGCCGAAACCAATACCAAACTGGTAAAATATTGAAGATATGGCAAGGGAAGGTGGTCCAAAAGTGAATGAATAATAATGGCAATTGGCAGCTTTATCATAATAACTCCTTTGCTAGGTTGGCCCTCCCTCATTCATTCATATATAGTCTGAATTCACTTTACTCACCGTATATTTTTTTGGGGAATTCACCGTATTTACTCACCGTATTTAAACACACAACACAAAAAAATATATATATATATATTCTTTCGACTATAAAGGCTAATTAATGTCAAATAGTAATTATTAAAAAAAAATGTTACTAAGAAAACAATTTATAAGAAAAAATCAATACATCCAAGAGTTCAAGAATTGATATTATTAAAATAGGTTTCTCATTAATTATTAAAAAAAAAAAATCTTACTAAAAAAACAATTATAAGAAAAAATCAATACATCCAATAGCTTAAGAATTGATATTATTAAAATAAGTTTCCTATTAATTATAAAATAAATAATTATAAGAGAAAATCAATACATCCAACAGCTCAACCATTGATATTATTGAAAAAAGTTTAATTGATATATAACTTTCATGATCAGTAATCATAATGCTTTTGTCTTATTCTCCGTCTTATGGTTACTTTAGCTTGCATGCTTTTGCAAACGCACAATTTAATGGCCAGAGAGTTTTTGGACAACAATTAAGTACCATAAGCTAGTTTACTCATTGGAGCTCATTTGGTCGCCATTTCGTAGGTGATGCGAAGTAAGTTGATGGGTCCAACTAATTAATCATGTAGATTCAAGTTGAAACTTTATATTCACCTCTCTCATTACATATCTTTGTGTAGCTTCCTATCTTACAAAAGATATAGTTTATGTAGATAGATTTAATGTGGAAGTAATTGTCTCTTATTTATAAAGAGGTAGGATTTCGACAATTCTTATAGACTTCTAAATCGGTTAAGTATCAACTTTCGAAAAGAGAAAACTGAAATTCTATATTTTACATGTCATGATCATGATAGGTTTGTTTCAAAACTTTAAATACAAAGATTCTTGATACATAACTAATCATAAATAATCAATAACCTGAATAAGACAATTTTTTAGTACTAGAGGACAGAGGTTGAGGATCAAATTAAATGCAGATGGAGGTTAGAGAAAGTGGGCGTGAAATTCAAGTTCCAATTTAATAAAAACTGAAGATGATCATCAGAGTAGAAGAGTCCATTAAAAGTTCTCACAAGTTTCAGGGCAAGTTGAGTGATTCACAAACGATAAAGCTTTGATTAGTAGCAGCAGAGAAAGGGAAGTACACGCCTGAAATGGTAGGTGGAGATTCCAGGCAGTGACAAGGGCAAGCTTTTAATGAGAAGTGAAGTTGAAGAATAGTGTTTGAGAATGAGAGAGAGTTTCTAATTACAGGGATGTGAATCAAGTTAATTTTTGAGGGAGGTCCATGAATGGGCCATGCAAACAAAGATGACAACTGTCATCATAACAAATACTTGCCAGTCATTTTCCTCTTGTCTTTTAATACCTTGTTTGGGCTCTCCTCTTTATTATTCCTCTATATTATTATTTACTTTGTTATGTATATCATCACCTCTCTTAAACAAACAACCAATTCACTACATTAAGTTTTAAGTAAATGAATATCCATGCATCTTTTGTTACGGTGGAATTGTGTTGGCAGCTTGAAAGAGTATGAAAAGATAGATGAATCAAAGGTGCAAAGAGGGTTTGGACGGAAGCTTTTGGCTTGTTACAAGTTGCTAGGAGGGAGGAAACCTTTGCGGGATGTGCCTGCTGAAATGCTCTTGGTCTGTATGGTTTGCTTTTGTTTGCTTTCGGTGTGTTTTGTTTTCTATGTTGTTGTAGCATTCTTGTTCACAAGTCACTCGATGAATGAAAACGTACAGAATAGTGAATAAGATGATATACATTAATATATATATCCTTCCTACAAATATCACGTGGGCTACTCCTGCTAGTGGCCTACCTAGAATATTTTTCGCTTTTTCTTTTTTGGAGATAATTCTAATTTCTCTCTTATAACTTGATATAATAATTAAAAGACCCTCTAACTTCAAAAATAGATAAGTACCCTATAATTTATAAAAATAACCAAAAACTCCATTTTATTTATGAAAATAGCTAAAAAACCCTCTCTCGTCAAAATATATTGACTACTTTTATAAACGATGAGAGTTTTTTTGCTATTATGCTAATTATATGGGTTATTGGCGATTTCTGAAATTAGATGATGTTTTGACTATTATATCAAATTATAGGGGAAAAACTTAAAATTATCCCTTTATTTTATTATATGCTCTTCAAGAATTTATTGTTATGTTTTTTAATTTTTGGCTCGATGGTTGTTAATCAATTTCAAACCAAATAATGCTTACTACGATTATACAAAGGATTCACATCCTTTTTTCAAACTTCTTCCTTTTAAAACAAGTTAATTAATTTTCATATGAGAACATCAATATTATCAGCATTATCAAATAGAATGTTCAAATTATCTATTTGTGACATGATTATTTATAATCATCATCACATCATTCTTAAGTTATTAGACAGTTTATTTGATATCTAAAAATCAATTTGTTATATTATTTGAGCAACATAATATTACTCAAAGTAAGGAGTAATGTTGAAGTTCCAGTTTCGTTTTTGCACATTTGTAATTGTCATTAAGTGAACAAGTAGGGTCACGTTGACACTGGCACATATTAATAATTAAAACCTTAACAACTATTTCAAAATTATCATTTCAAGTTCCAACACATCAATGCACAGATTCATGTGTCATTGAACTTTTTTTATTTTTGCATTCAACTTGTTAATTCTTAAGACATGCTTTAACATATATAAAATTCTTTATGATAACATTTCACTATTTATAATTTTATATATCACTTTAACATTGGCGCATTCTTCATGCGCAAAGGTCAAATAGTTGAATGAAAGAATTATAATAATTAATAAAATTTTGAATTGATTTGTTTTGGAGGAGCGGGGCCATGATGGGGACCTCCACCGTTAAGACCGACGCTCCATATATATATATATATATAAAGTTGAGATGGCAGCATGGAATTGATTAGAACCAGAAAGATGTAGAAAATAATTGGAGAAAGCGACGCAAGTGGATGATAAAATGATTCCCGAAAAGCTGGTGACTGTTATTAAAATGGTCCTTTTGTCATATAGCAGTAAAGAAACTGTATTTTCCAAATTTTCAGGCAGCATTGATTTGGACGAGACAACAAAATTGAATATTCATGGACATGAAATGGCGACAAGAATAAATGGGAGCCTCGTCGTTTCACTTTCATTATTCGTACACTCTCCCGCCTCATTGTGCCCGTGACCCTTGACGCTAGCTCTGTGACCCTTGACGCTAGCTCTTTATTAGGGAAAACCTTTGGTCCACCGACATGGGGGATGTCTGATCACTGAAATGTTACCACATATTGGTAAAAATTAAGTTCATGCTACCTTACTGATCTAATATTGTTGTTAGGATTAGTATTAAACGAAGGATTCAAATTGCAGACGATAGTTTGCATCGTTGATTTAAACGCCGATTACCCCTTGTCTTTGGCATGACTCTACACTTAGAGAAGCCAAAAAGTAACAAGCTCTTCCACCTTTATGTGTGAGTTATCTCTCCATCCTCGTATAAACCTCTCATTCATCTATATGTGGGTGAATCCTTTCTATATGAAAATAGCACTCTAGGGTGAGTTATTAGTATTCTTATTTCGATTGATTCCGATAATTATCTAGATTAGTTTCAATCCTCAAAAAAATTCAGACATCGGATTCAAATCCAAAATGATTTAACACATTATATTTACTCTGTATCTCATTTAATTTTTTGACAACGAAATTTGTACGTCAGAGATTCTCTCATACGATTGTTGGTGGTACTTTGATTTGATTTTTTAACCACAAGTTGATTTGATTTTTTAACCACAAGCAAGCTGTTCATCGGTTTGAGTACACCTAAAAATTTTTCTAGAGAAAATCCTAAAAAATCCTTGACTGTTTATAAATTATTTATTTTCTCCTATACGATTCATTTTTATCCAAAATACTATCTTACTTTAAAATAAATATCCAAAATATCCCATGAAAAAATATAAAATAACAATAATACCCCTAATGATAACAGATTCCGTGAGGTGAACATATTTGACCATTTGACTTAAGGTAAAAATGGAAATGTGAAGAAAATTAATTAAAATATGAAAAATCAAAATAAATAATATCAAATATAAAAATATAAAAAAATAAAGATATTTTTGTTTAAAATTAAAAATTTATATTTTGAATAAAAAATCAAAAAAAAAAAATTCACTTTGGTCTCTCTATCTCTAGAGTCGCTCTCTCACCTCTCTCTTTTGATCTTCTTCTTCTTCTTTTTTGGGTTCGTCTCTCTCTCTCTCTTGCTCCCCTTCTTCTTATTCTCTTGAAGAAACCCAAATGATTTTGAGTTTTTTTGTGACAGTGCAGTGTACTGATCTCCCCTCTGTTACCACCTCCTGCACCGGAACTTCTCCTTTTCCAACGATCGCCAAATCCCCTTCCTGGCCTCCTCATCACCATCCTCTTCCAAACCACGAATCGGGCCTCCTCCAACCTCGTAGTCGTCACATTAGCTGTAACCTGACCACCAACACCATCACTTTCCACCCTTTAGTCATCGTCCAGTGCCATCGTCTTGTCGCCCGTTAAAACCCTGATGAAGGTCTATTTGGGTTCGAATCGACGAACCTAGATGGTTCATCCGGGTTCGTCCATTTGGGTTCGTCAATTCAAACCTAGATTATTATTATTATTATTATTTTCAGTTTGATTGATGATTTTGATTCCAGTGATAATGTTGGATTTGATGGTTTTGTAAGAGATTGATTATGTTGGGTTTGATTAATGATATTTGGTTTTGGATTGATTTTGGGGGTTTGATGATTGATGATATTGCTTGGAAAGCCCAAAAAGGCTTCAACTATTTTTGTTGATTTTTTTTTTTCCAATTTCTGTTGTTGAAGATTATTGATTTTTGTTAATTTTTTTTTTTTTAAATTCTGTTGTTGAAGATAATTGATTTTTTGTTGATTTTTTTTTTTTTTGTTTGAGGCTATTTTCTAGGGCCATTTTTTGGGTTTCCAATCAAGATGCTTGGAAACCCAATCTAGAAACCCAGTTCTAGGGTTCCAATGAGAATAAATGGAGGAGAGAGAGAAAAAAAATGGGAGAAAGAGAAGGGGAGAGAAGATGGAGAGAAAAGGATGTGGAAGATGATTAAAGATGATTGATGATTTTGAATTGAAAGATGTTGAAGATGATTAAGGATAGAGATCGAAGAGGTTGAAGATTGTAATGATCGAGTTCATGTTTTTTTAAAAAAAAAAAGTTAATTAATTAATTAATTAATTTTTAATTTAGTATGTTTTTATTTTTTAAAATATCATAACCAAGGGTAATTAGGTCCTTTACGTTCTATATACATCACATCTATTTTTCTGTCAGTAAAGTGACGACATAGAGTTTTTTAGATAAAAATGAAATCATATGAAGAAAAATGGATAATCTATCAAAACTCAGGAGGTTTTTTGGGAATTTCCCATTTTTCTATTATGTCCACGTGCTTCTCCATATCAGCTTCTGCTGACAAACTATTTCTGTTTTATTTTATTTTTTTCTCTACAAATAGAATTTAGGGCAAATGACGCAAATACCCTTAGATTTAATGAAATTACACTAATATGATAGATATGGCCATAATGACAGAAATCTCCCCTAAAATTCTAAAAACTCAACATAAATATCCCCTGTTGTTAATCAACACAATAAATGACCTCAGTTGCTACAGATTAAAAATTAAAAATTTTATATTTTAGTGCTATATCTTATATATACTAAATAATAAAATAATAATATAATATTCCATTATATGAAATAAAAGTATATATAAATATATTAATATATTGATATTAGGATGATTTTATATATATATTAATAATGTATTATATAAGAAAATAAAATAATAATATAATATTAGTTATATTGTTTTATAAACAAAATAAAATAATAGATAAAAGTGTATAAATAATATAATATATTAATATTAGGGTAATTCCAATATATTATTAATGTATTGTAATAATTTTAAGAAAAATTTGTCCATATTGCTAATATATTTATAATAAAAAATATGGAAGTGATTTTAGGATTTTTTATTTTTGGGAGTTTTAGTTAATATTTTGTCATTATAATTTTCTTTAGCAGTTATTAAGTAATTTTGTTTGCAAGTGAAGGGAGAGAAAGTTGATAGAGGTAGCTGATCCAGTATTATCTAAACAGCATCGTTGTTGGTATGGTTACTTTGAGTTATTATTATTATTTTTTTCTTTTTAGTTTAATTATAAGGTAATTTGACCATATTGTCAAGGGTCTCTCTTTATCGGGATGAGTCGATTACCCATCTGGACCACACATGCATATTGGGTGGCTCATGCAATGGCTCTCATTTATGGGAGACTTTACAAGAAGTCCTATTTTGTCGCAAACTAATGCAGATAGATTACCCTTCTGTCAAAGAAAATGCATGCATGGTAACTACACAAGAGCCCATAAAATTAGCATTTATTAGATTTCACAAGTCTGAGCAAATGGCGGGACCTAATTCATTCATTGTTTGTTGCCACAATCTCTGACGTGGGCAATTTAGACCGAATGGACCGTAGCACGCATTTCTCTAACTCCAAGCTTATTGAGAGTTTTAAGACCATAGTTTCTTCTGCAACTCGATGTTCCAAGAGATCAAACCCAAATCACTTTCACTAGCATTAACTCGTGTACTTACCTTAGACTTAAATAGGTTTTACATTGTTACAAGGCACACAACTTTTTTGAGCAATTACCATAGAATTTGTAAAATTTTAGCACACCATGTTGAACATTTTACAATAACTCTAATGGAAAAGTGATACGTTTACTTTCATACACAGGTGCAATAAATGTATGAATGCTGATTATCATTTCTATTGTCCAATTAAATTAACGCTTTGTACATTTTCCTCAGTAAAGTACTGTAGAGAACAATAGTCAATATTTATACATTTACTTTGATACACTTTACTGAGAAAAATATGTAAATTAAAAAAACAACAATTGCAATTGTAAGTAAACTAATAGATAAATATTAAATTTAAGTTAAAAGTCTAATTTAACTAATTTTAACCGTGGTCAAATGTGTAGTGTCTGAAAACAACATTTTTTTTTTGTTTTTTTTTTAAAAAAAAGGAAAAAATTAGGTGGGGAGGTGCCCTCCTGGGCCCAAACTGTTCTTTAAAGGCTATCCAACAATGGTTGAAATAGCAGAAACCTTTAAATCATATCCTAAGCAAACACAATTAATGTTGTAAACCTGCAGTAATTCAATTAAATTTGGATGTTATCTTTCTTATTTCAACATTAATGAGACAAATTTGACTGCAAAAATTTGTTGGCAGAACTGAGAAAACAATTCGATTTAATGTATCAAGTGAGGATTTGTATGAATAACAACATAAACAAGGAAATTCAAAACAATTTTTGTGAACAATCAGAGAACCAAGGAATTGCAAACATGATCAAAGGGGTCTTCCACCAGGACAAAAGCAGCCGGAGAGGTCGAAATGGTGGCATGAGAAAGGATCGTGATCATGGCGGGGGGCCTTTTAGGATTGGTCCTCTGTCTGGTCTTGGGTAGTATTTGGCGGCTCATCATCAGGGTTGCCATCAGCTGGCTCAGGTGGTGGAGTGGATGAAGTGGAAGCAGTTCTCTTGTGAGAGGCAGCCTGGAGGACATGACTGTAATTTCCTTTCTCCATGAACAGCTGAGCAAAGTGGTGCTTGCAGTAGAGAACCCCATCAAGAGCAGCATAAGATGAGTGTGTCAGAGGACACCCTCCATGGGCACACCTGAAGCATGTTTTGTGGAAACATTCACCTTCCATAGTCACCTGTGTTCCAGGATTCGTTCCATTGAAAATTATCTTTTGTTAGTTGATAAAAAACCTGAAAACCAAATGTGATTAACATCTAACAACAAACCTTCTCCAGAGGATACACTGTCTTGTCACAAGCTGCACATTTGTCTTGAGTTCCACTGAACATGGAAGAGACTTTGCTTGGAGTCCTGGACTGTTAACAGTTACCCAAATTCTTATGTTATCATTAGTTGGTAGATCAGAGAAATTTCGGACGGTTTTGGATCATTTTGATGAGACAGTCAAATACTTATTACTAATAATAATGTAAGATGTAGAGGTGCATGGTAAGTGACATAGAAATAAAAAACATACCAATTCAGACTGCTTCTCAGACTTGGCTGTGAGATTATATATTCATCATAAAAGAACATATTGTTAGCAAGATATGAAGAGAACGTACATGCATGCAATGATATCTATATAAATTGTTACAAAAATGCTCTACCGGAAGAAACAAGAAAAGGGTTCTTACAGGTTTGGAAATTCTTGCTGAAATTGCCAGATTCCTTGAAAAGTTGCTCAAAATGATGCTTGCAATAAAGGACGCCATCCATGGAGGAATAGTTGCTCATCTGCCAAGTAAATATAACAAGGAATAAATTTCATGTCTCAAAATGAAGGACTCCATCCCTAGAAGAATAGTCGTTCCTCTAATTATTTATATACCAAATAGTTGAAAATCTACGTACAAATGATTCAAGGACTTATCAGATGTCAATCTAGTTGGAATGTCAAAATTTCTTTTGATGCAATATTTCATAGATCAAAATGAACACAAAACAGAAAGAGAAAGAGAAAGAAATGCATACCACAAGAGTCCCTTTGCAGTGACTGCATTTGAAGCATGATTTATGGTAAGGCACTCCCTCAAGAGATAACATATCAACCACATAAACAGTCTTATCACAAGCCTTGCACTTGTCCAGAGTTCCAGTGAATGCCATTCTTTCTCCTTCTTCTTCGAAAAAGATCCGAAACCCGGAAACTTTTTCAGGATTCACAAGAAAGAATCAGTGAAAATGTTATCAAGTTGTCCGAGGATCAAAGAAGAAGTTCTGAACAATAAAGCACTGGTTGGCTCTGTTACCCTCAGACAAACTCAAATAAACAAAGTCCTTGTTTTGTTTATACATAACTATTTTATATCAGATTACAACGGATTTTTTCCATCTCTTGCAATGGTGTAAATTTGATTGCATCCCACCTGTGATTGACGGACACGTGACTGGATTTGCCAACAATGGCGCTTCAAATGTGGATGTAATCCAATGGAATTGGAGTGAAATAAGGTTGCTAACTATTGACCTTTTCTTTTCGTATCTGTCAACTGTTTTTGCTATTTGCTGTGGTGGTAGTTGATGTTAAATTAGTATCAACTATATTACAATGAACGATCTTATTAGCAAACGTTTGTCAGCCAATGATTAGTTAAAATCATCCAAATTAAGGCTAGGATTAGGTGGATTATTAATGTTGCTTAATTTATCAGGAACTACCAAACCAACATCCATTTTACAGCAAGTCCATTTGGGGATTGATTAGATTTTGACTATTACTACAACCATTAACTTCAATGATTTCTCCTTTCAGATGAGCAAAAAAATAAATCAATAATTTCTCATATTTTACGATTAAGTAAATTCATTCAATTTTTTTTTTTCTTTTTTCTCAAATTCACTCATTGGCTATTTATGTTCTTTTTCCCCTAAGAGCATATATTGCTGGCACAATTAAACAAGTTTTGCCAGTAACGAAATTAAATTGAATTAATTCGAACTCAAATCAGAAATGAACTCAAATATGTGGAAATAACTTACATCATATAAATTATAATAAACTTAATTTAATATGTGATTTTGTAAAATGACAGACATTGAAGAATTAAGCACAATAGTATCGGAGAGTGTTCAACATGTAAAGAGTACGGTACAACCGCAATGGTCCTTGAACGACTCGATCAGGGCAACACAATTTGCTGGCATAAAATGACATCTGATATGGTTTTTCCATGTCGATCAATCCTCCTAGAGCAGTTGACACCACCATCTAGGATGTTTCGAATCACAACATTCAACGAATGGATTCCTGTAACTTCATAAATTTCTACCTTTACATGTTCATTCACCCATTTGTCTCTCTTATTGGTAGCTTCTCGGTGGGGAAATGAGGTGGTATTTAGAAGACCAGAGACAGCTTCCTTCACCCACTGTGGTGTTATGATCATCTTCAACCTCTCAAAATCCTGAGGGAAATGTGGGATTATGGAGAAATTTAAGTCATTTCCTTTGTCTCCTGCCCTACTGTGGCATACAGTATAAAGAGGAACTTTATGGCCGGATGGAGCAGGATAATAGTTGATTTCTGCTGATGAACTACCTGTAGCTTCTGGTGGCAATGAAGGTTCATGAAAATTACTAGTTTTTAATGAGTTTTCTTTAAGGGACAATCTGTTGAGTTTTTGAACCTGTTATTTCAGTGCGTTTTAAACCAGTTTGCCAGAAGATGTTCTCACGTCTAACCTAAAAGCCAAAGAAACAATGTCTTTATCTCTGCCAATGTAATGCCAACAGTATGACATTTTAGAGAACTTTGGACCAATAACTAGAAAATTTCAACAAGGTTCACTGAATTAAACAATATTATCACAAATTTGAAACAAGTTGAGAGAGAGAGTATACCAATTGCTTTTCAAGAATAATCTCTTTCTTGTGTCCAGTGCTGCATTGAGAAGAAAACTAGTGATTACGTATAGAGATAATATAAATAAAAAAGGGGGTTAGGCCAAATAGATCAAAAGGCCAGGAGAAGTAACAGAAATAATACAAGTAGATAAAATGCTTCTAAACAAAGCCATACGGTTTCAAACAATTTCAGAATAAGACAAGTATGTCGCAACTAGCTCTTCCTACTACCCCATTAGAGCCAAACATTAGCAGTTGATATCAATTTGAAACTAAACTTTACATATCAGTTGTCAGTGACATCTGTACCATTATTTACCAAATGCGTTAATTCTGCTATCACACTGTGATTTCTCAATTATCTTATTTACATGTCACTCTTCTTTTCTTCAGAGATCAAGAATCATAACAGTCTCACGAGTAACTGCCAATATGAGTTCATCTCAGGCAGTTCGCAGGGTTTGAAAGCTAGTTCATTTAAGCTGGGAATTTAGCAGAGGGATGCTTAGACCTCTGCTCAGTCAAAGTACTTCAACAAAGCCCACATCCAGATAGGTTTCAATCACAAGCTTAAAGTTCCAGAACCTTGACAGATTTTGACTATCAAAAAACTGACCAAGTCACCCTAAAATCTAATAAATTCCTATTATCTGCAGCTAGAACTTGAGAAAATCATTCTAAGATAGACAAAAACTGGTAGCAGGCCCAGAAAGTTTGCCTTTGATCGGTTTCTTTACGTGATAATCATTCTAAGAAGTATTCGCCACAAATGAGCATACATTCCTTGAGCAACATTCTCCTGGATGAGTTTTAAGAAAGACAGATGAAGCAAAAGCTGAAAGAAAATAACCTGATGCCACCACCACCAGCTGGTCCATTTGTATATAGAGCAGTGAATTCTTTGGTGAACTGCATCACATGGTCCTTCTTATCAAAAAGTCCATCCATTCGTAATCTAATATCTTCACTAGCCCTCCACAATGAGATATTATAATCGGTGCTTGTTGTCTTCAGGCTATCGAGTCCAATTATATAAGAAAGTATGTGTTGATTGAGGCCAGGGACTAATTCTTCCATCCATGACCTAACCTAATATACATGATAAAAGTGGGGGAAAAGAAAATTACTTTTAAACAAAATAATAAGCCAAAGTTAGTTGAATCTATGATGTTTCAAGCAGTCTACCATTCTAAAAAAGAAAAAAAAAAATTATAAGCCAAAAGTAGTTCGATCTTGAATATTTCAAGTAGTTTCTTCAATCAAATGTTTTTGTTTTCAAATAAAAAACTGAAATAAATATTTTTGTTTTCAAATTAAAAACTGAAATAACTCTTCAAGCAAAGAGTCAACATAATGACTGTCATTCTGATCCTTCAAAACATCTAAATCAAAACATGTTCTGATGAAAAGAAATATTTTAATCACATGTTAATGCAAGGGCATACCAAGAATTCAGCAGCTTTAGCGCGTTTAACACATTCACATCCTCCATACGATATCTCACCCCATCCCTTCCATCCACAGTCCTGAAAACTAGAAATTGAAAGATTACAAAACACACCCGCCAAAAACTTTAAAAATGCCTCAGGCATAGAATCTGAATAACCATAAACAAATGCTCATAAATACTGAAAATACAATACATATCAGAACAGTTTTCAAGATAGAATATAAATTTAGAGATAAGCAAACTAATTAGATCAGACAATGAGGGTAGTATATGCAGAACTTAAGCATCTTATAAATAAAAACTGAAACCAAGTTACTCAGAAACTCAAGCTATCACCTTTAGAAACTATAGCATGCACAGTAGCCACTGCCTAAGTCCAGTCTGTGTTTGACCGAAAAAGTGGGGTGGCAGGAGTGCTTCCAAGCAGAAAAGTAATACTCTTGGAAGTCAAACCTTTGCTTTGCACCATGATATGCATAAGTTACATGATGCATTTATAAAGTTACCTTTGGAACCAACTGCATGAGTTTATCAGGAACTGATCCAGAGGAGGGCTTTGCTCCAGAACAGAGAACTTTATGACTTGATAATGACTGAAATGAAACATCTCGGAGATCAATTATCTGCATTAAGAAAGAAGATGTCAACTTTCTCTTTCTTTTTATTTTACATTTTTATACCGTTAAAATTATCGTTATGATTAGAAGTTGTTGGTATTGACCCAACTCACCACATCAGGGGTGACATAAGCACTCGGATCCCCAACCTCATAGAGAAGTTGTTGAGCACAAGTACTAAAATTTAAAACCCCACCACTACCTTCTGCCTTTGCCACACAAACGTTTCCATCATAACTAATTTCAGCATAAGGAAGTGACAAATCAAGGAGCTGTTGAAAAGATATCTCTCGATACTTGTCTCCTGCAATGAGATATGAGAAAACAACAAGTGTCTCAAATTAATGAACTCAGACTTCTACCTTAGTGAGACCCTAGAGCTGAAATAGAGCTAAATTGAAATTAAAAAGCCCACCTGGATGCATGAAGTATCCCCCTGTAAGTTGACAACCACACTCTAAAAGATGGCCCGCAAGAGATCCCTGTGCTAGCTGCTTCAAGTCATCCCAATTCCATCCTAGTTCGTAAACCTAATCATGAACCAGAGAAACAGGATCATTCAAGTTGATTTGTGAAACAAATTAAAAAGCATCACCATAGACAGAAAGTGAGCAACAATCAGTAATATAAACTAATATTTAACCTACAAACTCCCAAGTAGAATCCAAACATCAGATTTTGATCATGTAAAGCAATCTGTACAATGGATCATGAACAGCTTCAATTGTTTGAAATCAGAAAATGGAAAACAATATAAACAAGCACAAAGGTGTCATTCACAATTGAAAAAAGGCTTCAGACTGTCATTAAAAGAAGGGGAATGAGAAAGATTAAAATAATATCACATACCATTGGTGCTAAAAATAAGGCAGCATCAGCAATCCGTGATGTAATAATAACATTCGGCTGGTACTTTTCCAGACATTCAACAATGGGAGCTGCACCCAAATACGTGCTAATACCCTTAACCAAGCAAACCAAAACGTGAGTCAGCTATATAAGTGGTTAAGAACAGAACAGAATAGAAATCATTAGCTCTAAACAACATTCTTCTTTACTAGTGCACAGACAGAAATAAAATCACATAGTTACACAAAAGGTAAAACTATATAGACATGCGGCCAGAATGTACAAATTTTTTTAATTTTTAATTTCAATTTCTTTATATAGAGACTCAGACATCAAGTGAAACGCAAAATAAATAACCACAAGAGTACCGCATTCTTACACCTTCCACCAGACATGACTTGTCAGTTGAGATTCCTGTACCTGAGTAAATAAACAGAACATACACAGATGGTAAATGACCATGATTAAAACAAACATTGCAAGAATAATTTACATAGAATCTCTGATACCTAATTCTCTAACAGAAACCTCATGAGCGACAGCAACAGAGACACTGAGCCCCATGCTAGTGGCTATTTCTATAACCTTCTCCTGAGCACCAAGTGGATCCACTGCCCACAAGCAATCCAAGAAAACGAAGATTACAAGACAAATAAAAGTCTAATAGTAACAAAATAAATAAATAAATAAATCATACTTGCACCCATGTTGGTAATGATACACGTGCCTCTCTCCACCGCCAATGGTAAGATCAAATGCATCCACTCTGAGACTGATACATCATTGAAACAAGTCAGAATCAAAATAAAAACAATGAAAATATTAGGAGGAAAAAGAACCTACTACGAGAGTCGTAACCATGGCCACCAGATAACATAATCTGGAAGCGATCAGCGAGAGTGCGTTCGGCTAAGCATTCAAGGACAAGATAGTTGAGCTGTTCAACTCTTTGAAGCAACTTGAGAGCTGCCATTGGTCTGTCACCTCCGAAGCCAGCTCCGCATCCGATGCGAACCTTGTCTCTTCTCTTTTTAGGGTTCACTCTCTGCAAATTCAAATCAAAATCAAAATCATTTAGTGAATTACGAATTAAATTGAAAAAATAGGAAATAAGGATAATTAACTGGCTTGATCACGCAGTTATGAGTCTCATTGCCGTATCGATCTTGATTTTCTTCCATTCGAAAAGTATTCACTCAACCAACAAAATGATTCGATAAAATTAATCAGGTAGATGGATTAGTTAAGAAATTCAAGATTTAATGACGATATTAAACGGCTCCATTTTGACGCGGCATCCATATCTTTATCCGTTTTTTGCTTCAAAACGTCGCTTTATCTACTTCAAAAAAAAAAAAAAAACGTCGCTTTATCAGTTTAGACTTTAACAATGCGGCTTCAATTTTGACGTGGCATATTTGTCTGTTTTTGCTTTAATTTTTAAATGACGTCGTTCGTTGGTTGTGACTTGCAATCCAAGTTACAACACTGTTTGGTTGGGATAAAACGAGCCAAATCACGTGAAATTCACATTTACGACAAATGAATTTTTATTATACATGAAGAAAAACTATGCATATCTTAAATGTTACTAGCATCAATTTGATTTGATCGATCATATGATAATATCATATGATAATCTCAAACACGTAGCATTTGATTGACGGTTTAACATGAATTTAAAGAACAGAAAATTAAAACAACAAAAAAACACAGATAATGTACAATTATAAAGTTACAAGTTACAACCACAAACTCATTGTATCTCCTCAATCATAATCTTGCCCTTGGACTCTGTTTTCACAGAACCTTTATTACCCCCATAATCCGTGAATGAATTTTTTTGTGCCCTTAAAATGGCTGCAGAGGAAGACCAAGCTTCCCCTGGTTGTTCATGAACCCAACACATTACGAAATAAATTTTCCTCTCTGCTAGCTTCAGTTTCGCTCCGGATTTCTGACTTCTTCAACTTACTCGTTTGGTCTGACTTCATATCTTTCTCCCCAGCCTGAATCAGCCTCTGGAGATCACAAAGTGAACACACTAAAGCAGGACTTCCTAGAGAAAGTAAACTCGCTACATCATCAATGATAGCCAGTCCAAATTGCAACCCCCCCATATGTTTGTAAGATGAGCAAGGTTTGCTCCAAGCAATAGGACAGAGCTTCCTGGATAGTTTCGGGCTGTCCACCTTGACCCAAGACCGAAGATACACTCAAAACCATCATTGCTGAACCTAAGGCATCTGATTGCCAATCTCCATTGTAGACACGAAGTGTAAAACAGTAACTACATATAATGTCAACCAAGTGAACAACTAACAGTGGAGATGGCTCTGTAGAACTAAGCCTGCTGATGGGGGGTAATGGGGTTTTGGGGCCAGGTGGAATCTCACTGGTTTCATTACTTTCAAGGTCCTCATCTGATGGTACCGATACTTCTTGCTTAGGGACAGGCTGGACCAGTTGTGTTCCTTGCTTGCTGAGAGAGACTGTCCTAGCAGCAGGCTTCAGCCACCAAGGCTTCCACGGCTCAATCATTTTGCTCAGTTCTCCTGATGCCACGGCTCTTTGAAACAGTTTCTTCTCTTCTGCCGACAAATCATCAAAATTGACTTGTTCACCTGCATTGTGGAAAGAAAAGAAAAGAGAATTCATATCAGCCTTAGGCAAAGGCATTGGATCCAGGGAACACATACTCCAGTAGACACATACCATTCAATCTCACTCCATCTACAACCTAAGGAGTGCAGCAATCTGCTTATTTGGAAACATAAATCAGAACTGGTTGACAGGAAAACGATTGAAAGACAGCATTTGTTAGAACTAGTCAAAGATGGTGGAACATACCAGATAAAACCTTATAATTGTCTCCTCCGATAGAGTTGACTCTGCCACAAACCAAGAGTGGAAATTCAAGTAAGAATCCATTCCAAGCGATTGATCAGTTAGCTAATTACAACACATGAAAATATGACTATACTAAACAGCGACAGACACTCAAGAACTAAAAAACGTTCATACATAAGTAAAATAATAGGACATATCGATTTAAAAACTGGTTATTTATTCTATTTACCCAAAGAGAATCACTCTCACAAGCTTCAAACAGATGGACTAATACTTGCATAGACTGTTCAACTAACAAGGACAAGATTCACAACGAACTAAACCAACAAGGTAGGTACAACTATTGATCAAAGGAAAGCCATACAAGGAACAAAAGAAAACAGTTGGCTAAGTATCAAAAGCAGTCTAAGTGATCATACAAGAAAATGCAGCTAACATTTGATTGAAACTTTTAAAAATACCACTGATGGTAGGCCCCTATAGCCTCTCTTTCCAACTTTTAAATAATCATCCGTCAAAATAAACTGAGGAATGATGATACTTTCGAAGCAACAAAAGGAACAGTTATAACATACCATCTGCATCCATGCTATCCACTTCCTCTTCCGAATGGAAACGTTTCAATATGTCCAACATTTTTCGTTTAGTTTCATCATCAGAATGCATTTGGCGCATCTCATCAACTACATTTTCCCGCATAAAGGATTCAGTGCAATGGCGACTATGAGCCTATTAAGAGAAAAAAATAAATAAATAATACAATAATTAAATTCTTAACTTCGTCGATTTTAGTTTAGAACCCAAATTTATTATTTAACCACCAGTTTTCACATATTTATGAACAAACTATTAAACATCATTCTTCACCTACTTAAACATCCAAGCACATGTCTATTCATCAACAACATAACATCAATTAAAATTTGCTACTTCAAATTTCGATTACTGCTTACCTGGTAACACTTAAGCGAACAATATCGGGAATTACATCGAGGGCAAGTATATTGTGAAAATTGCTTCTGGCACCTGCACGAGGCGGCAAAATCAAAATATAATCAATACAAGAAGAAGAAGAAGAAGAAGAAGAAAAATCAACATTGAGTCGAGAAGAACTTACACGTGGCAGATAATCCGAGAAGGCAGGATTGAGAAGGGAGGACGAACTGGTTGGTTTTTCAGAGGTGAGGATTGTGTCAGCCATATCTCCACAATTATCGTTAGGGTTATCACTGTTGAAGTTTCTGATTCGAATCGAAAAGGTTTTGGGTTTTAGAGGGGTTTTTTTTTTTTTTTTTAAGTTTCCAAATGAGAGAGATTTCGAATTTTTGATTAAAGAAGGTTGATTCGGTTTGGGTCGGGTGCAACCGACTTAAACGACCTCAGGTTGGGGCTTCGCTAAGCCTAAAATAGGGAGAATCTCTCAAAAACACTTGCAGTTTGACTAAATCTCGCTTTTGCCATCTCTAACTTGAAATTTATCCAAAATCTCTTCTAATGATAATATAAATATTGAAAATACCCCATAAATGCATATAAATTTGATTCCGCTAAGTTGGAAATGTTAACCGTTTGACTCATGAGATAAAAGAGAAATTGCATTATTTAATTTTAAAAAATATTTATTAAACAAATAAATATATAAAAATTAATAAAATAAATTAATAAATGAATTAAAAATATTAAACTATAGGAAGAGTTACTGATAGTGGACCAAGTAAAATAATGGCTATGAATAATATTTGGGGTTGGTGAAGTTGGTTAAGTCAGTTTGTTTAGTAAAACATGTATCATTTTGTGAAATATCCGGTTAAGTGGCAAACATCACCGTTTAATGAGGAGTGGACATTTTGGAGTTCGGATTGGATTGAGTTGAAAATCTCACAACCCAATGTGGATATCCAATCAATTCTTTAACCTAACCCAACCTCATCCCAAGAGTTGAGTTGATTAGGTTGACAATTAGTTCAAATACAAAAAGTTCTAGTTGACTTTAGCTATGTCCAAAGGGATGAAGAGAACTGCAAAACCCATATCAGAATGAAAGCAATCATACTTCATGATGTATCAAAATTGCGACTCGAGAAACTTCTTAATAATCAAAGCGACGGTCTGTGCCATCTCTGTTAATTTTAAAAAATGTTGTATATGAAGAACAATAACTAGCTAACTAATACTAAAAACTCATACAATGACATGAAGATGGATAAGTTGCAAATTGACAACAAACAGCAAAACAACTCCTACATACAACAACATCAAGAGGGCAAACAAGTAACCTCAGATGTCTCAGGAATTCAGCAACTTCATTCCAAATTAGGCAATCTAGTTTATTTAATAATCCAACGAGTATCTTACATTTTCATACACCAATTCAGAAATTATCAAATACCCTAATACTCCATCAAATTGTCATTAAAATTTGAAGCATGAAATTTTCATTAAAGCTAAAAACACACACAGTGACAGGAAGATGAACAAGTTGCAAACTAACAATAAAAACAGCAAAACAATTCCTATACACAAATAAACTAAGGGGCCGTTTGTTTTTTTGTCTGAAGACTAACAACTGAATAGTGATTGAAACCTGAAATCCGAATGACATGTTTGTTTTTTTTTTTTCATTTACATCGGAATGTATAGTAATCTTGTTTGTTTTTTAAAGTTAAAATTGTCTGAAAATTAGTAATTTGACATTTATATCCTTTACTATTAGTTGTTACGTAAATTTATTTAATATAATACAAACAATTATAATAAATTATTTAGCAAAAACTAAAACACTTTTATGCATATATTAATAATATTTTTATTCATAATTAAAATATGATTAGTTATTATAGTAAAATATTTTTTTTAAAAAAAAATTATATATACATAAACAAATTATTATAGTAAAGTAAATTAAATAAAAGTAAATAAAATGGTATTAAGTTGAATTATTATTATTATATATTTAAATAAAAATAATATTGAAATAAATATAATTAAAATGAATATATATAATGTAAAATCAGGTCAAATTTGGAAATATGTTTGTTGACGTATTAAAAGAAATTTTTATAATGTAAAACTAGAACAAACTAGGAAATTTATTATTTTGGGAAAGATAAAATTGAAACAATAAATTTATAAAATCATCAAATGATTTGGTATTCAGTGAAAATTCAGAAAATATAACTTTTTATTTTAAGTGGTTTTCGGGTGATTTTAAGTCATTTTAACAATTAAAAAAAAAATAAAAATCACTTAATTAATCTAATTTAGCACCATTAAGTGTTAAGTGTAAAAAACAAACGATCTCTAAGTTTATTACAAACATTGGACAACCTAAAGCATTCAAAAATCCAACTACTGTCCTTATACACCAACTCAAAAATTACTAAATACCCAGATAGTTCATTGAATTGTCATCATAATTTGAAGCATAAAAATTCATCAAAACAACTAAATGATAAGCTCATATATAATATCACACAAAACTAGTTCATTCAAAAATCCAACAAGTATCTACATTTCCATACACCAACTCCAAAACCACCAAATAGCCAGATGCTCCATTGAATTGTTATCAAATTTTTTAAGCATATAAGTTCACAAAAAAATCTAAAAAATGAGCTCATATATCACATAAATACTAGTTCATTAACAAGTATCCTACATTTCCATACACCAACTCAAAAACCACCAAATACCCAGAGAGTCCATTGAATCGCTATCGACATTACAAGCATAAATTTCATCAAACAACTAAATTATATTCCACCCAAAACACAAAAAAATATATACATACAGAGAGGGAAGACGAAAAAGTGAGAAAAACCTAAGCAAAACAAGCAGCAAACGCGCTGCAAAAGAAGGTTTCAACGAATGAGATATCAGGCCTCGAGCTTGAGATCTTACATACTGGGTAGCTGTAAATTAATGGAAAGCTATGATGGAGTGGATGAAGAAAGGAGATGGAATGGATGAATACCGGCGGCGGAGCGACGTGGATGAATACCGGCGGCAGAAAAATGAGAAGCAGCGGCAGATGAGAAAAATGAAGTGAAAATGGGTGGAAATAGGGATTCATGCCAACCCGAAGACTGCCGGAACGCGAACCGGGTTTTTCTACCGTGTACCCGACCCAACCTCTAGGTCACATGAAGATAGTGGGCCCAATTGAAAAGCCCAGTTGAGTGGACACGCGCATGATTGATGCAAGGAACTGGGTGGGTCCCGATCTGGGTGGTAGTTATCTGAATTGGTGATGACTTGTCCATCTTCTAGATTGAGCAAGTGATTCTCCGACCTCTACTTTAAATGCGTGACGGACACTGACCAATCACAGCTCCGTAGCATCACCACACAACTGTTGCGTGGAACACGCACACCACTCCCAGCGGGGGCGACTCTCCAGTCACTAACAGCTGAAAGCAATCCAACTGTGAGAGTTGGTTATTTTTTCGTTTCCTGAAAACCCATTTCTGGTAGCAAAACCATCCGGACCGTTGGTTCTTCAGCTTCAAACCACTCTCTTTTTGGGTCACCAGAAGTCATGCTTCAGCTAGATAAACCCTAACTCATCACTGTATCGAGTAGAAAGATTACCAAGTCACTCGGTAATTATTTACATTATTTTTTTTGAAAGTTAGTTAATGGTAGTTGATGTTCTGTTTGGTAGCTGATAAATGATGGACATTTTTTAAAATGTTAAAGAATGTTAATCATATCATGCTTTTTTAGGTGCTTTTTGTGGTTACTGTACAATTTAAACCGTTGGAAGTTCTTGTTGCCTTTGATTTATGGGAATTCTGATGCTACTACAAGGTTTTGCATTAGTGGTGCATTGGGTTGATAAGATGTTCTGTTGTTGAATTTCTAATTAAATTATATGTTTTGAGGCAATTTCCTTTCTAGGCTAAAGAGAATTAAAAGGATATGGAAATTAGGACTTACGTATGTGTAATGAGGTCAGTAGAAACAGTCATTTGTTTTACTGTATGTGTCTTTCCTAGTTCTAAAAGCGATGTGACAGGAATTTGAATTTATCTTCATTATATGCAAGAATGCAGTAAGTGAAGTATCCTCATTTGGGATTTTGAGTTTCTTCGATTGGTGAGATGACTAGCCTGTCATTGGTAGCTGGAAGTTGTGGAAGAGGAAGAGGAACTGGAGGTGATGATTGGGGCAATGAATTGGGGTTTCGCTCTTTTTTGGGAAATGATTTGCTAGCTAGACATTTGGTTAGAAGAGGGAACAGGAATTGGGGAAAGGGTTTGCGAGGTTCCAGGATTGGAAGTGGGAACAAGTTCCGTCTTTTTGCAAAGCTTAAAAAATGGAAGAAGCATGACTACCCTTGGCCAGATGATCTTGATCCAAATATCAGTAGCGGATACTTGCGTTACCTATCTGAATTCAAGCCTCTAACTGAGAAACCAAAACCAGTGACTCTTCCGTTTGAGAAGCCACTTGTTGATCTAGAGAAGAAGATTATTGAGGTAAGGCTTTGGTTTACTTGGTATTTGGCATTGCATGTTTTTCATATTTAGAGTAACCTCATGTGATCAAAATGTAGCTTAAATATTTTAATCGACATAGAGCTAAGAAAATTATGGTCTTTTAGCATTCTTGAATAGCCACAGTGAAGATGCTATTGTCGTATTAGCATAATTTGTTATTTTTTAGCATCACTGTCTAACATCATGTCTTATCCTTAATTTTACCACTATAATTCAAAAACTGTCTCTGAGCTAGCTCATCAATTACCTTAGGATGCAATAAGTCAGAAATGAAGACTTAACTTTTCATTCCTTGACATGTGAGGCATTCACAAGGTGCTAAACTCAGACCTGGAGGCCCGCTTTGTGTATTTTTTCAGGTACGTAATATGGCTGAGGATACTGGACTTGATTTTAGCGATCAGATTGGAGCTCTGGAACACAAGTATCAGCAGGTAAATTTTACGAGTGATACTTACAGACTCTTGCTTTTACATTATTGTTGCAAGTATTATATTCACTTGTTTAATGATAGTTTGGTCAAAGTTCTCTCATTAAACACTATGTAATTGCATGAAAGCTTTTACACACCCATGATATCATTTCAAGTATGATTGGTCCTTCATGTTATAAGGTTTCAGACCTCTAAGGCACCAGCATTTTGAGTAGATTGTAAAACTTCTTTACTCAAACCGTTGTGTAAGAAGTCGAGTTTGTCAGACGTACTAACAATGAAAAAATCCTTTGAGCTATGACGGTATTTTGCTAAGTACTCGTCTTATGGGGTTTACATTATTTTGCAAATTGCAGTCGGTACTATTGGATCTCTTTCCTTGACAGTATATATTTACAGTTCTAAATTGTTCTAAGTTCAGGCCTTGAAAGATTTGTATACACATTTGACACCCATTCAACGTCTAACTATAGCCCGGCATCCCAATAGACCAACAGTTCTTGACCACATATTAAACATCACAGAGAAAGTACGTATGTAATTACTCCCATCGCCTCCTGAATATTTTTCCCCCCACTGAGAAATTTAATTTCTGACTCCATTTTCTTTATTTAATAGTGGGTGGAACTCCATGGAGATCGTGCAGGCTATGATGATCCTGCTATTGTGACTGGTATTGGGAGCATGAATGGTAAGAGCTACATGTTCATAGGCCATCAGAAAGGTAGGAACACAAAGGAGAACATTTTTCGCAACTTTGCCATGCCAACTCCTCATGGGTATGTTTCTAGGATCTTTCTTTGGACAGATTTGTGGGAGCTTTCAATTGCATACTCTAAGGCTTCCATTACAGTCTTTCTGAATTCAAGTCAAAATAACTAATCTGATAATTGAGCATTTTGCATGCTTTGGCCTTTTCTTTGGTTTATTTTTGCTGCATGGTACTTGAAAAGGATAATAGAGATGTGACCTTATGCTTGCTATTTTAAACACCTGCCAATTAATTCTCAGCACTGACAATCATTGCTTGTCTGTTAATAGCTACAGGAAGGCATTGCGCATGATGAAATATGCTGATCATCATGGATTTCCAATCATTACATTTGTTGACACTCCTGGAGCCTTTGCTGATCTCAAATCTGAAGAACTTGGTCAAGTATGCATGCATTCACTCTTCATCCATTACAGGTTATATTATCTTTGATGCTCCATTATTCTTTCTTTATGACTTATGATTTGCTGTGTTTCACTTTATACAGGGTGAAGCCATAGCCCAGAATCTGAGGACCATGTTTGGCCTCAAAGTGCCAATAGTAACAGTGGTAACCGGTGAAGGTGGCTCTGGTGGAGCTCTTGCAATTGCTTGTGCCAATAAATTGTTTATGCTGGAGAACTCAGCTTTCTATGTTGCCAGGTGGTGATTGTTCTTTTTATTTTCTCCTCTTCTTTTATTCATAATGTTTTACAAACTGGAAAGTTAATTAAAGAATAGTCGATAAAGCCTTTTTCTTTTATTCATAATTTTTTACAAACTGGAAAGTTAATTAAAGAATAGTCGATAAAGCCTTCATCTCAAAAGGTTAGATAGTTAAATATTTGTAAGTTTATAAAGGTGCTTCACTTGTTAATTCTACAGTTGTTTGAAAGTCTAATGCCTTGTGGCCTAGTTCCCATTTCGAGAATAATCTTATAGTATTTGCTTCTTGTGGCCTAATTCCCGTTTCGAGAATAATCTTATAGTATTTGTTTCTTGTGGCTTTATATTTCTTTGACCAGTCCTGAAGCATGTGCTGCAATATTGTGGAAATCATCCCAAGCAGCTCCCAAGGTATATGTTTAATTTGCTTTGCCAAAATAAAAACAATTAATATAATCATTGAAATTATTTGAACAATGTTTGTTAATAAGAGTGTTGCTTGCAAAATGCATAGGCAGCTGAAAAATTGAGGATAACAGCCCAAGAACATTACAAGCTTAAAATTGCTGATGGTATTATCCCTGTAAGCACTTTGATCCTTAGGTTACTTTACTTTATCATTCACTTGGCTGCTTTCCTGTGTTTTAATTTGTTTGTTTGGAAATTTTTTTTCTCTGTTGCATTAATGTTATTGGTCAGTTTTGGTCATATGTTGAGATGATATGATATAGCTGCTACAATTTACAGGAACCTCTTGGCGGTGCACACTCAGATCCTGTCTGGACTTCCCAACAAATTAGACTTGCAATCACGCAGGCCATGGAGGTAGGTGATGCTTATGCTTACATATGATGTACACATTGGAAAACAATTTGAGCAGTGAAGAAGTTTTATACAGGAGTAAAATTTTTTTGAAATGATATGCATGTCACTCTCATGAGTCATGAAAGGAGTCAATGCCATGTGTAGCACTTTTATTTTTTCTCTTAAAAAATAATTTCTTTATGAAGCTTTAGTGGGAATTTAAAGGTGAACAAAACCTGTTGCTGGTGATCCTTACTTAGATTTTAATTCTCTGCCATTTAATGGCATCTCCATGTGAGGGGCCTCTAGAAAAAGTGGTCTATACTTTTGACATCTGCATGAATTTATTTTAATCTCTAGAAATAGCTTGCCTTTTAATGTTTTGTTTTTTGTGTGTGTGAATGCTTTTTTAGTTTACTGATTCCTAGTCATCTACCACTAATAGTAATACTGAAATGAACATAGGAACTGACAAATATGGATACAGAAGAGTTGCTGCGCCATCGAATGCTCAAATTCCGGTCACTTGGGGGTTTCGAGGAAGGTGTTCCGGTGGATCCACAGAGGAAACGGAATATGAAGCCCTCTGAAGTCAACATATTAAAGGCTGCCGACATAGAGTCAGACCTCGAGGATTTAAAGAAAAGGATCCTGAAAGCAAAGTTGCCATCTGATCCAATCACCACTCAAGCAATAGAAAAACTGAGGCAAGATGTGGACAAGGAGATTACTAAGGCATTCATTTTGATGGGATTGCAAGAGAAGCTCGAGTCAATTAAGTTGGCAATATCTAAAGCCCCAAGCGATCAACCCTTTGATCATAATCTAAAAGAAAAGGTCGAGAAAATCAAGCAAGAATTCAAGCGTAATTTATCGCAGCCAGGCACCTATCTTGGCTTAAAGCAGAAGCTCGAAAAGTTAATCACGGTTAACAGGCTGATAAAGCTGAAAGAAAAAAGTGAGAAGCTGAAAGCAGAAATTAATGAGAAACTTCCAGCACAAGTTAAGGAAAAAATGATGCTTTTGAAGGATGCTCAGGAAAAGCTATCCAAAGGAGATCCAATTGATGAGGACTTGGTGGACGAAGTAGCAAAAGCTAAGCAGCAGCTGATTGAGGTACTGGAATCAGCTAACTTGGAGGTTGTTGGAGTGACAAAAAGAAAGATAGCAAATTCAAGCCCCCCTCTAGAGTTGCAAGAAAAGATGATCAATGCAAACAAAGACATTCACCAAGAAATTGATAGGGTGGTAAACACAACAGGTCTTAGTGCCAAAATTGAGGAGTTGAAAGCTGACATAGCAAAAGGTTCAAGTCCAGAAAAAGTAGAGAAAATGGAAGCTGAGATCAAGGAAGAAATTATTGCTGCTTTGAATGCAGAAGCATTGAAAGAAAAACTTGAGAATATACAAGTTGAATTGGCATCCTTTTTGGACACAATCACTGAAGAAGATAACAAAGTCCCAGCTGAAAATGGAAGATGGTGAACTACTACTACTATCACTTTGCTTTTTGAAAGAGAGATGCCAAAAAGGTATATATATATATATATAGATATGTGTATATAATAATGGGAGTTGTCATGTTTTAATTTAATCATCCTAAATTCCTAATCTTGGGGGTGGTTTAATGTCACTTCAACCATGATGGGGTCTCTTGGTGTTGTATGTGTTTTCTTGTACTCATAATTCACATGTTATTCTTCTTTATTTAAAGATGCTTTTGGTTGTCTGTGTTCCTCTATCAGGATTATCCTTACTGAAAGTTGATGCAGGGTAGTGTTGATGGAGAATTGAAGATGATGATTGAACCTAAAATATTATTTTTACAATTATTATTGTTGTTTTTGGTTTGGAGAAATCACAATAAGCATAACATAATTACCTGACATCAATTAAATAAATAATTTTAGTTTTAAAAAATGGCAAATAGCACAAACTCCCGAAGGTTTGATGAAATTGCACCTTGATGGTGGATTTGGCTATAATGACATTAAAGCTACCTTAGACTCCAATAATACAAAATAAACCTCTCCTACCATTATAGAGTGGTTATTGAAGGCAAATGGTCAAAGCCAATTCGAGCGTAAGTACCAAAATGCCTTTAAACAAATTAATATATTATTTATTTTGATTTTAAAAATAAAAGATAATCCAAAAAAATTTACTATAGTTTGTAAAAAGTGTCAATTGTACTATCTATAATTTTATTTTTGTCTAAAATCTCCTCTGATGTTAATAAATTAACATAAAATGTTTATTTTACCACATATGATTTTATCATCAATTTGTGACCATCAAAGATATTATCGTCATTTCACATGTTTGCAGGAGTATTTTAAGTATTTTTATTAACGTTAGGGGAGATTTTATACAAAAAAATGAAATCATATGTGGTAAAATAATTTTTTTTGTAAATCGTAGTAGGTTGTTTTGGATTATCCCTAAAAATAATTAAAATATTAAAATAATTAAAAAACATTTAAAAAAAAAAAAAAAACTTCATCATCTTTTTATTCTTATCTCTCTTATTCATCATCTTCATTTTATCATCATCTATATCATCCATCGACTTCATCATCTCCATCCTTTTTATCATTTTCTTGATCCATTGTCTCCCTTTTTTCATCATCCATCAACCAACCAAATCTAGATAAAACTTACCAAAAAATAAAAACTCACAAAGAAATTCAAAAAGAATGAAAAAAAAATCATAGAAAAAAATCATTGGGTCTTTATTATGGATACCTAGATGATAAGACTCAATTTTGGGTCTCCATCATGGTGACCCAGAACCAAGTCTTGGCTTTACGATGGAGACCCAAATTTGGGTCTCTAGACAGTCTCCGACGGTGGAAACCGGCTAGGTGTCACCATTGCAAACCCAAACGGTCTCCAATGGAAACCGTTTGGGTCTCAAGCGATGAACCAGAGGCAAACTTTTGTTGTTGTTTTTTTTTTTTGTATTTTTTGTTTTTTTCGAAATGAGTTGGGTTTGTTGATAAAGACTTTGCTTTGAGTGTATTAAACATCTGGGTGTTGAAGAAAATCTAGGTCTTGGTGATGATATTGATGAATATCTAGATCTTGGTGTTGTGTTGAAGATCTAAGTTTTGAGAAGACATGAGTCCCTTTTTGATGAAGATGTGAATTGGGTTAATTATCTAGGTTGATGAAGATGTTATTGAATTTGATTTTTTTTTTAAAAAAAAAATAGATAAAATTATGATTGAATTTGATTTGAAGTGAATTGATTTGGATGTTAAAAAAGCAATAATGTGATTTATGATTTTAGTTAAAGAGTTGTTGAGAAAAAAGACAAAGTAGATATAGATGATTGAAGATCTGATCAAAGGTTGAGAGATAGAAGTTGAAAATATGAGAAGATAAGGATGAAATTGGAGTTTTGATGATTTTTATCTAAATTAAATGAGTAATATCACTACTACAAAAAAATTTGTTCAAATTCATTACTCAAATGATGTGATAAACTTATGTATGATTATCATATCATTAATCTATCATCTCAAAATTAATATAATAGCTACAAATCAACTTGTCACATCATTTAAATAAAATTTTAGATAAATTTTTTAAAAATACAAGTATTATTCGAATTGAATATATGATTTGTAATTGTTTTAGTTATGTTTATTTTAATTACTAAGATTAAAAAATTAATATTAAAATATATATTATCATGCACTGACCACTTTACCTTTGGTATTGTGCATTTAATGGTGGAGAGCTAACGACTCTCTGACAGCAGAGGGTATTTATGTTGTATTTTTAGAGTCTCAGGTGGGTTTAAAGTTATTATGGCCGAACCCGTTATTTAAGTGCAATTTCATCAAACCTCTAGTGAGGTTTGTGCAATTCGCCCTTAAAAAAACAAATAAAATAAATAATGTTAAAGGAAGTAAATAATGGAGCCAAACCACCAGTGCCATTTGATTTTCTCGGGTCCCACAACCGTCTCCAAAAAGCATTCAATCATGATCTCTTTTTTGGCCCTTTTATAAAGCGAAATTTGAATTACTGTACTATACTTTTGATAATTAATATTTACATCCTCCCAAAAATTTAGAAATATTTACCAGAATCACCCTTCACTCTACCTTCCTTATCACACATGCCCTCAAAAGCCATGCTCACTGGCCGAGTCCTCACAGGATGATTCGTGAGAATTTAGTATATGCCTCAACCGAATGCAATTGACTATTCGAAGTTAACATTTCACTACACAAAAAATATGTTAGTATTTATAGCTAAGGTTGGATTTTCTTTTCTCAATTTTTTTTAATGAATCTATTTTGATATTTGAAGTTGCCATAATTAACTAATTAACTTAAATGTCTTTATATTAGTTAGGGATGGTAATAATTGATAGGACACGAACACGATACAAAATTAGTGGGTTTAGGTTAGATCTTATTAGATAACTAATGATCAACATATTGAAGCCCATTAAGTGCACATGATCGTGTTTCGTTTGTACCCATTCCAATGCGTTATCCTATTTCTTGACTTTTTTTCAAACTATTAGGCTCGAAAAGTTGATAGTAAACACAATTAAATATTTTGGTAATTATAGATATCAATCTTTACAGTGATAGACTTTTAACCCATTTAGTATCAATAAAAAAAAAAAAAACATTTCATTTATTTACTTAATGACCTTTTATAATAAACACATATCCTAATCATATTAGAGTTGAGTCATGTTACCTCTAGTTTATTATGTGTTGGCCCTACACTAGTTCATAAACCCTTTCTTCAATACTTTAGAAAAAGAGAATTATTATGTAATTTCTTCGAAGCTACCATCGCTTTAAGAATAATACATTGTTGTTTTTCATATTAGAGGAATTGCAACTTATTTACCTCATAGCTAGATGGACAGATGTTTTGATTTTTATGATTATTTTTTAATGATGGTTGTCAAATACCTAAAGCCCTATTTATTTATTTATTTATTATTATTATTATAACAATTTAAATTGTCATACATAAGTATTATATTAGAAATTCTTTTTAAATCACGTATAAAATCTATTAGAGTTAAGTCACACAGTTTCTCATATATTATGTGTTGGCCCCTTTATGGCATGTATTAGTGTAAAAACCATTTTTCAATCCTTTTAGATCAAATGAATTTGTATAAAATTTCTTCAAAACTACCATCGATTTAAGAATAATGCATCATTATTTTCATATCGAAGGGATTGTAATTTATTTACCTCAAGGCTGCATAGATAAATATTTGATTTCTCTGATTACTTTTTAACAGAGATTGTTAAATATCAAAAAAAAAAAATCCTATTTTCCTAATGCGAATTGAAGTGTTATATATAGTAAATAATCTATTCTAAGCTAGAAATTTCTTTTAAATCATGTACAAAATCTGCAACAAATATGCTAAACTATCACACAATTCACATCATTTAAGATAATTGATTTTGCAGATTTTCAAAGACAAAACAAAAGTAGATTTTTTTTTTATTAAAAAAATAATAAATAGCAATAAGTCGGCGGAGGGTTTCGATAATATATGGAAAAAGGCGGGCCAATTGAGCAAATTCTCAAACCATCTATTGACGCCCTAAGGACGGTGTGCGTTGTGTGTGTCATTTTTCAGTTTTGGTACCCTAAAAAAGGGAAAAAAAAAAAAAAACCGATGAATCGACCCGCTTCGTCTTCCTTTTGTTCTCTCCTCATCTAAAATCCTCAAACAAATTTATATAACCAATTCTCACCCTCAGATCTGCCCATAGCCGCCTCCGATTCTTGTAAAATTTACGATCTAGCCATCACCGGGAACCAACCCTAGGTTTTCCAGTTCTCTCCCTCGGCACGCCGTTACTCTTCACTCTCTCGCTATTAACCCTAGACTCTCCAGTTCTCTCGAATCGACTGGTGTTTAGTTTATAGTTTGTTTGTTGTTGTGGTTGTTGTGTAGTTAGGTTTTTGCTTGTTCTTGTTAGTGCGAGAGCGGCGGTGATGAACAATAGTAGAGGGAGGTATCCGCCGGGGATCGGTGGCGGCCGAGGCGGCGTCAACGCCGCGAACCCTAGTTTCCAGTCGAGTCGGCCTCAGCAACAGTACGTGCAGCGGAGTATGGTCCAGAACCACCAGCAGCAGCATCAACAGCAACAATTTCATCATCAGCAACAACAGCAACACCATCACCACCACCAGCAGCAACAGCAGTGGCTGAGGAGGAACAATTTCCCTGGCGCGGATTCGGCTGTCGTTGACGAAGTCGAGAAGACCGTACAGTCTGAAGCGGCCATCGACTCGAGGTTTGTCTAGGTTTTCTTATTTGTTAAATGTTTTCGCACTTTACTCTGTGTTGTGATTTGTGGATGATTTTGTCACTGTCGAGTGTTATTGAGTGTGAAGAACTTGAAAAATAAAATGGTGATGCATATGTTCTGTGTTGTAGGGATTTTTGAATAGTTTTTCTTGACCTGGAAACAAAATTTGGAATACATTTGTGTTGCTGTGATGTTATTGATACCTTACAAGAATGTTGAAATGATGAATCTTTGGTGTAGCATTTGGTGTGGTAGTGTTTTAGATTTCTGGTCCTTGTTTTCTTGTTGATGGAATTCAGGTTTAGATAAATTCTATTATATAATAAAAAATTTAAGAATTGAAGGGAAGTGGGTCTTACTTCGAGCCTTTTTGATGTTACATACTCGAGTGTCTTATATAGCATGCACTTTTAAGCTGCGCCAAGCCTGTTGTAATATGAATGATGATGTTTGATGTTTTCTTTTCTCTTTCGTCCCTTATTCTTGGATTGTAAGTCATATATTTTGTTTAACTGGTGTGTATGTGTGTGTATGCGTATCCCTTGATTATATGCGGTTCTCAAATGCTATTGGTTGAGCAGCTAATTAGGATATGGAAGATAGGGTGGTTCGGTTACGTTTTTGCCTGTCGGTTTGTGGAAATGGTGTTTCTTGAAAATTCCTTTCTTGCCCTTGCATTTATTGCCTACTGTTTATTTCAAACAATAATCCGAATTTTTTACTGTCAGTAGTTCACAAGATTGGAAAGCAAGGTTAAAGATACCGGCTCCTGATACTCGTTACAAAACAGAGGTATGGCTGTTGTGATGATCATTGGCATTATGTTTGTATGGGAAGTAATTAAGGTGTAGAAGTTGAGAGGCATTTCTTTCTCTCTTTCTTGTTATCTCCACTCCTAAGCTTTTTCTATATTTTGTTTCTCTTTTGATTGAGTTTTTTCCCCCTTTTGGGGTGCGGATATGCGGGCGGGTGGGTTAAGTGGTATGTTAAATTATTGACATGGGTGGGTGATTGTGACTTGACTTCAAATGAAATATCATTAGTCTATGATTTGCATCACTACCACATTTTTCCTTTTTTTTGCTGTGAACTGCATCAGTTATCTTCTTGTGCCAAATTGCCTTAAGAATACATTATCTGTTACATATTTTCAATTTTCTGTGCCTGCTTGTTTAATGTCATTGTTTATGATCCATCAGGTTTATTACAATCAAGATAGTTATGTGGGCAATAGAGATGTGTTTGATGGCATTATATCTGTGCTATGTCCTTTTTTGCTAGATAAATTGAGTTCCGTGAGGCTTCAATATTATCAGTTCAAAACCTGATCGAGTTAAATACCTTTCTTCATTGAAGAGGAGAAAAACATTTCATTGCATCATTTCTGCTGATTCAGTGCAACTGTTAGTTGCTTTTTGTGTTTTTTATTAAATGTTTTCCCTTTCCATAGTTAAAACTATGTGTTGTTACTCGTAATTTCCTTTCATGTACATACAAAGGTAGAGGTAGCTAGGTATTATTTTAGAAATATACTTTCTAAACGGAAGCAGCTAGCAGTCTTTGATTTACATAAACATTGATGAATTATAGACCCTGTAGATGATTAAGATTCTAAATGTAGTTAACTTAATGCATGTATGAGATTATTTTGAAACTGTGGTTTCTTTAATCTCTAATTTTCCTCAAGTACTTATAAATGTTACATGTCACTTTAGTTGACTTGTGAATTAATCTTGTGTTTGGAGATGTTGCTATCTTCATAAAGTTCTGATGTTCTTCTTGTCTTCCAGGATGTGACAGCCACAAAAGGAAATGAATTTGAGGACTATTTTCTGAAACGTGAGCTACTCATGGGAATTTATGAAAAAGGATTTGAAAGACCATCTCCCATTCAGGAAGAAAGTATTCCTATTGCTTTAACTGGTAGTGATATTCTTGCTAGAGCTAAAAACGGTACTGGAAAGACAGCTGCATTTTGCATTCCTGCCTTGGAAAAAATTGACCAGGATAACAATGTGATTCAAGGTTTGTTTTCTGCCATCTGTCTACTTTGACTTGCATGTAATTTGCAGTCCAACTTAGTCCCATTTGAAGATAATGGATAATCTGATGCTTAAGTTGCTTGAATTGTATAGAATAGCATTTTCCTTCATACTTAGTGAACTGCTTCTCCTTTTAAGAGAGAGATTCTGGCCATATCTGTTACTTGTATTTGGATGCAATTGACCTTGTGAACATGAATGTTTGAGGCAGTTACATAATGTCGAATGATACCCTGGACCTGGACAAAGGGAGGGAGGGAGGGAGGGAGGGAGAGGAGGTGGGGGGGTGTGGTTGTGTTGTGGGGTGAGTGTTCAGCAGTAGTCTTCTGTTTAGAGCTTTTTGAACAAAGAAAGCTGAAGGATGTTTACATATAAGGAAGACAAAAATAGATTACCCCATCTCTTTTAGCAAGTTTGTGGAGCCCAACAGTAGTTTACTCTTGAAAAATTCATTTTAAACTTAATTCTGTGTCGCTTAGTAACTACTTTTATTATTTATATGGTAGTGTTTACAGCAACGTTCATTATATTCTTTTGTATGGTTGCACCATATTGTTCTAGAAACTTCTTTTGCAACAGTATTGATTTGAATTTGCAATGATCAACATTATCTTTGCTGTCTATTTTAATATATGTGATTGTTTTTTATGCAGTTGTTATCCTTGTTCCAACACGAGAGTTGGCTCTTCAGACATCACAAGTCTGCAAGGAACTAGGGAAGCATTTGAAAATTCAAGTCATGGTTACCACTGGTGGTACCAGTCTTAAGGATGATATTATGCGTTTGTATCAACCAGTCCATTTGCTTGTTGGAACTCCAGGAAGGATATTAGATCTTGCAAAAAAAGGTGTTTGCATTCTGAAAGATTGCTCAATGCTTGTTATGGATGAGGTAAATGCATGATATTTGAATTCTACTGTTTTTTAATGTATATCAGCATAATTATCTACAACAGTTTTGAGTAATGAATTAGTATACTTTCTTGTTAACATATAAAAAAGAAAATTTGACAAATCTTTTTGGAGATTGGGGGAGAGAAATTGATGTCATTCTCTGATCAACTTGTAGTGATGTCGTGGTCTCTTTTTAGTACTATTCTTCTTGCAGTTTGACATTATAATGTTTTGGTGGGAACAGTAAATCGTTTTGCTATGCACTTTTATTCTGTCTTGTTATCTAAGTGGAAACCCTGGTTCAAAGTTCCTCCTATCGAGGTACATTAAAAAAGTCATCATGTCAATATTGTGTTTTGTGATGGTCTGGGCATCTGTGGTAATTATTCTTGTGCAGATTTAATTGGTTTTGATTTGCTCTGCTTTATTTGAATTTTGTGGGCCCTGTTAGTCTAATGTTATATGTGTTTGTTTTTCAGGCTGACAAGCTTTTGTCACCGGAGTTTCAACCTTCAGTAGAGCAGCTTATTCGTTTCCTTCCTGGAAATCGTCAAATTTTGATGTTCTCTGCCACATTTCCGGTTACTGTCAAGGATTTTAAAGATAGATACTTACAAAAGCCATATGTTATTAATCTTATGGATGAGCTTACGCTTAAGGGTATTACTCAGTATTATGCTTTTGTTGAAGAAAGACAAAAAGTCCACTGCCTAAACACTCTTTTCTCGAAGGTTTGATCTCAATTAATTATTTAGTCATGTTCCCTTTCTTATTTTGCCATGAATATGATATTATTATGTTTCTGTATTTCAGCTGCAAATAAACCAATCAATCATTTTCTGCAATTCGGTGAATCGGGTTGAACTCTTGGCCAAGAAAATTACAGAACTTGGCTACTCCTGTTTTTATATCCATGCAAAGATGCTGCAAGATCATCGCAACAGAGTATTTCATGACTTCCGCAATGGTGCATGTAGAAACCTTGTTTGCACCGGTATGTAGCAATGTTTTTTTGTGTGTGTTTATGATGTGTATTTTAGTGCATCAGCATTTTGTCCGTAATTAATTGTCGTATGATTTACAGAATACTCATCATCCCTTCATAATGAAATATAAAATAAGAAATGAAAGAGAAACTGTTAAATTTTTGGTTTTTAGACAGTTACGAAGATTTCGTAGGTATTTTTAACTTTCTGCATGTTGGTTTTATATAAACATGAATCAAACTTGAGGTATTTATTTTGTTTTTGTTAGTATTTTTATTGAAGCATGAACTTGAGATTTATTTGCTTGAGATAGTCAAGATTCTGTGACTTTCAATGTCTTGATCACAAGTGGATTTTCTGTTCTGGTTAGGGACAATAATTTTGGTTTTGCCACTGGCGATGTGGATTAGTGAATGTGTTGGATTATATTCTAATGATTACAATGGCTGATGCAGATTTGTTCACAAGGGGTATAGACATCCAAGCAGTGAATGTTGTCATTAACTTTGATTTTCCCAAGAATTCTGAGACATATCTGCACAGAGTATGTTAAGTTTGTTTGTAATTTCCTTTTTAATAAAGTTCTTGTCAGTTTCTTTGTGCAGTTCTTAAGTATTGATTTCATATTTAGGTTGGTCGATCAGGGAGGTTTGGACACCTTGGGTTAGCTGTGAATTTGATCACTTACGAGGACCGCTTTAACTTGTATATTTCCTTTGCTCTTCTTCAATTTATTTCCTTTGCTCTCCTTCAATTTAACTATGTGGCCATTTGATGTTGTTCCTTTATTTGTTATATACATGGATCGTATTTTCTTTTGCTCTAACCTCTTTACACATTTACCCAAACAGGTATAGGATTGAGCAAGAACTTGGGACTGAAATCAAGCAAATTCCTCCACATATTGATCAGGCAATTTATTGCCGGTAACTTGTGGTGGGATCTTTTGCCATGTAGCCAATGGTGGTAACAGGTGAGTAATAGAATTTGATACTTAAATATTTGTTATGAATTTTGCCCAAGAAAAGTGGTGGTGTTGCATGAAATCATTTAATTTGTAATGGTATTGAATATTGATATAATGTCGTGGAACCTGAAATGATATTTATTATGGGAGCAGCTGTTGAGACCAGAGTCATCATTTTCTCAATGATAACTTTTTTATATTTTATTACGGGAGCATCTGTTGTATCTGTTTTGTTTTGTGAGAACCAGGTCATACATATATATTTGGTTCAGAGAAGCAGGTCATATTTATTTCCTCTTTATGAGGAATATTATTGAAGTATTGATATGACAATTTTCATATCCATATAATAAGAAGATGAATTTAATTTCAAAATTGCATGTGAATATGTTACAAAATTGTTTTGTTTGGAATCTTTGAACTCTTCTGGAACTATGTATCGTTGTAAAACTTTAGGGATGGTTAACAAGCTATTGTTCTGCACCTCAGGGACTTACTTGTTCTTGGGCTCTGCCTAACCTAAATTAATATCAAAGTGTTGAGTTTTACAGTCTGAATAAAGTGTGATATGACAATTGATGATGTGTATTATTTGCTTGTTTATTAGGGTTCCGAAGGCTGTTGATTCAAGGCCTTCAATTCAGCAGCCGAGGAAGTGTATGAAGCATTAGGAACTGTTGATGGAAGACTTGCTTGGAGCTGTATGCATTTAACCGTGGAATTTTTTTTTCTATTGTTCTCGGTTTAAGAATTTTAAATAGTCCCAAATATTTAACAGGGTTGTAGGAGAGTTTTAGAATGGTTTATAAATCCCAGATAGAAGCTGGGTCCGGTTCATAGTTGCCGTTGATTTCGTTGATGGACTGGGTTTGGTACTTTCATGTTTTTATTCTAGTTTGATTACTGCTGGACTTTGAAGGATTTACTTTGTGCAAAGAGTTTGGTCTTTTTCTTTTCTTCTCTTTAAACTCCCCAGTTGCTCATGCTTTACCTTACACGTAGATAATAAAAATATCCAACTGAGATATATAGTATTAACTTTATCACCTGTGCATCTAAATGGTTAACGGTATCTGTGTGCCGAATCAGACTGATGTTTTAGTAGTTTGGTGGCGGCTGGGTCTGGGTTCTCTTTTCGTATTTTTGTATTTTTTTCTGAAATATAGTATCGGTTTTCTACTATTGTGAGATTTCAAAGCTGTAAAGTAAAGCTGCTCGCGCTTTATGAGCGGACCGTTGGCAACAAGGTTGGTGTTTGCAGGGGGCGCTCTTATATCATGCTTGTAATGGTAATTGCAAATTCTTATGTAATCGTTCAAACTGGTGTGTTCAAGTATTTCCTTTGGAAAGGAATGCAGACGGTATGTGGCTGGGCAGTGGGCCATTTTAATTTTGTTAAGACCAGTACTTGATGTTAGCAGGAAACTAGTGAATTATACTAGGCAAATTCATTTCACCTAGATCATACAGATGCCATTATATGTATGTATATATATATATATATATATATAGTATTTTTATAATTAGGATGTCCAAACTTTAAAAAATAATAACCAACCAATCAAATTTATCAATTGTATTTGAATTAAATAGGAGAGAGAATTTGATTTAGGGGAAATAATGTGATTGGTGAGTTTGATTGGATGGTCCTGACTTTTTAAAGTTAGAACATCCTGATTATAAAAGCATTATATATATATATATATATCTAATAATAAGAAGAAGAAGAAGATGGTGTAATAAGTCTAACAAAAGAGGCGTTGAGTCCCGCGCTTCTGTCTTTCAATAAACTATGTCTATAATCATCCTGGCCTGCTTTTGAATGAATTGATTTTAATGGAGGATAAAAATGAATCGATTAGAATTGAGGGCGAGATTTATGAGGCCCAGAAATAATTGATAAAATTAACTATTGATATTTTCATGTAAAATTTAAGAGTAGTTTTAAGTTTCTCAAATTATTTTACCTAAATGATGTAGTATGTGAGTTATATAATATCTTATAAATCATGAAATAGATGTGATAATAAATATAATATTGATAACTTAAATACCTTATTATTTGGGTATGAATTTGGACAAAACATTTAGAAAGCCTAATATTATTTAAAATTTAATATACATTTTCAGATAATTACTTTTATAATATCTAATAATATATTTCCGCTAATCTTATGTCATAATTTTATAATTAGAACATACTTTTGATATGAAGTATATTTTCTAACATCTGGATCACTTTAATTGGACAATGACTTGAACTCGGTTTTCCATTAGATCAATTCATATTGCCAATTTTCTTATTTCTTTAAGCATAAACATGTTTTTTAATTGAATATTTATTATCAAATTTCAAACCTCAGTGTAACATCTGGTCAACTACCATCAAACTTTGACAATTACAATTCATGCTTGGTCACTTGCAACGTGTCCTTGCGATGTCTGTCAAGATATATTGATAGAAAGAATGAGAATCGTTTTCATTTTATTTGCACTAGTTTACATTCTATTTCTACTGTAATTTTTGCCAAACTGAAAAAAAAAAAAAAGAGAACTTCTGCATCATATAAACATGTTTATTATTTTTGCTTTAACTGAAAAAAAAAAAGAGAGAACCCCCTCATCATGTTCATTTTTCTTGGGGACCATTTCAGAGTTTTTGTTTGGAATTTATGGTTCTAATCGTCGCAAAATTGGTTTGACAAACTGCTCTTGCTTAGGTGGATCACCATTTTGATTATGTATAGAATTCTTGATTACTAATTGTCACAACATTGTTTTGTATTTATTTTTGTAGGTTGACAGTACCAATCATCACTTGAAATTGGGGATGACAGAAGTACCAGATATGACTCAAGCCAATAGGGCACTGATCTATTTGAGACAGGTTTCGGATGGAAGCAGCAACCCGTTTGAGGCATGGGTTGGGTTTGGGGCATCACCACCAAAAAACCAAGTCGGATCGGATTTAGGACGGATTGATTCAGTCTTGATACAAGCTGTTGTCATATAGATATGTCTACACTATTATGTAATAGTTATTATTTTGGTATTTATGAGGAAATTTTACTATGTAGTAGTAATATTTCGGTGTATGTAATAAAACTTTATTGTGTATGTCATAAGTATTTTGATATTTGTAATGAAATTTTTTAATGTACTAGTTACTTTATTATTTACATTTAAAGAATTTATGTTGTCTATGAATTTATAGAGTTGTCTATGAATTATGTTGTCTATGAATTTAGATATGATATTATATGGAGTTGAGATTGAATTATTGTAAGTTTAAATAATTATTTTTTATTTGTATATTTGTTTTTTAACATTAATATATGATTTATTAAAAGCTAAATCGGGTCAAATAGGTTAGATTCTGGGCAAGTCTCTCTAAAATTTGAGGACTAAAATATTTTTAAAAAGTAATTGGAGTTTCGTATAGGATTAAAAATATGAACTTTGTAACGGGCTGCCAAGTACGACTTCCATTATTTGTTTAGGACTTCATAACAATTTCCGCTTATTTTTCTTGTGCAGATGGTGAATTTAGAATTGGATAAGTAGGTCGCGGACCGAGGCGACGTCGTTTTATGGCATGATATCGTTTCTAGTGAACAACGGCGTTGATTTGGGTAAGGAGGTAAGAAGCCTTTTAGGCGAGGCCCATACATGGGTGGGTGATGAGTCCAATTTAAAACAACTGGGCCTGGCCTTTGTTTTCCAAATAACTAAGGCCCACGCCACACGTCAATCAAATTTGTACCATTAATCATTACACTTAATTGAAAAAAAAAAAAAAAACACACGAAAACTAAAGAAGAATATTTCTCTTAAAGTTTAATTTACAAAAAAATTCTTAACAGTCGAACGAATCCTACATCCTAAAATATTTTGTACCAAAATCCTTTTCAATAATTTACCATCTCCATAGGTTGATTAGAGGGAAAAAACGAGAATAAACCATATTGGTTGATGTTTTTCTTGCATTGTAAATAAAAACAAAAACTTATATTTCAAAACAGTAACTCTACAGCAGGTAGAAATCATTAACCGAAAATTAAGACCTTATTAAACTGTGAGACTTTATTAAACTGTGTTAGTTACAATCAGACTCAAAAACTTAATCTAATAAGAAACAGTCCAACTATAGTATTTGATACTTGAGATTGACACGTAACACATTCTTTCACATGTAACGTGGACAACTACAATATTTAAGACTTGAGATTGACACATGATACGTTCCTTTATATGTAATATGGATAGATGACATATATCAAACACATGTTAAATGTTTCTTACCGTTATAACATGTATAACAAAAATTCAAGATAAAAGAGGGAATAAAGGGTTTGAATCAGAAACCTCTAAATTCTGATATCATATTAATTACTATCATACCCAAAATGTTAAGTTTATAGGAAAGAATCTAACTATAATATTTAAGATTTGAACTTGATACTTGACGAACCGAATGAACATATATGAGCACGATGATTGTAGGAGAGGTTTAGAATGGTTTATGAATCCCAAACAGAAGCTGGGTCCGGTTTATAGTTGCACTTGATTTTGTTAATGGATTGATGACCGATACTTGATCATCTAGGTGTTATGGAATATGGATCCCAATGCAGTATACTCGTGAATTATGCTTTGCAAAATAGTTTCCGCCTAAGAATATTATACTGTGTATCATAATTTTTTCTTTTTTTCGAATACCATATGTGGCGGCGTCCACTCAATTTAAGATATCATCAGCGGAAATTCTTCATCGTCGTAATTTAATCACAAATCAATTTACTCGTTTAATATATATATATATATATATATGTAAAGAGTGTAGAACAAAACAAGCTTTGAGCCCCGCACTGCTGTCAATCAAGAAACCATGTCCCAAATAATCCTAGTAATTAAAATTTGGTGGGCTGCTTTCAGAGAAGCAATGCTTTGTGTATGGAAGGGAAAAAAACAACGTTTCTTCATACTACCCGAGTGAGTAAATATACGCTGTATTTAATACAGTCGCCGACATCATAAATGTATATAAAATATTTATTTTCAAATAAAAATGAAAGTGATAAAAGTAGTGGTAAAACAAAGAAGCAATAACACGGCACCCCCCACAAGTCACAAGTCACACTATGTACAGGCGTTTCTGGTTCTGTTCTGGAGACAGATCCACATGCATTTGCTTCTTGCCACTTCAAAATTGACAAGTGCTGCTTCTTCGTCCACCACTTTCAAATTTTTATTTTTTGAAAATTGTTATCGTTTTGCTATTTAGAATTTACTTCACTGTATCATCGAGGTTGATGCTGTTAACCACTTAACCTAGCTTCTGCAGTCAATTCTGGTGCTAGTTCTTGTGGAAAAGCTAGTTTGATGGTATTAGTTCTTGTGAAAAAGCTAGTTTGAAAATAGGTGATGTTAAATCCCTTTGTAGAGAGGTTGATGTTTATAAATGTCAAATCAGTTCTTAAAGTGAGAATTATTTGATATGAAAATTAATCTCTCTAACTTTGTTCTCTGTAAGAGAATTGTATTAAAAATCTGTCAATATTTCTTTTATCATTTCTAGTAGTCTTGATTTGTGAAGGCCTTTATTACTATTTGATGTTTGGTTTCAAAAGAAAAAATGATTTACTTCATTGTATCATCAATCACTATGATATCTTGTACCATGTTATATAAAATATGGTGCAAAATGTTAAAATACGTTACCAAATATACTCGTGTTCTAATCCAAATTGTATATTCATAAGATTATTGACTATACTCTGATGGAGCACAGGTCTCTTAATATGTTCTCATTCTTTAATGTAGATACTTCTTTTATTGATAATTATGATATGGGACCCTGTTACTTAAATGCAGATTAAATAGTTACTACATACTTTGGTCAATGTAAATATTTAATCTTACCATAAAATATCAAAAACACAAGTCTTCTTTTTGAATGATTACAATTTCACATTTTTACAGGAAGGACAACTTAAATCTATATCATTCAAAAAATCATTAGTCAAAATTATAATTTTCGGCAGATTATACAGCCACAGAATCGTTCGAGGTACTTGAACGTCAACAATCACCATAAATATATAAGATGCAAAAAAAAGAGGTACCAGTCAAATAACAACGTATAGTCTGTCTGTATCAACTCGTCCACCTCAACAATAACGTCTTCTTCTTCATGATGTTTCTTTTGTCTTTTCTCATTGACCATATTTATTATAGTGAATAGATTGACTAGCCAATGCAATGCCACCACTACCAACTTTGACATTTTGTTAGACCATACTTTTCTTCACTGTTTTTACCGACCGAAGCTGTATATTTCTCTCTTTTCGGATCAGCAACAATCTTAACACGCGCCAACTGATTTGTCATCACATGATTGGTTCACGCTCATCGCACTCGCCTCTCTCTCTCTCTCTCTCAACACGTCAACTGTCGTAAAATTTTTTCAAAATCTGCATTAAATAACGTTGTAGGAGCCACCACCACTACAAAAGGAAAACTGAAACCCACAAAAACCCTAGTCTCAGTTTCAAACTGAGCAATCGATGTAAAGAGAAACAGAGGTGATTTTCCTTTGTTTTCCCATCAAACAAACAGAAATGGTTTTCTGGGGTCAAGTCATTTCACAGCCATTAATGTTTTAAGCACATATTTTCTCGCATTTTCTTTTGTGTCATCGTTTTTCTCGCGAACCAAACAGAAGAAGAAGAGAGAAATAATAAATAACTACTGATGGCATGTCATTTCATCATTGTGTCCGTACACTGCAAGTCACTGTCAGAGATATATAAAGCGATACTCTCTCTTTCTTCTTAAATTGTAATCTCTCTTGTCCTCTCTTTGAAGAATCCACCATCAATGCCTTTCACTTTCATGTTCACTAACTGCACTGCATTTCTTTTCTCTTTCCCTCTCTCTTACACCTTTCTGTTCCACAGTAGCACCCCAAACACCCCATTAACTCTCTTCACTGTTTGTGCAAGTTTCTCTTACTCTCTCTCTCTCTCAATGATAATAGATTCAATATATCTCTCATGCAATGCCTGTTATATTGTCTATCATAAATACACTACTCCACCATTATACATGCATACGGTATACACGTATATTTAATGCAAAGCCAGCTCGAAACACGCTGACCCCCTACTGCCTGGCACCCACGTCATTTATGACAGCAATAATAACATTATTCACTTTCGATTTCCCTAGATAATATCAAACTCGCATTTATAGTTCCCCTCTCTCTCTTTTATCTATCTTTGCGCTTGTTGCACCTTCTTGTGACACTATATAACTATTTGTTTTCAGACTAGTCTGTTTGTTTTTTTCCTTTTGAGATCGATCAAAGAGAGATATGGGGAGGACACCTTGTTGTGACAAGAAGGGGTTGAAGAAAGGGCCATGGACTCCTGAAGAAGATGAGATTCTTGTTGAATATATCAAGAGGAATGGCCATGGTAGCTGGCGCTCTCTTCCCAAACTTGCTGGTATGATATATATATATATATATTAATCTTTTCTCTTTCTCTTGTTTGAAAGTAAAAAAGCAGTAGAAAGCAAAGGTTTGATGTTGTTTATAAGTTGTGGGGTGGTGTTGTCTTGTCTTTATTTATTTGTTAAGGTTTTTGTGTAGTTTCGTTTGCTTGACTTTTGAATCTGGAGAGGGTGATTTTAATGCAACTTTGCCTTTCGAAAGCACAAAGAGACCTTTGATATATGTATTTGTTTAACTAGTCTAAGCTCTTTTATTTATCTTTTCTCATTTACTTGTTTGTGTTAAAATGTTGCCTTGTATAGAAAGCTTTTATATGTTACTGACTTTTTTACATGATGTTTAATATCAAGGAAACTAGTTTTTGCAATTATATCAGGTGAAAGTATGATTCTCTCTATGATTTCATAAAAATTAGTCTCTATGATTTCAGAGAAATTAGTTTTTGTAAATTTGACTAGTGAAGTGCTTGATCAAAGTGATTTGAAAATATAGAAATTATTTGAAGTAGTGCAAGTAATTATTAAATCTCCATTTTTTTTTTCTTTCCACATATGGATTATTATTAGGTCCCCCCCCCATTAGCTTCAATTTTAAGGATTGTTTGGATGTGAAGAAACTGCGGGAAAAGAAAAGCCCATATTTTTCTTAGTTGATGTTATCATAGATGAGTTTAGACAAACTAGCAAATATTCAATTTTTTACAATGTCCTTGAACATCATGATTTATTTCTTTCTAAGGGAATCAACATCTGAAAGTGGTATCTCCTTGAATCTCACTGAAGTTTTTAATGTAAATTCATGAATCAAATTGGATAGGTCTTCTTCGATGTGGGAAGAGTTGTCGACTTAGATGGACAAATTACCTTAGACCAGACATAAAGCGTGGCCCCTTCACCGAAGAAGAAGAGAAGCTTGTCATCCAGCTTCATGGTATTCTTGGAAACAGGTATATGTGTTCTCATCATTCTCATTTTGCATAACTTCAATTAGCTTATGTTTTCATATGGATTTTAAAGCCTAAACACATTTAATATACAATGTTGTGTACAAAAATGTTCTGTCTTTTTTTTTTTTTAAATACATTGTACAACGACCAGTGCCTCTATTACAATTTGCTTGAAATTGTTATGATATAGTCTGGATCTCTTGTCATGTGTACATGTAGTTGTCCAAACTATTACAATTTGCTTCAAATTGTTATGTGTGCACCACCTTTAGATGCCCTTATTGTGCTTAGAGTTGACAACATGCATGGATTTCAGGTGGGCTGCCATTGCCTCTCAGCTACCAGGAAGAACCGACAATGAGATCAAGAACTTGTGGAACACTCACCTGAAGAAGCGAATGCTCTGCATGGGAATCGATCCCCAAACTCACGAGCCCTTTACTTCCTGCGGACCAACCATGAAAGCACCTACGTCTCCCACAACACGTCACATGGCACAATGGGAGAGTGCTAGGCTTGAAGCTGAAGCTAGGCTCTCCAGGGAGTCACTACTCTTCAATCCACCGCTACCATCTCATAAAGCTGATTCTGATTACTTCCTTCGCATATGGAACTCTGAGGTTGGAGACTCTTTTAGGAAGTTGAATAAAGGAGACAAAACTGCATGCCAAAGCCCCATTTCTCAGGCCTCTTCGTCAACAACAAAGTGTGGATCAGTTTCTGCTATCACAATGGATATTGGACACAACATTGCAGGGTCCTCAACACCTGCTAGTAACCAAATTGAAGACATGGAGTGCAAGAGCCCCAAGTCATATGATACATCAAGTTGTGATGATTTGCAGGATTCATCTGACTCTGCATTGCAACTTCTGCTGGACTTCCCCATCAATAATGACATGAGCTTCTTAGAAGATAACTATGCCACGTCATCTGCAATGTTCAGTGAGAACTCATTGATCTGCCCTCTTTGAAGCATGTTTTGTGTTTTGTAGCCCCTGTTTGCTTGAGTTTTGAGCTTGGTTTTTGCAGCTTGAAAGCCGTCAAGGGGAGACAAACAGCAAACAGAATTTTGTGGACGTACTGGATTTGGTGTTAGAGGCTGTGGTGGAATGATGTTAACAGTAATTAGGTTTTATTTACTAGACCCAGTTTAGTTTACTATGTATGTATAGAAGATACATATTCCTTGTGGCCTCTTAAAACTCTCTAATTTAGATTTGAAATACTATTCTATATTATAATTTTGAATTGTTTTGTGGGACATTATGATGCTATTAATTAGACTTTGGTTCCGTGTTTGCTTATTTGGCCACACAAGTCCACATGTAACTATGATCTTTCTCCACATGCTTGTAGTTCAAACAGAAAGATTAGGTCCACATTGGGCCAGAATGAAGGTTCAGCAAAGTAGGAGCTTGCGAAACACTGTTCTGTTTTTAAATAATTATAAGTTAAATGTAAATGCAACAACTTATCAACCTATGTCGTGTGGAAAATCAACACTGTTTCAAGCAGATTAAATATAGTAGTACAATTCCCTATACAAACACAAAATATTTTCATTTTTTCATGTTTCTAAAAAATTAGGTAATTTAGTATGAATACAAACATGAAACAATAGATACTCATCATTGAAACTTGAAACAAGCAGATATTGTACTCAACACTCAAATCCTAACAATTGCTCCAGTTCCATTGAAGAGAGGTTTTACACACAAAACAACACACAAACCAACGGGAAAGCAAATATACAGATGTGAACTTGAGAGCTAGAAACAAAAATAATAAGAATTTGAAAATTGGTGACTGCCTTTGTTGATAATTCCATACCATGTCAAAAGCAACCGAGGAGCTTCTTTGGAGTGGTATTGGTTGCGCGGTATTTTGCAGCCATCTCCTCTGCTTTGAGAACTTCTTCTCCGCGTTTAGCTTCTACCGTTGCCCTTTTTTCTTCTGCTTGCTTGTGCACTAAGGCTACCTTGTTTTTCATTTTTTCAGCATACTCGGCCTTCTTCCTCTCTAGTTGTTCCTGCCAATGATTGATGTGCAAGGGTTGAATACAAACTGTAAAATGCATACCATGTTATGTTAACAGGAGGGGATGTGTTACCTCAATTTTTTTCAGTTTGGCTTCTAGGGATGCTTTCTTGCTGTTTTCCCATGCAGTAACAGCGGAGAGCTTTTTCTCGGCCCTATTGGACATTTTTGGCACAACTATCAACATTTTGACAATCAAATTCATTGACCAAAAGGTGTGCTAAAAGGAAAGACAAATTGGCTTACTTGTTCTCTGCTTTTGATTTTTCACCGTCTTCCCATGCCCTGATAAATGACAATCTCTTTCCCTTTTCAAGCTCTCCAAGAGCAACATCTGGAAACCGTAACACGAAAAATAAGTCACTCCATTGTGCTCAATACAAGATTTCAATGAGAAGAATAATTGTAAACAGATTCAAACATTCCACTGTTCTATTCAAATGTCATGCTAAGAAACAGAAGCTGAGCAATAACCCCATGACATACCTCTATCGTGTGACCCTCCGGATGTTTTCTTTTCTGCAGAACCTGGTTCCTCTGTCAAAGATAAGATTTATGGACATTAAAATTAGAAATATAATAAGGAAATATGTATCCTATAATTACTTTAGCAATCAAAGAGCTACAGATTCTTTTTCGATCTTCAAATTGTTGAATTTTAAACAATTGTTGTTATCAACTCCAATATCATTGTTCCTTTTCCAATAGATCATCAAGATCATACTTTTGACTGTTTTCAAATCCATGATATAATGGGCGTGGTTAATTTCTTCAAGCACCTATTCAAAGCCCATTTAAGGTAATGCACAAGCCCCTCTTGGTGATTAATGCACATGATAATTTAATCTCCCTTTCTTATTCCTATCAGACTTCTACAAAATCAAGTTTGATCAAAGATCATATTCAACAGGTTTGGTACCATGACCTCACCAGAATTTGATTCAATTTCCATTCTTTAGAAGCAGAGCTATTAAACAATTACTACAAGAAATTTAAGATGTATAAAAAAAATAATTATCACACAATTACTTTGTACGATATGTAAGACAAAGTGACAATACCATGATTGAAAAAATCAGTAACATGAATGCAAAATCCTATATTTCATTAGAGTTAACACCTACCTATAAAATTACAAGAAACTGATTCATTATTGAAAGGATGTTATTAAACGGCTGGTCTTTGATTCCTTAAAGAAAGGAATATCAATACATAAGTTACAAGGATAGTAACACCACACAACAGTTCCCTAAATAAAAGGCTAGCCAAGTGAATGACTGCAAGAAATTAGCCTATACAATGTAAGTAAATATATATGACTATGCTAAAGTAGCCATCTTAATCAAAGAGCTAGATGCACATTAATTTTCTATTCACACAAATTGGAAATCTAATAAAGTGGAAGTCCCATTCTCGAATTTAGAATGGAACCAATACTGTTATTGATACGACCATTGTTATCCACTATTTTTCTTATTCTTCTTTTTCTTTTGGGTTTTTTTTTTTTTTTTCAATTGACCATTATTGTCGGTCTTTTGCAGATCCCGATATGATAAAATTGGTAGAATAGTTTCTCTTAAGACAAATTTAAAACATGTAAATAAGCATAAATGATTGTTCAACATGGTATACAGGAAGCTTCTTTCCTAAGATAAAGTATAATCAATCATGATAAAAGTGAACAAACCTATTTGATTTACAACTAATCAATTATAGATTGCAATAGCATACAAACATACTAAAGATACTATTAACTATGGAATGGAAAAGCAATTATTAGAGAAAAGAAAATGATATTGCCCAAAGCACCCGAGGAAAAGCTGTCTGTCAAAAGCAGATTCTCCTATTATGTATTAGATTAGAAAGTGATTGAAAATGAAGTTGCCATTTGTAAATGTTTACAAAAACTTCACTTCCTCTTAAACACAATTTCAAAATCCATTAAAACGAATCCAAGTATCTCCACAAATCATTTACTCTATACTAATACATAAAATTTAAAGAAAAATCAAAGACCATAGTTCATCAGTATAATCACATGACTAAAGCAGAGAAATGAATATAAAATCCACTGAGGGAAAAAATTCACTATAATTGCCATTAAATGAAAAAAAAAAAAATCAAAGTAAAATACTCTGCTTAACGTTTTTATATTGATTTTGTCAGCAAAAGGAAATAAAAAAGATGATTTAACGAAGAATTCTATAAACATTAGTTACATTCAATATTTTTATAAATCAAAACCTGATATGTTACTCAAAACATAGATAGATAGAGCTTACTATCAACTATAGCAAGAGCTTTGGATTCCTCAGGCTTCTGCTCTGCATGTGGTTTCTGCTCCACCACCTCCTTCTTGGCCACCACCGGAGCTGGAGTTGGAGCTGGAGCGGGAGGTGCAGCCACCGGAGACTCCGTTTTCTTTGGTTGCTCCGCTGCCATGTAATTTGTTAATGGAGTGTAACACACACCAGCTAGACACGACTCGAAACAGACTATATAATATTCAAACAATATCCTCTTCAATAATGGCAGTTGAGAGTGCGGGCTCGCTCTCTATTTATAAATGAGATATTTCGTCGTTGGGACCGTGTGGCTCTCTAATCACCGTTGAATTTGAACTGTCATGGAGATTTTACGTGACGTGGTTTGATCCGACGGTGGAGGTTCGTCTTCGTTTTCGGATATTTAACGTTGCTAATGCATGGTGCGATTGCGATTGGCTTATCTTTTTTTTGCCGACAAGGTAAAAAGGATATGAAGCAACGTGTTACTGCCACGTGTGTATGTGGTGTCAGTCTGCGTAAGACGACGCCGTTGTAGTGGAGATGGAAAACACGTCGCACTGTTACTGAGATTTGCTTTGATGAGTTGGACCTTGGAATAAATGGTCGTCAATGCCAATCCCACGCTCTCTCTGCTTTCGTGGTGTTAACAATGTCGGATTCGAGTGTTCAAGGTTAAATTCACGCGCTGTGGAGAGCGTTGAATTGTGATAAGTTAGCAGTAGTGATGCTTGATCATGTGCAGTCTAGAGTGAGTTGCTGGACCATGTGATCGGCGGGTCTGGCGTCTGCTTATTGGCCGGTTGCATTCGTAAGTGAACAACTGGCACAGTTAACACGAATCGCCTTTATATCTTTCAAAGATTTTTTTTTTTTTTAAATAATAATAATAATAATAAGTGCTTTTTTTTTTTTTTTCCCTAAAGAATTTATACTGCACTAATATTTGTTTTGTTAATTAATAAATTAATAAAAGAAGACAAAATTTGTAAGATATTATTCATTATGTAAAAGTAGATACAAAACAATTAAAGCCAAGCAACAAACTTTATTAAAATCAGTATGTACTGTTGTTTTTTATACAACTAAATTCATTATTTATGGAATAAATAAGTATGGGTTAAATCTATTCATATAAGCAGTTTCGATTGATGATCATGGAAGCTAATTTTTCTAAGAACTATAATAAAATTTCTTCAAACAACACTAAAGATTCCAAAATAAAAAAGTGAAAAAAAAATCATTATTTCAACACAAAAACATACCAATATAAGTTTTATTAGTAACAAGTTCATTTGATTTGTTTTAGTAATAATTGCGTTACATGCTTCTTGATGTTTATTTTATTATAAAAAATCACTTTATTGCCTAAAAAAAATCACTTTATTGATATCGAAGCTGTCATGTATTAAATCGTGAGCTGTAAATAATTATTGAAAAAACGGTCCATTTTTACTTTCTTAGCAATGAAGAGAAAAGTTAATCAATTCGAATCCAACGTGCTTTGCGATGCATAGCACGCCAATCATTTTTTCCAAAAAAAAAACACGCCAATCAGGTATTTCATTAACGTAAAAAAAAAAAAAAAAAAATTTAATCACTTTCAAGATTCAAGAATCCGCGAAAATTAACGGTAAGCCAGGTAAAAAACGTAAATCTGACCGAGTCAGCGACTCAATCAGACTGTCAATAGTCTAAGTGGAAGTCTCTCGAGTTCGACGAGAACATGGAGTCTCAGACTCAGTGTTCTGTTTCAGAGGAAAAATGGGGAGACAAAGTATCGAAGAAGGTGATGTCACTGTACAAGTCCCTTCCAAAGAAAGGAAAGCCGCAGGGACACGAAGTGACAGTCCTGGCCGCTTTTCTCGTCTCCTCTCCTTGTGAAGGTCCGTCTAGGGTTTTCACTGCTCAATTTGTAAAAATAAAAAGATTGAAATTTCGATTTTTTTTTTTTTTAAATTTGTAATCGGAGGTACAGATTTGGAAGTTGTTTCATTGGGAACCGGAACGAAATGCGTCGGTCGTTCGATCATGAGTCGGCGCGGTGACATTATCAATGACTCGCACGCCGAAATCATTGCTCGAAGAGCTTTGCTGAGGTTTTTTGTTGCAATTGCGATTGAGGTTTTTATCACTATTTGTTTGTTTGGCTTCAATGATTTTGTTTTTGTGTTCGAATAATAGGTTCTTCTACGTAGAGATTCAACGTGTTGCTGATTCTTTGAATGGAACACAAGCGTTGGTAGATGATAAAAACTTGATCTTTGAATTGGATCCAAATGGTTGTGGTCAGGGAAAATATAGATTGAGAACTGGTTGGCAGTTGCATTTGTACATATCACAGTTGCCATGTAATTTTTTTTTTTTTCATTTTTCAATTTTCCCGCCATGAGAAAGTCTTTTTTTTTTTTTTTTTTTTGGGTTTTGAGTAGGTACGCAGGTATGCTTTTTTGACTGATTCTGATTTTGTTTTGGTGTTTTTATCCAGGTGGGGATGCTTCACTTAGTTCACCTGTAGCTCTAAGAGAAGGCAACGTAGCGTCTTCGGTTGATAGGCTTAATGGCTCTATGGATGTGGTTTGCAATACTTCAGTAATGAATAATGGTGATGTTGGAATTCAGATTCCCCTTTACTGTTATTTAAGTTTCGTCTTTTTTATAGCTTATGTTTGTAGTTGATTAACTAAATTAAGTTTGCCATATGAATCTTTTAGATTGTTTACTTGTAATTGACAGAAATCATCTAGTTTGGCATTGCCATCTTAAATAGCAATTTTATTTTTTATTTTTATTTTTATTTTTTATTTTGTTGTATTTTGTTTTGCTTTGATGGCTCTATTTGGGAGGAAGTTTGCTGTATTCGGTTGTGTGTATGACCTCTCTTAAGAAATATTTCTAAATTAGAACTATAGGAAGCTTGTTTTTTAATGTTGTCTATTTTTTGTTTACTTGGTCAAATAGAGGGAGAAACATGGATTATGCTGCATTTTTCTGATTTTATTTCTGAGCATCGTAAGGTTCTACTTTTTATGGGGTTTTTTGTTCCTTCTTATGGTGTTTGATTGTACATGTGCTGTGATTTAATTGAGCGGACATTGTTTAACAGTTGCATTTCAAGTTGAATTTTTTGGTTTTATTTGGAAGGTCAATAGGTCTTGACATGAGAGCTGATTTACTAAGAGGGAAAACTTATATGGTTATACACCCACAGATAATGGCCTGCAGCTAGTTGGAATGGTTCAAAGGAAGCCTGGTCGTGGTGTTACAACATTGTCAGTTAGCTGTTCTGACAAGATAGCTCGCTGGAATGTTGTTGGAATTCAAGGTTCGTATAATACTTATTTGTAAAAGTTATGAACTTATTTTGATACCACTAACATTTCACAAGTAGCATTAGTGATATGAATCAAGAAATGTGTTGGCAGACAAACACACAGACAAGAGACACTAATTTACACACACATAATGTTAAGTGCATAACCTAATCATTTGCACAGTACATGCTGATATCTCACAAGCTTAAGTTTTACAGAATATCTCCAACATGTTATGCTTTGGCTCTTTGAATGCTTTTTCCTCTCCCCTTAATGACATTATTTATATGCTGATGATCACTTTAACTGCCTGAATTGGAGTTAAATGATGAGATATTTCCTCCTCTTATATCAGGAGCTTTGCTTTCCTACTTTCTTCAACCTGTTTACCTCTCATCCATAACTGTTGGAAGATCTCCTAACAGTTCTGAAGAATTTCCATTGGAGGATCAATTGAAGAGATCTTTGTATGATCGGATTTTACCGTTATCAAATGAGCTTGTGAGTCCCTTTCAAGTGAATAAGGTCCGTGAAGTTTCTGGTATTTCAAAAATATGGGAATTGAGCAGGATAATGACAGAATTGGTCATAATGCCACTGGCAGCCACTATTTTGGGCAGCTCCATTACCGCCAAGGGAGTTTCAGCATTCTGAGACTGCTTCAACCACATTAACATGCGGGTAATTATTTAATTGGATTTTGTATTAGTTCTTGAAGCGTTCTGCTGTTTGTGTATTGTAGAAGCTGTTTGCTGTGTTTCACAGGTATTCCATATGTTGGAATAAGTCAGGCCTGCATGAAGTCATTCTTGGAACCACTGGAAGAAAGCAAGGCACCTCTGCTAAAGGAGCACTTTCTCCATCCACTGAGGCATCTTTATGCAAGTAAGCTGACAAATATACTCCATCAAAATTTATCTAAGGCAAAATCCAGCACTAATATCACAATAATCGTTTTTCTTTTTCTACCATAGAAAGTGGTTATTGAAGATTTTCTTGTCCTTAAGGCATGAGAGGAAAATCGAATGCCTGGAAAATGATTCTTCATACCGAGAACTCAAGGTAATTTTGATTTTCTGGATTTGTGTTTGTGTCCATTTTGCCGAGTTCTCTTGTAATTATACTTGATGATTAATATAAAATATTCTGAAATACAAGATAGCTTGTCCATAAAGTAATTTTAAAGAAAAAGATGTATTGTCTCTGTCTTCTCAATAGTCTGATATTGCAAATGCTTTGCAGGATGGGGCGCAAGAATACAATTTAACTTCAAAGATTTTTAAAGGAAAACCCCCTTTCAAAAGTTGGCTATTGAAACCCTTAGATTTTGAGGCATTTTCTGAAGAACTGAGGTATTGTGAAACTTTTAGTGTTTTCCAATTGTAGGTTTATTGGCTTTTCCATCTGTACTCTGCTTGGGTTATTTAGTACTAGAAATACCTTTCTTACATTTACAAGAGCTGCAATGTACTCACTATAATGTTACTTCTTTTTGATAAATTGTGTAAATTAATCATTATTGTCAGGAAAGAAAACATTGACTGTATTGTGTGACGAGTAAGATGTAGGATAACTATTGGTCATGTGAAGTCTGAATTAGGCAAGATATATTTCTATTTATTTATCTATGACAGGACAACTACTTGACTCGTATTTGAGCACCATATGTCAATAAAAAATCATGTCATTCAAGAATACACTGGTTTTCTCGTTGATAGTAAATGGTGGATGCAATGGGTGCAGATGAAAGCACTAATGTGACTAACTTAGAGCTGAAACCAATTTATTGACTGCTCTAGAAATCTAGGAAGTTGTCCAGCCACGGATTCTAGAACACCCTGCCCTTCGGAATTAGTAGAACGGAGAAATCCTTATTGATATCCTTTCTTGGTCTAATATAACTTGCTGGCTTCTACTAGAAATAGCCTAGCCCTTAGCTATACAGAGTGGGGATATGTTTGTGTTATGTTATTTCCTATAATGGATGCATCCCTGTCACTATGAGCTTCGGTTGCTTTTGCCTACTAGTCTGTCAAGTGGAGAGCTGGATACCAGCTCATTTAGTGGAGAGGTGGCTAACTCCACTTATTTAAGCTTGCCACTAGATTTATGAAGCAGCTCAAGGTTGTTATGATCATTGTTTGTTTTATCAGAGAGAATTTAATCGGCTTCTAATTGTGTATGTTTTGCAAAATGCCCCTTTAGTGAAGCATTAACATAAAGGAAATTACTAGGATTGAATCAAGATCCTTACAAAACATCTACAGACATTACAGCAGCATAACATAACCGTGTCTTCTTAAAGATTTATTCAAGGGTTGGCAACTTTCATATATATATATATATATATATATATTGTCTGGGTGCAGGTGCAGTTGAACTAGCGTGAGGTTTTATTTCTGTGATGGTCAATGGTCAAGCATTTGCTGAAGAGCCTTCGAAACCCCATTGTGTCTTTGACCTATAATATTTTGAACACATGAGCAACGCGTTTGTTGATTATTACTCGTTTTCTTAATAGAAACATCAAATAAATTTCTATGAAAAATATTAGGGTCCTTCTATATATTTTGTGTTTTTATCTGCCATTTGAAAGTCGGATGTGGAGTTACTGTGGTTGACGGCATGTGCTAAAGATGAACAAACGTAACTAGTAACGTTATCATTATTGCACTTGTTATGCCGCAATCTCATGGAACTAGCCGTAGAAATTTTCAACTCCTCCGCTCTAATAGTGCATAACTTGATTCGGTGCCTTATGGGCCCCAGACTTTCTTCGAGGACTTGGGGTCTGTGGCTGACTCTAGTCTATTAGTTGTACAGGACTTGGCGTTATTTATTTATTTATTTTTTGACATATTACAAGTACATATTATATGATTAGTATTCATCTGCCGGACACTCTCAATAGGAGCACTGAGTCGCAGTCCGGAACGAGAGCTCCCAGAAGTGGGAGGGGATAGAGGCACCCAAAGGGAGGAAGAACCTGAAACAGAGGCTCCCAGTGGAAGGAAACAGTTGAAAATTACTCACAAATTGTTTAGTAGAAAGGTGCGCTGGTTTGAACCAAAGACAAGGCAACGGGAGTGGGGTGCTCCGGGCATTATTAAGTGAATGAGGAAAGTATACAAACATGACAACGAGACATCCAACTGGCTTACAGATAAACTTGACGGCCTTTATTATGCATGAAGTTGATAGATGAGTACACAAATAATTGTGTTATCCTTTGTTGAATTGTAAGCTAATAGTTTCAGGGGATGCCATTGTAATTATAAGTGCAGAATATTTGCTTTAGAAGCTGATCTTGGATTTGATGAACTCTTAGCCCATGTCTGTTGCCCGGGATTGAACTGAATTGGATTGTGTTGCAACCTGTCAAAGCAATAATGGGACAAATGAGTCCCGCCACAAAGGACGAGACTATTTTATTCCCATCTGTTTATTAGTATTTCTTTTAATCTTTAATTAAAATATTAAATATGTTTAAAAATCAATTTCAAAAATATTTATAATAAGTGATATTTTTTATATTAATTTAAAAAATAAGCATTTAGTTATTGTATATATGGTTACATAATTGGTTGTAACAAAGAAAATTTATTAATAAATTTTTCAAAGATCTAAACTTTCGATTTTTGGGAACTATTGGATTAGAATCAATGACTAGTAATTAATCATGTGTGTTAATGATCCAAAAAATAAATGTTAAGTTAAATTAAAATTACTTATAAATAGTTTTATTTATTTAATTTTTTTTTCTCAAAACATTAATTTAAATTATTTATTTTATTTAATTTTTTTAATAAAAATTTGACCTAATTTAATTTAAATTAAGATAGTTTATTTTTTCTTAAAATTAATCTGGAAATAATTCTATCTTATTAAAAAAATTGATTTATCTAATCTAATTAACAGATCTCTCATTGCATCAAACATAGAATATAATTATTTTTTTATACAATCCTATCTTGCACGGAAAAAGAGACAATATTGTTTTCAGTTCAATCTCCACTGTATTAAATGTATCAATGTACTAATTGAGTCAAGTTCAATTTAATTTCATTTCTTCAAAATAGTTTAATCATATTCCGCACACTAAATGCACCCTTAAGCGTGTGATTTATTAACTAGTGTCAAGAGCACAAAACACTAATTTTGTTTCTCGTTTGTTCCACAGTCCACACATTACTTGTTGAATTGAATTAAATAAGATGTAAATTTGATGCACACTTAAACTGTCTTGCATGATGGACATTAGCATGTACAACTTCGTTTTCCTTAAAATGAGGCAGGCTTCGAAAGCACCAAATTTGTTATATCTGTGTTATCAATTCCAGCTGTCTGGTCACATGAATAGACACATATTCTATTAAATTTAATTCCTTGAAAATGATCATAAACCAGAAAGTCTTATTTGGCATTCTCCAGTGGTTGGTGGCGTGTGCCTGCTCCTGCTATAGACCATGAAGTGAAGCAATGTATTGGAAGCCACATGTCCACTCAGTAATTGATTAATTGGATGGATGAGATGTCTTATCCCGGAGGTTAAGTCATTTTTACTTTGAATTTATGAAGTCAATGCCTTTGTTTCATTTATTTATGCATTCACTTCTCCGGTAGTCACGTGACACATCAGATAATTTGCCTAACTTGTAAAATCTTCAAGCTTAGCTTAGCTACACAGGAAAAATTTCCAAGTGTCACCTTATTATTTGGGATTCTTGTTCTTCCATACCAGACCAGAAGCAGATAATCCTTTTTGTCACTCAAATTGTTGTTCAATTGGCTTACTTTGTCGCTGTTCTTGAACCCCATATATATGTATATATGACAATTTATCATTCACATACACAAGTTTAGAGATTTTAACTTTAAGAATGTTTATGAATTTTTTAAAATTCAGAAACAATTTCGTCAAACGAAATATTTTGTCTTGTAAATTTTGAAAAATGGTATGTTATTATAATTCTTTTTGATTTATTAGAGAAGAGAATTTGAAATGATTATCTCCTATGAAAAGTATGGATGATCCATACGAAAATTAACAAAGAGTAATAATTTAATCCGTCGAATTGGCATATTAATTTTTGCAGGCCCACATCCACCACTTCACATTTCTTGCCAAAATTTGGTTTAATTATTAGGCAAGTTGTGTGAGTAATGAGTGAATAAGTTGAATCTAGAGATTCTCATGAATTTTGCTTATATAATGTGCACGATATGTTAGTGTTAGGTCTATATATGTTATTTCCATTTTAACGTCTCTTTCTTCTCACGTTTTCCTTTTGGTAATCCGAGTTTAGAAAAAATGTTTGCTACATTAAGATGTATATATCGATTGAACATTTTTCTTGATCCTAAGAGGTTAGGAGTTCAAGTCTCACCATTATTTTAAAATATGCATATGTAGTTTTTTTTTTTTTTTTTATCCCCTCTCCCCCAGCATTTTTTTTTTTAAAAAAAAAAGAAATTTGACATTTTTAAGAAACTAACAGGTTAATTTTGAATATAACTAAAAACTCTCTTACTATAATACTAAAATATCTTAAAATTTAAAGAGATTGAAAAACTCCTTGATTATATATGTTCTCTTTTTCAGAATATGAAGTATACCAACTCAAACCTTTTAGATTTTTGGAAATCTCCCAAAAATAATTAAGAAGAATACAAGGTATTTTTTGAAGAAAAAAAAAAGGTCAAAACTTTGGGATTTCTGGAAATCTCCCAAATAATAATTAAGAAGAACAAAAGGTATTTTTAAAAAAAAGGAAAAAGGAAGAAAAGAATCAAAAGACCAACTATGGTCCAAGATGCCAAAACTATTTTTGGAATTCAACCTGAATATTATCATGATGAGCTTTTGTGGCAACCTAATTTATTATGATGAGCTTTTGTGGCAACCTAATTTTATTGACTTGTAAATAATTTTTCAAGGGCAACTTATATATATTTTACCACTAATGGTGAGCACATTTAAATATAAACTATTGTCTAGTTGAACAATTGTTATTGCTATTTGTCACTTACACATTGAGTTTTGTTTTGTCTTTTTTTTTTTTTTCTTTTTTTTGTATTTGGATTTAGAATATCTTTTATGGTGTAATAATTTGAATTTAGATTATTATTAGACTAAATAAGAGTTTTTTATCATTTAGGGTTGTTTCTTTTTTGTCTGCTGAAAACTGAAGACTGAATAATGACTGAAACCTGAATTCTGAATAACAATTTTTTTTTTTCCCTTTACCTCTGAATATATTATAAACGTTTGTTTACTTTTATCTGAAAATCAGTAATTTGACATTTATACCCTTTTAACTATTTGTTGTTATGTAATTTTAATTAATTTAATACAAATATCTGAAAATAAATAATTTAATAAATTCTAAAATATTTTTTTATGTACATATTAATAATATTTTATTCATAATTAAAAATATGATTAAAAAATATAGTTGTATTAATCATATTTATTTATTTAAATATATTAATATATTTAAGAAAACAATTAAAAAATTGAATATTTAAATTGTACATTAAAATATATTAGTTTAATTCCAAGTTAATTTGAAATGAGATGTATTTAGACTTTTCTTTTCAAATATATTTTTGTAAATATCAAGGGGAAAAAAAAAAAGAAAAGAAAAGAAAATTTGAGTAATATAAAATTAAGATAAATTTAAAATTATGTTATTTTGAGGAGGATAGATTTGGAATAAAAACTTTTAAATCTCATTAAGTGATTTGCAATTAAGTGAAAAATTAAAAATTTCTATTTAATGTTTCAATAGGTTTTTAGATAATTTTAAGTGATTTGATCACTTGGAAAAACAAACAAAAATAACTTAATAAATATAATTTAATACTATTAAATTTTAAATAGAAAAAACAAACTAACTCCTAGTCAAATTGGCAAATGGTATCTTTCATATGTTTTTTTACCTAATAAAATGCAGTCTCGACCGTTGGTTACACAATCACCCATAACGAGCATATCATTAAAAAAGAAAAGTCACAACTATTGGCAGTCATAGATCTGATTTAAAATTAAGTTGGAGGGGGAGTTGAGTGCGGGAGTAGGGAGCAAATTATGGGCACAAAACGTGAACCAATCACCCTTCATGTTCAAGAAACCCAACCACGTTTTTCAGCGTTACTTCTCTCCAATTAGCTTCTTCTTTTAAAATATTCATTGGGATTAAATTACTATATCTCACTCAATAAAATTCAATTTAATTTGCTAGAGAGGTCCATACGTTTCATCCTATTATATGCATGTATGTAGACTTGTAGACATCTATTGACTTCCCTCTAGACATGTAATTTTTTTTCCTCCATTAATTCCTCATCCACTTAGAAATGCAATTTGAGAAGACTTCGTCCTAGACTCGTGGCTCAGGACTTTGAAAGTCCAATACAATTTCGAAAGCAAAAGGGCCAAAAAAAAAAAAAAAAAAAAGCCTTTGATGAGCTTAGACTTTTATAATCAAAGAATGAAGAAGAATGAGAAATATCTAAACTCTTTTTTTCATGGCTCTGGGATTCACAGACGTCTCACAGGAACAAGTAGTACTACTCCATGGCAACTATCAAAGAACATGAAGGCTGCTACCACCATTGCCATCCTCTTGTTGTTCATTTTTCTCGTCGCCGCCTCAGGTTTTCTTGGCTTGTTTCAATCTGTAAGTAGCTAGCTAACCTTCAAAACCTTGTCTGATCATTATCCTATAATTGTTTCTCTGTTTGTTATGCTTTTTATTTATTTATTTCTAATTTTGATTTTGCAATTCGAAGTTCATGTGCATGAATGACTTGTTTTCTTCTTTTTACTCTTTTAAGTCTCAACACCTTTTTAATCCCTTGCTTTGACATGAATTTCATGTTTTGGTACTCGTGGTTTGCATGGCATACCAAATATCTCAAATTTAATCCAAATTTAAGTTGGCAAACTATATATATATTTTTTTTGGTCTCTTTGAAAATTTGATGAAATATTTTATTTCTAATTAATAATACAGTTTATGCTTTTTGTGTAACAGTTTTTGTTTCCGAGTATTGCCCTCCAGAAACCAAATTTACCTGCAACTAAACTAAACAAACCTCAAGTCCCACTCAGATGCACCCAAGAACGCGTATCGCAAAGATGCCCCATAGACTATCCAACAAAACACAACCCCATGAATCCTGACCGTCCATCAAACGTTACGTGCCCGTCATACTTCCGGTGGATACACGAAGATCTACGGCCATGGAAGGGGACAGGGATCACAAGGGACATGATCGAACGGGCGCAGAGGACCGCTCATTTTAGGCTGGTGATCGTCAACGGGAAGGCCTATGTGGAGAAGTACAAGCAGTCGATACAGACAAGAGACATGTTCAGTTTGTGGGGCATATTACAGCTTCTAAGGTTGTACCCTGGAAAATTGCCTGACTTGGAGCTCATGTTTGATTGTGATGATCGGCCTGTAATCCCATCCAGAGACTTTCAAGGCCCAAATGCTGGCCCACCACCTCTCTTTAGATATTGCTCTGATGGGTCAAGCTTGGATGTTGTCTTCCCTGATTGGTCCTTCTGGGGATGGTAATTACTTTCAATGCTTGAATACATGACAATTCTAAAATTATCATTATTGTGGTTGAATTAAATTAATTAATTATTTTTTTTATTAATGTTTCTCCATGTTGGATTTAATTAAGGATACTAAATGCCCTGATTGGTCCTTCTGGGGATGGTAATCACTTTCAATAGTAGAACACTAATAACAATTCTAAAATTGCCATTATTGTGTTTGATTTACATTAATTTTTCTCCATATTAGATTTAATTAAGTATTACTAAATGCCGTGAATTAGGGCGGAAACAAATATAAAACCGTGGGATGATGTGTTGAAGGATATAAAAGAAGGAAACGAGAAGAGCAAATGGAGGGATAGAGTACCATATGCTTACTGGAGAGGCAACCCACATGTGTCCCCTATTAGGAGAGACCTTATGACCTGTAATGTCACTGACCAAAATGACTGGAACACTCGCCTCTATATTCAGGTTACAAGTTTGATTTTCTCCTCATTATATTTATATATATCTCTTTTAGTGGGCAATTTTTTGTTTTGTATCCCCATAATTTATTTATTATATATCTTATCTATTATTATAGGACTGGGTCCAAGAATCTAAACAAAATTTTAAGCAATCAAATCTAGGAGATCAATGCACCCACAGGTATCTAATTTACATTCTCTCGCTCTAATATTTCATTCTTTTACATAACAAGTGCGCCAGGATTTGCTTTGAAGTAGAGTGTCTCGGTAGAGCACTCTCACCTAGCTTATTTGTCACTTGACAATAGAGGATTGCGTTCGAGTATCTCCGTCCACTAGGTGGACAATTTTTAAACAGCATACAAGTGTGAGCAATTTATTAAAAAATCTCATTAGTTTGTAAGTAATTTTCCTACTATATATGAGTAGCTCTCTCCCAAATATTTAGGGAGTAGTACGTTATAATAGTAGTAATAGTAGTTATAGTCCGAGCTGTTTTTCGGAGGTTTAAATCATGAGGTTCCGGGAGTTATAATGTGTAATTGTACTGTCAAAAAAAAATTGTGTCAGATTTAAAGAGTCGTGACACGCATAGAGAACCAATCTTGATTAATAAAAATGTGGTGTGTTTTCAGATATAAGATATATGTGGAAGGATGGGCATGGTCTGTGAGTGAGAAATACATTCTAGCATGTGATGCAATGACATTGATAATAAGGCCTCATTACCATGATTTCTTCAGTAGAGGCATGGTGCCGTTGGAGCATTACTGGCCTATAAGAGAAAATAGCAAATGCACTTCCCTTAAATTCGCAGTGGAATGGGGCAACAAACATCCAGAGACTGCAGAGGCCATTGGAAAAGCAGCCAGCAGGTACATTCACGAGGACATGAAGATGGAATACGTATATGATTACATGTTTCATCTGTTCAATGAGTATGCAAAACTCTTGAAATTCAAACCCACAATACCCTCCGGAGCAGTTGAGCTTTGTGCAGAGACAATGGCTTGCCCTGCAAATGGTAACTGGAAGAAATTCATGGAGGAATCCTTGGTGGTGTCTCCTTCTGATACAGTTCCATGCACCTTGCCTTTGCCTTATGATCCTCCTGCTTTGAAACAATTTCTTGACAAGAATGTTAGAGTAACAAAGCAAGTTGAGAGCTGGGAAAATGAGTATTGGCAGAGTATGAATAAGAAGCAACCTTGAGGTTCTCACTTCAATAACTACTTACATGGCCTAATTGATCTGGAAACTAAATGTTGTAAGAAATTTTATATATATATAAATATATATTTACTTCTTTTAATTCAACTGTTCATATTACATTTCCTGAACATTATGTTATCCTAAAATGATATGGTAGATAAATTAGTAATTGAATTCTAGTTGTCATATTTATATCTAATGGGTCCTTAGAACATGTATTTTAAATACACAATTTAAAGATTTAAAAAATGATATAAAGATTATAATTATTTATGAATAATACTAAATTATCAAAAGTCTCGTTTAAATTTACGTTAAAAAATTGTGTGTGTGAATTATTAACATCATAATACATCACTTATCACTTATCATATCATTGTATGACTTATATGGTGGTGACAATTTATATATTATATTATTCAAATAAATCTTTTACTTAAGTTAACATTATTCTAATTTAAATAGAGAACCTAAGACAAAAAATTAAGAGAATTGAGGGAGACGCAGCCCCTCCCCAACCACCCCAACCCAACACAATTGGTTTTTTTCTCTTCAAGTCCCATATTGCTACATTTGTTTCTATTTTTTAAATCAACTTTTCACTATACCGCACGAATCTATATGCAACTTTTATTTGGGGTGGATTAAGTTTACGGTGGGATGAAATTTGTACAGTTTAAGTTTGGGCTTTTTGGGTTTTTATTGTGGTTTTTAAAGCTTAAGTTCATGTTTGGTTATATCGTTTTTAAGTTCTAACTAAAATTAAATGGTATATTTAATTTAAGGTTTCATTAGAATTTTAGGCTATGTCTGGAATGTTGGATTCGAGGTGGGTTTAAGATTCAAAAAATCTCAAACTCTCAAATCTGAGTTTGGAGAGCCATTGGTGGGATTCAAACTCAATTTCAAATTCCCTAATTTTTCAAACTTACGGGAATGCTTATTTCCACTCAAAATGGTGAGATTTGATGAGTTTGAGAATTAGTTGGGAATGAATAGAATGGGTCTCTCGCTCTACGTTCTCTCTCTCTCTAACTTCAAGCTCCATACCCTCTCTTCGTCTTCGTCTCTTGCCATTTCAGTCACCGTCTTCCTCGACAACATTCTTGACCCTCTCTACTTTATTTTATTTTATTTTTTATGTGTTTGGGGTCATTTAGTTCTGGGTTCAAGAGTTTGGAAGAGTGGAAGGGGAGACGAAGAAGAAGAAGAAAGGGAGATGAGAGATTAGAGAAGACAAAGAAGAAGAAGAAGAAGAAGAAGAACAACAACAACAGAGAGAAGAAATTGAAAAAAAAAAAATAATTTTTGAGATTTTTGTTATTTATGTTTGTAGATATTTTTTTTCAAAATTTTGGGATTTTGGTTTTTTTTTTTAGAGGATGATTTTTTTTTTTTTTTTTGTATTTTTGTTCAGTAGATTTTTGTGGATATATGTTGGTGGATTTTTGTAGATATGTATGATCGATTTTTTGAAGATTTTTTAAAAAAATTAATTTTAATTTAGGTTATATCATAAAATATTTAAATTAATTTTATTCTAATCTAATCTTAACCTACACTAAATATAATATGATATAATTTTAATCTAATCCCAAATTCTATTAAACATGAGACAATAATTTTTCAATAAAATCAATTCTATTTCATTCAAATTCAATCCAATCCAATATGTTTTATTCCATTTCCGCATGCCAAATGTAGCCTAAAAGATTTTAAAAGTCTGAGTGTATTCATGAATTCCATTAAAATCTAGATATATTCGATTTAAATTTGAAATCAATTAAAATCTAGACACAAGCATGACTCTTCAGTTTTCTCACCTACCGCCTAACATTCTTTTCCCCCTGGTGCATCAGACTTAGGCCTGATTTGTAGGCCTGCAAACTGTTGCCATGCCGATGGAAAGCGGATTAGAAGTTTATTTCAAATTAGTTTTCTCTTCTATTGGTTTCCAGCCTACTTGCAAGGCTGCTTGCATTCAGCTCTTAGTTTATTGGGCCTAGGCTTGCACCAACCCTCTTCTCAATTTAATTTCATGAGCTTGTCTATTAAGCCCGAAATTCAATTGATTGTGTCAATTCAATTTTGGACCTAATGAATTAGAAGGGTCCATTCCTTCCCCAACATATATATTTTCATATTTAGGATACATAAAGTAAGAATATCAAATTAAGTTTAACTGTCAACTTACATTAGGTACCTCATGCTTTTTTTGCTCCCGCGACCCATCCATTATTTTCTCTTCAAGCCCTTTTTAACATTTTTGTTTTTATCAAATTTTCCCTACTACCCACACAAATCTACATAGATTTCAGAGAAACAGAAAAAGAGTGAGTTGCGGAGCTAAGATTACCCATCAAAAAATCAACCAAAGTGGAAAAGAGTAAAAAACAAAACCCTTTTCTCTTTATTTATTTATTTTAAAGGCCTTTTCTCTATTTTTGTATGTCTATAGATTTATATTTTAGCATTTAGCATTATCTACTTTAAATAAGTTATTTTTTTCTTTGGAATCATCAAAAGGTCAAAAATAATGCTATGTATCGGTTGCTTCATCCCCGGCACTGTAGAACCACCAACTTTCTTTGCTGTCTTCTTGTTATTATTGATATGCTTATAAAAGGAAAAAAAAAAAAAAAACCAATTTCTCACTAAGCAGCTTTTACAATTGGCAGAGAGTGCTTGAAATGTTATGATTTAATAGAAAATATGGACGGATTTGATGGTTTAGTGGTTCGTGGGGCTAAAAAATATAATCATTTTCAAGAGACAACTTACCGATCTGTGAAGAAATGGGCATCTTCAACTACTTTCTTTTTCTTCTTCATCATCCTCTTCATTGGTGCCATCATCTATTGGTTGGATATTGTAAGTATCTGTATTTTACTTCTTCTTTTTTCAATATTTAATTTAATCACACTTCATTGTTTTAATTCTCTCTGGTCTATATTTATATATGTAGTTTCTCATCCAATTCATTATACCATCATATATATAAAAATAATTATAAATTGTTTTCACTATTCAGAGTGAAAATAATTAATGCTTATTTGTGTTCATGAATTTTCATTCTCACATCAAATTTATAAATGTATGCATGCTTTTTTGTTATAATTATATTTTGAATAATGTATCATTTCTTTAATTCATGTTTAAATGATATAATATATGAACTTTTATCATCAAATAATAATAAAATATATGAAAATTAAGGTGGTATTAATGATATGAATTTTTGTGTATTCTTTTTGTTATAATTACATTTTGAACAATATTAAATTGTTTAAAATTTTTTATTCAAATTTATATTCAAATGATATGGTGCATATATTGACAACTTTTTGGACAGAATTTTTAAGTAACTTAGAATTACTTTAATATTTTATAATTATTCTTTTGTGTTTTTATTCTTTTTTACACATTGTTTAGCATAAATATATTTTTTATTTTTCTTTATAAATAATCGTTAATATTGATATGTATGATCAATTATTAACAGAATAATAAATAATTTTATTTTAGTTTAATCGGTTTTTATATTACTCTTACACTGTTTAGAAATTTATCATACATAGAAAATATGATTAATAACAAGCCTTGAATACAATAACAAGCTATTTGAAAATTGAAAATATTCTTCATCAAATAAAGACCATGAACCGCGTGACGCTAATGGTCATGCATGTGCTTTTTGTTTTTCATTTTTGTTTTTATTATTATTATTATTTGTCAGAGTGAGAAGCGATTATTAGCTAGGTGGTTCCAACTTGTAAGGCTCCGTTTAAACTAAATCAAGAAGAAGATAAATGTATTAGTAAAACTTCAATTTGGAGTATGAAGCAGAAAATAACGAGCCAGTTCCATAAAAGATAAAAGGTTTGAAAAGTCAAAAAGTTGTTTCAATTAACCAACTATGACTAAGCATTCATTTAGAAGCTATCCTCATACTTTTTTCAATAAATATTATTAAAATGTATTGCCAGATTAATCTTACTTTATTCAATGGTTCACACTCTTTTTAGTCACAAATACGGGATGTAATTTTGTCAAAAAAAAAAAAAAAAAGGGGACGTAATGGCTTTTATATCACACGCATCACAAATACAGGATGCAATTGTGTCAAAAAAAAATACGGGATGTAATGGCATTTACATCACATGGATGAAAAGAAAAAAACTGACAATAATTATAGGAAAATGTTAGGTTGTGAAAAGAATTTATTAAAATTTATATTTAAATGATGTACATATCAGTGGTAAGCTGATATGTAAATAGAGGCAGATAGAGGACTTGGGCTTATCTAGTCTGTCGCCCAAGGAAAACCACCTGTTTGTTTTTTCCATACTACCCATCTGTGTATAATATAATTTTTATCCACATCTAATGATATAATTACAATTGTACCATTATATATATACATATACATATACATATATATATATATATATATATATATATCAAAGGATATAAACATACAGCTCACTCACTTTCATCCTTAGGTTTAGGGACGTAGTTTTTTATGGGTTAGGGTAGACTAAAGGCTATAGTCCAATCTTAAGAATTTATTTTAGGAAGTTTTTAAAAGTATGCATTTTGAGGATTAAGATTTATTATGCTCTTCATTAAGTGTTGCTTTGTTTTTCAATTAATTAACCATACATAAGAGAAATTTAGTCACACATAAAGATTCAATTAAACCAAAAAAAAAAAAAAAAAAAAAAAAATTCTAGCCCACCTAGCATTGAATCCTTACTACACCTGTGTTGATAACTCATATGTTACTTAAAAAATTTTTAGACAATCTAAAATTACTCATAAATTATAAGCATAAGTAGTCTTTTTTGGAAATAACACTGATCTTAACAAGAAAAAAAGAAAGCATGTAAACCTGATCAAGAAAGATAAATCGAATTTTGAAAATTTTGATTCATATTGCACACATGCATGTACTATTGAAGAGGGAGAAGTTTTTTCTTTGAGCTTATATATGTATATATTATGTAGCCTGTTATTACAGGTTCTCCTTTGCTTGAGGCAGTTGTTACCTACAAATCTTCCAACAAATCCCTCAAACATCAACCCTTTGTGTATAGTCTCAACTGCTCAGACAAAACTTTGGCAAAAAAATGTCGAACCAATAACAATGCCTTATCACAGCCAAAGTCAGGTGAATTAGCCGGTGGAACATGTCCTGATTACTTCCGGTGGATCGGAGAGGACCTTCGGTGGTGGAAGGAAACGGGAATCACCAGAGAAATGATGGAAAGAGCAAAAGATGTTGCACATTTTAGATTGTTGATAGTTGAGGGCAAGGCTTATGTGGAGCGTTTTAAAAAGCCTTTTCAAACAAGAGACATATTCACAATATGGGGGATTTTGCAGCTGATGAGGTTGTACCCTGGAAAGGTACCAGATTTGGAGCTTCTGTTTTATTGCGACGACAGGCCGGTGATCCACAAAAATGACTACCAAGGATCGAACGCCGCGTCACCTCCGCCCGTGTTTCATTATTGTGCTAATCAGTCAACACTGGACATTGTCTTCCCGGACTGGACCTTCTGGGGTTGGTAAAGTAAAGCCTTTCATGTTTCTGCATTGTGTGTCAAACGGTTTGAAATTTCCTCAAATTTTATCTCAAATGATAATGATAACACTTTGATCATGTTGTAAATTAAGCCATGATAAATTTGAGGAATATTGTTGTTGTTTTATACCAGACTTGAGATTATGAATTCTTACTTGGAGAGACGTGTTATGATAGGGCGGAGACCAATATTAGGCCATGGGAAGGTATATTGACAGAGATAAAAGAAGGGAATGATAGGACCAAGTGGAAGGATAGGAAGCCCTATGCATACTGGAAAGGTAACCCTGGTGTGTCTTTGAATAGGGTTGACCTTCTGAAGTGTAATTCTTCTGAATACAATACCCGTCTTTATTTTCAGGTAATTTTTCATCATTTGCAATTTATTATGAACCTTGTTATTGCGAAATATACAAACACCTCTCTTCATCTTTTTTCATCCTTTTAATAAAAAAAATATTGTGTTTGGAAGTCAAATCTCAATCCCCCACATGTAATAATTTTGATTTGTAAAAAGATTTTTGAATCTTGAAGATTCAGGTAAAAGGTATAAAATAAGGAAACGATCCAAATTTGAAATGATATTTTGTGTTTTCTCAAATTAGATGTTGATCAATCACATATATTATTGTATATTGTACTAATTTTTAGGATTGGGAAAAGGAAACCGAAGAGGGGTTCAAGAAATCAAAATTAAAAGATCAATGCACTCACAGGTACATATGTTCTATCATATATATGAAAAATATCTGATTTCTTTGTATATTATTTTGAATAATATTACACTTTTAAAAATTTATCTAATTTTTTATTCAAATGATGTGATAAAATAATTTACAAGTAACCATATTAATCATACGTTGATATATTGATGATGTATAGTTACAAATAAACATACCACAATATTTGAGCAATAAATTTGGATAAATTTTTGATAATGTAATATTATTGTATTATTTTTTTAACTTAGATTCTTACTAACACCTTTGTATTTTGGTTGTGGCCAATCTAAATGAAGATATAAAATTTTCGTAGAGGGAGCAGCATGGTCAGTGAGTGACAAATACATATTAGCATGCGATTCTACGACATTGGTGGTAGAGCCTCTTTACTATGATTTCTTTTTAAGAAGCTTGATACCCAGGCAACACTATTGGCCTATTAAGAGAGATAGAAAATGCAATGATCTTAAATTTGCTGTCAATTGGGGCAATGATCACATTCATGAGGTATGCTAATCCTTTATCTCACTATATTAGCTTTTATAGTTCAGGTTCTTAGATAGGCAAAAAACAAGACCTTTTGTTTCAGTAATCATCTGAACCATTAAAAGATGCAATTGATTTTACTTTTTTATTGTTATTAATAGACCAATAAACGAATATAAATAAAGCTTATTCGTAAGATGTATTTAATGGCTAGAAAGCTAAAAGCAGAGTCATATCAATTATGTCTAGAATATTTTTATGTAAATACTTCAAAATTAGTTTTAAAACTGTCAAATATGTGAAAATGACAGTAGAAGACATGACTTTGCAGGCTGAGGCAATAGGGAAGGAAGGAAGCAAATTTATACACGAGAGTCTAAAATTGAAATATGTATATGACTACATGTTCCATTTGTTAACAGCATACGCGAAGCTTTTGAAATTCAAACCGACAGTGCCTCCAGGAGTGAAGGAGATGTGTTTAGAGAGAATGGCATGCACGCAGGATGGTTTGTGGAAAGAATTCATGGTGGAGTCAATGGTGAAATCTCCTAGCGAAACACTACCATGTACAATGCCACCTCCTTTTGATGATGTGTCGCTTCGAAACCTTTTTGAAAAGAAAGATAGGATAAAGCAACAAGTGGAGGATTTGGAGAGCAAATATTTGGAAAATTTAAACAAAATGCAGTAGTGAATTGTTCAGTTGTGCGTTTAATAAATGTTTAATTAATTAATACTAATCATTACAACTCATATCCCAAATTGAAATGTATTCATTAATTGTCATATTTGATATATAAAGTTGGAATATCAAATTGAGATTTTAATAATGTTAGAATATCAAATCGAGATTTGAAACATTTATTTAGAAATCAAATTGAGATATCTAACATTTATTTTAACTAATCTATCAACTTTAATTAGCTACCTCATTCTCTTTTTGCTCCCATGACGCATCCATTTTTTTATTATCTTTAAGCTCTTTTCTACGTTCATTTTTTTTTTATCAACTTTTCACTATAATACCTTCTACCCACACAAATCTATGCGGATTTCAGAGAAACAGAAAAAGAATGAGTTGCGGAGCTTGGCTACTGGTAAGAAAAACAATACCTTGCTGTCTTCTTGTTATTCCTGATATAAAAGGAAAAAAAAATATTATTCCAATTTCTCATTTAAACAACTTAGAAATATGAATTTCATAAGAAGATTTGTAGTTGGCAGAGAGGACTTAGAAATTTGATAATTTAATGGACAATTCGGATGGATTTGACGGTTTAAGGGTTCGTGGGGCTGAAAAATATAGTCATTTTCAAAAAACAACTTGCTGATCTGTGAAGAAATGGGCGTCTTCAAGTACTTATCTTTTCTTCTTCTTCATCCTTTTCATTGGTGCCATCATTATTTATTGGTTCAATATTGTAAGTATCTGCATTTTTCTTTAGTTTAATCACACTTCATTGTTTTAATTATCTCTGCTCTGTTCTTGCATAGATTTTCATCAAATAATTCATAATGGCATAATCTTATATAAAAATAATCACCAATTGTTTGACAATTATAAGTGAAATAATCAATGATTACTTTTGTTCATAAATTTTCATTTTCAAATCAAATTTATAAATTTATGTATACGTTTATTACAATTATATTCTAAGTAATGTTAGATTATCCAAATATGGTATTGACAACTTACATAAATTTATGTATATATTTTTTATTATTATAATTGTATTTCTAGTAATGTTGGATTACCCAAATTCATTTTCATGTCAAAATAAAATGTAGTATATGAGTTATCAATATTATATAACTATGAAATGATATGATAATTAAAATAATGTTTACAATTTATATGAATTTATCTATATTTTTTTATTATAATTATATTTTGGATAATGCTACTTAACCAAAATTTTTGCTTTCATGTCCAAATAATATTGTATGTCAATTGTTAAGGTCATATTGCTTATGAGGTAATATATTAATTACTACGATATTGACGACACATGAAAATTTATATTGATTTTTTGAATAACCTATCAATACTTTTATGTGTTATTACGATTGTTTTTAACATTTATATTCTTTTACCTCATTGTTTAGCATAAACGTGTTTTTTATCATCTTGAAAAAATGTCAAAATTGATATGTATGATTCTGATCCGTACACTAACAAATTATTTTATTTTAGTTTAATCGGATTTTATATTACTTTACACTGATTAAGAATTTATCACATGTACAAAATATAACTAATAATAAGCCATCTGAAATTTGAAAATATTCATAATAAAAATATTTTTAGTCAATTGAAGAAGATGAACCGCGTGACGTTATTTGTCCATGTGCTTATTTTGTTGCATAGTGAATAGTGATTGCTAGCTAGTTACTTGCAACATTTTTTTTTTTAATTTTTAAGTTAATTACATCTATCAGAGCCACTATGATAGATATTATGGTATGACCTGAATCATAGATCTCTATTCAAGGGAAAAATTACCCTTCAGGGTGAAAAATTACCCTGTTGACCCTAAAGGGCCTTATCCGTAATTTGTTCACTCAGACAGGAAGGGCCTAACAGAAATTGTCTGCAATACACAGAACTGTATTCAAACCTATGCGCTTCACATGGGGTGCAAGTGTGCTATGCCACGAAGGCACAACAACTTGGAGTAGCTGGCTAGTTATAACTTGTAAGGCTCCGTTTCAACTAAACTGAGAAGATAATGAAGTTTAGTAGTGAACTTCAGTATAGAGCATGAGGTAGAAAATAACTAGTGAGTTTCATATAAGATAAAATTTTTATAATTAACTAATTATGAGTTACGAAGACGAGATTAACCTAATGGTAAATGCTCATACTCATAACTTAAAAATTATAAGTTTGTATCATATTTTCCTACCCCAAATCCATTTAATTGTAATGATTAAAAAAAAAAGTATGATAATCTTTTTGCATTTTTGTCATTTTTTAAAAAACATTATTTTAATTTCACATTTTGATTAAAAGACTTGATTTGAATCACAATCGGCCAAGAAAAATAAATTATTAAATCATTTCACTCTTTTAATACTCATTGTTAGGGATGGACATAGGTCGGGTTGGATCAATTTTGGAGAAAACCAACTTGAAACTAACATGGATTTATTTTCAAAATTGAAAATCATACTGAACCAAAATCAAGTTGGAAATTGACATGGATCGACTTGTTCGGGTTGGTCCATATCGGTTTGGGCTTGTAAATAGGCCTTCACTGGCACCCAAAAAACAACCAATCCCAAAATCACCAGTCATTCCCACCACCACCTCTCATCTCCCCTTCTTTCTCCACCCCTAACCTCCCTTTTTCACTCTTTACATCTACATCATCACCAACTCGCAATCATCAATAACATCATCATTATCACCAAACATCCACATTATCACTAGTAGAAGAGATCAGCGTTGATCTTTTCCTACCGACACCATATCTACTTCAACCTGCAAAAATAAAGAAGAGGCTAGTGAGAAAAAAGAAATAGAATCAAAGAAGAGGGTGGTAAATAAAAATAGAGAAGAGAGTAGTGAGGAGAGAGGTAAGAGGGTTGAGATTAGAGATGAGAGTTAAAAGTGAGAGTGAGAGGTCGGCTAAGATTGAGTGATTGAGAGAGTGTGTGTTTAGGGCCATTTAGGCTTTTATATATGCAGATTTTTTTTTTTAATATAAAAGTTGGTTTTAAGTTCGGATTGATTTTTTCAAACCAAAACTGAAAAAAAGTCGGTTTTTAACATTCAAAACCAACTTGACTCAAAGTAAATTTGAAAATTTGACATTATTGAATTTGGGTTGGTCCCCCTTTTTTTGTCCACCCTACTCTTTGTCGCCACGAATACAACATGTAGTGGTTGCTATGCCATCTAAATGTTAAAAAAATCATAAGCAATATCTTATTACAAAATAATGTTAACTTGTCCAAATTTATATTAAAAAGCTATGACTTAAGAGTTATTAATACTATACATATAAAACCTCGAGATAATGCATTAAGTGATAAGGTGTTGATAACTCATATCACATCATTAGATAAAATGGTAATAACAAGGGTCCAACCATAATTGATTGTGAGATTCTTAATTGAGTGTTGTTATTATTTATTTCTTTGAAAAATGTATCAATTTATCTATTGACACAATCATTAGTTGGGATACAAAAAGCTAAGGTATTCAACATTATTGTTCTTAAATAATCTAGGTCTCAATAAGAAAAAAAAAAGGCATGTAACCTTATGAAGGAAGATTAATCGAATTTTGATTCATGTATTATGTAGTCTGTTACTATAGGTTCTCTTTTGCTTGAGGCAATTCATACCTCCAAAACTTCCAAGAAATGCCTAAATTATCAACCGTTTGAGTATAATCTCAATTGCTCAAATGAAATTTCGGCCAAAAAATGCCGAATCAACAATGCCTTATCACCTCCAAGATCCGGTGATTTATCCGGTGGAATGTGTCTGAATTACTTTTGGTGGATCGAAGAAGACCTCAAGTGGTGGAAGAAAACGAGAATCACCAAAGAAATGATGGAAAGAGCAAAAGATGTTACACAATTTAGATTGTTGATAGTTGAAGGTAGGGCTTATGTGGAGCATATTAAATAGAGTTCTCAAACAAGGGATATATTCACAATGTGGGGGATTTTGCAGCTTATGAGGTTGTACCCTAGAAAAATACTTGACTTGGAGCTTCTGTTTAACTGTGATGACCCGCCAACTATCAAGAAAGATGACAACCAAGGACCTAATGCCACTTGGCTGCCGCCTCTGTTTCATTATTGTGTTGACCAATCAACATTGGACATTGTCTTCCCGGATTGGACCTTCTGGGGCTGGTAATAAGTAAAGCCTTTCATATTCCTAAATTGCATCCAAAATGATTTAAAAACAAAAAGACATTTTGCTTAATTCTCAAACTTTTTATCAAAGGATATGACAATAGGAAAATAGCCATGATAAATTCAAGAAATGTTGCTACATATTGCTTTATACTAAACTTAAGTTTATAAATTCGAGAAATGTGCGTCTTCAAGTACTTATCTTTTCTTCTTACGGATCCTCTTCATTGGTGCCACCCTTCATTGGTTAAATATTGTAAGTATCTGCATTTTTCTTGTCTTTAGGTTAATCACACTTCATTGTCTTAATTCTCTCTGCTTTATACTTGCATAGATTGTCTATTTTGCAATTCATTGTTTCATTTTATCCGAAATGCAATTTGACATTAACATAAATATCCAAAATCTCCGTTGGATATTTTGTGGAAAGAATTTATGGTGGAGTCAATGTTGAAATCTCCTAGCGAAACACTTTCGTGTTCAATGCCACCTCTTTTCGATGATGTGTCACTTCGAAACTATCTTGGAAAGAAAGATAGGATAGAACAACAAGTGGAAGATTTGGAGAGTAAATAATTGGAAAATCTAAGCAAAAAGCAGCAGTGAATTGTTTAGTTGTGCGTTTAATAAATGTTTAATTAATTAGTACTAATTATTACTACTCATATCCCAAATTGAAATGTATTCATTAATTGTCATATTTGATATAGAAAGTTAGAATATCAAATTGAGATATCAAACATTTATTTACAATATCAAATTGAAGATTTTCTCCAAATTGAGATATCTAACACTTATTTTAATTAATCCATTAACTTTAAGTAGCCACCTGATGCATCCATTTTTTAATTCTATTTAAGCCCTTTTGTACATTCTTTTTTTTTTTTTTTCTTTAATCAACTTTTCACTATAATACTCACACAAATCTATGCAGATTTCAAAGAAACAGAAAAAGAGTGAGTTGCAGAGCTTGGCAACTGGTAAGAAAATCTACAAGGCTATGTTTGGAATATAGTATTTGAGGTGGGTTTGGAATTCAGAATATCCAAAACTATTAAATTCCATGTTTAGAGAGCAATGGGTTATGGGTGGGATTCCAAACCAATCCCAAACTCCCTTAAATCGTCTTCTCATCTTTTCTAACTAAAATGGTAGGATTTGATAGGTTTGGGAATGAGCATTGCATCTTCATTTTTTTTTTAAATTTTTTTAAAGAATTTTTTAAAAATTAATTTTAAGTATATTATAAGATATTTAAATTAATTTTTTTCCAACCTAATCCAATCCCAATTTACACCAAACATAATATGGTATAATTTTATTTCTATTCCAGCTTTTCCCAAATATAGGATAATAATTTTTTAATCCAATCAAATTCAATCGAATCCATTTCATTCTAATCCCACATGCTAAAAGTAGCTCTTCTTTTTATTCCTTATATACTTATAAAGGAAAAAAAAAAAATCCAATTTTTCATTAAACAGCTTTGAAATATGAATTGCATCAGAAGATTTGTAGTTGGCAGAGAGGGTTTGAAATTTGATAATTTAATAGACAATTTGAATGGATTTGATGGTTTAAGGATTCGTGGGGCTCAAAAATATAGTCATTTGCAAGAAATGACTTATCGATCAGTAAAGAAATGTGCGTCTTCAAGTACTTATCTTTTCTTCTTGCTCATCCTCTTCATTGGTGCCAACCTTCATTGGTTAAATATTGTAAGTATCTGCATTTTTCTTGTCTTTAGGTTAACCACACTTTATTGTCTTAATTCTCTCTGCTCTATATTTGCATAGATTGTCTATTTTGCAATTCATTATTTTATATCTATCTAAAATACAATTTGATATTAACATAAATATCCAAAATCTCTCTTGGAGGTGTACGAAATGATAGCAATGCCCCTGACGATCACACAATCCGTTATGTTGACGTGGTTGACTGTTTGATTGTAAGATTCTTAATTGAGTATTGTTATTATTTATTTCTTTGAAAAATGTATCAATTTATCTATTGACACAATCATTAGTTGAGATCATATTAGGATACAAAAGCTAAGGTATTCAACATTATTGTTCTTAAATAATCTAGGTCTCAATAAGAAAAAAAAAAGGCATGTAACCTTATGAAGGAAGATTAATCGAATTTTGATTCATGTATTATGTAGTCTGTTACTACAGGTTCTCCTTTGCTTGAGGTAATTCAGACCTTCAAAACTTCCAAGAAATGCCTAAATTATCAACCATTTGAGTATAATCTCAATTGCTCAAACGAAATTTCGGCCAAAAAATGCCGAATCAACAATGCCGAATCACCGCCAAGATCCAATGATTTATTCGGTGGAATGTGTCTGGATTACTTCCGATGGATTGGAGAAGACCTTAAGTGGTGGAAGAAAACAGGAATCACCAAAGAAATGATGGAAAGAGCGATAGATGTTGCACAATTTAGATTGCTGATAGTTGAGGGCAGAGCTTATGTGGAGCATATTAAACAGAGTTATCAAACAAGGGATATATTCACAATATGGGGGATTTTGCAGCTTATGAGGTTGTACCCTAGAAAAATACCTGACTTGGAGCTTCTATTTGACTGTGATGACCCGCCAACTGTCAAGAAAGATGACAACCAAGGACTTAATGCCACTTGGCCACCGCCTCTGTTTCATTATTGTGCTGACCAGTCAGTATTGGACATTGTCTTCCCAGATTGGACCTTCTGGGGCTGGTAATAAGTAAAGCCTTTCGTATTCCTGAATTGCACATAAAATGATTTAAAAACAAAAAGACATTTTGTTTAATTCTCAAACTTTATATCAAAGGATATGACAATAGGAAAATAGCCATGATAAATTCGAGAAATGTTGCTACATATTGCTTTATACTACACTTAAGATTATAAATTCGAGAAATGTGTGTCTTCAAGTACTTATCTTTTCTTCTTGCTCATCCTCTTCATTGGTGCCACCCTGCATTGGTTAAATTTTGTAAATATCTGCATTTTTCTTGTCTTTAGGTTAATCACACTTCATTGTTTTAATTCTCTCTACTCTATACTTGCATAGATTGTCTATTTTGCAATTCATTGTTTCATTTTATCCGAAATACAATTTGACATTAACATAAATATCCAAAATCTCCGTTGGATATTTTGTGGAAAGAATTCATGGTGGAGTCAATGGTGAAATCTCCTAGCGAAACACTTCCATGTTCAATGCCACCTCTTTTCGATGATGTGTCACTTCGAAACTATCTTGGAAAGAAAGATAGGATAAAACAACAAGTGGAAGATTTGGAGAGTAAATACTTGGAAAATCTAAACAAAAAGCAGCAGTGAATTGTTTAGTTGTGCGTTTAATAAATGTTTAATTAATTAGTACTAATGATTACTACTCATATCCCAAATTGAAATGTATTCATTAATTGTCATATTTGATATAGAAAGTTAGAATATCAAATTGAGATATTAAACATTTATTTAGAATATCAAATTGAAGATTTTCTCAAATTGAGATATCTAACACTTATTTTAATTGATCTATTAACTTTAATTAGCTACATGATGCATCCTTTTTTAAATTCTCTTTAAGCCCTTTTGTACATTCTTTTTTTTTTTTTTTTTATCAACTTTTCACTATAATACTCACACAAATCTATGCAGATTTCAGAGAAACAGAAAAAGAGTGAGTTGCGAAGCTTGACAACTGGTAAGAAAATCTACAAGGCTATATTCGGAACATAGTATTTGAGGTGGATTTGGAATTCAAATTATCCAAAACTCTCAAATTCTATGTTTAGAGAGCAATTGTAACACCCCAAATATTTTAAGCATGATTATCATTTTTAAATTGAGATTTAACATGCAAAAGTAGATTAAACATGAATAGATATATATATATATATATATATATATATTGTAAACCTAAATTATATTTAGGGTTTCCCTAATAATAATCACTAAGTGATATTTTAAGACTCTAAATGATTCATGGAAGTATCTTAAGGATGTATAAAACCTTTAGCACTTTATTGAACTCAATTGGAGAATAAATAGGAGGGTAAAATGGTAAATGACCTTGAGAGATTATTAAAGTGACAAGGGACTAGAATGAAATAAATAAATCATATTTGGGGTCAAACTAGAATTTAGCAAAGTTAAGGGGCGAAAATCAAATTTTCAAAAGACGTAATAGTCACTTTTGGAAAAGATATATATATATATATATATATATATATATATATATATTGACTTAGCCATTTCATGCAGCCAAAGAAGCAAAACACAAAACCAAAGACAAAAATAAAGAGTGAAGAAAAAAAAATAGAGAGAATTTGACAAGGTGTGAACCAAGTGGTGATCAAGTGATTTCATCCAATTTTTGTCATCCAAATCAAGTCTCCAAGCTAACCTAAGGTAGATAAACAAGTTAGAGACAAGAAATAAAGCAAATCAAGGTGAGTTTTCATACTTTTGAAGTCATTGGAATGGTGTTGGAATGATGTTTGTGTGATGTTTGAGATGGATTTTTGATGTGGGTTTTTGTTTGTAATGTTAGTTGAGTATTTAGAGACCAAAAACAAGAAGAGATCATGCTTAGCCATGAATGTTTGATTTGTTAGGGTTTTGATGAGACAAACATTAAGTCTAAAATGGATTGGTTTTGATCGAAAAAGGTTGTATGTTAGGTGTTTAATGAAATGTTTGAATGAACTACCATGAAAAATTTGAAAGAAATGGATTTAGGGTGTGTTATGCCATGAAAGACCGTAATGAGAGGTGTAGGAATCCAATGAGAATTGATGTTTTTAACCATGATTCCATGTTAATTTCAATGTAGAGAAACCTATGAAAGGGTTGGAACTTTATTTAGATAAGTTACATTGTAAATTCCATATGAAGGGCAATGGTGAATACCATGTAATGCCACTTCTTTTATGTGTGTAATTGCATTGAATGAGTATAATTGAGTGTGAATAACATTAGCAAAAGAAGAATTGAAATTAGAAGTATAAAATGTGAAAAGTGCACCTAGATTAGTGTCGAAAAAAAGAGGTTTTTCCTAGGTTTTGCCACCCGATAGTTGAAATTTTTCAGAACCATTTTACGAGTGACCTAAATGTGAGTTAGGGAGATGAATGGAGCAAGAATTGAGGAAAGAAAAGCAAGAGAGAGGGCTATGAATAGTGTTTGATCAAAGGGGGTGCCAAAAATTTAACTTTTCGTTTCGGGCTCTAGAAAATTATTTCGGACATATAGGGATGTTCCTAGGTGTATATAGATAAAGTTCATGGAAAGAAATAAGAATTTTAGAGATTCGGTTAAGTAGAAATCAAGTAGGAAAATTTTTTAGTGAAAAATACATTTTTATGGGTTACTTGATTTAGAAGTTATTTAACGAGTTTTGTGAAATCAAATGTTATGTATTCTAAGCAAGAATGTGATATGTAGGTGAGGAGATCGCTCAAGGAAGTCAATGAAAAGGAAAGGAAAAAGTTTGAGCTTCCGTTGGAGAGTAATAACTCAAGGAAGGCAGCGAAAAGGTTGGTGTACATTTCATTTGAATTTTGTTTTCAATTGTATGAATAAATCTATTTTAAAATGTTTTAATTTGAATGGTTTAATCAAATTGATTTATTAACTATGTTTGAATGCGTATTTGGAATGGCTATGGCGATTCAAATGAGAAATTGGATAATTAAAATGAAATTTGTTTGAATAATTTATGGAAATCTTTTAATTGAAATGAAATGGTAATTGTGATAATGCATTCATTTGAAATATGAAATGAACCCTAATAAACCTGAGTATTAGTAGGTGGGGATTGGAGCTTGGCATGCCAATAGGGTTATTATAGCAGTACTACGTCAATACGATTGAAATAAAATGATCATCATTAATTTAGGGACCATGAGAGGTACCGAGTATCCGGTTCCAAATGATGGTTTTTATATATGTGAAATGAAATTCGGCGGGTAGGCACCGAGTGTCTAATGCCGGAAATCCCGTTTTCTAGTCCAAGGTATCATGTCAGTGTTTCCAAAGAGCATTGAAAATTATTTAGACACGTATAATTGTATGAATGAAATGAGTGTTATTAAGTGTTTAAATAAATTGTTAAAGTATTTTGAATTGAAATGTTTGATATTTTGTTATATGGTATTTTATAGTCAAAAATTATAAATTCGAATTTAGTATACACCCACTAAGCAAATATGCTTAGCGCGTTAGAATTACCGCACGCAGGTAGTAGATTACATCTGGAGGGCGAAGATTGAAGAGAAAATTTATCTGCAGCAAGTTCATTGAGTCACTTCCATCCATCCTTTCATATTTATTTTTGGGTATGTATCATATTTGGTTTTGTACATAAAAGTTTCCATTTGTATTCATGTGCATGTATGTGTGTATTTGGACTTAAAAATGATGATTTTTGGTAAGGAAAATTAATTTGTGTAAATATGGTGGTAAATGTGGTGTATATGGAAAATGATGAACCAAACGGAGTTTGGTTCCAGTTGTTGAATATGTTTGTGAGAAATTTGTGTTGGAAATGAAAATATTGATTTTGTAACAGGTTGGGAAAGTTCAAATTTGAAGGGAAACTCTTGCAGTTTTTCCACGTAAAATAAAAGTGTTTAAATGATTTGTAAAGTTTTTGAAATTTTGTATTTTGATGTGAATAAAATGAATATATGGTTTTCTAAATAAATATTTGGTAAAAAGGATAAAGGTAGCGCCTCTTGGAGTCGTCTGGTGAAAGAACGGGTAGAGGTTGTTACAACAACGGGCTATGGGTGGGATTCCAAACCAATCCCAAACTCCTTCAAATCGTCCTCTCATCTTTTTTAACTAAAATGGTGGGATTTGATAGGTTTGAGAATGAGCATTCCATCTTCTTTTTTTTTTTTTTTTCAATTTTTTAAAAGAATTTTTTAAAAATTAATTTTTAGAATATTATAAAATATTTAAATTAATTTTTTTCCAATCTAATCCAATCCCAATTTACACCAAACATAATATGGTATAATTTTATTTCAATTCCAGCTTTTGCCAAATATAGGATAATAATTTTCCAATCCAATCCAATCCAATGCAATCTAATCCAATGCAATCCAATTTAATCAAATCCATTTCATTCTAATTTTGCATGTCAAAAGTAGCTCTTCTTGTTATTCCTTATATACTTATAAAGGGAAAAAAAAAAAATCCAATTTTTCATTAAACAGCTTTGAAATCTGAATTTCATCAGAAGATTTGTAGTTGGCAGAGAGGGCTTGAAATTTGATAATTTAATGGACAATTTGAATGGATTTGATGGTTTAAGAATTCGTGGGGCTCAAAAATATAGTCATTTTCAAGAAACAACTTATCGATCAGTAAAGAAATGTGCATCTTCAAGTACTTATCTTTTTTTCTTGCTCATCCTCTTCATTGCTGTCACCCTTCATTGGTTAAATATTGTAAGTATCTGCATTTTTCTTGTATTTAGGTTAACCACACTTCATTGTCTTAATTCTCTTTGCTCTATACTTGCATAGATTGTCTATTTTGCAATTCATTGTTTCATATTTATCCAAAATACAATTTGACATTAACATAAATATCCAAAATCTCCCTTGGAGGTGTACGAAATGATAACAATGCCCCTGACGGTCACACAATCTGTTATGTTAACGTGGTTGACTGTTTGATTGTGAGATTCTTAATTGAGTGTTGTTATTGTTTATTTCTTTGAAAAATGTATCAATTTATCTATTGACACAATCATTAGTTGAGATCATATTAGGATACAAAAGCTAAGGTATTCAACATTATTGTTCTTAAATAATCTAGGTCTCAATAAGAAAAAAAAAGAAAGGCATGTAACCTTATGAAGGAAGATTAATCGAATTTTGATTCATGTACTATGTAGTCTGTTACTACAGGTTATTCTTTGCTTGAGGCAATTCATACCTCCAAAACTTCCAAGAAAAGCCTAAATTATCAACCGTTTGAGTATAATCTCAATTGCTCAAACGAAATTTCGACCAAAAAATGTCGAATCAACAATACCTTATCACCGCCGAGATCCGGTGATTTATTCGGTGGAATGTGTCCGAATTACTTTCGATGGATAGGAGAAGACCTCAAGTGGTGGAAGAAAACGGGAATCACCAAAGAAATGATGGAAAGAGCAAAAGATGTTGCACAATTTAGATTGTTGATAGTTGAGGGCAGGGCTTATGTGGAGCGTATTAAACAGAGTTATCAAACAAGGGATATATTCACAATATGGGGGATCTTGCAGCTTATAAGGTTGTACCCTGGAAAAATACCTGACTTGGAGCTTCTGTTTGACTGTGATGACCCGCCAACTGTCAAGAAAGATGACAACCAAGGACCTAATGCCACTTGGCCGCCGCCTCTGTTTCGTTATTCTGCTGACCAGTCAACATTGGACATTGTCTTCCCGGATTGGACCTTCTGGGGCTGGTAATAAGTAAAGCCTTTCGTATTCCCGAATTGCACGTAAAATGATTTAAAAACAAAAAGACATTTTGTTTAATTCTCAAACTTTATATCAAAGGATATGACAATAGGAAAATAGCCATGATAAATTCGAGAAATGTTGCTATATATTGCTTTATACTAAACTTAAGATTATAAATTCTGATTTGAAGAGATAATGTTATGGTAGGGCGGAGATGAATATAAGACCATGGGAAGGTATATTGAAGGAAATAGAGGAAGGGAATAATAGGACAAAGTGGAAGGACAGAGAGCCCTATGCATACTGGAAAGGCAACCCTAGAGTGGCATGGAATAGATATTACTTATTGAAGTGCAATTCTTCTCAATATAGCGCCCACCTTTATCGTCAGGTCACTTTTGATCCCTTATAATTTGTTATGAAGTTCGTTTTTGCAAAATATAAAAATATCTCTCTTCGCCTTATGTTAATTATTTTTTAAATTAAAAAAAAGGAAATTTAATTAGAAGCCAAATTTCAATCCCCTAATATTGATGTGTCAAATGATTTTTGTACCTTGAGGACCGAGGCAAATGATCCAAATTTAATTTGAAATGATGTGTTGCGCTTTTCCAAATTAGATGTTGATCAAGCAGAGATATAATTCTATGTTGTGCTAATTTTCAGGATTGGGTTAAAGAAATTAAAGGAGGGTACATGAATTCAAAATTGAAAGATCAATGCACCCACAGGTATGTATGTGTGTGTAGACGTGTAGTATACATGAAGCCATCTGATTTCCCTGTATATTATTTTTCATTTTTTTTCTTATTAATAAGATCTTGTATTTTGGTGGTGGACAATCTAAATGCAGATATAAAATTTACATAGAGGGAAGAGCATGGTCAGCGAGTGACAAATACATACTGGCATGCGATTCTACGACTTTGGTGGTAGAGCCTGTTTACTATGATTTCTTTTTAAGAAGTTTGATACCCATGCAACACTACTGGCCCATTAAGAGAGATAGAAAATGCAATGATATTAAATTTGCTGTCAATTGGGGCAATAATCACATTCATGAGGTATGCTATTCCTTTTATCTTAATTGCCATATTAGCGTTTATATATGTTGAAGTTCGTAGATCAGGATGTCTTGAATCCAGACTTTAACAAAATCTAGACCTTCGTTGCTGCAGTCATGAGATACATCGATCACGAGATTGATTTTGCTTTCTTTTTGTTATGAATAGACCAATAAGCAATACAAATAGATTTCATTTTGCAAGTTAGCAAGTCTAAACTATCTCTATGTAGATATTTTAAAAGTAGATTGAAACTGTCAAAGACAAGAAAATTATTGTTGAAAACACGTATTTGAAACTTTGCAGGCTGAGGCAATAGGGAAGGAAGGAACCAAATTTGTATATGAGAATCTAAAAATGAAATATGTATACGATTACATGTTTCATTTGTTAATAGAATATGCGAAGCTTTTGAAATTCAAACCTACGGTGTCTCCCGGAATGAAGGAGCTGTGTTTAGAGACAATGTTTTGCTCGAAGGATGGTTTGTGGAGAAAATTCATGGCAGAGTCAATGGTGAAATCTCCTAGTGACACTCTTCCATGTACAATACCACCACCTTTTGATGACGTTTCACTTCAAGCCTTTTCTGAGAAGAAAGATAGATTGAAGCACCAAGTAGAGATTTTGGAGAGTGAATATACAGAGAAAAACTAAACAACAAGCAGCAGTGAACTGCTTAATTGCGTGTTTAATAAATATTTGATAGATTAAATTGTTCAGGATTTATCTGTTTTTTAAGCCATCATTGGTAGCCTAATTCAAATTATAATCATCTGAAATTTTGGTTATAATTAAAGTCGTAAATAATGTACGTACTGGTCAGCAAAACCTGCCAATTACAAAGGACAGTATGTTAAACTTGTGCCAACAGATAGTTAGCACTAGGCCTTTCTCTTTTTAAGATTGATTAAGATGATCAATATCAGTAACAAAATCTGATGGCACCATATTTACTTTGATATGATAGTAAAGTGAATCTAGGAAACAAAATTAACTTGGAAAAAAAGTGAAAGAAATGATCAGTGGGGATAACTTGTGGAAGAGAGAATCTTTGTATTAATTTGATTGATAACAACAATTGGATGGAAAATTGTTGAATATAAATAGTTTAGACGTGAAGTTTCACATATATAAGTCATCAAATGATGAAATGAATTTATCAAATGGAAGTAGCTAGGGAGGCAATAAATAAGTCTGAATCCTACCCAATTCTGATCCAGATGAGATTCGAACCTAAAATCTCTTACACAACAACAAAAGATTCACCTTGTGGAGATACTAAAATTTAATTTCTATGAGAATAACGGTTTTAGAGAGCTCTGCTTTTGACGATATCCAAGCTCATCTCACTGGGATCTGTTGCTTGTAACTCCACCTGAATTCCATCCAATTCTCTCTTGAATCTGTCCTTGGAGCTTGCATAAACCATCTTACTTCTCACCCTTGATGTGTCAGGAGACCTAATATTATTCACAAGGTAATAACAAGAATATGCATAAAAAATCAAACATGATATGTAACTAATTTTCAATAAAGAAAAAAACTTAATCGATTCTATGCTACAATATATATTATCATCCTATCTTTAAATGAAAAATAAAAATTATGTTACATTCAGTCATTCCTAAATTCAATAGTACATAATTTCCCATCATTAATTGTCACACAAGTTTGTAATGGTGTTATTATTATTAATGACTCATTAGTCATGGTATTGATAGTAGAGTTATGTAGCATGGTACAGTTAATTAAACAGATAGTATTCAAAAAACACAAATGCTAACTATATATTAGCTAGTATGTTTAGATCAGTAGTGAGGATCACACTCACCATGCAATGAAGAAAATCTTGCTTTTCTGGACATTTTCGATGGTCGTGAAATCAAAATCAAAGACAGCGTAGCGGCATTCGCTTTCAGGCAATGAGTTGGTGAAATCATCGTAGGTTTCGGCTGGACTGCCAAGCTTCTCGACCACCACCTGTTGGATGTTCTCTTCGATCTTGAACACAATGAATCGGTAGTTTCTCTTCGCTTTTAGTTCTAAGAACTTGAGCTTGCACTCATCATTCACAGCCATTCCAGACGCCGAATTCGCCTACCACATCCATAATCAACAATTATCATGCATACATACTATATATAAAATGTAAATAAAATTGTCCAGAACTTATCCTTCAAAAAAAAAAAAAAAAATTGTCCAGAACTGAAAAAAAAAAAAAAAAAGGGAACACACACAGACACACTCAAAAGAGAGAACTAGAAAGTTTTTTTACCATGTTTGTTCTTCAATGGGAAATGAGCCTTAGTGAGAAAAATTGGAAATGAAGAAAAGAGATCTAAATTATCTGATTATGATGGGCCAAATGAGATTAAGCAGGGTTTCTTTTTTCCTTTTTTTGTTATTGGCCCTTTTTTTTTTCGGTAGGGAAGAAAAGATAGCAAATACAGGTGATGGAGGAGAGATTTTTGTGTAGAAAAATAAGGGATGATTAGTTTTTGTGCAATGGTTGTTTAGGCTGATCACGTCCACACCAAAATTTTCATGTTGCCACGTTGTGGCTAGAGGGTGCAATATTAATTCTTATAGCTTTTGTTTTTTGGGTCAAGTATGTGTATTAGGTGTGTTGACGTATAGGGTTTTATAATAATTGGTATTTTGACCAATTTTTCCTCGATTTAAGTTATCTTAAACCCCAGTCTTCTCCCTATATTTCGCTTGTTAAATGTTAGTTATATCATCAGTAGAGAGGACTACTTGACCCAATTTGCTATTGCTTGAATCTGGATTTTAAACCCAAATTTTAGGCCTTTGTTTTGTTAAAAGGCTCAATAATATTGATGTTGTTAAAAAGGCCATTCACAGAGTAAAAACAATTCAAGACTTATTAGTGTGATTTGATGGGTCAGGCAGCAAATTACGTTAAGATGATGTATTTGTGTGGTTGAGAGTTACATTACACCATATCATATAACACAAGTTCTTTTGTTCTAATATTTTTGTTGTAGAATTAAAAAATATATGAATATGACGTTCTCAATCGCAAGCATGTTGATAAGTTCAAAGAAGCTGCATATTGCATTCAAATAATAACAATAATGTAATTGAGAATAATTTCAGCTTTCGTCACCTTAGAAAGACAAATGACTACAACATGTCACACGCCTTGTTTGAGTATTGAATTGCTGCTCGTTAAAATCTAGTGTCTCTAATTATGTACATACGTAAATAAAATCATCTTTTAAAATTTTGCTTTGCACAGCACCAACACAATATGCTTATTTCATGTGAGCTAATCATAAATAACGTATTATTATGTTGACAACTATATTGTCCGTTTTACTAAAAAAATCTCGTTATATTCTAAATATTTTCATTTTATTTAATAAAAATAAATAAGTAAAAGTTGGTAGTGTACTGTACTCATTAAAAAAAAAAAAAAGTTGGTAGCGTACTATTGTTCCTTTTGGCATTTCTCTTGCAGTTACAATGCAAATAGTGGAAATGATTGCCTATTGAAAAAAAAAAAAATCAGTACGCAATAATTTTTTTCCGAACACGGTATTTGGAAAAAGAAAAAAAAACATGTGACTTTTTTAAGGAGCAAATTACTCAAAAACCTTTGGAAGTTATACTAATGACATACGAAAATAACGTTTACATTTTATTATAACATCCTCTCATATACTGATGATTTAAGTATAGTTGAGTATGAAAGTTAACTTTAGTAAGGGCATTTAAGGTCATTTTCTTATATTTTTTTATTTTTTTAAATATTACATTAATTAATAGATTATTTGGATTTAAAAATTAAACTGATTTTGAAATTTGAAAATAAAATGATTTTGAAATTTAAAAATAATTAAAATTATAATTTTAATATAAAAAAAAATTAATACTTTTTTAAAAATTTAATACTTCATCAACAAACACCTCCCTCTCATCAACTTCTTCTCTATGCTTCTCATCAACATCAACAAACCAGATTCCCTTTTTCACCATTCTCCATTCTCCATCAACTTCTTCTCCATTCTTCAAACCTAAAAACCTAGATTCGTTCGGAACCTTTCCCTTTCTCTCTCTCCCTCTCACTCTCTCAATTTCGCTTCAATCCAGTTTGAAGCTTCACCTTCAAACCCAAAAACTTCAAACCCAGATGACCCATCAATAAAAACGTCAAACCCAAGCAACAAAACTTCAAACTTCAAACTTCAATCATCTTTCTCTTCGAGTTTTAGCTTCAAATGAACTCAAGCAACCTAGGGTTCGTCGACTTCGAACGACCCAGGTCAACCTGGGTTTGGTGATGAAATCGAAGGCGAATCATTCATCATCTTCAAGCAAAGACAAACCCAGACGATTGAAGCCAAACTGTTCATTTGGTTCGAAAACAGACCCAGGCGATTGAAGATGAAGATCTTCATCTTCCTTCAAGATCTACGGTAAAAGAAGTTTTAGGGAAAAAAAAATCATTGGTTGAAGATGAAGATTTTCATCTGATGAAATCAACTAAATGATTTTTTTTTTAAATTTTAATCATTTTATAATTTTAAAACTATTTTTAATTGTTTTAAATTATTTTTAGAATTTTTAGTTTTTGTTTTAAATAGATCTCAACTGTTCATTTTCAAGATAGACGGTTGAGATCTTCTAAGTTTTTTAATTTTTTTTTTCATAGTTACTAAGAGGTATTATGGTTTCTTATTTTTATTTTAACAATCAAACATCTACTCTTACAGTCAATCGTAATCAAACCGTTAATATAGGAGAGGACGTTGTGATAAAAGACAAACATTATTTTGTTTGTTATTAAACAAATTTTCATAAGCTCCTGGGTAATTTGCTCCTTTTTTAAATTAAGAAAAGAAATTCTAATTTATTTTCACAAAATATATTTTTTAGTTTTTTAAATACAAAAATATATAATATATGCCCTGAACAATATATCATTTATATTCTTTATTGGACCACTCGTTTTCTAGTTCTTTTCTGCTGCCCTAAAAACACTAAATCTGAAGCATATGCATATATATATATATATATTATATTTTTTAAATTGTATTGCCTATTTTGACTGGTAGAAGATTTATATTAATTTCATATCCTGATTTTTGTTTGCATATGTACTCTATTTTTGTTGGTGTGGCGGTCCAAATGGTCACACAAAAAAATGAGTGGTGGAGAAGCCAAAATACGATTGGCTGTCGAATCACAATCGGCGTGGCAAGGACCCACACACTCAGCATCACGATGCTTCACTTTCTTTCAATTTTTGTCCTCAATTTTATTATTCGAATATATTCAAAATGACCCCCCATCATGCTTAATAAAAAAAAAAGAAAAAATTGACCCCCCATGAGGAACAAACATTTAGTAAGTCTGTGCACACCCTCCGTATTGGCGATTGTATATATTTTTATCCCTTCAACAAACTCCTAATTCATTTCGTGTCAGTCTAAGTGGTTCTAGGCCGGGTTGATATTGGCTCACATCATAACTTTTTAACTTTGTTGTGAAATATTAATTAACTGAATTTTGGGCAACATAGGTTGGTGCCACCTACTCGTTCACAATTAAAAGTTAGAGACATTGTACTTGTGCTTGCGTATGGGAGGCACGTGTAAGAAATTGTCAAACAGGTTCTAGTTCTGGTTCTGGTTCAGTGAGTTAATTAATTTTGGATCAAACATGTCATGTACCTAACAATCTATGTTTATCAATACTTTGTAACAACATTAACATTGTAGTATACTAATATTAGTTGATTCCATTATTCCACTTGTCGAACCCCATAGAACATGCACAGTTTCAAACGCGCCCTTGCCACCAATGCAACTCACGCACTCTGGGTGGTATTATATTATATATTACATTATTTTTTTAAAATGTATTATATATTATATTATATGCATCACTTTTAATTTGCAAGTTCCAGCTTTCTAAATAGGGTTAAGCTTCCAAATTTTGAACCACCGCTGCTATTTGCCTTTACCTTCAATTAAGGCAACCTATTAAGTTTTTTATACGTTTGTTAGAGAGATACAAACAAAATTAATTATACTACCAATATTAGTCAATCATATATAATTCAAAATTGAAATAGTGCAGTTATCCACGCATTGAAATCATAAATTCAACAAATTTTACATATTTCATATCTTCACGTAAAATCATAAATGCATTCTCCAATTTTAAAAGGGTAATTTTATTTTTGAACTGCTTAATTTTTAAATTTTATTTATAAGAATCAACTTGGAATTTCGGGATATGCCGTTTAAAAAATCTACTCTTTGCGGACACGTGTGCGAATGAAAAAGCGAGTAGAATCTACAACCGACAGCATTCCAGAGTAGACAAAAATAATAATAAAAAAAATTTGATAGACGTTTTTCTTTCTTTTTTTCTTTTTTTTTTGAAACATCATAAAAGACGTTGAACAAGTTTCGTACCATTATCTTATAACAATACAAGAAGAAAATACAAACTGGGAACTGTTTACAAGAGTAGACCCGACGCCTCTCTCGTCAATGCACATCATTTAACTCGTTTTCGACGACTTTCTTTCTCTGCCACATGAAATTTCTCAGAAAGGTTTCCTCAGCTTCTTGTTTTAGACCCTCTTGACCCCATCTTATACATCTCTGTCAAGTTATGGTAACAGAGCTCTATTGCTCTACACAGCACAATCCACCCACCATCTTCTTTGATTCCTTTGCCTTTCAAAGCTCAAAAGATTGTGATCTGAGGTTAGTTTTTCGTTTTTTTTTTTTTTTTTTTATTCTGGGGCTGCTTTTTATCTTTGTTTACGTGTGTCTGTTTTGTTGGTAATCTTTTACACCTTTGAAATGGATGATCTTTCATGTTCTGTTTATATGTTTCTGGCTTATTGTATGTTTGACTGTCGTGGATATTAGAGAAAAAAATGGGTTCTTGATGAGATGATCAGATGAGGATTTCACTGGTTTGCAGGGTTTGAATCTTTTTATTGTTTTTGTTAAGATTGAAAAATATTTTCAGGAAAAGGAAGCCATCTTTTTTCATTTTCACTTTGATGCTCTTAAAATATTGTTCTTTGTTTTGTTTTGGAAAAAAGTGTTTCAAAAGATTCCAGAAGATTCTTGTTTTGCTATTTGGCTACGTAGTACCTAGCAAAAGAAATTCTCTTTTTTTTTTTTTTTTTTTTTTTTTTTTTTTCGACACTCTGGATTTGCTCTTTTTTTTTTATTCATGGGGTTTTCTTTTTTGGTAAGAACCTTGAAGTTGTGTAGTTTTCTATACAGAATCTGACCTTTTTGTCTAATTAAATATTTTTCACTTCCTTTATATTTGTTTTGAAATATAAAAAATTGAATTAATTTAATTGGGATTTAGGATTTTAATTTATAAGACTGAATTCAATTGGGGTCTATGAATAATGATGGTTTTAATAAAGTTGAAAAGGAGTTACTGGTGTTTGAGTCTGTATTACGTTTCTTTTGTATCTGATACATGTGCACTGTATCTAGCTTGTATGTTATGGACTTTGATATGGTTCTGAAAGTCATGATGTTCGGTTGATCCATGGAGTAAAAACCTTGTTACATGTTCAAGCAAAGTGGTGAATTCGTATCCAACTGTATGTTGTTGAAATGGACTTTTTTGAACTCTTTTATGAGTTAAAGCATAGTCTATACTGTCATGGAGCTCTGAATTGGTTTACGTTACCTAAATATGCAACTTTGATTTACAATTACAGGTGATACCTATGTGAATGATCTTTGATCCCCATGTTATGCCTGACTTATTAATTTCATATATAATTTCAACGTCCAGGTTGATCAATTAGTCATTCTTTTGTTCTGGTGATATACAAGGAGGTTTTGGTGACTCTTCTTTCTTATTTACTGTATTGTTGAAACTGTATGATTCTCCCTTTTCAGGTATTACTTAATTTGCCGCAATTCCTGAAAGCAATTACTTCTTTTTCCTTGACTGGTTCAACATTTTGACAAAAATCACATGAGTAATCTCAAGCTAGGGGTAGAGGTCGTCAGTGCCCATGACCTCGTGCCCAAAGATGGGGAGGGCTCTTCGAATCCATATGTAGAACTTCATTTTGACAAGCAGAAATTCCGGACCACCACCAAAGACAAAGATCTCAGTCCTGTTTGGAATGAAAGTTTCTACTTCAACGTCTCTGATCCGACCCACCTACCAAACCTTGTTCTTGAGGCCTATGTCTACAACCGTAATAAAACTACTAATAACTCTTCCTTCCTTGGAAAGGTCTGCCTTACTGGAACATCATTTGTGCCATACTCTGATGCTGTTGTTTTGCACTACCCTCTGGAGAAACGGCACTTTCTCTCTCGTGTAAAAGGAGAGCTTGGTTTGAAAGTTTTTGTCACTGATGACCCTTCGATAAAATCTTCAATCCCACTTCCTGAAATGGAGCCTTCTTTGCATACAGAAACATACTCAAGCGAACCTCGGCAGCAACCAGCAGAATTTCAAAATGTAGCAGCCCCAAACACACACTCAGACAACAAAGCTAAGAAGAGACACACATTTCTTCACCTTCCAAACCGAAAAGCATCACAACAGCAACATTCCTCTTCTCCAGCTGCACCGCAGCCTGCAATGAATTATGGTTCTCATGAGATGAAAGCTGAACCACAGGTTTCAAAAGTAATGCACATGTTCTCTGGATCATCAGCACAACCAGTTGATTATGCACTCAAGGAGACGAGCCCTTTCCTAGGAGGTGGACGAATTGTTGGTGGGCGAGTCATACGTGGTGACAGGCCATCCAGCTTCTATGATCTTGTTGAGCCGATGACCTACCTTTTTGTACGAGTTGTGAAAGCCCGTGACCTCCCTTCCATGGGCATGACAGGCAGTCTCGACCCTTATGTTGAAATAAAAGTTGGCAACTACAAAGGAACTACGAAGCACTATGAGAAGAAGCAGAACCCTGAGTGGAATGAAGTATTTGCCTTTGCACGGGACAAGGTGCAGACATCTGTGCTGGAGGTTGTTGTCAAGGATAAGAATATGCTAAAAGATGATTTTGTTGGGTTTGTGCGGTTTGATGTGAATGAGATTCCCACAAGAGTTCCTCCTGATAGCCCATTGGCTCCGGAATGGTATCGTCTTGAAGACAAGAAGGGGGAGAAATCCAAGGGGGGGGAACTGATGCTTGCCGTCTGGTATGGTACTCAGGCTGATGAGGCTTTTCCTGATGCTTGGCACTCTGATGCTATTTCGCCCACTGATAGTTCTGCTAATGTCTCAACACATATTCGCTCAAAAGTTTATCATTCTCCGAGACTATGGTATGTCCGTGTCAATGTGATTGAGGCACAGGACTTGATTGTACCGGACAAGAATAGAATTCCTGATGCGTTTGTTAAAGTTCAGATTGGGAACCAGATTCTGAAGACAAAAGTTACCCAATCTCGGTCTCTGAATCCTGTTTGGAATGAGGACTTGATGTTTGTCGCTGCTGAACCCTTTGAAGATCAACTGATTCTTTCGGTTGAAGATCGTGTGGCTGCAAACAAAGATGAGACCATTGGGAAGGTAGTCGTACCATTGAACACAGTTGAGAAGCGTGCTGATAATCGGATTGTCCACAGTAGATGGTTCCATATCGAAAAGTCTCTGTCAGCTGCCTTGGATGGAGAACAGGCAAAGAAAGATAAGTTCTCTAGTAGACTCCATCTTCGTGTCTGCCTTGATGGAGGGTACCATGTGCTTCATGAGTCTACTTACTACAGCAGTGATCTCCGACCAACGGCAAAGCAGCTCTGGAAACCGGCCGTTGGAGTCTTAGAACTTGGCATTCTAAATGCTGATGGCCTCCTCCCAATGAAAACAAGAGAAGGGAAGAGTACGTCAGATACATATTGTGTTGCCAAGTATGGTCAAAAATGGGTTCGTACTCGAACCATAATCAATAGCTTGAGCCCAAAATTCAATGAGCAGTATACTTGGGAAGTTTTTGATCCAGCCACAGTTCTTACTGTGGGGGTCTTTGATAGCAGCCATATTGGTGGCTCAAGTGGTAATAAAGACATGAAAATTGGTAAGGTTCGAATTCGAATCTCTACTCTTGAGACCGGTCGTGTTTATACTCACTCTTACCCACTTTTGGTCCTCCACTCTTCTGGTGTTAAGAAGATGGGTGAACTGCACCTGGCGATAAGGTTTTCGTCCACTTCGTTCCCAAACATGATGTTGTTATACTCACGACCATTGTTACCAAAAATGCACTATGTAAGGCCACTGTCTGTGATGCAGCAGGAAATGCTGCGTCACCAGGCTGTCAACATTGTGGCAGCTCGATTTGGTAGGGCAGAACCTCCTTTGAAGAGGGAAGTAGTTGAATACATGTCTGATGTGAATTCTCATCTCTGGAGCATGAGGCGCAGCAAGGCAAACTTTTTCCGCTTGATGTCAGTTTTTTCAGGATTATTTGCTGTTGGAAAATGGTTTGGGGAGGTTTGCACGTGGAAGAACCCCATCACAACTGTGCTAGTACACATACTCTTTGCGATGCTCGTGTTTTTCCCTGAACTGATTTTGCCTACTGTGTTCCTGTACATGTTTCTCATTGGGGTTTGGAATTATCGTTCTCGACCAAGATACCCTCCTCATATGAATACAAGACTCTCTCATGCAGATGTTGTGCACCCTGATGAGCTAGACGAAGAATTTGACACCTTTCCAACAACAAAAAGCCTTGACATAATTCGCGTTAGGTATGACCGGCTAAGGAGTGTTGCTGGCAGGATACAGACAGTGGTTGGTGATGTGGCTACCCAAGCAGAGAGGGTTCAGGGACTGTTGAGCTGGCGGGATCCTCGTGCCACAACTATATTTGTGCTTTTCTGTCTGATGGCTGCTGTTGTGCTGTATGTGACTCCTTTCCAGGTGCTTGCTCTTTTGGCTGGATTTTACTTCATGAGACATCCCAGGTTCCGGCACAAGACACCTTCTGCCCCAATTAATTTCTTCCGTCGGCTTCCAGCCAGGACTGATAGTATGCTGTAAATTGTTTATTGTGGTCTTCTGGTCAAGTTTCTCTTGCCGGTGTGTCAAATTCTGGTTGTATTTCTCAGTGCTTGTAAAGCTTTGGTGTTCCAAACTTCCTGTTTTCCGTATATTAATACTAGATATCAAAGATTAATTATACAAATCTGCCGTTTTACAGCAAGTTTAATTCTAGAATTGATTGTTATTGTTAGTGCTTGTGATTAATTTTTCAGGTTAAGTGCAGCCAGTAGGCTGTGTAATCAATTATTTCAGATTATGTATATGTTTTTGAATCAATTACAAATTATGTTACAAGGGTGTGTAATGTGCATATCAACAGAAATGCTGCTACACTGAGCTCTTGCCTTTCACATAGCGTTCCTGCAGAAGAAGTGTATCGTTCCCCTTCTTTTTAACTCTTGACTATTTCAGCCAACGAATTGTCAAGCTTTCGCTGGAATATTGTTCGTGAGGGTGAACTCAGTTTTCGGGTTACCAAATTGCTAAATGAGCTCTTCTATTTTTAATTGTTTTAATTTCCATTTCCATATTTGGTGATTTTGAGCTGTTGATAACAGAACATAGTAATATTGGAGCCCTGTTTCTTCATCTCTTTGAATTTACTTATTTGTGTTTGACACATAAAAGCAACTGTTAGATTGCTGGGAAAATTATTGGTACAAAGAGTCGACAAACTCCTGACAGAAGAAGGAAAAGAAATCAAAAGAAAGAAAGCACCCAAGTTATTAAGCCTTATATTTGTAGTGCTATATTACATGAACATGTAAGAAAACAGTAACAGGCAAAGCAAATCATAAAATTACATATAACTGTGGTGGGGTTCAATCAAGCGTCAGACCAGTAAATATCCATATAACCCCAGTCAATTTTAGGCACTTCCAAGGCCTTTCAAACTGCTTGAGAAGCATCAACAATGTTATTATCACATGGTGGCTAATAATCATGGTCTGCATCACATACCCTGGTGGAGTCACATCCTATTGATAACGCCACTACAGTTTCATCATCTGAGTGATATTTGTCGTCACATGCAGATGGTCCGCCCCCATCACCGCCTTTTTCAAAGCTGTTGAGGGGTTAAAATTGCCTTTGTTTGTCTAGAAACAGCGGGCGAGCACTTGTAAATGTTATAAGACTTGCCTTCCACGCAACAGTTGGAGTCGTTCTCCGTGTTACATTGCCCTCTTGGAGGCTTCTTCCCTCTTATTTTGGCACTGGGATGGCAACCTGGAGCTGAAGCACAAAATGTAGCTCGAAAAAGAAAGCAAATTAGGAGAAGAACTAAGCTTGATAAAATTTGCTTCTTCATCTTGTATGAATTATGATGGTTTGGTGAAGGAACTAGAGTTCTTAACAAGCAATTTATAGAGGTGAGGCTCACATATTTTACTTAATTCTAACTCTAATGTACCAACTAAATTAGCTGGTGAGATCTTTTGTCGTTGCATAATGGTTTTGAAATCATATTTTATTCTTATTAGATATTGTCGCCTAATCTAGAATTGTAACAATATTATGAAACAAAACATAACAACAATGCTGCAGTCATTTTTTTTCATCGATTCTGTTAGCATTTTATTAGAAATACCGTACCTAATATGAGGAGGAATAAGTTTTTGGGAGTATCATAGACTGAAACTACTATGGAACTCCAGCTCAGTCTGAAACATATGATCACTAATGTTTGATACTGCATGTCTTTTTCGAATAACAGTGATGTTATCCGAATCTGAATGAATCTATCAAGTGCTAGTACTAGGAATCTTAGTTGTCAATGAATAAGTTGCAATAATGATTCCAAAAAGTAGCTTAGTCATTAACGAACACTTTTGGTGATCAAATCGACACATTTTAATTTTGGCTTCTTCTTTACTAGTAATAATTTGCATCATAATACATTTGACAATTTACTGATCTATTAAAGAACATTATGATTAATAACCAATCAATCCAAAAGTTTAAACTGATATCAAATAACTCAATTAATAACATAAAAATTTTGAACACACTGACGTGCTAGATTAACTGGTTTGATATATGAACTAAACCTAAATATAAACACATAACAAATTCAAATAATATAATTACACAGGTGAAATGAAACAAAATAAACTCCAATACTATGATAATAACCAACGTATCAAAAAACTGAACTTGATTAGATTCAACTAATGATATCATCATTTAAAGCTTTCTAACAAGTACCAAGACTAGGAATCTTAGTTGACAATGAATAAGTTACATTAATAATTTTACAAAGTAGCTTAACGAACACTTTTGGAGATGATTTTGGATTCTTCTTTACTAGTGATAATATGTATTATAATACATTCGACAATTAATTGATCTATTAAAACATATTATTATTGCTAGTCAACCGATCCAAAAGTTTTAATTGATATTAATTATCTCGACTAATAAGATAAAAATTTTAAACACACCTAACGTATTAGAACCGACTGGTTTGATACATGAACCAAACATAATATAAACACAACAAATTTAAATATAAAATATAATCATATAGGTGAAACGAAACAAAATAAACTTTGATACTATGATAATAACCACCGTGTCTGAAAATTAAACCTGATTGGATTCAACTAATAATATTATTGTATAAAGCTCTCTAACAATTATCACTAACCTAACTGCAGTCCAAAAGATGCCTAATTAATTATGATAAACAGGTTAATTTGTATGCAATCAATTTATTTTATTGCAACCAGTTTATTCGACATGCACGAGCAAGAAGGTCATTCCCTTGTTTCAACTATTAACTCAAAACTTATTATGAGACAAGCAAACTACAAATTTCTTAAACTCCTCTTCCAAAACAAAATAAATAATATAACGCATGTCAGCCAAGATCCTTTGAGGTTTTAATGTGAAACAACCAAGAAAAATTGTCTTGTTTCATTTTCATCTTAAAGGTACACCCGCTGTGTTATCAAATGTTTTAGGACAATTTGTTTGATTATTTCTATAGCAAAAATTATAGAATTTCAATTAAACAATGATGATCTGCTGCTATAAAATTATTTATAGATTAAAGATGACAATATGATTACTGGGAAATAGAGGTAATTCCAAGCTGAGAATACACTTCACATGTCTAATTTAGGTTAAACAGATTGAAGTTCCATTTTCATTGCTTCAAATGTCAATACAGTACAACTTTCACATAATAGAAAAGGGACAGCAAGAGTCAGTACTCTTTCATTATTCATTCTTTATTAAAGTTTATCACAAGACTGATAGAAAAAAAAAAAAAAAAAAAAGAAAATTAAGCATCAGACCAGTATATATCAAGTCCACCCCCCCTGTCATGAGGCACCCCAAGAGCCTTCCAAACAGCTTTAGAGGCATCAACAATGTTATTATCAGACGGGGGCTGATAATCATGCTCTTGGTCACACCCCATTGTTGAGTCACACTCATCCACAACCTTGGCCCTGACACTTTTTCCATTACCGTATATGTTAATGAAGTTCAAGCATCTACTTCTTTTGTTATACCATGCTGTTGACAATGCCACCACAGGATCATCATCTGAGTGGTATTTATGGTCACATTCTGACTCCCCACCACCATCTCCATGCTTTTGAAAGCTGTTGAGTGTTAAAAACCCTTTTGTGTGGCCTGAAACTGGAGGAGAACAATTGTAAATTGTGTAGGTTTCACCATCTTTGCAGCAATCAGAGTAGTTTTCCATCTTTGCAGCAATCAGAGTAGTTTTCTTTGTTACATTGTCCTGGAGGAGGGTTTTTCCCTTTTAGTTTGCCACTAGGCTGGCATGTTTGACCTGCTACGCTGACTATGACAAGTACAAGAAAGCTAAAAAGAACAACCATAGAAGCAACTTGCTTCTTCATCTATTAATTCTTCTTTTGTTTTGCGATGGTTTTGGGTGGAGAAGCCATATTGGCGGTTGACTATATATAGAGAAAGGAAATCAATCAATCATTGGCAGTTCAAAAATTAAGTAAAAAAAATATGATTTTGAGTTAATTTATGGTCATTAGAATGATCGAAATAAGTGACATATAGAGAAAAAGGAAAATCTAGTATTGTATCATAGTTTCTGAGTGTTAGGTTGCTTCAAAATTTCTTTAATTTAATTACTTTTTGTATTTTATTGGTTGGTTTGTCACTGAATAGTAACAAACGTGGAAACTTGTGTGTGCTTTTTGTGATCTTATTATGGCAGAAGTGCTAACAAATTCGATGGAAAATTACAGGTATGGCCCTTTCATAGCTTTCATGTGGGTTCAAATTTTGTCAAGCATGTTTATAAGCATATGTGGAATATTATAGAAATAGATTTTTAGACCAATTTAGATTTCAAAAAATAAGAATAAATAATTAGTGTAATAAGGACAGAATTGTGTAAATCCAAAGCAAGATCGACAACAATAGACAGTTTATCACCATATTTTACACTTCAGTGATCCTTGATTGATCCCTGTTAGATTTCCTTGGTTGACAACTTCAGTTCTCGGGTTATCAAATTGCTAAATGAGCTCTTCTGTTTTTAAATTTTTTTAATTTCCATTTCCATATTTGGTGACTTGGAGCTGTTGATAACCGAACGTAGTAATATTGGAGCCTTGTTTCTTCATCTCTTTGAATGTACTTATTTGTGTTTGTGACACAAAAAGCAACTGTTAGATTGCTGTAAAATTATTCGTACAAAGAGTCGACAAATTCCTGACAGAAGGAGGAAAAGAAATCAAAAGAAAGAAAACACCCAGGTTATTAAGCCTTACATTTGTTGTGCTATCTTACATGAACATGTAAGAAAACAGGCAAAGCAAATCATAAAATTACATATAACTGTGGTGGGGTTCAATCAAGCGTCAGACCAGTAAATATCCATATAACCCCAGTCACTTTTAGGCACTCCCAAAGCCTTCCAAACTGCTTGAGAAGCATCAACAATGTTATTATCACATGGTGGCTAATAATCATGGTCTGCATCACATCCCCTGGTGGAGTCACATTCATCGACAACCTTGGCCTCAACACTTTTTCCATTACCGTAGATTCTAATTTTTTTCAAGCACCTACTTTTCTTGTTGAACCATCCTGTTGATAATGCCACTACAGGTTCATCATCTGAGTGATATTTGTCGTCACATGCAGATGGTCCGCCCCCATCACCGCCTTTTTCAAAGCTGTTGAGGGTTAAAATTGCCTTTGTATGTCTAGAAACAGCGGGCGAGCACTTGTAAATGTTATAAGACTTGCCTTCCACGCAACAGTCAGAGTCGTTCTCCGAGTTACGTTGCCCTCTAGGAGGCTTCTTCCCTCTTATTTTGCCACTGGGATGGCAACTTGGAGCTGAAGCACAAAATGTAGCTAAAAAAAGAAAGCAAATTTAGGAGAAGAACTAAGCTTGAGAAAATTTGCTTCTTCATCTTGTATGAATTATGATGCTCTGGTGAAGGAACTAGTATTCTTAACAAGCTATTGATAGAGGTGCGGCTCATATATTTTACTTAATTTTAACTTTAACGTACCAACTAACTTGGTTGGTAAGATCTCTTGTCGTTACATAAAAGGTTTTGAAATCAAATTTTGCTCACATTAAATATTGTCGCCTAATGTAGAATTACGACTATATTATGAAACAAAAATTGACGATAACGCTGCAGTCATTTTTTTTCATCGATTCTGTTGCCATTTTATTAGAGATACCGTACCTCATATGAGGAGGAATAAGTTTTTGGAATTATCAGACTGAAACTACTATGGAATTCCAGCTCAGTCTCAAACATTTGGCCACTAATGTTTGGCACTGCATGTCTTTTACGAATAACAGTGACATTATCAGAATCTGAATGAATCTACAAATTACTAAGACTAGAAATCTTAATTGTCAATGAATAAGTTACAATAATGATTCTAGAAAGTAGCTTCGTCAGTAATGAACATTTTTGGAGATCAAATTTATACATATTGATTTTGACTTCTTCTTTATTGGTGAAAATTTGCATCATAATGCATTCGACAATTAACTGATCATTTAAAACACGTTTTTATTGATAACCAACCAATTCAAAAGTTTAAACTGATATCATCAAATAACCCAACTAATAACAAAAAAATTTTAAACACATCTTATGTCCTAGATTGATTGATTTAATATATGAACCAAACCTATATATAAACACACAACAAATTCAAATAGTATAATCACATAGGTGAAATGGAACAAAATAAACTCTAATAGTATGATAATAACCAACATGTCCAAAAACTGAATCTAATTGGATTCAACTAATGATATCATCGTATAAAGCTCTCTAACAAGTACCAAGACTAGGAATCTTAGTTGTCTATGAATAAGTTACAACAATGATTGTACAAGGTAGCTTAGTCATTAACGAATACTTTCGGTGATGATTTTGGCTTCTTCTTTACTAATGATAATATGTATCATAATACGGTTGACAATTAACAAATTTATTAAAGTATATTATTATTGATAACCAACTGATCCAAAAATTTAAATTGATATCAAATAACCCAACTAATAATATAAGAATTTTGAACACATCTGATGTGTTAGAACCGACTGGTTTGATACATGAACCAAACCTAAATATAAACACACAACAAATTCAAATATAACATATAATCACATAGGTAAAATGAAACAAAATAAACTTTGATCCTATGATAATAACCACCATGTTTGAAAACTAAACCTGATTGGATTCAATTAATAATATTGTTGTATAAAGCTCTCAAACAATTATCACTAACCTAACTGCAGTCCAAAAGATCTCTAATTAATTATGATAAACAGGTTAATTTGTATGCAATCAAATTTTTTTATTGCACCTAGTTTATTCGACATGCACAAGCAAGAAGGTCATTACCTTGTTTCTACCATTAACTCAAAAACTTATTATGAGACAAGCAAACTACAAATTTCTTAAACTCCTCTGCCAAAACAAAATAAATAATATAACACGTCAGCCAAGATCCTTTGAGGTTTTAATGTGAAACAACCAAGAAAAACGTCCCAGTCACTTGAATACAGTAACAAACTTGGAAACTTGTGTGTGTCTTTTGTGATCTTATTGCTGCAGAAGTGCTAACAAATTGATGGGAAATTACAGTTTCATAGCATTGATGTGGGTTTGAATCTCATCAAGCATGTTTATAAATATATCTGAAATATTATAGAAATAAATTTTCAAATCAATTTAGATTTCAAAAATATAAGAATAAATTGTTAGTGTAATTAAGGACAGAATCTTGTAAATCCAAAGCAAAATCGACAGCAGAGAGACAGCTTATCACCATTTACATTGTTCCTTGATTGATCCCTCTTAGATTTCTTTGGATTTTTTTTTTTTGTCTGAAACTCTCTTAAAGCTTTTTATTGTTGTTATTTTAACTGAAATATTGGGCATCAGCTAAGTTTAAATTAATAAATCTGATCAAATCTTGAAGCGATGATGATGATTTTTTTTTTTTTCCGAAACTCTCTAAAAGCTTTTTATTGTTGTTATTTTAACTGGAATATTGGGCATTAGCTAAGTTTAAATTAATAAATCTGATCAAATCTTGAAGCGATGATGATGATGATTTTTTTTTTCCAAAACTCTCTAAAAGCTTTTTGTTGTTGTTATTTTAACTGGAATATTGGGTATCAGCTAAGTTTAAATTAATAAATCTGATCAAATCTTGAAGCGATGATGATGATGATGATGATATTAGGACCTGCTCCGAATGCTGCTAGAACCCTGCTGTGATAGGATTTTGTAGCGCGGCTCAAGGCTCTTCTTCTAAAAGGTGAGATAGGGCAACCCATACAAGATAGAAAATTTGCTCACACTTTAGATGAGACTTATATGAGATGATGATGATGATGATGATGATTCTTATTATTATTATTATTAGGACCTGCTCCGAATGCTGCTAGAACCTCGTTGTGATAGGATTTTGTAGCGCGGCTCAAGGCTCTTCTTCTAAAAGGTGAGAAAGGGCAACCCATACAAGGTAGAAAATTTGCTCACACTTTAGATGAGACTTATATGAGTTGAACCCACAACTATAAAGGTAAGAAGTGAGTGGACTTGGTCTTAATATTGGACCAAAATCGTTTTCTCAATTTTAAGGCAAATTAAGCATTTTATAACACAAATATATAATGCAATTTTTATCAAAATTTCATATGTAAAGAGATAGCTACCATTTTTTATATGTTTTCGGTCACTGTTGTGGTTTTACACAATTAATGTAGTAATTTTATAAAGACAATCTAACTAGAGAGACTAGTGAGTAGTTAATTTATTTATAAATGCAATTCAATAGCTATATCTTAACTGTCATATTTATTATATAATGCATGCACGTAGGTTAGCCAAATCCGTAGAAAAAAAATAAGTAGACAAATCAATGAAGATGCATGATTGTGATGATAAATGCGTGCTTGATGAGGTAATATATATAACTAGTCTCCAACAAAAAGTTAAAGAAATTAACTCCATTTGTCAACTGCTTATTAATTACTGTCGTCATAAACTAGGAAGATTAGAGCAAAACTCTCATTCCGTTGCAAGTCTTTATATAAGTTAGAAATATAAATATTAAAAAATTATTAAATACATTTCATATATAATATATTCTTTATTCAATTTATATATCACGTGACATAATTTAAATAGAAGAAGTACCAACATCAAGTATACTTTAAGTTTAACCATAAATATAACTATTAATAGCAAATGCATTAATGTTGTCCCTCATATAATTAGAAATTCACTAATCAATAATAAGGATAATCTAGCTTAGTTTAGCCTCAGTCTTCATTGCTTGTAAAATGACATTGGTCATTTAACATTTTAACTTGAAGCAAATAACATGTGGCATACACGTCCTTAATGATCTTATAAATGGTACAGAAGCATTATTAAAAAATTTAATTGAATATAACTAATTAGTTTAGGGTCAAACAAATGCTACTTTATAATGGAATTTTTATTGTGTGGTTCGTGGGTAAAACAAATTATATTATGATATAATATGAATTTTTTTAAGATCGATCGTCAGCCTTTAAATAACGTTCAAAATTATATGCAAAAATTATGGCCCAAATCTTTCGGAATTTTATTATGGGCCGTACTAACACAAAATGAAAGACAGGCCCATATAGGCCTTATAAAGGTTGTGTTTCCCCAACAAAATACTAGTTGTCATTGACTCAATTACCATTGTCTTCCAAGCTTCTTTCATTTTTTAATTTTGATGCATAAGGTATAATGAAAACATATCAATCTGTAACTTCTAATTTTGATACACAGCAGCCTTTCATATTTTTTAAGAAAAAGAGATAACAAAGTAGTTATAATTTATAAAGTTAAAAACCACACAAAACAAACTTTTACTACTCCATTCTCCATATATAATATAGCCTGATTAAATCAAGCATCAGACCAGTAAATATCCATGTAACCCCAGTCACTTGAACTTTCAGACACACCCAATGCTTCCCACACAGCTCTAGAGGCATCAACAATGTTGTTAGCGCAAGGAGGTTGATAGTCATGTTCATCATCACATCCCATAGTAGAGTCACACTCATCAACTACCATGGCCTTAACACTTTTTCCATTACCATAAATGTTAATGTAGTTCAAGCACCTACTCCCTTCGTTATACCACCCTGTGGAAAGTGCAACCACTGGTGTATCATCCGGGTGGTACCGGTTGTCGCATTCTGATGGTCCACCCCCATCACCGCCCTCCGCGAAGCTGTTGAGAGTTAATGTTGCCTTGGTTTGGCCGGACACCATAGGCGAGCACCTGTAGATAGGATAAAGCTTGCCTTGTTTACAGCAATCTGAGTCATCCTCTTGGTTGCATTGGTCTGGAGGGGCTTTTCTCCCTCTTATGTTGCCACTTGGCTTGCAAGTCTGACCCTCAACTCTTAAAACATGTGTGAGAAGAAATATAACGCAAACAAATAGAAGAACAGTACTACTTGAAGAAACTTGCTTCTTCATGATCTTGTATTTCTTTTTGGAGAATTAATTTATCTTCTCTTCTTTGTTTTGCTGGTTTGGTGTGAAGAACTTGGATTGGTGAAACGCTATTTATAGACTAGCAACTTAATTAAGATGTCCTATTTTAACATAAAAAAACAGACAATACTGAAGCCTTTATTGGTATCAAAGTTAGAAAAGCATATAGAAGTGTTTGATTATGACCCAATATGTGAATGCATATTAGTCAGTTATTATATATATGCATATATAATACAACGAAAAAAGAGATTTATGAGACAGCAAGATTACATTTCTTGGTCGATTACTTCCTAATAAAATAATATAAGACTATTCTTAATAGGGTAAAATCCAAATACGATTTTAAATTATAATTTTATTGATCACTATTTTTTTAAATTAAATGAAAAAGAATGCTTCAAATAAAAATTATATAAAAAGGAAAATTACGGTTAATATATGCTTTTGCATCGTGTTACCAAATAAGTTACCTCTCACTTGAATCATTCTATTCATTTCAATTCACAAAAGAAAGCATAAAGTATTAATTATAACTCTTGCACATCAAGATTATGAGCATTTTTTAATAGATTACACATATTAATTAAATTCATTGAATAAAATTAAAATCATATCACGTGTATAGCTAGATGTGTGTAAATACACATATAGTGTACATTGAAAATATTTTTTAATTAATTGATTAAAATTGTGATTCTTAACATAAATATTCTCCATATGGGAACAAAAAGGAACTAGTGAGCGACCGAAATTAACTAGCATTCGAATTAAGTTTTATTCATTAGTTAATTTTACAGATTACATATACAATTATTGACATGCTGATAAAAAAAAAAAAAAAGAAAAAAAAAAAGAAACTATATCTACATATTATTTGGAGGCTGATAAAAAAAGGACGTCAAATTTTCAATTTCTTTCATTTTGGTACTGATATTGAGTTAAATGACCAGCTCAATATAGGCCCAAAAAACTTAATAAAACAGGGAGCAATTACGTCTTGTAGCTAAATAAAAAATATTATGTCAAAATATAAAATGTGTTTGGATATATTTTTAAAAAATATTTTTAAAAACGAAAAAACATGTTTTCAAAATAATTTTTTCAAAAATGATAATATAATTAGTAGCATTTTTTAAAATATAATTTAATAATGAAAAATAATAAAAAGTTATTTGACAGCATTTTTACAAATAAGTAAAAACTGAAAATATATTTGGATGAAAACTATTTTTAAAAATGACTATGTGACTATTAAAAATCAGTGTTTTTATTTTCTTAAGCTTTGCTATATAAAAGAAAATTATTTTTGGAATGATGGAAAACGAAAAAAAAAAAAAAATCATTTTTTACTTTTACCTTAAGTTTTACTATACATTTTTTAAAACATGTTTTTCATTTCCGAAAATATGTTTTTGGGAAAATATTGACAAACACATTTTTGGGTGTTTTTTATTTTTAAAAATAAAAAATAATTTTTAAAAATGGAGTCAAACACCACCTAATAGCTTTATTTATTTATTCTTTTTTTTCGAGGCACTAGCTGGTTTTGTCAATCAGCTGCAACAACAGCCAAAGGCCCAAAGCTTTCAAATGCTCATATTTATTATCCATTTTTCTAAATTGATTTTGGTTAAACTTAAAGTATACTTGATGTTGGTACTTCTTCTATTTAAATTATGTCAGTATATCTCATATGTATAACTATTAATAGCAAATGCATTGTTGTCCCTCATATAATTAGAAATTCACTAATCAATAATAAGGATAATCTAGCTTAGTTTAGCCTCAGTCTTCATTGCTTGTAAAATGACATTGGTCATTTAACATTTTAACTTGAAGCAAATATCATGTGGCATACACGTTCTTAATGATCTTATAAATAGTATAGAAACATTATTCAAAAATTTAATTGAATATAACTAATTAGTTTAGGGTCAAACAAATGCTACTTTATAATGAAATTTTCATTGTGTGGTTCGTGGGTAAAACAAATTATATTACGATATAATATGATTTTTTTTATGATCGACCGTCAACCTTCAAATAACGTTCAAAATTATATGCAAAAATTATGGCCCAAATCTTTTCGGAATTTTATTATGGGGGCCGTACTAACACAAAATGAAAGACAGGCCCATATAGGCCTTATAAAAGGTTGTGTTTCTCCAACAAAATACTAGTTGTCATTGACTCATCGACCATTGTCTTCCAAGCTTCTTTCATTTTTTAATTTTGATGCATAAGGTATAATGAAAACATATCAATCTGTAACTTCTAATTTTGATACACAGCAGCCTTTCATATTTTTTAAGAAAAAGAGATAACAAAGTAGTTATAATTTATAAAGTTAAAAACCACACAAAACAAACTTTTACGACTCCATTCTCCATATATAATTTAGCCTGATTAAATCAAGCATCAGACCAGTAAATATCCATGTAACCCCAGTCACCTGAACTTTCAGACACACCCAATGCTTCCCACACAGCTCTAGAGGCATCAACAATGTTGTTAGCGCAAGGAGGTTGATAGTCATGTTCATCATCACATCCCATAGTAGAGTCACACTCATCAACTACCATGGCCTTAACACTTTTTCCATTACCATAAATGTTAATGTAGTTCAAGCACCTACTCCCTTCGTTATACCACCCTGTGGAAAGTGCAACCACTGGTGTATCATCCGGGTGGTACCGGTTGTCGCATTCTGATGGTCCACCCCCATCACCGCCCTCCGCGAAGCTGTTGAGAGTTAATGTTGCCTTGGTTTGGCCGGACACCATAGGCGAGCACCTGTAGATAGGATAAAGCTTGCCTTGTTTACAGCAATCTGAGTCATCCTCTTGGTTGCATTGGTCTGGAGGGGCTTTTCTCCCTCTTATGTTGCCACTTGGCTTGCAAGTCTGACCCTCAACTCTTAAAACATGTGTGAGAAGAAATATAACGCAAACAAATAGAAGAACAGTACTACTTGAAGAAACTTGCTTCTTCATGATCTTGTATTTCTTTTTGGAGAATTAATTTATCTTCTCTTCTTTGTTTTGCTGGTTTGGTGTGAAGAACTTGGATTGGTGAAACGCTATTTATAGACTAGCAACTTAATTAAGATGTCCTATTTTAACATCAAAAAACAGACAATACTGAAGCCTTTATTGGTATCAAAGTTAGAAGAGCATATAGAAGTGTTTGATTATGACCCAATATGTGAATGCATATTAGTCGGTTATTATATATATGCATATATAATACAACGAAAAAAGAGATTTATGAGACAGCAAGAGTACATTTCTTGGTCGATTACTTCCTAATAAAATAATATAAGAATATTCTTATAGGGTAAAATCCAAATATGATTTTAAATTATAATTTTATTGATCACTATTTTTTTAAATTAAATGAAAAAGAATGCTTCAAATAAAAATTATATGAAAAGAAAAATTACGGTTAATATATGCTTTTGCATCGTGTTACCGAATAAGTTACCTATCACTTGAATCATTCTATTCATTTCAATTCACAAAAGAAAGCATAAAGTAATTAATTATAACTCTTGCACATCAAGATTATGAGCATTTTTTAATATATTAAACATATTAATTAAATTCATTAAATAAAATTAAAATCATATCATGTGTATAGCTAGATATGTGTAAATACACATATAGTGCACATTGAAAATATTTTTTAATTAATTGATTAAAATTGTGATTCTTAACATAAATATTCTCCATACGGGAACAAAAAAGAACTAGTGAGCGACCCGAAATTAACTAGCATTCGAATTAAGTTTTATTCATTAGTTAATTTTACAGATTACATATACAATTATTTACATGCTGATAAAAAAAAGAAAAAAAAAAAAAACTATATCTACATATTATTTGGAGGCTGATAAAAAAAGGACGTCAAATTTTCAATTTCTTTCATTTTGGTACTGATATTGAGTTAAATGACCAGCTCAATATAGGCCCAAAAAACTTAATAAAACAGGGAGCAATTACGTCTTGTAGCTAAATAAAAAATATTATGTCAAAATATAAAATGTGTTTGGATATATTTTTAAAATTATATTTTTAAAAATGAAAAACATGTTTTCAAAATAACTTTTTCAAAAATGATAATATATTTAGTAGCATTTTTTAAAATATAATTTGATAATGAAAAATGATAAAAAGTTATTTGACAACATTTTTACAAATAGGTAAAAACTGGAAATATATTTGGATGAAAATTATTTTTAAAAATGACGATATGACTATTAAAAGTGAGTGTTTTTAACTTTTTAAGTTTTACTATATAAAAGAAAATGATTTTTGAAATGATAGAAAACGAAAAAAAAAAAAATCATTTTTTACTTTTATCTTAAATTTTACTGTGCATTTTTGAAAATATATTTTTCATTTCCGAAAATATATTTTTAAAAAATATTGACAAATACGTTTTTTAGCGTTTTTTGTTTTTAAAAAGGGCAAATTGCACAAACCAACCTTAGGTTTGACGAAATTTCATAAATATTAAGATATTTGGATAACTCGTACGGATACTACCTGAGGTTTCAAAAATTCTGCATAAACCTCTCCTGACGTCAGTCACCCATTAGTCAACCATTGCTAATTCAAAATTTTGAAGGGTAAAATGGTCAATTCACATATAATAAATATTTTAATTAAAAATAATATTTTCAATTACTAAACTAATATTATAATATTTTTTTTAAAAAAAAAAAAACAAACCACCATCTTCTTCTACCTCCCTCATCTCCATCTTCTACATTTATGAAAATCATCAAATCATTCATCATCATCAAACCAACCAAATCAATTATCATTATCAAACAACCAAATCAAACAAAAATATATTAAAGTCATGAAAATTGAAAATATTAAACAAAAAAAAGAAAAAGCATGATCTCCATGGGAGACCAGATCTGGTCTCCCATGGACATCGACCGTCTCCATCACTGGAGACGGCGGCGTCTCCAGCGATGGAAACGGTGACCAGCGATCCCGTCTCCATCGCTGGTCAGATGGCATCACTGGTCGAGACCAGCGATGGATCTCCATCGCTGGTCTACGGCAACCAGCGATGGAGATCGCTGGTCTACGGCGACCAGCGATGCCGTCTCCATCGCTGGTCGAGACCAACGATGGTCATCACATGGAGACGGCGACCAGCGATGCTGTCTCCATCACTGGTTTACGGCAACCAGCGATGCCGTCTCCAGACCAGCGATGGAGATCGCTGGTCTACGGCGACCAGCGATGCCGTCTCCATCGCTGGAGATTACTCCAGCAATGGATCTCCGGTCTACGGCGACCAGCGATGCCATCTACATCGCTGGAGATGCCGCCGTCTCCAGCGATAGAGACGGTCGGTCTCCATGGGAGACTAGATCTGGTCTCCCATTGAGATCAGTTTTTTTTCTTTTTTTAATTTTTTTTTGTTTTATTTTTAAATTAAATTAAAAAAATATATAATATATTAATTTTAAGTTTATTGAAGGGTATTTTAGTCTTTTTATACTTTTAAGCATGGACCATCAGGATTTAACTGTTGTTGACTGACGGCAGGGGAGGTTCGTGTAGAGTTTTTGAAACCTCAGGTAGTGCCTGTATGAGTTAACCAAACATTATAATATTTGTGTAATTTCGTCAAACCTCAGGGGAGGTTTGTGTAATTTGCCCTTTTAAAAACAAAAAACAGTTTTTTAAAATGGAGTCAAACACCACCTAATAGTTTTATTCATTTATTCTTTTTTTTTTTTTTTTCGTTTTGTCAATCAGCAGCAACAACAGCCAAAGGCCCAAAGCTTTCAAATGCTCATATTTATTATCCATTTTTCTAAATTGATTTAACCGATTAAATTTAGTTAATAACCGATTTAATTAACCTAATTGATCAATTGATTTATGAAGCTATTAGAAACCCCAAAATTCTAACCAAACTGAAGTTTGTTTTTTGTGCTTTTAAATATGTTTTACTTTTTATAGTTTAATTTACCTTGCAACGATTTACAATATCCTGAAACTCGCTAACTAAATTAATTTTTGAAATCAATAATTAAATAAAAAAATAAATTTGATGGGTTCTCTCTAGTGATCTACTGTAGAAAAAATAGCTGTAGCATCCCAAAGTATTTTTGATATGATGATTTGTTAATTTCTTTTGGTAATTTTATCGTGAAAGGAAATCGTTTGAGAATATACAGATTTCTTCACGTCACTTTATGTTTTTCTAATAAAAACCCATGAAAACAAACTAGAACAATTTAAAAGGTTGCCTGGTCATAAAATTGCCTTGGTGGGTTGGTGTGGTTGGTTTTATGTTTATGAAGATACATTATTGTTTTGAACAATTTTCTTTATTTCCTATATTGATGTTGTCAATACATTGCAGAATCATATTACATTTTTTTCAATAACTTCAAATTTGATACACCAAAAAGAGAAATCTCTCATGTATACATATAATAATTGAAAAGATTGGATATAGTAAACACTAAGCAAACACAACCTTTGTAATATTTCTTGCATTGTATAGTTAAAAAAAAAAAAAAAAAAAAAAAAAGAAAAAAGGAAAAAGACAGAGGATTCTAATTATACTATTTCATGCATGCATATATAACTTAGCCTTGGTAAGCATATAATTAAATATAGTGATGAGGATCAATTGAAACATGGATCATCAAGCATCAGACCAGTAGATATCCATGTAACCCCAGTCACTTGAACTTTCTGACACACCCAATGCTTGCCAAACAGCTCTGGAGGCATCAACAATGTTGTTAGCACAAGGAGGTTGATAGTCATGATCAGCATCGCATCCCACAGTAGAGTCACACTCATCAACTACTTTGGCCTTAACACTCTTTCCATTACCATAAATCGTAATGTAGTTCAAGCATCTGCTCCCTTTGTTATACCAACCTGTTGAAAGTGCAACCACTGGTGTATCATCCGGGTGGTACTTGTTGTCACATTCTGATGGTCCACCCCCATCACCGCCCTCGGCGAAGCTGTTGAGAGTTAATGTTGCCTTGGTGTGGCCGGACACCTTAGGTGAGCACCTGTAAATAGGATAAAGCTTGCCTTGTTTACAGCAATCAGAGTCGTTCTCTTGGTTGCATTGGTCTGGAGGAGCTTTTCTCCCTCTTATGTTGCCACTGGGCTTGCATGTTTGACCCTCAACACTTACAAAATTTATGACAATAAATATAACGCAAACAACTAGAAAAATACTGCTTGAAAAAATTTGCTTCTTCATGATCTTGTATCTCTTTTTAGAGAGTTTATCCTGCTCTTTTTTACTTTGCTGGTTGGTTTGGTGTGGTGTGAAGAACTAGAATTGGTGAATGCTATTTATAGACGAGCAATTTAAGATGCCGTCATCTAACATGAAAAAACAGACAATGTTGAGGCGTTTATTGTATATATCAAGTTAGAAGGGCGCATAAAAGCGTTTGATTATGAACCAAAATATGAATGCCGTAATTAAGTTATTATATAGGCATATATAAATATAATACAACAAAAAAGAGATCCATTATGACCTTTTTTCTATAGGATAATATTTGATAAACTCAAATCCGTCTTGACTTATGAGTTTAAAAGTGAGACAGCAAGGTTACATTTTTTTGTCGATTACTACCTGATAAAATAATATAAGAATATACTTAGCCGTATGATTTAAATAGAGCTTGAAACGTAATTTTATCAATTATTATTATATTAAATTAAATAAAAAATTACGAATTATACATGGTTATAGACAAGCTAAGTGCATCATTTTACCCTTAATATTCTTGCGGATCATGATTACTAGTCCTTAATATATTAGATATCAATGCATGTATTAATTAAATTCATTAAATAAATCATATTATATACATGAAAAATATGACAAATTATTTAGCTCTAGTTGGATGGATGTATGCATGTACATACAGTGTTGAGAGGATTTTTTTTCCATTTAGTTGATGAAGATCGTGATTCTTAATATAAATATTCTTGAAAAGAGAGTAAAAAGAACTAGTGCATGACCCAAATTAGCTAGCATTCAAATTAAGCTGTATGCATTAGTTAATTTTGCAGCATATGTATACAATTATCTAAAGGCTGATAAAAAGAAGTAATATATTTGCATACTATTTGGAGGCTGAAAAAAAATTATGTCAAATTTCCAAATTTTTTTTTTTTTTTTAATAAAATGTAAAAAATTATTATTAAATAAAAATGTAAAAAATTAAGGGCGAAATCTTATATATGGGCCGCTGCTAATGCCGAATTAAAGACCGGCCCAATATAAGCCTAATAGATTCAATAAAACGGAGGCGACTGCCATATGTAGCTAAAATACCAAGGTCAAAAAACAATTCGTTGGTTCACTCAATCAGCTGCAAGAACTGCCAAAGCTTTCATTTTTCTCATTCACGTTTGATCCAAATCGTCGATATTTATCATCCATTTTTACAAATTAATCCAATCAGTTAAAGTTGGTTAAGTTGATTTTTAAATTAACTAGTAGTCAACCAAATCGACTAGTTAATTTATAAATCTAATGAAAACCCGAAAATTCTATCCAAACTAAGGTTTATTTTTGTGTTTTTATTTTGTATAGATTTATTATCTTGCAATGATTGATCCTGAAGCTCACAAGCTAACTTAAAGAACATAAAATTTTTGAAATAAAAAATTAAATTAATAAATAATTTTGATGCTCTCCAGTCTCTCCTGTATAATAATAGTTGCAGAATCCGCAACTATTTTTGTGGTGTTTATTTGTTGATTTATTTGGTAATTTTATTGCTGAAGGAATCCGTTCGGAGAACGGACAGAATCTTTCTTTCACTCATCGTTTTTCCAGTGAAAACACATGAAAAACAACTGGAACACTTTAAAAGGTTGCTTTGTTTTAGTTAGTATGGCTGTATTATATATTTATATTATGTTGTTAATATATTGCGGAATCTTGTTTTGTTTTTCATTAAAACTTCAATCTTGAAACACCAGAAATCTCACATATATTAAAAGTATTGGATACAGGAAATAATTATAAGTAAACACGACCTTGTAATATTTCTAGCATCATAACATATAATAAACAGGAAGCTGAAAGTACTTTTTCATGCGTAATTTAGCCAAAGGATGCATATAATTAGATATGGTGAGGATCAACTGAAACATTGATCATCAAGCATTGGACCAGTAGATATCCATGTAACCCCAGTCACTTGAACCTTCAGACACACCCAGTGCTTCCCAAACAGCTCTGGAGGCATCAACAATGTTGTTGGCACAAGGAGGCTGATAGTCATGGACATCATCACATCCCATAGTAGAGTCACACTCATCAACTACTTTGGCCTTGACACTTTTTCCGTTACCATAAATGGTAATGTCCTTCAAGCATCTACTCCCTTTGTTGTACCATCCTGTTGAAAGTGCAACCACTGGTGTATCATCCCTGTGGTACTGGTTGTCACATTCCGATGGTCCACCCCCATCACCGCCCTTCGCAAAGCTGTTGATTGTTAAGATTGCCTTGGTGTGGCCAGACACCTTAGGCGAGCACCTGTAAATAGGATATAGCTTGCCTTGTTTACAGCAATCAGAGTTGTTCTCTTGGTTGCATTGGCCTGGAGGGGGTTTTCTCCCTCTTATGTTGCCACTAGGCTTGCAAGTCTGGCCCTCAATGGTTAAAAAATTTGAGACTACAAAAAGTAAGCAGACAACTGCAAAAACAGTGCTTGAACTAACTTGCCTCTTCATTTTTTTTTTTTTTTCAATCGTCTCTTGCTCTTGCTAGTTTGGTGTGAAGAGCTTGAATCGAAGAAACTATATATATAGGGAAGAGCAACATAAGATGGTGACTTTTAACAGGAAAAAACTGACAATTTTGAGGCCTTAGTTGTGCCAAAGAAATAATAACACATATAAGTGTTTGATAATGACCTGAATAAATTAACTCGCATATATAACAAAAAGACGGCAAACGGAAAACGAATCTTTTTTGCTGTCAATATTGAGCTCAAATTCTTTATGAGTTAATGGATAAGATAATATTTATGTTAAGTTCAGATATAACGTCCCAGTGCATGACACTTAGAATAAGAGATGAGAATATTAACGCTGAAAGACATTTTTTTCATTCTCGTCTGATGGAGACAAATTTTTTCATTCAGTTTTTGGAATTATCACAGACTGAAACTACTATGGAATTCCAGCTCAGTTTGAAACATTTGGCCAATAATGTTTGACACTGCATGTCTATTACGAATAACAGTGACATTATCAGAAACTGAACGAATCTACCAAATACTAAGACTAGAAATCTTATTTGTCAATGAATAAGTTACAATAATAATTCTTGAAAGTAGCTTCGTCATTAATGAACATTTTTGGAGATCAAATTTATACATTTTGATTTTGGCTTCTTCTTTATTAGTGAAAATTTGCATCATAATGCATTCGACAATTAACTGATCATTTAAAACACGTTTTTATTGATAACCAATCAATCCAAAAATTTAAACTGATATCATAAAATAACCCAACTAATAACAAAAAAATTTTAAACACATCTTATGTCCTAGATTGATTGATTTAATATATGAACCAAACCTAAATATAAACACACAACAAATTCAAATAGTATAATCACATAGGTGAAATGGAACAAAATAAACTCTAATAGTATGATAATAACCAACATGTCCAAAAACAGAATCTGATTGGATTCAACTAATGATATCATCGTATAAAGCTGTCTAACAAGTACCAAGACTAGGAATCTTAGTTGTCTATGAATAAGTTACAATAATGATTGTACAAAGTAGCTTAGTCATTAACGAATACTTTCGGTGATGATTTTGGCTTCTTCTTTACTAGTGATAATATGTATCATAATACGGTTGACAATTAACTAATTTATTAAAGTTTATTATTATTGATAACCAACTGATCCAAAACTTTAAATTGATATCAAATAACCCAACTAATAAAATAAGAATTTTGAACACACCTAATGTGTTAGAACTGATTGTTTTGATACATGAACCAAACCTAAATATATACACACAACAAATTCAAATATAAAATATAATCACATAGGTAAAATGAAACAAAATAAACTTTGATCCTATCATAATAACCACCATGTCTGAAAACTAAACCTGATTGGATTCAATTAATAATATTGTTGTATAAAGCTCTCTCAAACAATTATCACTAACCTAACTGCAGTCCAAAAGATCTCTAATTAATTATGATAAACAGGTTAATTTGTATGCAATCAATTTGTTTTATTGCACCTAGTTTATTCGACATGCACAAGCAAGAAGGTCATTACCTTGTTTCTACCATTAACTCAAAAACTTATTATGAGACAAGCAAACTACAAATTTCTTAAACTCCTCTGCCAAAACAAAATAAATAATATAACACATGTCAGCCAAGATCCTCTGAAGTTTTAATGTGAAACAACCAAGAAAAACGTCCCAGTCACACATCCACAACTTTGCAGTATTATCATTTTAGATGAATCTGTGATGTTGTTTCATTGTCATCTTAATGGTACACCCGCTCTGTTATCAAATGTTTTAGGAAAGTTTGTTTGATTATTTCTTACAGTAAACATTATAGAATTTCAATTAAACAATGATGATCTGCTGCTATAAAATTATTTATAGATTAAAGATGACAATATGATTACTGGGAAATATAGGTAATTCCAAGCTGAGAATACACTTCACATGTCTAATTTAGGTTAAACAGATTGAAGTTCCATTTTTATTGCTTCAAATGTCAATACAGTACAACTTTCACATAATAGAAAAGGGACAGCAAGAGTCAGTACTCTTTCATTATTCATTCTTTATTAAAGTTTATCACAAGACTGATAGGAAAAAAAAGAAAATTAAGCATCAGACCAGTAGATATCAAGTCCACCCCACTTGTCATGAGGCACCCCAAGAGCCTTCCAAACAGCTTTAGAGGCATCAACAATGTTATTATCACAAGGGGGCTGATAATCATGCTCTTGGTCACACCCCATTGTTGAGTCACACTCATCCACAACCTTGGCCCTGACACCTTTTTCCATTACCATATATGTTAATGAAGTTCAAGCATCTACTTCCTTTGTTATACCATCCTGTTGACAATGCCACCACAGGATCATCATCTGAGTGGTATTTATGGTCACATTCTGACTCCCCACCACCATCTCCATGCTTTTGAAAGCTGTTGAGTGTTAAAAACCCTTTTGTGTGGCCTGAAACTGGAGGAGAACAATTGTAAATTGTGTAGGTTTCACCATCTTTGCAGCAATCAGAGTAGTTTTCTTTGTTACATTGTCCTGGAGGTGGGTTTTCTCCCCTTTAGTTTGCCACTAGGCTGGCATGTTGACCTGCTACGCTGACTATGACAAGTACAAGAAAGCTAAAAAGAACAACCATAGAAGAAACTTGCTTCTTCATCTTGTAATTCTTCTTTTGTTTTGTGATGGTTTTGGATGGAGAAGCCATATCGGTGGTCGACCATACATAGACTTTGGAAATCAATCAATTATTGGTAGTTCAAAAATTAAGCAATTAAAAATATGATTTTGAGTTAATTTTATGGTCAGTTGTCACGTAAAAATTTATAATATTCATTAGAAATATCGAACTAAGTGACATATAGTAGAACAATGAAAATCTAGTATGGTATCATAGTTTCTAAGTGTTAGGTTGCTTCAAAATTTCTTTAATTTAATTACTTTTTGTATTTATTGGTTGATGTGTACTTGAATACAGTAACAAACTTGGAAACTTGTGTGTCTTTTGTGATCTTATTGCTGCAGAAGTGCTAACAAATTGATGGGAAATTACAGTTTCATAGCATTGATGTGGGTTTGAATCTCATCAAGCATGTTTATAAATATATCTGAAATATTATAGAAACAAATTTTCAAATCAATTTAGATTTCAAAATATAAGAATAAATTGTTAGTGTAATAAGGACAGAATCTTGTAAATCCAAAGCAAAATCGACAGCAGAGAGACAGCTTATCACCATTTACATTGTTCCTTGATTGATCCCTGTTAGATTTCCTTGGATATTTTTTTTTTTCCGAAACTCTCTAAAAGCTTTTTATTGTTATTATTTTAACTAGAATATTGGGCATCAACTAAGTTTAAATTAATAAATCTGATCAAATCCTTGGATTTTTTTTTTTTTTCCCGAAACTCTCTAAAAGCTTTTTATTGTTGTTATTTTAACTGGAATATTGGGCATAAGCTAAGTTTAAATTAATAAATCTGATCAAATCTTGATGCGATGATGATTATTATTATTATTATTGGGACCTGCACCGAATGCTGCTAAAACCCCGTTGTGATAGGATTTTGTAGCGCGGCTCAAGGCTCTTCTTCTAAAAGGTGAGAAATGGCAACCCACACAAAGTAGAAAATTTGCTCATATTTTAGATGAGACTTATGTGAGTTGAACCCACAACTATAAAGATAAGAAGTGAGTGGACTTGGTCTTCCTATTGGACCAAAACCGTTTTCTGAATTTTAATGCAAATTAAGCATTACATATCACAAATATATAATGCAATTTTTATCAAAATTTCTTATGTAAAGAGGTAGCTACCATTTTTTATATGTTTTCGGTCACTATTGTGGTTTTACACAATTAATGTAGTAATTTTATAAAGACAATCTAACTAGAGAGACTAGTGAGTAGTTAATTTATTTATAAATGCAATTCAATAGCTATTTATTATATAATGCATGCACGTAGGTTAGCCAAATCCGTAGAAAAAAAATAAGTAGACAAATCAATGAAGATGCATGATTGTGATGATAAATGCGTGCTTGATGAGGTAATATACATAACTAGTCTCCATCAACAAAAAGATAAAGAAATTAACTCCATTTGTCAACTGCTTATTAATTACTGTCGTCATAAACTAGGAAGATTAGAGCAAAACTCTCATTCCGTTGCAAGTCTTTATATAAGTTAGAAATATAAATATTAAAAAATTATTAAATACATTTCATATATAATATATTCTTTATTCAATTTATATATCATGTGACATAATTTAAATAGAAGAAGTACCAACATCAAGTATACTTTAAGTTTAACCATAAATATAACTATTAATAGCAAATGCATTGTTGTCCCTCATATAATTAGAAATTCACTAATCAATAATAAGGATAATCTAGCCTAGTTTAGCCTCAGTCTTCATTGCTTGTAAAATGACATTGGTCATTTAACATTTTAACTTGAAGCAAATAACACGTGGCATACACGTCCTTAATGATATTATAAATGGTACAGAAACATTATTAAAAAATTTAATTGAATATAACTAATTAGTTTAGGGTCAAACAAATGCTACTTTATAATGGAATTTTTATTGTGTGGTTCGTGGATAAAACAAATTATATTACGATATAATATGATTTTTTTTTTATGATCGACCGTCAGCCTTTAAACAACGTTCAAAATTATATACAAAAATTATGGTCCAAATCTTTCGGAATTTTATTATGGGCCGTACTAACACAAAATGAAAGACAGGCCCATATAGGCCTTATAAAAGGTTGTGTTTCTCCAACAAAATACTAGTTGTCATTGACTCATCGACCATTGTCTTCCAAGCTTCTTTCATTTTTTAATTTTGATGCATAAGGTATAATGAAAACATATCAATCTGTAACTTCTAATTTTGATACACAGCAGCCTTTCATATTTTTTAAGAAAAAGAGATAACAAAGTAGTTATAATTTATAAAGTTAAAAACCACACAAAACAAACTTTTACGACTCCATTCTCCATATATAATTTAGCCTGATTAAATCAAGCATCAGACCAGTAAATATCCATGTAACCCCAGTCACTTGAACTTTCAGACACACCCAATGCTTCCCACACAGCTCTAGAGGCATCAACAATGTTGTTAGCGCAAGGAGGTTGATAGTCATGTTCATCATCACATCCCATAGTAGAGTCACACTCATCAACTACCATGGCCTTAACACTTTTTCCATTACCATAAATGTTAATGTAGTTCAAGCACCTACTCCCTTCGTTATACCACCCTGTGGAAAGTGCAACCACTGGTGTATCATCCGGGTGGTACCGGTTGTCGCATTCTGATGGTCCACCCCCATCACCGCCCTCCGCGAAGCTGTTGAGAGTTAATGTTGCCTTGGTTTGGCCGGACACCTTAGGCGAGCACCTGTAGATAGGATAAAGCTTGCCTTGTTTACAGCAATCTGAGTCATCCTCTTGGTTGCATTGGTCTGGTGGGGCTTTTCTCCCTCTTATGTTTCCACTTGGCTTGCAAGTCTGACCCTCAACGCTTAAAACATGTGTGAGAAGAAACATAACGCAAACAAATAGAAGAACAGTACTACTTGAAGAAACTTGCTTCTTCATGATCTTGTATTTCTTTCTGGAGAATTAATTTATCTTCTCTTCTTTGTTTTGCTGGTTTGGTGTGAAGAACTTGGATTGGTGAAACGCTATTTATAGACCAGAAACTTAATTAAGATACCGTCTTTTAACATAAAAAAACAGGACAATGCTGAGGCCTTTATCGGTATCAAAGTTAGAAGAGCATATAGAAGTGTTTGATTATGACCCAATATGTGAATGCATATTAGTCGGTTATTATATATATGCATATATAATACAACAAAAAAAGAGATTTATGAGACAGCAAGAGTACATTTCTTGGTCGATTACTTCCTAATAAAATAATAAAGAATATTCTTATAGGGTAAAATCCAAATATGATTTTAAATTATAATTTTATTGATCACTATTTTTTTAAATTAAATGAAAAAGAATGCTTCAAATAAAAATTATATGAAAAGAAAAATTACGGTTAATATATGCTTTTGCATCGTGTTACCGAATAAGTTACCTATCACTTGAATCATTCTATTCATTTCAATTCACAAAAGAAAGCATAAAGTAATTAATTATAACTCTTGCACATCAAGATTATGAGCATTTTTTAATATATTAGACATATTAATTAAATTCATTAAATAAAATTAAAATCATATCACATGTATAGCTAGATATGTGTAAATACATATAGTGTACGTTGAAAATATTTTTTAATTAACTGATTAAAATTGTGATTCTTAACATAAATATTCTCCATATGGGAACAAAAAAGAACTAGTGAGCGACCCAAATTAACTAGCATTCGAATTAAGTTTTATTCATTAGTTAATTTTACAGATTACATATACAATTTTTTACATGCTGATAAAAAAAAAGAAGAAAAAAGAAAAAAAAAAGAAACTATATCTACATATTATTTGGAGGCTGATAAAAAAAGGACGTCAAATTTTCAATTTCTTTCATTTTGGTGCGGATATTGAGTTAAATGACCAGCTCAATATAGGCCCAAAACACTTAATAAAACAGGGGGCAATTACGTTTTATAGCTAAATAAAAAATATTACGTTAAAATATAAAATACGTTTGGATATATTTTTAAAAATGAAAAGCATGTTTTCAAAATAACTTTTTCAAAAATGATAATATATTTAATAACATTTTTTAAAATATAATTTGATAATGAAAAATGATAAAAAGTTATTTGGTAGCATTTTTATAAATAGGTAAAAATTGAAAATATATTTAGATGAAAATTAGTTTTAAATAACGATGTGATTGTTAAAAATGAATGTTTTTATTTTTTTAAGTTTTACTATATAAAAGAAAATGATTTTTGAAATAATAGAAAACGAAAAAAAAATAATTTTTTTTTTTACTTTTACCTTAAGTTCTACTACAAATTTTTGAAAACATGTTTTTCATTTCCGAAAATATATTTTTGAAAAATATTGACAAACACGTTTTTGAGCGTTTTTTGTTTTTAAAAATAAAAAACAGTTTTTAAAAATGAAGTCAAGCACCACCTAATAGTCTTATTTATTTATTCTTTTTTTTTTTTTCGAGGCACTAGCTGGTTTTCTTAATCAGCTGCGACAACAGCCAAAGGCCCAAAGCTTTCAAATGCTCATATTTATTATCCATTTTTCTAAATTGATTCAACCGATTAAATTTAGTTAATAACCGATTTAATTAATCTAACCGACCAATTAATTTATGAAGCCATTAGAAACCCCAAAATTCTAACCAAACTGAAGTTTGTTTTTTGTGCTTTTAAATATGTTTTACTTTTTATAGTTTAATTTACCTTGCAACGATTTACAATATCCTGAAACTCGCTAACTAAATTAATTTTTGAAATCAATAATTAAATAAAAAAATAAATTTGATGGGTTCTCTCTAGTGATCTACTGTATAAAAAATAGTTGTAGCATCCCAAACTATTTTTGATATGATGATTTGTTAATTTCTTTTAGTAATTTTATCGTGAAAGGAAATCGTTTGAGAACATACAGATTCCTTCACGTCACTTTATGTTTTTCTAATAAAAACCCATGAAAACAAACTAGAACAATTTAAAAGGTTGCCTGGTCATAAAATTGCCTTGGTGGGTTGGTGGTGGTTGGTTTTATGTTTATGAAGATACATTATTGTTTTGAACAATTTTCTTTATTTCCTATATTGATGTTGTCAATACATTGCAGAATCATATTACATTTTTTTCAATAACTTCAAATTTGATACACCAAAAAGAGAAATCTCTCATGTATACATATAATCATCGAAAAGATTGGATATAGTAAACACTAAGCAAACACAACCTTTGTAATATTTCTTGCATTGTATAGTTAAAAAAAAAGAAAAAAGAAAAAAGACAGAGGATTCTAATTATACTATTTCATGCATGCATATATAACTTAGCCTTGGTAAGCATATAATTAAATATAGTGATGAGGATCAATTGAAACATGGATCATCAAGCATCAGACCAGTAGATATCCATGTAACCCCAGTCATTTGAACTTTCTGACACACCCAATGCTTGCCAAACAGCTCTGGAGGCATCAACAATGTTGTTAGCACAAGGAGGTTGATAGTCATGATCAGCATCACATCCCACAGTAGAGTCACACTCATCAACTACTTTGGCCTTAACACTCTTTCCATTACCATAAATCGTAATGTAGTTCAAGCATCTGCTCCCTTTGTTATACCAACCTGTTGAAAGTGCAACCACTGGTGTATCATCCGGGTGGTACTTGTTGTCACATTCTGATGGTCCACCCCCATCACCGCCCTCGGCGAAGCTGTTGAGAGTTAATGTTGCCTTGGTGTGGCCGGACACCTTAGGTGAGCACCTGTAAATAGGATAAAGCTTGCCTTGTTTACAGCAATCAGAGTCGTTCTCTTGGTTGCATTGGTCTGGAGGAGCTTTTCTCCCTCTTATGTTGCCACTGGGCTTGCATGTTTGACCCTCAACACTTACAAATTTTGTGACAATAAATATAACGCAAACAACTAGAAAAATACTGCTTGAAAAAATTTGCTTCTTCATGATCTTGTATCTCTTTTTAGAGAGTTTATCCTGCTCTTTTTTACTTTGCTGGTTGGTTTGGTGTGGTGTGAAGAACTAGAATTGGTGAACGCTATTTATAGACGAGCAATTTAAGATGCCGTCATCTAACATGAAAAAACAGACAATGTTGAGGCGTTTATTGTATATATCAAGTTAGAAGGGCGCATAAAAGCGTTAGATTATGAACCAAAATATGAATGCCGTAATTAAATTACTATATAGACATATATAAATATAATACAACAAAACAGAGATCCATTATGACCTTTTTTCTATAGGATAATATTTGATAAACTCAAATCCGTCTTGACCTATGAGTTTAAAAGTGAGACAGCAAGAATACATTTGTTTGTCGATTACTACCTGATAAAATAATATAAGAATATATTTAGCCGTATGATTCAAATAGAGCTTTGAAATGTAATTTTATCAATTATTATTATATTAAATTAAATAAAAAATTACGAATTATACATGGTTATAGACAAGCTAAGTGCATCATTTTACCCTTAATATTCTTGCGGATCATGATTACTAGTCCTTAATATATTAGATGCATGTATTAATTAAATTCATTAAATAAATCATATTATATACATGAAAAATATGACAAATTATTTAGCACTAGTTGGATGGATGTATGCATGTACATACAGTGTTGAGAGGATTTTTTTTCCATTTAGTTGATGAAGATCGTGATTCTTAATATAAATATTCTCGAAAAGAGAGTAAAAAGAACTAGTGCATGACCCAAATTAGCTAGCATTCAAATTAAGTTGTATGCATTAGTTAATTTTGCAGCATATGTATATAATTATTTAAAGGCTGATAAAAAGAAGTAATATATTTGCATACTATTTGGAGGCTGATTAAAAAAAATTATGTCAAATTTCCAATTTTTTTTTTTCATTTTAATAAAATGTAAAAAATTATTATTAAAAAAATTGTAAAAAATTAAGGCCTAAATCTTATATATGGGCCGCTGGTAATGCCGAATTAAAGACCGGCCGAATATTAGCCTAATGGATTCAATAAAACGGAGGTAACTGCCATATGTAGCTAAAATACTAAGGTTAAAAAACAATTCGTTGGTTCACTCAATCAGCTGCAAGAACTGCCAAAGCTTTCATTTTTCTCATTCACGTTTGATCCAAATCGTCGTTATTTATCATCCATTTTTACAAATTAATCCAATCAGTTAAAGTTGGTTAAGTTGATTTATAAATTAACTAGTAGTCAACGTAATCGACTAATTAATTTATAAATCTAATGAAAACCCTAAAATCCTATCCAAATTACTAAGGTTTATTTTTGTGTGTGTGTGTTTTTTTTTTTTTATAGATTTATCATCTTGCAATGATTGATCCTGAAACTCACAACCTAACTCAAAGAGCACAAAATTTTTGAAATAAAAAATTAAATTAATAAATAATTTTGATGCTCTCTAGTCTCTCCTGTATAATAATAGTTGCAGAATCCGCAACTATTTTTGTGGTGATTATTTGTTGATTTATTTGGTAAATTTATTGCTGAAGGTATCCGTTCGGAGAACGGACAGAATCTTTCTTTCACTCATCGTTTTTCCAGTGAAAACACATGAAAAACAACTGGAACACTTTAAAAGGTTGCTTTGTTTTAGTTAGTGTGGCTGTATTATATATTTATATTATGTTGTCAATATATTGGGGAATCTTGTTTTGTTTTTCATTAAAACTTCAATCTTGAAACACCAGAAATCTCACATATATTAAAAGTATTGGATACAGGAAATAATTATAAGTAAACACGACCTTGTAATATTTCTAGCATCATAACATATAATAAACGGGAAGCTGAAAGTACTTTTTCATGCATAATTTAGCCAAAGGATGCATATAATTAGATATGGTGGGGATCAACTGAAACAGTTGATCATCAAGCATCGGACCAGTAGATATCCATGTAACCCCAGTCACTTGAACCTTCAGACACACCCAGTGCTTCCCAAACAGCTCTGGAGGCATCAACAATGTTGTTGGCACAAGGAGGCTGATAGTCATGGACATCATCACATCCCATAGTAGAGTCACACTCATCAACTACTTTGGCCTTGACACTTTTTCCGTTACCATAAATGGTAATGTCCTTCAAGCATCTACTCCCTTTGTTGTACCATCCTGTTGAAAGTGCAACCACTGGTGTATCATCCCTGTGGTACTGGTTGTCACATTCCGATGGTCCACCCCCATCACCGCCCTTCGCAAAGCTGTTGATTGTTAAGATTGCCTTGGTGTGGCCAGACACCTTAGGCGAGCACCTGTAAATAGGATATAGCTTGCCTTGTTTACAGCAATCAGAGTTGTTCTCTTGGTTGCATTGGCCTGGAGGGGGTGTTCTCCCTCTTACTTTGCCACTGGGGTTGCAAGTCTGACCCTCGACAAAATTTGTGACAAGAAAAATAGCGCAAACAACTAGAAAAAAAGTGCTTGAGAGAACTTGCTTCTTCATTTTGTATTTGTTTTATTCTTCTCTTCTTTTTAACTAGTTTGGGTGCGAAGAACTTGAATTGGTGAACAGCTACTTATCGAGATCGTGAGGTGTCCCTTCTTTTAATTTATTTTTTCTTTTTTTAAAGATCAGACAGTGACTTTGGCCACGAAGAGCAGACAATTTAGAGGCCTTATACGATCCCAAATAAGAAGAGCCCTTTAAAGTGTATGATAGTGACCCAAAGCATATGCATATTGAGTCATTCTATATGCGTATATAATACAACAGAAAAAGAGATCCATTATGACCTTTATTTAAGACAATATTGCTTGATCACCTCAAATTTTTCTGAATTGATTACCCGATCATGCAAATGCATATTAGGTCATGATATATGGATATATAATACAACAAAAAAGAGATCCATTACGACCTTTCTTTCGGACAATATTGATAACCTCAAATTTTTCCGAATTGATTACCCAATCATGAATAATGTTTCAATAAGCTTGTGCATGATATCCAATTATATATTAATTTCATATTAAATAGTATAGTATTAGTGACTAGACATACATATTTACATGCGTTAAAGGATATCTCTTAAAATAAAGTACTTTCAATCTTTAATTATATGGAGCTTTTATTTGTTATAATACTAAAATTAATGTAAGTTTTTGAACTAGAGTAACCTTTCAATATGTGTTTTATTACAGTACCATCACTGTGAAGTTGATAACAAACTATATAGAGTTCACAATTTGTTAGCAATCTATAATTTGTGAGCATTAATAGTTTTAAAAAAACTCATGCATTTTGAAACTTTCATACTAATTTAAGATATTACAATCAATTAATGTTATTTTTTAAAATTTAGCTTAATATGTTTTGTATTGACGGTTAAATATCAATGGAGAATTTGACATTCAACTTAGAAGAAATATTATTGTACACAGTACCATACAATTTAATGAAAATTTTATGGTATGTAAGTGCGAGGCCAAAGGGGTGCTGGCAGGACAACGACACCCCCATTTTGTTTTAAAAATTTATGTACCTAAAAAGATTAGGCTTATTCTCAATTTTGTATATATAAGCTTATATGAACAGTAATTATATACTAATTTATTAATCTCTAAATAAATCTTTCTGACTCCACTCTCATGTGGTCCTTAATTTAATGTGATTGTATATATCACCCTTCTACTAACCTTAATTGGTTCATTTTTCTTTAGAGCAACTGATCTCTTCTAATTTCCAATAAGTTTTTATGCCCGGCAGATTATTCTTCCCATCGGGTCTAGCTAATTTTTATTCTTGTCGTTTTCAGTTATTATTATCTATGTACGAATAAGTGGCTTGCATATAAAACTTTTCTCTTATACCTTTCATTCCGTCCAAAATTGCATATATATATATATATATATATATATTATAAATGCTTTATAGACAGGAAAAATCGTAGGAAAATGATGACTCCCTTGTCCCATGTGGACAGCTACTTGTATCATTTACCTTCAAATTTGAAGCTATGAAATAGTCGTATGTTTACACAATATTTACATCATATTTCCATATATAACGTTAAAAACAACTCTCATACAGTTAATATTATTAAGTAACTTTCCAATGAAATTAAAATATGAAGCTTCAAATTTAGTAAACCAGAAATCTCACATGTATTTGAAATGGATATAGTAAAGTACATGACACAATTGACACAGCCATGTAATATTTCTAGCATCGTAATGTTTACATATGATAAACTTAACAACCGCAGGAAACTTAAACTGTTTCGTAAATAATTATACAATATGCTTGGTGAGTATCAACTGAAACATAGATCATCACGCATCAGACCAGTAAATATCCATGTAACCCCAGTCACTTGAACTTTCAGACACACCCAATGCTTCCCAAACAGCTTTAGAGGCATCCACAATGTTGTTAGCACAAGGAGGTTGATAATCATGATCACTATCACACCCCATAGTAGAGTCACACTCATCAACCACCTTGGCCTTAACACTCTTTCCATTTCCATGAATGTTAATGTAGTTCAAGCATCTACTTCCTTTGTTGTACCATCCTGTCGAAAGCGCAACCACTGGTGTATCATCTGGGTGGTACTGGTTGTCACATTCCGATGGACCACCCCCATCTCCGCCCTTGGCGAAGCTGTTGAGTGTTAAGGTTGCCTTGGTATCTCTAGACACCTTAGGCGAGCACCTATAAATAGGATAAAGCTTGCCTTGTTTACAGCAATCTGAGTCATTCTCTTGGTTGCATTGGTCTGGAGGGGGTTTTCTTCCTCTTACGTTGCCACTGGGCTTGCATGTCTGAGCCTCAACGCTTAAAAAATTTGTGACAAGAAATATAAGGCAAACAACTAGAAAAATAGTGCTTGAACAAACTTGCTTCTTCATCTTGGTATTTCTTTCAAATGTTGTCTTTTGGTGTTTGGTGTGTTGAAATTGAATTGAAGAAATGGTGTATATATATAGGGAAGAGCCTCATGGGCAAGTAAGCAAAATTAGGTGTTGTGTTGGGGCCTTGTGGCATTGAAAAATGACAATTTTGACGTCTATATGGTATTAAGAAGAGCTGTAAAAGGTATTTGAAGATGACCTGGATATTAAATTATGTCGTATACAACAAAATAGAGATCGATGGAGACGATAATATTGAGTTCAAATGCTAGTGAATGAGACGGCATGCAATTAATGAAGATAAAAAATTCTGCTAGGTACGCTGATTACTGCATATAAACAATATTATGAATATATTCGGCGTCTAGATCCTTATGCGTGACGGTTGCTCATTGGCATTAAATATCATAATTAATTCATGTCATTTGTTTACTTCAGATATATTAACCTGTTCAGAACTTTTGTATTGTTCATCACGGTGAATTCAAACATTTCAACTTATGAAAGGATTTATATCAAATTGTATATGTTATTCGACCTTGAAGATATTAGGTCTTTTTTAATATGTCTTGAAAGTTTAAAATGTTAATTAAAAATATTATGCATACTTTATTAAGATACTAACATATAATTTTTTATAATGTCAAACAATAAATTTTAATTTTTCTTTCACTTTATTTATCCTTAACATACTTATACAATCTATGATATTATGAAAGAAACGTTATCATAAAATAATAAAATTTTACAAAGTATAGCATCAGGAGAAATAATAGACATATGGTGTGTTTAAGAATACTCTAATTTATGAAATAATCACTTTGACATCAATGATCAAATTATACTTATCCTAAAGAAATTAATGACCAAATCAGCTCTTAGGGAATAGCTTTATGGGCTGACAAGTTAATTGCAAGTATGCCTTTGGAATGCTAATTCACACCGACTGTTCATCAATTTTTTAAAATTGTCCCTGTGGAGTTTACATCCTCTCCTTACTTGTTTTTTATTACAGTGTTATTCTACATATATATAGAAAGAAAAAGAGTAATTCTATCATCAGTGCCTCTTAATCATAAAAGGTTAAGACGAATCAATCAAATTCATTTATCATATTCTTTTTCATAAAACAAATTTTCTCTCCTATTTAATTCAAATACAATAAATGAATTTGATTGGTTCATCCTAATTGTTAAAGTTAAGAGACATTGATGGTAAAATTACCGCATATATATATCTTAATATTTGTTAGATGTCTACTGTGACCTATAAATAAAATCTACTTTACCTAATAACAGTTCATAAATCTACTTCGAGAACTAGGAAAAATCTACCTACACTTTCGTAGGAAAAATGCCACATTTTGTGGCTATATGAACTTGAAGCTTGCCCATGACAAAACATGGGCAAGCGGGGCGCCGACCACCATGGTAGCCCTCAAAGTTCTTATTAGGTTGTTTTTAAGAGTACTTGAGTTTGAATAAACCACTCATCTGCAGGATATAGAATGAAAAAAATAAATAATAAATAAATAATTAACCTTAATGAGTTTTGTGTCACTAGATTCGATAAAGATCAACTAAAGGTTAGACTAGGAATCTTAGAGAGAATGCAAACTCGAACGAAGAAGGTGTGGGGTTTGGTTTTGTCGCTCACACTAAATAATAGTAAGTAATACTAATTAAGCTGATTAATGAGTGCTTCTTTAGTTCTAATTTCTTTTTATTGTTTATATCTACTTTGCAGTTAGTCCATAACTTCCCATTAAGTTGTATGCACACGATGGAATATATATCAACTATGACTTGGGGATCCTCTCCTTGTATTTTACTTGACACTGTATAAAAGGAACTTGAGCTTAACGGATTACCTCTATGTATGAAAAAATAACAATAATAACAATTTTCTCCATTTATGAAAAAAAAAAATTATGTAACTATTTGTTTTTTATGTTGATATGTTACTTAATTATAAAGGGTCTTAAAAAACAAGATTAAAAGAGAATATTGATCATAATATTATATGTAACTTTAATTTTAATACATGAAGGGGAATTTAAATAGAAACAAGTAAACTACATTTTATTTTTAAGCTTAAAAACCACATCAAGTAAACTACATTTTATTTATAAGCTTAAAAACCACATCAAGTATCACGCTTTTACTGTTACATTAGACCAAATATATAAATATATATGCTGATCAGATTCAAGCATCAGACCAATAAATATCCATATAACCCCAGTCACTTGAACTTTCAGACACACCCAATGCTTCCCATACAGCTCTAGAGGCATCCACAATGTTGTTATCACAAGGAGGTTGATAATCATGCTCACTATCACACCCCATAGTAGAGTCACACTCATCAACTACCTTGGCCTTAACACTCTTTCCATTTCCATAAATGTTAATGTAGTTCAAGCATCTACTCCCTTTGTTATACCACCCTGTTGAAAGTGCAACCACTGGTGTATCATCCGGGTGGTACTGGTTGTCGCATTCCGACGGACCACCCCCATCACCTCCCTCTGCGAAGCTGTTGAGTGTTAATATTGCCTTGGTGTGGCCAGACACCTTAGGCGAGCACCGGTAAATAGGATAAAGCTTGCCTTGTTTACAGCAATCTGAGTCATTCTCTTGGTTGCATTGGTCTGAAGGGGCCTTTCTCCCTCTTATGTTGCCACTAGGCTTGCAAGTCTGGCCCTCGATGGTTAAAAAATTTGAGACTACAAAAAGTAAGCAGACAACTGCAAAAACAGTGCTTGAACTAACTTGCCTCTTCATTTTTTTTTTTTTCAATCGTCTCTTGCTCTTGCTAGTTTGGTGTGAAGAGCTTGAATCGAAGAAACTATATATATAGGGAAGAGCAACATAAGATGGTGACTTTTAACAGGAAAAAACTGACAATTTTGAGGCCTTAGTTGTGCCAAAGAAATAATAACACATATAAGTGTTTGATAATGACCTGAATAAATTAACTCGCATATATAACAAAAAGACGGCAAACGGAAAACGAATCTTTTTTGCTGTCAATATTGAGCTCAAATTCTTTATGAGTTAATGGATAAGATAATATTTATGTTACGTTCAGATATAACATCGCAGTGCATGACACTAAGAATAAGAGATGAGAATATTAACGCTTAAAGACATTTTTTCATTCTCGTCTGATGGAGACAAATGTTGGCCACGTCCTTATATATCTGTAGAAAGATGTTTTAAATTATTTAATTAAGATTTTGACTCTTAACATAAACAATATTGTCCATTATAGAAAAGAGGATATAGCTAGTGATAAATATGTACAGACTTTATATTTATCTGTAACTTTATAATATAGAAAGTAAAACCTATTTATTGGTCAAAAAGGTAAATAATCTATACAAGACAACTAAAATAATATATTCTATATAAGTTAACTAGAATCATATATTACATATATGAAAAATAGAAATGTCACACTAATGGTGTGACAGATATGATAGGAATTGATACAGTAACCTCCCTGCAAACTCAAGATGGCGAGATGAATATGAGCTTAAGTTTGGAAATCAATTCATGATAACATTTAGGATAATGAGATTTTGTGAAAATATCGACGGGCTAGTCAACAAAAAAGATCAAGTGACGTTTAACATCTAATAAACATATTGTCAAACAAAATGATAATTAATTTCAATATGTCTAGTACGTTCATGAAAGACATTATTGTGTGTAATTTGAATAGCACTATAATTATCACAGTAAAGAAGAGTAGTAGAGTTGTGATGAACTCTCATGTCTGTAAGTAGTCAACATAACCAAATAAGTTTTTGAGCAACATTTGTGAGCGTCTGATATTCAGCCTCCGTACTGGATTTTACTATAACACTCTATTTCTTAGTACATTATGAGATGAGTGAATCTCCAAGAATCAATGATAGATCATCGATTAGTGAGATCTCCAACCCAATCGGCATATGAGGAAGCATGTAACTCTAAGGAAGACTAAGTAGAAAAGTGTTTGATAATGACCCAAATAAATTAACTATCATATATAACCAAAAGATGGAAAATGAATCTTTTTACTATTAACGTTAAGCTCAAATTCTTTATGAGTTATAGGATAAGATAACATTTACTTATGTTAACAGGGTACCTCTGTTGCTATCTATTTATTGATTGATTCATAGCTATAAAGATAGAAAAAGAGAATGCAGGCCTTTAGATCTAAAGCTTCTCTTCTCTTAATATCAATTCTCTTGCTTTCAACCTGTCTGAGCATCATAGAAGCTCAACAATGCCGTCTAAGCGGCAAAATAAGAGGAAGAAAATCCCCTTCTGGACAATGCAACATAGAGGAAGACCCGGATTGTTGTGTACAAGGCAAGCACTACACCACCTACAAATGTTCACCACCAGTTTCCAGCCATACCAAGGCCTACCTCACTCTCAACGGCTTCGAGGCTGGTGGAGATGGCAATGCTTTGCCCAAATGTGACAGCAAATACCACTCAGATGACACCCCAGTTGTTGCATTATCAACTGGGTGGTTTGACAATAAGAGTAGGTGTCTTAACAACATCACCATTAGCGTTAATGGGCGCAGTGTTGAGGCCATGGTGGTGGATGAGTGTGATTCAACCATGGGGTGCGATTCAAAACATAATTATAAGCCTCCTTGCGCTAACAACATTGTCGTTGCTTCAAAGGCGGTCTGGAAAGCACTGCATATTCCTCTCACTCAATGGGGTGACCTTGATGTTAAATGGACTGATGCATAATTGCTCTTGGATGTATGAAAATGTTGTCACTCTTCTTGTTAGTTCTGTTGCAAGTGTTGGTGACATGCAGTCTAGTTAACAATATAGAATGCATGGTGCATGCTATGTGTATTGCATTTTTCTAGCACAGTGTTGTTCACAATTGCATATTTCTTTCGCTTCAATATTCCTTCCACTTATCTTCATTTGACCATTTTACTTCTTAAAATGTCTCATCATATCAACGCAGAGGTTCATCTGACAACTGGGCGTTTCCTCGAAGTAAATGCACAAGGTAGACAAGTTACAAGACACCGATGATTCAACAATAATAAAATCCCCCCACTTCACTTTTTTCAACAGTAACCTTGATTACAAACAGCATACAAAGAGTAAACCACCAAATTTTTCGTTGTTAAAACCTATCATAAGATGTATGTTAAGAGAGCTAAAATACGCGTTGGCTTTATATAGCTTGGGCAGAGCTGACAGCGTGGCCTGAGAAGTCTCACACAACCCATAACTTCAGCCTTGCAAATAACTCCTGTACATATGAATTTCAACAAAACCATCCATCTCTTTTAGATTGAGAAGCAGAAGATTGAAATAAAACGGCTTCCATATAAACTGCAACACCAAGTTTACGGTTCAAAGTGAAGATGATCCATACCTACAGGATGTACACTCATTTTAAACATAAAAACTAGAATGTTGTTAAGCTACAAATACGAGTACAACCCCATTCTGTCATGAATTAAATCAAGTGAGAATTGCTGAGCCCGAAATTAACAGTCTTCTACTCTGTTCTTAGACTTCACAAAATCAGATTCAAGTGGTCTTGCAACAACAAAATGTATACACATTACCCAAAAAACTAGCAGGGGAAGTTGTCAGTCTGTCACCCTCGCATTAAATCAATGTCAATATGTGCATTGCGCATATCCACTGGCTGTGAACCGGCCCATACACCCACCGAAGAAGTTGGAGTGAGATTTTGACTTGGCTGAACACTTGTTGGAGTCACCGGGTTGTCAACTGTCTGGTGTTCTAAGTTTCGTACACCTTCAGGAGCTTCCCCTTTCTTATTCTTCATCTTCGAACCTCCCCATAGGAAACTTCCCACTATTACCTGAGGAGTCATTCATCTCAGCCTCAGAAAAGATGATCAGTCACCTATATCACTATAATATTTGCTCATGCTACAGAATTTCATGAGTACCTAATGTTTGCAGAGATATTTTTCGAATTCTTAGTTTTTCGCAAGTTGGTTTGATTATCGAAATAGGATCAGTGGCCTATTTTCAACAGGTGCTCCAAAAGAGTCGATTTATTATTATGTCCTGCCTTTGTTAATGAGTAGTAAACCGACACAATGGAAAAGCAAAACATTTCATGGATGCCACCATAATTTAAAAGTTACCTGAACAGTGCTTGCGGCAATAAGCATTCCCCCAACTCCTCCACCAATGACGCGACCATCAGGACTAGCCAGGGAGACACTCAAACCACCAGTTCGATTGCGAGAGCCACCATTACCAGTGAGCAGGTAAGAGCCTGACAGACACAATATCTCGAAACGTCCCTATAGAAAACAAAATGCATCAATAAATTATGCAAAAGATGGAAGCTTCATGAGGGTGAGGGTTATTTTGTCCAAATTTAAAATGCATAGTATTAGTTTTAAGAGGTTGACAGTATAAAAAACCAGATATAGAAAGTATGATATGTTTGTATATGTGTGTGCATCGGTTGGTGGCCATTGTCATGGAAGTTCTGGTATGGAAAAGTAATGGTCTTAGCAACCCCTAATTCAAGATCACCTCAACATGTAGCAAAATGCTTAGTTGGAAGGAGAATCAGAGGAATTTTGGAATCAAGTATGTGAAAGTTAAGAGTAATTTTGGTAAATGCCAAAGCCAAAATCACCAAAATTCAGAGAAAACACAACTCAAATTTCATCCTCTAGTCAAAAGATATCGGAAAAGGAGTTCAGTGCCCAGGCTTATCCTCTGATAAGTGAATGATTGCTCTCAACATCAGACAACAGAATAAGTAAAATATGAAATACAACCTCCAACAGAAGTGACAATCTTCCCTGGATTTTACCAAGCATAATATGTACGTAATTGGCACAACCAGAGACTGCTCCAACTCCTTCAGAAGCAAGATTCTAGGGCTTGGAAGCTGCTAGGGACTCGTAAACAAAACAAAAATTGTGAAGTGCCCAAACCTCGTATGTGACGGTCCCACCAGATGTTGATGACTGACGAAGAGTCACGGTAGAGACAGCACCATTAGCAGATAAAATGCATATTCCTCTTGGCCCTTGCTGTGAGAATGACATTATTTTGGTTGCAATGTCCTACAGGAAAATTTAAGCAATTTCAAGACAAGCGATTTTGGTGCATAAATCATAGAAGCTGCCAAAGACAGAAATATTCATGCCTTGAAATCAGGAAGGCAAAGAGAGTGAGAGACTGTAAACAGAATTGGATGAAATTTCTAGAAGGAAACAACAAATAACATTCTAAGAATAGTATAAGCACTTCCAAACAATGAGCCAAAAGGTAGTGCGGATCAACAACAATCTTGTATGAGATTAGAAAAGATACAAGAAATCTTTTGGAAAAAGCAAAGCCTTTTTTCCCCTTTTTCAATTCCTATTATTGGCATCCAACTTCTCTAGAGTCTGTCTAATCTTTCTTGCTTAAAGTTTATTTTAAGTAATCTTACATCAATCTCATCATTGTGCTTTTTCCTCCTAAAGTTAGCAACTTTTTTCATAAAGGACATAGTACATAAGCAGTGAAGCAAACATATATGTGGCAACCAGCCAATCTTGCCACAAACAATTGTAGCTTGACCACCAAAACGTATTGAAAGGAGAATCTCTGTTCCACTAGAAAGTTGCAATTTCCTTTTGTACTTCAACTGAAGTTGGGAATAGAAGTAAATAAGTGAAAAAGTGGCATACTTCTCCTATTGCAACGGTGATGATATGCGGAGTAAATCCCATCCCAGCTGAACCAGACAGCCATTCACCTGGCAAAACAATTTACAGTCTGCATCACCATTCACATACAAGAATGTTCTAATGCAGAAAAGCAATACACAATCCGAATATATATGTAAGATGAGTATGATGCTTAAACTTGGTCCACAGGCAGAAAAACTCTCTCAAAGATCGAGCTGTTCATTGGACCCCTATAATTGGCTAAAGAAATCAAAATAACAAGCTTGTGAAGGTTTAATCACAAGCACTATAATAAATGAGATTACGTGTTAATAAGATGGGAAGAGTATGAGAAATCAGATGAGTTGTTAGTTACCTAATAATAAAAAGCTTTGGCATAGACCCATGATGCAGTTACATATATGGTAAACTGTATATGTTATTTTTAAGACCATCAAGAAATGGATACTAGGTTATTTTTTAAACAACCTTATAAATCTTCAACTTTTTGGCTCCACTGGTGCTGTCACGGCTTCTCTTTGATCTTTTGAGCTTTAAATGGTGAACTAAATATTAACCATTATAAATTCAACTCAGTATGCCTTATAGAGTAGACCCTAAAAGAAATCTCAAAAATACTTCCTCATTTCTTCTCAATAATATAGAATATCCACTCTTGCTATATCTGCCAAAATTTAACCATACACATTTAGTACATTCACTTAGGAACCTCTTTGCAACCCAGTGAAAGATGCAAATAATGGTTTTCACCTCTGTGTTCTTGAAGTCAGGAGTAATGTTCACATATCTTATAACAGCTGAATTCCAAAGACAGGTGATAAATCATTGTTATTATCATATTAATCAAAGTCACTACATCTTAGCAGTACAGCGCATACGATTGAGAAAAACCTTCAATATCAGCCAAAAACAAGGACCGAAAATCTGTTTGGTTCATTCTTTCCCTCATTTACCCTTTATTAGTATAGTTCATGCTCAAGACCAGACTCATGATCCTTCTCCACAAATTTTATTCAGGCCCACTTTGTGTATGCAATAATTCTTTAGTAGGCTCATATTATAAAATCTAGATTGCCTACATTAAGATTGTGGGCAGGCTCCTAGAAATACATTTAATTATCATCATTTCATATATCCAGGTTTAAATCAGATACTCTTCACCTAAGATAAGTACTGATGAACAGGAAATTTAAGTTACCGAGCAAAAGCTGAAAAAGCAGGTCAATTGGCAACATATAAGACGCCTCGTAAATTTCTACTAGTCTAAGCTACAAAATATGCAATCAAAGGTACATATTTTCCCAATGTAATTAAATATGACATACAAACAGTCTTAATCAAGCTATAACCAGTTTAATCAAAATGAGCCATGACTAATCATCGTCAATCTGAACACAGGCAAAGAATTCTTACCAACAGTCGCTAATTGTTGCTTCCTTCCACTTCCAGGTGGCCTCCCTCTCCCTCGCTTTTGGGCTGGTGAAATGGTCCCAGAATGAGCAGACACCGAAGAAGAAGACAATGCCAATGACACAGTTCCATCAGGCCCATATTTCCGGGGCCTTCCCCTCTTCCGTTTTGCAGGCTCACTCTGTGGCAGCGCAGAAGGCGTGCCAACATTGACACCATGAGGAGAAATTGCTGGTGAAGACTCCACAGGCAAGTTTGATCCAACAGTAGCACCTCCGATGTTTGATTGAAACGGTAGATTTGGATTAGATAACTGGTGAATGCCAGATGATCCATGCAGATTAGGCTGCGTTCCGGACCCAGAACCAGTCATTCCTCTTTGCATGAAATAAGAAGCTGACCCAGACAACGCCATAGCATCCCTTCGATCCATGCATTTACATTCAATAACCTATACTTAAAACAACTCTGGATTAACTTATATCCAGTCAATTAGAAAATCAAGGTACAATGTGCTCAAGACAAAGCACAAACACTCCCAAAATGTAAAAATTCAATACAATATAAACTCTTATCATACCACAGTTTGTGTGACCAATGAACAAGCATAACTACAGGGCATATAAACTACACTAGATTAGTAACAATGAAAGAAACCATTTGTGTTCATTGTGTTTTAAATATAAGAAAGCTCAAAGCAGATACATTGTTTGGACAATGAAGCAGAACATGAACCTCAAAAGTTAGTCAAAGCTATACATAAAGCTCTTAATTCTAGATACAAAAATTTAAACAAAACATAAATAAAAGGAACCCTAGATTTAAACCCTTCAACGTTCCAAGTAAAGAAATTTAAGCAAAATACAAGAATCTAAACAACTAACCAAAGGGAAGAGAGAAAAATATTCTAAATCTCAAAAAGCAAAAAAATAAATAAATAAAAGAAAATACAAAAAAACTGCAAGCTATTTTACAGCTTACCAAACCAGAAGAAACAAAGAAAAAGGCTTCATGTCGAAGATAAAGACCAGAAAGAGTGCAACAGGTCCACACCCCACCAACCCATTATAAACCCTTGAACACCAAGCATCTTCTCAAAACTTAAACACACACATGAATCCACCCAAAACCAAACAAAACAAAACTTGAAAACTTCAACTCAATGCCATAAAAGAACTCAAACCCAACAAACAAAAAAGCAAGCTTGAAAGCATATAAAGATGGAGAATTTACTCACATTAGTGAGATGGGTTAAAGCACGAATGGTTTTTGCAGACACCCTTTCACTAGAGAAGAAGACGAGTGTAAAGAGAATTAATGGTCGAACAGTTTCTGATGCTTAAAATAAATTAAAGCTGACTGAAAGTGCACAGAGAGAAAGAAAAGAGGGTCATTTTGTGTGTGGAGGGAAGCAAGAGCAGAAGCAGAAGCAGAAGCATTATTATTACTTACTACAAGAAAAAAAAAAGTGCTTTTTATATAAAAGTCCTTATCGGAATGCAATTTTCTAGGGCCATAGCTTTCTCTCTCTTTTCTGATTTCTCTCTATCTATAATACCAGGAACAAAAAAGCTGTTTATCTTTATATCTCTCTTCTCTCTCTGCGTGTTGAGTGATGATGCTTTTGTTTCCGGGTTCGTGAAGGAGAGAGAGAGAGAGAAAGCAACAAACAAACCAACAAATACTAGAAGAGAAAAAAGTGCTTATTATTTGGATAATATTGATTTTTTTATTTTTTTATTTCTGGTTTGAAATTTATAAATTTGAGAAATTAATGCTACATCTGACTGCATCTGTACTGTATCACCGGATATGTTAGCTTTCTCTATCCTACTTGCACTTCCTAGGCGCGTGAATGCTTCCCTAACCCCTACTTCATCGTTCATTTTTTTTACTTATTATTATTATTATTCGTTAATCATTGTGTTAACAATTATTTTATTTTCCATTATAAAATAAATAGGTATCAAACTTTATCAAAATTGTTAGGGCCTCAATGCAATCCTTAGCTCTTGCATAGGTAGTAAAAGATTTACGCCTAAAAACCCTTAAAAATCTCAAATCCAAATCTCATGAAATTACCTATTTTATAGGATAAAAAAAAGAACAAAAAACTTACAGAAATAAATGAACGAAAGATTGAATTAAAGTCCCAATAAAAGTTATTATGGTTATTTTCAACTATGAGAATTTACTTTTTAATGGTATAAATAATAGTTATCTTAATGAAATTTATTGTACTTTTAACCTAAGTTAAATCTTAAAAAAATGATATTATAATGTAAATATAAAGTATGATTTATTTTTTACATCTTTATCATGTGCTCTTAATTTACATTTATAAAACTAAAACGACATGATATGAATTCAAAATATTATTAAGATATTACTATTTCACTGACTTCAACTTTTTAGTGCACATTTTATGTTATAAATAAAAAATAATAATTTAATTTTTTTATTATTAATATGTATCTTAAGAAAACCCATTAAAGCTAATCACGGAAAGTGAGGTTGGTGTACCTGCAAAAATTTTGGAGATCAGAAAAATGTACTATAAGGTACTCATCTTAGATAAATGTGGACAGTGATTTTGTCATTCATGAGTTATGAAACTGAGCTAGGACATAATTTTTAAAGACATAGCAATATATTACAAAATGAAAAGGTGAAGGACCACCACAAAGGATGATATTTGTTGGATAGACTGTAGAGTGGGTAGATGAGACGCGCGAGTGAAAGGCGTGGAAAGGAAGAAGGCAAGTGGAGAGGCGTGGGCCGAAGAGAAAAACTTTGTTTGCATGTGAGTTGCCACTAACGACTGCTATGTTGCGTGTTGTGTGTTATGTCATGTGTGTGTATCCCCATCAGACCCCTAAAATATCTACTTCAACTCATATCGCCCTCATGTTCAAAGCTAACAGAATCAATCTCTTTTCTATATAGATATATATATATATATATATTTTTTTTTCTATCATTATTATTTTTATTACTATTATATATATATTTAAATAAAAGTTATAAAACTGTTTTAAGATTAATCCAACAAATTTTACTAGGGAAATTTAGTAGCTTGTGAATATAAGATTAATCCAACAAATTTTTCTAGGGAAAATTTAGTAGCTTGTGAATATATACATATGTGATTATAACTAATATAATTTCAGTGATTAAGATTTATTAGTAAAGAAAATTGGAGAAGATTTATTTTTATAATACCAAAAAATTACGGAACTATGTTCTTTTTGATACCTTGCTCAATATGTTTAACAAGGATTCAAATTACTGCTATGAATATGAAGTGAAATTATATTAATAATTTGAACCATTCTTAAAATGTACTTTTTGTTTTCAAAAAAATAAAAAGTAACATGAGATAGTATTTTTTTTTTGTTAAAAGTGATAGATATTATTTTTAAAATTATTACTAAAGAGTTTTATTAAATAATGTTAAACATGTTTATATTACTTTCAATTTTGAAAATCTATTTAAATCTAAGAATGCCTTTGAATCTTCAAAGTTTTAAATTTAGTTTTGGTAATAATTTCTAAAAATACAACCGTAGAAACCATACTAAAAATTGTGCTAAGTACTGCGAGTCTGTGATTTTAGTTTACATCATTTTAATCGTAATTGTAGTGTAATTTGTATGATTTTAAGATATTCTACAAAATATTTTAAGTTTTTATTTTTATTTTTTATTTTTTGTTTTCTGGTGTTATTGATTTTTGTAGCTGATGGGTCAAGGACAGCTTTTCATGAGAAGGACATGCAACAAGGACAAAAAGAGAATGTTGGGAATGAAAGTAAATATTATAAATTAATGTGTACTATTAGATTAACAAAATTGTATTATTAAGTTAATACTATAGTCTAGAGTGGGGCTGTCATGGGATCTTCAACTCCAAAAATGGATGTGTTTTGGTCTATCATCAACTTTCCAATTTCTTAAACGGGACAATTTTTAATTACTTGCATACATAATTTTGTTGACAATGCCAAGACAATCTAATGAGATATTTTTTTCCCCATATTAAAATGGGGACTTCGTTGAATTAATGATTGATTATGCTATTCATCATGCTATGTGTTGTAATTATTAATAAAAAATTGTTGATATTTTTGGCATACTAATCATCAAATTTATCATTTTAACACCCAAATTGGTAGGAGAAAAAAGAGAAGTCAAGTAAATGGTAACCACTTTTGACAATTCTAGGCTCTAACCAAATTCAATAATAAGTGTATAGTTTGGTCACAGAGACAAAATTTAATGGAGAAAAATATGGTGAGTAATGAGTGACAATATCATGCCAGCCAAGAGGCAGGACACATCAATTTCATGTAAAAAGTGATGTTGATTTTACATGAAAGAGAAGACCCCCACAGAAGAGCCGACCAGGACCAGCCATTGTCCAACCAGGTTGTGACTTTGCACTAGAATGTGTACTCGAGTCATACGTATTTGCTGCCTCTGTTGAACGTATAAACTGATTGACAACACTAGGAAATCGTTACAATCCAGCTAAACAATGGAGGAAAAATGTGCAACCAATTTGACAATACCATAAAAATTAGTGTCTGACATGGAAGTTGGAATCCAATTGCAATCATGAAATAAATCTTAACTGGAATCCACTCATAATCCAAAATCTAACATGCAAGATATGGAAAAATCATAGCAATTAAAACAGTAAAAAAAACAAAAACAAAAAACAAAAAAAATGATTTTTTATAAGAGAAGTTCCAAATTGTGGCAGAGGGCAGACTCACTTTCCTTTGAATTTCATTGTATAAAGTTGGAGAGGGACGTATGAGTTGAAAAGCAAAGATTATGTTGGTTGGTGGAAGGACCCTCAACCTACATTTGTTGAGGAACAACGAGTGGGATTTAGGTGAAACTGTGTTTTTCAAGAATAAAAACAAGTTTTGCTTTGACTGAGAAACACTACTTGCTTTTATCTTCATGTCCGGATTGTGAAGCGGGAATTCTATATTTATTCTTGTCTTTCCCTATCACAACTCGCAAGTACTCGAATCACCTTTTTTATCTAATGGTTCAGAGAGATATGGGGATGGAGGGAAGAAAAACAAAACATCAGAAGTACTGAAACTTAGATAACAAAAGAATGCCTAGTGGGTGTAAAGAATCAGTATGATTTAAGGGCTTGAGAATCAGGAAAAATTATATGGTCCCCAGTTTAAATTCTACTAGTTGCGCGGGAGGAGCCTAGATTCTCATTAAAGGAGACGGAGGCATCCAAAATATATTCCAATTTGTTTGACTTCAACCTATATCCATTTTTCTAGTTGATTCCAAAAACTTTATCCATTTTTTTCAAGTTGATTGGAAAAACGTTTACGTCAGGAAGCAAGTAGCATTAGCAGCACAAGTTTGAGCATCAAAGAACGTGCAAAATCGAGGCTTGAACGTAAAAGCTTGAGAGTCTAGGCACAGGAATTATAATTTGCACATGGAAGTACATAACATTGAAATGATTTCTATGTTATGAGCTGTCACTGCATTGAAGCTGTGATTTAGTAACCACTCGTCATAACTTCTAGGTTATACAACTAATAGCTACAATTTTTTGTAAATTATTTTGTCAGAAGCAACTGTGAACCCAGCACCAAAGAAGCAACTGTATAACCTTAGCACCAAAACAGACAAGGCCCTATAGTATACAGGACATAGGACCCCATCATCCTTCTTCATAGAGTATCTATTATACACAAAGCTACCATTCAGGAGAATCTATAGTAACCATAAGTCAGATGTGTGACTTTTGTCATCTGCAGCAGCCAGCAAACCATCCACTATAACACGTAGAACCGTGCTGAATCTGTTGCATTATCACCAGATCCTTTTGCAATTCAACTTCTTGATCAAGTCAGGGCGTTTTAATTTTTAAAAGAAGAATCAGCAGTAACCATGTGCCGTTTCATACTATTACATTTTCCAGTCTGGAGATACAAAGCTCACAAGAATTGAGCAAATGTGACCAACACCCTCATGATCCACACACAAGTCCAGTTATTAAATGTTTTCAACCAAGAATGGACAGAAGACTCAACTGTTTTTCTCTTATTGGAATGTTAGATACACAGACACAATTGATTGAATGTGACCCACTCAAAAATCACAGCATTTTCAGTTAAGCTCCAAGATAATCAGGTCACTTTCTATTTCCTAATATGATCAACTACAAATTCAAAACTCAATGATTCCCTGAGGTTCTACTGTGGATAAGCTTGTATATGCTCGTTTCAGGGAAGAATTTAATACTATAAATCCAGACAATTTCCAAAATGCCATTGTTACTGCTTGATATTGCTCACACTCAACAGTCTAATCAGATAACCACAGTCAAACACATACACAAGGGTAAGCATACCAGCATCGTTTTATCACTCCCAGTTAACACGTACAACTATCCTCACAAACTAATTGATTAGAGAAACAGATCTGATAGCAGACAGTTTGCATAACACTAGCAAGACAAAGAACAGTCGCTATGCACCAAACAACATCTAAAGCATAGCTTCATTAAGTTGTTTCAGAATCTAAAATTGTCCAGGTTCCACAAAAAATCTTCTCCATAACCAAGTTAGACAAACAGATATGAGTTAAAGAAGACAATAGTGCATGCCTTTTTTCCTTTCTTTGCTCAAAATTGTCTAACAAAAACTAGATAAGTGAAGACAACACCCACCAAGGACCAAAAAAGAACATGTGCACAACATCTTTATATTGTTACATAAAAAAAATTGCCCACATAACACAACCTTTTTCCCAACAAATTGAAAAACCAGCAGGTAAACATAAACTTTCCCATCTACATTACAAGCCATTACCCTCATTAAGTAATGCATAGCTCAAACCTATTTCCACAAAAACAGCTAAGTTATCGACGTGAACCTATAACATTCAATAAGAACCTCATTTATCGACTTCCATTGCCTGGTCAGCCTTAGCTTTGGCCAAAGGTGTCAACTTGGTTTTCACCTTTTTCTTCCCTACTTGAAACCCACTCGCGCCCTTCTTCTTCTTCTTGTCTCCACCATCAACCTAACCGCGTAAACGCCCATAACCAAATCAATACAGATATCACAATGCACAAATCAAAATAATTAAAGCTAAAGTTTTTAACTTCCATGTCAAAATTGCACAACAGAAAATAAATAAATTCAAAATTCTATCAAAACCCACCTTCATCTTGTTCTTCTTCGCTTGAAGCCTCTTTTCTCTCTTCTCTTTATCTTTCTTTTCTCCTAGTTCACCAGAATCAACACAATAGTGAGTACAATGAACGAGCTAAAAAACAGAGAGTTTGTGTGGACAAACAAAATACAATTAAAAATTGATAAGAGCATACTTTGTAACTCGAACTCGTGCTGTCTTTTTCTGCGAGCTAAATCGTTTTTCTTCGACATTGATTTGCTCTCGTGTCAGAGTCTAATGCGGTCTTCTTCTGGTTCGAATTGGAACACTCAAACCCTAACCCTAGTGAAATTTAATCGAACAAGTTCCTCTATTTGCATTTCTGTCACTGAGGTTTGATTTTTTATGAACGTACCCCTAAAGTTTTTGTTTTTAAAGTTTCGTACCCAGCGTGGACCATGACGGCGTTCTCACGTCACGACGTCCAAATTTTTACCGTTATTGTTTTATGGCAATTTTTACCGTTATTTTATGTTGCATTTTTGTAATCTCTTATGTCACGTTTCTTTATTTAAAAGGAAAAAAAATGATTATGAGTTTATAGATATATTTTTTATAAATAAAAAATGTTTAATGAGTCTTTTACAAAAAAAAATTGTTTAATGAGTAAAATTATAATGCTACTAAAAGACGTCATATGTTTGGTAAAATTTAAAGTTTTTAATGTTGTTTAGTGTAATAACTTTTAAAATAGTCAGAGTTAACTCTAATTGAATAAACAATCTACTCTAAAATTAATGAGATAAGTGTTTAATTAATTTTATTATTAAAACTATTATAAATTTCAAAACTGTATGTATAAATGTAATAAAATTTTATGTTGTATAAAAAAAAAATGTATGTTAATTGTGGTGGGTTGATAAAATATCTAAGGTAAATATAATAATGATATATTTTAATTACTATATTGTATAAATATAAATCTATATAGTTAAGGTTGGGATCTAAGTGACTATTTATTAAATTAATAAGGATAATTTAGTCTTTTAAAAGATTTATGAAATCCCACAACAGATTTTTATAATCACTTTGATAATTTACCATTTTAAAAGATTAATTAACTTTTAGAACAGATCATTTCATAACAATTTTACAAAAGTAATTCTCCACTTGCTTTTGGAATAAGTTTGTTGTTGGAATGACCTCATTTATCAACATTAGTGTTAATTACAACATTTTTGTTTAATTATTATAATATACAATTTTGAGAAATAAAATATAATTTGAATTTAAATAATATTAGATTTTTCAAATATCTTACCTGTCCAATTGATATGATATATAATTATAAGATCCTATTAATTATTACATCATCTCATGATTTATAAGATCCTAATAACTCACATATAATATAATTTAGATAAAATATTTAAAAGTTTAGCATTAGTCTTTGAATTTATAACATCATTAATGTGGATATGAAATATGGGTAAACTAATTTATTGAAAATGTTATTTTCCATGTTATCTCAATAATTTATAATGTATATAAAAAAGTTCACGATACAAGGTTTTTTTTTTTTTTTAAAAAAAAAAAAAATGAAGAAGAAAGAGGGGGCCCTAGAGATTGTCATGATAGAAGTCATAGAACCAGTCCAAACAACGAAGCTAATTAAAATCGATAATAATAATCAAACCTCATGAATTCAAATAAGACCAATAAAACTACTCAAAATTCAAATCCCAAAAAAAAAAAAAAAACATAAAAAAATAAAAAAGACAACAAAAACTGGATCAAATGATGCCGTGAAAGACCACTAATTAAAAGGAGTTAAAAAGGATTGACCACTGACAGGTCAGGGTAAGAAATGGGCCCCATCCACGACCTGCACATGCCCAAAGCTACACAAAACGGCGCCGCATCATCACATTTAATTTCCACTTTTTTTTTTTCATTTAAAAAAAAGGGGTACAAATAGAAATGATTAGAGCGGGAGCAAACAGAATGATGAGTGAGGAGGAGGAGGAGGTCCCCCTTCCCTCCTGTTACCACTCGATTTCTTTCTCTCAATCACATTCACATGAAAAATATATATATATATATAATATAGACAAAATTTAATTAATGAAGCAGATTCTATGTATGTCCTTCAAATTCAATTAAAATTTCGTGACATGTCGGTAATTATTGACTTATTCAATTGTAACTATTAAAATAATATATTTATGTATACATGTCAATGTGATGTGGTCTGATCTGATCTGATCCAATCTGGACTGCTCTGGTCTGCTCTAGTCTAGTCTCTCCTCTCTGTTTTCAACAATCTCGGTTTTTTATTTTTTAATTTCTTTCTTCTTCACTCCACATTAAGTCATTAACATTTCCATCACTTTGTTTTTCAACAACTAACCGCGTTTTTTTTCTTTGTCTCTTCGGTTCTCATTGGTTTGTGTAGTGAGTGCATTGTATGTGGATCTTGTAATGATTATTTGATCGAGACGAAAATCTTTGTAGTTGGTTTTCTTTTTTCCTTCTTCTTCTCTTTTGGTTTCTTTTAACTTTATAGACAGAGAAACTGAAGTGCGTATTTGGTTTTGCAATCTGAGTTGTGCCTTAATTGTATTAGTTTCAACTAGGTTGGACTCAGAAAGGAAGACCACTTTTTGAGGTATTTTTTGGTTCTCTTTCTGTCAATCAAATGACAAATCGTTGTACTCTGTATCGTTTGGCTTTTTATCAACTTATTTTGGTTCAGTTGCAGGAAAGTAGTTGGTTTTTTTTTTTTTTTTTTCCTTATTGCAGTTAAGTGGAGTTCTGATTTAGCTTTTATTGCTTCCACCAGAAAAATCATATTTTGATCATACCCAGATAAATTTTCTATATTTATTTTGTACTTTTGTTTGACCTGCATTGATGTCATAGTAAAAATTTATCTTCTTTGAATGCATCTTTGTTTTGATTATTGTTGGGTGATTTTCAATGATCAAGAATAAATGCAGTTATTGGACTTGATCTTATGTAGTCTGTCTTTGTAGTTGGATCGGTTTGGTTGTGTTTCTAATTAAATAAGATGTTTGAATTTGATCTCAGATTCTGGGGATTTTGATTGGTTTGTCCTGAGCTTTTCAAGTAATTGAGGAGATCAGGACTCCTACCTTAGGCTGAAGTTGCTTTCTGTGGGATCGCATTGAATCTGGTGGATTGTGTGCATGAATGAAGCTGAGTGAACTGGGGATGTTGTTGGTTGGTTTTGTTTAGAGGGGTTGTTTGTTGAAAAGGTTTGATATTGATATATTGAGATGGGGCTTCAGTGTTCTAAACTCTCGCTGTGTTGCTGGGGCTCACAGTTCAATGCATCAGTTCTAGAAGCTCCTGATGTTGGTGAGTGGAATTGATTTTTGTAATTGGTTCTTGTGTGCTCCGAGAACGAGGAGAGGTTTAGGGGTTAATGGTTGTTATGTTTTGTTGATACAGAGAATGATGAGAAGAGTGAATTTGATTGCCTGCCCGTGTTTCGTGAATTCACCTTGGAGCAACTGAAAAATGCGACCTCTGGTTTTGCTGTAGAGAATATTGTGTCTGAGCATGGGGAGAAGGCTCCAAATGTTGTTTATAAAGGGAAGCTGGAGAATCAGAGGAGGATTGCTGTTAAGCGGTTTAACAGAATGGCTTGGCCCGATGCACGACAATTCTTGGTAGGCAGTCACCAACTATACTTGTATACACATTTCATAAAGATCTTTTGTCACTTTAGGCCATTAATTTTGGCTGCATCTCCACCTTGATATACAGCTATTTCTGTGATGCATTGTTGATATACACTTAGTTGTGTTTCTTAGTTTCATGAATTAACTCTTATAACGTTTCTCCTCTTTGAAGTTAAAAAGAAATTCTTTATCTTCTCTATCTTCATTGCCAGATGTGCATCTGACGTTTAGTCTCAGCATCTTTTAATGCATTAATTTTGAGTTCAACATAGTAGTTGATGACTATTTCCTTTTCTTTTCTTGATGATCTCCTTTCAGATGTACGTTAGTATTTGATCTGTTAATGACCATATCTCAAACTATTGATGACACTGTAGGAAGAAGCAAGATCAGTTGGCCAGCTAAGAAACCATAGATTGGCAAATTTGCTTGGCTGTTGCTGCGAAGGTGATGAGAGGTTGCTAGTGGCAGAATACATACCCAATGAAACGCTTGCCAAACACCTATTTCATTGTAAGGCCTAATATCTCACCCTCTCTTGCATGCCTTTTCATTTTCGAATATCTGATCAATTTCCTGCAGTTGGCTTTAGATGTGAGTGTTTTGGTCTCATTGTTGATTCTGTATTGGGGTTTAGATGGAAAGGGACACACTGTAAGCATCATTTTTTGGAAATTACCTGCACAGGTTTTATATTGTTATTATGTAATTGGTCCTCAATATTTATCACTTCTGTTCATTACTCAACCTTTAGAAGTGTCATTTTGCTTGTGCTATCATAATCATTTACACTAACTGGTAACAAGTGCTTAGCAATTCAAGGAAATGCTTTTGTTTTGATAACCTGGTGATTTATTTTGACACATAACCAGAAGTTGGGGAGAGATGTCTCGATTGATCAGTAATAAATAAAGCTCCAAGCAATTATGTTACAGATGCAATCGTGTTTCTTTTCTGTAATTCAGTTTTTGAAATCCTTTGTCTAGCTACGAGGTGAAATTGCATGGCTTTTTATGCTGTCAAATTCAAGTTGATAGAATTTTAATATTTTCTAATATTGTCGTGAATCAGGGGAAACGCATCCTATGAAATGGGCAATGCGATTAAGGGTTGTTCTTCATCTTGCACAGGCCCTAGAATACTGCACAAGCAAAGGGCGTGCACTCTATCACGATCTAAATGCCTATAGAATTTTGTTTGATGACGTAAGTAAACTAGACATTCCTTTACGTCAGAACCATCTTTCTAGTTAGATACCTCTACTCATGTACCAAACCTTTGCAGGATGGTAATCCAAGACTATCAACTTTTGGCCTGATGAAGAATAGTAGGGATGGAAAAAGTTATAGCACAAATTTAGCATTTACCCCTCCTGAATATCTGAGAACTGGTATGTGCTTTTCCTTAGAAGAGTTTTAAATTTTCCCTACATTTAGATTTCAGTAGATTTAGGATATCAACTCTTTCGTGTATCCCACCTTGTCAGAATGGAATTTCACTTACAAAAGGCTTTATCTAATAAATTTCAAATTAAGGACCCAACTCTGCAGGGCCTTGTTGATTTTCCTGTTTTAAGCGTTGTGTATGATTGGTAGCTGATTATATTATGACGTGGCTCCTAAAGTTGGGTATATTCTAGTACTATTGTTAATCTATTAATGATTCAATTTGATAATCATACTCTTTATAGTGTTGTATTTTTTTCTTCTATCACAAATTCACAATATCCTATATATCTATCTAAAATTCTGATTGATCTCTCTTTCAACAATGTCTCAATATTATGTCGAGATTGTTTTCAAAATTTTGGTTGATTGTGGTTTTCGACATCATATCATGTGACTGTTGTATATCGTGTTTTACTACAATGCCAAATCTGTGATGGGAACAACCTTTCATTAGTACTACGATATGGAGTATTAAAGAGTCTTGGATATTCATTTGAGTACCTTGTCTTTGTCTGTAGGAAGAGTAACTCCTGAAAGTGTAATATATAGCTTTGGGACCCTTTTACTTGACCTTCTCAGTGGGAAGCATATACCCCCTAGCCATGTAAGTGTTTATTATCAGGGTTGATCTTTTAGGAGATTTTTTATTATCATATTTTCATCAGTATACAGATGCCATTTATGTAACTTGTGCATCTAATGCTCAGTAATTATGTCACAGGCCCTCGACCTGATACGGGACAGGAATCTTCAGATGCTGACAGATTCCTGTTTGGAAGGACAATTTTCCGATGATGATGGGACTGAGTTAGTACGCTTGGCTTCTAGGTGTTTACAATATGAACCCCGAGAACGCCCAAATCCTAAGTCATTGGTGGCTGCTTTGACTCCTCTTCAGAAGGAAACTGAGGTGAGTTTGTCTCTGTCTCAAATAGTAAGGCATCTCATTCCATGAGTGATTGATTTTGAGAAGTGTAGATTGGTGAATTGTTTTCTGTATGTCTTTTCTTTCTTGGGCAGGTTCCTTCTCATGTCTTAATGGGTATTCCACACAGTGCTTCATTCTCCCCTCTTTCCCCTCTTGGTGAAGCTTGTACAAGAAGAGACTTGACTGCCATACATGAGATCTTAGAGAATATTAGTTACAAAGATGATGAAGGAGTGACAAATGAGGTCCTGTATCTGTTTTCAATGATAAAGAATTACTGAATAAGTCCTCAAGTAATTCTGTAGCAGAGTGTATGATTTGCTTTCTACATGCATTTGTTACTGAAACATTTTGTGTTCTCATGTTATGCTGCAGCTGTCATTCCAGATGTGGACTGACCAAATGCAAGAAACTCTAAATTCAAAGAAAAAGGGCGATGTTGCTTTTCGGCAAAAACATTTTAGAGAGGCAATTGAGTGCTACTCACAGGTTAAGAACTTACCTTTTTATTTTTGGAAAATTTTGAAGAACTTTCAGTAGCAGTAAACTATAGATGCCTGCAGTTCATATTCAACCATTCACAATTGCATGTATCATGTTTTGTATGATTTTATATGACAGAGCTAACTGCTTTTACTCACTTAAGAAATAAAAGTCCTCTGATATATTATACTAGATGGTCATTACAAGTCATTTTTAGACCAAAACCTGTAACAAATTGTATCTCAAATTAATCTTACCAAACCCCTGTAAGCCTTTGGTATCTCCTTGAGGCTGTAGCTGGTGTTCATGATTTTACATGGGTTAGCCTTTCTGGCTACAGTCAAAATGCATGTAATGTTGGATCATGCTGATGGTTACTTCTTTGACTAGCAGTTTATTGATGTTGGAACCATGGTTTCTCCGACGGTTTATGCACGGCGTAGTCTGTCTTATCTCATGAGTGATATGCCTCAGGAGGCTCTGAATGATGCAATGCAAGCCCAAGTCATTTCCCCAGTATGGCATATTGCGTCTTACCTTCAGGCTGCTGCCCTTGCTGCTCTTGGAATGGAGAATGAAGCTCAAGTGGCCTTAAAGGAGGGTTCAACTCTTGAAGCCAAGAAGAATGCATCCGCTGGACAGAAGTGAAAAAAAGGGTGTGCTGATTCTTGGATATCCTCTTAACTGTTTCATCCATGCTCTCCCTATGCAAAGATGACTAGACGGCTGCGATTACTAGTAATTAATAATCAGGCTAGCAATTAAAGAGTTACGCAGTTCAGATATATCACAGTATTTTTGTTTTTGGTAATCAGGTTTATGGTGTCGGTTTGAGGTGATTTTGGACAAAAATATCCTGATGGAAGTAGGCTTTTAGGCTTTGTTCATTTTTTCCTACGGGCGTGTAAGTTCTTTCATTCTTTGTGCGGTTTGATCAATTGTGCATGTAATGTTCAAAAATTTTTCCAGTCACTTAAATCGAAAATGGAAGATAGTACTTCTCTAGGAAAAGTATGGAATGCTAAAATCGTTAACGAGCTTGTAATTTGTGTACAGATACTACTATCCTTGGTGTGTTTTGCTAATGAAATTGTTTGTTTTAGATACTCAATGCTATTCCGTTTTTTTTGAAAAAAAAAAAAAAATTAATTCTTATGACAGTCTTAGATCTGATAAAATGCTCAGTATAGGCTGAAGAAATATTAACACAGAAAAAGAAAAAAAGGAATATAACCGCTTATTCAAATAGTCAATTGCAAGGAAATTGTCACTACACTGATAGATATGGGGTGGGCTGTGTCCCCATTTCACATTGTGATTGTGAGACAGAATTATTTGTCCTGCTGCTCCTGCACTGTCTGAGAACTTCGAAAGGATTCCTTTGTTACTCCATAGTAGACTGGTTCAGTGCCAGAAAAGGTGACAAAATTCCAGCCAAAAGCTGATCCTCCAACAACTGGAGACTTGTTTGCCTCACCATCTTGAGGTTGCTGCGGCTTCTCAGTGCCAACATCTGCTGCTGCCTTGACATCTGGTTGCAGGCTTTGAGTTATGGAGAGTTTCTCTGATGTCATTTGTTGGTATATATCCAGCAGAATCTTTATCTCTACAAAATGCAAGTTACATTTGTAAGCACACATCTTATGAACACCGATATATACCAACTAACACCAACAAAATTCCTTGAGGATAGAAACACAGAGGTAGTTTCCACATTGAAGAATCATTTACTTAGCCAAAAGACTAGAAAAGCATATTGAGATCAGCTTACGTTCTCGGATTTCCGTAGATGCTTTGCAATTCCGAAAATCAGGTGTCCGCAACACCTACAAGAAAACCGAGTTTAGTCCCTTGATGCTTAAAAAGTCCCAAGCGTATACCTGACCCTAATGCACTGGCATCAATAGCCTGAAATGTCACCAACATTATTGATTACTAATATCGTGCATCATCTTGTTGGTCTTTTTTGCTTGACAAAGAGCTTGTTAAGTCTAGAATGATTAACTTAGCAAGCTCTTACTATTCTAAACATAGGTTTTTAAGAAAGAGTTTAAGTATTAAACATAACAATAAACACTTAAAATTGGAGCATAGTAGAACCCTGCAGCACTATAAGCTTAGCAAATAGCAATAATTAATCAAACCAGATAAACAAAAATACAAAAGATATTGGAAATATATAAGTCAACAAAAATTAAATGGCTCATGTCCCAACAAAACAAACCCAGATATGAAATCACTAGGAGACTTCATAACAACAGAATTCATAGTAACTAGACCCCAATTAGCATTACCAACACGTACACAATACAGTGACAACCAAAATGAAGGCATCGTCTTCCAAAATCAAAGTAAAACACCAGAAATGAAATCTTAGAAGATCTCCAAAATGAATATACAATAACAGATAAATGAAAAAAAAAAAAAAAAAGGAAAGCTTGTAATAATGGGTGTGAATTGTACCTCGAGAAAATGGGGACGAATGTCTCTGACAAGAAGACGCATCTTGAAATACTTGGAGTCTTGGAATTGGAGATTGTTTTCAAGGGGCCTTTTCTTGGTCTGAGACTGAGGCTGAGGATCTGGAGGTGGACTTGGGAGCTGGGTTGACGTGATCTGTGGAGGTTTGGAGTCTTCCATGGATAGTGTTGTCTGGGTGGGGGGTTTGGTTGTTTGTTTGTAACAGAGCAAACTCAGACTGAGAGGTATTGTCTGTAGTTTGGTCAGTTGGGTCGAGTTTAATAGGAGAGATCCGGTTCACTTGTCATTGGTCAGTACATTTATTTCACACTTCATTTTCTATTTAATCTGAATACACATGTCAATTCTATCGAATGAAACTTTATTGCTTTTCTTTTTTTTTTTTAAGACAAGGACAAACGCAGAAGATAATTGCTTTTCTTTTTTTTTTTAAGACACAGGAGGAACGTAGAAGATAATCGAAATTAAATTGATAGAATTCTTGTGGCACAACTCGAATTAGAGGCTTTATACGATTAAAAGTCACTTATATCTGGGGAAAAATAACTCACGTATATAAGAGAACATCACATATTTCATACTAGAGATAGGGGTGTCAAACTATGGTCTAATACTATGAATAGTCTGTATGCTTTTCACTGCACTACTTGCCCATGGACACAAATGGAACTCTTATCTATCTACTTTTGTGAGTAGTTTTAGGTTGCCAAAAAATTTGATCAAATCTATGTTTGTTTGAATGTTACGATGAGTTGTTATTATCACGTAAATTTGAACATAATTTTTGAATATTCTAATATTATATTATATTATATTTTTTATTATTACATTAATTATGAATTAAGAGACGGAAGAAATTACTCAAACTTACAATCTAATGAATGTAGGATCATTCTATCTAGTGTCTTTCCTTTTATATCTAGTGAAAATTTATATTTCTTCATTCATTTTTAGGTGTCCATACCATTCTCTTGACAAAAAATTTAAAAATATAATTACAACTTCAGAGTCATCATTCTACATTTTAATGTTGAAATAAGTTTAATATTTTTAACTTTTTTAAAAAAAAAAAAAAACTCAAATAGAGGAAGTTGAACAAAATGTGACTGTCTCTAGACCATAAATTTGATAAAAAAAAAAAAAAATTGTTTTTATCCATCACTGAATGTATTATATCATTTATTTCATTTGAAAAAAAAAAAAAATTGAATGCAAAATCTTTAATTAGTGGAGAGGTGTGGTTACTATCAAATTTTACTAATGACCATGCTTACTACATAACGAAAACTATGTCATCTTATTTATTTTATGGTTGTTTTTATAAGTAAGAAGAGAAGAAAGATAAAATATGAATTTGCCATCAAATTTATATAAAATTGATATCACTTTAATGCTAAATAATGTCTTCTCTATTTAAAGAAAAACCATACTCTTTCTCCAGAAAGGAAAAAAAAAAAAAAAAAAGAAAAAGAAAAAGCATACTCTTTGATAATCCAAAAAAAAAATTATAGTATTTAATTAAAAAAGAAAATTTCATAAAAAAAATAATAATAATAATTTATACAACAAGTTCAAATCTTTGTTTTCTTGAAACAACGTTCAAGTTGAAACTTGGAAGTTGAAAGTACGACTCGAACGAGTACAAAAAGAAATAATTTGACCCAGCCAACTTAAAATTACCAAAAAGTCAAACTGTAATTCATAGGGACAAGAGTGAGAAATTGCTAAAAGTGAGGAAGCCTTCTGATATTTTCCAAAACTATATTTTACCATAACATCCAAGTCGTTCTAATTCTCTATTCACTGTTTCTCAAAAACCAAAAAAAAACTTTTTTTCACTGTAAATTGCATCTGAAATTTCACTCTCCAACACAATGAACCCACAGACAGACAAGTTGGTGAGGAGGACGACAATGGTGGCCACCGCTGTTGCTTCCTATTTTCTATTAACAGCCGACTATGGCCCAGAACCCAATGTTCTTGACCCCGTATGCTGCTTCTCAAATCTCCTACTCCTTTTTCGTTTTTCACTTCCTGATTTATATGCAACCAATTTCATATTCGATTCATGGGGTTTTTTATATTTTTATTTTTATAAAGATTCTGTTGTTTTTTGTTTTTCTTCTTGTTGTCTGTGTGTATATGAGTGGTTTACAATTTACTGGTGCAAATTCTATTTCATGTGATGTTACAGTATAGTTTAGAGATTAATCATGTTACATGCAAGTTGCTTGTACTGTTTTTAACTTTATGTCCTGCTAATTGATTGAACATGATTTGCTTATATGTATCTACCTTGTTTTTGCTGTCAATATGTACCTGTTTGAAAAGAGTAGTGTCATTTAGTGTTGGCAGCTGCTATGAGTATGTTTAGAAAACTATATATATAGGCCTTGCTTTGGCATAATTGAAGCCTTGCAGCCACTAGTGTTGCACCTGAATTTTAAATATTGTGTTCATTAATTAATGTGTTATTGACTGATGACAGTTGTGTGGCTAGATGTTCTGTTGCATATGGTTTGTCTGGGAAAGTTTGATGAGTAGTTGCTGATGGATGAATTGAAACTTCGATTTAACAGGACTAGAAGTAAGCTTAAAGAATGATCGAGTTGATGACTCAGAGATTATAAGGTCCTCCAACCATCTTTTGGGTTTGGTTAGTTTTGGGTAGAGATTGAATACGAATGCAAATGGGGTGTTGGTTATCTCTCTTCTTCAATAGATATATGGAAGAAGCGTTTAGTTCAGCCATGTTTTCTGGTATAGTATGTGAGGGGGAGTTAGGATTTTAATTTGGTCTTCAGATCAGCATAGGTAAAATCATGATGGTTAGATGAATGAGTGGGGAGATAAATTAATTTAGTTAAGACTGCATGTGTGAGGTATTGCCGATGAACAACTAAACAATATTTGTGATATTTCATTCAAATGCAATGGGGATATTTTGTAAAGACCAAGTCAAAAGGAACATCACGGGTTTAAATCTATATGTATTCTTAGTTGACCTTTTAAGATTTGAGTGTTTGCCTACAGCATCTTATTTTCTTTGAATGTGATGCTGTCTGTTCGTAGTGTTACTTTTTGGGGCTAGAATGAGATTTTAAGTACAATCTAGTTAACCAAAATATGAAAAATAGGAGGAAACAAACTGCTGAGAATAATATTATAAGTTCACTGTCAAACCAGTTCTATAAAGAATATAATGCTTTATAAGAAGATGTATAAGATAGTTTCAAATTACTCAAAATAAGACCAAAATTCATAAGGATGATTTCTTATAAGCTTCCAAGAATAGTGACGTTTGACTGCCACTAAGATTCTTTCTGATGGTTTATGTTAAGATGTGTCCTTTGTTGGGCTGAAGGATGAAGATTAAATTCACCATATTTCGAAAGTCTAGGTTTTGTTAAGTTGTTCTTTTTCCCAACTATTTATTGAAGACAAATTAGACCCTAATTGGGAAATGATCACACCATACTTTTTCCTGCCTCTTATGTTTTGTTATTGCTATCATATTTCTGCTTTTGTTTCGTTATCTATGATTGTTTTGTTCTTTCTATGGTCCCATATTTTTCTGTTGTTTTGAACATCAGTTCTTCTCTGCCTTATAAGCAACTTTTTACGTGGATATCACCTCAGCAACCATGATTTTATGAATGGCATTCTATTGGTTTTCAGTCTTCTAAATTCATAGGCTAGAGATCAGTTCTTAACGTTGCTTTATCCTTACTTGATTGATTGTCTGCACTCGGTTGAAGATTGAAATTGTTTTGTTCTTTCACATGGCAGATTAAAAAGGCAATACTATCAGCTGAAAGCTCTGTGAAAGAGTTCGTTTTGGGAACAAAGAAAGAACCTCCAGTAGGCCAGCCAGTGAACCATAGCTCCAATGGCACAAAGGAACACCCATAGAGCCTGTAGCTGTAGGCTAGAATATGTTAGATTTGCACAGAAACATGACTATTTTGAACTGCATGTGGGTTTTGATAATGGCTATTGTTGGATAAATGAAAATAGTGTAATATGCGACCAAGTTCTCCTCCTTTATGAGAAATTTTGGATTTGTACAAAACTACACATCTTGCTGAAATACTTGTAATATGTTGCTGCTACTTGCCTTTTGAGGTTGTTCGATGCTTGTTCGAAATTGCTCAAAATTTGTCTTTGCCATCATTTCTTCTTCTCTCTGCTGCATAATCAGAATTTCATGTCCAGGGCTCAATGGTCTTATGTTACATTTACAAGACTCAAAAACTAACACAAAGTAGAACATTAAAAACTGTCTCAAATAACAAAAATAGAAATTCATAAAAATTTCGAATTTTATATTCAAAATGTATTAAAATGCTAAAAAATATCTTGATTATGAAAGACACTCTAGTCGAATCATCCAAAAATACTGCGACCGCATGGTCTTTTTTTTTTTTTTTTAAGATATTACGACTATATTGCTATTTATATTAAATAGGGCTCTTAGGTGGCATATAACATCTGAAATCGACGGTGGGGAACGGTCTGTGACAAATCTTTTCCAGAGTCAACAGCACGGAAAACAAAACCTGATATTAATTTATTATCCCTTTTTTCAAAGAAACGTGTATAAACCTGAAACAACCGTTTTAACTACCCATCCACTCCACCAAACACAAACACAAGTGACTTCACTTCACTTGTGCTTCGAACCTGAACTATGTCCTTTGCTTCTCTCTCCCTCCAAACCCTAACAATCTGCAATGAAACAACCCCCAAGACCCTCCTCAAATTACACTCCACTCCCACCACTCTCCACTTTCCCTCCAAACCCACAAAATCTCTCACCTTCATAACTCTCTCTTGCTCACAACCACCACTTCCTTCCTCTAGAACCCTAACCCTAATTTCCATCCTCCGCGTCATCCCCGACTGGGCCGACCGCGTGAAGGAGCGTGGAATGCGACAGAAGCGGTCCTTGTACAGCCACGAGAAATGGGTCGAACACAGAAGCTCGCTGCGTCACATCCGTCACCTGCTTTCGAGCCTGTCTTCCCGGGTGATACTCTCGCTCATCCCACCAGTGATTGCCTTCACTGTCTTCGCTGTAGCCATTGCCACCTACAACACTGCTCTGGACGTGCATTGGTTACCTGGGTTCTTGCCAGTTTTGAGAGCCTCTTCGTTGCCGTATCAGTTGACTGCCCCGGCTCTGGCGCTGCTGCTGGTGTTCAGGACGGAGGCCTCGTATTCGCGGTACGAGCAAGGGAGGAAGGCCTGGACTAAGATCATTGCAGGGACTGATGATTTGGCTTGGATGCTCATTTCGGGTCTTGACTCTTCTTCAGCTGATGATCATTTTATTAAACATGTGCTTTTGCGTTATGTTATGGCTTTTCCAGTTGCTCTTAAGGTGTGTTTTTGTGTTTAAAACGTAGTTTTTGTTTTATATGTTGAATATTTATATAGTTGTTGAATGTGACGGTTTTTGTTTCAATAGATGATAGATTGAACATAAACAGTTTTGCTCTTGTTGATAAAACAATTGAATGGTTTTAAATTATATACTCTATGCAGTGTCATGTGATTTATGGCTCAGATATTGGTGAAGATTTAAAGACATTGCTTGAAGGGGATGATCTAGCAGTAGTACTCAACTCGAAGCATCGGCCCCGCTGCATTATTGATTTCATTTCTCAAAGCCTTCGTTTGCTAAACTTAGATGAAACAAAGAGGAATATGTTGGTATCTCTCTTCTTGATTAATTACATACACTCTTAGATTTTTCATTTAATGCTGATATTTCCACAAGTGATTCCAGGGAATTTTCAAGTTTTAGCTTATTTGGGTTTATTGTTTCATGTACAGTTAACAAATTTTTTTTTGTTGTCTTCTTGACACAGGAGTCAAAGATATCTTGTTTTATCGAAGGGATTGGTGTGTGTGAACAGCTCATGGGTATCCCGATCCCTCTCTCATATACTCGCTTAACTTCGAGGTTTCTAGTCCTCTGGCATCTCACTCTTCCAATCATACTTTGGGATGATTGCCACTGGATAGTTGTTCCTGCTACTTTTATCAGTGCTGCTTCATTGTTCTGCATTGAAGAAGTAAGTTTCTTTGTAGATATTATTACGGTTTTGTGTAATGTGCATGTCTGTTGCATAGGGCGATCCATTGTTCAATTTTTCAACAAAAGAGTCGTTGCTGATTTTCAAGCCAGTTTATGATCTTAGTTAAATTACCTAAATAATGGATTGCAAGGGGGTATTATAGGATTATATTGAAGTTGCGTGCCAGCTAAAAGTGGCCCTTGTTAGTCTGATCAAGATTTGTGATTATGTAATGCTTACTATGCACTAATATTTTTGGAAGACAGTAAAGTCCCATGCATCCCTGTCACCTCAGGCTACTACTACGAGTCAGTGCATTTGTGCACGAGTTACTGCATATTTTGTGTATTAAATATGAATAGTAATATGACAGTTGATTTCTGTAGGTTGGCGTTCTTATTGAGGAACCATTTCCAATGTTAGCCTTGGATGAGCTTTGCAATCTGGTTCACAGCAAAATCAATGAAGCGATTGCAACTCAGAAAGTTATTAAAACACGAGTAATTGCAAAAAGAAAGAGCCACCCTTGTGAGCATTCACCTAATGGTTGGCCAAACTCTTGAAGTCAATGCAAAATTCAATCTAGTAAATTTGACATGGGCAACAGAATGAGGTGCCCAAGACTTCCCCACATCTGGCGGAGCTCCAAATTACATCTTTTCTACATCCGTAACATCTTGTAGCTGAGCTCTGGTATTGAAATATGTACATATGACATACCTGAGACCTCAATTTTGGCTGTATTTGCTGTACATAAATTCTTATCATTTGTAAAATCGTCCAATCGGAAATGTACTAAAGGTGATTCTATGGCCCTTAATCATGTAGTCTGGCTATAAAATTTCGAAGCAGCGTAGAAGAATGAAGATCGTAAGCATAAACCGAGCAAACTTTGTAAGATGATAAATTTGCCTGTTGCTTCCTTTCAGGCTTTTCAATGAAGTTTATGATGTGATACAATTTCAATTGCTAAAAAAGTTAGAGGTTTGCTCTAAAACACATTCCAAAACACTTGAGCCTAAGCACGGATGTCCTAATATTAGAGCATTGACCAACATAAACCCACTCCGGTATTGTTAGAGCACATGCATTCTATATCCTTGGGTTCAAATCTCTCACATTAAATTTAAAGGTATCCTTCTAGCACAATGCTCTGACTTGACATCTTTGGCTGTAAATTCTTCAGTTTGAGTCCTTTACCTAAATTTTTCAACACAGCGAGCGTATTCCCACCATCACTTTCATCCCAAAGCGGCAACACTTCCACCACTATCTTTTGCAAAAGATTTTCTTCAATACCCTCTTTAAGAAGCATTTCAAGATCATCATGATTACCCCTCAAATCCAGCAAAACACTGCACAAACCCTGGTGCCGACAGTATTCCAAAATTGCATTTAAACTTACCTGATCCAAAACCACTTTCTCAATTCCTTTCTTAGCTGTTTCTGGTTCTACGGCTGTCTCTTTGTCTGTAAACACTATCACTTTAGAAGCATTTTCTTCAGTGAGACCAGGGATTTGGATTGGATTACTAGGATTACTTGCTGTTATAATCTGAAGGGGTTGATTTGCACCAGGCTCTTGTGATGTAGGTACTGAGAACTTCTCAGTCAATGAGGCAGACAGTATAATTGCATCATATTCCTGTAACAACTGCGAGTAGTATCCACCAGACTTGGTAACCCCTTCCCCAAGTTGATCTAGAACGTGGCCATTGACAGAGAGGGAATATCTGCAAGTCAAGTAGAGGCCATTGATAAGATTACTTTTGCAATTTATCATGCAAGAAGGTTAATTAAAATGCCAGATTGGTGAATAAATTTGAAATCACACCCTACAAGAATTTATTAACAGCAATACTTGAGTCAATCACAAGTAAAGAAAGTTCACCTAAGTGTGACAAAAGGCTTTCCTGTCAACATTTTATGTATAAAGGCCTCATTGAGCCTCTTGCACAATTCTTCTTCAACACCAACAGTCAACTCAATTCCAGCGTCTCTCAGCTTATCAAGCCCCTTCGTATCTACAATTGGGTTTGGGTCCACCATCCCAACAACCACCTTTTTCACTTTGGCTTTAATCAAAGCTTCACTACATGGTGGAGTTCTCCCATAGTGATTGCATGGTTCCAAGCTCACATAAGCTGTTGCATTCTCAGCCAAGTCTCCAGCATCTCTTAGAGCAAATACCTACAAGTTTCAACCCCTTACTCAAATTATTCAGCAATAGTTTCTTGAAGGAAATGCACCAGCAAAAAATTCATATAATACAACAGTTAGATTAGAAACATATTTGTTTCAGAAACCTAAATATAGATAATCTTAAGATAGTTAGGATAGTATTTCAAAAGTGTTTTTCTTTGCCTTTCTAGAGCAGAAAACTCAAATGTATACATGGCTTTAAAACTGGAATAACAAAAACTTCCTGCTCAACAATTTAATTTGTCAAGTAGAACACAGTCAAACTACCAAATGCATGGTCTATTGCTAGAGTCTTGGAAGACCTAGCTCCTTACCCAGCACCAAGAAATCACACATCTTGTCTCCCAAATACAATGTGCAAATAGTGATAGATTACAAAATTTTCCCACAGCAATCCTAAAATACATTAAAATTACATGTAATCGAAATACCATGGAAACAATATTAACTAAACAAAATACAGATTCCCAGTTCAAAAAAAAAAAAAAAAAAAAGAAAAGAAAAGAAAATACAGATTCCCTACATTCATCATCAAAATTTTCTACATTTGCTCTCAAAAACAGCAATGGCACTGTGCTTCCCAAAACAAGAATGAGCCACTGAATCTCAAGCAGACAGTTCTAAGTTCGTTCAACAAAATATAGTTTATGCTTTATCATAGAAGACTAAAAAATTTAGTTTCCAAATACTGACTCTTCAACCATAGCAGAACTGCAAGTAAAATAGTAAAATCAGCAGAAATATTCACTTGGGACTAGTGTCAACTAAGTACACAAAAATTCCCAAATCAACTAACAAAAATCAGATATTCCAAGCAAAATTCATTAATTTCAGCCAATCAATACATTTTCACAGCGAAACCAATCAAACAGAAGAGAAGATTAGTGAATCAACAATTCACAAACCTCACCATGAAAATAAAAAATAAACATGAAAATCTTCTTCACACAACAAACACACAAATATGAGGAAAGAGAAGTGGGCTACCTCAGCATGAGGCTGCCCAGCTTTAGGGTGAAAGCCTTCACCAACAATGTTGCCATCTTTGACAATCACGCAACCCACCATTGGGTTGGGACTTGTATGCCCAATTGCCTTTCTAGCAAGCTCCACGCATCTCCTTATATAAAACCCATCATCATTTTGTACCCCACCACACCTGACCCCAACCAGACCACCACAGTTTCTCGAACTAATTAGAGATTTCGATACCCTTTTGAGCGAATAAGAAAACCCATATTTCGAATTCTGAAAGAAGACAGATTTGGTGGGGCAGTCAGGTGGTGATAAAGAAGGAGAGAACATATGCGAAGAAAAAGTGGGTGGAGTCAAAGCATGATTTGGTAGAGAAAGTCTTTGAATTTGCATTTTTGCGGAGATGCAGAATCAGAATGAGGGTATGAAAAACAGTGCCAAAAAGAAAGATAGGAACAGAGTGCAGTTGCAAGGCTGCGAAGCAAAATACAAAAACCAGTACTTAAAAAAAAAATAAATGAAAATGAAAAAACCGTTGAATGTCTGAGCCCGGGTTCGAACCGGGGACCTCTAGTGTGTGAGACTAGCGTGATAACCAACTACACCACCCAGACGATAGTTGTCAATTGTATCTATAAACTCTTATTTGACCAGTGAAAAGTTTTTGTGAATCAGAACAAATGAGCGTAGTCGGTCGCTGACAGAAACGGGCGTCCACTATTCTGGGACCGGCTAAGCCCAATTTCAAAAGAAACGAACCCGGTCAAAAGATTGTCTATGAGGTTGCATACTTGTCTATTCATGTTAACCCCAAGGTAGTAGGTACCCAAAGAGTTGGTTCAGTCTTTCGAAGAGCTTCTATCCTCAAAACCCCAACGTTGAATTCAAAAACTTTTAATTCCGGTGCCAACAGACGCTGACAGTACCTGGGTTTGATATTTGTGTTGGTTTATCATTTTTTATCTTTTTTTATTATCATTATTTTTTAAAATAATTAGGATTAGTTCAGAAAACAATCGAAACATACCGCGATAAAAATACTGATGGCATAATCCAAAAAACTGTTCTCAAATAGAAATGATTCACCCATACAAAAGTAAGGAAGAGACCTACACAAAAAGTGAGAAAACATATTATTTTTGACGTAATGAGATGTCAACACATGCCTTTAAAGGCATGAGAGCGGCTAGTGCACTAACCGACTATGCCAATAACATTGGTTTATCAATTTTGAAAGGCTGCACATTTGGCGGGATGAGTTTAAGATTATTATTTACCGTATCAAAAGTGTTTTTATATAGTGATTTAAAAAAAAATCATAGTATTTTAAATAATTAACTAGCATAAAGCATATTTAAAAAAATAAAAATAATAAATAATAATAACAATAATAATAATAAAGCATAAACCACGACTAATTATGTTGATATCATGTCCATGCATGTACCAAGTCCATGTGATTAGTCTTCTTCATAGTACGGTAAGTTGGTAACAGACGAGTACAGGGTCCAAGGGGAAATCGTATCATTCAATCACTTATCATACTCGATTCATTTTGTAAGAGAACACCAATGCCGGATCCCATGGCTTTCTTCTTTAGTGAAATCTCTTGGATAATCTCTAGCTGGTAGATTATCTCTGTTCCAATGATGGTCGACAATCTGGTTCTTACCCCAGCAATACTGCAATAGCCTATTCGTTAGCCATGTCATCAATTATGATAATAATTAAGGTTAAGGGTTTTCTCGCTGCAGTAACAGTTTATTCAGTACTTGTCTAAGAAATCCAAATAAAGAAAGGGATATAAAAGACTCACATCTTGACTGGTTCAGGGTGTTTGTGAGGAGAGAGATGATCAGGAATCTTCGTATGCCCTCTTACCTGCAAACATGTACTGCAGCTTCCGCTGTATGAGATAGTCCTCAATAAACAGATCAATATGACATACTAAAACAGCCACATTTAATCTACCATGAAAACTGTTTAAATTAAATTGTTAAAGATGGATGTATCTACTAGACTGATGTATGCACAAGATTAATTCATGATACATAACATGTCCATTTAGAAATCATGGAATCAACATGCACGAGCTCAAACCTAAACATCATAAAAGTCAGTTGCAAAGCAAAATTCAAATTCAAAAAATGTATAAACTTCTGGTACTCCAGTCATTTTGTACCCACAAGCATATTTTTCTTGTAAAATTTTACTTATGTCCAAGTCTGTAACCTTGAGATTCCCAGCTTCGTCAATCATCATGTAATGCATTACAGCAAGTCCAAGAAGGAAAGATGTGTGAGAAATATTTAGTGAATAAAGAAGTTGCTAGGTACACCCAAAACCAAAGGCATTTATAATTTAACATGCAAATTACCTTAAGTTAAATCCAGTGAACATGGCATCACATCTTGGTGTAATAGATTATGATTTATGCAGATGGAGATAATTCAAGCCTCTACACAAATTTAAGAAGGAAAAAAAACGTGGTATAACAAGAAGTAAATTAGCAGAAACGACTAATGTGATGCATAACAAGAAGTCGAATCATCAGTATATATAAAGCAGACCAAATATGCAATATATATAGTATATCTCTACTCCTCCATAAATTAAACTTGGGTTCGAATCTCTCAACTGAGAAAGAAAGCTCTTGCAAACATGGCCTTTCTGTATGAGCTTTTACTAAACAAGCAGAAACTAGTTCTACCAGACAGAATCTAAATAAGATGATTAGCAATAAACGTTTCTTAAAGAGAAAAGTCATAAATAACACCAGAAAAGACCAGAAAAGCAGAGAGACGAGGGGAGGGAGGAAGGGAGGAAGAAGGCGAGGAAGGAACTTGCTTCACAGAATTGATGCTATGAGGAATCTAATGGTTTCTGCTGCAACTTCTGTACCATGCCACTTGACTAGATAAACATCACCATATGATCCCTGCAATGTTTCACAATTTAAATAGAGGCAAAGGATAACAAGAAAATTACAGAAACTTGAGAGATGGTTGCTCAGATGTGGCAGTGTCATAATGGGTTATGGTGCCCATGACTGATATATATGCCTGAAAAAAAAATACATAAAAAATTACATCTCCAAACTTCAGAGTAATCATTTCACAGAAAGGAGCCTGCGAGTCAAGCCACACCTGTATCAAGTAACTGGAAAAAAAGCATTCCGTTTTTCCTGTATAAAGCATTAAAACCATATATCACGACTCCAGAATTAACACAAGAACAGAAAAACAAGTTTCTTCTTCCAAAGGGAAAAGATTAAGAAGTAACATAAGCCACGAATTTGGAGTATATTCGTGTGTGACAATGATTCTATGGTCGAAATGGTGGTCTGAACCACCACCCTCTCCAACTCTGGCTGTTGAGAAATGCAAGCACAATTTCAAAGCCAACAATCCACGAAAACAAATTGTTCATGGGATCGCAAATAGTCAATGAATTATACACTATTCTTATGTTCAGTTGCATTTCTCTTTCAATTCTGGTGCAAATTCACACTGCTTGTTGAGCCTTCACCATCAAAATCCCCATCTCATATCAGCATTGACTCATCTGCCACATCAGCAACCAGCCCTGACGTGAGCTATCAAGTCTTGTCAGTGGTGATGCAACCGGTCACATCACCAAGAACCTGCAAGTCAGTGTGCCTTGCTTTGCAGAGCTTCAATCCTCAAAACCCAAAAATATATATTTAAACCCTGCTTTTGCTGCTAACTGACATTAACATAATTTTTATTCACAATAATAAACTTTGATAGAAAAGATATAAAACAATCAATCAAGCTTGTAGAAGAAAGTAGGAGTTATATTTATTTTTCAAATTCTTCACACCAATGTATGAAGGAAGAGATGAAACTGACCCAAGGCAACTACAACTAGCTAGAAAATGCAGGTTTGTAAAGCATAAACCACTACAGCTAGTTATGTAGATGACATCATGTCCATAAACATATATATCCCACCCTCCAGCTTTTGTACCAACTCCATGCAATTAATCTTCTTCCAAGTAATGGAGAAAGATAAGTACATGATCCATGGGATACAATCACTTATCATATCAATATTTATATTCAACTCATTTTATAAGATAGCACAACAGCAGGATCCCATGGATTTCTTCTTTTGCAGACTGTCTTGGATAATCTCTAGCTGGCAGATTATCTCTTCGAATGATGGTCGACAATCCGGATTCTTGTGCCAGCAATCCCGCAAAAGCCTATTTTACAGATGTTAAGTATGTTACACAAGAAATCAATAACAAAAACAATAATAATCTAGTATGATTCCAAAATTTGTAAAAGCAATTTGTGTTTCAAGATTATCGTCTTTCAAACCATTGTAAAAGTAGAGGTTTCTAGTCACCACCTTTTTATCAACCAGGTTTTCTTGGAAGTCAATGATTTGGTTTGAATCATTTTTAACAATTTAATTCTAAAGGCTTCTCTTTGCATATCTATCAAGGTCGAATACTGCGCATGATAAGCGATAGCGGCTTATTCTGTACTTCTTTAGAAATTCCAAATAAAGAAATAATCTAAAAGAACTCACATCTTGACTGGGTCAGGGTATAATTGAGATGAGAGAGCTGGTCTGTAATCTTCATAAGCTCTCTTGTCTGCAACCTGCACTGCAGCTTCTGCCCTATGAGATGGTCCTCCTTGGAACATCTGAAAGCAAAACCATACACCAAGACAAGTATGAGATACCAAAACAACCAGACCTAAATCTTACATGAAACTATATCAAATAAACTGTTAAAGATGGGTGTATATACCGGATTAAGTCATGATATATATAACAGGTACATACACAAGTCATGGAATCAACATGCATGAGTTCAATCTTAAACAGCAAAGAAGTCAGTTGCAAGGTATACATACAAATGGTAAAACATTTTTTTCTTAAGATTACCTCATAGACAATTAGAGCAAAGGAGAAGACATCAACACTCTTCCCATATGATTCTCGACGGTAAACCTCTGGAGCCATGTAACGATCTGGCATGTAATAAGAGCATCTAAGCAAACATTCAATTTTGAAAATACATAAAATTTCAGTGGGACAGAAGATTACATGAACCCGTTCCTCCAGTCATTTTGTAACCATAAGAATCTTTTTCTTGTGCAATTTTGCTTAAGCCAAAGTCTGTAACCTTGAGGTGCCCAGCTTCATCCTGTAACACATTGCTGTGAGCCCCAAAAAGTAAGGGTATGTGAGAATGATATTTAAGAGAATTCAAAAGTTGTGAGGCACACCCAAAACCAAAGGCTTTTAAATTTAACAAGCAAAGTACCCTAAAGTTAAATCCAATGCACATGGCATTGACAAAAAGATACAAATTGCAATACCTTGGTGTCAAATCTCGGTGTATAATTGCATGAGGTTTATGCTGATGGAGATAATTCATGCCTCTACAGAATTTAAGGAATCAGCTCATGGTATAAGTTAAATAGTAAGTGAAACATATATAAATTAGACAAAGAAAGTAGATTAAAAGAAACAACAAATGTGATGCATAACAAGAAATCAACTAGAATTATCAGTAGCAGAAAAGTTCAAGACGTAAGGCAGTACCCGATGGAAAGATTGAAAATACTGTAGTCCAAGCTAACACAATGAATTTAAATTTTGATTTCAACAACTTTAAGATACCATTACAATTGGAGCAATTCAGAACCCCACGTTTAATATGTTAACTAAACTAGAAATATATATTTATCATTTATAATAATGGTATTGCATCAAAGAGTGATGTTGATCACAAAGTCAAGATGAGATCATTTATGCAAAATGTAATAATATCGAGATTAATATATTCAATGAAAAGGAAAAGTTCATCATAAGTTTTACGCTAAAGTTAAAATTCCTGACTGTAAACTTCATGCACGAAGTGTATTTATTGAAAATATGTACCTTGCTATATCTAAAGCATAAGCAATGGCCGTTGGTGGATCAAGCCGTCCTTTTTTTTTCAAAATATCATGCAAACTTCCCTAACAAATTCACATGAAGGAATGATCAGCAAGTGGAGATAAAAAGAATTTAAAAAACAATATTTAACAAGAAAAAGCTCACATTGCGAAGATACTCTTGTAAGAAGATCAAACGATCAGTATGCTTAAGAACACCAAGGAACTGCACTATATTCGGGTGGCGCAACTTTTGCCACAAACCCAATTCCTTCATAAATGTTATCCTGTTAAAGAGTCAATCATGCAGCATACAAAGTTACAAACCAAAACATTACTAGTACTCTCAAAGTAGGAGGTCAAAATTCAGATCTTACTGATCCAACTAAAAATATTCACATCAATTTCATATGTCCACAGTTTTACCAGTGGCTGATATTTAACAGACTGATTATTCTTTAAATTTTAAACATCACTATAAGAATCTCAAATGCACATGAATAACAGAGTCTTTTTTTTTTTATGAATCTAGAACTCAGAAAATACTATCACAAGTGCTGGAAATTTTTATATTTATAAAACACAATAGAATAATCCACATGTTTGTAGCATATCTTTACATTCTCCATAAAATTTGACTTGGGTTCAAGTCTCTAAACTGAAAAGAAAAAACTTTGTCCAAACATTGTTCTCCACCTTACTGAACTAACAACAAAAACTAGTTCTATCAAACAGATTTAGGATGATAAGCATCACAATAGAACCAGAAAGAAGAGAGAGAAAGAAGCAGGGAAGGCAGTCACAGGGAGAGGGAGAAGGTGAGGAAGGAACTTGCTTCACATATTATCATAATGAAACTCACCTCACCCTAGGATTTGATGCAATGGAGGACTTAATGGTTTTTGCAGCAACTTCGGTACCACGCCACTTGACTAGATAAACTTCACCATACGCTCCCTGCATATTTCACAGTTTGAAAAGGAGCAAAGTATAACCAAAAATATAGAAAGTTGAGGAGAATGCTGGTTGTTCTGATGTGGCAGTGTCACAATGGGATAAAGGTGCTCTCAATTGATATATGTGCCAAAAAAAATTATAAAAGAACTTACTTCTCCAATAAGTATTCCAGCATCCATGTCCACTTCGGAGTAATCAATTTCATAGCAAGGAGCCTGTGAGTCAAACCCCACCTGTATAAAGCAAATGGTAAAAAAGGATTCAATTACAAGTATGTAAATGGGGCAAATTAGGCTAAATACCTTGCAAAATAAATCATTATCCTTTGATTTCTGATACATACTGACCAGAAGAACAACTGATATGCTTACCGACCTTCACTAAATTCAAATACAAATTTCAGAACTAGAGTATATGTGCCTACAAAGAACCCAAAGTCTGCACAACTTTTACATATTACAAATGTAGAAAAAATATTACAAAAAGAGAGAAAGAGAGAAAGAGAAAATTCCACCAATGTGGAAGTGGATGCTGGTGGTTGGTTCAACAAAAGAACTACCTCCTGATCAAGCACTAACAAGTAATTCCTAATACGAACAAATGCCAGACTGTACAAAGCAAATCATATAGGTAGTTACTTGAAGAAAATTTCCTCATTATGGTATCATTCACAAAATCATTTCAGATTCTTATATACATTGATGAAGAAAAATACCGGATCTATTCCACCATGTGCTTCCAGTATCTTGCAAATCTCCTCATGATTGAAGCTGCGAGCATCTGACAGTGGCTGAAAAGTTAATCACATTCAGCCAATCACATCAATGTAAGCCCTCCATTTATTATATTCTATAGTGCACCCCAATCCCATCACATCCCTTTACATCTTCAAAGGCTTTGCAAAGGTAATAAATTATAAGGGAAAAAAAAAAAAAAAAACCACCACCAAACTGACAAACATACAAAACACATACACATGTAAAACACAGCAACCACACATATAAACACTAGTAAGAGCAAAAAAATATATACTACAACATACAGTGCGACCCCAGCGATCTAAGGAATTGACATCAGCTCCTTTCTCGAGAAGCAAAAGAACAATTTCAGCACGACCTTCGCTTGATGCTAAATGAAGAGCTGTCCTCTTATCGTAATCAGCCAAATTAAGTTCCACACCTTTCTCTAACTCCTGCAACACCCCAGCTTTATCTCCCTTACTGGAACAATAAAGCAGCCAATATGGACTTTCCGAGTCCATCACTTGCAGCTGCCTCCTCTATCATGACACACACACACACAAAAACAAAACGATAAAGAATTCTATAGAGAAAACAAATCTGATATAAATAATGCACTAAAATCTCAGAAGAGCATATATTTAGGTTTTACTTCAATCTTTTTACATCATTACAAGAAAGCATCGTAATGGAAACGTTACCGTTGAAGTCGGTGACGGACAATCTTTCATTTCCAAAGCACGGAAGCCAAAATGATCGAAGCAGTAGAGTGAATGGAAAAGGCCAGACGCGGTGTTGTTTGAAGACACAACAGCTTATCATTGAAGGACTGACAGTTAATGATGTCGAATAATCCAAAGGCGTCGTCGTCATCGTTTGCGGATACCACAAGGTTTTTGCTTGTATGGATCAGATTCTGACAAATATTCAAATAATTAAAAGCCTCGTTGAATTCATCGCCTAAAACGATTAAAGATTAGGGTTAGGGTTTCTTTCTTATCTGTTTGGCTCGCGAAGGACCGACGAAGAAGAAGAAACCAATCGAATTATTTCCCTCCAACCAAACAGCTATTGAGAAGTTTGATTGTGATTATATATACTGCCGGCAAGGCAATAAAGACAGAAGGCGGGAAATAGCGATGTTATTGTCTGGCGTCAAAATGACGCAGTTTCTGATTTTTCCAAGAAATGTGCGCTGTTATAATTATAACGGTCTAGTAATGAACAGCCAGTATACAGCCAGTCCAGCTGTTTTAAATCTGGACCATTGAGTGCGGAAGTTGTAAGCGATTGCTGAAAGGGTAAATGACATATGCACCCCTGATGTTTGTGTAATTATATAAATATGTAAACTTTTGACATAATTATGTAAACATCACTTGATGATTATGTCGTAGTGTGTTCCACCTTAATTATGATTCATTCACCGTTAGTTCAAGTATAAAAATATTAAAATAATTTTTATTTTACAAGTCAAATATATTAGAAGAAAATATCCAACATCTTTAAATTTCAAAATTAAAATAAAAAGATAAAAACTAAAAATTAAAAATGATAAAAATAAAATGTAATTTTAGTGTTTTATATTTTTACTAATGATCAATGGATCATAACTAGGGATGATAGAAACATCTTATCAAATCCAAACCAATAGGACATTGATCCATTTGGGGCAGGTTGATCCGATCCATTGTTATATACATATTGTTATATTATATTTATTATCTTGGTATTTAAAAGGAAATTTTACTATGTAGTAGTAATATTTTGGTATGTATAATGAAACTTTGCCATGTGTACTAATTGTTTTAGTATTTGTATTTAAAGAATTTATGTTATTTATGAATTCTATATTAATAATTATTTAGATGTGATGTTCTATTTGAGTTAAAATCGAATTATTATAAGTTTGAATTATTATTTTTATTTATGTATTTAATTTTTTAATATTAATTATGTGATTTGTTAAAAACTAAATCAAATCTAATAAGTTAGATTAAAGACAAGTCACCTCAATTAGGTTCTGGTGTGGGATGGAAAGACGCTGCCTATTGGGAGCATGTTCTAGTTTGGGGTTGACCAATCTTACCCCGATCCAATCTATTGTTATTCCTAATCATAACTAACAATAAGGGAGCAATTGCAATATTAATAAAATAAAATGTGAAGTGTACTTACGTACTCGTACACTAAACTCAATATGTGTAATTATATTAAACATTAAGTGAATTTGTGTCAGTTACCCCTAAAAATGGGGTGCGTAGTGCGCCACAGTGCACTGGCTCTTATTGCAGGTGTGCCTAGTACACTCCCCTCCCCGCGCGTATCCGTCATAATTCAATCCAACACAGAAAAAAGAAAAAGGCAAAAAGAAAATTTTGCGAAAATTTTTCAAAATTCAAAAACCCTAACGTCCAAAAAGCCCTCCAAAAACCGCAAATCTACCTAGATTTTGGTACTCCACACATGGCTATGAACGACCCGACAAAAACCCAGCAGACCCGCGTCGAGATTGAAGGGTCCGAATGCGGATCCGGAGAACCCGAGTGCGAGGAGGAAGAGCTGGAGAAATTAGAGGCAGATGTGAAGCAAATGGCGGAGAAGATTCTGGAGTACCGAGCCACACTCCCGGATCAGCTGAAGAACACGTTCGCTTCCATTATTTCAGCTCAGAGACCGGCTTTGCCCGGCATTGAACACGGGTCGGAGCCTGGACCGTCCGGAGAGCATCAGCACCACCAAGGTTCGTTCTTTTTACTAGGGTTTTAGTTCAGGAGAAGTTAATCAGTAGCTAATTTTTTCATTTGGAAATTGTTTGGTTGCTTTTTATTTGACTAGAAGGGCTTTTTAGGTTTCTTCAGATTTCGTAGATTTGAAGTCACAAAAATTATGAAATTAGAGTCTAGTTTTTGAAATTCTGTGGTTTATAATGTTTTGTGGGAAATGTTAAATCTTCTGCTTTGAAGTTTTAAAATGCGGATATATAAGAATACTGATGGAAATGGAAATTTTTGGGATCATTATGGGGATGATTGTGGTTTTAATTTGGAAAACTCAGCCTTGTGGTTTTTTTAATCACTTCGGTTAATTATGTTTTTGGGTGTGGCATGTATACTAATAGTGTGTTAATCAGGCATTTACTCTTTGCACTGTTTACTTACTTAGACTGGCCTCTCCACCTGGGCCGAAACATGGTCGTGGATGGATCACAAGGCGATTGGTACATAAACCGTCTTTACACTTGCTCTCTGTGAGGGTGATGTTTACTTGTTTGTTCTAAGGGATTTGTGAAATATATGCATTGAATGAAGCATAATTATCTAGCTTGTTATGGTTGATTGTGTTAGTTGCTGTGGTGGACTTGGCACTTCTGCCACTTGCATAACTCAGTTGCATTTCATTAATTGCTATTTTGTGAGAGCAGCAGCTAGCTACTAGAATAAAGAGTGATCCCATATTTTACACTAATGGGAGATTTTCTCTATTTAATGGAAGTTATAAAAAAATCAATAATTTTAGTTCTTTGCTTTCCTGTGTTTTGCTGCAAGTAAAACAGCATGTTTGTGTATTCTTTCCTTCAAAGTGGTGGTGTTACCGAAGGATATTATGGGGTTGATTGCTTTAATAGAAAATGAAAGTATTGCCTAATCTTGTTTGCTTCCACAGCTTCTGTGACCTTCTCTTGTAAATCTAAGATTGTTATTACATTTTGCGATCGAGGGCAGTAATTATATCATTATTTTGCAGATTCAGTAGGACATATTGAATCAAAGGGAACAACACCGCTGGAAGAGGAGCAGAGGACTACTGATAAAATACGTTTGCTTAAAGATAAAATTTCTAGTAACATTGCTGCACTGCCTGTCGTTTTGAAGAGGGTGAAAGAGTGTACTTCCAAAATTGACAAACTAGATTCTTACAACGGAATCATACATCCTGCATTTAAAAAGAAAAAGCCCAGCTGACAAGACTCACCTCATCTTGTTTGATTTTTAGTAGTTTGTGTTAGCTCAGAGAGGATGACAAGGGAACTCACGTCGATTACCATCTTTGATTTGTGCAGTGGCCCAGAGCAATGGGACTTATGAAGTGAGAGATCAGCAGACCAATGCACGTTTGTTTGCCGATTTTGGGTTTGGGTGTTTCCCTGGGACTGTAATTACCGAAAGCAGTGCTTTTGATGTGTACCATATTGTGTTTATAACATGCTAAAAGCACAACTAACGTCAATTTATGGATTAATTCTGATGAAGAATAAGATGCTACCTATGTAGAATGGCTTTTCTCGCTTTCTTTTTCATATTTGCCATTTTGTGCTTACCTTGTTTTTCAATTCCGCAATAATTTTGTAATTGTTTAGAAAACATTCGTATAGAACCTCATGTTTTTTGTTCATTCTGTACAAAGAGCAACAGATTCAAATTCAAGTTTTTGAATATATTAACCTCCGTTCTCTTTGTAAACCATAGCCATTGTAGATTTGCATCAGCCATCATGCCAGTGCAACTTACAAGTGTTGTTTCATTAAACCTTCATTTCAAGAGTACAAATAACATCCAAGTCTTGGATCAGCAACTGCTATTAATCAACAATGTTAACGACTTCATTTTCAAGGGGCATCCAAATGGGCCCAGAGTTCATATGGTTAAACATTTACAGCTAATAACATCATCGCTACTATTCAATTTAGAAATAGGGGAACTCACCATTACCCTTCCAATATTCCCTGCATTGCCAACATCAATTACAACAGTGCTACGTCCCTTCCCTACAACAAAAATGCTCTTTCCAATGGCAACAAGCTGGCAAGGCGGTCTTGTGCGTAGGGTAGACAACCTCCCCACTGGTGTCCACTCCCTTTTCTCTTTTTCCCACATCATCAATCTTGTTCCCAAGCTCTGATCCAACACGTAAAGAGTTCCATCAACAACAACTGCAGGACCCCGCCATCCTGATGCCATCTCATCATCAGCATGCTGCCAGGTACCAGCTTGATGGGTCATAAACTACTGCATAAACACGAGAAGTCACAGCAGATGTGCAGCATCTGATAAAAATTTTCCCATCCATGATGAAGGAATCTTCAATCTCAGGGATATCGTTTGAGTCTGTGTGCAATTTCCAATTGTTTGTTAAAAGATCGTAAACATCCCAAGAATGTGTATCACTTGAGTATAAACCTAATCCACCAATCGCATAAATTTTCTCATCTACAACTTGGCAAGCAAAGTAACACCTGATGCAACAAAACCATATATTACACAACTCAGAATCAACACCATAACAGAAATATAAGTTTCTTTGCAAAGGAAAAAATATGGAAAAAGCATCGCAGGCTAGTATATTAGTGTGTCTGACTCTATGCACATCCGACATCTGACTCAGCACTAATACAAAATCAATGAATAGAAGAACCATGTTGGCGCTTATTAGTTAAATTCCAATACAACACACACATAAAATAACATTTTATCAATCAGCAAAAACATAGATTGCACAGGTAAAAGAAACATCACCAGCTCCTTAAAATCACATAATATTTTTTTCTAATATGACCTTAAATCGCATAACTTCAAAAATTTTAAGCAAAAAATAAATTATCAGTGTGGCATTTAAAAAAGAACAAAAATGAAATGCATCAACAGCACTACCTTGCAGTCGACAATGGAGGGGCATCCAACCATCTGTTCATGGAAGCATCATAGCAATAGACCTCTCTAGTGGCATCCTCAGACCAACCGCAACCACCCAACAAGTACACATTCTTCCCCAACACTTCAAAACCCACGCCTTTTCTCTTCAAAGCACGAGGCGGAAGCTCAGGAATCCGCTTCCAACTCCTCACAGAAGCGTTGGGATCCAGTACATAACAACACACCCGCTCAAGCTTGCTATCTCTGCACAAAGCATAGATCCAAGTCTCATCCAAATTATGCTTTCTACGATAAGCACGCCACTCTTCACTGCACACTAAATCTCTCCATCTCCTGGAAACGCATTTTAGTACCATATGGTACTTTCGAGGAACTCTCGCCAAGCAAAACAGCGCAATATCATCTGGAATCCCACATATCAATGGCACTTGATTTTGTTCTATTAGCATAGTACCCCCCGATCCATTTTCATAATCATCCATCGAAAAATATCACAACAAAACCAGTTCCTAAGTTTAAACAAAATATAAAGTCAACCAAATGTGCAACTGAAACAGAATCTACAAGCCAACAAGCAATAAGATTGCATGATCTCAATCTACATTCAATGAAACAAATGCAAGTTTTCATTTTTTGCGTTTAGAAGTCACTCTACGATTAAAAGCAACATAAGAGCAGTAGGTATTCTCAGATCCATTGAAAATTGACCTAATTCTCAAACCCTAGAATGGTATTTCGTTGGATTCATGATAAAATAAAATTACAAAACGAAGTCAAGCAATTACATAGTTGAAACGTGAATGGTGAATGATCGAGAAATGTAAGAGAATAAGAGACTGACCTGTGATGTTGGATGTCAAGGGAATCGAAGCCAGGAGATCATCAGAAGGTGAAGCTGTGACAGATTGACAGTTTTGTTGTTTGGGGATTTTTTTATAATTAATCGTTTTTTGGGGTCACAATGTAAAGTTTACAAGAGGAGTAGCAACGATACTGCCAACCCCGTCCGAGTGGGAATTATTAGGTGAATGGTCAGCTGCTTAACAAGAAGGTCTTGTATTGTGAAAAAATCCTTTATGCAACTATCCTACGACTGATGTAATCTAACATACCAATAAAATGCTGTCATTTCATTTTTTCTTGCTTTTTATATTGATCTTTTTTTTTATTTTTCTTATTCTTTTCATTAGTCTATTGCACCACATCAACTATAAGACAATCCCATAAAATATTTTCTCATTGTATGTAAGTAAGGGTAGGCAACTCCAAAGCAAGTTGATAATTTTTTATCAGGGTTGAGTTAGGTTAAATATAAAAAAAGTTGAGATAAATTGGACTGAAAATCAAATTGAGTTTGATACCTAATCAACACCCATCTTTAATTCTAAATCCAAAATTTTCTCCTCCCTCTAAAAAAACACTTGTTAGGGAAAAGAATAAATGACAACTTTATGGTGGATTGAATCTTTCATTTATAATAATTGAATTTTTATCTGTACTTGTTTTATTTTGCTAAGTCTATGAGTGTTACCAACGTGACTTTTTGTACCTTTGTGATGGATTGAATACAACCCAATCAACCTAATATAACCCAGCTCGACTATTATTAGATTAGATTGGACTGAATTGAATTGGATTTGATTGATTTCAAAAACAATCACCCCTAATTATAAGAATGAGCATCATGCTAATCTCGTAGACGAAATGAAAAGTTATAAATACATTACCAACCCTTTTTTAAATCTTGCGGCAAATCGAATTAATATTTGTGGAACCTAAGCGAAATTTTACGTTATTGGTATAGTTTGAAATTCGGTTTCTCCATAACAGCAGTGAAAAGAAAATGTTGAACCATTTTCATAAGTCTCGATGTGCAGCACTATATTATTTGAAAGTAAGGATAAAAATATGGGTATACATTACGTAAAATAACTAAACTTTATCTTATATTATTATTTTTTAATATGCATTGCAACAGATCCCTTGTAACATAATCATAGCTATATCGCCATGGTTATTATCTAACCGTCACAGAAAATCAGTTAACCTTTTCTTTTACAGAATAGTCATTGTAATTACCACATTGAACACTTCAAACCTTTTGTCCCATCCACTTACCCATAGAAAAGGTAAATTATTATATATTACGCTTAACATGTTTTAACAAGTTTTAGCACATACATCTCTTTCATTCAACAATTTCAGGAGGAAAGAAGTACAACACGTCAAAGTCATGCAAAACAATTGACATAAACAAATCTTCAAAATACAATTAAGTCATCAATATACCAATTAATGCCAAAATAACTGGCACAAATTGCTACTACAACGTCGGAGTCATTTCTGCTGTATCGTGATTACAATAGATATGAATTTTATTGATGATTGGTATTAATTGAATACAATTACTGAGCAAAACTCTAGAAATCAAAAGTCACAAAAAGGCTAGTCAGAAGTTCTATAGTGATGTGCGCAATTCCTGCATGCTCCTTTTCACAACTTTGATACTGGTGCTGGTCCCGGGGTTTTTTGTGCTCTAAGCAGAGCCTCTTGGGTTATTGATACAACAAGCTGCCCCCAAACAAATTATAAAAGTCTAAGACACTAGGATGAAATGAAAATTCATGAAAAGTAGAATTAAAGAATGGGGCGTAATTAAAACAAACATATTTGTACTGATGTACATACAGTGAACAGAAATACATACCTCGCCCTTTCTGTTGAACATTTCACCTGAAACAAAGCCACGTCCATGGTCTGCTGTAGGACTCTCAATCTGCAAGAAGACATAAGATGTTAACCACTTACTTCAAATTTATGATGAACGGAGAAGAAAAACCAAACGTGAAAACTGCCACTATCTTACACTTACCACAAACAACAACCAGTCATCAGCTCTAAACGACCTATGAAACCACAACCTGAAAAGAAAGAAACATGTACAAACAAGTACCATTAAGTATTCTTCAGTATCTAAAGCATATAAATTCTTCTACCTAAGTCTTTAAATACTTATGCTTGTGAAGTGCACGGACAAATTTATTGATAAACAGAAACATCATTTTGATCAATGAAATCAACGCATGAGTGCAGTCCTGAAAATTTGCCTTTGAAAACCAAATGAAATAGACAATGCTGTCTTGGTCAATGTATGCTTCCTAGTTTTTGAGAGTAAAGAGTGCAATAATGAATCTGTTAACCACTTACATATTTAATTGGCAAATAGATAATAGTTATGACAAACTCCGCCTTAACACAATCAACACTCATACTGGAACTAATGAGATTCTTTGAAAAATTAACATGTCTGCTACACAAGCTAGCCATTGAAAATATTGATAGTGGGTAGAAATTAATAATACTCACGAGTGGTCCAGACTTAGGGCAGCCGATCTAAAACCTTTTTTACGATGGGGATTCAGACTAACTGAACTAAATATAAGATCTGAAGCAAATGCCACCACACATCTGCAGAGCACACATACGATGATATCAAAAAACAAGAAAAATTCAGACATGAGCATAAATGAAAAGAAAACTGTCAATATGTGAAACATCTAAGCGAGTATCTTACCTATGCAAAGCCAGGTCATCTGAAAGCTTTCCTTTTGCTCTGAACCAATAATTCAAACTGTAATATAATTTGATCATAAGTTCGAATGAGATAAGCATATAAATAAGTGAATGCATGTAACACATAATGAACGTCCACATCCCGCATAAAATGACAAACTTAACACTGTTAGAAAGAAACAATTACAAAACAGTAAACCACGCTAACCTTGGCGGAGATTTAGTCTGATTAGTCCCACTGCTAGGCTCACAAAACTTTATCTCTATTGGCCAAGGAACAGAACTTTTTGTGGCAACCTTGTTACGGTAGCTCCTGAAAAAAATCAATTGATCTATTAAATTGCTATTTATGATATGAACTTCATAGAGTGTGTTGCCTCCAAAACAGAAAAAGCTTCTCAATCCTTTATGAGATAACCAGCACAAGTTGCTACAGCACATTGTCCATAGAGATGCATAGCATGGGCTGTTTACAATAAGTACGTGCATGTATATGTTGCAAGTGCTTCTCTGAATAGTAATTAAAATTTACAAAATAGAAGTAACCTTTATGGGAATGTTAAATGGAAAGAGAATCATGAGAGTTATAGTATATAGCACAAATCACAAATGGCTGAATAACTTCATAATCATCAGAACAGGAGCATAATAAAAAACATGTATGTCAGTGTCCTAGGTGACAACTTGTTTGTCCCCAGATTACATCAATTGATGCCCCAGGTTCTCAATTTCCTCAAGCAATTTTTCATAACATTTTGGACGAACTATGGTATAAATTAGTAGTTTTTACAATAGTTGACGGATTCTGTCCACTGATTACACTCTATATTGGGTTGTAGTGATCATGATGCCCCTTAAAACATAAATTATTCTCACCACTTACTGTAGACAGCACAAGTCACAAGTATTTAACTTATTTTCTACATAGCCCAAAAGTAAAATAGAAAGGCTTTACTTCTTGATTTTAAAAAGCAAAATTTCATGATTCATTCATTCATTCATTCATGTTCCTATCCTTAAAGCTACTTAAGTGCATTAATTGTCATGAAATGGTTATCCAATTAGTAAAATCCAAATTAACATACTAAATTATGAATAGCAAGTGTGTTGCTCCCAGGCAGGGATGCCTACGTGCTGTATACCTGATAGGACTATCATAATCAAATGATTAAAATCAGTTGCAATTATCTAGTAGCACATTACTCAACAACCAAAAGAACCAAGAAAATAGAGGAACAAATATGTGTGTGTGCTGAGAGGGTTGAGAAGGCGTGGTATGGTGTGAGCGTATGTGTATATGTTTAAGTAGAACAGCAAACTGTAACTAGAGCAATTGATATCTTACCTAGGAAGGTTAGGATCAGTAAGGCGTCTGTCTCGTAGCTCTTCCAATGATAGAAGCTGCAATAAATCAGAGTTCAATGCAACTGCAGCAATTGACCGGAAATATTTTAATTCAACCACATATGGTTTTACCTTTTCTGGCTCTGGCACCGTTGGCATTGCTGATTTTTGGTGAGCATAGCGCTGTTCTCCTTTCTGGTAAATATATCCCAGCAAGAAAATAACCCACACGAAAATCAAAACGTAACAACCTCATATCAGTTCCAATTTTCCTCATTTCATGTTCAGCTTAACCTTCCATAATTATGCTAATAGTAATCCAAGGCTTGGTAACTTTAGCATTCTACCGTGTCAAATTTAATAAAGCAGTTATGGCAATACCATAAAACCAGAAAGGATGATGCTATCAAAACAAAGCAATCCTACTTTAATGTTCTCTTAGACAATTTTTTCTATACCTGGACCCGACAAGATTAGTATATAGATGATAAACAACAAGTTAACTGTTTCAAAGAAACACACAAATTGGCCATTCAAAATTCAAAACAAGGTCATATATATATACATACATACATACATACATACATATATATATATGATAGTTCTACGCTGAAAAAAGGAAAATAAAGGAGCAAAAATTTCTTTGAAACATTCCAGCCACCTCTCAACAACATAAACAATAGTAATGAGCAGTATAATCAGTGACCACAAATATGTGGACAATACAGCCAAAATGAAATAAAAAAATAAACTCACTGGAAACATTCATTTGGTTCCAGCCATATATAAATTAAGGGGTTACTAAATTACATGAAAGGAAGCCATCAATGTGAATACGATATTTCCTTTCTGTATTGCATCTACTCTTCGAGTTGCAAAGTAGTTGCCATCACGTACACGGTGAACTTCGTATATAATTGGCACTGTAAAAGTACAATTTCATACACACAATGAATAACTTCCTCATTTTAAACTGCTGTTCCATAATCAATGTAAAGGGATTCTACTAAAACTTAATTGTTCTCATGGAGTTTCATGAAGTTAAAGATTCATATTCTCATGGAGTTTAATGAATTTATAGATGCATACTTTTATATGCAACTGGGTGAAATCAACAATGTCGAATGCAGAGTTCAAGCACAAAAACCGTGTAAAAGCTATCATAAAGCCACTACCTATATATACACTCACATATAGAGGATGTTTCAGAAAATTTGTTTCCACATATCATATGCATCAATATTGGAAACTCAAGGTTCAACTAAGAATGAAACATCAAATAAGATAACAAGATAACAAAACAAACATGTTTTTCACAAACTAACATTCTGGCAGGATCACTGTACACATTGATATTCTAAATACCTTCTCATCACCGTGCAACCTATATGGCTGATCAACAGCTGTTGCTCCAAATCCACTATTATTGTTTTACATTCAATCATTCTAACCCTACACTAAGAGCATAGAAACAACGTCATCCTCACATGAAACCTCCCTATCCTCTTCTAAGAAGATAGACAGCTTTATATAAGGTCTTTGAGCTACTTGAACAAATGAATGACACAAGCTTCTTCAAATTGCGTGGTTAACATTAAATGGTCCTTCTAGAAACTATTTTCTTAGTACATTGGATTTCAACTCGATCACCCCCTTTAATAAGTATAATAAATCACCTTGTAAGTAAATGCATACAAACTAAATCTTAACATAGGTTGCTTGCCTTAGCACTCAAAAACATTCAGTATAAAATGATTTAACTAGGACTATCCTGCGCAAACAAAGCTACTTCTCACTTACTAATGGAAAGCTTATTATTCAAAGAGAAAGGACATTAAACAAATAATTTAGGCAGAATACCATCCAAACCACAGGGAAATATGATAATACACTGTGAACTCATCTGTATGGATGTGTTACGATTTATGTTGATAGAATGAAGTTTGAAAATAACAGGAAAGTGTCAGAAGGTACTTCAAACTGTTTTGCACAGCCAATCATTTTAAATAAAAATGTATGTGTCAAAATGAAAGAGAAAAATAAATAAATAAATAAGACATCATACAGACATAATGGACTATAGCCTACAGGCATTATCGGGAGAAAAACAACATATTATTAAGATGAGAAATCACCAAAGCTAGTCTCAAGTTCATGACTATAGTACAAACTCTTATAATCACCAAGCTCAAGCAAGATGTACTTACTGTCAAAATCCCCAACCTGAAGAAAGTAACAGTGCAAACTATGGACAACCTTAAGACAATCAACAGTTTTTGATGCTGCAGCCAATGCCTGCATATACATCACATAACATAAGCAAGTTAACTAGTTTTCAACTGGTAGGACAATCAACACAAGAATGTCAAACACAAATTTCTAATACCATTAACCAAAATAAACACCTAATCAGAGAAAACACGAATCATGTTAAGCTTAACATCAAAAACAGAGAGAGTGAGTGCTTTGTGAAAGGTAGTAACTCCCCGAGTAAATACAAGCCAAAATAGCGGATCAGCTTGGAAAAGATCCGGCAAGTTTTTTGCCCAAACTATCTTGAAGATTCAGCACAAAGACTAAACAATCTCATTATTCCAAAATAAAAAATTGCCATAACATCGATATGGTCCAAATTCAACTCAAGCAGGTAATCCATTCAGAACGCTAGCACACTTTCTTTGCCTCCAAGAGGTAGGACACTGATTTTCAGCTTAACCAATGTAAATATTACAGAATCATTAATTTCTATGTAACATTCAACATATTAATTATAAGTTTAATATAACTGAAATAAAAAACCCACATTCAAAATAAATAGGGTACAAGCACAGCTAAGCACATGGGAAACATCCCATCTTAATCTGCATGTTTAAAAGTAACTTTCTTTAATAGCATGGTAGTAAAAATTAATTGCTATGAATGGGGAGGGGGCAGGCAAAAAGACACACATACAAAAAGAAAAAGGGAGAAAGAAAACTAATCATGCCTGTCCCATAAACTGTCCGCCAAAAACTTTTCCAAATTTTGGAGCATCTGGTAATGTGATACCACGGAATATATTCACCTTCAAAACAGACCAAACAATCAAAAATAATTAATGATTACTAACCCTTATACACATTACTGCGAATAATTAACAGAACCCTGTACAAAAGAGAACAAAAATTTAGCTCAACTTTCTAGACACTGATAACGGTCCAGTCAGAAAACACCACCAAGAAACCAGTATTTGTTTCAAATGTCAATACAGAAAAACTTAAGCTTCTACTCATCTGACTTTGGCTCACTTTGGATGAAAAAGAGACGGCAATCCCAATTTATTAGGACAAATCTTGTTTAGCACATCTGTGGCCATTTCCGCTTTGTTTAAATATTGGAGCTGCTTTGTGACCAATTTTAATATATTACTGGAGAAGTCCTTCGATATGGCTTGATTCTATATTCAGAGTATAATCGTATTTAAGTTGAAGTAACTAAAAGGCCGAAAGGAGGGCACAACAAGAGCATGTAGGAGAACCAGTATGAAGAGACATGATAGCAACAAATTGAAAACAGGGCCTAGAACAGAAGTTGGGGAGACAAGATCCATGTATGCAACTCAGGGTAGTTGAGTCAAGCCCTTCATCGTTTGCGCTGCAACTTATATGCTATATCCATTATTTCCATAAAGCTATAACTTTTCTTGTATATTTTACATTAATATAAAACATATACATCAATTCTAAGATTTCATATGAAAACGTACAAGCTTTCATGGCATATAATGTCATCATAGTGCAATTCATTAGTGATTTTTAAGCAGGATAATATAAAAGGATGAATGACAACTGTTAATGTGTATACTGAAATAACATACACATAAAGCTCAAGAAACAATATGACCAAGGCTCTGTGACAGAAGCATCAGCATCGAAGTATCAAACTTAGCAAAAAATTTCAGAAAGCAGATGAAACATACTTCTATTGGCTCCAAATGCAATATACGCTCAACAAGTGAACACTTCTGTGTCTTCTCTGCATTCCAAATCGATATCGTCTGAAGCAGAGTGCATTGTTCATGAGGCAGCACCAAGCAGGCAAGCTGTCATGGCAGGCACCACAGCAGATGCTCATTACTTATGTCCAAATAAGCCCACTTTTAGGTCATATTATGAACTTGAAACATGGAGTATGTTTGCATACAGCTGAGAAAAAGAGAAAACAAAAATGCAACTACCTTACTTAAGGCAATTACTTCTGCCTTCTGAAATAATGCGGATGAACCTACAAAAACAAGTCCACATTATTTTTCAATAAAGATTAGCTTCACCATAGAATGTTTTAAGCCACCTTTACATATGTGTCGGGTTGACAATTCAGAACGCAAATAAGCAAACATGTCACAAACAAACATAACACTGTAAGGAAAATGAGGATAGGTAGGTACATCATCGTTGCAACCACTGCTTTTTTATACAAAACAATTGCACACAATTACACCAAAAGAACACGAACCAGGGGTTCATAGAGAAGCAAGAACACACGTCACAATGCATACCTACTTTGCATAAACGTCAAATACTAACTTATCGACACCCATACAGAAACAAAAAACACCAAAATGTGTACCACTGATAGTACCTTTTCACATCACTTTCAAGGATATAAAAACTAAATTCCCACTAATTGAGACAAGCAACACGGCCCACAATTATAAAAGCCAAAAAGGACAAAAGTAACTCACTATGACCAAAATAATCAAATCTTTTCAACTGAAACTCAAGGCGCTCTTCCTCCGCAGCATGATCTGACCCGGCGACTTCAGCCTATGAAAAACAATATTAAAAATTGATCCAAATTCACTTAACAAAAAATATTTTAAAGAGAAAGCATACCAACCTCTCCTTCCCATATGAAATAAATTCCCTCCCCAATTTCGCCATCACGAACAACATGCTCTCCTTTCTCTGCAATGCAACACATTCAACCACACAAATTTTAAGAATATTTACATTCTGACCAAAACTCATAACCTTAAAAAAAAATAATAATAATAATTATATGATGCATCGTCTAAGCGACAACAAATTCAAAATCACCATAGCGTTTGACAACAACAGCTTCAGCGATTTTCTTCAGAGACGAACTCGGCAGACTCTGCAGCAACGGAACGCCACTCAAGAACTCGATCACTGCAAATCCAACAAAAACACAATAAATTAATCTATATATATATATATAAGAGAAAGCATGTTTACTAGTAGCTGAGAAACTATAAGAGAAAAACTAGAAATCTAGCTACTGACATATACAGATTCCAAATTCTTCAGTGCGTCTCTTATTACCTTTGTCAGTGTCCATGGTCGAATATCTGATGCCGAAAATGTAACCGACGAAAAGAAGACGACCTTTAAATGTAGTTTTGGTTTACTTCTATTGGTTACTGTGCCTTATCTATGTAAATACACAACGCGTCAACACAGGTACAGTTAAGGAGAGTACGTATATGTGCGATTGATCCTCGTATGTGGAAGATCGTATAATCACGTATATATGATGAAACCGTTTGATTAGATTTGGATGAAGAAATCTGAAACGTCACCGTCCACCTGTTTGCCTAATTATTGGGACGTTGACTATCAATGATTGCCGCCTTGTCTATTCAGTAAGGGTGACACGTGCGCTGTCGTTAATTGACTGTGTCCGTGTGTGTGCGTGTGCGCGCGCGCGCGCAATGAAGACGCGGGCTGGTTTTGCTCTTGTTTTGATATGAAAAAGCCCAGTCCCCTCGTGTCTTCCGTGGATCTTGCGGCAGTGATGCTATATAAATTACACACAGTTTCTTTTTATTAAAATAAATTATTATTTTTTCTAAAAAAAATAAATAAATTGTTATTTCGATTAAAATCTTAGGTGATGTTTAGATGTATTTTTGTGAAATGGTTTTGTATTTTTTTTTAAAAAAAAAAAAAGAGAAAAATATTTGATGACATGTTTTTAAAAATGTGTTTCTTAAAATGGAAAATACTTTTTTAAAAATTATAACTAAAAAGTGAAAACCAACTTTTTTATGTTTTTGCCATTTTTCTTTTTCTTTTTTTGTTTTTTAACTTTTTAATACTAAGCTAGATGACTACCAAAACTTGAAATATAATCCTCTTAATCTGCAGTCCGGAATACTACTCATAAAATCAAGAGAGGTCGACCCATGTTTCAATGGAGAAATTTGTCATATTTTGTGGCACTAATGACTTTCGAAAGTGGAATTATCATCACTGCGTCAACTCACCAAACTTATGTTTTTCGTAAATTTCAAAATATGTTTTCAAAACAAATCATTACATTTTCATCCAAAAAAAACTATTTTACTCATTTTCAAAATAATACCAAATACATTTATACCATATTTTGTTTTGAAAATAAACACATTACATTTTCAAAAATATCATTTTTAAAATATTTTTTTTTCGTTTTTTAAAATAGTTTTCATAAATATTATTTTAAAAACGATTTCAAGAGCACCCTTAATTTTTTATTTGGAGATCTGATTTTTTGCTATAGTTTTACCATTTCTGCTAATGAGTCAAATTTATAATTAAATTGAAATATTTCATGACAAATTAAACTAATAGAATATGATAAAAAAAAAAATAGAGATTCTTAAATACAACTCTCTAGTTTTATATTTAGATTAAATCCCACACAAAAGGAGTTTTTATGCTAAACAATCAAATTATAAACCACAAGGAGATTATTATTTAAATCAAATCAGAGTTTTTGTCTGAAAAACATTCTCCTCTCTTCTTCCTATAGGTTTGCACCTCATTCTATGATACTGTAATGTTCTTGTACCGTTTGTAATTTCAATTCAATGCTATGATAGTGTTATGATACTGTAAATGTTCTTGTAACGTTTGTACTTTCAATTAAATTCTGTGATAGTGTTACGTTGCAGCTTGCCTAAACATCTTTAGCCTTTTTGATTTAGCTATATCTTTCGTTAGTGTTTTTCAATTGGCAATAACATATTAGAAAGCAGGTAAACAAGGCAAGTTCTCTGTACAACTAATCCTAGTGAAACCCAAGGACCGAACTTTCAACATTGATTATGCGATCAATATTATTCACAGGGCCATCACGCAATACCCTTTTCATATTCATGAGCTCACACAATTACGATGTCAAGTGAGATGGTATTAGAACAGCACAAGTCGTTGATCTGGCTAATCAAGGCACGGGTCTTAGTCCACACTATAAACCTATATCGCACAAAAAGCACAACCATGTAATTAAGTTAAATTAGTCATACGGTCAGTCAGCAAAATATCTACGTCATCAAAAACTCTCATCCAAAATTTCAAAATTTCAGACAAAATAAAATTAAACTGTGTCAAAGATCCGGTTAACATTCAAAGAGAATCAAAAACTCTGACCAAAATTTCAGATTCCAAAAATAACAATAAAAACAAGCTAAAGTAAAAATCTTTAGTGTTCAGACAGTATCAAGATACTGTTCATAGAGAATATCTGCTCATAACTCACTTCTTCTTCTCTCCACCTCCAGCAGACCTGAATAATAAAAACGGCCAAGCATACCATTAAAAAATCTCGTCTACAAAAGACTTCGTAAGTAAAACAATTAACAGAAAGTAAACTAAACAAAAATTTTCGATAGTCAGCCCACCTCATCTTGCGTAAAACACTCGACATCTCCTCTCTCTTCCTCTTGGCCCTCTTGTGAGTGCCCAACTTTCTCTTTGCCAGCTTCAAAGCACGCTTGTCTTTCCCAACTTTTAGAAGTTCAGTGATCCTTCTCTCGTAAGGAGCAAAACCAGCAACCTCCCTGATGATGCTCCTCACAAAATGAACTCTCTTACTGGTTTTCTGGATGAAAACTCAGAATGATCAGGATCACATCAAAATAGGCAATGTTAAGTATATTAGTCTGTCCATATCATAGATACAGATCTGAGAACACCAAATGCAATCAATAGGTAACATCTTACATTTTTTACAGGAAAGCACGTTCAATAATATCCCACAGAAAGTACCACTTAAAAATACACCGATGAACAATAAAATATCAGGTGGGGCAACATCTTACCCCCTTTCTATCAGAAGGGCGGGGTGCCAACTCCTTCTTGGTCACAACATGTCCTTTGTTTAGACCCACAAAAAGACCACTATTTGGCTGCTTTGGAGCCATCATCTGGAAGCACGAATACCAACAACAAATGTGACACATCAGACTACAACTATTTAAAAAATTACAGCAGAATTCAAGTCTAAGCATTAGCAAAACAGTAACTATTCACATCAAAAGTACATTCATTACATAGCATTTTTAATGTGAAATTTTAGCAGCTTCCAATAGCTTGGGTGGCAACCCAGCAGCACAAGCCCACAATATCACATTGAAACACATATCGCAAGTTATGAGTTTGACCCGAATCCAATGCCAAAGCAATTTTGTTTTTACAAAGGGGACTTTCAATTACTCCTACCATTGAATTTCCGGCTTTATGCCAGTGCCAGCAAAACAACTAAATCATAGTATCGTTTTTCAACACATTACAAAATGATATGTACAAGAAATGCTTTCAATTAGAACTAAAATTACGACGGAGTACCATTAAATAGATAAATTGTACTTCAAAACCAGCTCAACTTTATTTCTTACAGCATTACATGTTCAACTTCATTTGACTTACACACACATGGTCCACAGACTCCTTTCATTTTGCAGACATTATCATAAAGGAAATGGGTAAATCCTATGGATTTTTTTACATTACATTTTATATCATACAGAATTAAACCTTAGTTACATCGCTAGCACTGTCAGCAAAAGTAATAAATACAAATGATCACACTACCACACACCCGCACTTCTCACGAAAACGCGTCATGTTAACACCATCAACCAGATTCTATGCCAACCTAAGATGAGCAATAAAAATTATATCAACCAGGCTAGATATACTTCACATTATTCAAAGCCAAAAGTCCTAACATATTTAATCAATCAACCATTTCGCGAACTAATAGAAACGAATCTTACATGAAATAAAATTATCATCAAACAGAAACAGCACCAGCTACAACAACTACAACCTCTAATAAACATATTCTAACACAATATCCGATTAAGTTGAGCTCCACAAAATGACACTAAAAATCAGTCAAAGTAACACTACACACGATGAGTCAAAAAAAACACGCAAATCCAAGCAACCAAACCAGATCTAAGGCTGCATAATAGAGCATTAGAACCAGACTAAGATTGGTCAAAAACGAAGTTTAAAGTAACAACAGCGTGAAACGAGTGAGACAACTATCAACAAACGAGAAAAAAGCAGAGAGTGAAAACGGTTGAAGCGCATTCTCTCTCACCCACCAAAGACGACGATCTTCGAAGGAGATTCGAAACTGCAAGAGAGAGAAGAAAATTAGAGTTGGTCCATGAAATATGAGGGGCTCTGTTGTTAGGGTTTGGAGAGGACTGCGACTCACCTTGAAAAGCCGCTTCGAGAAGAGAAACGCTAGGGTTTTGAGTTTATGGTGCTATAAGTATGGGTTGGACACACTCGGGTCGGATCTGCTTGGAAATGCGGGAAAAGCACAAATTTGCTGGGTCGCTCGAATGGATGGAGTGATATGACCTTAATACCCTTTGCGATTACGTATTTTTTGTTTTTTTTGAAAGAATGCCCTTTGTGATTTCGTGGAAGTTTAGTTAGGAAGTTTGGTGTTTACCCAGCCCCGTGTTGTGATTTTGCGAGGAATGGAGGGTGGAATGGTAAGTGTGCTTTGTGTGCTCCACGTGGCGAGTGATAAAATAGCTCGGCAACTATCGGAATGGGATTGGGTCCTATCCGAGTGTTTCGGTACCACATCAATTTGAGTCGCTTGCGTTTATCGTCATAACGTTTTATAATTACAATTAAGAATTGGTTTAAATCAACTTAAAAATGACGTTTAAAAACAGTAATAAAATGCAGTAAGGTGCAAGCTTGATTATCAAGATGGAAGAGATGCCTTTTCTCTTCCGATGGAAATGAAGTTCTTCTCAAAGTTGTAGCCCAAATTCATTCCCACTTAACGTGGTGAGTATTTTTAAGTTGCCTTCATCTCTTTGCCATGATTTAGGTTCAATGATGGCCGAGTTTTGGTGGGGCTCTGCCGATAAAAGAAAAATTATCAATTGGATGTCTTGACAAAAATTATGCCTCCCAAAAGAGAGAGAAGGCCTTGGTTTCACAGATATTTCCCTCTTTAACCAAACTTTGCTTGCTAAGCAAGCATGGAGAGTTTTGACTTATCCGAAATCACTAGCAGCCCTGATCTTTGAAGGAAAATATTTTTCGTGTTCAGACTTTTATGTTGCAGGTTTGGGGGCTTCCCCTTCTCACATTTGGCGTAGCGTCCTGTGGGGTCGTGAGCTTCTTTTTAAGGGAGTTCGTCGGTGGATTGTTGATGGCAGAGTTGTTAAAAGTTTTTACTAGTCCTCGGATTCCAAGGCCTAACTCTTTTTGACCAGCCCACTTCATGGCAGCAAATCAAGTTTTGTATGTTTCCGTCCTCCTTCAAGACGATGGAAACGGATGGAATCTTACGGCTCTTGATCAACAATTGCTTTCCTAGAGAAGCAAATAGAGACTTGAAGTTCAATGATGTCAGAGACGTTGAGGTTACAGTACGTCCTATTATTTTATATATATATATATATGTATTTTTCATATTTTAAAAGGCTCAAATTCTTAGCTCATTCCAACAAGTTAGCACTTACAAAGAGTCATAATTTGGTGAGAATTAAACTATCAACGATATAATAAGTGGAGAAATGCCTAATCACTTTAACTAAGAATTGATATGCTTGCTCTATAATCAATTTCATCAAATATCAATCACAATATACAGGGTAAAATATCATAATACTATATATGATGAAAAGTGTGCAACTAAAGGATGTGATTGAATTAATTTACATGTTAATATCCAATCATCTAGTATTTTTTAGATTAAAAAAAAAAATGCAATAAGGGGCATGAATTAATTGCAGTGGTAGGCATCCTGCTTGGTAAATGGTAATACACCTTTCCCAAATTGAATATATATATATAGGATTGTCTACATTGTATTCAGATATGAATACACCTAATACTGATTATATTATAAAATTATTATTTGTATTTATTATATCTGATAATATTTTTATTATATCTGATTATAACTAAATGAATCAAAATATTATATTTGACTCATTAAAGTTTAATATGATTCATTTAGTCGTAATCAAATATAATAAATATGTAATCAGAATAATAAATACAATCAATAATTTTAGAATGCGATCATATATTTGTAGCTATCAGGTGTATTCATGCCTAAATATATTTTAAAATGTGCCACACACACACACATATATAGTTTCCATAGTTAGTGTATTCTAACTTTTAAATGATTAGGACTACCAATCAAATTTATCATTTGTTTTTTAATTGAATAGGAAATAGAAATTCTATTAGAAGAGAAAATATAATTTATAAATTTGAGTGATAGTTTCAATACTTTAAAAGTTATGATGCACTATCATATAAAAACACACTCACTCTTTCTCTCTTTTTATAAGCGTGAGAATTTAAAAGATTACAATATGTTATATCAAGAATTGATTGGATTTGCCCTTGAAGTGCTGCCTCACTGGTAGCAATTATGGGTGGCAATTTGAAACTCGACATGACGGGTTAACACGAATCTGACACAATATTACGGGTTAGGGTTGAACATTAACGGATTAGATAAATTAACAGGTCAACCCGTCTAACTCGTTTAATAATCGTGTCGGGTTCGTGTCTCTTTAATCGTGTTACGGGTTGACCCATTAATGAGAGTAATATGATAATTTTACATTAGAGGGTGTTTATGTAAATTTACTGATAGTATATATATCTTTTGAAAACAAAACCCTACCTAAGCCCTGAGCAGCAGCCGCACCACAGTCCACCGATCTGTCACCGTGCCGATCTGTCGTTGATCCGTCTAGCATATTCTCTCGCGCAGCGTCGTCTCTTCCTCTGATTTCTCTCAATCTCAGCCAACCACTCAAGCCTAAGCAACAGCCGCACCACATTTCACGTTTTGTCGATTTACCGTTGCGCCATGTCACCTTCTGCGCAACGTCGTCTCCTCCTCTAATTTCTTTCAGTCTCAGCCGACCACCCAAGCCTGAGCAACAGCCGTACCACAATCCACCGATCTACCGCCGTGCCGATCTGCCACCGCGCCGTATCACCTTCGCCGTCCAACATCTTCTCCCACACAGCGTCGTCTCCTCTGCGCAGCATTGCTACTATTCTGGATGTATTTTTATGTTATGGATTGTATTTGTGGATGATTGTATTTTTATGTTTTGAATTGTATTTGTATATTATTGTATTTTTAGGTTGTGGATTGTATTTGTGGATGATTGAATTTTTTTTTTTGAAATATGGATGATTGTATTTTTAGGTTTTGGATTATATTTGTAGATGATTGTATTTTTAGGTTTTGGATTGTATTTGTAGATGATTGTATTTTTAGGTTTTGGATTGTATTTATAGATGATTGTATTTTTAAGTTTTAGATTGTATTTGTAGATGATTGTATTTTTTTTTTTTTTGAAATATGGATGACTGTATTTTTAGGTTTTTGATTGTATTTGAGTATTTTAATGTTTATTTTTTATTAGATGTGAATTAAAATTTAAATGTATTAAATATGGTTAAATTCATAAACGGATCAGTTAAACGATTCGTTAATAAAAGGGTTAATTGTATCATTTTCGTGTTGATCTATTTATTATCATGTCGTGTTCGTGTCGAATGAATTCAATCCGTTTATTTATCATGTCGTGTTCGTGTCGAATGAATTCAATCCGTTATTTATCGTGTCGTGTCCAATTCGACCCGTTAACTTGGATTGCCACCCCTAGTAGCAGTACTGTCTTTTCTTTCCAGCAAAGCGTTAAGTGCATGTTTCGAACCCATGTGCCACCAAGCAAAGTGGCAGTTTTTCTCGTTTGCGCGGGCGTAGGTTTTATCCAGAGAGCCCGATTGTTTTATTTGTGTATGTAATATATAAAAAATAAAAAAATAAAAAATAAAAAAAATTGAATGGACTCGGGTTGGCCCAAATACAAGAGGGATCATCTGATATGGGTCCTAACTACGCATTGCTTATGGAATCTGGAATCAAAAAGCATTTGAGCAAGTAGATTCTGGAATGAATGGGTTTGACTAGCAGGTATACATCTATTTGTTCCAACTCTTGATTGTGTTTCTTTTTGGCCTATTGTTGTGATTGACAATTCTCACTTTCAAACCAAAAAGCCAAGACCAAAATTAGTTTCAACTAAACCACACCACTTCATCCAATCTCAAATCTCAACCACCCCCCACTTTGCTGTTGGTGCTTTTATTAGTATTTGTGATTGTATGTACGTACACTTTAGCTTATCAATTTTACTTTATTTATTTATTTATTTATTTTGCAATTCTTCAGGAAAACCCTAGAATCATGAACATGAATTCATGCTGTCCTAAATTCAACCATAACATTTCATCAAATTTAGAGTTTCTCTGGTTCTGTTATATTGTTGTTTGTGTAGCTGATACTGTAACTTGGATAGGTTGATTTTGGTATTTTTAGCTTGAACACTTATTGGGAATTCATTGTTTTTAATGTATCATATTTTGTCTTGATGGTTTGTTGTCTTCTGTATGAAATTTGTTTAGTGCCCAAATTCGAAGTTTTAGTTTTTACTTTGAGTATGGTGGCCTTAATCTATGTTGAATTACTTATTTTCGTAGGTGTCTATGTCAATTGCCTGTTGCGTTCCTATTCTTGAATGTGTATACTGTCTTGCATGTGCCCGTTGGGTTTGGAAGAAATGTCTCTACACTGCAGGTCATGAGAGTGAAAACTGGGGACTTGGCCTCTTTTGAAGAGTTCATGCCAGTTCCCCACCATTGTCGGCTAATCTTAGCTGTGTACGAAGATGATCTACGGAACCCAATTTGGGCGCCCCCGGGAGGATATGGAATCAATCCTGATTGGGTTATCTTACGGAAGGACTATGAGGAAACGCAATGTCGCGTTCCTCCTTATATGATTTACCTTGATCATGAGAACGCTGATATCATATTGGTAGTCAGGGGACTTAATTTGGCAAAAGAAGGTGATTATGCTGTTTTACTTGATAACAAACTTGGGCAGACAAAGTTTGATGGAGGATATGTCCATAATGGATTACTGAAGGCTGCCCAGTGGCTTTTCGATAAGGAGTGTGAGGTCTTGAGGGGTTTGGTGGAGAGAAATCCGAATTATACGTTGACATTTACGGGGCATTCTCTGGGGGCAGGGGTGGCAGCCTTGTTGGTGTTGGTTGCGGTTCAGAATCTTGACAAGTTGGGGAACATCGAGAGAAAGAAGATCAGATGCTTTGCTATTGCTCCTGCCAGGTGTATGTCTTTGAATTTGGCTGTGAGATATGCAGATATTATTAAATCCGTTGTACTCCAGGTAGGGTGAAACCATTCTATTGAAACTTTTGTGCATGCTGTTCTTAATTTGGTTAGTGTGAATTTAGTAAATTTCTGGATTTGGTACAAAGGAGTACGGCGGACATTATCTTATATGCTGAATTATTTGAGTGCAAACTCTTCAAAAGTATGTTGGTGCCTTAAAATTCTGTCATCATAGAGGAAATGGTGATTGGGAAGTGGCAATAACTATCCAGCAAATATGTAGTAATTTAATTACCCAAGTCAATCTTCCTTTAAAATTTCTGTCCAATGCTGTTTTCGGCAACTAAAGCATATTGAAATATCAGAATTGTAATGTCTGAGAAGTAAATGACCTTTTTGCTACAAGTGATTGTTACGAGCTGCAGTAAATTATTGTTAGTTTTGTTATCAATTTTAGATCATGCAAAGAAGAGCATATTTCATTGCCTAACTAATGAACAACTGGTAAAATGGTGTCTTTTTTGTTTCTCAGGGATTATATATTCTAATGGAAGCTGCATTCTTCTTACACTGTAGAGATTTTTGCTTTGATATCTTGTATTCCTATAGATGCTTAAAGCTTGCTTATGTTCTGATGTGAGTTTTGCAATGAATCAGGATGATTTCTTGCCTCGGACAACCACTGCCTTGCGAGATGTTTTCAAATCACTTTTCTGGTAAAAGATAGTATGTCTTAAGACACCTTTCTAATGCTAGTTTATTTTTTCAGTTATTGATCTCTATGATAATTTGCCTCACACTGGACTAAAGAATTTGGGAATCTCAGATGTTATTTCTTCAAACAAAACCAACACCATAAGTCTAAGACTAGATTTTCTCCAATATGAGTTTTGTTACATTTCTAATGAATTCAAAGATATTTCAAAATAGACAAAATTAACCCTTACAGTGTGTTAACATTAAATACTAGTGTGGGTCTTATAGCAATAGCATTTGTGTGCGCTTTCTTCGCCCTTCCTTATAATAGAGGGCTTCAAATTTTGTCAAACTTATGACTTGTTCATTTTCAATTGACAAGCCAGTGCTTGAGTGATTATTGAGGACTTTGTGAGAGATTGTCAATGTAACCAAGATAAACTATGCCACTATAATCCAGACATCTCAGGTATCCAAATGAGCTACTGATTAAGTCTGTTTCCTTAAATTTGTACAGCTTGCCATGCTTGCTATGTCTAATATGCCTAAAAGATACATGCACTTTGGAGGAGAAAATGCTTAAGGACCCAAGACGGCTCTATGCTCCTGGACGCCTATACCATATTGTTGAGAGAAAGCTCTTGAGGTACGTATATGTACATTGAGAACAATTTTTAGCCAAGGCATGTACTCAGCTAGTGTGTTAAATTTCATAAGTCAAATAGAATGTGTATCATATATTCACTTTTGAGGTGGGATAAGTTGAACTATGGGCACTATGAATGTGCGCTTCAATTTACTGGTTTTAGTTTACATTGGTTCAGGCTAGGAAGGTTTCCCCCAGTTGTGAGGACTGCAGTCCCAGTAGATGGGAGGTTTGAGCGCATAGTTCTTTCCTGCAATGCGACTTCTGACCATGCCATCATCTGGATAGAGAGAGAATCTCAGAAGGCGCTTGATGTAAGTTTTCACTTCATCCTGATATTGTAAAGTCTAAATCCTAGTAGGGTCAATAGATTTTAAAGCCTAATGAAATGATTAGCCCTTTTTATGTTGCTGCTGCTGGAACTTATTTTAGTGCCATAACCAAAAATCCCTTTTTATGTTGCATGTAAACTTGATAATATTCATACTTGAAAAAAAAAAAAGTTCTACTATTATCTTGCCAGTTTTTACAAATGTAATGACTTCGCTAGGTACTAACACCATAATAGCAAGATTGGTAAATTTTTAAAGGTTGAGAATAAATTATCATATTGCTGTGAAACTGAAACATTATTTTTCTTGATTTTAGTTGATGCTGGAAAAATACCATATTATGGAAATTCCAGCAACGCAGAGGATGGAGCGCCAAGAGTCCCTTGCACGAGAACACAGTGTGGAGTACAAGGCTGCTCTTGAGCGGGCAGTTGCTTTAGATATCCCACTGTCTTACTCACCTCCTCACTATGGAACATTCCATGACATGGAAGAGGGGGAGACTTCTGATAGATCACAGGAGGAAATTTCATTCTTGTCGTCTAAGAAATGGAGGGACAGTTGGGATGGATTTGTAGGGCGTCTTTTTGATGTGAATGAGTCTGGTCAAATAGTCTTCAAGAAATCAGTCAGACCGAGCTCATAATATTCATGTTGTAAGTAGTCTGACCATTCATTTTTTTGGTTCATATCAAGCACCATTAGCCGCCTGTTTAATGAAAGGCATGCAATGTTTGGCTGTAAATGAAGTCCCAGTTGTATCAATTGTATAGAAACAAAGTAGACAAGTTCAAGCTCGATTAGTCGTTATTCTTGTTTTTAACTACAGCTTCTGTATATGAAAGCAATGTTTCTGGGATAGTCAGCATCATACACCCTGTATACCAGCTGTTGAACGAATTCAGTCAATTGTAATTAGTCCACTGGTGCAAGTAGTGCACTATTGTTGAGACTTAATGGATCAAGATTAGCGGTCACCGACTCACCATAGCATGTTCCTTATTTGAAACCATTGCCAATGGGCAACGAGACACAAGTGCTTGATCCATAGAAACATGATTTTTCCATTTCTGGACTTCAAACCCAATTCCTATTTAACTTCATTTATGCAGCAGATGTGTTTTTCCTGATTTGAGTCAAAAGAAAGAAGCCTGAAAAGAGATTTAGGGATGGAATTTCGCATATCTTTTAGTTTATACATAAAGCCAACCAGGGGTAAAACGATTATCAACAAGTACCGTGGAAATTTTCCCACCGGCCTTGTTCGGAAGACTATTTGCTTCAATGTGGATAATGTGAACACATACAAACCATTTGCGGTGGTAATCTCACAACCTAACTCAATTACCCAAATAATACAAAATTAAATCTTTTGATTGGTTTAATAATCAAACCTAACTTAGGATGCAAGCACGTCAGCTAGCCCAGGTTTAAGGAAACCGACGGCCTGCTTTGCTTTTGTGATTCTCATATACAATGGTCCTTCTAAGATTTAACAATACATTAGCTGGACTGCTACTTAATAACCCCAGTACTTTTGTCTGAGATCGAGAAATAATACAAATCTATTGGGAAAATCTTCATCCTCCACTACACCTGGAGATCAAGAACTGCTTCCCCTACAGTCAGAAAGGAAACAAGTAAATAGCAGATAGAAGATGAATGGCCATAAAATAGCTCTTTTTTTGTTTTTTGTTTTTTTCAAATTTTTTGAAATTGTTGCCTGCCAATCTAATAAATATCTGTAAAGTATACAACACTGCAACTATGGAGTAACTGATTATAATTTTTAGAGCTTACCGTGCATTCTCTTCACAAATCTTTCAAATTCCATGAAGTTTTGTCTTTCCATGAGAGATGGATCAAGCCTTAGATAGGTAAAAGAAAAAAGGTGCCTTCCATCTGGATCACTCAAGGGCTTGACGGTATCCAATATCTTGTTGTAGCCTATTCTATCATGGCAAGGAAGTGCATTCTCACTGGCAACTGGTACACAAACATCCCATGCAGCATTAAGCACCTGAAATAGACAATTATCAAGTTCGCAGCAAACGAAATTTTAAAAATAACATAAAACTCTAGAATCAGAAGTGGATAAGTTGCAAGATTACTTTCACAAAGTAAAGGAAATACAGAGGTTGTTAAGGAGGTCTGAGACACTTGATGCTTACTTGCCACGCTAGCCCTACAGGATCTGCCAGTGCCTCTCGGAAGTCCTCAGTGTCGGTCTAACATGTGCAATTCAGAAGATGCAAAGTTTAAAACAGCTCCATGCTTCTTTAGTGTTGCTGCAATTGCAGCATAGCCATCACGATTACATGGGTTATTAAACCCAGCAGTTAATTCTGCAGCATGACTGACTGTCTTGTACCACCAGTGAATACCTGATAGCTGCTCAGCAATTAAAATGTCGCAAATAGAATGCATGAAACAATAATTGACACCCTTTACATAAGTTTCCCAGATGTTATCTAAAATCAGGATATAAATGAGTCTAATAACATGATTTAAGTAAGATATTACGCAGCAACAGTAAGATGATTCTATGGCTAAAATAAAATAAAACCCCCTTTTGCAGCCTTATGGTGTGGGTAGACAGGTTGCTGCGGTATAAGATTATTTCATAGGAAGCAAAACATAATTCTATGAGATTAAAAATATATTAAGCATGGTCATAAGCATAGCCTAGTGGTAACCACATTTCTCCACAAAGTGGAGGTCCTACAAATCTCCCCTCCCCCATGTCAATATATATAACTAGAAGGTTGACCATGCAAATATCACATGATTTCAGCAATTAACAACATTTTCACTGGAAAGTCTAGCCAAAATCTTGCAATTAACATTGGATGATAGGCAACAAGACAGATATATTGATGAAGGTAATCATAAGTTCAACATTAAAAAGAAAACATATATATAATCGTCAAAATAAAAGTTATAAATAAACAGTTTATTGGTGCTTCTTGTTCAAAAAAAAAAAAAAATGGTTTATTTGTTACTTTGAAGTAGAATTGGTCTGCAACAGCATAACTCAGCCAATGCAATTAAGTGGTGGAGAAAAGAAATTCCATTCCATCTTAAAAAGAAAATTTTTCTGAATGCCTAACTCACCTTTGCTGCAATGCAAGTGCCTTCAAAAGCTAACTTTGCCAGCAAAAGTACCCGGTCAACATGATCAACTAAAACCTGAGAGTACCAATTAAGGAAAAACCTCCCATAGTAGCCACTGTAATCACCTCCATCACAGAAGAAGCCTGTTTCATGTGGCTGTGAATTATAGGAGCCAGCATTATCTGGTCCTTTGGCCCAAAAGGAGTGTCCCCTCACTTCTGCTGCCTTCCTCAGGCTTTTTAGCAAATATTGATCATAACACTGCAAACAAAAAATTTTGAGTTACTATACAAAGAATAAGAAAGAATTATATCATCATATGTAACAGGTGATGAAAGGTAAAAAATAAAAGAAGATAAAAAAGATCAGTGAAATCCACACAGTAAGGAGAAAGACCCACAATATCATGTTCATCGATGATCAACAAAGAGAGCTCATTTCTCAAGTACAATCACAATCCATAGCAGTAAATAGCAGCTGCATTTGCACAATTATACTTCTAAATCAATCATGTTCTAAAGACAACCCTAAAAGCTCTGCCAGGCATTATGTCCTACTTATAAAGAGGGGAGACAGCGAGAAGGTTCGGGAGAAAGAAGAGGGGTTGTAGCAGAAATAATCAACAAACACTTAGGAAGAGCAAGAGAGCAACAGTTTTTAAATTTCCAAGGTTTTCAAATAGCAACAACATATTCATAATGGCAAGGTGTGTGCGCGCATTAGCAATTTATATATAATGTGTCTTAAGTAACAGTATGAAACAGATTAACACTTTTGGTTACTGTAATTGAGCTCACAACAACAATTCCATATCAACAAATTAGAGCTGTTAGTAGAAGGCGAGTATTTCCTTAGGTAACTGGAAAGAGTAATGTGTTCATGTTTGTTTCTTTTCCTGTTTGTGTTCTTCAAAGTTCTTATAATAAGATACTCTCACAAAGCAACAAACATATCAGGCTTTTGTCATAGAAACTTCATATTACCTGTACCCCCAAAAAAGGAGCAAAGAAGGTAACTTACAATGCTTTATCAACCAAGTCCTAAAGACAGCAAGCTCAGTCACTCAAGAAGTCAACTTAAAAATTATAAAGCAAATTACCTGGAATTCTCCAATGCCAGGATATCTCCAGCCATGCTTAACTGGACAAGATGGATACCGTAGCTCACCACAAGGACCTAATCCAACTTCAACCATGGAGATGATACCATCCCGAAACAATTCATCAAACTCCACCCGGAAGCTTCTCATGTAGTCAAAGTATACCTACATAAACTCAGCAAAAAATAATAAAATTGTATTTGGGAAAAGGCCAACTATTGAATAAGCAAATCTAATATATATGAAATATCCACTGAAGAAATGCATCAACAGCACAAGATCATGTCAATTCTGTTTTAAAAACCACTGTTAAGAGGTCCAGCAAAAAAAAAAATATTACAGATTCAGCATAATTACATTTCAAACATTAGCCAAAACGAAAAGATCTATTGTTCAAAATGTACAAATATACAACAACAATGCCAGCTGCTCAGTGTTTATTAATATATCTGGCTTTTGTCAATGCAAACAAACTTCAATGATTATTGCAAAAAAAAATAAGGAAAAACGAAAGTAAAATGAATGCAGAACATAAATTGCTACAATAATATAGTTACAGACAATTTCAGTCCAAATTAGACCTGTCAGACAGGTAATACCTCAACAGCAGTCCGGCCTCTTAAAACCCGTTCCTTGTCAATCCCCCATGAGAGGCACTCAGGGTTTCGTCTTCCCTCTCTATCAGTGAAGAACATATCAGGATTACTTCGACCAATTTCTGCCACCCAGTGGGGTAGAGGGATGCAAACATCATCACCAACATTGCCACCACATTCATGAAATGACATTACAACCTGGGGCAATATTAATATTACAATCAGCTATCAGTTTAAAATGAACTTTTAGGAACAATAAAAAGCAAACATATGCCTTAGCTTACATCACTCACCTGTAATTTAAGCTTAAGCTCACAAACCATTTGAAAGAGCTTCCTGTAACCACTCCAGTTATAATCTTGAGGAGCATTAGCCTCTACTATTCCCCACCAGCAATCAACCATAACCCCATCTACATTGATTGATTTTAATACCCTTAGCTGCTTCAATAGACCATCTGGATCAACTAGCTCACACTTCATGTTGATGACACCCAACTGCCACCATTAAAGGAAGTCATTGCAATGAAACTCCAATAGTACTGAATTCAGTTATCATGCATGACATTTGGCTAGTCCTTAAAAGAACACCATATATCCCATATGTACACTAAACACATTCTTTCTTCATAAGGCTCAATGAGAACGCATTAAAATTAATTATGAATGAAAGTTCAACCTAACTATGCAAATTGGCTAAAATAAAGCATCGGTGCAAGATAAAAAAAAAACTTGGATAAACAGAAAAAATGTAGAGTTAGAAAGAGCATTAGAAAACTTACAGGTAACATCACATAAATTGGAACATATGGTGTGCCAGCAAAATCACGCTCTGGTAACTTAGGCATGTCAACAATCTAGAAAAAAACAAAAAAAAAAGCAGCTTAAAATAAAATTTACAACATGAACCAATCTAGGAAGCTTTCAAATTGAAGTACTAACTTCTATACCAAGAATAAAATTTCAAATGTGCAATCATGAGATATCATCAAGAAGACAATCATTGTGCAATAGCACATGGTCCCGCTAGCTGGCATATTCTATTGATCTAATTTTATGATCCTTTTCCATTGTCTATTGTACTTCAAGTGCCAATAAGAACAACGTAAATGTTCAACTTCTAAACTACAACATATCAGTGTCAAATATCAAGGAGACTAAACAAAAAGACCCTCCAAAACAAATCAATCCTGATACCTGCTTGTCATTGACAGTATCCATTGGACCTCCTATAAGAGAATGAGACTCGGTTTGTTCAACCCCATCTCCAACAAGAGCTGAAGTTTGTGATGGAGCACTTGGCGATAGATCATAAGGTGATGGTGTGGGCATAAAAACACCTTTCATTCGACATGTGTTATACTCTACTGGGCTCCGATAGCCAGGAGAGACTCCTCTGAGGGCTGGAGGTGGTGCCTGTTGCGACACCATGAGAGAAGATGAGGAAGTTACCATAGCAGAAGTTCCAGCAGCAGGTCTTGATCCCTGCAAAATTTCAAAAGAGAACAAGTTCATTTGATTTTTTCCAATATTTGTTAGAAGTCAATATCAAGGGAATGTTTAAATTTTATAATTAAAAATGTAACATATGCTGGTCCTTACCAGCTGTATTGAGGAAGGCCAAGTATTATCATGCACAAATAATGTAGGATCAGAATATTTGTAATAGAGGAAAGATAATCAAATATTTCTTTTCATTGATCAGCTAAATTACATCTCAAGGTCACATAAACTTAGTTGAGCAGAGTTACATCTTGATATCATACAAACAATTTGAGGCATTAGCAGATATTTCTTTTATATAATTTTGTTAGAGATCCAATTTTACTTAGTTCCACAATTTAATAACATGCCGAACCAAGTCAAAGAAAAACCTTGCACTTGACAGATAAGTACCTGAGATCTTGAAGGAAAGGTGGTTCCATCAGGAAGAACGACCCAACCAGCTTCCCTTGCCAGAGCTGCAATCACATCATTAATATCCGCTCTGACCCTAAGATTATAGTTCCCATGCCTCCGTAGGCCAGCCAAGATTCTTGCAGTGATCGCCCTCCGATGCCGCTCTCGCAACTTCGTCCTTTCCTTCTCTTCTAACGGTCTACACCTCCGCGCCCCTCCCCCTCCTGGGGTACCCACTTGCTCCTGAAGTTGTTGATGGTGTTGAAACTGACTATTATTACCACCACCTGTTGGCATACCTACAGCCACCTCCACCATTACTTGCTTGGAAATGTGCTTCTCTCCATTTTCTTCATCTTCATCATCCTCCTCCTTTACATCCATCTCCATTTCCTCCTCATCATCTTCTTCACTTGTCCCAATCAATTTCTGCATATCCGTCGCCATAACACCCCTCTCCTCTCTTCCCAACTTCAACTCCACTTACTCTTAAGATTATAACAAATATCTTACCTAAAAAATCATCATTACTCCTCAACCTTGCGCGCCTTCAATATATAAGCCTTAAATATAATAATATTCCCCAAACTGCAGCAATTCAATCTCGAAAAGTTAATGTCACATTAATTCTAGAGTTCCCAACAATCATAAAAACTCTTAACTGATTTCTCGTATATAACCACTTAATAAAACAGACTAATGAAAAAGCATAATATTAATTGTGTTCCCGGTCAAACAAACCGAAGACTTGCGCATGACAGATAGGACACAAAGCTCAAATGAAAAAAATTCACTTCTTTTAAGTCACCAAAGTCCAAAAGTCAAGTAAATTGAAACTCAATTTAGACTTTGTATATCCAAACAGAACTCAATTTTCCATAAACATAAGGGAATTTAATTTTTTTCTGCTAAAAGAACACAAAAGCTATGAGAGAAACAAAAGAAACAAAAAAGGAAGATCCAATATTACCTTAAAAACACAGTTTTCCCGCGTTATTTTAACGCAAAGACGCAACTTCATAAAAGAGACGACGACACTTTGAGCGCCTCCAACTTTCGCTTTTATATTCCGAAACCAAATCTCACATATACAAACTCTAAGATTGTCTCTGACGTCAGGCCTTCAAGAAACAGATCCGTCTTCTCTCCTCCAAAACCCTAACTTTCCGTGCCGGAGAGAAAAACCGAAATTTCCCGCCACCGGAGCAAATATCGGTCGAGCAGCCGGAGGACTGGAAAGAGAAGCCGCGAAGGCGAGGAATCGGAATTCGGCGCTTTCCGGTGAGGACAAAGGCGGTGGAGATCGCACGCTCGTGCGTGTGAGGCCTAGGGTTTCACGCGTGTGTGCAGAGATTCAAACGTGTAGGTGTGTGCGAAATCAGGGTTTGGCACGAACGAGGCGTGTGCTTTGTGCGTGTGGGTGTGTGTATAAGCGAGCGAGAGGGACTAACAGACGTGTGAGTGTAACACGTGTTGCACGTGCAGGGGGCGTTGCTTGACTTGGGGGTACCCACTTCGACACGCGATATTTGTGTGCCTAACCCCTGGAAAGCATGTCACGTGACCTGGATTCATGCTAGTTACAGTTGCGCAAACCGTCCCTTGCCCCTAATTGGACCGCAAATAGAATTAGCTATGCTTTCTTGCCATGTTTTACACGAAATTGCACATCTTCTTTCTATTTACATAATTGAAAGACTTACCAACGAATCAACAAGTTCTAGTCACAACAATTTGAGTTTAAAAAAATTAATAAAAGCAAAATTTGTTGTGTTTATAATTAGTTGATGAGCCAATTGTCCAAGCATCACAACAAAAACTTTATGTGATCATGTTCTGCAACAAATGATCTTCAGGTTGGCAATCAACTTTGTTGCATACTACAATTTATTTACTTGAAAATATAATACAAAACACAAATTTAGATTTAACAGTAGCACTATAAATCCCAATTTATAGTTCGCTTTGCATCCTAAATAGTTGATATATCACTTTAGATTCACATGACATGTGGCAATTGAAATAATATGTCATTGATTTAAAATAGCACTTCGTTAAGCATCTAGCATTATTATAGATATAATATTAAAAACGAAATTTATTCATACATTGCAACATAATAACAGGATATTTACTCAATAGCAACCTGGTCATCTGGCCCCTGAAATTCTGTATGCTTTTCTTCTGGATAAAATTCAAGATCAGGAACTGCTTCCCCTGCATTTGGAGATCAGATAAGGTTAAGTTTTGGCTCTTGAAAAATGACTTATGTACATACCTTTCCAACTTATTTTCTGAACAGTTCGAGATTCATTATGATTTTACATTGCCTACATGTTTGCTTTGCAACTCTAAAAATCACAACAATGCCAAAGACACTAAACATAAAATAAGGCACATTTCCATTTGTTTACTGGAAATGAAAACAAGAATGAAAAAGCTACAAAATGCTAGCTAATTGATAAATACAAGTGATCAAATAAATGGGGCGTGTGTGTTACACATGAGTTACGGAAATGAAAGCCTAATAAAGCTGCCCAGTCCTCTTAAAAAATTTTATGCAATCCAAGAACATGGAACCTAGGTTAAAGCCCAAGTATGCATGCCTTCTTTCTCCACACCAATGGTAAAATAATAAGATCTAGCAACAAAAAGGAACTGAAAAAGTAGATAATAAAAGAAAGAAAGGAATACTTCTATGCATGCAAGTGAAATGGTCAAATCTTTTGGCAAGCAATAAAGCATCTTCAATTATCACGCATACTTTAAGTTCAGTGATGAAGGGAGGAAACCAACCAATTTTTATTGTCCTACAGAAGATATTAGCAGAGGGGCACCACTGGAACTCTACACTTTGGCAAAGATTGTGTAAATTAAAATGAAGAAGAGCAAGAGAAAAGTCTGACTTTACCGTGCATTCTCTTGACAAAATGTTCAAACTCCATGAAGTTGTGTCTCTCCATTAAACTGGGCTGAGCCTGAGATAAGTAAAAGCAGATAAATGCCTCCCATCTGGATCATTAAAGGGCTTAGCATTTTCTAAAATTTTGTTGTATCCTTCTCTGTCATAGCAAGGGAGAGCATTTTCACTAGCAACTAAGATAGAAACATCCCATGCAGCATTCAGCACCTGAAAGTTAATAAAATGATAACATATTACAAGTAGATACGCACAATAATATGGCCCAAATTAATTAAGATCATGTTAATTCAACATCCTCCTTTCTTCCTTAATTTTAATTTTTAATAACTGTTGATATTCCAATATTGTAACTAATTCAGAATCCCAAATCAAATAAATGTTGGCCACACTGCAAACTACAATAAATTTTTGTGGAAACCATGCCCTAAGCTCACAACCACCATTCCCCAAATTTGATTATCTACTTTGTCTTGCAGGAGATCCCTTATAATCAGGGTTTAAACATTCTATGTTTAAAAAAGAGAACATCAAAGCAAAAATTTCTAGACTCCTTTACCTGCCAAACCATCCTTCAGGATCTGCCAGTGCCTCAGGGAAGTCCTCATGCTGGTCAAGTGTGCGCAATTCAACACAAGTGAAATTTAAAGCAACCTCATGCTTCTTCAACATTGCTGCAATTGGAGCATAGCCATCACGATTTGATGGGTTGTAGAAGCCAGCAGTCAATTCAGCAGCATGGCTAGCTGTTTTATACCACCAATGGATACCTGATAGCTGGTCATCAATAAAAAATACAGCAAAGATTTTTACAGTCAATGTAATCACAAATGGCATCTTAACTATAACACTCATTCCAAAATGACAAACTGAAATTTTATCTCCTCTGAAATGGAAAGACAGAAAACCATTCTGAAAAGGCACTTACTTACCTTGGCAGCAATGCAAGTTCCTTCGAAAGCCAAATTGGCCAAAGCAAGTACACGATCACCATGATCAACCAAAACTTGAGAATACCAATTAAGAAAGAATCTACCGTAATAGCTGTCATAGTCACCCCCGTCACGAAAAAACCCCGTCTCATGTGGTGTGGAATTATAAGAACCTGCATTATCTGGTCCTCTAGCCCAAAAAGAGTGGCCCCTTACTTCTGCAGCTTTGCTCAGATTCTTCAGTAAGTACTTATCATAACACTGAAATGAAACAGTTTGTATCAATGCGTTGAAGAATTAACAGAAAAAATGGATTGACAGTGCGAGATCATGAAGGTATAAAGTGATTTTCTGACAGATAAATCATAAATTCATAATGATAACGGCAGCCCTCCATGGTGAGAGAAAAATTCCAATGATCAATTATTCAAAAGCATACCTGGAATTCGCCAATACCAGGGTATCTCCAGCCATGCTTTGCAGGATAAGAAGGATACCGTAGCTCCCCACATGGACCTAGCCCAACTTCAATCTCAGAGATAATGCCATCCTCGAAAAACTCATCAAATTCTACCCGAAAGCTCCTCATATAGTCAAAGTAAACCTATATCAATATTGTCACCAAACAGAAGTTCGAAAACACTAAATCCTTAAAGCTCAAATTATGCATCAAATTGCATGGCTGCCCATGTAGTAGAAACAATAAATATGCAGAAAAAGTTCAAGCTCAATCACTTGTTTACTGGAACCACAAAACATAGCCTTAACTGCAAACGCCTACTAAAGAAAATACTCTTCTTTGAAAGAAGATGGGTATTTTCTTTATAGGAAATGGAAACTATATTAGTAGAGAAAATACAAGTTATTCTCAATAGGCACACAGAGCAATGAGAAAATTATAATTGAGAATATGGTTGTTTCCAGATATATATGAAGCCTGTTAATAATCATGATAAAATGGGTATTATCATATCAATTGACTAAACATAATTATCTTTAAGATGAGTAAAATACCCATACTTGTCTTGTAGCAAGTGTCACTTAAAGTTGCCGTGGTTCATATTTACCACTTAAGAGAAGAGCATGAAACTTGACAGCAATAGAGCAAAACAAAAAGCAGACATTTAATAAACATCAGTAGACATCCTATTTAATACCTCAACAGCATTACTAAAGAACATAGAAAGGTATAGCAGATAGTATAACTAATCAATCTCACACCTATGCAATACCTCAACAGCAGTCCGACCTTTTAAAACACGTTCCTTGTCAATTCCCCAAGTCAGGCATTCAGAATTGCGTCTTCCTTCTCGATCGGTGAAATATATATCTGGATTACTTTGACCAATTTCTATTACCCACTGAGGGAGCGGAATATAAACATCGTCACCAACATTGCCTCCACATTCATGAAATGACATAACAACCTGAAACCAATTTAGTTTAACGTTAATTGACATAAGTCTCATGATAATAATGTTGATTGTTTCATAGACATAGGCATTGCTTTACTAAGGTTTCTCCAAAAAACATATAATAACATCTTTCACTAAACATAAAGTGTCTGTTAGTCAACTCATTTCAAGAGACTCACTTTAGCTTATCAAGGACACATGTCAAAAATTCAAAATCTTAACAGCTACAGGAGTCATTCCTCATTTCAACTCAACTAAGTGTCAACAGTGACCATATGAGGTTGTCTACCAGGTACATTATGCTATCTAGCGCTGAAAAGAGAAACGCTGACCTGTAATTTAAGCTCAAGGTCGCGCACGATCTGAAATAGTCTCTTGTAGCCGCTCCAATTGTACACCTGAGGTCTGTGTGCCTCTACTATTCCCCACCAACAATCAACCATAACACCATCAACATTAACCGACTTCAAGATCTTTAACTGATTCACCAAACCTTCGGGGTCAACCAGCTCACAGCCCATATTAATAACACCAAGCTGCCGCCCCCAGAACACAACAAAACACATCAAACTTAAAACAATTCTCTTTTTTAGCAAAAATCGAAACAAATCAAATCAATCTCACCTAGAGGCAGTACATAAGTGAAGAATTTAACAAAACTCACTGGTAACATCACATAGACAGGCACATATGCTGTGCCAGTGAAATTCCGCTCCGGCAATTTTGGGGGCGACCGTACAACCTATCAAAAGAACAATGTAAATTTGACAACTTGCCGCCGAATTGAAATTGAAATGTATAATTACCTGTCTATCCTCATCAGCATACTCTTCAATTTTCTCTCCTCTCTCTCTCACCAGAGCCGACGTCCGAGACTGACGACCCTTAAAACAACACGAATTCCACTCAATTGAACCAAAAGACACTCTAACAGAAGATGAAATCGCTTGCTTACGTGGCGACCACAACTCGCCGGGAGACTTCACGCCGTGACAAAGTTGAATTGACGAAATTGCCATCCTGAAATTGAAACACTTTATTGAAGTTTGTAAAGTGAACTCTTTCCAGAATTCTATCAAGATTGTTGTAGTGATGACAGTGATGGTTTCTTTCTCCGGGAATTTTGAATTGACTGCACATAAGAAAGCGAAAAGTGTTTAGCTCGTGGATTTTCTTTGCTTTTTCCTCCGGTTTCTTGGAACCAAACAGAAAAAGAAAAAAAAAATTGGAGCGTGTACGGAGAGAGAATGGCGGGTAAAGGAACCGTGAAGGCGGTTGCGTGATCCAAGATACAGCTCTTTTTTAAACTTTATTGAGAGGGGAAGGAGAGACTTGCAACGGACGAATATCGACCGTACACTTACTTGGCATCTATAATCCAAAAAAAATAAATAAATAAAGATCAAGAGTCTTTCTAAATACACTCAACCTTGTTCTAATACAGCTGTAATTCAAAAAGAATGAACTGTAGTACTACTGGACTGACATAACTGTGAGTGCATGTAAACTGTCAAGCCCAAGTTTTAAAACGCCCAATTCGTATTCTTATACTTTTTCTTTTCCTGTAATTTACAATGATAAAAAGTAATAAAAAATATTATAATGATAAAAAAAAGGGAAAAATCATTTGAATCCCTAACTTTTGGGGAATGATTAATTTTTAATTATATTTCGAAAAAAAGACAAAATGGACCCTAACATTCCAAAAAAATATCTAATTAATCTCACTCGTCAGTTAACTAACGGTCAAACCAAATGAAAAACGTAAAAGGATTTATTTACCCTTCAACTTAGTTAAAATTGATTGAAAGATCATCATACCTCCATTTATAATTAGATATTACAATAACATTTTATTACGAAATTATCCTTTACTAGTTTAATATGTAAATTTTATGAAACTATAGATTTACCCTTTGACTCAATTTTTTTTAGTACAGATTTTAAAAAATCATTAACTATTAAATGTTATTGTAAAACATAATAGTATAATAAAATCATTAAATAATAAAAAAATCATTACGTTACAACAGAGAGAGATACGATCTCATTTATTACAGTGAGAGAGACAACGTTGCAACCAATGGTGAGAGAGAGACACGGATGAAATTTATAGGTTCGATATAATTGAAACAACGCAGGGATAATTTTTTTCTTTTTTAGAATCATTTAAATTTTTTTAATTTTTTTTATTAATGTTAAAAAATTTCAATTCTTTTAAGCATAAATATCATTTTTATTATTTTTAAATTAATTTTTATTTTTATTAAATACCTATTCTTTCATTTATTATTATTTTAAAAAAATTTTAATTGTTTATTTTTAATTTTTCTTTATTTTTTATTTTTTTTAATTATTTAATTTGTACACGTGTCGAGATTCTGAGTTACACTTTGAAATGACAAAATTATCTCTGTACATCATGTCATCCATTAGGTTTGACCACGAGTTTACTGACGAGATAAACTAATTTGACATATTTTCGAAACATTACGGTCTATTTTGTCATTTTCCAAAACATAATAAAAAATTTAATCATTTCCCAAAAGTTTGAAACTAAAATGATTTTTTCCCTAAAAATAATAATTACATTCCTTTAAAACTAATAACAATATTAATCATATTTTAATTAAAAAAAAATGAAAATATGACATTTTTTACTAAAGATGTGACAATTATGTTTTTTTTGTTTTTTAAGCATAACAACTAGCAACTAGAAATAAACTAGCATCTGAAATCAAATATCATATTTATGGTCTAATATTTACATCCGTAATATAAAAAATTATCAATATCAATCACTACATAGGTGCCTTAGTTATTTATATCAATAACCAAAATATATCTATCTAACAACAATAACAAAAAATAAATGAAAGATGCAAATTATTTTGAACTAAATGGTTATAAATAAAGGATGACTTCATATTTTACTCTACTTTATCCTTCATTCTTCCTTAGTTTTCTCATTTAATTTTTTTTCACTCTAATACTTGAATTAGAAATAAGTTTTTATACATATATATATATGTATATAGGGTTATTATGAAAAACCCCCTGAAAAGTAAAATAATCGAAATTTACCCCCCATTTTCATTTTATTAGGCAAATCACCCCCTGCTGTTTAAAAAAACCAACCGGCGTTAATATTCAAGGGCAAAATGGTAATTTAATAAAATAATTAAAATTTTAAAATGAAAAAATTATAAAAAAAATTAAAATTAAAAAAAAAAAAATCTTATCATCATCCTAATTAACCAACTCAACCTATCAATCCAAAATCCTAAAAATACATTAACAACATCACCAAAAACCGATAGAACTAACATTACAAACAACAATCCCAAAATACCAAAACAAACTAAAACATCAAAATTCAACAACCAAAAATAACTCAAAAAAAAAAAAATCACAATGAACCAACCAATTCGAACCCAGAAACTGGGTTCGAATTGGAACCCAGAAACTGGGTTCCAACGAACCCAGTTTCTGGGTTCGAAGGAACCCAGATTCTGGGTTCCGAACCCAGATTCTGGGTTCGAAGGAACCCAGATTCTGGGTTCGAAGGAACCCAGATTCTGGGTTCGAAGGAACCCAGATTCTGGGTTCGAAGGAACCCAGATTCTGGGTTCGAAGGAACCCAGATTCTGGGTTCCAAGGAACCCAGATTCTGGGTTCCAAGGAACCCAGATCTGGGCTCCAATACGAACCCAGATTTGGGTTCCAATTCGAACCCAGTTTCTGGGTTCCTTCGAACCCAGGGAAGTAGAAGAGCGAAGAAGAAGAAGAAGAAAAGAAGAAGTAGAAGAAGAAGAAGACGAGCAGAAGAAGAATAAGAGCAAAAGAAGAAGAAGAAGCAGAAGCAGAAGAAAAGCGCGAAGAAGAAGAAGAGAGGGTGGAGAGAGAGAGGGATTTTGTGTGAAGAAATTTTTTTTTTTAAATATTTTATTTTTTATTTATATTTTAATTAATTAATAATTTAAAGGACATTTTAGTCATTTCATAAGTTTGAAGGGTATAAGAGGAATTTTATAGGATATGGTAAGGGTATTTTGGTCATTTTACTATTTCGGATGGAAAATGCTAACATTTTGGACGGAAAATTACGGTAGGGGCGGTTTACCTAATAAAATAAAAATGGGGGTAAATTTCGATTATTTTTCTTTTTAGGGGGGTTTTTCATAATAACCCTATGTATATATACGTATATAGAAAGCTCTCTAACTAACATATCACCGTGACACACTGCATAAGTGAAAAATTTAGCAAAACTCACTAGTAACATCACATAGACAGGCACGTATGTTGTGCCAATGAAATCAAGCTTCGGCAATTTTGGGGGCGACTGTACACCATATCGAAAGAACAATGTAAATTTGACAACCAATCCAATGCCGCCAAATTGAAAATTAAGGGTCGTTTGTTTTTTGCACTTAACACTTAATGATGCTAAATTAGACCAATTAAGTGATTTCTGTTTGTTTTTTTAAGTGGTCAAACCACTTAAAACCATCAAAAACCACTGAAAATAAAAAGCTACATTTTTTGACTTTTCACTGAATACTAAATCACTTAATGATTTTATAAATTTATTATTCCAATTTTATCCTTCCTAAAATAACAAATTTCCAAGTTTATTCTAATTTTACATTATAAAAATTTCTTTTAATACTTCAACAAACATATTTCTAAATTTGATCTAATTTTATATTATACATAGTCATTTTATGATATTCTTTCAATATTATTTTTATTTAAATATATAACAATAGTAATTCAATTAATACCATTTTATTTTTTTTTATTTAATTACTTTACTATAATAATTTATTTATGTATATATAATTTTTAAAACAAAATACTTTACTATAATAATTAATCATATTTAATTATGATAAAATATTATTAATATATACATAAACCTGTTTTATGCATTTGCTAAATAATTTATTATAATTATTGTATTATATTAAATAAAGTTATATAACAACTAATAGTAAAAGGATATAAATGTCAAATAACTAGTTTTCAGATAATTTTAACTTTAAAAAACAAACATGATTACTATACATTTAGACGTAAAGGAAAAAAAACAAACATGTCATTCAGATTTCAGGTTTCAGTCACTATTCAATCTTCAGTATTCAGTAGCACTGTTCAGTCTTCAGACAAAAAAACAAACGACCCCTAAGAATGTATTTTTATTAACTGTCTACCCTCATCAGCATCGCAGAATCGTGTATTAGAGGATGCTCTTCAATTTTCTCTCCTCTCTCTCTCGCCAGAGTCGAAGTCCGAGATTGACGACCCTTAAAACAACACGAATTCCACTCAATTGAACCAAATGACACTCTAACAGAACTTGAAGAAATCGCTTGCTTACGTGACGACCACAACGAGTTGGGAGACTTCACACCATGACAAGATGAATTGACGAAATTGCCATCCTGAAATTGAAAACACTGTCAAAAGTTGAAGTGTGTAAAGTGAACTCTTTCTATAATTCTATCCAGATTGTTGAAGCGTGATAGTGTATGGTTTCTCTCTTCTCGTGAAAATTTTGAAATGACTACACATAAGAAAGCGAAAAGTGTTTAACTCGTGAATTTTCTTGCTTTTCCTCTGATTTCTTGGAAATCAAACGAAAAAAAGAATAAAAAATGGAGCGTGTATGGAGAGCGGATGGCGGTAAAGGAATCTGTGAAGGCGATTGCATGATCCAAGATGCAGCTTTTTTAAAAACTTTTTGAGAGGGAAAGGAGAGACTTATAATGGACGAATATTTACCGTCCACTTTCTTGGCGTCTATGATCTGTATGTATGATTGTGATTAAAAAGAAAAAAAAATAAAGATCAGGAGGCTTTCTAAATACACACAACTTTTTCTAAATACAACTGTAATTTAAAAAGGATGAACTGGAGTATTACTGGACAACATAAAATGTGAGCGCACATGAACTGTCTGACCCAAGTTTTGAAAAAACCAATTCGTATGCTTATTGCTTTTTTTTTTTTTTCCTGTAATTTATAATGATAAAAATAATAATTACGTTCCTTTAAAACTAATATTAAACACATTTTAATAAAAAAATGAAAATATGACCATTTTCATTTTTTTACTAAAAATGTGACAATGTTTTTTTTTTTTTTTCGAAAAAATTTAGCAATTAACCATCAGAAGTAAACTAACATTTGAAATCAACTACAATGTTTATGTTTTGAAATTTGAATATTTATGTCCTCTAATATGAAACATCATTAATATCAATCACTACATAAGTGGACTACTTATTTATATCAATAACCAAAATATATCTATCTAACAACAATAACAAAAAATAAATGAAAATTGCACATTTTTTTAACTAAAAGGTTATATAAATAAAGAATGATATGTACGACAATATATTGATTACCGACTTCATATTTCACTCAACTTTGTCTTCTCATTCTTTCTTGGTTTTCTCATTTATTTTATTTTATTTTTTTTCACTCTAATACTAGAAATTAGAAATAAGTTATATATATATATATATATATATATAAAGCTCTCTAACTATGGGGTCGTTTGTTTTTTCCACTTAAGATTTAATAGTGTTGAATTGTACATATTAACTTGTTTTCATTTGTTTTTTTAAGTGGTCAAACCATTTAAAATTACTCAAAAACAACTGAAAAAATTAAGTAAGGAGTCTTTTGTTTTTTTTCTACTTAAGAGTTAATAGTGCTGAATTGTATTCATTAAATTATTTTTATTTGTTTTTGTAAGCAATTAAACCACTTAAAACTACCAAAAAACCAACTGAAAAAATTAAGTAAAAATTTTTAGTTTTTCATTAGTTGCAAATCACTTAATAACATTTAAAATTTTTTATTCCAAATCTATCCTCCTCAAAATAACATAATTTTAAATTTATCATAATTTTATATTATTCAAATTCTATTACTTTTTTCTTTGATACTTACAAAAAAATATATCTGAAAAGAAAAGTCTAAATACATCTTATCTCAAATTGTTTTAGAATTAAATTAATATGTTTTAATTTACAATTTAAACATTTATTTTTCTAGTTATTTTCTTAAATATATTAATATGTTTAAATATATAATTATAGTTAGGAAAAATTACACTAAAGTACCTGGACCTATCACATTATTATAGTCATGATGCGAATTTAAACTAAATTACACATAAATATCTTTGACCCGGTTTGACTAACAATCAATTAACGATAAAATTAACATCTCAAAGGTAAATTGGTCTTTTATATGTCAAAAAATATTTGGGATATTATTTAAACAAAATATTTGTCTCTCTCTAAAAAACAAAATCTCTCTCTCTCTCTCTCTCTCTCTCTCTCTACATTTCTCTCTTCTTCTTCGAGGTTTCTGGGTTCGTCACTCTCTCCCTTTTCTTCTCCTCTTCTTTTTTTTTCTTCTCTTCTTCTTGTTCTTCTGGGTATTTGGGTTTGAACCTTAATTTGACTGGGTTCGTCGTGAACCCAATCGAATCTAGGTTCACGACAAACCCATATTCGACTAGGTTCACCCAGTCAAGAACCCAGTGGAATCTAGCTTCATCGACCTAGATTTGACTGGGTTCTGGGTCGATTGGGTTTACAATAAACTCAGTCAAATCTAGGTTTGTCGAACTCAGGTTCGATTGGGTTCGTCGTGAACCTAGTTTTTTCGAACCTAGATTCGACTGTGAACCCAATCGAATCTGGGTTCGACGAACCCATATGCTTTAATTTGTTTTTTATTAAAAAAAAAAATTTTAAGATTTGTTTAAATATTTCTTAAGATGGGTTGATGATGATGATTTGATGATGATAATTGTGAGTTGACAAATGTTTTTGGTGTTGATGGGTGTTAATGGTGTTATATTAGTGAAGTTTCTGTTGGTGTGAATGAATGTTTTTAGTGTTTTGTTAATGAAGTTCCTGTTGGTATTTATTAATGGTGATTTGTTAATAAAGTTTCTGTTGGTATTTATTAATGGTGATTTGTTAATAAAATTTCTGTTGATGTTGATAATGACGATGAATCTGATTGTTAAAAATTTTTCTTTTAATTTTTTCTTTAAATAATAATAATATTAATTAATTGAATTGTTTTGTATAAAAAATAATTAATTAAATTATTTTAAGATTTAGTGTAACATGACAGTTTTTAATTGGGATCTAACTATTTTCTATTTTCTATTTTTTAATTTATTTAATATATAAAAAAATTTATTTACCCTTCAAACTTTAACTTTTCCATCACATCAGTGTTAATCAAACCGGGTCAAAGATATTTATATGTAATTTAGTTTAAACTCGTATCATAACTGTAATAATGTAATAGGTTAAGGTATTTTAGTGTAATTGTCCCATATAGTTAATACTATTATATTTTTTAATCATATTTAATTATGAATAAAATATTATTAATATGTACAAAAAAAAATATTTTAGAATTTATTAAATTATTTATTTTTAAAATTTATTAAATTATTTATTTTTAGATGTTTGTATTAAATTAATTAAAATTACATAATAACAAATAGTTAAAAGGGTATAAATGTTAAATTATTAGTTATCAAATAATTTTAACTTTAAAAAACAAATAAGTTTATAGAGGTAAGAAAAAAAAAACCAAACATATTATTCAAATTTTAGGTTTCAGTTACTATTTAATCTTAAATCTTTAACAATATTGTTTAATATTCAGACAAAAAAACAAACGATGCTTAACATTTCACCTTTACAGTACTATAAATATCCTTTTGGTTTCCCGCCGAATATAACTAACTTTCTTTTTCATTTTCTCCGTCTCCGTCCTCTCATTCCCTCTTTCCTCTCTCACTCCCTCCAAACAAACACGCCATGATAGAACTACTACGACTCACGTTCACGAGAACAATTGATCTAAAGAGAGCCCTGGCGCCGCTCATGAGTCTGGCACCAACGGCCACCCTCATCTACTACGATGATGCAATTTATCTGCTGGCCACAGACCCGGACCGTCACCTAATCGCTGCTCTTCTAATCTTGTCTCCCGCCGTCGGTATCTCCGCCACTGCCGGTATCTCCGCTACTGCCGGTCTCGATATTGTGAAATTGTACAACTCTCTCAACTTTTCACACGACCTTTGTCCTGTGACTATTCATGCTCGTGACAACGAGGACAGATTCATTCTGGGGTTTTGGGATCCTGGTCAGTGCAATCTTGCCCTTTCCTTTTAAGTTTTCAGATAATTTTGTTTTTGTGTTTCGTTGTTTGAGTCTTGAATCTTTTTCTTGTTCATTTTGTTTGTGGTTTTGTGAACGTCATTTGAATTTCTTTCATCAATCTTGTATTTGAATTTCATTAATTACTTGTAGTATGCTTTGAATGTTAATGGGGATTATATGAGGTTTGTGTTTGTTGTCAACTTAATTATGTCAAGATTTGGAAGTCTTATAATAATATGTCGGTGTGGTATAAACTTTTGTTGCTTCTCATATTGCAGGAATTACACCATGTAGAGGCTTGACGATGGGATTGTTTCGACCTAGCGCTGAGCATTTGATTTTCATGAACCAAAAGTGGGTGTATGATGTGAATATTTGGATGACTAGCACAAATTTTAGATCAATAGTCGTTTATCTGGCAGAAATATCTCCCAAAACAGGTATCATATGTATCCCTTTCGCTTTTCTAATTCAACTGCGAAATGGAGTTGTGTAACATTGGCCTAAACATAAACGTGACATATTTGCACACTTAAAAATCACTGTCCATGTCATCTGAAGAGAGGAATGGACCTGTTCCAATAGAACACACATGATTATCAGAAAAGTTGTACTTGTTTTAGAGAAGTGTTGTTGCTTTAATTTTGCTATATAGATCGAGTGGATTATTTTTCCAGGTGCTAACACCTCTTTCTCATTGCAGTTTATATGACTATAACAAGAGATCATGTCAGGTTTGGCGCGACACGTGTGCACTTTAGACTTTTGAGAAATGTATAGCATCTTGCCATCTTCAACACCTTGCGTTGTTTTCTATAATTAATTTGACTGCAAATCTGCAATATCACAAAATGGGTCCTATAATCATATAACATGAATTCAGTTACATTGCTTTGGTGATTAGTCTGAGCTAATCATGCAATATGTTGGCACCATATGTTAATTTTATTAAAAGAATTCCTATATATTGTGCAGATGAGAGATTGTATCATCGTGGGTGATATTGGCAACAACATAATGCACTTACCCTTACGTTGTGATAGCTTGATTTCGACTGGGGAAGGGCTTGTTTTCACGGACCAAGTATGGTTATTCGCATCTTATAATGCCCCGCCCATGCTGCGCTGCCGGGTTCCTCCAATTGGTGACATCATGTATACCTTTTTTTGAAGATGCTTGGATGTAAGAACTTCAAAATTGTTTCTCCTATTGAATTTTGTGGATACACATATTCATTGTTTTGACTTCATACAGCCTTACAAAGAATTGTTGAACCAAGGGATGTTCTTCTTTGTACGACAAATAAGTCTTATGGATTTATCAGAACACTGTCTGCAAAATCTATGTTTCTTTGTTACTCCCTTCAAAAGCTTCATCGTGATGTAAAGATTGCTAATTTTCTTTTTCTGGTCTGGTTGATGATCCTAGTAGCTTCATATGTTTTAACACTGATTTGATTAAGCCACTAAGGTGCCGTTCACATTAAAATTTGGTGAGGTTAAGGCAGGTGTGTAACTATGGTTCCCTGTTTAACTACTTAGCTGCCAAGATATAGTTTGTAAAAAAATAATTGGACTGAGTCCGAGTCTGATGTTGCAATTCTACAATACGTAGCACAAATTTTGCTTGCTATTCAGTGTCACCTAAGGTAAATTATGCTTTCTAAGATTCTTTTATTGTCAAATATTGTCTACCTAAACAGCTAACTTTTTTTATTTATTTATTTATTTTATAAATTAACATTTTTTAAGACACAGTGTGTCATAACTGTATGTTTTATAGTATACAGCATAAGAAAGTGAAAAATGTAGCTAAAATTATCATCTTAAATTTTAGGAATCTAAATAAAATCCTTCCTGTTAAAAAGAGAAATTATCATTTTTTCAAAAAAAAGAAAAAATAATATTATATCTTGCAATTGAGAATTACCAAATTACGTTCTGAAATGTAAAATCCTAATGAAAAATCACACGATTTAAAATCTGTTAACGGTTCCTTGAAAGATAATGGCAAATAAGTAGATTAATAATGGACTAATGGTAAAAGATAATGGTAAACAGGTAAGGTGATTTAGGGGTTAGTCATTTCTACTTGCTACTTTAAATAGTGTGTTCGAATATCAATAAGTCTTACATTTTGTGTTAATATTCATAAAAAGTGCGGGTAAATTTCTTCGGATATCATAGTCTCATCTAGATGATGTTGGTAATCTTTTAACCTTCAATAAGGTGTTAGGAAAATTCATGATTGTATTATTAACATCTGTTTTACTTTTGTTGTAAATCAATGATGAAAAAAATTTAATTGTAGATAAGGAAAAAGGAAATTATTTATGATATGTTCTTCTAAGTGATATCATGCCTAATTTAACGAGAATAAAGTATAGAATGATGTTAGATTTCCTAAAAGTTTATCTAAAATTGTTACTAAATGATGTGGTAAAATAATTTATAACAACTAGATTAATTATAAGATGAGATATTGATGATGTAACAATTACACATAAGTTTGTCTGGACAATGAATTTGGGTAAAATTTTTGATAATATCATATTACTCAAAAGCTATGTTTGGAATATAAAATTTGAGATGAGTTTGAGATTCAAAATATCACAAACTCTCAATTCTCACGTTTGAATAGCGATGCGTGAGATTCCAAATCAAATCTCAAACTTTCTCAAATCCTCTTTTTATAAGAATGTTCATTCTCAACCCAAATACTAAAATTTGATGAGTTTAACAATGAACACTCCATCTTATTTTTTTTAAAAAAAATGAATTCAGGTATATTATAAAATATTTAAATTAATTTAATTATAATTCAATCATAATCTATATCAAATATAATGTAATATAATTTTAATTTTATCACAACTTATATCAACTATAAGAAAATAATTTACTAATCAAACCAAATTCATTATGTTCCATTTAAATCCTGCTTATGGAACGTAGTCTAAAATATATACCGCTAGGGGGAGCTCTCCCAACAAGTGAAAGCACGTCATGACTACTAATAAGAACATCACGTGCTGGCTGCTTTATCTAACAAAATGTCAGTACGGAGACGACGGCGAGGCTTGTTTTACCTTTATATTATGTAATACAGTTATAGGGGTACCCACCAAACACTGCCCTAACAATTAAATATCTATTACCTGCCCTTATAGCAAACAGAACACAAACTTCACTTCACGCGCTCCTCCAAAAACCAAGCTGTCCCCACCCTAACCCAATCGACGACAACACCTAGACCCTGCCAGCTAACCCCAACAAGATCGAGACTTGTTTTTCACGAACTACATCTGCGACTGGCCCTCTCTACGGGGAATATCCACGAGCATATTTGAATCTCACGTAACGCAAAAGCCCATTCTCGTAAATTCACTTCACAAAAAACTAATTTCTAATTTCCATATCATTTTTCTCTACTGCAGAGAAAGAGTGTACGGAATTAAAAATAAGAGAAATGTTAACAGGAGTATTTATTTTCGCACATCACTCCCTCTTAAAGGACAAAAATTAAAAACGCCACATCGCCGATTCGTTACCAGTTCTGTCATTTTCTTCTCAGCTTTTCTCCGACTCCGCCATTGATTTTATCGACTTCAACCATTTTTTGCTGCTCTTCATGATCGGTTAGTTCACTTCCTTCCTATTATTTTTACTTGTATATGTATATTAATATTATTTATAATGTATATCTGTGTAAATATATATATTTTATGTTTATTCGATTATTTGAGCTTGAGAATACTTTTTGATTACTAGTTAGAAGCTTCAATGAAGTCAAATAGAATTTTTTATTTTAATTTTTTGAATTTTGTTGCGATATTGTTTGTGTCACCAGGTGTTTGACTAAATGTCTGTGAGAGCATGTGAAGTGTGTTGTGGACTGTTTGTATAAGTAGTGCATATTTTGATTGGATTGTAGGGATGGATTTTGCGTGTAGTTTGCAGCGGCCAAATGTGTTTCGTACTGGTGAATGTACCAGTGGTTATGGGATATCGGATGTGTTAGCTAATTCAAGGTTTAGGTACCGGGGTTTTGGTGGTTATAATGGATTTAATCGGATGGTGGTTTTGAAAGCCCAGTCCACGAGAAATGCAAGGAGAAGCATTGGTTGTGGTGGTTGTTTGGGTTTGCATTTGGTTTGTAAAGGGAAAATTGATTGTGTGTTTCGGGGTTCGTATTCGAATAAGTCGTTGTTCTGTAGTTTTGATGGTGGTTTAAAGGTGTCAGGGGAAGTTAAATTATGGTGTCAAGGTAATGATTCTTTGGCTTATATTGATGGGAATGGTCGGAATGTTGAATTTGTAGAGGGTGGTGATGTGAGCCTGGGAGGGGGGTCTCCTGATGGTGTGGAGTCCAATGTTCTAGGTGAAGAAGGAGCGATGGAAGAAAAAGATGTGGAAGCACCTAGTTTGGACGAATTGAAGGAATTGTTGGTGAAGGCAAGTAAAGAATTGGAGGTTACTAGACTTAATAGTACTATGTTTGAGGAGAAAGCTCAGAGAATATCAGAAGCTGCAATAGCTGTGAAGGATGAGGCAGAGCATGCATGGAACTGATGTTAATACTACCCTTAATATGATTCAAGAAATTGTGAGTGAGGAATGTGATGCAAAAGAAGCTGTTCAAAAAGCAATGATGGCTCTTTCTTTGGCCGAGGCAAGGCTTCAAGTGGCGCTAGAATCATTACAAGGTGTAAAAGGAGAGGATTATGCTATAGAAAGTTCGAGAGAGAGTGATACTGAAAGTGGTGATAGAGAAGATGATACAGTTTTGTTGGCTGCTGAAAGTGATATTAGGGAGTGCAAGGTGACTTTGGCAAATTGTGAGGCGGAGTTGAGACGGTTGCAGATTAAGAAGGAAGAGTTACAGAAGAAGTAGACAGATTGAATGAGGTTGCAGAGAAAACGCAGATGGATGCCCTAAAAGCTGAAGAAGACGTAGCAAACATCATGTTATTGGCAGAGCAAGCTGTTGCTTTTGAACTTGAGGCTACACAACGTGTCAATGATGCAGAAATTGCATTACAGAGAGCAGAGAAGTCTTCATTTGTTGATGTCTCTGAAATAACAAAAGGGTATATCTCTGGTGATGAGTTTGCTGTTGAGGAAAAGACAGGTATCAGCGATGATGTTGGCATTGAAAGAGAAAGAGACATGTCAATTAATGGTGATTATTTAGTCGCTGGGTCTCCAACTGATACTCTATCTGATAAAACCAACCAGGAGTTTGAAGCGTTATCTCAATCAGATGAAATGAGTGATCAGGAGAATGGAAAGCTGAGCTTTGACTCTCCTAAAGAAGCTGAAGTAGAAGCTGAAAAGTTAAAGACTGTTGTTCAAACAAAAAAGCAGGAACCACAGAAGGATAGTACGAGAGAGAGTTCACCCCTTAATTCTCCAAAGGCATTACTGAAGAAATCTTCTCGTTTCTTTTCTGCATCATTCTTCTCTTTTGATGTCGATGGGACTGAGTTCACACCAGCATCAGTTTTCCAGGGTCTTGTGGAGTATGCTAGGAAGCAATTGCCTAAGCTGGTTCTTGGGTTTTTTCTTTTAGGAGCAGGGTATGTATAATTGTTGATTTATTTTTTTGAATGGAATATTGTTGTTACTTATCTGATTTTCTCTTCTTTTGCTGTTTTTGATATGATGGAAGTGCCTCAAGTATTATCCTTCATTTTTTTTCTGAAGGGCAATTCTACTTCATTGTCCTGTGTTATGCTTTTCTTTTTTAATTAGATTGTCATAAGATTTTCATTGATCACATTGTGCTGAATTGATCACAGAGTTGCCTTTTATGCAAATCGAGTAGAACGGAGTTCTCTGCAGCTTCAACAGCCAGATGTTGTTACTACAAGTATTGAAGAAGTGTCATCAAGTGCTAAGCCTCTTCTTCGACAAATACGAAAAGTTCCTAAGAGAATCAAAAAGTTACTTGATATGCTTCCTCAGCAAGAGGCATGCACTCTTAAGTAACGTTCAATAGTTTTGCCTTTGGTCTTAAGTCATACGTTATAGTGCTTTCTTAACTGTTTTCACTTCAATTTTTCTTAGGTAAATGAGGAGGAAGCTTCTCTCTTTGACATGTTGTGGTTACTGCTTGCAAGTGTGATATTTGTGCCTATATTTCAGAAAATTCCAGGAGGTATTTGAATTCTTCAGATCCAATGCACATCCTAGAGTTTGATTGTGTTTGTTGTTCCAATTTCCAAAATGTCACTGAATGGTCATTTATCATGAAATGTTGCTTGGCCTTTTCTTACCTTACATCTTAGCTTCCTCATTTGACATCTTTCATGCTTCCTCAAATATAGCCCTGAAATTATATGCTTATTCCTGTTATACTGCCTTCCTAATGATGGTCATATGCATATATGAAATTGAGTTTCTGTTGTAAATCATTTCAAAGCTTTATATATTGTTGATTTGTTTGTTGTATTTGCTTCCATGTATAGGCAGTCCTGTTCTTGGTTACTTGGCTGCTGGCATCTTGATTGGGCCTTATGGCCTCTCTATAATCCGTCATGTGCATGGGACAAAGGCAATTGCCGAATTTGGAGTTGTTTTCTTGCTGTTTAATATCGGTCTTGAGGTGGAACTTTTTAAATTGATACTCCATTCTGCCTTTACATTTCAATGCACCATAATGAAGAAAGGTAACACTGATGCTTTGTTTTTCATTGTATAGCTTTCTGTTGAGAGGCTAAGTACCATGAAGAAATATGTTTTTGGATTAGGCTCAGCTCAGGTGATCAGGAAACTTACATTTTAATCACTGTCTTATGTGTTTGGCTGCAACTGAATCTTGTCTGTTGCAGTTGATGCACGTTTTTTAACATGGATTTTTGATGTGCATAATGTAGGTCTTGGTGACAGCAGTGGTAGTTGGCTTGGTTGCTCATATTGTTTCTGGGCAAGCTGGTCCTGCTGCCATTGTAATTGGGAATGGACTGGCACTGTCGTCCACTGCTGTCGTTCTGCAGGTTTGAGTTACAGACAATTTCTGTTTCAGATCTTATAACACAATTCCGAAACTGAAATATGTGAAAAAATTAGAATGCTTGAACTCCCTTGGCTTATGCTTTCATCAGACTTAGCTTGTAATAAAACAATTCTTCCTTAGGTTAATTTGTATAATTGGTCTTTGTCAGTCATGGATTTACATGCCTACCAGTTGATGTCTTTATTTCGGACAAATGAATAAATAATCTTCTTGGACTTCATTGCAGGTGTTACAGGAGCGAGGTGAGAGCACATCACGCCATGGACGTGCTACATTTTCTGTCTTACTTTTCCAGGTTACTCTACGATATCACAATTTTATAATAAAAAGTTTCTGTTCGGAATGCACTTTTCATGAAGTTAATGTTGGTTCTTACTGCAGTTAATATACCGAGCTGAACTTCTTTTTACATATTCATATGTATCCTTGAATTTCTGATTTTTGCTCTGGAAAACTGACAATTGTATCCTCACAGTAATTGATGATGAGATAATTAAATGTCTATTGTTGCATGATATGTAATAATTAACAATAGATAGTATTTGAAATGTTGACCTTTTGAAGTTATGAGTGAATTTTCATACTATGTACACCTTAATAAGTACCATAATCGTTAGTTTTGAATGTACGGGTTATTGATCATTTGTCTATATTAAATTCGTTTGAAGTCTTTTATTTTATTAATATCAACCTGCCTTAGCCTTTTAAAGTGATTGTAATATATCTTCGTTGTAATTACTTGGAGTTTGTTTGTGTTTGTGTTTCAATCTGTCAGCTAAAAATTGCTACATATTTTTTTTTCAGGATTTGGCTGTTGTGGTTTTGCTAATACTGATTCCTCTTATTTCACCAAATTCATCCAAAGGAGGGGTATGGCTTTTTGATAGTCTACTTTTCCTTTCTTTTTTCCTTCTTATATATGGTAGTGAATGTTGTATCACTTTTTCCTGTGACCTTACCATTAATTTCTTATATTTCCAATGCTGTATGCTTACACTTATCAAATCCTTAAAGTACTTTATACCGAGAATTGCTGATGAGTAATTTCCGTAAACTTTTATCTGCAATGTATTTCTTATATACCAGTTTCATCTGGTGGCTTTACATTGTTGCAAATCCTTTTCGGGACAGTGGTTTATTAGATGTAAAGGTGGTAGGGTTGAGACGTGCATCCTTCAATGCTTTTCTCCTTGTCTTAGCTCAGGCATGTGATCAACCATGACTGGATCCATTCTGCTCTTTTGGCCAAGAGTCATTCATAGCACAATGCTGGGGAATCCAATTTTTTGTATGAAGTGTCTGTCAAGAATCATGATAACTAGTAATTGTTTAAGTCTGCAACTTTCCTGTGTTAGCTGAGCTGACATTAATGATGATAATTGCCATTCCTACCAATCATGCTAGCATCATGGGTGATGCAATCATCATTTTCAGGTTGGTTTTCAAGCCATTGCTGAAGCTCTCGGACTGGCGGCTGTGAAGGCGGCTGTTGCCATCACCGCTATAATTGCTGGTGGACGCTTGGTAAGTCTCAGTATTGATCAACATACCGATATATGTGATTTGCTTAAGCACCTTTTTAATTCCCATTGATGCTTATATATCTTGATCTTTCAATTATTTGGCCGGATGAGAAGTTGTGTAAGTTTGTTGTAATCTGGTAGTGTCCTCTGGTGGCAACCTATGATATCTTATGGAGGATGTATGTCTGATTCAACATGGTGATTGCTGATTCTTTCTTTAGCTGCTTATAGTCTTGAAATCTGCATGATTGTGGGACTGAGATACTAATAGTCAGTTTCTAACCTTTTGACCACATTTATCTAACTCTATTATAGTACTATAAAATGGACTGTATCTAGTGTGTTAGAATATACACTACATATCTTTCTATCCTTCATCTGATTTGGAATTTGGGTATAAACTTCTATTCCTTGGCATTGTTTGAGCCCAATGTTGATTTGGATTTTCACAAGATGATTGGGATATGAACTTTAGGTTTAAATGATTGATACAAACTTTGAGCGAGCATCCTTGTTATGAAAACGGATGGAGTGGAGAAAAATGTAATTCGTTCTGATAACAGTTTTGGTTTCTAAAGAAGTTCTGCAGAGCAATATTGGGGAGAGTTCAGTGCTTGTTTAGGATTTAATTATAAGGTCAAATTCATTAGTCCCCTCTTCCCCTCCACAGTCAGCGTGTGATTGATTCCACTTATATTCCTTTATGTGGTTTTTGCAGTTGCTTCGACCAATCTATAAGCAAATTGCAGAGAATCAGAATGCAGAGATATTCTCTGCCAATACACTCCTTGTTATCCTGGGGACTAGTCTTCTAACAGCCAGGGTATGTCAATGCATTTCATAGTTATTGTTGCATATTTTCGAGCGAGCAAATTTACATCCCTGCCTTTTTCTGCAACAGGCCGGACTTTCCATGGCACTTGGAGCATTCTTGGCTGGGTTGCTCCTTGCAGAAACTGAATTTTCATTACAGGTTGAATCTGATATCGCCCCTTACCGTGGCCTTCTATTGGGTCTCTTCTTCATGACGGTAAATATCCTGTACTGGCTTCTACACCTTACATATTTACATGTTACAATATAGAATTTTGTTTCTTTTGTAGAAAATTTCTTCAGATATTTATCTGAGGAAATTTTTACTTATAAAATCTTGCATGCTACTTTTCTTTTAATAATCTTTTAGGTTTTTGGGCCAAATGCATTTTCCTATAGTTCAGCATTAACGTTTGTTTCAGTTTTCTGGCAAAAGTAATAAATAATAACAGTAATAAGTACTAGAGTAATTTAGTTTGTTTCTGTGATTTTAGATTGTTCTTACTCCTATCAAAAAACTTATTTCTTATTGCCAATGTTATTAATGATCAAGGATGCAAAACATGTGCAACTAATAGCCATCTTTTGTTTGTTTTCAGGTTGGAATGTCGATTGATCCAAAACTTCTTCTTTCAAATTTTCCTGTCATTATGGGGACTTTAGGGCTCTTAATTGGTGGCAAGACCATGTTGGTTGCTTTAGTTGGTAAACTTTTCGGTATTTCTATCATATCTGCAATTAGGGTTGGTCTTCTTCTTGCTCCAGGTGGAGAGTTTGCGTTTGTGGCTTTTGGTGAAGCTGTTAATCAGGTTTTCTTTCCCATAAACAACGTTATTTGCTTCCAAGATTGGTTGATTTCCTTGTTATTTTATGTTATTCTATTTGATCTCCTGGGGTTGGAACCAACCTGGTACTGAAGTGATTTGAAGTGAGTAGTTCATGTATATATATATGTACAGTTTTCTTTATCTTAGATGTGGTTTTTGAAAGATTATATTCAAATTTTTGTTTGATTATACATTTAAATATTGATAAGCGTAGTCATGTTTGTTGAAGGAAAATTGTTGGACAAAGTTGTGTTTCTGAATTAAATATTTGTAACTAGGCAATTTTGATAGCAAATTTCAACGTTACTGTTATTGAAAATTCTAAACAGTAACTCAGTGCTTGCATAATTTTTATGATGCTAATTGGATTTTATCTGCAGGGTATAATGTCTTCTCAATTATCATCTCTGTTGTTCCTTGTGGTCGGAATCTCAATGGCCCTCACACCATGGCTAGCTGCTGGAGGCCAATTAATTGCTTCTCGTTTTGAGCAGCATGATGTCCGAAGTTTATTACCTGTTGAGAGTGAGGTAAGATGCCTAATTATAAATGTCTGAGCTTATAAACAGAGTATTGATCTCTTAGAAAATATATATCAAGGGCAAGTCTTATTGTTCTGTGTGGTTTGCTGACCCTTCATACTTTGATAACAGTAATAACAGCTAGATGGATAGGTTGAGTTCTATTTTGGATCACCATATTCTGATAACAATTAATATGAGTGATGGTTGTCATAATTGTCATTTTTGCAATTTCATAGGAGGTGCAGAAGATAATGAAGAATAGATATAGGCTGATGAGTGATTTCTTTACTGCAGAGCAATTACAGATGTTTAAATATATGCTTGGAATGTCATTTTTATTGAGTATGAGGACCTCTTTGGTTTACATATTAGCAGTCTGCAAATTTCTGATGAGTTTGCTTAAAAGAATTTTTACCTACAAAATGAATTATCTAACACAATTAGTAAATTGTGTTAGTTTCCTTTTTGATACAGTAAATTACATGTATAGGAATTCACTTGTAATAATGATGAAAATAGCAAATGAAGTTTGTAGTCTCACTAAATATCTACGTGTTTTCATTGATTAATTTGATGTATATCTGACATATAATGATGATGTGTCCACCTCAACCACCTTTTAAGCTGCACATTCCATTGTCAGTATCCATCACCATATGAAACACATTGGTAGGCGAGCACAATATATATGGAAAATATATATATATATATATATAGTTTTTCTTTGTTGTATGTCTTATATGTATTTAATCTTTATTTGAAACTTGAGGCAATTATAAATATCCTCATCTAGCCATATTTCTTGCCCGTATGCTGATCAAAGTTTATTGGATGGTTGGCATGGTTAGTGTTTAAACTTAATCCCTGCTTAATCCTTCTCTGGGCATGGTTATATTTCCAGACTGATGATTTGCAAGATCATATTATCATTTGTGGATTTGGACGAGTTGGCCAGGTGATGACTTGATTTTCAATTCATGTTTGATAATTTTCTGTTTTATATGTTCTTTTAGTGAATCTGTTGTTAATTATCGTGCATATTTTTGTTTATGTTGCTGTACCTTTCTTAGATCATTGCTCAGCTTCTTTCAGAACGGCTAATTCCTTTTGTTGCTCTTGATGTGAGGAGGTAACCCATTCTTTTTCTTTTCATCTCTCTCTTTTCTAGGGTGTTAATATATATATAGAGCAGGATTGAGAGACACAAATTTTGACATAATTTTTGAACCATTAGATTGAAAAACATTTAAGGGTGCAGATTTAATTTTTATTGAGAAGAGGAGAGTTGTTGGAGAGTTGTTTTACACTAGATAATTGCATATGCACCAATTTCTCTCTTTTTACTTACGTTCTTTCGTATTCTCTCTTTTATCTATTTATTTATTTTAATTTATTTTTTATTTTGTGCTATTCTGATTAATATGTTTGTTTAAACATATGCATTATGGATCTTATTTGAAGTTTATGTTGAGAGCTTTAAATTCATATATTGTTTGCATGATTTGGTTAACTGAATAGAGACAAAAGATTAAGTAAAAATTGAATTTATAATCTTCTTATTTGGTTTAAAGGAAGAGATAAAATAAGGTGAAGTGTACCAATTCGATAACTAATCTACACAATTCAATACTTTTAATCCAATGGTTGAAAAATTGTGTTGAAAACATTAAATGGTTTATATTAGTTGTTAATTTTGAATTGGTACATTTCACCTTATTTTACCAAATAAAAAGATTATAAATTCAATTTTTATTTAATCTTTTCTCTCTATTTAGTTAACCAAATCATGCAAACAATAGATAAATTTGAAGTTCTTCACATATACTTTCAAGTAAGATTGATATGACATATCTTTAAATAAACATATTGATTACAATAGCTCAAAATCAAAAATCAATTAAAAATAAATAAATAGAGGAAAGAGAGAATAAGAAAGAATACGAGTGAAGAGAGAGAAATTGGTGCACAAACAATTATTTGGTTTAAAACAACTCTCCAACAACTCTTCTCTTCTCAAAAAAATCAAATTTGCACCATTAAATGTTTTTCAATCTAATGGTTGAAAAATTGTGTCAAAATTTGTACTCCGATCCTGTCCCAAAAAAAATTAAATTTGTACCATTAAATGTTTTTCAATCTAATAGTTAAAAAATTGTGTTAAAATTTGTATTCTCCGATCTTGTCACATATATATATATATTACCACCCTAGAAAATAGTTCAAATTTTCTTTTTTTCTATTATTCAAATAAAAAAGAAACAATAATAGTTTTTTTAATTTCAGAATGATGGATTCTATTTGTATATTTTAACATGTAAAGAGGAAAAGACTTTTTTTTTTAATCTTCTTTTTAACTTAATATAAAAATTGAAAATGGCCATGAGATTTTTTATATAAACATTGGTTAGGCAGATGGTGCTAGCCATATGTGTTATATTGAAGTCTTCATTTTTTTCAGTGATAGAGTGGCGGTTGGGCGTGCCTTGGACCTTCCCGTGTATTTTGGAGATGCTGGCAGTCGAGAGGTAATGTAATTGAGTCCTGAAAATGCTAACTGCAAGTTCAATATTTGACATTTTCATCCTGGGTGATTAGGTCCTCCATAAAGTTGGTGCTGAAAGAGCTTGTGCTGCAGCAATAACCTTGGATACACCTGGTGCAAATTATAGAACTGTTTGGGCACTGAGCAAGTATTTCCCTAATGTCAAAACTTTTGTTCGTGCTCATGATGTTGATCATGGCCTCAATCTGGAAAAGGCAGGCGCCACAGCGGTAATTTTCTGGTTTCTTATTAGATTCCTTTCTTCTATATTAGTTTTTAGACTCAACTTTGAAGAGTATTCTGACATTTGAAAGCCAAGGTCATTTGGTATTTATCTATAATTCTTGCATTGGTTGTCTAGATTTTTAGTTGAAAATGAGTTGCTAAAAATAGGAATATATTTTAATAAGATGTTATTTCTCCTACACTTGTGGTATTTATTGCATGTTGTTACGTTGCTCTGATAATATTGCTAAAAATTTTTGCAGGTTGTCCCAGAGACCTTGGAACCAAGTCTGCAGTTAGCAGCTGCTGTTCTTGCACAGGTAAATCTTGTGTCAACCGATTGCATGTGTCTTGTTAATGCAGCATGTATGTAGAAGTTAAGGAAAAAATGACTTTTGTTTTGTTATTGCCAGATAATAACATGACTGCAAATTTTGATTTTAGCATATTTGTATAGGCACGGAGATAAGAATCTTTCATTTCATCCCTGCATCTTATAATTTATTAATTTATCTGTCGTACACTATTATTAAATATATTGAAACATGGGGGAAAAGCAAGAAAATGTATTTACTCTTTATGGGATTAAGAGGTCTTGAAATCAATGTCAGATTGTCTTTCTTGCAGTAATCTGGACAAGGTTTGTTTCAAATCTCACTGATTTTTCTGATTATTCATGGGATTATTGTGTAGGACGTATTTGCATAGAGTATGTCATGCTTTCATTGTGTCAGTTTATGAAAGTAACTGTATCACTTTCTCACTAGATTTATCATTAAATGTCAACATAGTGTGCTCAAATGCTATAAATTTTTCAGTAAGGTGCTTTATGATTACGTAAAACTAATTTCAGTTGTGAGGTAAATATGCGAGTTAATATTCGGAGAAGAAATTCGGGTCTGATCTCTAGGGACATTGAGTTGCAGAACAACTGTGCTCTTAATAAACTAGAATTAGACAAATGTGTGGAATAATCCTTTTGATCTAAATGTTCCTTTTCCCTGTTTAGGCTAAATTGCCCACGTCAGAGATTGCAGCAACAATCAATGAGTTTAGGTCCCGCCACCTCTCTGAGCTTGCTGAGGTATTGTCTTTTGCTTTTCTCAATAATTTTACAGTCTCTGTCAGACTGTTTGACTCCGTAACCCTAGAGCTAGATATCAGTTTTTCATGGATATATACACTTGATGACTGAAGGATTATCAACCTACTTCTGCAGCTCTGTGAAGCTAGTGGAAGTTCTCTTGGTTATGGGTTTTCTCGCATCATGAATAAACCCAAAATTCAGCCCTCAGATTCTTCTGATGAGAACCAAATCTCTGAAGGAACTCTGGCAATTTGAAAAATAGCTAGTACACAAACAGGTAAAATAAAAAAGAAAACTGTATAGCAAGTAAACCTTGGTATAATTTGTACAGAAACGGACTTGAGAAAAAGATGCAGCAGTGCCGTGCCCCATTTTTTGGGCTTTGATAAATTTTGATAGACCCTTCATCATAAGATTTGTCTTGAAGGAAAACAATTTTAATTTGCACTTGTAGTTGATATGGACTCTCGAGCTGAAACCTGAAATCTTCAGTGAAACATGTAATTGATGAATATGAATCTTAAACATTCTTTTAAGAATAATTATATTGCTATATTGTCTAAAAGTATGGCATGCCTTTTTTGCCTTTTTTTGGGTAAAGGAGCCCATCCTTCTCTTTTAAATGCTAATAATGTGGCAACTAGGCTGTTAGTCTATTACTTCATTCTGTGATATATGGTTATAAATGACCTCCTACATTATATGTAATCAGAAATTTGTTGTGGGTTTTGTGACGATTGGATCCCTTTTCTTTTTGAAGACTTTTCTTCTAGTAAGTTGTAGGATTGTGATTGTTGGAGTTCGTACAGTTATTATCATAACATTATGTTATATTATTGCATTCTTATTAACGACTCATCCTCTGATAATCTGTTTTAACAAAGGAGGGAGAAAAACGAAAGTGAGTAATGCTGGCCCACACTTTAGAGACCAGGCCCAAATTGCTACAACCTTGTACATGTTGACTCCACCAACTTGGGTACAGGGTGGTGCTCTGGCCCTCACAACTTTCGCCACATACAAAATGTTTTGATATATATATATGTATATATATATATATATAAACCTAATTATATCTACCAAAACCACTATGATAAATATTATGATGTGATTTGGATCACAGATCCTTATTCAAGGGGAAAATTGTCGTTACCATCTTGAAGAGTTTATCTGTAATTTATCCACTCGTATAAGAGGGCTTAACGAAAATTATATGCATTGTTACGGACTGTATTCGAATCTGCACACTTCACAGAAGGCACAGGAGTGTTATGCCGTTAAGGCGCAGCAACTTGGAGTTTGATTTATATTCTTTTGTTCAATCAATCAAATGCAAATAGATCAGAAAAGTTGAAACTAAATTTAGGAAGACTAGAGAAAAATTTAATGGTGAAATGTTCTCATCTTTGATAAAATAAAATTTTGAGATGTGGCGGTATTTGACTGGAGAGTAAATGTAAATTCCAATATTTCACTTTTTTTTTTTAGAAAATTATTAAAAGCAACCCCTATGGCTTTTTCTTTAGCTAATGAGTAATTATTTACTACACAACCAGTATCTCCTACAACTCTAAGCAAAAAGTAGGGGTAAATTTGTAATTAGATTTATATATTAGGGTTGAGATGGAAATTTAGTGGGCGTGCCACTGACGCTGCTTTTTAATTTTCCCTGTTTGTTTCCTCAACTCCGATACTAACAATAAAACAAGGCGGGTGTTGGCATTTTTGTCGCAGCTGTGAACTCTTGAGTCAGCTATAGCCAGAACAGCCATCAAGTCGTTGTTAACAAAGTACAGTGCGTCGAAACATCAAATGGCGTCCATGATATTCACCGACTGCCCTTCCTCCAGCACGGCGGCTCGCCTCCTTCCTCTCAGCCGTTGCCGCCTCCGCAGTGACTGCTCTTCCTTTTTCATCCGCCGCTTGGTGGGTCCTCTCCATCTGGGTACCGCTTCTCTCCGCACCACCTTCACTGCTCGCTTCTCTCCCTCATCATCACATGTCATCAAAGGTATATCGATCATCTTTCAAGAAAAAAATACTTCTTTTTGTTGCAAAGTTGAGTGTTTCAAATATTGCTGTTTGGATTTTTATTTTTTTTTCATTGAGGCTTTTCGTCGAACATGTGGAGTGTTTCCTTTACTTTGTGAACTTTAAATAGTCAAAAGTTGTAGTCTCGGTATATGAATAGTGAAGTTTTAGTTATGAGGATTAATATATTGGTCATGAATATAAATTAATTAGTTTGTGTTGCTAATTGTTTAGACAATATCTTGGTTTGTGGTGATTAGTCAGTTATGTATGTAAGTGGTTTCATGTAGGATGGTATTGTGGGTGGTTAGGTTAGGTGTGATGAGTTTGATTCTGTTTTCTGACCTTTTGGGTTGCAGCAACGTTGGCTACTGAAGCGTCTGCTGCGAAGGTGATTGATGGGAAAGTGGTGGCGAAGCAAATCAGAGATGAGATAACTGCTGAAGTTTCTCGGATGAAGGATGCGATAGGAGTTGTTCCCGGTTTGGCAGTCATTCTTGTTGGGAATAGGAAGGATTCTGCCACTTATGTACGGAACAAGAAAAAGGCTTGTGAGTCTGTTGGGATTAATTCTTTTGAAGTGCGTCTACCAGACGACTCCTCTGAACAGGAAGTGCTCAAGTTCATTTCAGACTTTAATGATGACCCTTCTGTCCATGGCATCCTCGTGCAGTTGCCTCTACCTTCTGTATGTTTTTAAACTTGAACATTATTTTTTTTGTTGGTTAATCATGTTACATTTGGGAAAGGAAAAACTGAGTTTTCTCTGTATGATTATGGTTTATTATCCTAGTACTTTATATAACATTGAAATATTATGAAAGACCAATTCATTGTAGTTGGTAAATTATTTGGTAAATCACTATTTACTGAAGAGAAATGTGTTGATATGAACCTACATTATTCAATTGTAAGTTTTCTAGTCAATATTAAGAGTTAAGAGTTGGTAATTTGTATTTTGAGGGCCATTATGGGTTCTCCTTGCATGAAATGCATATTTTAATCACTAATGATGTCATCGATTTCTTCCAGCATATGAATGAGCAGAATGTCTTAAATGCTGTTAGCATTGAGAAAGATGTGGATGGTTTCCACCCGCTGAACATTGGTCGTCTTGCAATGCGAGGCAGAGAACCATTGTTTGTTCCATGTACGCCAAAAGGTTGCATAGAATTGTTGCATAGATATGGTGTCGAAATTAAAGGAAAAAGGGCAGTTGTGATTGGTCGAAGCAATATCGTTGGAATGCCTGCTGCTCTATTGCTCCAAGTAAAATGCTTGTACCCAAATACTGTGCATTGCTCACCATGAACTAGTTTCTCATTGTTTGCCTTTCAAAGGATAAAATTTACTTGTTTTGATTTTCATAGAGGGAAGATGCTACCATCAGTATCGTTCATTCCAGAACTAAGAACCCTGAGAACATCACAAAACAAGCAGACATAATAATTGCAGCTGTAGGGCAACCAAATATGGTGAGGGGGAGCTGGATAAAGCCCGGTGCAGTCATCATTGATGTTGGAATAAACCCAGTCGAGGTGAGCAGACTCTAGTAGGTTTGCAGTTTCACTTTTGCTTTTTCTTACTTTTCGCATGCTTTTCTTCACTCTGATGCCGCACACAAAACATGCACGAGCACACAAGTACACACACTCACATGACAAACAAATTTTGGCTTCTTTAAAATTAAAGTAACAAGAAATTCTTGTTGATTTTTGCTTGCTTTCCAGTTCAATTTAGTTGTTGACTGGTTTTGTCTGGTTTTGTTTGTGTACGTGTCATAAGGATGAACAAAGCTCTCGAGGTTACCGATTAGTTGGAGATGTTTGCTATGAGGAGGCCTGTAAGGTTGCTTCAGCTATAACTCCTGTTCCAGGAGGAGTTGGTCCGATGACAATAGCAATGCTACTTTCCAATACTCTCAGCTCAGCGAAGAGAGCACACAACTTCCAGTGAGCTTTCCGAGATTTCAAAGGCTATTGAAAGTCAAATAATTCAAATTAACATCAGTGACCTCATTTTATTTGGGGACTGAAGTTCACACCATAGATGCCCACATTGGCAGTTTTCACATTTATGAGTGTCAAAAGAGATCTTTAGAACAGAGATCAAAGGTGTTTCTGTCCAATAAGAACGGTGTACATTATAGGTGTTGGTAAGGTCTTTGTAACGCTAAGCTTTATGCAAGGCAGATACCTCTCTAATCTTGGATAGTGCTAATTTATGTCGATATTAAAAGTAGTTGGTAGCATAAAAGATTTATATTTCTAATAAAATTAAAGGTAATCTGCTTGTGTAGAGAACTGGATCTTTTGCGAAGGAAAAATGCTGACATTCATAAAATTTTGCCATAACTTATGTTACATTCGTGTTTCAGGACAAAAGTACTGTAAATGATTTCTTGGTGTGTTGATTTCCTACTTTTATGCACTTTTGCGTCGGAACTGCAGTGTCTAAAAAAGGAAAGCAGGACAAATTTACATTGTTCCCAGGGAAGAGTGGCTGATCACGAACTACAAAATAATTTGACACGAAAACGTTCTCCAACAACTAAATCGAGCAATTGATTATAATGATCAATCTGCCACATAAAATTCATAACTTGATAAACTTGACAAGCATCTATTTATGGCGTTCCATCTTTTGAGAGCATTCTACTGATTGAACATTATAGAAGTTCTAGACCTTTCTTGTTCTAAAACAATAACATGCTGATTTCATTTAAATAAGTTATTTCGAAATCTTAAGAATTTCAGAATCAATTGGAAGGAATTCCAGTCAGTGCAATGTTACTCAGAAAGATCAATCCGTGCTTCAAAATGATCTGTCTCACTTTTCCTTTGCTGTTTCCGAAGAATTGAAACCTGAGATAAATTGAACAAGAAATTTGAACATAAATATCATCAATTGAAGTGGGCAAACGACCATTATACTTTGTAAATAACAGGGAGACAAATTAGCTATTAGTATCTAATAGGTTGATTACAAGCATCACCTTTGGTTATATTTTTACAATTCAACTACAAAACTAAAGGTGCAAAAGGGAAACCATATTAGACTGAAATTTTAATAATTGATATTCTCAATTCTTGATGATCACAAGATGCCTCATGGAAGTAAAATCAATCAATTAAATTTTACATAGAGAATGATGACGTAGTTTGATCTTTCAGATCTAACACAGAATGTAAGCATATCACTCCTCCCTATGTCGTCCCCAGTATATGGGCATGTTCACATCCACTCAGCTTCAGAAAATAAACTCACTTGCAAAATAATCAAGTACTTTGCACATAATGCAGCATATTCTAATATTCTAATCCAATTAAAGTTGAGAGGCATATGCTACTCTGCATATAAAGATACAATGACAGATTGACTACAAATGAATTTTGCTTTCATTTCATCAACAACATAAGAATAGTAAATGAAATATTAAGACTGAACAGATAGTGATACCTTGGGTCTTTGCATAGAGCTACCAAAATATCCAATTCCAAAAGACAAGGAAGAATAGGCAGCCGCTATCTCTATTGCCTTCAGCTTTGGTGGATTTCCTGAAACCTATATCAGAAAGTAAGTTAATGAGATACCCAAACATTCAAACAACCACGATTAAAGCCAAGGACTCACCATCACAGGAGCATCAGCTTGCACAAGTAAAATCCCTGCACTATTATCAGTTCCATTTTGTCTACTGTCTTGAACTACAGAGCGTAAAATTTTAATACATGCAGAGGCAGGACCAGCCTGTGAACTAAGCAAGGAAAAAACACTGTCAACTTCTCCATTGAAGCATTAACTATAGTTTTGACAGTGAGCATAAATTGGAAGAGTTTGAAATCTTCAGATAGCAAGCAAAGGTGCTGGGCTTAGTTTTGTAAATGACACCTAATCCATAGTCAGTTCAGTCTAGTCTCAACAAGTCTTAGAGAAAATCAGAAAAGGTAGCTCAGATTACAATGATGATATCCAAGTTTCAAAAAGTTTCAAAACCTTCTAATGAGATCAAAGTATTATTTACATATTTAACTTGACTTCATTATTAAGAGAGGGTAATCTATTTTTCATTATCCCTTTAGCTAAAAGGCATAATTATTCAAATGAAGCAAACAACCAGAGTCCACAAGAAATCTACCAAATCACCAATAAGGACTTGATTCGTAACAAGAATTAAAAATATTAGCTAGGAGCCAATCATACAGTGATGATGAGACACAGCACTCCCGTGCAGCAAATCCTTTCATTAGGTGTTCTCCTGCACCAGTAACACAACAACCAACTCTGAATGGAGCCCCAAAGGCACCTTTAGAGGCAGCCCAACAGCCTGAACCATACATTCCTGCTAATCCCACACGCCCACCAACCTGTCACAAAGAGAGAAAAAATCTGTTATAACTTTTCTAGACTACCCAGAATCAGTACGACATCACAATGAAATGACCCTTTACCTTCAGTGCAATACCACCACTTGAGGCCCCAGATGCTACGTGTCCCTCAGTATCAACACAGATAACTCCAACAGTGTCCATGATAATGTCCTCTGCCAATGTACTTGGTATAGATAACTGACCACCCCCATTCCCTTTTAAAGGTTCACAAGGTTGAGCTTCTAATTCTGCATAACTAATACAACTGTCATTACATAAAACAAATTCATGTTCAAATAAATTTCTCACATGTGTAGCACTTATATCCAGCATAACAGCAAAAGATAAATTGTTAAGCACCAAAATCAGACAGATATATTAACACCCAAAAAATCCTAGCTCAGTCTACCCCATTCAATGTATAGATCCAATATATAAACAGCCAAGCAATGTCATTAGAATTAAATCACCAAGATAATTTGACTTTCTACTCCAGGAATAACAACAAAATCATATGATACATAACACACACATGATCCTAGCTCAATCTACCCCACTCAATGTCATCTATAGTTGATATAAACTACCAAGTAATGTCATTAGCACTAATTCACCAAGATAATTTGTCTTTACAATCCATGAACAGCAATACTAAAGCCAGTATAATTGGTAGATAAGTTAATGTATAGGTCAGTCTTGCCATCTAAATAGGCAGATGAGTATATGGTTTCATGTAGAATGTATTAATGATTTGGAATATGCTGATTATACAACAGCAATAAAGCACCTGATGAAGTAGTAGTATCCCTAGCCTCAGGAGAACGTCCTTCAACAGAAATATCAGTCTTAACTTTGGCATCAACAAGCATCGATTTGTACTTATTCCATTGTGCTTTTGCCCTCTCTGTCACCAGCCACTGTTCGAAAGCACAGTAGTAACACATCCATCTAAGATACTAGAAGAATTTCTGATTTACTGATTGCAACAACTACAACATATATTTTTTTAAGAAAAAAATTGGTGAAGAAAAAAGCTAACACCACCTCATCTGCCTCAGTTATAGTAGCTGGTAAAGCAATGCCTTTAGATTTTGCCCATAAACGGGCACCTTCACCAACCAAGAACCTGAGTCACATATATATAAAAAACATATTACAAAACAACTTTGAGGAACAACTACTGCCAATACAAAAACATAACTAACATGCATCAAACATGCAAAATCATTACATGGGGGGTATTCGACCCAACAAAGAAGACCCCTTCATCTGTTCCTTGGCCAAGACCGCAGCAATCTGGATGGCATTTCGAACACCTGTCTACAACTAATAAAATGGATACCAGTAACTTTCTCGGGAATTATTTAGCATAAATAAAACCAATCAACCGACCCCTCAACAAATATTACATGCATAGATAGGACAATAAAACAAATCCAGAACATTTCCGTTTAGCAAATACCTGGCACTGCTCCAACAGCTCCAAACACTCCAGAATCGCCGTCCATAAGACTAGCATCACATTCCACACGACCATCTTCCGTCAAATTGGAGCCACGACCTGCATTAGTGCTCGGATCATCCTTCAATTAACAAAATCAACCAAAACAACTACACATATTTCAGTTCCATTTCCAGATGGTCCAAATGTAACTCAACATTCGAAAATAAGTCAAATTTCCAGACATGTAAAAGTGAAGGCATTTACCTCCAACACTTGGATTGCTGCAGTAACAGCATCTACGCATCCACCAGAACCCTAATTCGAAATGTAATGAATTTAAATAAGTGAAAATGCCCATTTCGAATCTGAAGAGAGGAGATGTTGATGAGAAGAAAAACCTTGGCGAGAACAGAAGAGGCAGCCAGGCATGCGCGTTTCATTGCGGACCTTAGAGCTTTCTCGTTGGAAGGCGCGTGACAACCAGCGCCCACGTGGACTGCCACGAAGAATCTACGTTTTCCATCACCCTCGCCACCAGCCATGAATGCTTACACTGGTATGCCTCTCAAAAGTCGGTTAGGGCATAATATGCCCTGTGAAACTTCTCTCGTTAATTGGATATTTTTTTATGTATATATAAAAATAAAAAATAAAAAAAAGTCGGTGAAGGTGCGCGGTTTTTTTTTTTTTTCGGTTTAAAAAAAATTAAACGATTTTAATTCTTATTCAAATATGATAATTTTGTTTAATAGAAACAATATATCTAAAAAATATACAAATCCTGCTCTTGATGGGACTGAAATGCTGAGGTGGCAGTAATTTAACCGATTGAAAAATTTAGGTTTCTGAAAATCAGTTACATTAATTTCCTAATAAAACATTGTTATAATTTCCTAATCCGAACTGATTTTGTATCACTAATTTTACTCTATATAGATCCTTCACTCTTCCATTTCATGAAACCGCACAAATCATCTTTCTTTGATATCTGTGCCTTGTCTAGGGAAACAATAGAGTACTAGGAGAGAAAATTGGACATGAAGCAAGAACTCTTGCTGCCCATTGAGCCAAAGGATGAAGAAGACGTGTCAACACTCAACAGAGAATCCCGTTGGCTCGACTGTGAACTAATGATCGATGATGATCATGTTATTAATCATGGTGACCAAAAAGATAAGTTGTTGACTGCCAACAACATTGTTTCATCAACAAATGAAGATCTAGTCACCAGAGATTTTTTGTCGAAGGTGGCAAATGCGAACAACAGTAATGTATTGGTAACGGCTGCTCCTTTCAATATAACTATTTCGAGGAAGCTTGAATTGTATTGTGATCCACGGAAGATCAAGAAGAAGTTGACATTGAGTGATTTGAATGGTTCAAGTCGTCTCTTGATACATACAAGCTTGGTGAAAAAACATGTTTTTCTATTTATGTGTGTTGATGTAAACAAGTTGATAGTGGTGATGGGTTGAGAGTTTGTATTTGGGACCACGGCATTGATTCTACGTACCAACTTGTTTTTAAGAAATGGTATTCTTCCAAAGCTTATACTTTGTCTCTTAAATGGAAGAGTGATTTCGTCAATAGAAGAGATTTGAAGTTAGGAGATTAAATTAGTCTTTATTAAGATTATCACTTATCAAGATTCGGGTTTCGTGTTCTTCATCGGATTGATGATTAGATGTTTAATTCTAGGATACTACAACTCTTTTGCAAAGGATTGATTATGTTATTCGTTAGTATATTTTGAATTTTTTAAATTTGTAAGCCTTTTTTTGAGGTTTTTTTTTTTTTTTAGCTTTTTTTCTTTTTTTTAAGATTTTATGTTACTCATTAGTACACTTTGAAGGCGCCTGATAACCAACGCCTGCGCGGACTACCACGAAGAATCTCGTTTTCTTTCACCCTCGCCAGCCATGGACGCTTACTCTGGTATGCCTGTCAAAAGTTGGTTTGGGCATAATATGCCTTGTGAAACTTCTCCCATTGATTAAATTTTAAAAAACAAAAAAAAAAAGAAAAAGAGGTAAAGGTGCAAAGTTTTTTTTTTTTAATAATTATAATTTTATTAAACTTATATACAAATTAAAATGTTTAATTAATTATAAACTATATTTCTCTGAAACGAAAATTTATAACATACATTTTTTTAATTGAAACTTGAAATATGGCTAAGATAGTGCATTATTTTTAATAAATTTAAATGATCTGTTTTGTGGGGTCATGAGATGGAGAGATACTTTAATGTTTCTGATCATATTTTCTTGAATTTTAAATAATAATTACAATGTGGTTCAATAACGAAAAACATTCATGTTTTTCATTGAATCTAGTATGGACACAGGTTCGGATCACATCCATTGCAAGTGGTATCTAGAAAGAATTACAAGAATTTAATAGGAAACAAGGAATTGGCAAATCATATGCAATGGCTGAATATAACAAAATGAAGTACAAATATATTGGATTTATTGCTCATGCTTTTCCAAAAGTTCAATAAAAAAAATTACATCAAATGACCGGAACTAGAATTACATGAAATAGTTCACAAAAGAGAGTACATATCTCTTCTCATGTATTAAAGTTACAGGGTTGGTCTGTGCTCCCATGCTAAGATAGGAAGAGAGCTTTACACTGCTCCATTGTATCATCAGGGCTGGCAACTGCAAAACGAGACCAAAATGTTATGTTGGAGATCATCATGATACCGCCATAGGAAGCACTGAAAACAGTTTTACAGAGACTACTATGCAGTGGACATTCAATAGAAATGGGGTCATCTCATGTTGATTTACTCACTCAAATTTTTCTGATCGAAACGAGGACCAACGATGTTGAAAACAGAATCAATGACAACATTTCCATCGATGTCCAAAATGCCATATAAGTAAATCGAATTTACAACATAAAATGCTTACCTGTATGACCCACTGTTCGCTCAGATTCATAAATTTCATGATCGTTTCCTCCCTGTTTAAAACAAAACACCAAAGCACTTTCTTTAGTCCCAACAGAGTATACAAAAATAGTGAACAAGGAAAAATAATTACACTGATTACTAACACATCACCAGATGCATATAGAGAGTAGAATGTAATGAACCGACATATTAATAATAAATCTATAAGCAATGCAAGGCTAACCGAGCCTGAAACCAAAGGGCAAACTTATCCTAGACAAGTGATAATAAATCTATGTCACTGAAGCCACTGAAGGTAGATAGGAATTTAATATGTTCACTGATAACATAAACATAGTGAAAGGTATCAGCAGAAGTAGGGAAAGGGAAGGTGAGTGGTATACTGGTGTGAGACAATAAAGAGGGAAAATAGCCAAAAAGATATAAGCACCAATCTAAGAGGCAGACCTTGTAAGTTTTGTCTCCAAAGAAGTGAACTTCCTGAAACTCATCGAGGTACCTCAAGCAGTACGTCTTGTCCCAACCTTGGGGGAAAGCCTGTTACGGGCACCATACACCATTATAGATCCAATAGCAGTACTTCCAATGTATTTTATCATAAACACTTCAACTGTTCAAGGATTATCAAACAAACACTAAATATATTACATATCAACTCACATCAAAGCTTATCTGCCCTCCAATTGAAAATGTCAAGTTAAAGTGAGCAAACTTCTCCTGAAGTACAGATATCATAGTTGGTCGTATATTGTGAACCTGAAAACCTCAGATGTCAGATAGCATATGTCAACAGAAAACTCATCAAACAGAAAATCTACAACTTGAACTACAAATAGTTCTATCTATGACAGTGAAAATAATTTTTCTTGCCTTGTCATACTTCTCGAATTCATCCCTTTCTTCTTGACTGCAGTTTCGCCCAATTGGGGAAACATTAAGCATCCCACTTCGGAATTCAATGAATGTTCCCCTGCAGTAATAATTGGAACAGAAATGGTCACATCAGCTGAAATTTTTCATGGAGTTAACTTGACTTGCAAACTGATAGATGGGCTCAATCCACTCACCTTTTTATTGGAATATCCAAGTCCGCAATGTAATGAAGCGTAAAATTAATGAATTCCTGCACAGTTGTTTGCAATCTATTACAACAGCAATCCAAAATGGTAAATTCTCTGCATACACTGTGTGAACCCATCATACAGCTATCACTTAAAAAAGCTCCAAAGCCAAATTTAAACCAACACTTTCATTTTAAGCTTATAAACAACAATATCTAAATACAATGCTCTCATCAAAATTTAATCAGATCTTCACTCATTTGACATACAGGCTGTTGTACATAAGACAAATCTAACCAACATTTTACATGCATGTTAATGTAGCAAGTGAACATATCCGCAGTCCTTACAACATTATACATCCAAGTTTTCTATATATTAATCATATATCTGTGATTTAAGATTTATACGACAAGTTAGGACTTTACCTTGAGTTTATCCTCTCCAAGAAATGACTTCAAGCTCTGCAAGAAAGAAAAACCATTATCCATTAGACCAGTATAGATCAACTTTAGAAAACAAGGTGAATCATAATGCACAACAAAAACAGCAACCATAAATATTCAAAAATGCATGGAATTGAAAGTGTATACAAACCATCAAATGACAGTACCTCCGTGCCAATCAATTTCCCATCCTTATGAGCCACAAGACCATTCTCAGAAAATACATAATCATAGTCATTAATAACTGCATACAACAAAAACATTGGTTTAGAGACTACAACATAGATTTCAAATACGGTTAAGTAGACAAAAGCTTCTTGAACAAGCACTTCTAAGTGAAAATACACACACACACACTACAAACCTGAGTTCCCAAGCTGCTCAGATATCTTAGTAAGATCAGATCCACCAACCACGCCAACTGTAACAACCTACAAAATTAAAGAAAATATATACCCAGAAACCACTCCAATTACAAGAATAAAAAAACAAAATTCATTTCACTGATAAAAGTCACTTACTTTTCTTAGTTCCTGCATGAATTCTAACATTTTTGGAGTGGACACCTTGAAATTCAGTTAAAAACACATCAAATTCCACAAAAACAGCTACAGTAAATACAATTTAGAATACAATAAAAGCAAAATTTAGGCTTCATTAAAAGAAATTGATACCTTTCTGGGAGCCGTAAGAGTCCCGTCAACATCAAACAAAGCAATCAAACCGGGCTTCCTTGCTGCCATTGAAGTCAAATGTATATGCTTTCCTTTTTCTGCTATCAAATTTACATATTTATAAGAGCTTCCAATGCATAATTTATACATAAAAAAAAAAAAAAAAAAAAAAAAAAGACTTTTTCTTGCTTTGAATTGCAAAAAGAAGGAAAAATTTTCATTTTAATCCCTAGTGTTTAGCAAAATACTAGTTTTTTACTCATTTATATGTTTTCAATACTCCCCATCTCTAACGTTTTAAAAATTCATCAATTTAATCATTTTGATAAAAAAAACTAATCGATAACAGTCGCATCATGCATAAAAAGATCAAAATACCCTTAATTATTTTATTTTTATTTTAATATAATTTAAAAAATTAAATATTAAAAATAAAAAATAAAAAGAATTATGATCTCCACCCGTCGATACGAATGAATGGTACCATCATCTCATAAAATATATTATTAAATATATAAAAAAAAAATCAAAAAAATTAAAAAATCTGGGTTCATATTCACAGATGAAGATCTGGCTTTGAACAACCCAGATTTTCAACATCTGCTTCAGCAGTTCATCGGACCATCAGATCATCAATCCATAAAGAACACAACATCTGCTTCTTCTTCATAAAAAAGCAATCAGATTCAAATGGAGGGAAAAAAAAGAATCAAAACATCCACAAAACACATGATATTCTTCCTCATCAATCCATGCTAACAATCAAGCCCCGTTCAACTCAGACTACTGTTGTAGACTTGCCAGCATATGAAGCCAAACACAAAACATGTTAAATATAATGATCAAAGATCAGAAATTAGTTATTCAAATGTAAAGATCTAGATTTTAGTCTAACATCTATATTATTCTGCTGGAAAATTCACAAATGTGAACAACAGCATTAGAAATTGACATGAAAAGAGGGAGTACAAACAACCAAATATCCAGTCGCCAAAGTCCTTCGTAGAACCCAGCCATGAAGAATCGATGATCTGGGGACCCAGATCGAGACGGTCTGGGTGAAACCCAGATCTCGCCGTCGTGCTAGATCTACATAATTGAAGACGAGACGAGCGAGAGAGGTGACAGTCACCGGACTTGAAGACGAACGAGTAAGACCAGACGATCAAAACCCACCACCGGTCTGCGCCGTCGTCTCTCTCCTCCAGTGGCTACTCGGCTAGGCGGAGGCAGAAGGTGAGCAAGGGGAAGCGGACGGAGATTGCGACTGCGACGGATAGTTGACGGCGGGATTAGGAGGAAGCGGCGACAGAATGTGGGAGGGCGGCGTCGGAGTCAACGGCGGCGTTGTCAAGGAAAGTGGAGAGGAAACCAGATCTTTGTTCTTCAACTTCAACTTTGTTTTTCTGTTTTATTGTTTTTTTTTTTTTTTGGTTTTTGTCTACATAACTTGAATCTCCACCGTCCATCTCTCAGATGGACGGTGGAGATGCTTTTTGTATTATGTATTTTTGTATTTTTATTTTATTTTACTTGATTATTTTATTTTTATTTTTATTTTTATATTTGAATTTAAATTTTATTTATTTTTCAATTAAAATTTTTTTTTCAAGTAAATCTCCACATTTGGATAAACGGTAGAGATCTAAATTTTTTTCTTTATCAATTTTAAATAGTTAGTAAAATAAAAAGATCAAAATATCTATTAATTTTGATCAAAAGTCCGCTGACGAAATAAATAAATTGATAAATTTCTAAATCAATAGAATGATACATAAGCGAGTAAAAAATTAATATTTTCTTAAAAATTATGAATTAAAATAAAATTTTTTCACAAAAAGAAAGAGAATTTACCTGAAGAGAAGTGGCTTGATAATGTTGTTGGGGTGCAGAGACTGAAGAAGTGGGATTTCGACAATGAATTTAAAGCAGATCGTCAATGGCGGAATTTGGGGAGTTTTTGGGAATTTGATGAATTGTTTTGGGGTGACGTGAGAGAGTGACACTTTACATCTAGCGGTAGATGTCTTATATTTGGGTGTTTTGAGTAGTACGGGATATTCGGTGGTTCCGTGTTTATTCCCCAGATCAGAACCGTCGACGCATGTGATGTTGAATGATGTCCATGTAGCGAGGAGGATTTTGATTTTGGTTGACTGCTTAGACCGGAGTTGCCATGTCATGTAGTTCATAACATGGAGAAGGTTTCACTTGATTTTCAATCATGACCAGATCCAGTGGACTTACAACAATTTATAGTAAAGACTTGATATATCATTACTTACTAATAAATGGAATTAATCAAATTAGTTACTTCATGTATTATCACTTACTAATATGAGTTAATTAAATTAGTTAATCTCTATAACAATTAAGGTTTTATTATGGGGATCCATTTATAATTCATATGATTAATACATTTTTTTTTTACGTTTGTAATTGCGGAATGATTTTAAACGTGAAAATTGATTTTTGAACAAACTTTTGATTTTATTATGTACATTAACTTATAATTCAAATAATTAGTGCAATTCTTATTTATATTTGTAGTTGAAATATTAATCCGAATTATGAGAATTGATTTCTCTTATGATAATAAATTTCTAGGCAGACCTTTGATCATAGTCCAATAAATTTTTGATCATTTTATAATTATATTGCAAATTAAAGTTGATTTACTTAAATGAATATATGATATCGTGAAAATATAACAAAAAGGAATTTTAGTTTTCTTTGAATTATATATATTTATAAATATATATATATATACTAATTAGTTTATCAAGTTAGCATCATCTTCATTTACAAGTTTTCCATCAATAAAAAATCGAATCTCATTCATGGAAACATTTAATTGTGAATTGAAAAATCTAATTAAAAACACGAAGGTAGTGACATTAATAATTTGTTGAAATTGCATTTGGGTCATGAACATCACATTTGGGATAGGAGAGAGTGATGTGTCAAGGATGTTTAGTTAGGGTCCATGCGAAGTGGGTGGAAGATACCTCCCACCTAAAACAAAAATGATTACAGACGAAGTGGAAGTTACTTCTCGGAAATCAGAACCTCTTTTGTTCTGATTTGAGGAGGAAACTTCCTACAGCCCTCACATTTGCAAATTATTGTGTGTACGTAAACCTTTGGAAACTTCCTCTACAATCAATCATTTTCCTTTCTTCTAACTTTCTTTTTTAATAAAAACTATTCAAATATTTTCAGTTGTCTATAGTGCTCTGATATGGTGCTAATAATCAAAAATAAAAAACAATAATAACAAGACAAGCACAACTCATTATTTTATTGAATGAAAATTGCACGTGGTTAACACGTCAATGATGATAGAAATCCAATAAAAAAGGTGATTGTTCCTTTCGTGCAAAGTAGAGACCAGTAGGACCACCATCAGGGAGCAATGTTTCCGCACCTTCTTCAACAGACAAGATGCCAGTATTGAAGTTTATATCAGTTTTGACAAAGCCAGTACACACAATTGAAGCAAATATTTGGATACCTCCCAGCTAAAATCCTTGTGTACACATTTATAGCTGCATTTGAAATTTTTTAGGCAGACATATATGGAGAGCACCCTTTACTTTCAACTGATCCCTCTCTATAATCTTCTAAGTACTTGTTTAGTACCTCTTCCACTCTCGCTTCTATGAGATTTTCTATGTTGCTTAATACTTGTCTAGTTGATTCTGGTAAAGTCTGAAATAAAATTCATTATTAGAAAACATTTTTTTTTTTTCAATTCAAAGAGAATGGTATAGTGAAATAAAGTGAGGATTAGGTACTTTTAAGCTCGATGTATAGGAGGAAACATCAACAATTCTGGGTGAACTGGGTAACTGAAGGAGGGGAATAAGTCCATCACACATCATTTTGGTGCCATAGTAGTTTGTTTTCAAGCATTCTTCAGATAACTCGTAGCTTTGAAATAGTTAATAGCAAAGCGATACATATCACAAGGCCTGCCAGTGGATACGGATGGGTTTTAAATAGTATCACCCACTCCTTGAAACTGCATGCAATTCCAAGCTCATCCTCAGTTAATTTGTGGCAATGAAACAAATTCTATATACAGAAATGCCTCCATTGGACAGCAGACTTAGCATAGAGTTTTTGACAAGCTATATATGTTTTGAACTTTCATATGAAGAAAGGAACAATGCATAGTCAAAAAGAGGATTCTTCTTTCCTAGAAAAGAAGAGACCGGAAGGACCTCCATTGGACAGCAGAGCTAGCATCACAACGCTTTCAGCGCCTTCTTCAACTGTTAATACACCATTATTGAAGTTAATGTCTGTTTTGACAAAGCCAGGGCAAACACAATTGGTGCAGCAATTGGGTAACTTTTTGGCCAAAATCCTGGTGTAGGCATTCATGGCGGCTTTTGATAGTATATAAGCAGACATGGCTGCAGGCCAGCCTTTGGCTTCTAATGAACCCTCTTTGAAATCTTTGAGGTACTCCTTCAATACCTCATCTATCTTTTCTTCTGTAACCGTCTCAACATCATTTAACACTCCTTTAGCCCATTCATTTCTTACATTCTAAAACAAATTGGTGAAAAACATGAGTAATACTATTTTCGAAATATTATTCAAAATAAAAAAACTAGGACTGTGAATGTTTTACCTTTAACATTCCCATAGAGGAGGAAACATTAACAATTTTCGGAGAATCAGCCAACTGAAGAAGGGGGATAAACACTTCACACATTCTTTTAGCGCCATAGTAGTTTGTTTTAAGGCATTTTTCAGCTAACTCATGAGTTTGAGTCATAAATTCACTCCAATTGACCGGTGGACCATTCTGTATCATTGACAAATAAAAACTCATCTTACAGTTTCATTAATACAATATCCAAGTTCCAAAGTTTGATCTACTCAACAACACAAAACTCTTCTACTCAGTCATCAATTTATCAAATTAAGCAAAATAAGTAAGCTTAACAAATCTTTAAAATGCTATTCACTTTGAAACTCCATTAGGCCTGCCATTTGGACAAGGTTGGATCTAAAATAATATCACCCATTCCTTGAAATTGCATGCAATTCCTAACTCATCCTCAGTTAATTTGAGGTAAGGAAATAAATCTATATACAGAAATACCTTGAAAGAAGCTGTCATGGCATCAACGTCATGCACACTAACTCCAGCAATCCCTGCATTGTTAACCTATTGAGAAGTCCAACGTTTCTCATCAATCTGTTTTTGTCTCGATAAAAAACAATAACTTAATCTAGGAAACTAATGTATTTTTGTGGTACTTTAGAAACTCCGTTTTTTTTTTTTTCTTCAAGTGGGTACGCAAAGCCCTGAACTAGCAACGGTATTATGACTTTGTCATGGAAACCCACACACATCATATTGTTTTATGATATATTAAATAAATCAAGGAAGTGACATCACCATTTGAACAATAGCATTCTCTACAGAAATATATCTAATATTGCAGAAAATAATATCACCGTGAATGGTATCTTGGTAAAAATGTTATTATTGATGGTATCAGAAGGTTGATGAACATAAATAAAGATTACAAAGTAAGTTCATCATAATTAATACCACATATCAATTTACCTCATTGGATTACTGATAACAGTAAAGCTGATCTTTTATTTTGCTTCGCTATAGAAGATAGGTGGAAAAAATATTTCTATGAAGTGATGATTTAAACAAAAGGAGATTCAAGGCTGTGGATATATTTCTATATGGTCTACTTGAACAAACTTAAAAAGAATAAGGAAAATGGTTTCCAATCATACCAAAATATCAAGCTTTCCAAATTGACTTGTGATGAAATCTGCTAGGGACTGGATAGTAGCAGGGTCTGCCACATCAAGCTGATGAAAGACCACATTGTCAAAGCCAGATTCTCTCAATTTTTGAACAGCTTCAAGACCCCTCTTCTCATCTCTAGCTGTTAAAACCACTGTGATCCCTTTTGAAGCTAATTGCCTACATGTTTCAAACCCAATTCCCTTGTTTGCTCCTGTAACTACTGCATACCTGAATAGATGAAATGGAATGTGAAGATACAGGAAATTAGTGGAAAATTTGCAACGATAATATGATATAAGAAAAGAAAAAAAAAATCACCTCTTTGTTTCTTCCATTGATGATGAAGTCTACAACTTGTGTGAAAAATGAGACAAATCAGATACGGAAGGGCACTTATGAGTTTGAAATTAAAACAGGAAGGCCGATTTTTTTGAGGCTTAAAAAGACAAAAATCAAGTATGGAAGGACTTGGAGCCACTCATTAAAGATGTGGCCTAAATTTGCTTTGATTTCCTACAGTTGTCCAGCAATTCGAGAATGTATAGTCAGTGATTACGACCCTTTAAATTGTTGAAGACATGTCTAACAAAAGCAAGTGATAGATACTTTATAATTACTAGATATTGCATGAATATGTTGTGAATAAAATCATACACTTAAAACAAAGTTACATTTTCAATAAAAACACACCTTTATTAGAATTAAACGAAGTCTTTAGACTCCTTACAGTTACATTCCAGCATTCCAAAACAATTTTGTCATTCATTAGACACTACAGAGGAAAATAAATAAAATTTCACATATCAAGCTCCAAATTCGTCAATGACTTTTTGCTGGATTATTTTGACTTAGAAGGATGATAATTCTTCACTAACAAAAAAGAAACCAGAAGGGCCGCCATTGGGCAGTAGAGCTAACCTCACTGGACTTGCCGCGCCTTCTTCCACCGACAAGATACCTGTATTGTAGTTTATATCTGTTTTAACATAACCAGGGCAAACACAATTGATGCAGAAATTTGGGTACTTTTTAGCTAGAATTCTAGTGTAGGCATTCATTGCTGCTTTTGAGAGTGCATAGGCTGACAGAATATGAGGCCAGCCTTTGGTTTCCAATGAACCCTCTTTGAAATCATTTAGAAACACACTCAAAACTTCATCCACTCTCTCTTCTGTGAGGTTTTCAGCATCATTCAACGCCCCTTTAGCCCATTCATTTGGGATATTCTGAACAACATATAAAAAGAAAATTTGTGTCAAAAGTGTCATGTTCAATGTATAGAAAAACAACCACCACCAGGAATTAATGTATACCACTTCAATTCTTACTTTCTACCATGACAATTGGACAATTGGCATCACTGGTGTTTTATATGTACCGAAAATTTAATTTTGAAAGTGGGTTATGTTACAATTTTCTTACCTTCAACATACTCATAGAGGAGGAAACATTAACAATCCTTGGTGAATCAGATAACTGAAGTAAGGGAATAAGTGCCTCAGCCATTCCTTTAGCTCCATAATAGTTCGTTTTCAGGCATTCTTCTGCTAGTTGGTAAGTCTGAGTCATGATTTTAGTGAAATTGACTGGAGTACCACCCTGCAACATTTTAAAGAAAAGTGGACTGGTCAGTGGTAAGTCATCTTCCATCTATCTCACCACTCAAGTGGTAGGTCCAATTTTCAGCTCCCGCACTTGGACAGCCCCCTCCCCACATTCGAGAGTAGAGATTCAACCTATGCTATTAAAATTCTATCTAGACTGAATGTCTGACCCCTAAAAGGCGTAAAAATGTCAGGTAATTAAAAAAAGAAAAAAGAAAAACATTTTACGAGATTAAAAGACTCACCCCACCACCAGATCTTGCTAAAGCATCAGTGTCTACCATGACTCCACCAATTCCTGCATTGTTCACCTGTGCAAAATCACACCATTCTCATCATTATCATATCAATCAAAAAGTTTATAACAGTGTAAGAATAATTAATTAAACGTTAGAAGACATGTACCAAGATATCAAGTTTTCCAAACTGGGATTTGATGAACTCTGCCAGAGAAGCTATACTGACAGGATCAGCCACATCAACCTGATGAAAAACAACATGATCAGAGAGACCAGATTCTTTAAGTTTCTCAACTGCTTCAAGTCCTCTGTTCTCATCTCTTGCAGTTAGCACCACCATGATCCCATTTAAAGCCAGTTGCCTGACTGTTTCCAGTCCAATCCCTTTGTTTGCCCCCGTAACAATTGCATACCTTGAAAAGACGCAAGTGGTTAGAGTGTTGATGGAAAACACTAGAACGAAATGGACAAAAAAAAAAAATTAAAAATGAAATATTACCTTTTTGTCAATTCTGCCATTGATTTTGAACTGGGATTTCTCTGTCAGCAAGTGTTACATGAGGTAAAGGTGTTCCAAATTTTGATTCTAATTTATATTCTTTTCATTTGTTTGGTTGCTGGTAGCCACGTTAAGACGAGATTACATAAGACTCTATTTGACATGCGAGATTGAAATGAAATGAATTGGATTAATTGGATTGAATTATATTGAAATGGAATGAATTTGATTTAATTGGATTAGAAATAACTGGATTAAAAAAGAACTGTTCCATGTTTGGTGTAACTTGAGATTGAATTAAAATTATACAATATTGTGTTTAGTATAGATTATTTAGTTGTTGGTAGTCACGTTAAGACAAGATTACATAAGACTCCGTTTGACATGCGAGATTAGAATAAAATGAATTGGATTGAAATTGAATGAATTTGATTGAACTAAAATGAAATGTATTAGATTAAAAAAGTATGGATTTGGTAGAACTTGAGATTAGATTAAAATTATACAATATTGTATTTGGTGCATAATAAGATTGGATTGAAATAAATTAATTTAAATATTTTATTAAATACTTAAAATTAATTTATTTATAGAAAAGGGAAAAAAGGGAAAAAAAAATGAAATGGAGATCATTGAGTTCTCCACCATCTTCAATCTTTAAGATCATCTACTCTAGTTCATCAACATCATCTCTCACCGTCTACAACATCATTAATAACATCACAACATTATCATCTTTCACAACAACAACATTAAAAAAATAGTTTATCGGAAAAAAAAAAAAAAAAAAACACACACACACACACACACAGACACACATCAAAACAGAGGGACAACTTCATATGGGTTCGATTGGAACCTAAATGAACATCATATGGGTTCCATCATTTAGGTTCCAATTTAGCCGAAATGAAGTTCTTCATTTGAATTTGCCAAACCCAGATGAAAATGGTACTCTTTAACTAGGTTTGATAAACCTAGATGAAGATCTTCGTCTAGGTTCGTCGAACCCATATGAAGAACTTCATCTGGGTTCCAATCGAACCCATTTTTATATGAGTTAAAGCCTAGTTGAAGAAACCCTTCATCTGGGTCATCTGGGTTCGATTGGAACCCAAATGATGTTCATCCAGGTTCCAGTTAAACCTAGATAATTGCAATCACACACATAAAAATTGAACAAGAAAAAGAAAAAAAAACAAAGAAGATAGAGTGGTCTTCGATTGCTGTTGGTGGTTCATCACCATAGATGGAGAAGGAGATGAGAGAGACGAGTAGTGGTTTGTGGCTGTGGTGGGTGAGTATGGTGAAGATGAGAGAGAGAGACGAAGTGTTGTGTGTTGAGAGAGGAAGAATTAAAAGAAAAAATGATTTCCATTCCCAAGCTTGGTTTCTCATGTTAAGTAGGAATAGAGGTGGGTCCGGAAATGAAAAATTCATTCATTTCCTTAGCTTCAAACGTGGATGTGGGAGAATGAGAAAAAATAAATCTAAATCTCATTTCAATTCCCACGTGCCAAGTAATGCCTTTCTGTTAGCACCACCATGACCCCATTTGAAGCTAATTGCCGTACTATTTCAAAAACAATTCCTTGGTTTGATCCTGTAACGACTGCATACATGAAAATTATGAACAAACCAAAATAAGACCAGCATGTAATAAATTAGCACAAAAAGACTGAACGAAAGTTATTGACTACAAACCTTTTGACTTACCTTTTCCATGGGTTGAATACTGACTTGACAGAAACACGTACTCGTTCTGTTGGTACAAAAAGTTGATGTAAGGCTCTAATTTGGGAGGTATCTTCAAAATAAAATCAATTTTATAGAAATTTAAATTATTTTAAAAATTTAAATATATTCAATATGGATTGAAATGAATTTTATTTTAATTTAGAGGTATACTCAATATAGATTTGTTTAGAATTATTAAAATCTATATATATTTAATTTAAATTTATATTAAATCCAATAATATTTAATATATTAAAAAATTATTAATTTCATATATTTTATTTAAATGATATTTTAAACAGATTTTGAAGGATTTAAAGTGATTTTGATGAAGAAAAAAATTTATAACATAGCCAGATAAGGATGAGAAATAGAATATGAGTAACTAGTATAAATAAACAGAGAAAAAGACCATCTTCAATGTATGTCTATGACACCAAATTCCACATCATTTCGGTGTCAACACCAAATTTTATAAAATCAAATTTTTGTGCACTCCAATGTATTTAACACCAAACTGGTGTAAATGACATTTTCAAAGAATATTCTATACACAATTCTTTAATTAATATTAATTAATTTATTGATATAAAATTTTATTCTCAAATAATTACTCACAATATAATCATTAAAAAATTTAGTTCATTTTATATCAATACATTATTTATAACATATATTAAAAAATAAAAATATATTCAATAGTAAACTCATTTTAAATATCTCAACGAAATATTTTCAATGGCATACATTTTTTATAATAATTTAATTTTTATTTATAAATATATTGAATATATAAAGGACATAAAGGAAATAATATTGTTATAGAAGGGTAAAGAGGGGTATTATTGGCATTTTAAAAAAATAAATAGACAAAGAGGGGCACAAAATTCAACACCAAATTTGGTGTTGAATGAATAGTGCAACACTAAATTTGGTATTGTACTGTTCATTCAACACCAAATTTTGCCCTGGAGTTTGTAATTTAGATCTTACATTGGAGAAGATTTTGACACCAAATTGGTGTTTTACACTAATTTGGTACTACATTGGAAAAGGCCTAAGAATAAATTCATCTTAGACGGTAAAACGAAATGCATGGAATGTGAGTATATTTTCATTTTTGAAATTATGTTTTTCATTTTCAAAAATATATTTTTGAAAACAGATTATCAAACACATTTTCATACATTTTTTATTTTCAAAAGTGAAAAACCATTTTTTAAAATGGAACTAAATACCACCTAAGATTCCTTAACACTATTAAAGTTTTAATATCTATCTCGGTTATTAGAAGGTTACTGTAACAGTATTACTACACAATGCGCAATATCTCAAATTTTTTAAATTATAGGCAAGATTTTGAGATGGGATTACATACTATATATTTATTTTTCTTAACCCAAACATATACATATATATTTCCTCTTTATTTTCATTAACCAGCTGTTTTAACTTAGATGTATTACTTTGATCTCGCTTTGATACATTCCTTTCTTTCATTGACCAACTATTTTATATACACAGCTTTGATCTCACTTCCATATATTCCTTTCTTTCACTAATTTATATCATCTATTAGATGCTTATTAGTATAAATTAATCTGACTTATCATGTAAATCATAAATATCATGTAAATCATAACAGTTTGTGAATACCATAATAAATGACAAGATTGTTATAAATAAGTCTCACATTTTTCATATCCAAGTTTTATATTTTCTAGAATTGTGTTATTATTCATTTATAAGTATATATATTCATGCAAAATATAAATTGTTCTAAATGTTTCAAATTCAAATTATGTTCTTAGTATAAGGTGTATAGGAAAGAACTCGTTTTATATTTTATAGACAATAATTTTTTTTTAAATGATAATTTCATAAATAATATGTACTCTCCCATCAGATTAACCATTTAATCTGTAGAGTTGTATTTTTTTAAATATATTCTTTTGTTGATATAAATTACTTTTATATTTAAATACTAAATGAGCAATACACTCTTTCATCAGAAAAATGTTAAGTGTAACAGAAAATAATAAATAAAAAATAGATAAATAAAAAGGCGAGCCACATATTCAAGAACCCGCACGAAAGCAAATTCCACATTACTTGAACTGAGCTGGAACACAATTTTGCTTCAATAGAAAGAAAATTTACAATCAGTTGACTTAGCTGAAATCATGAGATAATAAACAGCTTTTCCTTTCAGCTAAAAATATGACATCTTCTCAAGTCGACTGAAAAAAGAACCAGAAGGCCCATCATGAGACAGGAGAGCCAATCTCACAGCACCCTCAGCTCCTTCAGTGGCAGTAAATACCCCATTATCACAAGTTATGTCAGTTTTGACAAAGCCAGGACAGACACAATTGACTAAGAAATCCTTGTACTTCTTCGCTAGAATCCTTGTGTAGGCATTCATAAACGCTTTTGACATTGTGTAAGCTGATAGATATGAAGGCCAACCTTCTTTTTCCAACAACCCTTCTTTGAAATCCTTCAAATACTTGTCTGATAACTCATCAATTCTCTCTTCCGTGAGGCTTTCAATGTCATCTAACGCTTGTCTAACCGATTCATTCGGTATATACTATTTCAACATATGAAAAAAAATTGACTTCAGTTGGGACTTGTGCTAATGCATATAGGTCCATTTATAACCAAAATAAATAAACCCTTCGAATTTATTTACCAGTAACACTCCTTTTAAAGAACTAACGTTGACGATCCTTGCCGAATCAGATAATTGGAGAAGGGGAACAAATGCTTCCACCATTCTTTTTGCACCATAGTAGTTTGTATTCAAACATTCATTTGCCCCCTCAAATGATGGAGTCTCAATTTTATTCCAAAATTTCTCTGCATCTGGCTGCATTCATCGCCACAACCACCAGTTTGAGATACTTCTGTTGCTGCAAACGAACATACTGTTGACAAAATATAAATGGAAAATCGAATACTTACAAAATTACCACCAACAAGTTCAGTGGCTCTTGTGTATGCATCAGCATCTAATATAACTCCAGCAATTCCTGCGTTGTTCACCTATAAATGAATTTCAACTTTTGTCATCATCCACCAATTCAAACATATCCAACATGTAAACTAACGTTAAAATTCATTATACATAATATACCAAGATATCTAGCCTGCCAAACTGGTTTTTGATGAAATCAGCAAGGGAAGCTATACTAGCAGGATCTGTGACATCAAGCTGATGAAAAACCACTTTATCAGAGAGATCACCATCTGCTTTTAGGTTCTCAACAGCTTCAAGTCCTCTCTTCTCATCTCTTGATGTTAGAACCACAGTGATACCGTTTGAAGCTAACTGCTTCACTATTTCGAAACCAATCCCTTTGTTTGACCCTGTAACAACTGCATACCTGAAAATTACCACAAAATAAAATTCCAGCAACCAATGTTAATGATTAAAAGATTGATTAAAAAAAGGCTAGATTTATCAACAATAGTAAGAATATAATAAGTAATACAACCTTTGCTGAACTGCCTTCTCCATCGATTATTTATGACTTGATCGAGAGATGGGAACTTGTAATTAATTATAAGAAGTTAAAAATGAAATGCAAATACAACCGAAATAAATATACACCATCAATGATTCAGATTTAATAAAGACTTTCATGACAAGTAACTCAAAACACGTAACCTTACTAAAATATTGTTTCCGCAAAAATATTTTAATAAGGAAATTAAAGGAACCACCTCTAATCATTCTCGGGCTAAATATAATTCTACTTGTGTTTGGTTCTCTTGTCTCCTATTCTTTTCACAAGTTAGTCAGCTGAAAAGATAATGGGGTCAGCAGTCCATATTTGAATGGGACTATGCAATGAATTATTGAAGACAATATGTTGATGCTATAGCAAATAAAAAATTACAAGATATATGTAAGTGGTTACAAGGTTCCGATCAGGGCCCTTTTGGTGTTTGTAAATAATAATAGAAAAATCCTTGAGGATTTTGACTTTTCTATCAAAACCGAAACAAAAGCTGATGTACATCAACGATTTATGAAGCCATTGGACGTCACTGAGGAGCTCTAGTTGTGTGAAAATAAATTAATTTATATTTATATTTTAATATAGGGTATTATTAGAATTTTAAATTTATGATTAATACGAGATGTACATATAATTTTTTAGGGGTATAATTATCATCACTCTAATTCAAATGGACAAAATTATAACAGGAAATGAATTTGATTAATTATGAATTTATAATTGGGAACGAACAATACATGACTAGCTTGTAGCACATTATTTGAAAATAAATTTAATACGGATATTTTTCCATAGGCATACATTCAGATAATGATTCAGTCAGAAACTTGACATTTCATGTTGAATAAAGAAGCAGCCAGAATAATGATTCAGTCAGAAACTTGACATTTCATGCTGAATAAAGAAGCAGCCAGAAGGTCCGTCATGAGGCAACAGAGCCAATCTTATTGGGTTTTGGGCACCTTCAACTGTAGTGAAAAGGCCATTATTGCAAGTCATGTCAGTTTTGACAAAACCAGGGCAGACACAGTTGACCAAAAAATTTGGATACTTTTTGGCCAAAATCCTAGTGTAGGCATTCAGACATGCTTTCGAGACTCTGTAAGCAGAAATATAAGTTGGCCAGCCTTCTTTCTCTAGTGATCCATCTTTAAAATCCTTCAAAAACTTGTTTAGCAAGTCATCTACTTTCTCTTCCGTAAGACTTTCAACATTGTTTAACACGTTTTTGACCTCTTCATTTGGTATATCCTGAAAATATGACATCAAACTAAACTTCAATAAAAGATTATGTAATGGTTTATGCAATTACATACAATTTAATATTCATTATATGTACAGTTTAGGATCTATGTTATTATAAAAAAAGGATCAATTCTCACAGTTTATATATTTACCATCAACAATCCCAAAAAAGAAGAGATATTAACGATCCTTGGAGAATCAGATAATTGAAGGAGGGAAAGAAGACTGTTAACCATTCTTTTTGCACCATAGTAGTTAATGTTAACGCATTCTTCTGTTGCTTCAAATGTTTGAATCGAAATTTCATTCCAAACATCCTCTCCTAGTGGCTGCATTAAGCAGAACCAGGAGGTTATATATCGCAAAATGAATCATATTAATTACATATACAATACCCAATACTTACAAATCCACCAGCAAGCTTGGTATGTCTTGTAAATGCATCAGAGTCTGCTATAAGTCCACCAACCCCTGCATTATTCACCTGTAAAATCAGTTAAAAATTTTCCCAATCATCCACCAATTCACAGCTATACATCCAACGTATAAATCAGCATTACATTCATTATATATAGTACCAAGATATCTAGCTTGCCAAACTGGTTTCTAATAAAACCTGCAAGGGAAGCAATACTAGCAGCATCTGTAACATCAAGCTGATGAAAAACTACTTTATCAGAGAGACCATCTGCTTTTAATTTCTCAACTGCTTCAAGTCCTCTCTTCTCATCTCTTGATGTTAGAACCACTATGATCCCATTTGAAGCTAACTGCCTCACCGTTTCAAAACCAATCCCTTTGTTTGACCCTGTGACAACAGCATACCTGAAAAGACTAAAAAAAAGTTAAAAAAAAATGGACCCGAGATGAATAATGTTTATGCTAAAAATTTAAACAAAGACTATAACTAATCTGAAGTGAAGTGAGTGCAACCTTTGAGCTGGGTTTTCCATTGATTGTATATGACCCGAGAGATTGATTTTATGGTTTTCGACTGTTAGCAAATTCAAGAATTCAGGACTACATATATAACTTATGTGGTGGCCCTGGTAGAAGCAGCGTAATGTGTGTACGCAACTGCCAACTAGTACAATTATTTAATAATTTTGCAGGCCAACTAAACTAAGATGACTATTATATTATATATAATATTTGTTCTTCATTGTCTTCTTCGTTTCATACAACTGTGGGGGGTTCGGGCAAATCCATTTTTATGGAACTCTTAGAATAATTCAATGAATGTAACCTCTTGAAGTTGATAAATGAGGTCCAAAATACGCAAGTTGTAAGTTGTAACTAGTAAGGTTTGGACAAAATCCTTTTTTGTTTTTTAATGAATAGAATTCTAAGAATTCTCACTGTTAACTCAGAAAAGATATATATCTGATAAAAATAAACATTTAATTGGCCAATCAATGGGAGATTTGAAAATATTTTAATTGACAATTATTTTGAAACAACAAAGTTTATGTTTTTATAGTTCACATTTTATATTTGGATGAAACATTTGAAATTCTAATCTTGGAAATTCCGGTCAAGTAATTATATTAGTAATATGTTTTATGATTCAGCAGCCAATTATATAGTACAAGAGGCCAATTTTCGCTGCCCGGCGGCCGACAACTTTCAGTTCAATATTGACCAAAAAAAAACTCTCGTCATCCCTGACTTCATGAACAATATGAAAAAATATTAATATTATGCAATTAAAAAAAAAAAAAGAAAAACCTATTGTCATCCTCTGACTTCATGAACAATATGAAAAATATTAATATTATGCAATCCGAAATTTATGGGACAAATAGCAAACAGTATTGGATTTCTGTACAAACAGTCGCCAGTAACTTATCTAGGGGCTGGTGAGGTTCCCCTCCAATACAAAAGATTTAGAATGTACTTTAAAAATCTATATATTTACCGTTAAATTTTATAAATTTTTTATTTGATCTTTTTGAATTCATACTTTAATATATTCATCTCTTTAAATGCATTGTTTTAATCCGTCCCAATAATACTCATATGTCTATCAACTTTCTAATTATAGTCAACTGAGAAAGTAAATATAAAAAAACAAAGGAGATACAAAATACGAAAGCATATTGAGCAAGATAACATAAACAAATTTGGCAATATGTACAAACTTATCCTATCTTCTATTTAAATAAAATGTATATAAAGGAAAAGACACTCAGAAGCCTTTCACTTGGCAAGACATAAAGCTGATGATAAGTAATGTAATTTGTGTGTGGATGTTTCTCCACATGAACAACATATAGATATTATATTAGAAATAAATTAAAATATATATATATATATATCAAAATCACAGATTACTCTGCTAATTTCAATAATCAAAAGCATGACACTTGATTTTTACGAAAGAAGGGACCAGAAGAGCCACCATATGGTAACAGTGCCAACTTTACAGGCCATCCGCCTCCTTCAGCAATAGTCATGGGACTGGCATTGCGATTTATATCAGATTTGACAAAAACAGGTCAAACACAATCCATCAAGAAAGTAGGGTATTTTATGAGAAAGAATTGCCATCCTTACCATTAACTAAGTAAAACACTACGTTGATAATAAATACGTACATACACATGCGGATATCTCTCCACATATATACATATATTTTATTAAAAAGAAAAAAATATTAAACTAAAAAATTATTCTACTAATTTCAATAATCAAAAGCATGACACTTGATTTTTACGAAAGAAAAGACCAGAAGAGCCGCCGCATGGCAACAGTGCCAACTTCACAGGTCCTTCAGCTCCTTCAGCGACAGTTAAGGGGCCAGCATTACAGTTTATATCAGTTTTGACGAAGCCAGGACAAACACAATTGACCAAGAAAGTTGGGTATTTCTTGGCCAGAATTCTTGTGTAGGCATTCACAGCGGCTTTTGAGAGATTATATGCTGATAAATATGATGGCCAACCTTCTTTTTCCACCGATCCTTCTTTCACATCCTTGAGAAGCTTGTTCAATATCTCATCAATTTTCTCCTCCGTCAGGCTTTCGGCATCATTTAACAACCCTTTAACCTTTTCATTTGGTATTTGCTGGGACAACATAAGATGATTATTAATACTTCAGTTGGATTATACAAACAAAGATAGATTCAATAATTACATAAAGTGGCATAAGCATTTAATTTTTTGTTATTATATACCTGCAACAATCCTAGAAAAGAGGAGACATTGACAATTCTTGCCGAATCGGATAGTTGGAGGAGGGGAGCAAGAGCATCAACCATTCTTTTAGCACCATAGTAGTTTGTGTTTAGGCATTCCTTTGCTGTCTCAAATGTTTGAGTCACAAGTTCTTCTTCAAAAAAAAAAAAAAAAATATTCATTCCAGTTAACGTGTTCTCCTTCTGGCTGCAGAGGCAAAAAGAAAGTTGATACTTCTGTTACACATTAATTGGATCCACAACCTTATATTGTCCCTATTGGGACCTTTTGCCTGATTTATAATGCCAATAAACAAGGACATCTTCTGTTTAACAAAAAGATGACGTACAGTAGTTTTATAGCGTCACAATATACTTTTGTGTCATTACAAAACTCAGTGGTATTGAATTTTCAACGCTTCAAATTCGATTTCTAACACGACAAAACTACTAAAAAACGAAAACAACAATTTTTTTTTACCAAAAATAGAAATAAATGACTGACTTACCCAATCACCAGAAAGTTGAACAGCTTTTACAAATGCATCAGCGTTTCCCATGGCTCCAAGAATACCTGCATTGTTCACCTGTTCAACATTTTCCAGCTTTTCTAGATCATCCTCTCAATAAACCAGGGTTAATAACATGTAAACATCTTGTAAAACTAGTCCTTTTATTAATCTTTTACTTTATGGGAAGACTTGAAGAACTATAATATCAAATCCACTAATTAAATTAAATTTCTCTAATATGTGGGGTGAAACTTAAACATACCAAGATATCAAGCTTTCCAAACTTGGTTTTAATGAAATCAGCCAGAGAAGCAGCACTAGCAGAGTCTGTGACATCCAGTTGATGAAAAATCAAAGCATCAGAAGAGAAGCCACACTCCCTGATGAGTTTTTCAACAGCATCATGACCCCTTTTTTCATTTCTGGCTGTTAGGACCACAGTGACCCCGTTCAAAGCTAATTGCCTACATATTTCAAACCCAATCCCCTTATTTGCTCCTGTGACAACAGCATACCTGAGGCAAAGACACACACCAGAATGTTTAATTATTTATATAGTTAAGACTACTACAATGTGATAATTAGAAGAGTCACATACAAAAAATCCATAAAAAAGAGGCACGTATTTACCTCTTCGATCTGAGAAAATTGGAAGCTTCTGCCATTTCAAATCTTGTAGAAGATGAAGAGACAAAATGTGAAGTGTTGTGAAAATCTTTTGCAACTAGGCGGCACTCCTGAGGAGAAAATTTTAGTATTTAACGATGTCCTTATATCACTCCTATCAATCAAAGCAGGTCATATAATAAAAAGAGTGAATGCAATAAATAACCAAATAAAAAATAAAAGATGCTAAGGTAACTGCATTTAATTGGACAGATGCAATGAGCTAATCCCATGCAAAATTTTTTCTCTTACGAGGGTCAGCGTTTCATTTTTTATAATGGGAAAATGAATAATTCAAGGCTGGCTGGCAAGTTGCAAATATAGCGACGAAGCCCGCTTCGACAATCACGACCCACGTTCTATGTATTCTACTAAAAATATATATATCTGAACTTTTACATTGTAAATGAGTTAATGAGACTGGATCTAATTTTATAGTATGATTATAATATACCTCAACACCTCACTTAGTTCTTTGTTTATAGTATTGCTGATAAAAAAAGATGAGCTAAAATATTCCACTAGAAAAATTGGCTCTTAGTTAGGTGATGGTTAGATCTAAATGCTTTTAGTTCTAGGTAAAACCAAAATCAACACAATTAAGTCTTCAAACGGTACTCTCTTACGATTCAACAAAAGCCAATTTCATTGGATCTCCAACCCATTGACTATGTAATTTATAATTATTATAAGAGATAAGACCGGCCTTCTGCACGTGCACGTGAATTAAGCATTTGAGGGTTTTTTTTTTTTTTTTAATTTTTTTGAGAAGCTAAACAATTGAGACTTGAAATCTATATTTTTGTTAAAATTCAGTAGTTTACGCCAGAGAACAGCCCAAAAGATTAGTGTGACGACTGGCAAATAAAACATAAAATCAAGATGGGGATCATTGAATTAAAACTCCATAGAATGCTATTGGGCTCTGTCATGTTACTAACGGGCTGGGTTTCAGAAGACCTAATTCAACATGCAACACTGCAACAATTTTTCATTATTTGCCCAAGTAGGTGTTGCCGAGTCAATGCACGTGCCGTTGAGAGCCTTGAGATGCACCGTGACTAGTTGAGATAAGACTATTGAAACGAGTCATGCCACTCTCGACTAGTCCGCTTTGAACTATTTTGTTTTGTCTAAGTTGAAATTTGAGAAATCCCATATCACAATCTAAAATTTAACTACTATAGAGAATTTGTATAATTATAAGCATAGTCATTGTAAAATGCTTTATTTTAATTAATTACCAGAATTCAATGACTATTTCCCATTCTTGTAACTATATAAAATTTTTGTTTAAGAAACTCAATTCCAGCCTCGCATACGGCTACTCAACATGTCAGCAAAATTATCATACCAAACTGAGGTCAGAGTATTCTTTATCATATACCTTTAGTTACACTACCTGACGAGCATAATTTAAACAATCACATGGTATCAACTTGCAGAGATACACAAGTCCAATTACCTAAGGCTTTTGCTTAGCTGTTATTTGGGTAGTTTTATGATCAATGTCTAGAATTAAGTTGCTTATTAATCTATTGCTCTCCTTAAATTTAGGAGATTAGTTGGATTGAAGAATCTTGTGACTTCTTGTACATAAACAACTATTTGTTTCCTTTGTCAAGTTTATGAAGATCAAGTACTAGACTCCATTATTGAGCTCTGGAAAAGCTATGTTTGTTCTCTTTGACATTTCTTCAGACCAAGGTAATTTTGTTAAATACCAGTGATTTTCGAACTTCACATGTAGAAAAAAAGTATGATAGCATGTCCCCAAAACGTATCATCATTTAATCATTGTTCGAATGCTTGGCTATTTGAAAATGTTACATGTTCCAGCACAATTATTTATTGGGTCAAGGTAATTAACGTGCCCATATATTTTCAGTCAACACAATTATTTATTTGTCATGAGGCATTTTGGACACCTTCAACACAATGAAACGACCATTAGTGCAAGTTTTGCCAGTTCAAACAAAAGGCAATGCATATTGAATTGACCAGGAAATCTTGGCCAAGATCCTTGTGTAGGTATTCAGAGTTACTTTCGAGACGATGTAAGCAAACATAAACGCAGGCCAAGCTTCCATCTTTAACAAACCTTCTTTGAAAACATTAAAAAACAAGTTCAATACATCACCAATTTTCTCTAGTGTAAGGCTTGCAAAGTCACTTAATACTGCTTTTGCCATTTCATTTCATATGTTATTGAACAATATCTAACAAAAACTTTTGAGTAATCAAATTTTTTAAAATATATATTTGGGTGAAAATAATGACAAAAATATGCATTCATAGGAGAATAATTGCAAGAATCTGAATATACAGAATTATGGTGGTCAAAAAACTCATCAGATAATCTATGATTATGTGATAAAACAGAAAAAAAAAATGACTCTTATCACTTTTAATTTCTAAAAAATCAAATATAAATAACTGAACGACATTGTCCAAATTATTTACATGATAGATATTATTAAATAATTATTTAATATTGATATATAAATATCTATATTGACTAACATAAAATCATTTAATTAACAGAGTACAGAAAATACAATTTTATAGCTACATGAAAACCTTCAATTAAAAGGGTAAAAGTTCATTTCGATAAAAGAAAAGACCAGAAGGCCCATCACGAGGCAATAGAGCCAACCTCACAGCACCTTGAGCTCCTTCAAGAGGAGTAAGTACGCCAGTATTACAATTCATGTCAGTTTTAACATATCCTGGACAAATAGAATTAACTAAGAAATTTGGGTGCTTCTTTGCCAGAATTCTTGCGTATGCATTCATAAAAGTTTTCGAGACGGTGTAGGCAGAAAAATGAGTAGGCCAACCTTCTTTGTCCAACGATTTCTCCTCAAAGTCCTTAAGAAATTTGTTCGACAACTCCTCAATTGTACCTTCCGTAAGGTTTTCGATGTCATTTAACACTCCTTTCACCTCTTCACTTGGTATATTCTGGCCCAATATAACATGAAAATTTGAGTTACCGGGATATGTAAAAACATATTTCAATAAGAATAGTAAGAACATAAATCCTTAGTGCCAGGGGGAGGAAATGACTACATAGAACACCAAATTTCTGCACTTGAGGACATATCATTGCTAGTCATAAAATTAATCATTGGTGAAATAGATGCCTTCAACGGATGACACCCTAAAATTTGTATATAAGTGCAAACATTATATCTGTTTAAAGTTTCTTTTGTACAATATTAAAATTTACTTTAAATGGATTAAGTGTAAAGATTTTCTCCTAGAAGAAAAGTTATTTGCCTTCAACGATCCCAATGAAGCGGAAACATTAACGATCCTTGCTGAATCAGATAATTGGAGGAGGGGTATAAGTGTTTCAGTAGTTCTTTTTGCACCATAGTAATTTGTATTCAGACATTCTTCTGCCATCTCAAAAGTTTGAGCGGCAATTTCATTCCAATTGGCTTGCTCTCTTTGTGGCTGCATCAGCAAATTAAAGGAAATTTAATTAATATGGGATGAAATCTTCGTACTGAAATCCCTTACTAAATGGAAAATAGACATTTAGCATGTTTTTTTGTTTGTAAGAAGAGTTTATTTTACAAGTTTATCTCGGTGTAAATAACATATACAACTGAATAAAACAAACACACACAAGAAACAGGGAGACAAAAAATACATACCCAATTACCACCAAAACGTTCAAGTGTCTTTGTAAGCGCATCAGGGTCTAGTTTAACTCCACAAATCGCTGCATTGTTGACCTGTACATGATTCTAGCTGTTCTCATGTATAGTAATTTATCCAACAAATCTTTAAGAGCGAAGTGACAAGATAGGACACGCAAATTAAACAAAACAACATACTAAAATGTCAAGCTTTCCAAACTTGGTTTTAACGAAATCAGCCAGAGAAGCAACACTAGAAGGATCTGTGACATCAAGTTGATGAAAAACTATAAGATGAGAAAGACCATAGTCTCTGAGTTTTTCAACAGCCTCAAGACCCCTTTTTTCATCTCTGGCTGTTAACACCACAGTGACCCCGTTTGAAGCTAACTGCCTACATATTTCAAACCCAATCCCCTTGTTTCCTCCTGTAACAACAGCATTCCTGCAACAAAAACACAAAATATTTTCTTATAAAATAAAAACATATAAGACTTAACTGTAAAGGAAGCCATGAAAAAGAACATTTACATCTTTGGTGCAAGATTAATGGATGCCTCTGCCATTGACTTGTTCTAGTGAAGAGATTACATTAGATGAATTTATATATTGAGACAGCTTTACAACCAAAAAGCTATCTTCACTTAGCAATCATCGTCACTTGGTAGTAGGTGCAAAATAATTACCTCGTTTGATATGCCAAAAAATGACAATAACATGTTTTATAATAACAGACACTTGTGTGACATGATATAAATTGTCCAAACTCCCAACATTAGAACACCTTGAGAATTTCGACTATAGCTGGATTTTTTATTTCTCTATTCGTAATTTCCTTCCATCAAACACTCAAATTTTATTATATCTTATTTTCTGTCGAATAAAACCGTCTATGATAGGGGTGGTCCAGAGGGCAGATGTCTAACTTTTCGTATTATAATTGTTAAGAGTTCGATGATTTTAAGGATTTTTATCTGATTTATAACCTCTAATTTTGTTTTAATCTACCAATTAGAGAATAAAAAAACTGCTTCACTTTTTGAAAACCAATCTTTTGTTTGGCCCTGTACCAGCTGCATACCTGAAAACTACCTCAAAATAAATTGCAAAGGTTTAATTATGTTAAAAGATGGATAAAAAGGACTAGATTTATCAACTGTAGAAGGAATATAATAAGCTCAACCTTTGTTGAACTTGAGGGTTATTTATGACTTCGATGGCTTATGAGAAGTGAGAACTGAAATACATGCAAGTGCAACTGAAATAAATTAAATGGTGAAATTCGATATAAACCACGAAGCGTTGAAATTTGTGTAATATTCATGATAAGGGGATATTTTCTTATGTTTTCTAGTGCTTTTAAGCTAAAATTTAAAAAATATAAGCAAAATTTGAAAAGATACATTCTCTATATCGTCTGTGTTTAAAGTATGAGATTTGTGTCCAATCAACAACTGAGTGGTCACTGGGCCTCGGCTCTAAGGACCTTGGTTGGGTTGGTTGTTCGGTGGAATCAGTTGGATGGGTTAGCGCCAACGGCTTCAAATGATATCGGTGAAACTAGGCCCATTACCAACATATAGTGATCCAAAAGGCCCAGATACACGAGAGAAACAAAAGGACCTAATGTTAATCAAGACTGTTATTATGAGAGGAACAAATTTTCTTTTTTCTCATTATAGATGTTAGGAAATTAGTTTGTTTTATTATGAATTTAGAAATTGGAGTCTGTAATTTCAAAAAAAAAAAAAAAAAAAGAAGAAGAAGACATTGGAGTCTGTAAATTGAAATTTATAGTATTTTAAAATTCCAGGGAGAAGAAGATACATTCAAAATGATAGAATTGCAACTATGACTTTTCTTATATTAAATTGAGAAATGAGTTATTATCATTTTGCTTCCTTGACAATTAATGAATCGTTAATTTTTTCCTTATTGATTTAAGAAACATCATTTTGTTCATTCTTTTTATTTGAATTAACACTATTTCAGAGAGTTTTTTTATCTTTCTAAAATCATCAAAAAGAAAATGATGATTCATCAATCGTCAAAGAGGAAAATGATAATAACTCAGTTGAAATAAACTGATAAAATGACAGGAACACATTCATCCAATCTTTGATTGCATAAATGATGGATTTGAACATGTCAAAAAAAAAATGATGGATTTGAAGTAATATTTTCGGCGATACTGCAACTGAATATCCCCAAAATATAACTCTAATTAAAAGAAAGAAAATTTGCAAGCCATTTAACTCCCATACATGATTTGACAATTCATGGACGTAAAGTATATATAAAGATTGCTCAAGTCTCAAACTAAAACTGACAAATTATCTTTCAAAAGCACGACATTTCGTTTCGAGAAAAGAAGAGACCAGAAGGTCCACTTTGATGCAGTAGAGCCAACCTCACAACAGATTGGGCCCCTTCTGAAGGAGTGTAAAGACCCATATTGCAAATAAGGTCAGTTTTGACAGGACCTGGACAAACTGAATTGATCAAGATGTTTGGATACTTTTTGGCCAAAATTCTAGTGTTTGCATTTAGAGCTGCTTTCGAGACAGTGTAGGCAGACAAGTATGGTCGCCACCCTTCTTTCTGTAAGGATCCTGCTTCGAAATCTTTCATAAACTTACTTAGGAGCTCATCAATTTTCTCTTCTGTAAGACTTTCAACATCGCTTAATGTTTTTATAGCCCATTCATTTCGTACATTCTGTGCCAATATGAAAGGAAAACCTGGGTTAAAAGGATTTTGTGTACCTTACATGTAATTCAACAATTAAGATACTTAAGAAAGATAAATGTAAGCACGTCTACGTATACAGAGACCTAAGTAGTAGGCACAGAATTTGTGGGGAAAATGTCTTTTGTGATGTAGCAACAAACAGGAAATACTTTATTATCTTATATTTCTTAAGTGTTCTAGGACATAAGCTAACCATCCACACCAAATTTAAATTAAACGATGCATACTATAATCATTATTACAGTTGGCCAACAAAGATTTCTATGAATCCATTTATGTTACCAAATTTATCATTCCTCATGTGTTGTGGAACTGATAGTTTGTCTTCATCGGATGCCCAACCTTTAGTATTATATATTGTTTTAGTACTACTTTTTAATGGTGCATTAACTTTGATTTTATGAATAAGAAGCATACAAAATTTTCTCTTGAAAGGAAGGCTCTTTACCTTTATCAAGCCTGCCATTGAGGAAACATTCACGATCCTTGCTGAGTCGGATAATTGGAGGAGGGGAATAAGTGCTTCCACCATTCTTTTGGCACCATAATAATTTGTCTTCAGGCACTCTTCTCCCATCTCAGAAGTTTGAGTAGCAAGTTTGTTCCAATCACAAAGTTCTTCCCGTGGCTGCATTCTCAAACATTGGACAAGGTCTTCATACCCAAAATCCCATTATTAAAAAACATAACTGTATCAAATATGCTTGTTAAGGTTGATCTAGATATTTGCCAATAGGTTAAAACTAAATCACTCTATGTTGAGGAAGAAAGTTCTAGTAGCCTAATCCTCAAGGTCCCAGCACCAAGAAGTTCAAGTGAATATAGACAACATATGCACAGGTCAGTTCTGCAATCTACAAGTATATATAGTCAGTAGTCTTATATAAGACTTTCTCAACTTTCTTTATAGAAGAAAGTCTCCACACAGGTTTCCAGTGCACTTCAAAGTTAAACTACTAAATCAGTTAACAGCATTAAAACATTGATACAGAGAATATTTACCCAACCGCCAGCAGCTTCTAAGGCTCTCACAAATGCATCAGAGTCCCATACAAGTCCAATATAACCTGCATTGTTCACCTGCACAAAAATGATAAAAAGAGTATAATTTCAGTTTATCATTCTTTAATAGTTATCATTTCATATTGAACTTGTAAAATGCAGTTTGCATAAAACTTATTTTTAGCTATTGATGGAACATGAAACAACTCCCCTGCATAAAGGAGAAGTGATGTACGAAATGCAGTCAACCATGGAACCATTGTAACATAACATAAGGAGACAGCAAAACAAATGAAATACTAATGCAATTGCGAATTTACAAGATAATGCTTTGAACCAGAACAAATAATATGTATATAGATACATTATGTTTGGAGGTAGACAGGCAATGCAAAAAATTATAGTCCTTGACTTAAAATGCGTCATGCCATGTAATTATATTATCCTTTAAGTGTCCTTAGATAATAAGAGTTTAGGTGCTAAGAAATAAGTGAAGTGAAATTCAAGAAATGGGTTAGCAAAGCATACCAAGATATCTAGTTTTCCAAACTGAGTTTTGATGAAGTCTGCAAGAGAAGCAATGCTTGCAGGATTTGCCACATCTAGTTGATGAAAGATCACATGGTCAGAGAGACCTGACTCTTTGAGTTTCTCAACAGCTTCAAGGCCTCTCTTCTCATCTCTGGCAGTTAGCACCACCACTATCCCTTTAGAAGCCAACTGTCTACATATTTCAAACCCAATTCCCTTGTTTGCTCCTGTAACTACTGCACACCTAGATATTGAAAATTGGAAGAAATGTAAATTTAAAGCAAGCACATAAATATGAAACTGTAGGAAATCATAAGAGAAAAAGAATATATATATATATATATATATTACAATTCATTAAAAAAAAAAAAAAGACCAAAATTATGTGATAAGAGTAATCAACTGTTTGAAACTAACAATTACAACCTTAACACAAAATTAAACTAGTAATCAAATTTTTGAAACTAACAAGTATACAGCTTAACACAAAATTAAACTAGTTTATATGGTTTAAGAGTGGTTCGAGATCAAGAAACAAGAAGACTGTACCTTTTCGCTTCAAGAAAGGTGGACGCTGCTTCCATTTTTTTTCTTTTTCTTTTTTCAGATTTCTGTTAAAAAATGGTGAGTGAAGAAACGAAAATGAAGTGTCAAAAACAAATATATATATATATATATATATATTGCCGATTCTTGAATTGGATGAGTTTGATTTTACCTTGTGTCAGTGGGCTTGATTTTTGAAGTTTGAACCTGGCATGGATGCTAATATACATCCAAGGAAAACTATAAGAGATCTCCCATGCTTAATTGCTAATTTACCCGGCAAAAGTCTCTCTATAATTACATTACATATAATTATATGGTTAAATTTCCCACACGTAGCATTTGATCAAACAGCTAATATTGAGATATTAAAAAAAAATTTAAATGGAAAAATATTACACTTTTCAAAAATTTATTCAAAATCTTATTAAAATGATGTAAAAATATAATTTATAGCTACACATTAATTTTATGATGATATATTAATAATATGATAATTACACATAAACTTATCATCTCATTTGGATAATAAATTTAGATAAATTTTTAGATAATATAATATTATTGTTTTAAATGATATCATCTCTTTAAATATTATGGTCAGAGCATCCCCAACCATACCCCTGATTTTTAGTTAAAGTTTTGTTAAATTAACAAAAAATCTATTTTAGCTAACAAGCCACTCCAACTATTTCCTTTATATTAGCTAAGTATTAGTTTTAAAATAATATAAAAAAGATTTTTTGCTAAATATTAATATTAAAATAATAAGAGAGAAAATTTAAGAAAAATTTTTAAATCACTTTATTTCAAATCAAATATTAAAATAATAAAATAGAGAATTTGACTATGATTCTTTTGCTCTTTACATTCAGTGAGAGTATCATTCAATTTTTATAAAATAGTTAAGTATATAGAAAATTATTGAAGTGTATAAAAAATATCACCACTAATTATTTTACCTAAAAACAATTGATAGAGGAAGCCCTTGTTAAATCATGTCACTCTCTTTAAATATTATAATTAATGTTGAGATTTTACAGGAAAAATGTTGAAAGAAATGATGGTGACAATAGGAGACTTTTTAGAATTTGAATAATTCCTAATCTAAGTTTTTTTCTAACCTTATCCAGTAGTCTCATGGCAAACAAATATTTCAATCAACAAATGATTGAAATATGATTATAATTCACTTTTACTTCATCAATTATCAACAATATGCTTCAAAATGGTTTTAAAAAATTCAAATCAGGAGAGGATCCCAATTGAAATTTTCTTAAATTGCAAGCTAGTGTAAAGTCTAAGCACTCAGAAACTATAATACTTACATTTCACACTGTGTAGATGAAAATCAGATAACTTAAGCGTCTCCTAGGGAGAGAATTAAAATCAAATAGCTTTGCAAAAATAAGGGGATTTATGTGACAGAAGACAATCGATAAAAAAAAAATCTTGGGCAAAAAAGGGTTGGAGAGGATCTTCCTACAACCAACTACACCAAATTCGTCCAATTCAACGAACCATTTTACAGTCCCATTCACATTGCTGATGTGGACATGTTGAATGCTACTACGGGGCTCTAAAATTGGAACACCACTTCTGGTTAATATAAATGACCGTTCCGTCCAAGTAATCACACCATCAATTAAAATTATATTAATTTTAAAATTTAACTTAAATTTAAAATTTTAATATACATCTATTCTAGCAGGTTACGTACATTATCTGTGTTAGCAGGGTGAGATTGAGCTCAATTCAATTCTCAAATCATCTTTTTTGGTTCTCCAAGCTATGCGTTCCTGCTTCTGCAACATGAAACCGATTAATGGGGTGTCACTGGGTCTGGGCCCAAGGGGTCCAGCAAGGTTTGATTGGTCCTGGATTCACTATTGTCGATTGGATCGATACCGCTTCAACGAATTTCAATGAAACAAGGCTCGCCCACCATCGAATGAAGATTGAAAAGGCCCGGACTAGAGAAATCATAAGTGTTAATTATAAGATTTTATTTTATTTTTTCGTATTATGAAATTTAAAGAAATTTAGTTATTTTATTGATTTATTACACTTTCTTTAGAAGAAAAGAGAAGTAAGCTAGATGAACTGAAGAAGAAAACTGAATTTCTAAAGGGGTAGAGTTATTGTCACTCAAAAAATGATTTAAACACCCATTTTTTCTAAAAATATTTAATATAATAAAATTATCCTTAAATAAAATTATAAAGAAGGACGAACATATTAGTACAACAATTTGTTTACTATTAAAACTTGAAAAGAATTTTCTTTCTGAATTTTAAGTTAACAAGACAAACAAATATCCATAAATATTTCTAATAGAAAATATATGAAAAAAGTTTATGAAGCTTACTCATATTAAATGATTCTTTATATATATTTTTTAAATACGAAACCCTATTTTTAAATTTTATTTTTTATTCCTTTAAACAGTAAAAATTGAGTAAAACATAAAATAAAGTTTCATTATAGTTCATTGATGTAAAAGCAACAATACAACGAACCTTTCAGTTCGAAAGCTTTCATTCAATAAATGATGAATTTATAGTTGCGTTCTAATTAATATTATAACTAAGCATCCTCAAACTTAAAAGTCATTAATGAAAGTAAACGATAAGTAAATGATACATTTGCGTCTATTTCATTAATCACACAGAAAAACCATTTATTTCAGGGTGAACAAGGATAGAAAAAAGATGTATTTCTTAGTTTAACAAGGATAATTAACATTCAAAAACATGACACTTCATTTCGAGTGAAGAAAAGACCAGAAGGTCCATCGCGAGGCAATAGAGCCAACCTCACAGCAGATTGGGCTCCTTCAGGAGGAGTGAGAAGGCCAGTATTGCAAGTTATATCAGTCTTGACATAGCCTGGACAAACAGAATTTATCAAAATATTTGGATACTTGCCAGCCATCATTCTTGTATACGCATTCAATGATATCTTTGAGACGGTATAGGCGGATAAATATGGTCGCCACCCTTCTTGCTCCAAGGATCCTTCTTTGAAATCTTTCATAAACTTGTGTATGAACTCATCAATTTTCTCTTCTGTGAGATTTTCAATATCATTTAGCACTGCTTTAGCATTTTCATTTTGTATATTCTGGGCCAACATGAGAGCAAAACTTGGTTAAAAGGATTTTGTGAACATTGTATGTTCAACAATGATGGTATTTATGCAAGAATCAATGCAAGAATGTCTGTGTCCACAGATAGAGAGCTAAGTACCTTTTCATTTATATATAGGGCAAATTACCACAGCCTACCTGTAAATTTAATATTTACAGGCGTATATAACTTTTTAATTTTTTTACAATGTCATCTCCTGACTAACGGATTGACTGATTTGACCCTCGCTGAATATGGTTAACTGTGTAACAAATATTAAAAGATGAAATTACCCCTCAACGAATTTATTTTTTTAATTTTCTTTTAAAATAAATTTTAAAAACTTTAAATAAATTAAAAATAAATTTAATCAGATCTTTACCGTTCATTTAAAAATGGACGATAGATATTACTTTAAAAAAAAATTAAAAATTAAAAAAATGAAAAATTTAATTAAAATATTTTTTAATTAGAGCTCCACCATCCATCTTTAGATGGATGGTGGAGATTAATTTGAGAAAAAAAATAAACTTAAAAAATGATTTAAAATAAAAACACAAAATCCAATATTAACATCTCTCTCTCTTCTTTCTCTCATCTTTCTCTATTCTTCATCTTCTTGATCATTGTACATCGTCTCTCTCTTCTTCATCATCATCATCTTCTTCTTCTAACCGGTCATTGTCTCTCTCTTCTCTCTTCTTCTTCTTCTTCTTCTTCTCCATCTTCTTCTTCTAATCGAACCCAAATCTGGGTTCGAAGCCTTCGAGCCCAACCAGAACTGGGTTCGAATCCTTCGAACCCAGACTGGGTTCGTTCTGGGTTCGAAGGATTCGAACCCAAAACTGGGTTGAATTCGAATCCTTCGAACCCAGTTTTAGGTTCTAGATTCGAACAAGATTCGAACCCTTTGAACCCAGAACTAGGTTTTGGTTGAGTTCGAATCCTCTTCGAACCAGTTCGAAGGTTTTAGGTTGGGTTCAAAGGTTTTGGGTTTGAATCAGTTGAGTTATTTTGGATTGTTTTGGGGTTGATTATTGATTGTTTTAAGGAATTTTTTGTGATTGAACACTTATTTTTGTTGATTGATTGATGATGATAAATTTGGATTGGTGATTGATGTTAATGATTTTGCTGGATTGATGATGATTTTGGTTTAAGATGAGAGCGAGGAGAGATTGAAGATGATTTTCAGTAGAGGTTTTCTGGGATTAAAGATGATTTTAGTTGAATATGATTTCAAGGGTATATTGGTAATTTTATTTGGCTGCGAAATCAATCCATGACAATCTGATAGTTCTCAAGGGTAATTTGGTTTTTTAACACCTTTTAAACAGTCAAATAGATCATTTAACGGTCAAATGCAATCAATCCGTTAGTCAGGGGAGGACGTTGTAAAAAAATCAAAAAGTTGTACGTGTTTGTGAATATCAAATTTACAAGTACGTTGTGGGTAATTTGCCCTTTATATATATATATATATATATAGAGAGAGAGAGAGAGAGAGAGAGAGAGAGAGAGAGAGAGAGAGAGAGAGAGCTAAGTAGGTGAAGAACTTTTAAAAAGTGCGTGTGAGTTTACGTAATTAAGCAACAAAACCAAACTATTTGATGATTTTCTACTTCCTAAGTCGTTTCTAGAATAAAAGCTAACCATTAACATCAAATTTAAATCAAACTATATATGCAAAATATAATCATTAGTCCATAAAGATTTCTAATAATCCAACTTTATATCATCAAAATTTTCTATATATATAATTTTTCTCTTGAGAGGAAAGTTTTTACCTTCAACAATCCTGCTAAAGAGGAAACGTTCACAATTCTTGCTGAATCAGATAATTGGAGAAGAGAAATATGTGCTTCAATCATTCTTTTGGCACCATAATAATTTATTTTCAAACACTCTTCTGCCATCTCAAAATTTTGAGTTGTAAATTCCTTTAAATGTTCTCCCGGCTACAATGTCAAACATTCGGACAGGGTATTCATTAGTACACAAAATCTCTTACCAAAAGGAAAACAAGAATTTATCACATATGCTTGTTAAGGTGGACAAACTAAATTGCTCTATGTTTAGGGAGTTCTACTGGTCTAATATCAAGGTCTCAAAACAAATAGTTCAAGTGAATATAAACAACATAAGCTACGAATTTAGACATAGTCAATTTTGCTATTAACAAGTATATAGCCTCATAGATCTACTTTATCAACTTTCTTTCTAGATCATTTCCACACACATTGCCACCATGATTTAAAAGTAAAATTATAAAATCAGTCAACAAGTAAGACTCATTGAGAGAGAGAATTTACCCAACCACCAGCAGCTTCAAAGGCTCTTGCAAATGCATCAGAGTCTACTTTAACTCCACCAATCCCTGCATTGTTCACCTGTACATAAATCCATGTTTTCTCAGTATTTACTTCACTTTCACAAGTTAGCCATGAAGACATAATAGTGATTTAGAGCTAGGCTCTTGGTTTCCTGATAATTAAGCACGAAATTCATGCGTGAATAAAATAAAAGCACATTATATTTCCAAATTAATTTAATTTCTCTATCAGTTCTAATATCACATTCTTTTGACATATCGTTATGGTGAAATTTATTAAGAGATATTGAAGTTGTAAACTGATGCTGTGAACCAGGACAAAATTCACTAATACATACATAGAAATTATGTGCTTTAATCTGGCAACAGACATGATCAACACATACCAAAATATCTGTCTATGAACAAACTGACAGTGGCCGAAGGACACCTTCACTTATTGTGGATCTTTTTGGTTATTGGGCAATCTTAGCTTGAATGAGGCTAAGCCCATACGTTAATTTCTATGTACGAGAGAGAGCACGTTTTTTATTAACGTTCTTTTAATGTTCAAGTGTGGTTATATATAATAGGTTAAAAAAAAATGTCATTATAATAGATGAAAAAAGTGGAGTAGTCTAATGGCAAGTCCTCTCCCATTTGTCTCATCACTCAAGTGATAAGTTCAATTTTTAGCAATCTCACCATTTGTGTGGGCAACCCTCTCTTTGATATCTAGGAATAGAGTTCAATTTCCAACCATGCTACTAGAGTCATATCTAACCCAATTGTTGCTATTCGAGTCCTATTTAAGGAATATTTAGATATTCCGAGCCGTACTATTAGAATCATATCTAGACCGGTTTCGATAGTAATCTAATCGAAAAAGGTGTTTGATAATTAAAAAACAAAAAAGAGAAAAGAAAAGGTGTCCTTATAATAGATGAAGTCTCATAGCTAACGTAGATGTCCGATAATTAAAAAATAGAAAAACAAAAGAAAAGGTGTCCTTATAATAGATGAAGTCCCATAGATAACGTAGAAGTCGAGTAAATTTGAACCAATAATGTATTGAACTGCTAATCAGTAAGCCACACAATGAAGTGAAATTCAAGAAATGGGTCGAGAAGCTAGCATACCAGGATATCAAGTTTTCCAAACTGAGTCTTGATGAAGTCTGCAAGAGAAGCAATGCTAGCAGGGTCTGCCACATCAAGTTGATGAAAGATCACATAATCAGAGAGACCTGACTCTTTGAGTTTCTCAACAGCTTCAAGGCCTCTCTTCTCATCTCTGGCAGTTAGTACCACCACTATCCCTTTAGAAGCCAACTGCCTACATATTTCAAGCCCAATTCCCTTGTTTGCTCCTGTGACTACTGCATACCTAAGTTGAAGGTGGTGGGGAGTGAGTAGAAATACAAAATCAAAAATAAAAGTATAACATAATGATAAATATAAAAAGAAAGTAGAAGAATATTATACCTCTTTGCTTGGAGGAAGGTGGATGCTTGTTCCATTTTTTCAGTTTAGATACCAAGAAACACAAAAAGCAAATATGCCACTCTCTTTGTTGATGAATTTAGGGTTGGCTTGGCTTGTTTGATTTGCATGGAGAGTCTCATTTTTAAAGAATGGATACGTCCAATATCCGCCCACTGCATCCGTATAGTCAAAGTCATTTTATTGTTTGTGGACATAAATAGCCTCCACGTTTCATTCATTTCATTTTTTCATTTATTTCATTATTATACCATTTCAAATATCTTTTTCAGAATTCAGATCCAAACTTCCTGCCCTACTTAAAAGGGTAAAATTTTTTGTTCTTAAAAGCTCTTTTAATATTATGTTTTGGGCTGATAAATCTGCAATCTACTGTCTATCATAATAGTTGATTATATATAAAGAGTTATTATTTCTTGATCAAAACTAATTTTATTATTATCAATTATAATATAATCGATCATTAAATAGATTGACTTTTTCACTTCTTTTATAATTAAAATCATTTATATATAACCAATAGTCCATAATTTTGGAACCAATAATATTAAGAGAAGATAATAAATAAATATATATATAATATATTAAACTTCTCAAATTTTTTATCTAAATTCATGTTCAAATGACATGACATGTAAGTTATTAATATTTTATAAATCATGGATGTTGATAACTTATATGTCATATAATTTAAACACGAATTTTGATAAAAAAAATTTAATAAATCTAACATTATTATATATATAATAAAAAAATTAATTAAATAAATAAAACTATATATTTTTAACGGTTTTTTTTTTTCAATTTTTTCATTTGGGGAGGGAGATTTAGATTTAGGATCCCACTTTTACTCATTGATGTGATGTACCAACAAACCTGTGTTGAATCAGTATATCTTTAGCGGTTAATAATTAGAGAATTGACATTTGACAATATCAAAGAAGACAATTAATTGTTTATAGGTCATCTTGTACCTACAACATTAAAGAATTGATAATATCAATGAAGATAATTAATTATTTATAAGTTATCTTGGATTGACTCGATTAAACCATTAGTTTAGTATCAAATTATCGGGTTGAATAAGATTCGATAAAACATATTTTATATTTAATTTATCATTAAATTAAATTAAAAATAATATATAAATTAATATCAATGGATTTTATACATTTTAGCAAACCCATTACATATTCAAAGTCAAATTTAAGTACATATTAAAAAGAGCAGGGTCTCAATCCAATATCTTCCCAAATAATTGATCAGACCACTTCAAAATCACAAAATCTTCGTTGATACACATCTCTTAGATTGTGCCATCACTTGTCCGTTATTCAATGGGAGAAAGCTTGGAGCTAGAAATGTAAGAGGAAGCATTTTCGCCTTCCAGTACATGTAGTTATTTTTGTCAAGATTGGGAGATTGAATATTGAAATTGTGAAGCCATGTTATTGTTGTGAATAAAGGCGGGTTATTAAAGTAAGAGACAAGTTTGATTGGCTTAAATCATGTTATTGACTTTGATCAATAACTTAATGTTGAAACACAAACACATGGCGAACAAAACTTGAACTCAATAACTTAATGTTGAATCACAAACACATGGTGAACAATACTTAAAATAATGTTTACTTAATGGTGAATTATTGTGTTCACCATTAATCCACTGCCCTTGCTATTAAGTTAATCAACACTTCAGGGTTGAGTATTGATTTACATCTTCGATGCCTATATAAAGGTATGAGTAGCAGCCATTCAATTGTCCCAATCTCAATTGAATTGAGAGTTTTCTCTTCCCGCTCTTGTAGTTATCTCTTAAAATTTTAGAGCTGTAATTTTGTTGATTTCATAAAATTCTTCTAGTTTTGGTTCGTGAATGTTTCTCTCATATTGAGAATTTTATCATATAAATTTTGTGTCCATTATTTGTATATTTTGTTACTTCCATTTTCTTTCAATATTATTTCTGATTTCATATTTACACTAATATTATAATAGTATCAATTGTTATAACAGATAGAAAAATACAAATGTTCAGTGCAGAATAATATTTTCATTAATCGACTACATGAGTACGGACCTGTATATATGAGTATAGGATGCAATTACATTTCTTAGATCATAATTAACTTTCTGATCTTTAGGAACCAACACCAACAACCTCTAACTGTATTTTAATATCTGATTTAACAGAAAAAACTTCCTGTTCAATAATGGGTGGATTGTTGGTCAATACGTTTATATGTCTAAAGCTTGGATGTTAGGCAATTCGATTTTGTTTCTTTCTTCTTAATTATTTACTTACTTCTGGCATACCTTCCAATCATTTCTTCTATTTTTTTTTTAGTTTATAGTTTTTTTTTTTTTTTGGTATAATTTGCTCGAAATCCATACAATTGTAGTAGAATAATTTCATTTTAAGTTGCTCTTCTTACTTTGATGCTTTGATGGAGGTCATCAATTATTTCTTTTCCTTAAAAATCTTTTTACTGTTGAGATATTTCTTAAATCAATTCAAATAATTTCAAGCTCAATCGGATTTGAGGTTGGTTGACTTGGCCCATGGATAGATCACTTCGCCCAAAAAAATGGACCTGACAGCCAACCTGATCCAAAAAAATTGAAGGCATGAGAAAATTCTACACTGAGAGTTTAAAGACGTCTTTTGCTCCTTACGTATCCGAAAAGTAAAGCTTGTCCTGAATGTAGCGCGTGTAATATCTAATTTGTTGTGGTCCTTGTGGATCGCGTAATGTATAATTTGTCCATTGTCACGTCGCTGTCTCGAGCTTAGCTGGGTTTATGATTTCGGTTTGTGGTGTTTCTGATAACAGCAGATAATTTTGGCTTGTGGTAACAGTTTTGGTAGCGTGTTAGTAGTGTTTAATGATTTTGGTCGCTTAGTTCAACTCCATAGGCACGTGTTTGAAAGTTTGAAATATTATGAATGGGATTATTATGAATGGTGTTTAAAAAATGTAAGATGGATTTAGACATAGATACATGTTTGAGAGTTTGGATTATTATGAATGGTGTTTAAAAAATATAAGATGGACTTAGACATGAGACCTTATGTTACTTTTGTATTTTATAAATTATATAATTAATAAATTTTTTGTCGTTTAATAATTATTTAAATATTGTATTAAATTGAAATTAAGATCTTGTGAAATTTTAAGGTTTAATATTTATATTTTATGCACACTTTATTTTTTATAAATAAAAATTTGAGGTCTTTTTAATATGAATTAGATCAAAATTGATTGAACTCAAGACACTTCGCTCCAAGCGAATTCAAATTTAAGGCAAAAAGTGAATACCTTCAAATTGCAGGTCAAGTTACAGCATGACCAATCAGAACCATTATCATCCCTACTCCCATTAGACTTTCCAAAAAAGCAAAATAAAATAAAACTAGTACTTATTTGATGAATAGTGGAATAATTCACTTCAAGAAATTAATAGTTAATCTTAAAAAGCGCATCCGATATCCCTATCTTAAAAAACAAAAAAGTGATCTTACATGAATTATGTCCATTACATCAAGTACAGTTCAAGCCAACGGGTTCCATCAGAATTGGGAGGGACCTTACTCTGGTGTTCAGGTTTATCTCCTTTTCAAGATTACAAATTATGAATTAAGGAATATAAACTAATAATTTCGTGCTTTACTGCAGGATACCGGACTACCCATCTGCGTAAAATTTGCTTTGAGCCTTATTTTTCATGAACCAGAGGGCTGTAAATAGGGAACCACATGTTGCTGTTTACATATTCAACAGTCTCTTCCTGCATCCAACAATGTAAACCATAATCTTAAATTATGATACCCCACATGTTACACCAATTCAAAATTTGATTTAAAAGGCAATAAGATGAAATGTATGCATTAATTATTATAATTCATGAATGTTTCAGTCACCAAAAGGATAAATGGTCATACTTCTGACATGTGGGCGAGCTCTTTGGGCCCAACTTCACCATGTCCTTCTGCCACTTCTTCTGCAATGGCTGCCCGCAGAACAGCAGCTCCGACCTCCGCTGTAATATGACGAATGCTGCAGCAGACATAATTGCAATGAATAAGTGAAGAACATTTGGCCTCAATACCTTTTAGCTCCATTAGTTCAAGATTTTGTCTTAAAACCAATCTTGGAAACAAAATGACTGGACTAAGGCCAATGCCATAAAAAATGTAGAATAAAACTTATTCCTATCATGTCAGGTAGGAACAACAAAAAGCAAGAGCATTTCTGGACAAATGCTAAAGAACAAGAACATATCTCAACTTCTTTCAATTACCAGTCAACCATAGCATACTAGCCAGAAGTGGCTTTATGAGAAACACGGATATTGTCATAAAGCAGCAATAAAGTAGTAAGAGTTCATAACCTTCGGTACCACCAAATACAGAAAAAACAATTGCTAATGCAGCTAAGTACATACATAGAACGCGGAGACTCTATTTGGTTTGTGGTAAGAATTAGAATGAAATGCATAATAGTAGCCAATGTAAGAAAGTTCTGGATGGCAAAGAATATTACCTATCGACAGACGGAAACAATATGCCCTTTTTAATTTCCTCTTCCGTAATATAGGATGCAAGGCTGTAAACAGAACATCATGTTAACAATTGGCAGCAAAAGAGAGAGATTCAATCCACATCCTAACTAAAGTAAGTCTATGTTTAATATTTTTCTACATTAATATTTTTAACTATAATGGACTTGTCAATTCATGATCTTAAAGATCGCTTGAATTTAATCTTACAAGTTAGTAGTGGTCTACTGTAGTTTATATTTGCACAGAAATATACTTTAGCATAGATTAAAACAAGAACCAAGTTTTAACCTCGCAACAAATTTATATTCCCTGAGCCGTTATATATTATAATTAGCATTTCCACTAACTAAAAAAGTACAAGTTGGTTACCATTCATTTTTTTCAAATCAATTCAGATAACTTTAAAGAAATTCCTTTTTTCCCCTACAGAACCAGTTTGTGATGGAGCAAAGAAGAAAGCAGCCAAGCAAACAAAATATCATATACATACCATTCTGCAGCTGATTGTAGCATTCCGTCCGTTATAAAACGGGCACCAGAGAGCAGAGCTCCCAAACCAATCCTGTATTAAAGAGAAAGTTTTACATATATGTTATCAAGATTTTAAGCATGGTCAACTAAATTGAATTATAAAATATAAGAAAAGAAGAAGACCAACCCAGGGAACAGGTACATGTTATTTGCTTGATTTACATAACCTACTTTTCCATTGCCTGACAATCAAATGATGGTTGAAAGATGTCAGAATCAGACAATAGGACAGAAAAAGGTAACAATCAGCACCAAAACATAGCCCAAAATGGCTTTAATAAAGAAAACAGGCAGCACCCAATAGTTTTACTCTATAGTGCCAAAAGACTTTTAACAAAATATGCATCAATACAGAGCAGAGATACCTAGATCAATATTTTCGAAAGGGCTTCCACTAGCAAACACTATGTTTTCCCCAGCATGCTTAAAAGCATCAGCAGCAGTGCATTCAGCTATTCCACATTAAACATAGAGTGAATGTCAACAAAATATATCCAGTTGTCGTAAGGGAAACAAAAATGCTCCAGAGAGTACAAAAACCAAACCATTCAAGGTGGGATTTGACATAGCAAAAATGGCAGGTTTTGCTGAATCCGATTCTCGCATGGCCTTAAGCACCTATTTTACATGTCAAACAATACTTTGAGGAATTGAACTATACAGCAATGCAAGCACCAATAAAATCAAGAAGCAGAAGCAGCTTTCTCTAGATGACAGAAGATAACCATGATTGCATATATATTAATCCCAAGAACCAAAACAAGCCAAAGCATACTTTGCCACATAAAATGAAAATAATCAACAATAAGGTCACTCAGAATTTTAACATTCATTGATGACTCACTACCAGCACACAGCATAGCTTTGTTAAAAAAATTACAATTTTAAAAAGAATCAAGTAAATTCGTTAATTTAACATGCTTCCTTTAGTGGTAATAAATTGTAGACAAGGATGCAAGAAAAATGATTAAGTGTTCACCTCCTCACTGAAGACACCCCCAACTCCAGACAAACCAAGAAGTACATGGGGCTTGACCTTTTTAACCTGAACAAATTTGGTTATTGGCAATTAGAATTCTTGTAAGTATAAAAGAGTATGCATAACATTTAGAAAATAGCAAAACAGTTTAACTCTCATGTAACAAAATACTAAAAACTGCATTTTATATGATTTTTTTTTTGGGGGGGATGTTTTCTCCATTTTATTTTCAGAGTATCGTACAAGACCTGTATTATAGCCAGAGAAACTGCTAAATTAATTTCATATGCTTTACCACTTCGAGTAGAGTAGCTCCCTCCCTAAGCCCTACAATCTCTTCTGGAGCTTTAGCAAATGCTGCAGCCGCCGGATCCAGATTCTTTCTCTCTTTCGTGACAAGACCCTGGATCCACCACAATAATTTTTTGACACCAATGAAACGAAATCAGAAAAATAATATCATGATTTGTTTAGATGAAATCGCAGCATTCAAAAGGCTACACTTTTGATTAAATGAACAGTCCCTAAAATATCTAGTAATCATTACATCAAGAACTAAAGAAAATTGATTGCCAAAGTAGAAAGACCCTAAAATACCAAATTACTTTCATTTAACTTGTGTTGCAAATTGTTCAGGCCTTATAGTCATTCAAGAGCAAAGATATGACATATTATATACATAATACAGATATAAAATTCCAATATAAGTCTGATTGAGTGAAAAAGAATACAGGCGTACATCTTTGTCAATCAGGAAAAACTGATTTTTTGTAACTGCTTCACTTGTCCCTGACATTCTTGATGCAGCCTTTACAGCCATACTAAGAACACCAAGCCCCGCACTGAATTCAGAGAAAAGGAATTTGATTGTGAGAAACAGCAAAATCACGAGTAGAAAACCAAAAAATAAGTTCCTTTAAGCTTATATAGCTCAACAGAATCTAAATTTACAAGTACCTCCCAGCCCCCACCACTACCATCTTTTGATTCACGAAGTCAGTTAAAGGTCGACCTTGCGCTCTTACAGTTCCTAATAATCCTGCAAGTGCGACACCTGCAGTTCCCTATTAAACATGAAGAATGACCATTGTAATTAGGAGGCACCCAAAATTACCCCAAAGAAGTCCACATTGTACCATATGCTCCTTTCAGTTTATATAGAATGGCAAGATGTCACACCAAATAATCACCTGTATGTCATCATTAAACATGCAAAATTTTTTCCGATAGCGTTGCAGAGTTTCGAAGGCCCATTTCATTTGAAAGTCCTCAAACTGAGAAGACAGGAAAAATAGTCAAGTTACAAACATGAAAGAAATTTACCATGACAAAGAAGTAAATATTATATAAAAACATACCTGTACAATAGCTTTGGGCCAACGCGCATGAACAGCTTCCATGAATTCATCAACAATTGCTAGATATTCTTCTCCCTCTAACCTAGGTTGTCGAAGTCCTAAATCTGTTCAATTCAAAAAATGTGACAAGCTAACCTCATGGTGTTTCCAAGAAAGAAGTTCAAAAGAAAATTTCCAACACAGTGTGTGGTCCACTTTCTGCAAGGACTACAAAATCAATAGAAGAAAAAAATAGTGGGTGTAAATATTACTACTCACACAACCGGTCTTCAAGTAGCTTTTGATTGTTAGTACCAACATCCAGCATAACTGGAAGTATCTGTCAGTAAGGAACAAAAGATAAATAAAATGAGTTACAATAATTAACTATACCAAGAGAAGGCACGAATAGCACAAAAAAACTTGAATTGCAATCTATCTGATCATACAAAAATCATGCATGTATATCTGTAGAGTATTACTATAGTTAGAGATAATTAAAAACCAGAACAGTAGAATCAAACTCCTCATGCACCATGCATAAATTTTTTGCATAACGCATATTGCCTATCAAGCATTGTGCATTTCCATGTCCATGCATGTACTGTAAAGAGAAACCATGGGACCAGCACACACATGTATGAGTGCAGGAATGCATGAACAATCAAATGCCCAAGCATGCTTCCACACAAACACAGACATGGAATGAATAGTTCATACCCTCTGTGGGTTGATACCGGCAGCAGCAACATACATATCCAGTTTTCCAATTGGTATTCCAATACCCTGAACTCCAAGGTCACCTAAGCCAAGAATACGACTTCCATCTGTCAGAACTATCATGTCTACCTGCAACATGAAGAAGACCAGAACATGGTATCACAAACACAGAATGGAAAACAACACAAGGAAAGGAATTTGTTCTCAGATTTTTTACCTGGTGAGCTGGCCAGTTGTAGATCATAGACATCATCTCCCCTTTATCCTTTGCACTAAAATACATTCCACGTGGGCGCCTAAACAATCCTGAATAATTTTGACATACCAATCCAACTGTTGGAGTGTATATAATTGGAGCGAAATCTCGGATGTTATCAATAAGAACCTGAAGATAAAAGGCAAGAAAACCAGTTTTAATAATCTTCCTATCTTTACTTAAACAGCAACAAAGCTGGAACAAGGCACCAACTTACTCGATAATACAATGTTTCATTCCTGTCATGCAGCCTATTCAAGATCCTCCATTTCGCTAATGACACAACATTATTCGGTTGACCCCGTGTATTTGTTTCTAGTGATTGATATGATTCCACTAACAATTTAAACAATCAAGGTAGAAACATTAAACATTAACAGAAAATTAAGGGGGGGTGGGGTGGGTGGGGTGGGTGGGGTTGGGAGGGGGACTGGGGGAGAAGAGGGAAACCACCTAAAATGCCAACACGAATAAGTAAACATCGACAACATCAGTTTTTCGAATTAAAACTCCCTTAAAAGACAACATCAGAAATCAATAAAACATAGAGAAGCTATACTGTTTTCCACTTACTGAAACGAGCATATTGCTGCTCGAATGATATCACGCGTGGAGGAAGCAGGCCACGGAGCCCTAATCGATCTCTTTCCGTCAAAGGAAAGCCAGTATCCTATTCAAAATCATAACCCCATAAGTCATCACTCATGCTTCATCAACAGCAGAAATTTTCACATACATTTTCAAACATCACAGCGTCTCATAAACATGATTGTCCAATCCAACAAATCAAGAATGTCAACTATAAACTGCAGTTCTGCATAGTTAATTCTAATAAGCTCGATTGCACAACTCTCTCTCTCCCTCTGCTATGAAGATGTCAACCAAGATTCGTAACAGTCTACTACCGACACTTGTAACCGAAAATCTATTCGCTAACAGCTGGATACCGATAATAAGGAAACAAAACGTTACCTTGTTGAACCAGGGATCGTGAAGAATATCGGCGCCACGTTTGTGGACCATACAGGGACCAGGAATCGCCGTCGAGAACCGCCTCGATCGGCTTAAACGAGTCGTCGCAGCTCGAGCGAGTTTCCACATTTTGCGTCCAAGAATTCGAGATCCAGAACAATAACCACCAAATATACAGAAACAACAAATCAACCACACTCACTTATAGTCTTATCCTATACTTCAATCGCTGTTTCTCGTCATTTTGACCGGAAATAGATGAGACTATGAGAGTACGAGTTGTCCAAGTCTGCGTCCGGTCTATTTATAATGATAAATTTTCCAGTGATATTTTTCACTAGATAAATTTTCTTTTAACCACCTTTTTTTCTTCTTGACGAGGTTCGTTGTCTATGGTCGTGTATGTGTGAAAGTGGAAACAGTTGAAGCCGAAGCTGGTCAGTGTTGAAAAAAAGGGGAACGTGGGGAATAAAAGCTGCCCCGGATTTGCGGGCAGATAAAGAATGTGCAAAAGTTACCAAGTTAGAAGGCGGATGCCAACGGTGGTGGAGGTCCTGGAGGAGGACAGCCTGCCCGATGAAAGTACGGGTAACGACAGTATATATACGTATATTATATTCTTCTTTTTTTTTTTGAAAATGAAATATTATATTGTAAGTTGGGTTAAGCTATGCAGATACACTATTTTTGGATCCCATACGTGGACCGCGTTAAATATTTTGTTATTGTGTTACGTTGGGGATCCATGAAGGTGGTAGACATCACCGTTCGATTCCTGCTGCGTGGAAGGGACCCACTGATTGATGGGTAGTAACCACATATCACGATCTATGGTCTTTCCCACTTCCATTTTCAATTAAGAGAAACTGTTCCAAAGTTTTGAAAAAAAAAATGAAAGAAAAACTTTTCCAACGATAGAAATACTAATTTATTTATATTTCAAAAATAAAAAGGTATATGCTAATTTATTTCAACAATGAATAAATAAAAGTTACGTTTATAAACTATTTAAAGAATTTAATTGAACTTGCTTGATAAAGCTCGCCAATTATATTTAGAGAAGTTAAATAAATCATAAAAAGTCTTTGGAAACTTTCTCCCTATTCCAAATAATATTCTTTTGTCCCTCCTAATTAAATACACCGTGTGCTTTGGGCGTCCAATTTTGAGCTGAGATTATATGACCTTTCAAAGACATAAAAGTTGAGGTTCGATTTCAACTACCTCCATTAAATATGACATGACTAAGAGGTAATCCAGCGACTGACTTTGAGAATACACGTAAAAATATCCACTTCTGTATTTGGCTATATCCATGATGTAGAATTGATTCTATTCTAGTTCATTGTAGGAAGCCTGTGCGCTGCTTCAGTCAATGAAACAATACTCATCGATTATTCAAAGCTGCGCCATTTTGAGATTGTTTATTCTCTTTTTACCACTGACCTTAACCCACCTCCACTGATTTCAATTTGACAACGACAACACTTCTTGATACTTCGATCAATTGAGATGCCCACTTTACACAAATTTTACTTACACTTCTATATTTATTGTTTCGGGCAAGTAATGTCCTCCCCAACATTCAAACTTTTAATTTGATGCCGGGCATCAATAGATGTGAGATAGATAAATATAAACAACATTCGTAAATATCCAAACCGGTTTTCAACATTTTATGATGGCAGTAAACTGTAACATTTGGCAGATTATTGATAGTACAATAATCAGGGTAACCCACTTGATGAAAAACAGACTCAAAACTTTGAAAGCATTACCAAGGACAGTCCCAAAAGTCTAATATAACCATCGGCAATCAAAGATACACGCAAACAGTTGGCCAAACTGCAAGATATAAGATTAATTGACCTCTAAAAATACTCCAGTTATTGGTCCTTGACAACTTCAATAGTCTTTGTTTCCAAAATTTTTGCACCAGAGCTGCGAAGGAATTGGCCGAACAGGCATATGAGGCCGTTGCTGCAAAACAAAAATCTTTTTAGCTACACATCATGGTCATCACTAGCATCACAAAGGTAATAAGCCAAAAAATTAGTCAAGCATCTTAAATATGAAATACAGATACTTTTACATGGAAAAGCAGAAAGAACATAAAGAAAAAAAGTAAGTAGGGCATTCATAAAACAATTTAAGGAATAAATGCAACCGCTTCCACTTTTCCAAATGTATCATTATGAACTGAAAATGTAGATAGCTTTCAAAGGAACAAATGTTTAACAGGATTGAAATCAATCATTAACATCTCTAAATTGTAAAAAATAAGACTAAGCAGATGTTTAGATCCTCGATGGCATTTCACTCTCAGTTCCAGACTATTGTCTTCAGATGGTGATTGCAGATTGCTTAACCATATACTATTCACAATGTATTGAGTTGCCTATAAAAATGTCCACGATGTATAATATTCCAAATTCATACATTCAATTTTATTTTTAGGAGTTACTCTAGCTAAGCTTATCAAAATGACATTCCAGACCCGAACTGATACCATGTCAATAAAATGACCATGGAAAAAGATCTTAGCCCATAGATATGGTTAACTTATGTTATCATCATGGCATGTGCCATGTCAGCAAATTTAGGTTAGTGAGGATCTATATATTTGTATGCATTGCTTGGAAATGAGAAACACTACAAGCAACCAACTAAAGCTTAAGGCATTTCTAAACCAAGCAAGGATGATAAATATTAGAGCCTCAAAACATGTTCCTTCTATTTTGTGCATAAAGTTATTACCAGAGAAATATAATTGATTACCATCTCCACTTACAGCAGTTTTACACTATAAATATTTGAATGATCCAATAAAATCAGTTGAGAAACTAATATTTTAACCATTTTGGAGAGCTCTGTATAGGGGCATCTAAAGATAGAAGGCAAGCATCTAATTAGTCTATCAATAATTCATCATAAACAAGTACAGGATAAGTATAACATCAGGCGTACACAACATTTGTAGCTTGTTATATCGAAGATGAGTAGATGACTTTTTTATACATCATAGACTAAGACAGCAACATTTTTCAAAGCTACTCATACAAGCCAGTTACAAGTGCTGCCGAAATGTCCATCTCCATGAAGTGGGGAAAAGAAAAAGGCTTTATTTCAAAACACTTATGAAATACTTTTCATCTAAGGAGGGAAAACCGCAAATAGTTATGACACGAAACCTCATCGCTTCACTCTATCGAGATATCTCACTAGACTTTGCTTTCAAAAACAAACAATCAAAGTTAAACACCAAAAAAATAAAAAATAAAAAACTAAAATAAGGAAGATAATAAGCATGTTGGTTGTTGTAAAACTAGTACCTACCTTATAGTATTAGTAGCCAAAAATTACGATTGAACTTTCTAAAGAACAGCACTAGTACTTATATGAATAAATTGATTGTGTAACCTCCCTATTCACTTCCACTGCTACTCACTAAACTGAAAACCACATTCAAAATTTTCACCGAAATGACGAGCAGGATACAACACCATAGTTTCAGATCTCTAACTAGGAATAAATCCGATCACCAATCTAAACCAACAAGAAGGAAAAACCTAACAAATGAACATCTAATTTCGTGGCAATGCAATCACACATCAAATTTTGATGATCCACCCATATATACAACACTTGCTTAGCAAACAACGAAAAGAAAGTAAATTAAGTGAGAAAAGGAAAATGTTATCGAGACCTCGAGCTCAGCAGACTTCATAGCGATAGGAATGCAAACGAGGAAGATACCAGCCATGGCAATGGCAGTGTTGCGCTTCCAGTGCTTGGGCCTGCAGTAGGGGCCACCGCTCATGCTCCACACCTTGGCTCTGAAATCGCCGTGAGCCGCCTCTCCTCCGTGTCCATGCTCTGCTCCTCCCATTTTTTTTTCACTAACAGATTCAACTGCAGAGAAATCGATCAAGATTAGATTTGCGCGTAAAAAAAAAAACCCTAAATAATCTGATTTTTTCTCGAATTCAAATACGTGATTGAATAGATAGTAGTAAATGTTGAATGTCGTGTAAATTCAATGGTTTGGAAGTGAAAAAATAAAAAGAAAGAGAGGAGGATTGTATTGTTGGCACACCTGAGAAAATGTGGAATTCAAGAGGAAGACAGATGTAAACGAGATTCTGTTAAAACACGGGATGCAGTCTACTCACTTCCGAAGAGAAGAGAGGACTATTTCGTCTTTCTACAATTCTAGTGCGCACGTACGGTGTGTACTTTAACTTATTGGGCTTTTTAAAGGACAGCAAATAGAAGAATTGCTAGATGAAATTTTTTTCAATTCTAAACACACTTGCGTTTTAAATTGCCATCATCTATTCGTTTTTTTTGACTTTACTGGAACATTTATAACTATCCGGGACTATCTTAGTATGAACTTTAAAGTATAATCTGAATCTCAATACTTATTTATTTTTAATCCCTAATAGGTGATAGAGAATGACCCACATACTGAATAGAAAAACCGTCTTCTAACTGGAAAGATATATTATATATTTGTCCACACACATATTGATTAGAGTGTAATTGTCTACTTTTATGGATAAGGGTACTCGAACCCTACCAATGTCAAGGGAGAGGGGATTATAATCATAGAAAAACCGTCTTCCAACTGGAAATATATATTATGTATTTGTCCACACACGTATTGATTAGAGTGTAATTGTCTTCTTTTATGGATAAGGGTACTCGAACCCTACCAATGCCATGGGAGGGGGGATTATAATCATCACACCAATTCACTTCTTAGTTAAATTGCCAATTTATAACGGGACAAATGTCTCACCGAATATAATGGAGTTTTAGTGTAAGCCTCTTACGTCCTTACTAAGGATATATGAGTGAATTCAGTCTCCAAAACAACAATTAACTTCTTGTTAGAGATGTTATTATACTTCTTTTATAGTTGGTTTTAGAGCACAAAATGGTCTCCGGCTCTCATGTCATCTCCAAATGATGCAGATCATAGCGTTGGTCAATTTTCCTGCCTCTAATCTTTCAAGGACTTGCATGCACTTCTCCATGACTGAACAAACATAATTTCTGATTTTTTTCTCCGCTGCTGAGTCTGAGATTTTCTTCCCAAGCCAAGAGAAGGCAGTTACAAGAAAAGAGGAAAAAGATAAAAGAACTAGAATTGAACAATGTCTGCTCATCTAAGTTTCAAAATTTTATTTGATATATTCTCAAGTACTATATATTACATGGTATAACTCGAAAAATACAACACAAATAAAGCCAGCAAATGACTTTTATGATACATATTATTTTCAACAGTAATTATGAAGTTACAATGAAATAAATTTTCCCAGACTCCAAACAGAAGTATTGGTTCCCCCGGAATAATATCGATATTCTACTCCGAAGCATAAAACCAAATTTGCCCCAACAAAGAATAAATGATGTGTAGTAAAAGACAGCCTAGGTTTTATCATACATTAAAGACTCATCGATAAAAATCAGAAAACAATAAAGAACCAATTCACTGGATATTAATTTGGTTCTAAGATTTAGCTTCAACTTCCAGTGTTAATTTGACACCATCTCTGAACGTAACTGGATGTACATTAAGCGTTTGAACCAGTTTAGTAACATCCATAGATATGTCAGCTGGGGACCTGACACCACGATTAAACTGAAAAATCATTCAAAATTCAAGCACAGAAATGAAATGATATGAATTATGAACTTTATGGGTAAAAACGTTAATCACTGAGATTGATATCTGGTTTACACCAGCAAATAGAAGAATAAAATGTGACGTAAACTCTGACAGTAAACTCTGTCAGTTGGGAAAAGTTAAAAGCATATAATTCAAAAGACAACTGTATTATGTGATATGGCAAGACCGCTATTAATGAAAAATGCAGAAAATACACAATACTATCCCTGTCTCGGGCAATAACTAAAATTTTGAATGGAATTGTGAGAAATTATACATACAGATGATGCAGACACTTGTTTGATTAAGGTGGTGTCATATCCGCGTACATCTGCCACCGCTTCTGCCATTTGAACACGAGATACCCTGTCTGGTCCCCCTATGTTTAGTACCATCTGCATTTGCTTACAGTCTGGAAAGGTGCCATGATATCAAAATTATTAGTTCAGAAAGGCTAAGAAAAACGAAATCAGATGTAGCAAGATATATTATATTTGTTTAAGCCAATGACTAGATATGGGAGGAAAACGAGTGAGGCAGAGAGAAATAAAATTAAACTATTGTCAAAAGATGCTAGTGCAACAAATAATACACATGAAAATAAAGGTCAGAGATAATGGCTCATTTTCTTCCATTTGAATACCTTATCCCAAATCCAGCAAAAATGAATCAACTATCAGCCTTGTGCTACCTAGCAGCAGGTTATTTTGAATATCAACTGCCTCAAGAGGAGTCTTAGTGTCTCAGATTGATAAAAATGTGTTTATCATTCTGTCTTAGCAGACTTTTTGAAAAAATTTCATTGAGTTACTGCCAATGCAAATGCATTAAAAGACTAAATGTCAGGGAACAATTTGTAATATGCCATCCTAGTATTCAAACAAATGTAAGCTCGCATAGGTAATAGACTAATACCTGAAACCCATCTATTAGTCAAAGTCAATATGACAGTAACGGCATCCTTGACATATACTGGGCAGCGGTATTCATCATGAAAGAACTCCACTTTATCTCCTTTAGAAAGGACTCCATCAATCCACTGCATCATTTGGAAGTAAATTGTTCATTACAGCCCACGCAACCATGAAATCAATATATTTAGTCCTTTTATGCTTCTAAAACACACAGCCAACCAAAATTGCAATGTTCCTGTATTGACGTTGAAGCCCATTACTAAGACAGAAGCACCAATACTCCTTACCACCAATTCACCGCCATAGCATGCATCAAAGGTACAAATGAATATATATATTTTGAATATTCAACAATGACCAAATCCAGACATTAAAATCGACTCACATGCAATTTTTCCCATTATGGAATTTTCAGATCTATATCATTTTCAATACCCAATAACTTCACTCCTTCCAAAGGAAAAATAATTGGCCCTAACATATTCATAAATAAAACTGACAAAATTCATGAATCGTAAGCCATGAACTAGCACACATGTAGATGTTACTTGGAATGCATGTATGAATGATCAATCCCGCCACATGTTTTTCTCCTTCAATTTCTGTACCTTTTTTTGCTGGATAAGAATTGGAAACTTTGATTGAATTAGTAATTTTATGTTTTAGTTCATTCAGTTCTCATCTCTGCCAAAAAACCTTCATGACAAGAAAGGCACAAATGCTCATCAAAGATTCATTGGCAAGTTGATCAACATTAGAACATCCCAGTAGACCTTTTCATTTGAGCCTACTCACAGTGCATTGACTGAAAAATAAGAATTGTACATGAAGTCCAGATAGAGTTCAGAAAGAAATACATAGAGACGATAAAAATCAAACTTTTGGAAATACTTTATTAAGTAGCTTGATTCACTACAACTTTAGCCACATATAATCATCTCTTAAGCAAACACAATCATAAAAGCACCTCATGGAAAATCATATTGTTAGCACGCGTGCACACACACACACACACCTGGATCGGAAGCGATTTTGGTACAGGTGATAGAGTTTGGGGCCCGAAAATGATACTGGTTCTCAAAATCGCAAAGTTTGAGCATTTCTCAGCAATGTACTTCTCAGCCGCAACTTTTGATTTGCCATAAACATTCACAGGAACAGTTTCATCGTCTTCTTTGTAGAAGGATTTCACCCCTTCATAAACTGATAGTAAAATTGCATTATATTTATCAAAACATAACCCAAATATACATGAAAATTTTGAAGAATTCAAATCCAAGGGCTTTTCAAAGCAAATAAAGCTTGGAAAAACTAAATCTTCAATATTAACAGTCTACTGATTAAGGGATTAAACATCAATAATTCAACAAAATTTTAAATTTTCATAAATGATTATGCAAATAAAAGAAAAGAATCTCAAACAAATTAAACTATAGAACCAAAATAAATAAATAATACCTTGATCTGTTGACAGATGAATCAAGAGAATTTTATTCTCAGTAAAGCTTGAGAACCAATTAACAAGCGTGGAGGGCACATTAGTAGACATAGCAGAATCAGGATCGTTCTCGCAGATACGTGGCACGGAGAGAGCGGCGCAGTTCACAACCACGTCAGGCTGCCATTTCAACAATGCTGTTTCTTTTTAAACAAATTCATGTCGAAACAGTAGAATTCCAAGAATGAAATTTATAGTGAAATAGGACATACCTGGCCGAATTTGAGGGAAATGGCGTCGAATCCGGATCCGGTCCTCAAATCGACGTGGAAAAAGGCGAAGGAGGGAGGGAGAGCGTCGAGCAGCGGCTGAGGAGGCGGGGCAGAGTGGTAAGTGAATGCCACGTCGTAAGGCGTTCCTTGAAGCTCCGATAAGCTTTGCAACAAATGCTGGCCCAAGTAGCCTGTGCCTCCTACCACCAACACTCTCTTTCTACTCATTTTATTTTTCCTGATTTTTAGAAAACATTCGGATTGGTTGAGTGTTCGCAGAGAAGAAAAGCTTGGTTACTCTGCCATTCCAAATTTGTAGAGCTCATACGGGTTGGATGGGGAAATTTCGGTAGTCGCAAGTACATCGTTGTTGGTATCATTTTAAAATAATTTTGCGTCAGCACGAGGAAAATTTTTAAAACTTTTGCTTTCACGCATTAATACCCGGGTTGTTGGCCGGTAATGTTATTTCCCGGGTGGAAATGGGAAATAGATTCTTTATAATTTTTTATTTTTTTAATAATCATTTTAAAATTTAATAACAGTTAGGTACAGTTCTAAAAATAATTTTGTATTTTTCAAAATTTTAATTTATTGAAGTCCTTTGTATTATAGTGAAATGACTAATTATATATGAATTACTAATTTCTTAGTATTCCTAATTCCTATATCATACTGAATAGAGGACATTTTTAACAGAAAAAATAAAAATAAAAATCTTACATTAATCGGTTGCTCGTCTTTGTGCTGAAATCAAACATTAGATATGTAATTCATAAATTTCACTCTTCATTATGGTTGCACATATTTACCAGCTGCTAACATGGCAGAAGAGATACTACATTATAGTATATGTCTTAAAACAATATAATTGACAGGTAATTGTGAAAAATCCGCTCCTATAATGTTTGAATAAATCAATCTATACCGTTGAATTCATGTGATATAACTTATCCATTGAAAACATCAAATTAAATATGTATATAGACTTATACATAAAACCTTGATATTCATTATATAATAAAATAAATAATTAAATATGTATATAGACTTATACATAAAACCTTGATATTCATTATATAATAAAATCAATAATTAATATAAGGATGATATCAATCTTGATATTCAATTTATGGACATCAACTTTAGGAAAAAGAGGGAAACCTAAAAGTATAATCAATTTATACAAAAAGATCAACAGATTACAAGCTACAAAATTTAGTAAATAAACATATATATTGTAAACTAATAAAAAGAATTGGAATCATTTAAATTATCAAATTTAATTTAACATATATAATTTGACCTTCACAGCATCAATAAAGTGAATACCACTATTATTTATTGTAGCTTGTTGATACATAATATTTATTTAACTCAACAATTATTTAAATTTAAGTCATTGCAACATGTATTATTTAAATAAAAGATAATGATTTTATTACAAGCATAACTTATCCCCTATAATAATTACTATCAAATGTAATTTGATGACAGTACATTCATTCAACCTGATAATAATTTAATTTTATGTCACCATATTATCTAAAAACAAACTCCCTCCCTATAATGATCATCCTTATTCTGTTCTATTCTTCAAACTATTACAATTCTAATTTTTAAGAAACATGTAACTTATAATAAAAAAGGGTTCCTTAAACGCAATGACTTATTTTTTAGAAAATCTATTAATAACATTTTTGTGAAATCAACTAACATAATGAGATTGTGTTTGTTCAACAATTATAGTACAACATCACAATTGACGAATTGATAAAAATGATAGTTGGATTCACTACCATCGTACATGGTATTTCTACTAAAATAATAATAATAATATAAGTATGAATAAATATAAATGATAGTGCTCTAGTGATTGATTTCACACCACAAATAAACTTATCAAATTACATATAATCTTTTAATAGAGGTCCATGGACACCTTCACAAGCATTCAGATGATCTCCACAAGCATTCACTTGTTGAAGATTCAATTATTACTAAATGTATTTCTAAATTTACGTAGGTTTTACTCCCTCAGTCTAGGAGTAGATATCTATAAATAGTGTTTTTTATTAAAAAAAAAAACAAAAATGGATAGAATGCAAATAAAAATATTTTTTATATCTATAAATAGTAATTGATATTTGCAAGTTTGAGTAAATAACTCATGAATAAACTTTATATATATATAAAAAAAAATTACCAATTAATCAATGGGAATGGTTAAACCAATAATGTGTTTTTGCTAGGCGACTCATAATTAAGAAAAAAGTCTTTATATATATATATATATATATATATATCTATATATATAAAACTTCTTAAACCATTCTCGCGTTGTTTCAAAAAAAAAAAGGGAACGGTCCAAGCATCGGACGGCGGAAAATAAAGGAGGACGTACGGCCGGGCATAGCAACATAAAATTAGGGTTTCTCAACTCCCGTACTGGTCTCTATATAAACGCCACACTAACGCCACTCCTTTACAATCCACTCTCTCAACGGATTTCCCACGCGGCATCCCTTTCTCTCTTCTATAATATTTTTAGGGTTTTCTTTAGGGCTTCTTCGATGATTCTTCAATTTCTCTTTCTTTATTTCAGGGTTTTCTTGTGAGCTCCTTGGATGAATATTCAATCATCTCTAGCGTTTTGTAGGTCAATCGAATCGTTTTGAATCCTAGTCTTTTTTTTTTTTTTTTAGGGACGGGAAGGGAACAAGGTCAAATCAAGTGATGAAGATTTTAACTGCAACAAAATGATCGATTCTTATCGTGATTACCTGGTATTTAAGTCTCTGATGATTTCATCCGTTCCCTTCATGTTTTTCTTAAGAAATTCAATTTTTTTTCTTTTTCGCGATTCTAATATTTAATCAAGATTGAATATATTATTAAGCGGGAGATATGATGATATCTTAATTTGGTCCGTGTTTCTGATTTAACCGTGACCGATAACTCTTTACCAATGTCTGATCTCCCCGATAGCTAATAAATCATTGCATTTGCTTTCCTGTGATAAATTTGGTTATGGTTTTTAATAATTTCTTTGCAATGTATTAATTTCTCATCTCTTGAAAGCTTAAGCCCTAACTTTTTTTTTGTACTTCTTTTGGTGTTTGTCAAATTGGGTGTTTTGTATTTGATAGATTGTCAACTGCTGTGATGCTTTATGAATAAAATTCACATGTCAGACTTCAGAGACTGCTAGTCTATGAGAATAATATTCATGATTCTGAGCAGTTTCATTCTTCTTTTTTAATGTGTACAAATAATCTCGTACGTGCTTCATCAATTAGAGGACCATGAGGACACGAAATTTGTTGAGAGACGTATTTAATTGATTCACGGTTCTATGTTTCTATTTGAATAGGAACATATCATGGACCGATTGGATTTTTGGAACTATTTACTTGCATGGAATAAAATAGTGATCTGAAAATCCTCTTAAATATAGATAAAGTATTCCAACACAAATTCAATTCGATAAGCTGAATTTGTATAGAAGAGATTTAATGGGGTCTCTGTACAACATCCAGATCCGATGCAAAGTCTCATTCTTTTAACACATTCATTTAAAATATAGAATTTTACAACAAAACATCTTCTTGTTTTTAGCTCTGCTACTTACAATATGAACCAAAAGCAAAGGAGTGCTGGGGCGATTGTGTTTCAATTTCAGCTGCCCTCCGTGGAATCACGAGACTTGTCAATGAGGAACTCAATTTTCTGGGTATCAAGATAAGAAAGCAAATTTAGTATAATTTTATGTAAAGATTTTAATATAAATGTACCGTATTTTGTTAACTGAATTTTGTAGCATTTGAATTTGAAGTGACCTACCAAAATTAAGATGCTTATAAACATAGGCATGCTTGCTGCTTATCAACAGAAAACTAATGTGTAAAACAAAAGCTTGAATGATATTGGAACAGCTTTAGAAAATGCGAGTATCAGAACAGGCTGGAAAAATATGAGGATAAAAAGGGTGAAATGATTTTCAAAATTATGTGCACCACCCTGCATTCAAAAATTCAATGAAAAGAATGATAATAGCAGCATCCATTGTTGCATACCTTCACTGATTTTTTGACTTCCTCGAGTTTTTGTAGCAGCAGTTCACTTGGTACTATGCCTCTGCGCTCCACTGAAGGATGATGTGGTGAACCTGACACCTGCATAACATGGGACTATGAAGAGATTATAAGATAACTTGGAATGAGAGAAACAACCAGCACTTTGCAAATTCAAATGAGGTTGAGTTCTGCTTAAATTTCACTAACTATATAAAAGAAAGCTATCATTTCCAGTTTTCCACACCAAACCCTTTAACATAAGATGTACAGACAACCACATATTGCAAAAAACAAGTTAAAAATGGAAGCACTTAGCTACCATTTTACAAACCATAACTGTTGAACAATCTCAGCTTCTTTAATAATAAAAGTCGGTTCATATCCAAGTTAATCATAAACTTTTGATACCTAAGTCCAGTTGCATTTTAAGCTCAATTACAATAGCTACACACCATAAAAGCAATTTTTATGCATTAAAGGATTGTAAAATAGATTACTTATAGATCAAAACAAACAAGGAAACGTCACTCTTCTTGCATAGTGAACTGCACAGCCACAAAATATGTTTAATAATAGCTAATTATATGTACTGCTTTCCTTTGCCCCTTGCCAGGGAGGGAGTGAGTTGCTATGTGATTTACTTGTTGATGGGTTTAAAATAAAGTTTGATTATTTTTTGACCGAGATTGAGGAGAATGTAAGAAGTTGTACAACTTGTAATTACCTTCCAACTCTTAGATGGTGATCTCAAAACAGCTGGTCCCTCCGATAATGAGGCCATTTGAGACACACTTTCCCCTTCACCAGTAAGAGCATTAAGTTTCCAATTTTTGCCAGCATCCTGTAGTACTTTAGCGGCTTCTGTAATGATGACCTACAAAAAATGCCAAAAACTTGCTTATGATGCCTGTCATCAACCCCTGCCTAACATAAATTTAATAAACTGCATCTTTTACCCGCAAAAAATCCCATCAGTTTCAAAGTGTTCAAGATAAGAGAAAATGCAAAATAGTAAAAGAGATTTACCTTTCTCAGAAGACCAGGGTTAGCAACCCCTTGCACCTGTAATTCATCAACAGGTGCAGCTTTTCCATGTGCTATACTTTCTATTCTAAAGGTATGAATTCCATACACCGACTGTAAGCAACCTATGAACATCAGAAAATGAAAGAGCAATGAATCTTTCTATACGGAAACATATGTTGTGGACAACGTACTTATCAAACGTAAAAGATGAACCAACACTGTATTACTCGACCAAAACAAGAAGCAGAAGCTAACACAGATTTATGCCATAAAGCTAGATGACCACAATAACTATATCAAATACATCAAATGACAAATCAAATGCCTTCCTCTTCAAGTTGATGCTCAACTAGTGAATGACTTTTTTTTTTAATTAAAAACAAAAATTCTTTTATGGGTTGGTCTGCACGTAAATGTGTAATATAAGCTGATAGTAACTCAGTAATAGACTTATTTCTCCCATTAGCTATCTAATCTGACTTAGAATGACAACAAACAAAAAACATTATAATCATGCCTCCGCTTTTGACCATATGCCCAATATTGTTTGAGTGTCTGTCGATACTATTTTCTTGTGCTTTGAGAATAATGTATAATCTATAGGACATTTGATAACAAAGGGCATGTAACCCTAAGAAAAAAGTCATATTATACACAAAGCAGCCTGCATCAATACCTTGTTCAATAATGATATCGATCACAAGCGAAAGGGGAACATACTTCTCAATTGTTGTCATGCCCCAAAAGGGTATGAAGGAAGGCCTCGAAACCTTTTCAAAACAAACAAGAAAAGAGCAAATAAACAGAGAGATTTACCAACCAATTTCCTTATTTCCTTACTGATAGAAAACAAATGAACACACATACATAAATGAATCTGTTTTTTCCATACCTTGTAAACTATTTCGGAAGGTGTGACATACAATTTGCGAGAGGAAATGTCCTTTTGAAGCACATATCTTTTAAAGGGCAGATAAAGCAGCATGAAGACACCAATACCCCATGCTAAAACCAACATCAGGGAAATCGAAAACCAAATAATAGTGTCATACTGAACGTAATTCGTCGCAAGCTCATCGAACGAAGCTGCATACAGAATTCGTTGAGAATTATCAACAGCTTCATCATCATCGTCATCATCCAACTCCAACTCAGGATCAGCAAGCAGCTGTTCCCTGGACGACCTACGTTCTGATAGACCGTCTGTGTAACCCATCAACATTTCTTCAAGCACAAAAGCAACAATAAGAACACAATCATCAAAGAATCCAACACCACAACTAAATTATCAGAGAAAAAACAACTAAATAAACCAATACACCATCAAGAATCAGACTATTAGATCAAACACAAAACATAACCAATTCTCTTGACGCCATAAAAATCAGAAAGAAAAGAAATTTAGAAGCTTTAAAATTAATGTTCCACAATGTAGCGAGCTAACTCAAGTTCATTGCTATTCCCGTTAAAGAAATAAAAATTTAAGCTTTCGATTAGTTACCTGGAAAATTGTTGTGGATGCTTTGATTAGTCGAATTGCCTTGATAAATTGCAAATTTTGTTTTTTAGGGTTTTGATATGAAATTTAAGGAGTTCATGGTAGAGCAACGAAACTACCCACTGACCACTACCAGTCAGTCTACGCTCAGTCTACACTGTTCACTTTCACGATTGATCCAACGGTGTATGAAATATGAGCACCCAAACACGGTATCGCCAACAAACATTCAAAATTTCACACTTTTTGGGACGCGTTGCAAAAAGCCCAACTCGTCAAACGTGCCTCGAGCCCGCCCAAAAAGTGTGAGTAGATTCCAAACGACACCGTTAAATACGGATCGAGTTTACAAACCGACCATACCCGATTTTAACCGACTTTCCGATCCTAACCGATTTAAACCCGATTTGTGTAATTTTGCCAGACTCTGAGGTCCAATTTGACGCATCGAATTGGATTGAATTATTTTTATAGGATTGGATCCAACTGAATAGGATAGAATATAATTGAATAAATTAATGTTATAATGTGTTTGGTGTAATTTGGGATTGGATAAATTAGTATTGTAATGTGTTTGATGAAATATGGGATTAGAAAAAATTAATTTTAAATAATTAAATTATTTTTAAAAATAATTTTTTTTTTTAACCCACCAGACCCTTTCTCCCTCATGTGCCCCGATCGTCTCACTCTCTCCCTCTCCACCAAATCAACATCGGCGACTCGCAGTGACTCCATCGCCGTGCTCGTCTCCAGTCTCTTACACCGTCGCCGTCTTTTCTGCCCAACCATCAAGTGAGTCTCAAACCCAGCCCAAACTGAATCGTTTCTCTCCCTCTCCTCCGGCACTTCCAGCACCTTACCTGGTCCTCCTCCACGTTGCTCAGCAACGTCGTCGCCGCCTCGATGTGGCCTGAACTTGGGCACGCTGTCGATTGATTGCACATACAACGCCTCCACCCCGCTTCTCTGCACACACACAACGCCGCCTCCAAACCTCCATCTCCTCCACTGCCCGTCGGTAATGCTTCCATTCTCTCCTTCTCTTTCTGCTCCTTCAATTCTTCTTCTTCTTCTGATTTTGGAAAAATCACCAAAAAAATATAAAACATCAAATTGGACGTGGGATTAAATTATCCCATCTTTCTGGTGGGTTTAATTTAACCCACCACAGTGGGATAAAAAGTTGAGATGGGATTGGTTTTTCCAATCCCATGCACTTTCCAAACATGGGTTTGGACTAGATTTTATCCAAACGCATGTAACAAACATGGCCTAAGGTCAAAAGGCATATTCTGTTGTCCACGTGGACAACGTAAATGACTTCTTGGCTTTCTGCTCGACTTCATTTTTCAACCACGCATCGTCGTTTTTACGCTTCTGATTTGTTTTTTGTAAAGCTTTGGGCTTTTGATTTAAGCATTTTTTCGACAAAAAGGAAAATCTGAAGGTACAATTATCTATCTCTTTTGCTTTTCTTCAAAATTATGTCATTTTCTGTTTTGGATGAATTTTGTGAGAGAATGCGCATAATTCGTTTGTAAATTCTGGTTTACTTTATCTATTATTCCCTTTTTGGTTATTGTATTCTACAATTACTGCAAATTTAGCTTGAAATGTTTCATTTTCATGTGATGTAAAAATACTATTGATTCTGACTAGTACGGCATTAATAGAAATGTTTGTTATAGAACTCAACATTTATGCTTAGGGATTTTGAATTTGAAGAATTTCCTTTTTTAATAGAAATTGTTCAGGTTTTTAGGCTGATGACTGAATGGACAGAAACAGAGTATTGCTATTTTCACAACTGCAAGCCTTCCATGGATGACTGGGACGGCTGTGAACCCGTTGTTTCGGGCTGCCTATCTTGCGAAAGATGGGGAAAGGAAGATCACTTTGGTGATTCCTTGGTTGTCTTTGAAAGATCAGGAGCTAGTCTATCCTAACAACATCTCATTTACTTCCCCGTCCGAGCAGGAGAAATATGTGCTTCAGTGGCTTGAGGAGAGGACCGGGTTCACTTCTGGTTTTAATATACGGTTTTATCCTGGAAAGGTAATTTTACCTGTAATTGGTGTGTTTTGGTTAATTTCAACACTATTTTAGAGGGTTTACAATCTTATGAAGATGAAATTTTATGGTATTTGACCTAACGTCAATTCGAATCAAGACGTCTAGTACAGCATTTAGGATTTAATAATATGAATCTGAATATCACTCAAGACATCACTTCTGGTGCAGTTTGCAATAGATAAAAGGAGCATCCTTGCTGTTGGAGACATCTCGGAAGTTATCCCCGATGAAGAAGCGGATATTGCGGTCCTTGAGGAGCCAGAGCATCTAACATGGTTCCATCATGGCAAGAGATGGAAAACTAAATTCCGTCTTGTTATAGGAATTGTACACACCAATTATTTGGCGTATGTCAAACAAGAGAAGAATGGACGATTGCAAGCTTTTTTTCTTAAGTATATAAATAACTGGGTTGTTGGTATCTATTGCCACAAGGTATTTTTTTTTTTTTTAATTGTTAGATATATGTGTACAACAATTGTATATCTTTGGATGGTTAAGTTTTTATTATTTTAGTTATCATTCCTATTTACAGTTTCTAGCCTTTGTGTGTTAATCTTTGTAACTTTTTGGCACTTGAACTCGGTATGTATTTCGAGGACAAGGACAAACATATGATCACATGTTTGCATCTTATTACTTTGTTGGTTTTATCAACTTTATAAATATTCTCTTTGGTGTAAGAAGCATGTTTTGGTATGACTACAATGGTTTTTTCCTTGTGATATGACTTCTTGGGTCCTTTGTTGACCAACTACTTTCCAGTTGACACTAGATTGCAGATTGGGCTTGCATCCTTTCTGTGTTTTGAAAGATGTTTATACAGGCACATCAAACAATAATGAAGGTTTTTATATGATTTATGTCCTTAGATTGACTAAATGATATTTCAACTTCTGTGGACATATATAAAGAATATCCAGATTACATAAGCAATCATGCGTTTGCAGTATAAATATCAAGTAGTGTTACTAAAGAAGGCATGATAATGCAATAAAGATGTAAACATGCAATTTACTTGACCAAGAGATTGTGTTTCAATTTCCTGATTAAACTTTATTCTGCATTTGTATTAGCTTCTATGTACATCTGAATCTTGAATTACTTGATCAGTTTGTTAGTTTTGCACGTGAAGGGGTGTGTTAGAGACTTAGAGCTTAAATACTAGTGCTTAAGCATTTATCAATATGATAAGATCTGAGGTTTAGGCTGAGGAAGAAAAAGAAATAGTTCTCTGCTGGATATGTTAAATTTGTCTGTTATTGGTCTTTGTTGTTGTCTATAAAAAATTGCATTCTCAGCAGGTCCTGATGGTACTGCAGGTCATTAGGTTATCTGGTGCCACGCAGGATTATCCTGAATCCATTATCTGCAATGTTCATGGAGTCAATCCCAAATTTCTTGAGATTGGAAAGAGAAAGATAGAGCAACAACAAAGTGGGAACCAGGCTTTCACCAAGGGTGCCTACTATATTGGGAAGATGGTGTGGAGTAAAGGTTATAAAGAGCTTCTTACACTTCTTCAAAAGCACCAAAAGGAACTAGAGGGGCTTGAGGTGGATTTATACGGCAATGGGGAGGATTCTAATGAAGTTCATGAAGCAGCTAAGAAGTTAAAAATTGTAGTTAGAGTTCATCCTGGACGTGATCATGCTGACCCTATATTCCATGAGTAAGCTTCCTGCTTATGCCCAGCTTTGACAACAGTTCACACGTTACTTCCGCTCAAATATTTTCTTTTTCCTTTGTTTGACATCATGTTTTCTCTTTCGAGATTGCTGCATAGGCACTTTTTATCATTTTGATAATGCCGAATAAGTTCCCTTTTCCTTTTTGTGTTCCAGTTATAAAGTGTTCCTGAATCCAAGCACAACAGATGTGGTTTGCACTACCACAGCTGAAGCATTGGCGATGGGAAAAATCGTTGTCTGTGCCAATCACCCATCAAATGACTTCTTCAAGCAATTCCCAAATTGCCGAACTTACAATGATGGTAATGGTTTTATCGAAGCAACAAAAAAAGCACTCACTGAAGAGCCTGCTCAACTGACTGAGGCACTAAGGCACGATCTATCATGGGAGGCTGCCACAGAACGGTTTTTGAGGGTTGCTGAGCTGGACCAAGCTTCTGATAAGACACTGTCTAAAAGCCCTTCATTTGCATCCGCATCATTAAATTTGAGAAGAAACCTGGAGGATGCTTCAGCATATATGCATTTTGTGGCGTCTGGGTCTGAAGTATCAAGAAGAGTATTTGGTGCAATTCCAGGGAGCTTGCAACCAGATGAAGAGCAACGCAAGGAGCTCGGGTTAGCGATCTCTACTGATCAGCAAAGCTCAAAAAGTTGAATTTGTCGATGCTTCCCCATTAACTGATGCTGGAAAAATGTTTGTAATTCATTACAAGTCTTGGGCCAAAGTGGCCAGAAGAAGAATGGTTCTCTTCCTCTGGTAATCCATAGAATGTACTGATGATTGGGGCTTTCCCTTCTACAAAAACAGAAAGCAGAATAGATGGTTAGCAAGACAAAGTTGATTTTAATTTCTATAATTTCTGGTGTTATGTTGTTACTTGATTGTAATTAATGTAAAATCGTGATTTGTATTGTTTAACTATAACACAATGTAAAAAGGAAGCCTAGTGAATTTTTTTTTCTTTTTTTTCTTTTTTTGAATAAAAGGAAGCCTAGTGAATTGAACAGAAAAGTATGTTGAAACATCAGTATGAATTTGATTGTAGATTCGTATTTAGATAGAGTGCGATTAGCAATAAAGTCGAGGAAAAATCAATACAATTTGCCCAATATAAATTTATAAATAAAAATTGAATAACTAGGATTATGCTATGTATGTGGTTACTGCAGTTGTCATTGGTCATAATAAAAATTCAGAGTTTTAAAATGTTAAAAAAAAAAAGAAAAGGAGGTTAAAATTTAAATGTAAAAGAAAATAAATGTCCCAATTCAATTGCAAGATAGATATATATATATATGTATTGACTATATAAAAAAAATGGGACGAAGAACCATGAATAGTATCAAATTCTAGACTCGCAGAAATTTATTTGTAAATGAAATTTGTTTTGCCCTTGGTGTTTGTTTGAAGGGAATGGGTAGAAAAGTAATTTAATTTAATTATATATGTATATGGTTCTTTAAATGCCTACTTTACTTGTATCCATATCATTTCTGTATCTGAGCTGCAGCCAGATTGGAAATATATGATAGCAGTTTGAAAAAGAAAACAAATGAAACTGATTACAGTAGTGCGTCTTGTTGAAAGGCTCTTTCGTCTTCAGATTTTGTTTGGCTGCCAAGAAAACGATAGCTAAGAAAAGGTTGGTTCTATTGCTCTATTTTTCAAAGTAGTAGTTTCTAAATCTGTAAATGTATTTTCGGTATTTTAGTCATGGTAGCGCCGGTCAAATTGGACACTGATTGTTAGTCAAATTAATATAAAATGTATCAAACATTTGCCGTAAGCAAATAATACTCAAAAGTCAGTATATTTCTTTGTTCTTATTATCATTATTATCAATTCATTTTGTGTTGGGCTTTTCTTATTTATAATTTTTAATTATTGAAATAATTCTGGATAGCTTGAGCAATTTTGTTTCTAGCTATAATTGAAGTCGGAGAATTTCTAGTTTTATTGGTAGGGGTGATGTGGCATGAAATCGGTTCTGCCGTAAGCAGCGGTTTGTAGTGTTTTTTTTCCCGAGAGTCCTGTTAACATATCGTTTATGATTGTACGGTATGTAATTGTTTTAGATACCTTGTTTTTCTCCTAGTAATTGAATTTGTATCAAGATATCAGGGTTAAAGGTACACAAATTGTTAGAATGGCTTCAATTGTACAAGAAGTTAGTACTTTGGAAGACAACATCTGGCCTGATCTTGTTTCTTGCAACTAAAAATCTGCTGATTTAGTTTTTTTTTTTTTTTTTTTTTTGTTTTTTTAGCTAAATATGCAAACTTGTTTTATTTAAAGGAGCTCCATTTATGCCTAATGTTGGAAGCTGAAAAAGTAGCAAAATTTTGAGGAAAAGAGCAGTTTGATGCAGGAATGATTTATCAGCTGGAGCAATAGCTATAGAATATGTGAACTAGAGAATTGTTAGTATGGTCATCAGCGGCAGCACTGCTTTTGTTGATTTATTGAAGATCTTTTGAAAGATGAAGAGGTGCAGTTATTATTATTATTATTATTTTGGAGTTTATTTTTTGTTGCTTTATTTGCTGCTACCACTTTTTTAAGAAGGCAGCATACTGATATTGTATTAAGTAAGGGTTGATGTTATTTGAAATTGGTGCATAATGGTGCTTTTATTCTTTGAATGTCATGTTCATGAGGAAATAATGCTCAAATACATTGCTAGGTCTTGTTGGGGTATTAAATGGTTTATACAGCAAGCTTTAGAAAGCTTGAAACTTGCAACTAGATTTCTAAGATATTTAGTTCAAGAATGGATGTTTCCTTTTTATTGGTTTTATATCAAATAGCGAGTCAAGTAGCCACTTTTCTTAAAACTAGAATAACCTTTTTCAAGATTGTGTAGCCTTTATATTAGGGAGTTAACTATCTCCATTGGTTACCATTATACAGAACATTGCTGGAGCAATGGTTAAGGTGTTAAGTCTTAAGGAGCTAAGAGTTAGAGTGTGATCCAAGTAGAGCAGTGTCTTCATGTGCATAGCTGTAGCGATATTAACACTATATAATGACTCTTTACACTTATTGCAGATTCATATCTCTAACAGATTTGGTTGTTCATTGAATAGTCTTTATTCAAACATAATTATGTTTTGAGTATCTATCAGTGAATATTTTTATTTGTGAAGGTTCTTCACTGCCTGTCGCCAATTGGTTTGCTAGTATTAATGTTGCTCATTTTTTTCAACATTAATGGGTTTGCTGCTTTGTTGGCTTATTTATTACAGTCCCTTACTAGTGAGTTGGAATTAGTTTTGCTTTTTATGCTTTTATCATGGATTCATGATAGAAAATATGTTTTTAATTAGTTTCTATTTTTTGTTATATTTATTTATTAATCCAGATGCCCAAAAACAAGAAAACATTTAAGTGTAAGTTGGTTATTAAGATTCTTTTGATTATTGGAGCACATGTTGGCTCACGGTTGTAACAAATGAAGAGAGTGGGTACACGTGATTTCGTAGGCATTTCCTTTGTCTTACGCGTTATCCTTTTAAGGCTTTGTTCTCATTGTAAACCTAATTAAGTTGCTTTTCCCATAGAGAGAAAACTAAAGGAGGTTTTAGAATATGGCAGATAATAATTCATCTCAGCCGATTCCTGAGGGTTGGAAGTATGAGACGAAGACGGCTAGAGAGGGGTCTGAATTTTCGGTAATATAAAACTTAATTATAATATTTTTGACTACATGAGGTCAATTATCTGTGTGTTTTAATAACTTTGGTGATGGATTGATTTAATTATTTAAATTGTTTTTGTGTAGATTTCATATCCTAATTTGTTAGATCATTTACTTTATCTGAATCCTAAACCTTGAATCTTCTAGTTGAACGGTGAGTTTCTGAACATGGTTTTCGTTTGGGCGAATGTGAAGCTGATGAATTTTTATTTGACATATCTAAAGAGAAAAATAACCTGTGATGCATAAGGTTTAGTGAGTATTTATGTATTGTTTGATAAAATTACGAAATGCATATTATAGACACTCGTTGATTAACCATGTTACCTTTGTAGTTGTTAGGAAGAGGCCGAATGATCATTTTACCAGTCAATTGGCTTTAATTCGGGTAACAAAGCTTAGCAGTGCCTCACCCACTTGATGTGGAACAATACTTGGGCTTTTGTCTTTAAGGCTTTTGACCAACTGATGTAATTAAAGCCTTTGAACCCAGAAACCAAGTAGTTGATTAGGGTGTAGGTCTGTTTCTATGAGCACATTCTCTTTACTAATGGATTTTAAAAGATAAGTAGATCATGGGCCGTGCAAAGAGCAAGTCACTAACTGAGAAGGACAGTGCTTCTGTCTTCAGCCTAACAAAGACATTGGAGGCCCCTATGTCTCTACAACTTTTGTTACTTGTTCTTTGAGTAATGTAATGGAACATTAAAGATCTACTAATGGAGTCCAGAGTTCTAATTCTCATGGGCTATAGGCTACTTGGTATGCATGGGTATTATTTTCCTCATGTTGCTTGAATATCTGTAGCTTCTAGGATACTTATCCGTTGCTCTACTTTTACCTACAGAGCCTCTTTTGCAGGGGATCATGAAGAGGTATGAAGTGACTGATGCAGATGCAATTTAATCATAGTATTTTGAAAAGAATGAAGAAAAAGAGAGAAAGAGAAACAAAGTAAAGCATAAATTTAACTAGGTAGAAATGTGTTAACTACTTATAGTCAAAAATTAGTTTATCTTATTCTTATTAGGATCGTCCTAGAGTGCTATCAAATGATATTAGGACCCCATGAAAATGTCTTTAGAAATGACCATTTGTGGCTTGAAATAATCTCTGGTCAAAGCCAAAAGGGAATTGTATTGTCCATAAGTTTGTACGGGTATCAACTATTGGAAAAATGGGTAAAACTAATGAGCAGAATTTCATCATGATTATTTTTGTAATTGTGAAGAATGATGGGCAAGACAACAATTGTTATTAATTTATAATATCGATAAATATTTTTCTAAGCTGGTAGGGTGAGATTGGTGGTGCTCTAAGGTTAAAATCTCACTAAAGAAAGGATAAAATGCTGTGACTTATATGTTGACATTACATTTACCCTAGGAAATCACTATATGGAAAAGTAATTATGAAGTGGCTAGAAATTGAATTTAAATGAGGTGTAGCAGTCAACCTACATTGGTTTGGTGGATCTTAGATGAATATGGATCCCTTATCAAGCAAATGGTCTTGTTGTCTTAAGCTTGTGGATAAACTAAATGATGGCAATCTTTTATGGATCAATTTTGGACTGACTGGATGAAAATAAATGAAGCTCAAAATCAGTTCAAACTTGGCCATGCAAGTTAGATTTTTGAAGTGGTTTTCTTTTCCTGCTCACATGAACTATATTCTGTCATTGCTCATGCTTGTATTCATTGCACAAAAGTTGGCTTCTTTAAATGCTCATTTTGATGAATTCTTGTATCTGTAGGCATACCATGACATTGTTTGTATAGTCATTTTTGTGGCATCAGTGTCATTGTGCACTAGCTTATTGTCTATCAGTGTGATCCATATATCAAGCCACTTCAAATTATGCTCTTTCCATAGATACTTTAGATGGTACTTTCCAATAAATACTTCTTGTGGATGTGCTGCTTGTTGAGGTTTAAACATATATGAGCTTATACGTGGATGTATTTTATAACCTTAATTTCTCCTTGAAAATATAAATCAGTTGTTTCAACAGTTCCATTTTTTGACTTGAAATCCTATGTTATTATGAAACTAGTTTGCTTTCATAGCAAAAGACACATAACATGTAATAGTAGTATTAAGAATTAAGTATTGATTGTCGTAAAGACAAATAATATGTGTGACTTAAACAATTTAAAATGAGAGAATTTCATTAACTATTTTTCTTGGTTGTTTGGCCATTGTAGCATTATGTATGCGAAAGCACCGGCCAACACTTTTATACATATGAAGATATGATGCAATATGTAAACTATTCCAGAGCCGCCCAGTTGCCTATCTTCATGCCGGTGAGTTTGATTCGTATGCTTAAGAGCTTTTTATAAGAAGTTTATTTTTTGAACGATGAAGTATGCAAACTGGGTATCATTACTGGAACCAACAGTGGAAAATAATTCTGGTATAAGAAATAAACTGTACGTTGGAATACAATATAAGGTACTGAATGATATCCTAGAGTCAACTATTTGCATTTTCTAAAATTCATGGAGAGTTTGTGGCCAACCCTTAGTTTCCACCTTCATTTTGTTCATTGATTTTTTTTCCTTCACTTGCATTAGATATTTTTGGATGGCGGTTTTAATATGGTTTGGCAAAAATTTTGGCAGTTACTATGAGTAAAAGGGTTTGGTGAATACTCAACTTCGCTCTCCTTGTATCTCCTGCCCAGTAGTGACCTTGACAAGTGATTGGCAGCATAACTGTTTTGTGCTAGTGATTTTGCATAGGTTCCCAACCTTAGTCTTTTTATTAACAAAAAGAATACATTTTTGTTCAATGTAATTATCTTCATTAAATATAAGCTTGATTGTCGAGATGCAATGTCACTCTAAAGAAGATCTAGGATCTTACATTTCAGTTCTGTAAGTTATTTTGGATTGCATTTTGGTGAATGATAAATAAGTTTGGTGACGAATTAAACTTTGAAGTGTTCTAAGCTCTAGAATATAGTTTGACAGGCTTTGCTTAGAACATAGTTTGACAGGCTTAATAAACTGAGGCAAGTATCCATTTGCTGGCATAGCAAGAAGTTGAAAAATATAAGAACAATAAGAAAATAGACAAGCAAGGAGTTTGAAACTTTGTTAAATTCTTGTTTTTTGATTGAGAGTTTCTAATTAATAGTTTGCAGTGCTTATATTGGCTATCGGTATCTCTAATTGTAACTGCAACGTTTGCTTATTGTGGGAAAATAGCTTTTAACTTAGTAATTTAAGTAAATCTAGAAGCATTTGATTAGTAAGACTATAGAAGTATATCTTTAGCTGTAAAACCTAGCATCATAATGATACAAAGAAACATAAAAGAATCGGACCTTGTATAGTCATAATTATTAAGTTTATTGATGACCCAGCATGTCATGATTCCATATTCAAATCTTGGTTGAACCAGCCTCGCCCTCTCTTGAAATATTTACCACCAAATTTACGTTGAAATTTATGTTGTTCTTTGGTAAGATCATTCAATATTCAAATTTGTGCTATTGTTCTTTCATAAGTTGCTTCAATATTTAAATGGATATTGGCTATATTGTGATGAACTTTTTTCTGTTGTATCAAGGCCCGTAGGCTCTAAAGTAACCAACAAGATAGAGCATAGTGCTCATCTTGAGCTATTTGACGGGAACCTAAGCTAGAAAAGCAGCTTTTTGTCTTGACGGTTTTTTGTCTTTTTAGGAATCTTTCTGGCTTGGATTGTTTGGTTGATATTTATTTGAGGTTGAAATGTTACATTCATGTTTTGTAATAATTTTAACGTTTTACATTTTGTCTCTCCTTTCATGAGTTTGCTTTTGTGCAGATTTTTTTATTAGTGTTTTCCCTTTTAATCTAGTTATTTAAATCACAATCTACTTTTGATAAAGGGGTTATCTGTTCTTCATTCTTTTGTTGTTAAATTAAAAGATTTCCTTCACATTCTCAGATAATATACATAGTCATATTTAATGTTGTTTAGTTCCCTTTTTTCCTTGCAGAACTTCGTCCATGGGAAGGATGACAAACAAAATGTAGATGGCATAGACTCTGAGCTTATTCTCAGTAGTAAGTTCTGCCCTTCGTTTTGACAGTATCCTGCCACCTACCCTTCACATTGCTTCTCTTAATTTTATTGCCAAAATAATAATTAATATTTACTTATGTCAATAATTGGAATTTTTTTACCTATAATAATTATATTGAAACAACTTTCTTCCCTGCTTCACTTCCAAATTCTTTAATAAAGATGGCATTTTATTCCAATTCTCTGGCAGTACATTGAGATTCTACCACCTAGGCTTAGTATCAACTTTACTTCATAACTCCATGTTTACCATCTAAATTGACTTGTGATAAAACTTGAAGATACTCTTGAGTTGAGCGTTATGTGATCTGTGTAAAACACTATTGACTTTCTTTGTTATATCTCTTAGCTCCATGATGTAATTAATTTTGGTGATTAATTACTGTGCTGAAGAAATGATAAGATCAATGACATATTAGTTCAGATTTTTCTGGCACATGATTTCTCATGTGATGTTTCCTTTATATCTAGAATGGACTCCTCATTTTGTTGTAGGTGCTAAAGTTGTGGGCTTGAAGACCTTTGAGGAAACACCCTCAGCTCTAGGGACCAATGATCCCAAATTCCAGCTTTCATCAAAACCAAAAATCTCTAATAACAATAAGAAGCGCCGTCGTGGTCAAATGTAGAGTAGAAGATTGTGACTCTCCAATACAGAAATAAATGCTTTGATGGTGGTGCTAAACCTGGAATCTTTAATTATCTTGAAAATAAATGTTTTAAAGGTTACTTATGGTAAACCTATGACTTTGTATCGGTCGTGTTAAACTCGGTTTATGCGTTGTTTTTGGTTTTCAGTTACCTCTGTTGAGTGAAGTTTAAGAATCATGCATATTACAGTATATGGGGGGTTTTCATGAATAGATTGTGGAGCTTTAATATTTTTTCACTTGCTATACGATTTGAATGAGGTGCCGAGATGGTGTTCTTTGCAATTGTGTATTTATAAAATGCTCATGGAAAAATGTGCCTTTTTCTCTTGAGATTTTGTTTTAGTACTTGTATGCCTCGGAGAATATTTATTAGGACTTGTTGAGAAATGAACCTTTTCCAACTTATGACTTCTTTAAGGAGACGAAGAACACTCGATAATGATATGCTTTCCTGACCGTTTGATCTTTGCATAAAACAAGTACAGTTCATAAACTATCCAGGAGAAGTCACTAGTCTAAGTTTTTAGCGGTAACATTTTCACATACTGAAATAAAAAATCAAGATTTGATTAGATCAAAACGATTCGAAAAATGCCTCTTAGGCTCTGATGATAAACAAGCAAGAAATTTCCTTCAGCAACTCTTCTCAAGAAGTATTTAGAAATTAAAAATTTCTCACACGATGTCTAGAACAATATAAAGATTCCAAAATGGCTACATCTGTTTATTTTGTTTTCACTGTTTATCGGCTAAAACTTCTTTCCAACGCAATTAAACTGCAAGCACAAGGTCAAACTTAGTAAGAAGATTCTTTCCACCCACCAAAATTCTCCTCCTCAGCAGGCAGTTGCCCAGCATCCTGCAACAAGAAGCAGAGTTATTGAGATTATGACTAACGATAAAGGTGAAGATTATTTTTTGCAATTTGGACATAAGAAAATGCAGAGGTACTAGGACATGATATCAGTTACGCTCTTTCTCATCTGAAAATCTAACATCGGCTCGGTGTGACTATTGGCAAATAATCACAGTGAGTTACAATCATATAGTCCTATAGATTCTCCATCTTGAGGCAATTTAATTAACAAGAAAAGAGACTAGAACAGTGAAATTGAATTTAATAAAAAGGATAACTACCTCAGGAGTGAAAGTGAGGCCAACTCTTATCTCTCCACAAAATTCCCCGTCCTTGACAACATTGTATGCAGTTGGAGGAATGCTTCCTTCCATGAACAAAGGCTCCAAAGGTACGCTGTAAGTGCAACAGTCATATTTACCAAACATAAGTAAACTATCTTGTAAGTCTATTACTCTGCCATTTCCCCAGAAACACAAACTCTTACTCATCGTTTTGTCTGAATGTTTTATTTGCCAAAATACAGATTCTGTAGCTTAGGTTATAAGAGGTATGAACACTAAGCGATACAAAGGAGTATTATTATAACGTGGTTGTATTGGTGACATTGTAAATTATAAGAGAAATAGTCTATATGCATTCCATGACTATATATAAATTGACAGAAAAAGAAAAAGAAAACTCACGTAGCTTCGCCAACAAAATCATCTGAGCTAAAAGTGTCCTTATCCATTAATTTCAAAGCAAGCTCAGAAACATCACCAGTAACTGAGAAAACAAAGGTCTCATTCCATTCTGGTTCAGATCCTTGGCCTGCATATGTACCATTTTATCAGTTGCACCTGGAAGTACGGAACCATTTGACAAATCTAAATTAACTCTGTTGCTTCTATGCACGAATGTATATTAACAAAACGAGAATATAACCAAAATATATCAGATCATGAAAATAACAATTATCTTCTTTTCCAGATCTAATCAGTAAATTTGCAAGAACTGAACCTGAGGCAACACTGGTTTGCTGCTCCTGAGTCCGGCAAGTGATAACAACGTATGGAGACATTTTGCCTGCTAGGAAAAAAGTGCATTAACAGAAACAATTTTGCAATTACTAATTGAATTTCATATATATACATCTGCAATAACAAATCTTCAATAGATTTTATAAAGTGCCCTTGAAAATATTAATGAAACTACGTGGAATTGTAATTGATCAGCTACAAAAGCACTAATAAACAATGTAAAGAAGAAGATCAGAACACACACACAACAACAACCGGATCATTTTCATTAACCAAAGTACCACATCTTCGAAATTTGAAGGGAAAAAAAAAATCAATCTAGTCGATCATTCTTTTGAATCATCATCAGATCAAATCATGTAGATCCTACGCTTGTACGGATGTAGAATTTACAATCCAAACAATGACCCTATATACAAATTCTCACAATACAAAAACAAAATTACATTTTAAAAGACAACCAAACTTAAATCTCTGGAAAGTAAAAAATAAAAGACATGCAGAATGATCTCATGTATTTACTACTTCCACCAAACAAATGGCAACCAACAAAAAGTCAAAAGAAAAAATGGAATTTAAAAAAAAAAAAAAAAAAAAAAAGGATCTTACATAGAAAATCGGAGTTTTCAAGGCCTTTGCAGCCAACAAGAAGAACTTCAAGCTTTCCGTGCGGCATATTTTCAGACAAAATCTACTTTTCTACCGGTCCGATGTTTTGGGTTGCCTTACCCTTCTTATATTTCTATTACGTGTGTACACTCTATACATATAGCCAACCAATAACAGTTAAAACTACAAATAAACAGTAAAACCATTTGTTGTTGTAAATTTGCGATGTGAATCCCCACATCAGTTATAATTTTTAGGGTTATTATTATCATTATTATTTTAATCACTGAAATTAAAAATAATATCAAACCATTCATGTTATTAAAAATAATAACTAAAATAGTCCAACCATTAAATAACATAGCAAATCTGCCAATAAACTAACGAATCCGTTAATTTTATGATTATAATCGTTAATTTCTTTGACAAAGATGGCTAGATTGAATTAAAAAAAATTAAATAAAATTAAAAACAAATTAAAGCAAAAGTCTTCTCTCTTCCCTCTCTACCCTCAATCGTCGCTCTCTCGTCCCTCTCCACCCTCCACCGTTGCTCTCTCTTCCTTTTCTTTCCTCTGTTGTCGCCCTCTTTTGGATGTCTATCAGATCCAGTTTGAATCCAGAAGATGGAGTGTCAAAAAAGTTTTTGGTTAAAAATGGTTAAGTGGTGATAGATGGACCAGTTGGTGTATGATGGTGTTTATCGTTGGTATTGGATGATGGTTTAATAAAGAGTGGGTGTGTGATGAATGGTGATGATGGTTGTGAGAGTGGTTGGTCTGTGATGGTGTGTGAATGGTATCTGAGTGGTGTGTGATGGTGATGAGAGTGTTCCTTCAATTTTTTTTTTTCAATTTTTTTGTTTCTGTTTATTTATTAAAGAGTTATGATTTGTTTTTTTTTTTTTGTTGGTTATTTGTGTTGTTGGATGTGGCAGGGGATTGTATTTTTTTTTTTTCTCTTTTCTATTTAATGAAACCCAAGTCATTAAACGTTTGAAAATCTAGGATTTTTTTTTTGTTTTTGATTTTTTTTTCTTAATACATCCATGAACAACATCAAAACTTGTCTCTAAAAAAAAATAAATAAAAACATGAACTTTAAAAAAAAAAAAAATCAGAAAAGGGGAGTTCTTGCTTTTGGATTCATCAAATTTAGAACCAGACAAATTATAGTTTTGGATTCGTCAAACCCAGAACCATCTAGTATTGGGATGAACCCAGAACATTCATAAAAATAAAATTTAAAAAAAACAAGGGGGGCCCCGCGGTGGGAGAGAGTGTTGTTGAGGAAGATGGTGATCGAAGTGAGAGAGTATAAGGTTTGAAGTTAGAGAGAGAGAAAGTAAAGAGAGAGAGAAAGAGTGAGAGAAACCTATTTCGTGAATGCTCTAGCTCATTCCCAAATCCACTAAATTCCATCATTTTGGATGGGAATGAGCATTCCCATTAGAAGATGATCTGAAACAGTTAAAGATTGAATTTGAAATCCCACAATTGCTCTCTAAATGTAAGATTTCAGAATTCAAAATATTTTGAATCTCAAACTCATTTCAAATCCGACGGTCCAAACATAGCCTTACAATTTTTGGATAAACCAATTGTCATCATCATATTATGGTGAAAAAAATATCATTTATTAATTTTTTATATATATTTTAAATTATGTAGCATTTATATGTGATAAAGTCATTAGTACATACATTAAAATACCACACCATTTGAATTGGATTTTGGAACACATATATCAACAACCATATTGGGCCTCTATTTTTTAAGGCAGGGTTTAGATGAATTATAGTATGGCTCGATTGGAATTGTCAAATGGGTGGAAACTTCACGAATTGTGATTAAGAATTCAAACTTTTGGAAAACTGAAGCCATGTACATGTGGTTTTGCTTAGTTTATTTTAAAGGGCAACTACTTGACATGTGCATGCTACTAAATCGGTAAATTGTATTGGTGGAGTAATTTGGTATGTTAACATCAAAGTTTTTGTATTTCAAAAAACAACGCATCAAAGCTTTCGGTTTTGTGACAAATTAAAAGAAATAGAAGAAAAATAAAGCTTTTTCCTTTTAGAAAATAAAACATGAAAATGGACTATATTTTGAGATTGGATTATGGATGAAATTGAAATGGATTGAATTAACACTATGTTTTGTTTAATGAAACATGGAACTAGGCTAAATTAATTATATACTTTATTTGATAAAATATGATATTTGATTTAGTATATTAATATTTTAAATTTAATAATATATTAAAAATAAATAATAAATTAATTAGATAAATAATTTCAAATGAAATAAATATTTCATTTATTATTATTAATCGTATTGACATACTTTTTTTAAATAAATACAATAATTCGGGTTTGACGGATGGGAGGGGGCATGACTCAAACTTACAATTATAATAAGAGGCATATTATTGAATTGACCTTATTTTGTCAATTGTAATAATATTTTATTTGTAAGATATTAGAATTATATATATTATATCAAATTATTTTCAAGTTTTATTAATAAAAAATAAAAAATAGGTAAAAAATCATGATTGGATGACTATTCCACCCAAATATCAAGCGGTTGGCCTAGAATTTGGTTTGACTAATCATGATTACTACCCAAAGCTCGAATTGAATTATCTAACCCAATCATGTACTCGAAACACACCCTCATAGTATACATTAATTTTTGTATTAACTTAAGTATGTGGCTTTTCATATCCAATATATTCATTTACTTTTATTTTAAAAAATTATTTAATTTAAGTGCATGAATATGCGTCAACTCTTTAAATAAAAATAAACAAATAAACAAAATAAAAATTAATTGACATAACATGTTTTATAATAATTAAAAAAAAAAGTTAAACAAGGTTTAAGTTATTATGAACATATTAAAATCTTAATTGAACAGAAGTAAATTAAAATACATATATATATAACTATAAAATATGTATTTACATAAACATTCATGATACGTGTCTATTTACTTATAAATTTATGATTTACAGTCATTAGAGATAATACTCATATATATATATACATATAAAAGTAATTTGCATTAAATTAATCACTATTTTTCTTTTAAATATCATAGATTCATATTAAAAAATATCAGTATTCATAATATTCACTTGTGATATATAAATACTTAAAAACTAAATGGATAAGTCTCCCAATTTAACAATTGATTTTTTAAAAAAAAAATAATATACAACTTGTACAATTCTAAACCTAAAAAGCAAAAAGTTTATACTCTAATTTAACTGCAACACATCATGTTGTTACGTAAGTCACAACATACGTACCATTACCTTTAAGTTGCATCTCCTAGATTCTTTCTCCTACTAGATTCTGAGGAGGTTCGCTAACGTATACCACTTCTAAACAGAAGGAAAAAATATAAGAAGTATAAATCAACATTGGCGTTTGAAATCTCCTGTTTTCCTTGTCACTCTCTACTTCTTCTCCTTCTCCTTCTCTTTTCCCGCTAACTTCTCTCTCTCTGTCTTCTCCAATTCTTATCTCCTCTTTTTTTTTTTTTGTTCCCTTGTCTTACCTAATTCTCTGATCGAATATTTTTGTTTCTTTTAGTTTTCATACTTCTTAGCCGTGTTTTATATATATATATATATATATATATATTTTAGAGTATTGAGAACTTGTGGATTTCTTGAAAGCTAAACAGCTCCTCCTTTGATCTCTTGAAAGAGAGAGATGGAAGAAGTTGAAGAGAGTGGTGTTGAGGATGAGAATAAGGTGTCTGATGATACCGATGAGTCTGGTGAAGGAGCTGATCAAGCAAAGCCATTATCTGTTCAACGGTTTGCTCGTATCTGTCCTTTAATTTTATTTCTGTTCGTTATTTTTTTACTTTATTCATGTCATGTTAGATGAGACTTTATGATTTTTTCTGTATAATATCTCTAAACAGAATCTAGAGAAGTCCATAATTTATCATATAATGGCAAAATTTTAGTTTTTCTATTAAAATGTTAAACATTAAATATCTACGTTATAGAATAAAATTCTGGACGTTGGTGTTTAATGTTTCAGAGGCAATATAACTTGTTTCCATATATAAATAAAAATAAAATTATGAAGTTTGATATTGATTATATAAAAATTAAAATCATGAACTTTAATATATAATGTTAACCTTCTAAGGTTTTTGAATTCTCATATTCTAATGCTTTTAGATCGCCTTTCATGGTATATATAATTTATGTTAGTGAAATGGTACATTTTGAGATAACCAGTAGGTTTTTGGTGTATAATTAGGAGATATAGTGGTCCAGCTAGACGCTTAACTAAGGGAGGTTGGACAGAGGAGGAGGTAAGTATCCGGACCTTATTTTATTCTTTGGATATATTGTTACAGAATATGATAGCTTTTGCTTGAAAACAACCCATTGCATATGCAATTGCCACGAGCACCAAATTTGCATGACTCAGGCCAATTGGTTCACGTATATATGTCTTGTTTTCTCATTTACAGGATAACATTTTGTCCTTGGCTGTTCAAAAGTTCAGAGCCAAAAATTGGAAAAGTATTGGTATGTACCCACACTTTATATATATATATATATATATAAAGCTAATATAGTCAGGGTCTCATAACTTTTATATTGATAAGATCACTAATCTCAGTAATTTATTAATTTCAACCATTCATTGGGTTCTAATCATCATTGGGTTGTGCAGCTGAAAATGTTCCTGGACGGACATCCATTCAGTGCCTGCATCGCTGGCAGAAGGTCCTTGACCCTAATCTAGTTAAGGGACCCTGGAGCAAGGAGGTAAATATATCACAATATCAAATTTGAATCCTAAAAATCATTTTGTGATGATATCGTGTTTATAATTTCCAATTGTTATTCATATTTGTTTCATGGTTATAATAGCGGATTGTTATTCATTTTTGTGCATGGATTCCTAGGAAGATGATCTTCTCATTGAACTTGTCAGGGAGCAGGACAATAACAAATGGTCTGAGATGGCAAAGCGCTTTCCAGGTCGCATAGGCAAGCAATGCCGAGAAAGGTGTGCACATCAGTTAGTTATCAGTTTCATTTTGTTTTCTGAAAATTGTTTCACCAATACATTGGTTCCTCACTATGCAGCTGTTTTGCTCTGATTTTTTTGTTCAGGTGGCATAATCATTTAAATCCAGAGATAAAAAGAACTGCATGGACCAAAGAAGAGGAATCGACTCTTGTTAAGGCACATGAAATATATGGGAACAAATGGGCTGAGATAGCCAAGTTCCTGCCTGGAAGGTATTACTAGATCACTTCCATTCCATACAAAAACACTAAAAAAAAAAATTATTTGTGCGAGGGGTCATCACATTTGATGCGAGAAAGAAAAAACATGTCATGTTGACTTTATTTGATGTAGGACTTTGTTTTTAAGTATGTCAAATCACTCTATATGTATCTGTGAAAATTGGTTTTGTTTACTTAGACACTAGGATCAACGAGTTTAAAGTTTCAGGTAATCATGACACAGAATGTATGCTACTTTGGCCTATTGTGTCGGAAAAAAAATAATGCATAAATGTGGAAACAATGTTTCAATTAAAAGTGAAGCATATTTATTAAAATGTTAAGTGGTTGACATGAGCACTCATATTTTTCAATTGATTGCAGGACTGAAAATTCAATAAAGAATCTCTGGAATTGTTCAGTAAGTAAAAAATTAAAATTATTGTCAAATTCTGACAAATACAGTTCAAATGCAAAAGAAGAAAGCAGAACCTCTCTGCTAAAACACAGTTTCGATCAAAACATAAACCTGGGAACCGAAAGAAGTTCGGTTACTTATGCAATGGCTTTGGTTCTTAAAAGTGCTAACAAAAGGGATAGTCATTTACAAACTGACTGTAAATTGGCAAGAATAGAGGAAAACGATGTGATCATCAAACCACCAAATGGTGACATTAGCCTAGACAGTCCTGACAATGTAGACACAGACACAAGCAGAAGCTTAAGCTATGAGAATGCATCCAGTCCAGTGACTCCGTCAAGCAACCATAATGGAATATCTGTCGCTTGTCAAAGTCCAGAATTTGTGTTGAGGAGTATAGCGAAAACTTACAAAAATATACCTTCTATTATAAGAAAACGGAGGCTTCCAACTGCAAAACAAACTGGAATTGAAAATGACTTTGACAGAAAGATGTAAGTCCAACCATAACTTCTGTCGTCACATCACATCCACATCTACTTGATGAAGATGAAGTTGATGGTATTTTTCTATCAACTGGAAAGCCATTAAGCAGAATTCAACCCAAAGCAATTCCAGAGCATTTGAGGCTGATTCGTTTGGTTTGACAACGTTCTGATTCTCTGTGGGTGATATTTTTCCTCCTATAATAAGCATATATTAATATATTATGTTTTTTCTTCTTTTTTTTTGAATTTTGGGACTAGCCCATGAAATAATTAGAATCTACCAAGATATCATTTGATGGCGTGACTTAGAGAACTACTCCCAAATGAAAGGGATTCATCCACATGAAGATAGAAAAGAGACCCACAAAAAAATTGAGGGACAATCCACACATAAGGTGAGGAGGACAACTTTATTTATTATTATTATTGTTATTTGGATTTTTCTGGGAGGTGTCAAACCCATGCCACTAAAGGCATGGGTGGCAGCTGGCGCAAACCAACCGTGCCAGCAGCCATTGACAGTATATTATGTTATTTGAGTTTTATAATAATTTGTTAGATAAATAATGCATAGGAAGGGAAAAAACGTGCCGGTGCAGCAACAACACCACTTTACCTAGTATAAAGAGCAAGGTTCAAAGCACCGAATCTATAAAAATTGTAAGCGATTTTTTCATTAAATATAGCTACACCCTTCCCGGGTTTTAGAAACAATATTTCAAACCGTACGATAAAGTCATATATCAGTTAGGTCTCATAGTTGTTTGACCCAGTATCATGAGTTAAAAAAAAAAAAAAATGCATAGGAAGGGAGAGTCGGTAATTCTCGTTGTCCTTATACATATCAAACAGTCTTCATTTTCATATCAAATGTCATACATATATATATATACACACAATACATTTGTCAACAAAAATTAATAAAGTTATTAAAAATGAATAAAAATAATAAGATACCTTAGAAGTTAGAACAGAGTATAAACCCATCTATGAGTGTTTCCTCTGGATTTTTTTTTTGCTCTTCATATTTTATCTTTCATCTTTCAATTTTATTAATCTATCTATTTGACAATTTTTTTTTTCGTGTTTCTTATACGCAGGTGGATTACTTTGGTGTATATAGAATTTTTTTTAAACAAATTGTAGCTTTAAATTGTTTAGTTGTTCCTGATCAGTTTCTCACTGATTATTTTTAAAATTATACTTTGTTCAAAGAAAATTAGTAATAAATATATATATGTATATTCACACACATTCCATCTACAGCGCTGCTGTCTGTGCTCAATACTCGGGCTGACAAAAAGTTAGTTCTTTGGATCAGTGCTGTAGCCCATGTAAAAGGCCATTATCATAGTCTGGGCTTTTTTCGATCCATTATCGGGTTTGGGCATCTTTGGATCAGATTCTAAAAACCAACTAAGGTGAGAGCTCCGCGGAAGTGGCTTTGGTTGGTGTAGACTTGACTGAAAAAGTGAAAGAGAGAGATATGTCGGAGCCGTCGTCATCGTCGTCGACAACTCTAGTCTCCAAAGAAGTGGATCTTCGAAGCGTCGCTGACGTCTTTAGTTTCTTAAAAAACGTGCAAGTTTCGAGTTCTATTCCGGACAACATGTCCAGCACGGACTACTACTCCAATATCGTCGGAGCCCATCTCAAGGTCTACAAAATCCAACCTGGTCACGTTTCTTGTTTTTTCTCCGTCAAACCCGCTGTCTCGGTACTTTTAATTTATCATCTTTTTTTTCAAAATCAAAACCATGGAAAACAAATGGTGGGTTGGTTGTTTGATTGCTCTGTTTTGCAGAACTATTATGGTGGGACACATGGAGGAGCAGTTGCTGCTGTTGCTGAGAGAATGGCAATTGCTTGTGCTAGAACTGTTGTGGCTGATGACAAAGAAATATTTCTTGGTGAATTGAGTATGTCTTATCTCTCAGCCGCCCCTAAAGATGTGAGGGTTTTTTTTTTTTTAGTTGGATTTGATTGTTTTGTGATTGAATTGTGCATGTTATATGGAGATTGTTCTTGTGTATATGACAATTGACAAGTGTTTTGTTGTGGTTTTGTTAATTGTGTAGGCAGAGTTGATAGTTAATGCATCTGTTGTGAGAAGTGGGAAAAATGTGACTGTGGTTGCAGTTGATTTTAAATTCAAGCAATCTGGAAAGCTGGTCTATAGTTGCCGTGCTACTTTCTTTAACGCGCCTATCTCCAAGTTGTGAAGTTTTTTCCAAGGTTGACATATTGGAATGCGATCAGGTAATAATAGAGTGTGCAATTGTTGTGCCGTATAGATCATTTCGTGTTATGTGACCGTATGTGTGTGGATTGCCATGATTTGAACTCTGATATGATGTATATGAAATTGATTTTGAAGTCTTTTTCAGCTGAATCTGTGAATGGCATGCCCCATTCAAATTGAGAATAAATAATGATGAATGATTTTACCTTTTTTTTCACTTCAAAAATGAAGTTGAAATTGAAGAATAATCTCTTAGGAAAGTTTGAAGCTTTAGAACACATAATTTTATTCATGTCTACTAATTGTGACAGAGCAATGACTTAGAAATAATATAAGCAGCAGTTTGGTCATAAGCTATATTCTGTGGTCAGCTGATTTTGGGAAACCAAAACCAAAACCAACAACAATGGTTGGAAGTCTTGTGATTCTAGTGGGGGAACACAGATTTGGCAAAGTAGTTATGTACTAAACAGTTATGTTCCTGAGATAATATAGGCACTATCATGTCAGCATGGTGACTCAACTACTGATGACAATGGCTAGCATAGTGGTCTGTCTGTAGGATGTACGAGAATTTGTATATATAACCTGATCAGTAACTTCTTAATTGAGTAAAGCATTGACCTATCCTTCATCTATTTGTTTCCATTGTTGTAGTTATCACACAGCACTCTAGTTGACACACTGAATGACTGAAATTCATTGAAACATCTTTGTATGGGCATTAATTTTACATGGCTGTGCTGCATTATAAGTTTTGTTATGTAATTCCATGGAGATATAGCTAGGCTCTCATTCATCTCTCATTTGGAGGTATTGCTACGTTAGATTTTATCATTACTTTCCCTTTGATATGCCAGAATCGATGTCCCATTGTGGTGCTATCATTCAATTTCAAACAATTCCCTTTTAAACTGTAGTCCAAGCATCTGCTTGGAAAATTTTGCTTGATTTGGTAGGCAGCTTAACTCTGTAGCGTAGTTGTTTGAAATGTCCAAGCATCATTGTGTTCTTAGTCGTGTTATTCTGCAAATTCTTGTTACTTTAATTTTATACTTAAAATTGATTTTGAATTACGACTATATTGTATATGTTGCCTCTCACAGATAATATGATCTTCTTGATTAACAGGACTGAACTTGGAGGAAGCACTCGCATAAAATTGCTATAAGATCACATTTGTAATGTTCAGAAATAATTCAAATTGTTAGCTCAATGCAGAACCATCAATGCATACATCTTACATTTTCGGAAAATAACATTTCAACTAGCATTTTATAATTAAATGACTCTCTATTTCAAAGAAATAATTAACTGACTCTCAGTAATACAGATGGCAGGACCAACATTCACTGGATCACATTCTGTTGCGCTGAGTAGCAAATAATGGTAGGAGAAGAATCAGGCAAAGCTCAAAGCAGTAGGGACCAATCGGTGGAATACACTTCGAATATCTCCATTACGGTATGAGAGAAGCTTCAATGTGCTAGGCGATTATTCCCAAGTGTATTGAAGCTTTTCTCTTACCGTATACGTGTAAACCCAAAAACCCAAATGCTGCTTTTACTTGCTTTTGTGCTTGGTTGTTCTGCTATAACTTTTCAGTTGTTTGTACAAACAATTAATCTGCATGAGAAGATCAAATCAGACGTATAAGTGAATGTGTTAGAGATGTTTAGCGTCATATATCTGAAAAGTAAAGTATTCCATGCCATTACGATAGTGTTTACAATCAACAACCCCATTAAAAATGTGAAAATTTATTCACAGCTCAAGTTAAGTAGTCCTGATGAAACTAGTTTCGGTTGGTCTGAAATTATTAAGGACTCCCGAAAAGGTCAGATACCAATTAAATTGTCTATTCACGGGTCACAGCACTAACAAAGGCCGTTGCATCAAAAGGTGGCGGCCCCTCAACCTCAACACCCACAAAGTTTATAGAGATGCCAAGCACAAGCTCATCATCAACCACACTGACCTGTATGAGAGATATACTGGTCCATGAAGCACCGCATTCTTCATTTCTTTTTTATTTATTTACTTTTTAAATATTATCCACATGTGAGCAAATCTGAATCTTGAATTTCTTGTACGACAATGAAGGACTGATTAGTGCCTCCCAAATTGTTCCATTGAGCATTGACAAAGGTTAAAATTGGATCTCACCACAGCCATCTCTAGTAGTAAACTACCAATCAAACCAATCACCTCTCTCGAAATTTCAAGTCAAAAATGTCATAGAGTAGCTCTCAAATCTCAATTATGCAACGAAACAATGTCACCAATATAATATCAGAATTGTCATCAAAGAATAGCATATTAAAGGGTGACAACTTTTTACTACATTTAACTCTCCTGCCGTGGAAGAATATTCAAGCTAGAAAAAAATCTTCTATAGAGCGTTTAGTTGGCATGTTATGTTAATGTTGGTGTGTCTTTCTAATAACAATATTAATATTTTATAAAAGAAAAATATCATGTATCACGTTGTTATTGAAATGGTACATCAACATTAGTATGACACGTTAACTAAACGTTACTTAAAATATTTTCTCTCGAACTAGCGGTCCAAACCAATCCAGATTTTCTTAACTTGCTATCAACTCATATACCAAGATTGTACTTTGTGTTCAGACTAGATAATTACTAAAGGCTTATGTTGACGGTTTACTAACTAAAATGCAGTAACAATATATTTCACCGAAGCTTCTAAAATCATATCATATTATTATTATTATGTTTTACATTCATAATATAAAAATTACATTTATTATTTAATGCTATCAAATAACAAAATATTATTAGGTGAGTTATACAAGTTTAAAAAATATTTATTTATTAAAATGGTCTTCAAATCCGTTGGACGTGTAAGGTTGTGTCATGTTCTTTCTGTTTTTTTTGGAAATGGGCTCATTAATTGCATGAGAGACTTTTTTCTTTCCCTTTCCTCTACTCTTCTTTTTTCTTTTTTAATTAAAATAATCCTATTTTTTCCCGATAATTTAATATAATATCAAAATCATCTAAAACTTTTAAAAATAACTGATATCTTCTTATCAATTTATGAAATCGATTAAATATCCCTATAGTTCCAAAAAAGTATTTACTATCAAAATTAATTTTAAAAATTAAAATTTGATTGTTAATATGAAATGATAAAATTGTAAGAATACTTTCATCATTTCGATTATTTTAATATCAATAACAATAATAGGGAATAAATGAAATTTTCTAAAATTATAAGAAACAATTAATGATTATGTCAAATAGGAGGATAAAAGTGCGATTATTCCCTTTTTTTTAATCTTTTTTGAGCATTAATTGCCAACAACCGTCTGACACTTTCTTCTACCAGAGCTCTCCTTCTTTTTCATTTACCACCAGTTCTTTCTTTCTCTTTCTCATACAGTTGTACGTCCTATTCCTTCTTTTTCGATAATTGTAGTTAGACCATATATCTTAATAATGAATCAGTTATGGCAGGTTTTTATATAAATTTTCTATCTCAATTGATTCAAGTGTTAATTAGTGTAATCTACTCATCTAAACATTTAATTTATTTTTTATTTAATTTGTGAAATCAATTTTATTATATTCAAAGAAAAATTTAGAAATAATATTACTATTTAAATAAGAGTTATTTCAAAATTAATCCTACTTTAAAATAATATAATTTTAAAAAATCAGTATAACTCCTTTTAATTATAAAATGATTTGTAAGATTTATTTTATTTTAAACATTTAAATTATTTTATGTACAGTATAATTTGAGTTATATAATAAAATATTTAAATTAATTTTATTTCAATCAAACCCCAACCTAAAGTATAATTTGAATTTAATCTCAAATTATAACAAATTCACAACAGTAATTTTTTAATTCAATCCAACCTTATTAAATCTCAATTCAATTCAATCCAGTCCTACCAAATTTCAATTTTATCCATTCTCGTTCTCATTTCCTTTCCAGCCGCGCTTGCCAATTGGGGTCTAACGAGTATTCTTGCACTGCACTCAGCAGCATTATTGATAAATAATAATAAGGTGAAAAAGAGCAAAGAAACAGGAAGAGAGCGGTAGAGGTCCAGTGTGGTCTGAGGAAAGTGAATAGGGAAGAAATGGCGGAGCAGTCGTCGTCACCGTCATTGTCATCGACGACAGAAGTAATCACGAAAGGTATAGATAGCAAATACGTGGAGGAGTCGGTGGGTTTCCTCCATAGTTTAGGAAGTTCAAGTTCTATTCCAGAGAACATGTGTATTAAGGATTTCTACTCCAATATTGTTGGATCGCATCTCAACGTCCACCACATCCAACGTGGCCGTGTCTCCTGTATTTTCTTCGTCAAACCTGCTGTCATGGTAATCTTTTACAACTCTCCTCTGTTTCTAGTATCATTGTTGAAATCTTAAAAATTAAATTTATTTTTTATTTCGTTTAGATATCTTGATTGGTACATAGCAGTCAAACCTCAAAGTTAAACTAATAGAGAAAAGCTCCACTATATAGATAACAGATATCAGTTATATATTAAACGCTCTCTATCATTATAATATATGTAATAAGATTTGAAGAGGTGAGAATGTTTGAATCAAATATCTCCAAACTCTAATGTCATGTGAGGTTGACACTGTGAATTATAATATTTAAGACTTGAGGTTGAAACAGAACATTGGTTATAATGCTTTTCTTTTATAGGAGGAAAATAATTGAAAGCCTACACAAACTAGGAAAAAAAAATGGAAGGTCTGAGGATATGCAGAATGTATATGCTTTTCTTTTATGGATATGCAGAATGTATATGGTGGAGTTCATGGAGGAGCAGTTGGTGCTATAGCAGAGAGAATGGCAATTGCTTGTGCTAGAACTGTTGTGTCTGAGGACAAGGACATATTTCTTGCTGAATTGAGCATCTCTTATCTCTCTGCTGCCCCTCAAAATGTCAGTTTCTGCTTTGTTACTGGTTCTCGAATCTTACATGAATCAATTTTAATGAGTTTTTGGCACTGTAAATTGTTTTGCGTTTGATGATTGACATCTGGTTTATTGCTTTTGCATTGTGTTTTTGTGTTTGCGTATATACAGTCAGAGTTGATAGTCGATGCATCTGTTTTGAAGAGTGGAAAAATTGTGACTGCGGTTGCGGTTGATTTTAAATTTAAGCAATCTGGGAAGGTGTGCTATTCTTGTCGTGCTAGCTTCTTCAACATGCCTGTCGCCAAGTTATGAGGTTTTCGTTGTCAGGATAGATCATATGGGCAGGTAATAGGGCGTGTAATGATTCTGGTACTTTTGTCAATTCGTGATGCAAATCTAATGGTACTCATGTTGTTGTTGGTGTTCATGCTTCCCCATCTTTTATCTAAATTAGCTGTTTCATGTCTTATGTAGTATGATGCATGTTATGTGAATTTAAGTCATTTAAGCAAATTCATCAAACAACATGTCACTTCTAAATTGAGAATGAAGAATGTCAAAAAAAGAAAAAATGAGAATGAAGGATGACGAATGTATTGATCTTTATTTGTTTAAGAAATGAAGTTGAAACTGAAGAATATGGGACGGAGCTATAGTTTTTGAGAACACCGTATAGACTAAAATGTAATTCAGAGATAGAGGAGGAAGTTTAGCCATAATTCACAAGCTCTCTAGTTGACACTGAATTTCTTTGAAACATCTTTATACAGGTGTTAAATTTGGATAATTGTGTTGCATCATAGATTTTGTTGTGTAATTCCTTTTTGCTCATTGAGATGTAACTAAGATCCGCCTTCATATATCTGTTGCTGGTATCGATACATTAGTTTTATCTATACTTCCCTTTTGATATGCTAGAAATCGATATCATTCAATTGAGAACAGTTGCGTTTTAAACTTAAGTCCAAGCACCTGCTTGGACAACTTTTGCTTGATTTTTAGTCGTGGATCATTGTGTTCTTAGGTCATGTTATTCTGTAAATGCTTGTCTTACTAATTTAATAGAGCTTTGAAATTAATTTTGATATAAAACTATATTGCATCTGTGACATCTCACGGATAATATGATCTTCTTGCTTAACAGGGGTAATTGAGAGCCAACAAAATCATGCTGAACATGAAGGAAGGACTCTTGTAAAATTGCTGCAAGATCATATTTAGCAATTCTATAAATAATTTGAATTGTTTGTACGAGACAAACAATTCCTTCGGAACTTGTAAAATAATTTTTTTCGGATTCTGTCATTTCTTTAATTTTTGAACTAATGGATCCCCTTTTTTGCCAAATCCGTCTCAAACAATCATGATGATCAATTTTAGGAAGATCCTGGAGATGCTCGTAGCATTGTTTTGATAAACCCCAATTTATTGTTTCATACCAACATTCTGCTGACAGTTTACTATCTAAGACGTATATAAGAACATGTTTGCACGTTCACCGAACCATGAAAACATGGCATCAAAATCTTCTATCCACCCTTAACATCATGTTATATTATCACCTGAAAGAGATCGCATAAATTTCCCTGACATTAGTACACCGACTGTCTTGTATATATTAGAAGGTCAAAATACCCGTGATATTTTCTCTCAAAAAAAATACCCGTGATATTTATTTTTATTATGTTTTAATTATTTCAATTTCTTAATTTAAAAGTTAAAAAAAAAAAATCAATAAATCTTCATCTTTCAGCCGCAGAAATCTCCATCTTCCAACTCCATCTGTTTTTTTTTTTTTTAATTTGATTTTATTTTATATTTCAACTATTTATTAGATTTTATTAAGCTTTGGATTTTGTTCTGTGATGCTCTTCAATATTTTCCAGCCTTTTCTTTTTAATTAATAAATATTTAGGGCTAGACGGTTTGTTCTAATTGGATTTTTATTTATTTTTATTTTAAACATCTTAAATAAAAAGACATAATTATTCATTTACCATTAGTAATTAACAGTCATCAACCATTGGCTTTTTTTTTTTTAATACACATCAACCATTGGCATTAATCAATAATTATAGGAGATATTAGTGTAATTAAAATAAAATCTCGTAATAAAATATATTTAGTAATAAAATCTGAAAGTTAGTGCAATTTATTTTATTTTTTATTTTTTTAGTGCAATTTATTTTATTTTATATCGATCATGTGAAATAGCCTTGAAAATCTGTCGGTTGGTAACATGTGGTGTGGCAACATTATTGCACGGCATTTGGCGCCGATTAATAATAAAAAAAGGAAAATAGACTGGAAGAAAGCAAAATAAGTTGCAGTAACTATTGGAAGGTCCAATCCAATGTGGGCGAGAGGGAAAGTGCAGGAGAAGAAATGGCGGAGCCAAGAATAATCACGAAAGACGAAAATGGTAAATGGTTGGAAGAGGCCATCGGTTGCCTCCATAGGTTAGGAATTTCAGGTTATATTCCCGACGATATGTGTACAAAGGATTTCTACTCCAATATTGTTGGAACACATCTCAAAGTCCACCATATTCAACCTGGACGTATTACCTGTTTTTTATCCGTCAAATCCCCTATTGTGGTAATCCTCCCTGACTCTCTTTTTGGAATGAGTGTGAGATCTAGAATCTATCCAAATATCTTGGATAGGTTAGTCTTTTAATTTGCTTATAAATTGAAAACTTATACAACCTGGAGGCTGGAAAATAAATAAAATTTCGAATTACCATCAGGGTTGTTTGCTTTATTTATTTATCTATTACTTGCAACCTGAAGGTGGGTTGTTTAGTTGATGTTGATTGCTGTGTATGGATGTGCAGAATGCATTTGGTGGAGTACAAGGAGGAGCAGTTGCTGCTGTAGCAGAGAGAATGGCAATTGCTTGTGCTAGAACTGTTGTGTCCGAGGACAAGGAAATATTTCTTGCTGAATTGAGCATCTCTTACCTATGTGCCGCTCCTAAAAATGTGAGTTCCTTTTCGGGGTTGGATTTTGGATACTATTAATGCTCATAATTATATTGCTTTGTGACTGCACAAGTTGCTTTTTGATTGCCTTGTGTCCTTGATACACAGTCAGAGTTGATGGTTGATGCATCTGTTTTGAGTGGAAAATCTGTGACCGTGGTTGCGAATCTTGCGATTGATTTTAAATTTAAGCAATCTGACAAGTTGTGTTATTCTTGTCATGCTACCTTCTTCGAGAAGCCCGTCGCCAAGTTATGAAGTTTCAAATGTCAACAAAATATGGACAGGTAATAGGATGTGTATAATCATGTGTCTTAGAATTAAATTTATTTATGTGGACACTCATGCAGTATCACTAAATCTATGTGTACTGCAATAGTCTAATACAGTAATACTGATATTTTACCAATTCTCGCTGCAAACCTGATACTGCTCAAGTTGTTTGCATTTACTCTTCTCCATCTTATTATGTCTAAATCGGCTGTTGCAAGTCTCATTCATTATGAATTTACGATGCATTTTTATTGATTTATATTAGTCATTTAAGAAAATCTTTATAAAGCATCACATTTAAATTGACAATGAATGATTTGACCTTAATTTGTTTACAAAAGGAAGTCAAAATTGAAGAAATATCTGAGGAAACTTGGAAGAGTTAGAAGCACGATTATCATTTTAAGAATTAATTTACTCATTTGCAACGGATCAATAGATTTTGAGAACATCATATAGACTAAATATATAATCCAGATATAAGCGGTTTGATCGTAACTCGCAGGCTGTGCTCTCTGGTCATTAGCTGTTTTTGCGTCCCAGTAAAATTGCTTTAGGACCCTATTTTAAAGACTAAAAATAATGCATAAATGTTACATTCTCCGAAGATAACATTTTCTACACTCATTACAATGAAATGACTCAGTACCATTCAAAAAAAAAAAAAAGAAATGACTCGGTAGTATACAACAGGACCAACATTCACTTGATTGCATTCTGTTGCAACGAGCAGCAAATAAAGGATTGAGAATGATCATGCAAAGTTCAAAGCAATAGCATCCAAACACCCGAAGACTCTTCAAATATCTCCATTATGATATTTGTAAACCCAAATACCCAAATGCCACCTTGTCGTGTCCTCATATATACGGCCTTTCAGTTTTTTACTTCACCGCTGTGACTGGCTGTTTTGCTAAAAACTTTTGGTTGATTCTAGAAACAATTAATCTGCACATAAATGATTAAAGAAAATGTATGAAGAAATTATTAGCATTATACATCTAAAGGAAAAAATTATGTGCATACTAAAGTTTTTCCAACCAATAACCCCACTAAAATGTGAAAATTCATTCATTTACTTCCGTAGAGATTGGTTCTGTAATGGTTAGAGTAGTTTATTAATGCTTCCAGAAAAGCTTAGATGAATTTAAATGCGTACTGACCACATTTCCGGACTCATGAAAATATGGCATTAACAAAGGCCTCTGCATCAAAGGGTTGTAGGTCCTCAACACTTTCGCCGACACCCACAAACTTCACAGGGATCCCAAGTTCATCAACCACACTGACCTGTAATAGAGAAATAGTTTATAAATCGCACATTTGTTGCACATATGTAAGTTTAGAAATTACATGTCACAGCTCTAAAGGTTGAAATTGGAGCTTACCACACAGCCGCCTCTAGCAGAACCATCAAGCTTTGTCAAAATCAAACCAGTAATACCAACGACCTGTTGCAAAAATTGTTTAGTCAAACAATATGTAATAAAACAGTATTACAAATAGTATATATAATGGGAACATTACTTCATTAAATTCTCTTGCTTGTGGAAGCATATTCAACCCAGTGGTTCCATCCAAAACTAGTAGGATCTCCTGAAAATAATGTGAAATGGGAATTAGACAAACTAAACTATTGATCAGGTAACTGTTATACAACTGCTGATTATGCTTGTAACTGAGTATTGTATCAAATGAGCAACTTGTTAACTTATAACCAAAGAGGATGCCTCTTAAAGACTAGCTCAAGGAAGCAGCACGAAGGATAAGTATCAAATACTACATTATGCTCATATGTATTGAATCGGATAGAATTACTTATATTCCATACTTATCTTGAATACATTTAAGGATAGATAGATGCTAAAGGTGCCAAAGATTGAACCTTACATGAGGTGCACCAGAAATAGCTTTGCCCACAGCTTTCTTACATGCTATCAACTCTTCCATCAGGCTGTAGTTGGTGTGCAGACCTGATATCAACAAAGAGATCTGCTCACAATTTACTAGCTAAGTTGCACATAACTATATATTTGCACCCACGTATGAAGCTTTTGGTACTTACGTCCAGATGTGTCACACAACACAATATCAAAACCCTGTTCTCTCCCTCTTTTCACAGCCTGTGAAAGAACTATTCAGGAAGCACTGTAAGATGGTATGTTAGTTGTTATAACATGTCTGACAGTTTTTACAATCTACGAAAGTAGTCAAGCAAGCAGATTTCCTTACAAAACATTCTCTACCTGATGATGCTTTGGCATTATCCTTTTCAGCCATAACAATCTCGCAGCCAGTCCTCTCAGCCCATATCTCGAGTTGATCGCTAGCAGCTGCTCTAAATGTGTCACCTGCAGCCATCAGTATCTGCCATAATTTTGAACCATAAGTGGACACGATGGGAGAAAACAGTTTTTAAATAAGCATGCTATCTGAAAATAAAACCAGAACAAAAAGAGGTCTTTGCAAATAGGCCTAATTGTGATTACTGGACTCTACCAAAATGCACTTCAGTGTTCCAAAAGCAATTAAATTCACCGATATATTTCGTAATATAAGTATATAACTAACGTTTCTCAAATACTGATGTCAACAATTCGACCATTTGAAAAATCTAGTTTTTACTCTTATAGATCTACATAAGAACAATCAAATAGGAGCAAAAATAACTTCGTTATAAGTTTTTCTAATGCAATACTTGGATAAATGTATCGCATTGCATCGGAAGCAATGCCAGCATCACAATATCTCACCTTTGCCCCTTCGTTCTTTAATCTATATGCCAGCTTTCCTGTGAGAGGAAAATTGATCAGATCATCACTTTCTCAAAAAAAGAAACAACTACGGCATCATCTGTTTTCTTAAAAAGCAATGTGTATTAAACTTTCTATTTCAAATGTACTCTTACTGTGCTTAAAGATGCATCACATGAGCCCCAAACTTCAAGCGAAAAACACCATTAATACATACTTACAAATTTCTACTTACGAATGAAGCTGCATACTTTATACGAAATTTAAACCTAAGACATACAGGACCTTGCCCCATTACCACCTAAATGAAGTTCACAAAACATAAACTACCAAACCTACTAGAAAAGAAGGCATGTATTTTGCATTAGTGGTACAAATCGTCTATTAAATATTCAATTCAATAAGCTAATCTCCTGAATTCAGCACAGAAAATGTGCATGTAACTCACCAAGAGATGTTGTCTTTCCACCTCCATTGACACCAACTATCATGATCACGGCCGGTTTCCTAAAATCATAACATAAACACCACATTAAATAAAAAATAAATAAATAAAATTATTTAGTCACTACAAGAACAAGACAAGAAATTACAACTTAAAAAAATTCAAAACATACTTGTAACCAAGTTGAAGCTCTGTCTTGTTGGCTTTCTTTGTTAACAAATCCAACACACTTTTCTTCAAAGCATCCTAAAACACCACATTAAAAAATAGCCTGCTTTAATTATTCATAATTAAATAACTGGACAAAAATATTATTATTAAAAATAAATAAACAAATAACCTTGATTTCGGTTCCTGATTTGAGCTTCCCTCCCAGTATATCCTCTCTCAAGCTCTCCACAATCTTAATTGTGATTCGTGGTCCAAAATCAGACACCAACAAAGCCTGCAATCGAGAAACAACCAAGTCAAGTCACTTTCTTTTTATAGAAAGACATTGCAGAACAATAAAGACGACAAAAATCGAAACCTCTTCGAGTTCGTCGAGGACGCGGTCGGTCTCGGCGAGGTTCCAGTACAGAAGGAGCTCGTCGATTACGGCGAGGTTGTCTCTGGTTTTGGAGAATCCGGAGAATATCTTCTCAACGTCACTCTTGGCTTTCTCTGAAATCAACCGGCCGAGTCGCGTGAAGAAACCGGTCTGACCGGCCGAGCATTTGAACCGGTGAGTTACGGGTCGGGTTGTTATTGTTGAAGTAGTGAAGGGGAGGTGGTGTGGTTGTGAGAGTTTGGAGAGGAGTGACAGCTGAGCTAGCGAAGCCATTTCTCACTTGGGTAGAGAGGAGAGCAGAATCACAGACGAGTAACTGGATAAAATGCTTTCCAGTTACAACGACGTCGTTTTCTTTTCCCGCTATCTTACAAAACGATTCGTTTCAGTTGGTTTGGAGTCACTTGGACCGGCTTCTAAAGGAATTAATTTATATTCCAACACCATTTTTGGTGTTGATCTGGTGTTACACTATTTATCAGCACCAAAAAATTATCTTGGAATAATATAAATGGTGTATTTATTGGAAAGTTTTTGAACACCAAAATGGTGCCCATTGGAGATGGCCTAAACGTTGTTGTGGTTCCATAGATTTTTAATATTTAAAAAAAAATTGTAAATATTGTTTGATGTCCAATATAAGTTTAATATTTTTATATTTTGGAGTTTTTTTAATAATATTTTGGAGTCATCAATGTTAAAAAACATTTCAAAATGTTTTTAGAAAATAAACTATATTATACATATTTCAATTGATATTCATATATTTAGATTTTCAGTATTTTAAATTAAATTAATATTTATTCCTCAATAAGAATAGTGACAAATCCACTTTTTGTTTAAGTAATTGTCTATTTCATCTATATATTTGTGTTGAAACGAGGGTCAACCAATTAAATTTACTTGAACGGTGATATCAAAGTTAAATATCATAATCCAATTTACCATAAACTTAGATGATTCAATGGTAGTGAGTTCCTCTTGTCAACAGTAAATAACTTTCATTCAATATGACAATAACTTAAGTTTGAATTTTAAGTAATATTTTTTAAAAAAGCTGTCAAATTTAATAATTAATCTTATAATATCATGTAGGATAAAATTTTTATGCAATTTAACTTTCACGTTAAATAGTATAATTTATTAGATACACATCCCTACATAGTGAAAGCCTCTTTTGAGTGATAAAGTTATGTGTTTAATATTTTATCAATACTTAGAAACTTTATAAATTTAACATAGATTAATGGAAATAAGTAGCTATTTAGATATAATCTCGATCAGTCATGATGAACTTTTAAATTGGCTGATTCAATTACAATTCAAAGAAGTGGAGTAAAAAATCCGCCAAAGTAGTGCTTGACAAGGCAAGAATCTAGACCAAATCTACATCCCAACCCAAACGCAAAGGAGAACTAAGAAGAAATTCAGAGGGGGTATAATTGCTTGCTGTGGTTATCATAAGAAACAACTAGTCAAATTAAAGGAAGCCTCGTAATTTGAGTCTGTTTCCTAAAGCTCTTGCAACTGGTCATGGTCATCGTGATCGTCGTGTCACTTTCATGTTTATTTTTAATTTTGTTCTCCTTATCTCTTTCGACTTCAAGAATTCTTTTAACATGCAGCTCATCAGGCTCTCTTTTACTATCCCACTCTATATGCAACATTGTTTTTATTGGATAATAAGACGGATGATTCTGGGGACCTGCCTAGAAACCACTAAATTGGTTAATAATTTTCTCATTAATTAATTAGTTAAGTAATTAAGCATCAAGCAAATGCTTTCCTTATCATACTTCTCTTAAAATTGTAGAATTGTAAATGCTTGCGCAATTGTGCTGATGACAATGCATGATCTAGAAGAAATTTATCCAAATAGTTGTTGACAGCTTCCAAGTCAGACTCCATCACCATGTCACGTTGTGTTTACTTGTTCCCCTGATTTTACGAGTCTTAACAATTTGTACATTTGCGGTTTGCCTGGATTTTTCTTCTATGGCCAGCCTGTAGACGTAGTGATGATTATATATCTAATCATATAAAAATTCATATATACGAGGTTATAAGCTAATCACCTAAAAAATTTATTAGACAGTGTGGTATAAGTGACACCAAAATATGCTCTCATATATGATATATGCCCGAGCTTTTATCTATTTCCTATGAATTTCTTTCGAAACTTAGCCAGGAGGAGGAGGAGCTTTCAAGTGAAAAACGTTTGTTGGGTGCTGTGGTTGTTGATCGAAACTGGAAAAGTAGTTCAACTTTGAGTCTTTGACACGGCTCATGGAGTCCGAATGTCTGAGAGATTCTATGGTGCAATGGACGATGCACCACACATCCGTTGACCCATGTTTTTTCCTGGATGTCTGATTAATATAAGAACGTATACGAAAGAACCTGCCATTCTGCCAACACAGAAAATGTAAACTTGGGACATTGGATGATTATAGACAATGTAGAAGACCAGAGACATGACTCCAGCTGAGTGAGTCCACGTCGATTCAACTCAAGTCAACATATCAGTTTCACGTGAACTTTCCCGTTACCAGGTGGTCACAGAGTATTGGTGATTACTGATTCGCGCACGAATCACAAATGACGTCTCTCTTGGATTCTATCAGAAGATACTCTTATTAGTCGTATTGATTAGTCGATATCAACTCTGGAGAGGGCCCCAAAAATAATTAAATTACCTGCTTATTTTATTTCCTAGAAAATTCTAAATTGTAGAATAATAAAGATGATAGATCACATTTTCGACGATTTTTTAAACACTGTGCTTGACAAGGCAAGAGCTAAGTACCAAAGCTAATGTCGAGTAAGAGATCAAGAAATTGTACAATTGCTTCTTCTGATTATTCTATAATGTCAGCTAAGAAAAGAATTGAGACAACTTGTCAAATTGAAGGAAGCCTCATGTATTTGACTCAGTTTCCTAAAGCGCTTGCAATTTGCAACTGGCCAGCACCATTTGTTTAGTTGTTTATTTTTGTTTTGTTTGCTCTCCTCCTCTTTCGAATTAAAAAAATCATTTTAGCATGTGTATCAAGTTTGCCTCACTTTGACTCTTCCACGCTACAACTAACATTGATACTATTATTGAATTATGGCTGGAAGATTCCGGTGAGCTGATTGAGACTTGCCTAGAAACAAATGAGAAATAAATTGGTCATTAATTAATTAATTGATCATGTAACTGCCCAAGACTTCTCTTAAATTTGAAGACTTGCAAATGCTTGCGCAATCGTGTTGATGACATAGAATGATCTGGAGGACATTTATCCAAATCGGTTGTTGACACGTTCCACGTCAGCGACCAATCCATCACCATGTGACGTTGTGTTCCCCTCATTTTACGCATCAACGTTGGTATTCATATGTCCCGAACTTTTTCTTCGATAATTTTATAATCAATAAAAATATGTCCTATTAATTAATCACTATCCAATATAATTTGGATAACAAAATTTTTTTTATTCGTTTTAATAATAATTTATTAAATTAAGATCATTATACTATAGATGATATTTGAAAAAAAAAAAAAAAGATAGATCGTATAAAATTTAATTGTATAAGGTGATGTAAATAACACTGAGTTCATTCCTTCTATATATATATCCAAGTTTTTCTCTATTTCTTTTGAATTTCTCGGAACACTACGAGTAGGAGGATGCTTCAAGTGAAAAACGTTTGTTGGGCGTTGGTTGTTGATCAAAACTGGAAAAGTAGTTGTTTAACTTTGAATCAACAAAGGTAGGGCTCACTGCGTTGGATTAATACAGGAACATGATATTTGTAAGCGCCGGCCGGACACTGAAAATGTAAACCTGGGATGATCAGAGACAAACAATGTGTAGATATTGACTCTGGAGACTCGAGCCGAGTGAGTGAACGTGGTCCACGTGGATTTCAACTAAAAGTCAACACGTCAATTTCACTTGTACATTCCTTCCTCCTACAGTGGCCACACCTCACATGGCATTGGTGCTTGGATTACTGATTGGTGGCACCAATCACGAAGATGTACCCTTTTTGGTAGTATCATAAGCTACTCCTGTTGGTCTTGTTGTTTTACTAGATGCCAACTTTGCAGAGGGAGAGGGACCCATATTAATCAATTACTTGCTCTTTTTGTTTTATTTCCTAGAAAATTAAAATCAAGAACAATACCCACGATAGATCGTATTTTTATTGACCAAATTACAATTTAGGCTATTAATTTGAAACTAATTATAGACAAAATTAAAGTTTACTATTAATTATAATTTAATCTATTATCATTAGAAAATTTCGTTAATGTTAATTGAGATAAAGGCAAATTTATCTTTTGATATTATTTTCAATTTTCTTTAAACAAAAAAATTCACATCCTCTCTCTTTCTCTCTTCCCAAACCGTCTCTTTCTTCTATTTCTTTTTCCTCTTCATTCTTCTTCTGCTTTTTCTCTTCTCCATCTTCTTCTTCTTCTTCGAATCCAGGTTCATCTGCTCTGTACCTTCTTCTTCGTCTTCTCTTCTCCTCTGCTGCTCATCTTTTCTTCTTCTTCTTCTTTTTCTCTTCTCTTCTCTTCTTCCTTTTCGTCTTTTTCTTAATCAAATCGAACCCATATCTCATCTTGGTTCGTTTTGAACGAACCCATATCTCATCTGGGTTCGTTCAAAACGAACCAAAATGTGGGTTTTTTCTAACCAAGGAACCCAAATGAAATTTGGGTTCTAGAACGAACCCAGATTCCATTTCAGAACCCATATTTCATTTGGATTCCTGGGTTTGAACGAACCCACATCTAGGTTCATTTCCAACGAACCCGAATGAGATTTAGAAACGAACGCAGATTTTATCTGGGTTCAAACTCAGATGAGATCTAGGTTTATTTCCAACGAATTTAGGTTTGTTTCAAAACTCATATCTCATTTAGGTTGATTTGATAATTATTTGTTGGTTTTTTGTTTGATGTTGGGTTGGTTTTTGGTTTGATTTTTAGGTAAGTTGATGATGATTTTTAAGGTTGATGATAGTTTTCAGGGGATTTTTTATGATGGGTAGATGATGATTTTTGAGATTGATGATAGTTTTTAGTGGATTTTTTATGATAGATTTGTTGTTGATAATGTTGATGTTGATTTATTGATGATATTCTGGATGAAGAATAAGAAGAAGAAGTGGATCAGTAGTTGAAGGTTTTTGTCAATTTTTTTTTTTTTTTTTGGGTTAGGGTGATCCAGATTGGATCTCCACCATCCATCTCACCAGATGAATGGTGGAGATCTAATCTGAAGATTGAATTTTGTTTATTTTTATTTTTTCCTAATTAAACGAAAATTTTAATTGTTTTTAAAATTTTTTTGAAAAATTATTGAATGGTGAGGGTATTTTGATGTTTTTGTCTGTCAACGGTTAATTCCAACGACATTTTCTAATGGCAGTAGGGTAAATTATAATTAACAGTAAACTTTGACTCTGCCTTGTAATTAGTTTCAATCCAGTAGGCTAAATTGTAATTTGATCTTTTCTTCTTCATCACCTCTAAAGTAACTTTATGAGCATTATATCATTGTAAATTGTGTTTACCACAATTATTTCGACAAAATGCACCCACAAATAAAATATTACATATATTATTACATATTTGATAATAGAGAATAATCATTCAATTCGATAATGATATAAATTTGAATCATTTTAATAGAAAATGGTATCTCAAAATATAAAAATAAGATAAAATATTGTGTGTGGTGGCAGACATAATTTGATCAATATATACAACTCTCGATATAACTAAAGTTTCGAATTCAAAATTTTCTCCCAAAATCAAATAAGTAAAGAAATAAATAATAAAATATTATATGGTTTTCTTCCAAAAAACTATATTATTTATAACATTAATTTTCTTAAATACACAATCAAAATTTTATTGAAAAAATTATATGCATACTTTAAGAATGCATAAGTTTTTTAATTATAGATTTTTTGATTAATTACAAACAAAACAACAGGAAAAAAACGATGTTGGAATAATTATAAATTTTTAATTAATATTTTTGTTCAGATATTAAATTAATATTATTTTTAAATTAATTATTGAAGTTTTTTCTTTATAAAAACATCACTTATAATATAACAGTTCAAACCTTATATCATTGTTATACTGAATGAGAGCCTCTTTATCATCGACTAGAAGTATATTATTTAATTATTTTTATATCTTCCAAAAGAGAAATATAAGTGGAAACTTACCAAAAAAAGCACAAAAAAGGGAGAGGGAGGAAGGAAGAAAGAAAGAAAAAGACTGTTGTATGATCGAATATATACAAGAATTGGAATAAATGGAATAAAATATAATAATATAATATTTTTCCTACATTTTTTATCAAATAGGAATGAAGTTTAGGAGAGCCTATATAGAAATTTCCGATTCAGACTTTATTTATGGAATTAAATGTACTTGACCAGTGAAATTGGAATTATACTTACCCAGATGACTTGATTTTTCTAATCCAACACGCCATTTTTGAAATTCAATACAATTTTCCCCCTTGATTACCCTAGTAATGCACTTATCAAACATAATAGTCCAATTGACACCGAGAAAGACGCATCCTTATAACCTAATTGGTCTTTAACATCACACATTATCACAGCCAGTCACTATCCTCAAATTCAACACGCTGGCGCTGAATTTGACCCGAAACCACGGATCTGCTTCTCTCACACTTCCTTCGAGCTTCCCTCAAACCACTCTATAAATACGTCTCGCAATTACTCGAACAACATTCGATCTCCAAAACCAGCAACGACAGAGCCCAACAACAACAACTACAACATGTATTCAAGTCTGGCTTCAACGCAAAAGCCAACAAAGATGCCGTCCCGGAGAGTTGAAATCACTGTATTATCCGGCGAAAACCTACGCGTCGACAGAAAATCGGTGAAAAAGAACGCCTTCGTGGTCGTAAAAGTGGACCCTTTCAATTATCGAACAACAAACACGGATCCTCTCGGAGGAAGCTACCCTTGCTGGAACGAGAAGCTTGACATAGACTTGCCCAGCAACGCGACTTTTATTACTTTGGAAGTACATTGCAAGACTTCTTCAGGTAACCGAAGCATCGGGTTCGCCCAAATACCGGTTTCAGATTTTATCGGAGGGTATTTGCCGGAAAATTATTTGCATTTTTTAAGTTATCGGTTGAGGGATTCCAGTAGGGACAAGAATGGAATTATAAATATTTCGGCGAGAGTGAATGTGCCGGATTACGCCACGTGTGCGACTACTGCTGGCTTGAATCTGTCGGGGTACGGGGCTGGGTGTTCGTCGCAGGCCGGAGGGTTGAGCGTTCAGGGATACGCCACGTATTCTTCATCGTTGCGTCAGCAGCAGAGGATGGGAATTCCGGTTGGTGACGTGGCAACTGGCATTCCCGTTTGGGGCCTGAATCGGGCATGAGTCTCAAATTTGAATGTATATGGTAGGAAACTAACGGGAGATTTATATACACCAGATAACAAATTCGATTATTCCTTTTCATGTAATGTTTAATAAGTGATCAATTTTATCACATGTATGCAAATGTTTCAACTTTTGCACCGATTGATTGGAAAGTTATTGTTTTGATGGAGATTGATTTATTATTTTCTTCCTCTTCTCTTTCAGGTTGACGATTCTTGTTATGGTATCGTGTTTGTGTCAACTGGGATTTTGAATCAACTTGAATGCAATGTGTTTAATAAAGGGGGTTATAATTAAACTATAATCCTAATTTTCTAAATTTGCCTTGTACTAGTGTGTTTTCCATGATAAGTTTGTTTGCCTTCGTGGTGTTTTGTATCAATTCATGCATATTTAATATGTGTGTCAATTAAAAAAATATCCATTTTATTAAGGGAAAATTTCACCTTTTTATTAATCATATTAGAGTCTATAACTTCAATCTACTGAAATGTATTCATGTTTGTACACTTCTCATATGAACTAAAATGATATACATTTCTCTTTCACATTTGTGATTGGATGTAAGTTGCCTGTGGAGAATGTTATTTTCAATATTTGTGGATCAATAAATAATTATTAGAATTATACAATACTTAATCTCGATGAATATTATCAAACAAAAATTATATATATTTACGTTGATATAGTATTAAACACAACATATATATATATATGGTTTTATGCATACCATATAACATTATGTTACAAATTATGTTATTACGTTAATCTATTATGAAACATATTTTAAGGACTTAATGTAAGAATTAATAATTAATGTTTATTCTTTCATTATACGAGTGGTACAATCTTATGTATTTAGAGAAATATATATGTACAAAATAACAAAAAATATAATTTGATAAAATGAAATTGATATAACAATATATTATTTAAATTTACAATGCTTGATATATCTTTTTTTTTTTTTTGGAAAACGCTTGATACATTTTATGTTTTTAATTTTTTTTTTTAGTTATTGAAACTAATTCAGAAAATAATCGAAATTATACTGATAAAATACTAAGGTCATGTTTGTTACCTAGGATAGGACTGGGATTGGATAAATTTTTTGTCCAATTCCATGTTTGGCCCAACCACAAACCTTTCACTAAATTATCCTAACTTTTCCCAACAGTATTTTTATCTCACTCCAGTGGGTTAAATCAATCCCACCCAAATAGATGGGTTAATTTTATCCCATCGCCATCTGCTTTCTCTCCTCCAGCTCTATCGTCGTCGTCGTCGTCGCCGCTGCCGCTTGCTTTTACCGGTCATTCTTTTTCTTCTCCGATCAAATCGTCATTCTTCTCCGATCGTCGTTTTCTTCTTCAATCGTCTTTTTCTTCTCTGTTCTTATCTTTCTTTTCCCTCTCTTCCGCCGCCGACGAGATCGAGATCCGATCGATTACCAACTGAGTTTTGCGTCTTTTTCGTCACCGTTCTAAGGCATCGACGCCTCCGTCGTCTGCATCGTTCGTCACGTCGCTCAGCTTAGTTTTGCATCTTCTGCGTCGCCGTTCTAGGGCATCGATGCCTTCGTCGTCTGCTCCGGTCGTCGCGTTGCTCAGCTGAACTTTGCGTCTTTTTCGTCTCCGTTCCAGGGCATCGACGCTTCCACCGTTTGCATCATTCGTCGTGCCGCTGGAAGCAGGCATGAGTTTTGGATAGGTTTAGTGTGGGATGGGTGATGAGAGAGGGAGGGACGCAGTGGTGTGCGGTTGAGACGGCGGAGGAAATACAAAAACTTTTTCAAATATCTAAAAATTTTCATTTCAGTTCTTGGCAAATTTCATGTAAATCCTACCCTATCCTAGTGTCACCAAACATGAGATAACAATTAAATTAATCTAATCTCATCTAATTATTCAATCCAATCTCATATAAATAATTCAATCCTATCCCGCGTAACAAACTGAAACATAATGGTATAATCTGAATAAGCAACTCCTATATAATTGAAAGTTACCCATATTTGAGTTGAAGATAATCCATATATATTAAAAAGAAAAAAATCTTATTATTTTATTTGAAAGTGAGATACGCAATCTCTCGAACCTATGACCATGGGAGTGGGTGTAGTTTATTACCATGCAAGTGGCTCCCAATGCGCTTTTGCTTTCTTTTTTGTTTTTGGGAAAAGCTTTTGCTTTTAGATTTTTTTTTTTTTTTTTTTTTTTCAAGTAAGCCTTTGTTTTTATTATTATTATTATCATTTTTAAGAAAGCTTTTGTTTTCAGTTTTAAGTATGCATAAAATCTCAATTTATTTTACGGCCGCTGAAGGGCTGCAAGATAAGATGGTTTGTCATATAAGAACGAAGGTTGTTTTGACGAAATTCAAGCCGTGACTTTTGACTTTTCGATATCCACAATGTGGATCTCGTTCTAGATGACGCGCGAACTCAAACAACATACATTATTTTTTGACTTTCACAACATAGTTTGTGTTTTTTATTTTAAATTTGACGCTCTAGGTGTCAGATCACACTCAAAATCTACTAAAATCCATGATTAACAGCGCGATCCGCTTAATTATTTTATAATCGAAAAAATGACAATTTTTATAGAGAGGGGGCTGATAATATATATCTTATATATTAAAGAATAATAGTAAAATTTGAACATGTAATCTTTTATTATCAATATAGATATTTAATCACCCCAACTAAACTGATAACCTGTTTTTTAACTTTAAATTTGCACATAACTCATGCCTAAATTTTAATTGATAAAATTAATTGGTAAACAAATAAAGGAGCATGTGTCTGGAAAATTGAAATTATTAAGCGTGAAGACAACTTCAATCATGTTAATTAATTAGACTCCACCATTTATCAATAATATTTAAATGATTAAATTGGTCCAATTATATTTCACCGTCACGATAGATTAAAATCATGTAAATTAATTGAGGAAAATGGGTAGAAATTTTGTCTCAAAAAGAAAAAATGGGTAGAAATTTTTTAGGTAAGTGGTGCAAAGACTTTTAACTTTATGAAAAAAGTAAGTCTCCAAATTCGCTAACTTGAAAAAAAAAAAAAAAAATCTCCATATTCGCTGATATAATAGTATATAACGTAACAAAGATGGTCATTGAATTTCCTAAAATCGGCGTTTATATCAGAAAGCTCCAAAGTGACGATAGACTTATGCTTCATTGACCTAAAAGCCGCGATGGTCAACTTGCCCACCCGCCATGTCAAAACGAAGCTATGTATCTATTTCTTCCTAGCTTCTCATGAACTTCCTCCATACCAATAGATGAAGCTTCTTTTAAGTTGGGCGAATAATACTAGTTTATTCCTACAAATGTTTAAAATTACCTATTCGAGTCATATGACATAATTTGAACAGATTGAACATAAAGATAATTTTACGTAAAACAATAATACTAATTTATATAACGTAAACGTTTCATTTAATTGATCACTTGCATCACAGATATTAATGGATAGATTGTATATACAATTTTATGTTAAGCTAATATTATTCGTCTTTGTAGCACAATTGTTTAATAGAATTGGTTATTCGTATCACATATTATAATATATTATTAATGGACTGATTGTATACGCACTATTATATTAAGTTAATACAAATATTTCATACCTAACATAATGTGTTATAAGTAGGTTGGGCATATACGCGCTTTTACGTTAAGCTAATAATATTAATCTACGTAACTAGCATAAATGTTTCATATAATTGATCACTTACATCACATAACATAATATAGTATAAGCACTCATACGTTAGGCTAATAATGATAATCTATATAGCACAAATATCTTATATTAGTGGTCACTGACATTACATCACGTGATATTAACTATTAGACTATAAACTACTCGAAATCTCTTCATCCATAAATGATAGTCTCTCACCCTAAATGGATCAAAGTAGTCCATCCACACTCGACTCAATAACCGCCTACTAATTTGGAGCTTGTGCCTACTCTTATTGTTTCTAGATCGAGTTTCCTACGATAATTAATTAAATTGTTAGCTTTTTTGGTTATCCAGTTAGTTATTAGTTTAGTCCAGTATTCTGTTTAGGTTATACTGGAGCACTATAAAGCATTACCTTAAACTATCGAAATCCAACTTAAGTTTCTTATCTTCTCTTCATAAATTCCATATACATCCATTTGTGTGTAATCCTAACACTGGTGAACATTAACTAACTCAATATATATAACAATATTATATATGGAGAACAACCCTTCACCTTCTTATTCACTCATGTCCGAAATCACAGTCTTGTCAGCAGAAAATTTACGTGTTAAGGGAAGATCTATAAAGAGGAATGCATTTGCGGTCGTGAGGGCCGATGCCTTCAATTCTCATTTCACGAAAAAGGATGCAGTTAGAGGAAGCTATCCTTTGTGGGACGAAAAATTCGTGGTGCACCTGCCCATGCCCATGCACACAAGCTCTATAGACCTACAAGTTAAATACATGACTTCTTCTGGTCGTGATAGGCTTATTGGGACTGCAAGCTTGCCAGTTTCGGATTTTATCGGCGGCTACTTGCTGGAGGATCATGTGCATTTCTTGAGTTATGTTTTGAGAGATGAAAAAGAGAAGAGGAGTGGGACTGTTAACCTTTCTGTTAAAGTGAAGTTGCCGGAGGATGTCTCGTCTTTTCATGAAGTTGCATTAGGGGTTCCAGTTTGATGTTCGAAAATATTGATTAATTACCCTTTTAATGATCAAATGAGTAGGGCTGTTTGTTTGTGAATACGACATTGTAAATGTCTCTAATGTTCTGCATAGAAGTATCTAGACATTATAAATGTTGTGCATAGATTTATGCAGACCTTCATTCATTAATTAATGTCTTGTTCATAATTTTTGTTGTGCTCTTTTTATCTGTTTATCTTTCATTCCACTTACCTGATAGGAAATCAATCCATTTGGCCTCCAATCTTGTTATTAGTTTGGCCATGGGTGACTTGAAACTGCATGGCTTTTGAGATGGATAAAAACTGATCCACTTTTAAGATTTAGATTTGCTCTTAAATAATAATAATAAAAAAATAGTCTTTCTTCCGGAAAATCACATTTATTAATTATTACAGGGGAACTAACATTTAATGTGATTAAAATGCAATGCCAGGTCAACAAACAGCCACACCGTCGTGGCTTAAGCTGTACTCAGCTTTGTGTGGCAGGCTCGAGACGCGGTGATGGTTCAATAAAAGAGCAATGACAACTGTTTCAAAATATTTTTTTTTTAAAAAAAGGAAAAAAATTATTAGCCCTTAATTTTTAAAAAATGATCAAATTTTTAACTCTATTTTGAAAAGAGATAACATAGATGCTAACGTTTCAAAAAAATATCAAATTAATCCATTCTGTCTGTCAACTAACGGTTAAACCTAACGAAAAATGTAAAAAAATTCATTTATCCATGAACTTAATTAAAATGGACAAAAAAATCATCATACCTCCCTTCATAATTAAATATTACAACAACATTTAATTACGAAATTACCCTTTGCTAGTTTTATATGTAAATTTTATGAAATTATAGCTTTGCGCTTGGACTCACTTTCTTTTTAGTGTAGATTTTAAAAAATCATTAAATATTAAATGTTATTATAAAATAGAATAATAAAATAAAATCATTAAATAATAAAAAAATCATTACGTTGTAGTAGAGAGAGATACGGTCCCATCTATTGTAGTGAGAGAGATAACTTTGCAACTGATAGTGAGAAGAGACACAAATGAGATTTCTAGATTCAATGGAATTGAAACGACGCGAAGATGATTTTTAAAAAAAAAAATCAATTAATTTTTTATTTTTTTATTAATGTTAAAATTTTTCAATTCTTTTAAGCATAAATATCATTTTTAATATTTTTAAATTAATTTTTTATTTTTATTAAATATATATTCTTTCATTTATTATTATTTTTAATTGTTTATTTTTAATTTTCTTTTATTTTTTTAAAATTATCTAATTTGTACACGTATCAAAATCCTGAGTTGTAATTTAAAATGATAAAATTATCTTCGTATACCATATCATCAGTTAGATTTGACCATCAGATGACTAACGAAAGAAACTAATTTGACACTTCTTTCGAAACGTTAAGATCTATTTTATCATTTCTTAAAATATAATTAAAAATTTGATTAATTTAAAAAATTAGGGGCTAAAATGATTTTTTCTGTAAAATACTAAAAAAGCAGCGACAACCCTGTGGTGGTAGGTCCATCACCATCAGCTTTCAAATTTGGTGAGCGGCGTGGCCACTGAGCTCTCATTTTGCCACTCATGCACTAAAAACACACTGAATCAAATTTCTCTGTTTTGGTTCAGCAAATTAGGGGCTGGTTCGTGAACTATACAACATAATAGTAGGGTTTTTCTTTGTTTTATTATATTTATAATGGGGGTAAATTCAAGAACGATGAGCAGACAAGTAGTAAGTTACAAGAGGAAGACTACATTATTTACAGCCAATACAAAATCAGACCACTCATTCACAATCACAACTGGAGAATCTAAAAGACAAAAGGTATACATAACGCTACGTAGAAAAACTACAACAAACAAACACCAGCTGGCTACTATAATTTCTAGTAAAACTATCATTGTTAACACAGCTTGATCTGAAGCTGCCCACCAGGAAGAAAGTCGCTAGAGAGCACAAAAGAGGTGAAACTCAAGCGTGAATGAAAATTCTTAAAGAAACTGTATCCAGCATTCAAATGAGAATTTTGAATCTAGGCCTCCTCAGCGTCTCTTTGATTTCCAGATTTTAGAATGTTGAACTTGCAAAGAGGACAAGTTGCGTTGATGTATAACCACTTGTCTATGCAAGCACAATGGAAATGGTGACGACAAGGAAGTTCACGTAGTTCAGTTCCATCATCATAGGCAGATAGGCAGATGCAACATTCCTGTGGTTTAAACACACACGAAAGATTTACATCAACAGTGATATATATAATCCATGAATAAGTGATATATGTTATCCTCTTAATGGCTTGAATATCATCGATTACCACCAAACATTAAAAGATATTAAGTTCACATGTATTATTATCAGCATAATGTCAATGGTGGCTCCCCAAGAAGGTTGACAGATAAAGATGCAATTAGGTATCAACAATTACATGTAGTGCCAATTTGTTGTATAACATCCAACTCCAGAAAGAATGAGTTGTGTCCAGTTCTTGAGTTTGTTAGGAGCCAAGCTTCTCTCTATAAAGCCATGGGCGTTAAGTCTTAAGTTTCATTACAATCATGAAGCTAAGGTATGTATAATTATAATATATCTGCAAAACAGCAAAAAACCATATTGGGTATATACTTACAGCATCATCCTGAGAAAGAACATGCTCAATGGGTGTATCAGTGCCACATTCAGACATCACTCCTCCAAAAGATTCTTGAAGCTCACCGTTAACTTTCTCAATATCACCTATCCTGCGGAATTTGTACTTCGGTAATCGATCAATCTCTTCTTCTGTGGCTCCTTCCTGTTTATAAGCAAGGATTATTAACTTATGGGAGAGTCACAAGAAACAACAGAGATTTATAGAATTGTAACTTGCACTCCAATAAGGAAACAAATCAGGGATTCCAGATAATCAAAAATCATAAAAACTGCATAGTAACAATATTTTCAGTACATGTGACAGTCAGACATCCAACAACCAGATGGCCGCATTCAAACACACAGAATGCTCACTGCACCAATACAATACCAATGTCCCCAGCCCAAAATGTTTCCTGGTTTTCCAGGGCACAAACATAATATATGGATTATATCTTTCTCTTAATAGAGTAGCTATCTCAAATAACTTGATAGATATAAAATCATCTACATTTAGACACCAAAAGGGAATCGAAGATTACATAAGCAAAAGTGTATCTATATGTTCAAACACTCTTGCAAACTATACTCATCCCAACCACAACAAAACTAGATATTTTTACTCAGTTAAGGTGACTGATTACTACTTTGGACCAATCACTTATAACAACAGAATGATGTTACAATTTAAGGCACTAAATTCATGATAACAAAAGGAAATGACTTAATGTCATATATCAGGAACACTTCATTCATATTCTAAAAGCAAACATGTATCCTCAATGATGCGGGTGATATGTTTTCATTACTAAACATAACACACAAATGCAGAAACAAAACAAAATGTGCAGAGTCAGGATTACAGTATAGAACATTAGCTCATCAAACACACGCCAATCCTTACCAGCAAACACAAGTTCAGCCACTCGCTAACTAATACTTTGAACTTGTTAAGCAATCATACAGCTCTTAGTTATTATCATAAAACCAGTTAATTATACCAACTAACATCTTAATTTAAAGTTTGTTAACTTATTATAACAAACCCCATAATCCATTGACTTGGAACCATGCATTTCTGCATAAAATCCATGCTTATTGCAGATGATACGTATCATACCACAACCACATTACAATAACCAAACGCACCACATGAATCATCTTACAAATCAGTTCTCTCTCTCTCTCCTTTTTTTTTCCCAACTAAATTTCAAAATGTGCTCGATATTATAAGTCTATATAGGAGGCAGATGCCGAACCAATCCATTAAAAGAAACAAAAGGGTAAATAGAGAATATAACACATTAACATAAATCATGTACATCTTCATAGCCAATTACCCGTTCAGTCAGCGCGTATAGTATTCCAAGTATACAAGGAAGACAGCAACAAACAGCAATACCAATGAGACATGCCACAGCAACACAGATCACAACAAACGCCACATCAAAAGCAAGGAACACAATACAAAGCCTGCAAAAACAATTAAACAAACCCACCACCACAATTCTGTCAAAAAAAAAAAAAAAAGCTAAAAAAATACCAAAGCAGTTAAAAGAACAAGTCATGTTCACAAACCAATAAAGCTGCGGCGAATCAGTAGTCAGAGTTTCACCACTAGCAGTAATCCAGTAAAACCCAACAATCCACCAAAGAAATGAGAACATTGTATTTGCAGACTCCAAATTCTTTACTAAACTGCAACATACACATGACACACCCAATCAAATAAATTCTCGAAATCCAAATATATATTTATATATACAAATTCAACAAATAAAATTAAATTAAATTTAAAATTACCTTGTTTCATCTTCATTGTGAGGCTGCTCCAAGCCAAAATCATCACCACCATCAGTACCGGACCCCGAACCCGAATCGGCGAAACCATTCTCTCTCCTCTCGTCAGCTCCTCGTCTTTTATACTCGATAAAAACGCAGGACACGTGGAACAAGCACTGCAAAGCGTAGCCGACAATCCAGAGCCTGAGAGGCACTTGTGGCGTCTCATTGAGGCTGAGACCCAGAACCACAAGAGCGATCACCACAAACGCCAGGTTCCAGAGCACGTCAAGGACTATTATGGGCTTCGAGTAGGCCCAGTCACTTTGACGCTCCTCCAGCTGCTCCGCCGCTGTCTCTCTCACCCTCACCGACGGCTCCCGCAGCATCATCCTCCTCCCGCTAGCCCGCCTAAGAAGACGCGCCGCCGCCCCACGAAGAGGAGGCGGCGGACGACGGAGAAGGCGGCGGCTCCGCAGCAGATGGTCGGCGATTGAGTGGGTCAAGAACGGAGACGAGTCCACAGTGTCCGGTGGTGGGTTAGGTGGATACATTGAATTGGGTCTTCAAAAATTCGAATCAAAATCCAATTTTGCCACTCTGAAACAGAATCCAAATTATGGGTAATTTGAACAGTATCGTATATGATCATCAACAATAAAATACCAACAAATTGAAAAATTCGAGAGACTGGTTTCAAGACCCTGAAAATATTGAAGATTTGGGGGGATTTTAATTTAAAGAGAAATTTGAAAAACTGGAAGGTGCAAATAGGGAAAAATTTGAGGATTGCTTTTCGCTGTAGTTTTATTCTCGCCGAAGGTTTCGGATGATGAGAAAATAATTTAAAATCTAAATTATTAAAAGCAGAAACCAACAAAATTGAGCGGGTAGGTCTCCGTATTTATGTTTTTTGTTTCCGGGAACAAGTAGTTAAAAAGCTATTTCATCAGCTACTTGCTTTCCAGATTATTTTTTATTTTGTTGTACTCGTCTCACTATAAATTTCTTTTTTTGTTCATATGATATTGGGAAACCTTTGAATTATCACGATTAGTTTTATAATATGCTTTTCCATTTCTTAATTAAGTGATTAACAAATAATTAAATGTCTTTGGATTATGTTTTTGTTTTGAGTGATTGTTGTAGAGTATGTTGGAATCAGTCTTTTCATTTAAAGAGAATGTTTAAATTAAATTAAATCAATCCCCCTTTTTTTCACCTACTTTTTTTCTGTTTTCTTTGGCCTTTTTGGTAGTTTAGTTGACTCTAACATTTTAAAGTCATAATAAATTATTCTAACTCCACTCTAAGATATTAGCTGAGAATAAGACAAACAATCATAATTGTCACGATTTAACATTTTTTAAATTATTTTAGAATTAGGCTAAATTAACAAATAACAAAAAGGTCACAATTATAATAGCTGTCATATCTTTTAATTTATCACTTTACACGTTATTTTAAAGTTAATGTCCAACCCATTACCTATTTTAAAGTTAATGTCTAACCCATTACCATTACAGAACACACCATCTAATATGAGTTATTCATTATCTCTCTTGATCCTAAAAGATCAACGGTTCAAATTTTACCTTTATTTTATTAAAATATAAGGTTATGAGTTTTTTTATTATGAAAAAAGTTATCTCCTGATTATGGAATAATTATACGAATCGTACTAATAATTATCAATTTCGGTAGATATTGACTGTTTTTTATATTAAAAAAATAAAATTGCCGTTGTGTAGTTCAAACTTATCACCATGTTTGATGCAATACTTAAAGTATGTTACTTAATAACTACATTAATTTAAAGCTATAAATTTTGAAAAATTATTATATATATAGTCTAAATTTACCATTAATCGAGATACCAAACAGATGGTAGATCTAAATTGATACAATATTTAAAATATTTTATTTTAAAGAACTAGACTAATTAAAGCCATATGTAATAACAAAATTTATAATAATTTATTTTAGTCATTTTTCATACAGATATGGTATGAGAAAAAATATAAAATAAATGTATATATAGAAAATTAGCATGTTAAGTTATCCAAGAGCCAACGTGTCAGCGAGTACATAAGTTTGCAAACGAGAGCAAGTACGGAATTACAGTGACACACGAGAAATGTTTTGTGGTGTGAATCGTGTGAGCGGCCGACAAGGCGATGTGATGTGATTGTGATGTGAATATACATACATACAAATACCAGACAAGTATACAACACACAATTCCATCTTTGTAATTTTGATTTCTGACCCATCAACAAAACTATTCCATGTACGAATTGATAAATTTGCCTAACACAATATACAGTCACACAACACGTGTACGTACACACGCTCTTGTTAGTTGAATTTCCCGCCCCTTTTTTTTTTCCTTCGTCGAGTTAAATTTCAACGGACAATCGAGTAGCCAACACAACTGAAGGGACCCGCAATTTTTGGCTGATTATTGTCCGTGATTTTTTTTATTTTTTTCGTTTTTGTGTTGTATTTGCTTAGCCGCGGAAAAACAAAGACGCGGTTATGTTCAAATTGAATTTCGAAATTTTGAATTTTTACGGTGTGTGTCTAGGGAAGCACGTGAAATTAGCTCGTTTTGTGTACACTGCTGTAAGTTTTAGTGATTCGAAGTTTGATTCGAATCGGGTTCTGAGAGATTTGTCCAAATCGGGTCGAATAGATGAGGCCCGCCAATTGTTCGATGAAATTTCTGAGAGAGATGAGTTCACGTGGAACACGATGGTAGCTGCGTATGCGAATTCTGGGAGATTGAGTGAAGCTAAAAGAGTGTTTGATGAGACCCCATATAGGAGTTGCATTACTTGGTCTTCATTGATTTCTGGGTATTGTCAATGTCGACGTGAAGTTGAAGCATTTGAGTTGTTTTGGAGAATGCGGTTTGAGGGAGAAAGACCGAGCCAGTACACGTTGGGTAGTGTTCTTAGGTTGTGTTCTTTGATGGGTTTGCTTCGAAGAGGAGAACAGATTCATGGATACGCTGTGAAGACTTGTTTTGACTATAATGTTTTTGTTGTGACTGGTCTTGTTGACATGTACGCCAAGTGCAAGTGCGTTTTGGAAGCTGAGTACCTTTTTAAAACGATGCCTGATGGGAAAAATCATGTGACTTGGACTACGATGGTGACTGGGTACTCGCAAAATGGATGTGGATTTAAAGCGATTGAGTGTTTTCGAGACATGAGGATTGAAGGAGTTGAGTCCAATCAGTATACTTTCCCTAGTGTTTTGACAGCTTGTGTGTCTGTTTTAGCGCTTGATTTTGGGGCGCAGGTGCATGGTTGTATAATTAGGAGCGGTTTTGGAGCTAATGCTTATGTTCAAAGTGCGTTGGTTGATATGTATGTGAAATGCAAGGACTTGAAAAGCGGAAGGAGGTTGTTAGAGGATATGGTAGTTGATGATGTGGTTAGTTGGAATTCTATAATAGTTGGGTGTGTGAGGCAGGGTTTCCAGGAAGAAGCTCTGTCTTTTTTCAAGAAAATGCATGCTAGGGAAATGAAGATTGATGATTTCACGTACCCATCTGTTTTGAATTGCTTTACTTCCGATATGGATATGAATAATGCAAAATCTGTCCATTGTTTGATTATTAAAACTGGATTTGAGGGTTACAAGCTTGTGAACAATGCTCTTGTTGACATGTATGCTAAACGGGGGAGCTTAGGTTGTGCGTTTATGGTATTTAACCATATGAAAGACAAGGATGTAATCTCTTGGACCTCATTGGTCACCGGATGTGCACACAATGGCTCTTTTGAAGAAGCTCTCAAATATTTCTGTGATATGAGAATCGCAGGCATTTGTCCTGATCAAATTGTTGTTGCGAGCATCCTGAGTGCCTGTGCAGAACTGACTGTATTGGAATTTGGACGACAAGTTCATGCCACCTTTCTTAAATATGGCCTTGGATCATCCTTATCAGTAGATAATTCCCTTGTGATGATGTATGCCAAGTGTGGAAGTATAGAAGAGGCTAATCGTGTATTTGACTCTATGCAAATTCGAGATGTTATTTCTTGGACTGCTCTAATAGTTGGTTATGCAAAAAATGGTAGAGGAAAAGAGTCCTTGCAATTTTATGACCAGATGCTTGCCAGTGGCACAAAGCCGGACTCCATTACTTTTATTGGTTTACTATTTGCTTGCAGCCATGCTGGTCTTGTGGAAAATGCCTGCCACTATTTTGAATCGATGAATAAGGTTTATGGAATTCAACCAGGTCCTGAACACTATGCCTGTATGATTGATCTGTTGGGGCGCTCAGGAAAACTTCTCAAAGCCAAGGAGTTACTTGATCAGATGGTTGTAGAACCAGATGCAACTGTATGGAAGGCATTCCTTGCCGCTTGTAGAGTACATGGGAACTTGGAATTGGGCGAGAGAGCAGCAAGTAACCTGTTTGAATTGGAACCAAAGAATGCTATGCCTTATGTTCTGTTATCTAATATGTATTCTGCAGCTGGTAAATGGGATGCTGCTGCAAGAATTCGAAAACTAATGAAATCAAAGGGGATCAATAAGGAACCTGGCTGTAGTTGGATTGAATTGAACAGCCAAGTGCACACTTTTATGTCTGAAGATAGAGGCCATCCAAGGACAGCTGACATTTATTCCAAGATCAATGAGATAATGCTATTGATCAAGGAAGCTGGCTATGTGCCAGACATGAATTTCGCACTTCATGATGTGGATATCGAGGGTAAGGAGCTTGGTCTGGCCTATCACAGTGAGAAGTTGGCCGTTGCTTTTGCACTTCTCACGGTGCCAGTAGGAGCACCAATTCGCATTTTTAAGAATCTCCGGGTTTGTGGTGATTGCCATACTGCTATGAAATACATATCAGGGGTTTATCACAGGCACCTTATCTTGAGGGATTCAAACCGGTTTCATCATTTTAGAGAAGGAAAATGTTCTTGTGGAGACTACTGGTAGAAAGTCCATCATCTTTGATACCTTCATTCTTAGGGACATGAAATCAGATGGCTAGCAGTTGGCGGGATCTACAATTTTCGAGAAACATGCGGATGATATCTTTTCCTGTGTTTTCAGTCCTTGTTACATACCCAAGAAACTTGCCTACCTCATGAACCCCCTTATGAACCCCTTCTGACCTTTGACTTGGTGTAAGCAGGATTTAAGAGAAAAGGCCCATACGAGGTGGTTGTTTGATGCTTGAATTTGGCATGCAGACATTTACAAATGCAAGTAGCAAGCAATCAAACAATGAGATGTCAGGCATGGTACCACCAGGTGATATAACACTAAAATCCTTGTTACTGTATGCTTTTATGCGTGCTTGGACATAGCACATATGACCATCTGTTTCCATTATTATTATGTACATTATATAGTTGTAAAATGCATCTGGTACTGCTTAAAAGAAAATTAAGCTAAATTTTGTCTTCTGATCATCAGGATTCATTACGGGTGGCATCAATGTTGTCGATGTTGTAGCATCCGCTGGACATCATGCATCATACAATTCTGTGAGTATCACACTATCAAGTCAAATTCTTTGCTGAAGGCCAATACCCTGAACATTTTGCCTAACTGCAGCTTTTATTTCATGTTAAAAGCCTGCACACTTGGGTTTCTAACTGGATTACAATTTACAGCAAATATACCTTACGCCTGATGTGATCTCAGTTACCAATGACGATTTTGTAACAGTTTCATATGACAACCGGTTATCCACAACCTTACTAAATTCCTTTGTATTGTGATGAAAATCTAAGGAGGGTGTATTCGATCCAAACTTTTAATGACTCTTATAGAATTTAAAAGTTTGGATAAATTCAATATAGATTTTTAAAGACTCTATAAAAGTTATGTGGTATTTAATATAGACTTTTAATGATTTTTAAAAAGTCTATAAAAGTTATGAGATATTTAATCAAAACTTTTGAAAAGTTTATAAAAGTTATGGGGTATCCAAAATGCTAATGTCTTTTATGGAATTTTAAATTTTAATAACTTTTGGAGACTTTTATCGACTTTTATGTTAAATTTATAATAATCAAACTCCACAAATTCTCTCACACTCCCCTCAAAAACTTTTATAGACTTTTGTTATTGATTATAAAAAACAAATCTCTTCTCATCCAAAAAAAAAAAAAAAAAAAACACAAATTTTACAATTTATTTTACATTTATATTTTCTCAAACTCAGTGATAGTCATAAAAATATTTCACTTATTATTATTTTTTAAAACACACAAATATATATATATATACATATATGTATATTTCACTTATATATTATTGTGAATTATTTGTAACATATTATAAAATTAACTAGCTTGAATTTTGTAAAATATTAATTTTGATAGTTGTTTTTTATAAGTTTATTTACACTATATCAAAAGAAAAATTTTTTATTGAAATGAGAAATATAACTTACAAAAATTATAATTTGTAGCACGAGCTTGTCAAATGAATATATTGTTATTTTAGAAGTAAATGAAAATCTATAAAAATTTATTAATATCTACAAATCTTCATCGTCTTCATCATTATTAGTTAATGAAATGATGATTTTAACTCATTTTTTAAGACTCAAGAGTAACAAAGAAAATATGCTAATAAATGAAAGACTGTTATAGTTGCTGCTATATGGAGCAATATTGGGATTATTGATAAGATATTAGAGAGATCATTTTTCATAAAAGACATAAAATAAATAATAAAACACATAAAATACTTGGTATTTTGTTTATCAATTTTTATAATTAAAGTGATTTTACTTTTATTTTATGTATAACGTAGAAAGTGTATATTGTATTATAAATTAATGAATGATTGATCTATAAAAATATGTGAAAGTCTATAAAAGTTTATGAAAGTTTATAAAAATCTTTCATAATTTCTTTAAAAATTTATCAAAATTAATAAAAATCTTTTTTAAAAAAAATTTATAAAAATTTGTAAAAGTCTTTCATGAATCTATAAAGTCATTAAAAGTTTATAAAATTCTACAAAAGTCATTTATTGAAAAAAATCAATGAAAGTTTTTCAAAATCATAATTGCATACACCCCGCCTAAGTTAATAGTAATACCTATCTGAGTGTTATTTTAATTTTGATGCTGTTCATCTGAATTTTCTCATATCAAGGTCATACAATCTTTTATAGAAGGTGCCAATGAAGCAGTTGAAATCGTTGGATTTTTCCTCATTTTCCCAAAACCTATCCACAAACCAAAGCCGAGAAGTGATGCGAGGAATTGAATAACACGAAAAAAGGTCCGGATGCAGCATAATTGTAACAAACTAATGAAGCACCACAACGGGAAACAAGAGCATGAATTTCTTGAGAATTTGCATTCTGTAATTGAAAAAACAGAAGGAAGAAGGAAGATTATACACTGAACGACGTCCTAGTTTCATCTAGTTGATCCCATTCAATTAGTCTCCACAATGAACGCCCAAAAGCTATATATGACAGCAAAGATATCACATCTGTATGAAATCATGATATCGTCGTTCACAATTGTGGTATATAACACATCACATTGGAAATAAATAAAATGTCAAACCTTCGTTGCCCAAAAATCCTAAACCATCCACCTCCCAATTCTCTCAGTAAGATCCATCACAAAAATCCTTCAGCAGCATAACCAGCCAGTACTCAACTAATCGGGGGAAAACAATGATGGCCTTGCATGCTCCGGAATGAGAAAATGACGCAGTTCAGCAGACGCACCAGCCAATTCTGCAGGGCGATTAGCGTGAGCAGCGACAGAAGAAAGGATTTCTAAGCCAATTCATTGCGCAGAGAACACTAGATTTACCTTGAGCTGTGAAATTAAAAAGAGGAGGAAGAGATCGCCCATTAGGCAATGATACATTTGGGTCTCTCAAATCATCAAAGAAGGGATGCGCACATGCCTCCAACTGAGCCAAGACACAGAGAATTAGAGAACAATCATCAATTAAGTGTCCACAAGAATCGAAAAAATGAAAATAAATGCTCCACAAGTATTCCACTCAATGAATACTTGTGCAGCTACGTGCAGCACTGAAGAATGTTTCAAGTTGTTTCAGATGACGAATTTTATGGACTCATTTAAAGACAATACTCTTACAGCGGTACAACGCAGGTTTGGTGAATACTGGAGCAATCTTGAGACAAGATCCACTGCTTCAGGGGGCATTCGCTTGTGAAATATCTGAAAATCATATTTACAGTAAGACCCCTGTGGTGTGAGAAGATGCAAATACAATAGAGATCAGGGAAAAGAAAGATTTTCCAATATGTTGACTCACCTTGTGCCATGGATGAGCTTTAATCTGAGGAAATTTAAATTCGGTGTAATTTGGGTTCATGCACTTAATTTCTTCTCTTGTTGGGGTCCCCAGAATCTGATACAGTACAGCAAAAGCGGAAGAAGCCTACTGAGGAAATGTAAGGCAGAAAAAATAGAGATTAAAAAATAGTAGGCCTCCAGATGTCACACCTTAATGATTTCCACCAACTGATCAACTCCACTTTCTCCAGGAAACAGAGGCTGTGTCATGCAACAAGCAGTAAACATCAGAACTCAGAAGCTGGCAACATATGAAATGAGCAACACATTTCTTGTATTGAACAATTGTTGCAAAGACTTCAACGTTGAAAAATTCATACAAAAAATAATAATTAAAAAAAAAAAAGAAGAAGGAGAAGAAGAAGTAAACCCCAACCTGTCCAAGTAGAAGTTCAGCCATGACACAACCAACTGACCACATATCAATAGCGGTGGTGTATTCTGTAGCCCCAAATATGAGTTCTGGGGCTCTGTAATATCTTGAGCATATATATGATATGTTGGGTTCACCTGGCACCTATAAATGAGAGAGAAAATTTCATTAGATTCTGAGGACATCCAGTTATACTTTCAATATTTCCACCAAAAACAAATTTCTTTAATAAAGGAAAAGGTAAGAACATACCAACATCTTTGCACTTCCAAAATCACAAATCTTTAGCTGGTGAGTGTGGGGATTGACCTGCAAATCACATGACAACCTCAATCTAAATAATTTTCCATGTAACTTAAGAAAAAGATCTATTAAGGTAGGTTGCAGTTGCACATTTACAAACTTAATCAAAAATTTGAGAAACAAAATCTGACGGTAGCATTGTTGCATTTAATAGAATTCTAAAACAAGTAATAGATTATGACAGTACAAAAAAGACAAGGACATTTATATTGCAATCACTGGTAATAATTGCTAAGAGCATCTTATTCTCAAGCCCTTTCTTCCTTATTTTACTAGTTAAAAACAGATAAATTTGTATTATAACAAAACATATAAATCACAGAAAAAAGCTCAAGTAATTGACTACAGATATAGCAAAACTACTAAAATTCAACCAAAGCAAATTTCATTATATTACAACATTATTTTTTAGATCACTACTCAGATGTAAACCAAATGCAAGCAAATCTTACCAGTAAATTCTGAGGCTTAATGTCACGATGGCACACCCCAACAACATGATGCATGTAATTCAGTGCACGGCAAATCTACAAAAGGAAAGCAGTAGGAGTTATAACACTTACACAAGTGCAGAGAAATTCAAAGCAGGTAATCCGGTACATTCGTCAGAAGAATCTCGAAACCCACCAAAAAAATAGACAAATTAAGTCAGTTTTGAATTTCACCTGGAATGTATACAGCTGCACATAAATGATAGGCATATGTTGGTTCATTCTGCTATAGTGCTTTGAAACCCGGTAGACAGTTTCAGAAATATACTCCAAGACAAGGTTTAGATACAGCTCATCTTTGTCAGTTGTTGAAAAAAAACAGTGCTTCAGCTGAACAACATTAGGATGATCAAGTACACGCATTATCTGAAGTTCCCTATTTTTGTATCTCTTATCTTGCAGGACCTTTTTTATTGCAACTGAATCCCCCGTTTCCAGACACTTAGCCTGCAGCATAAATATGAGATGTGAGAAGTAATGAGATTACAAAAACATAAGAACAAAACCAAAGTCTCAATCTGCATATGCTGGTCCATGCCAAATGATTCCAAGTACCTGAAAGACAACACCGAAGGAACCAGTACCAACCACACGCTCTGCCATATAAGAGATTGTCTGGAGACCAACAAGAAGATAGTAAACTTTATTCTTAACTCAAGACTCAAGGCACAAATATGATGATCATTTAACAATTAGCATAACTTAAATCTAGGTAAATGGTGAGATCAAGTATCATAACAATGAACAGTTTAGGGTAACTATTAAATGTGAAGGCTTTCGAAGTGCATATAGATCATATTAACATGTTGCTCACCTATTTGGTCCTACTGTTGCTATCATGTTTTAGTTCAAACTACACTATTAAAAATCACCTAAGTTGACCTCTCCAACCAATTTCTCATACCTCCTCCCACTCCTCACCCTCCTGTGCTGCCAATAATAAAAGGGGAAGAGGGCAGAGAAGTCTGGTCATGTCAATCACAAACCACAAGACTCCTGAACATAATTTTTTTCTTTTTTTTTTTTGATAATCCAAAAATTCCCCAAAACTGCTTAGCAAATTCGAGTTGGAAATTGGAGTCCCTACTAAACCCTACAATCTTTGGGAAACAGTAAACTATAGCCTTTAGCCATGTAGGTATCCATGAGGGTTTGAACCTTTGACCTTGAGGGAACAAACCCCAAAGCCCAACCATTCTTACTAACCACTCATGGGTCTCCTGAACATAATTTTAAGACCTAAACAACAAAGAGAACAACCATAAGACAGCCAAGGAAATTCAACAATAACCGACAAGAAAATTCAATCACCTGTTTTGGTTGTCCATTTCGACCACCCACTGTAGTTGCAATTATCTGACCTGCTTCCGTTCCATTACCTTTCACAAAAGAGGGTTCCACATCCTGCAAACACCAAGTCTCAACCAGTAAATTAATACATGTCAAGTATGAAATGACAGTGTACACCACAGTGCATTCATTCCACCAATCCTAAAATCATGAAGAGACTTGACAAAAAGCTCTCATGAGGAACCCTCATATTACATTTGTCCCACTACCTTATCATCAGTGTTGACAGTTTTATCATCTCTAATTCTCATCTCATTCATTTCTTTAGGCAGCTGATCATAACCAGAACTTTCTGTTCTAGCATTTGCAGATACATCAGATGTGCTTGCAACAGGCTCTAGAGAAGTGGAAGCCATATGCTGCTCTAAACTCATAGCACTTCTCCCAACTGAACCCACTCCTTCATTTACCTCTGTTTCTTTGTCAACTTTCACCCTCTTTATGCCTAAATCCCCACCCTGTATGAGAAAATTTCAATTTTTTGAGAAGAAACTAACACATGAACAGTTAAACAACTATATTTTCACATTGCCATATCTATCTTCTTCTATATGGAAAGTCTTTACTAGTTTAAATGTTCAAGTCAAAGAAATAAAATTCAAACACTAGTAATAAAAGCATCAATAATGCATGATCAGACGACAATACCGGGCCCATTCCGCAATTTATCAGCTGGGAGGCTATAAGCAACTAAAACCTTCCTATTTAAGCAACTTTAGTCTCCAAAAAATATGTAGCTCTCAACTAACACAACCAAACCTTTTAGAGAATATAAATTTCTATTAATTTAGAAAGAAAACCAAAGTTGATACCTGTAAACTGGTGTCCAGGAAACATTAAACAGAAAATCAATGTAAAAAGAAGCTAAAATTGTTGCATCTCAAAACTCAAAGACAAAGTCTGTAGTTTTGAGGTTGCAGCTTTATTGATGTTTCATTAAAATTTAACCATACAGGAAAAAGAAATAAATCCAGTAATAGGATACTTAAGCCAATGTCGCATAAGAAGTAGCAACTTATGCTAATAACTTATTTCTGCTTTTTTTGCTTTCTCCACCTCAGAGATACTAAGTTTAGTAATCTCCTTCTCAAATACAAATCAATAATAGGATGGTCTAAGCCAACATCACATAGAGACATAGCAATTAACGTGAATAACTTATTTCCGCTTTTTTTTTATTCTCCATCTTCAAGATGCTAAAACCTTGTTTACTATGCTCTTTCTCAAATGAAAATCAATAATAAAATAATTTAGCAAAACTCAACATGCAGCAACTAACACGAATAACTTATTTCCACTTCTTTTCATTCTCCATCTTAAAGATACTAAAACCTTGTTTAATAATCTCTTTCTTGAATGCAAATCATAATGGGATACTGACGCCAACATCACAAAACGACATAGTAACTTAGGCAAAAGTAACCTATTCCCGCCTTTTTTCTTCCTCCATCTTAGAGACAACCTTATTAAGAAATCTCTTTCTCCAATTCAAATCAATAATACAATACAGCAACCAACATCACATAAAGACAAAGCAACTTACGTAAATAACTTATTCCCGCTTTTTTTATTCTCCGCCTTATGGATACCAAAACCTTTACATGCCTTCATGTTTGTTTAATAAGGAAAAAAATCCAATTGCATAGTCTCTACCCATTCTTAGAAAAAGGACTAATAATGCTGATTTTGACCCAATACCAACCCCAACAACAATGCTCTTCATAAAATCCAACCACTAGACTACAGCTTACCATCAACAACCCTCATAAACTAATAATCTACCCTAAAAACACATACTTCTATTAAATTATATATATATATTGCATCATAAAACAACAAAGATTTTGTGCCAAAACAAGAACGCAAAATTTTTAATATTTCATCAGAATCCCAGCTAAAATTATCATCACAATCGCAGCCGAAATTAAGATAACAACATGGTTCACAAACTCAAACAATACGATTACCAACAGAAATCTATACAAAGTTTAAACCAAAACACAATGCAAAAGCCAAAAATTGACCCCAAAACACAAGCATAATAACAAACAGACACTACTTGTATCCAGGCCAATGATGATCTCCAAATTAACATTTTTTTATATTTAAATCTCCATACATATATAAACAAACAGAAAAAGAAAAAAAAGTACGCTAAGAAATCAAAAATAAGAATTATAAAAAATAAAAATAAAATAAAATAAAAAAACCTTACAGGATCCGAGGAAATAGAAGTGCGACCAGAAGCAATGCTTTTAAGTCGACGCATCACATTCATGGTTTCTTCAAACGAAACCCTAATTTCTTCAACTAGAACACTTTCCTTTCTTTTTCAATTTATCAAAAAATTAAAAAATAAAAATCGCTTCACAAGAAGAGAGAGAGAGAGAGAGAGAGAAAAACCTCGATTTTCTCTCTCCTCCTCTACGTTCAAAACATTGAAAAACTGAAACAAGAAAATAAAAGACACAGCTAGCTACACAATCAAAACTGAAAAATCCTCTCACCTCCCCCTCTTCCTCTCTCTCTCTCTCTCTCTCTCTCTCTTCTTTCTCTCTCTTGATTTTCACTAATTATTTTTCTCTCTCTAGAATTTCGCTCCACAAAGCCTCCAGTTGTCTTTTTGTTTTGATTTTTCGTGGTCAAAGCTCGATCAAAGCCAATCATTCCAGCGTCATTTTTTCGTACTTCAGTCAAACGTGGATTCTCGACCGTCAATTGGTAATTATATTTGATCGGACGGTGTTTGTTAGAGGTTTTATTTGAGTAGTGAGGAGAGCTCCGTTACGGATTTTACAATAATAGCCTTGGGAGAAAGGGGTTACGGGCAGAGATTTATGCGACCGAATATTCTGGAGCTTTTGACCGGTCCTTGACGCTCCTTTCGGCGGTTAAGTTAAAATTGGGCTTTTTTAAGGCAGACACTGAGCCCACCAATAAACTCCAATAATAATCGACCACACAATTTAAATCGCATTCGCATTCTACAATCAATCATTTTGTACCAATAATTAATTAGTATTGTCCATTTGTATATGAACTTTTTTCTGATTAACAAAGATTTATCAATTATTATAAGATAATTTACAAAGATAAAGTCATTTGCAATTACATCAATTTTATGATTTCCGAAGTATGGGTTAGGCTAATATGCATTTTCTTTATGTTTATTGGATTGGTTCACAGTCCTCGGATTTCAATCCATGGGTTTACAAAAATCATATATTTAAAAATTAAATTGTACAATCCCAAAAATAAATAGTAAAGGTTATTTTAGGTAATGAGTGTGTTTATATTTAATTAAATTTCTCTTTTTTATTTTAAAATTATTTTAATTTTTTAATTTAACATAAATATATGATTCTATATTAGATGCACTATTTGTGTTTGAAAAATGTTACACTATTCAAATGAAAATTTTGACAAATTGATTTATAATTAGCACGTCTTTTCATAATTAATATGATTATAATTCAATGTAACCTATTATATCGACAAAACTTTACACACCATCCCTTAATAAGAATAATGGTTTAGTACCTCCATTTACCATAACAGGTCAAAGGTTCTAATCCAGCCTTTATTTATTAAAACACAAGTCGTGAGTGTGAATCTACTCTTAGTAAGAGTTTATGTCTCTTAATTATAGCAGAAGTCATTCGGATCCGACTATTAATGATCCATTTCGATAGGTCTGGATTACGCTATTAGTGATCCATCTTGATAGCTTCCGACAATCCTCTAATCAATAAGATATCAGTGTTCAACAAAAAATAAATAAATGAAATAAAACTTTTAACCACTTTGCACTAATCTTTGTGTTGATATAACTAGCATTGGCTCTAGATAAAATTAAAAAAACAAAAACAAAAACAAAAAAAAAAAAAAAAGGGGCTGGAGTGGCGATATTTCCCGCCCTAAAAAGTAATATAGGCTGTTCTGTTTTACTCTAAGCTGATTGGGTCCAACCCAATTATAGTAACAACTCAATGGGCTACAAGCCACGTGGAGTGAAAAAAATTGGAAAGAATTGGGTGCGACGAAATGGATCCACGGCGGCAAACTGACCCAAATGGGGTAAAAAAGTCAGCAGTTTATAGATTGGGCTTTGCCCATTTGCAGCGCCTAGTCAAGTCAAATTGCACCAGATTTTATGTTGTAATATTCTTCTAACGTGGAGGTCAGGTCACGCTGTGTTCGCTGAAATTCCACAACAAAGTTTGATAAATTAGTTTTGAAGTTGAAAAGGATATACACACAAGATAGAGCATCGTGGACAGCATGCACGTGTAAGTGCAGTTCATATAAAAAGAAAGTAGTATATTTCGGTATTCAAATCAGTAGGATGAGTTGGAAAATTCTCAATAGCCCACCACCTAGTTGTCTATACACATAATTGTACTTCTTTATGTCACGAAAGTTTCAAAAACCCAACTGGTCTGGCTACTATAGCCTTCCAAAGTCATTTCAATGTTAGATATATTGATGGTGATTGTTGACTACCGATGTACCCGAACGAACAAAAATGTCAAACATTGTCATCGTTTTTTTCACGTAGAGTGAGACATTTTTAGGGAAAAAAATCTATTTATACCTAACATAAATTAAATATGTATAAATAAGATAATCCAATAAAGATGGAAAGAGAGTTTTACCTGTATTAAGGAAGTGTTTAATTTTGATTTTGGTTACTAACTAATATTTGAATTTGTTTCGTTTTCTAAAGCATCAAGAAACACGTGTATTTGCATTTCGAGATGGACCCTGGGCCAACGTAGGCTCCATGGCCTGTTTCTTCAGTCAATCCAATGTTCGAAGCACGTCAGCCCGTACTCAGCTGAAGTTGGGCCCCTGGAATCCGAAAATATTTCTTGGAACTGGGTTGGCTCAGAAGGCAGAAGTAGCAGGATATGATATTGAGGTATCTTTCTTCTTTTATATAATAAATATATATATATATATATATTGTAAATTTGGCGCTGATTAATACAGACTAAATTGATTTTTAGCAACGATTAAAAGACAATAAAGCTCTTTATTCAAGACGAAATCTTTTGTTCAAATATTTGGTTGTATTGGATTTGGTGGTGCAGCGATTATAAGCGACGTGTCTAATTAAACGAGTGGATGATATCAATACAACGATTAGTACATGTTAGTGTTAGGTTTGTTACGAATTCCGATGATTAATTCAGATGTTGCTGGATACGCAATGATATAATTGGGTGTTTTATACAGTTAATATGACGATTAAGGGGGTATCTTACCTAAAGATTTGGAGTTCGTCATCGCCCGACCTTTTAGCTGTACATGTTTGTGAGCTTCGAGACTAAAAGGTGTTCTAAAAAAGTCTTCAAATCCATCAACTAATTTTGGAGTCAACAAATTGTGAGTATAAATTGCTGGGAGAGAATCAACTAGACTCAACTAAAATCGGGTGGTTTAAGTGATAAATTTCTCATAATATTAACATTACCCGTAAAATTTAGTAGTAACTCCTGTTAAACTTAACCCCAACATAGAGGAACATCAAGTGAACATGAATTATTAATTGGATAACAAATATTTTGAATGTTGATTTCTAGAAAATGATAGTAGTAGTAAGATCGAACTACAGTATATCGACTGGAAGCAGGTCTCGTCGGTCAATTTTATAGAACCTAACAAACTATATCCAACACAAATCAAACAAGAAAGAATATGGATGATCTTGACATCTAGAAAGAATACGGATGATCTTGACATCGGTAGGGTGCCGGTCAAATACCTTCAAACACTCAAGTCAGTACGTTGAAGGTGAAGACAAATGGAAAAGTAAATAAAGTGTTGTCCTAGTTGTGTTAGGACATAAAATAAGGTCGATCGGAGCTGTTAGACAACGTAGTTAGTGTAAACTATAAGGTAGTGTTGACTGGATAGCTACGCTGTATGGCGATGTACGTGGAAGGTAGTGGCGATGATGTGGATCAAGATCGTCAGCTATAGTAGCATTGATGAGGATCCAAGATGGTGGTGGTCTAGCACTAAGTTGATCACACCAAGTGATTGAGAGTATCGTGTTGGTGAATCCGGTTGAGCTTATTAAAGGAAGAAACTTGCTTGGTGAGAATGTAGACAGTATCATGAGGATTCCATCATTAAGGGTGACAAGAGTTAGATCTCATAGATGCTTGACGACGATCTAGTAGTGTGACAACGCATGTATGATCAAATGTCTGATTTAAGGGTGTGAGGACCCTTTTATAAGTGAGATGTCCTATTAAGTCCGAAGAAGTCTAAGTTCAGTAGATTTAGGAGTTTGAGTTTAAGTAGAATGAGGGATGGTCGTAGTCATCCCTAAGTTATCGAAGACACTGAAGGTTAATCCTAATCGGATTGTGTCTTATCTTGTAGATAGTTGAGTCACAGTATAATTAGACTTCAGGTGAAAAAGTTGGAATCGAGTTATGAATCTTAGGTCAGTGTCATGTTAACCGACCTGTAGGAACAGTTTATAGTTATACTGAATTTGGTCGATCAAACCCATGAATCGTTCTACTGAAAGTAAATTAACTCTAAGTTAAGTAGTCTGAGTCATTTGACTCGTCGATTAATCCATATGGGGGAATGTAAACTTGTGTTGACCAACAAGTTAGGTTGTATGCCTATGTCGACTGATGCATTGGACCATTGTCTGATTGGCTTGTGGGCATGAGATTATTGGACCTGGATCTATAATCATTACAATAGTATATTATAAACATATAAAAATAATAGGGATAAATCTAATTTCTCCCTTGTAGTTTGATATAATAGTCAAAAAAACCCTCTACCTTAAAAAAATCGCTACAGACCCCCTTCTAGTTTATAAAAATAATCAAAAAAACCCCTCTTGTTTATTAAAATGGTCAAAATACCTCTTACCGTGAACTTGGACGTTAAAAATCAATGTTTGATCGTTAACTAGAAAGGGTAAAACTGTCAATTCAATATAAAATAGATTATATTATTTTAAAATAATTAAAAATATAAAAATAAGAAATAAAAAAATAAATTTATTAATAATTTTTAAAAAAATTATGTCCACCGTCCATCAACATGATGGACGGTGGACATAATTAAAAAAAATAAAAAAAAAAACAAAAATAAATATAAAAAAGGAGCAGCTCTCTCCTTATCTCTCTCTCTTTCCCCCTCTCTATCTTTTTCTCTCTCTTGATCTCCGACGCTGACGCCGATCGCCCTCCCTCCTCCGCTCTTTGCCTGCCGCCATCCCCTCTTGCTCTCAAGTCTCTTCTTCTTTTTCTTCTTCTCCTTCTCCTTTTCAAACCCCCATCATCTGGGTTCGAAAATCGAACCCAGACGCGAGCTTCTAGGTTCGACTTCTGAACCCAGAAGCTCGTGCCTGGGTTCGATTTGGAACCCAGATGCGAGCGTCTACATCTGGGTTCGATGCGAGCGTCTGGGTTTGCTTTCGAACCCAGAAGCTCGCGTCTGGGTTAGCTTTCGAACCCAGACGCGAGCTTCTGGGGTTCGACTTCGAACCCAGACGTGAATTTCTGGGTTCGAAATCGAACCCATATGATGCTTGTGATGATTAAATGTTTGGTGTAATTGTGTTTAGTGTATTGGTGATGATATTTGATGTTTGTAGTGATTAAATGTTTATGTTTCTGTGTTTGTTTGTTTGATGCTACTGGTGACGATTAGTTCCAAACAAATCCAGTAAAATGGAAACCCAGCTGCTGGGAACCCAGAAAATGGGTTTTCCGTCACCGGAAAATGAATAGATTTTTTTTTTTCATTTTCATTTTAGCTTTTTTGATAATTTGTTTTGTCTGAGGGGCAAGATCATCTTTTTGCAAACTGTCAATGTCAGGATATACTGTTCAGTAACAGAATTAACAGAAGGGGAAAAATAGGGTTTATGCCAAACTATAGGGGGGTCCATAGCGATTATATCAAACTACAGGGGGGAAATTAGATTTATCCCAAAATAATATGATGAAATTTTTTTTCCTGCTATAACATCATCGGCCGCCGACGGCCGTAATCGTACATTCCTGCTATGCGCGGTCACGCTACTAATAATTTTCTCTTTTGGGCAATCTGACAAAGAATTAATAAACTCTGTTAATTGGTATTTGGAAACTAAACCTCGTTGCACAATAACCCAAAACCATAAAAGCATTATCATGCAATATGTAACATCAAAAGACGTCACTTGCAATTGTTTGCATCGAATTTAATTGAATTCCAAAGTCTGTCTCAAGGTATTGTATAGCGAAAATTAATGGGGAAAAATAATAATAATTAGTAAACACACGCAAGGAAAGCAAATATTGTTGGTATTATGTTCATACTTGGAGAGCAGTTTGGAGTTTGTAGGAGAAAAGGCAGGTTCTTTATTCCCAAGAAAGAAGAGTGTTGTAATTTGGCGATGTGTCGTGGTCCTACCTTATTAATTGCACCGGGGGTTGCAATCTTCAAGTTTCTATCTTCACAATTTAATGTTTCACCCACCGACCTCTCTCGTTTTCTCTTAATCAAAGCTCAACGGGCTGCTTTATATCATCCTCTCCTACAATCAAAGCATTAAATGTTACGTGCAACATTTCAACTAGAATAACTCCAATCTCTCCCTATACTCGTCGAGATTATTTATTTCTTCTTCGTCCCTTTCACGCTGATCTCGAAACAAGTTAAAAAGAAACCACTGTTGCTTACCATTGCTGTCCTTATAAACATATATATATATATATATATATTTCGCTACCGAAAGAATGAATAATCAATTTTTATTTTTATTTTTAAAAAAAGGAATGAATGAATAATCTTTTTTTCTTTCAGGATTTTAGGAAGTTTTTATGATTGTTCTAATTAATACGATGAGTTATCTTAGTGTCGATGTAGACATTACCATGTTCACACACACACACATATAAGTTTTTTTTCAACAGTCAATATCATTCTCATTTTACTTTTATGCGATTGGCAATTATAAGTATAAATGATGAAACCTATTCTTTTGTTTTTTAATGAAATTAATAAAAGGTAAGAGGCAGTGTTGTACACCATCCTCGTCCGCGATATAAGTATGGATACAATGACTTTTAAGTTTTAAGGGACCAAAAAGAAGAAAAACGGGAATATGAATTCCGCATAATGCACTGGGTTGATGTTATCAAAGCATTTGGCAATATATATGGAAGGGTCATGCTTTTGTCCATGTCAAAAGTTTCGGTACAAAAATCTGAGCATTATATATGTACATTTTCGCTGGAGATTGACTTTGAAGTGTGCAATTATATGAAAGCGATGGTTGATAAATCTCGCAATACACATTGTTTCAAATTTCAATGGCTGTTCCTGAGCTTTGTATAAAATATTTCACAGTAGATTTGACTATGTCCGTGCAATAATTGTTGATTAGCATCAAATCAAAATTAATATCATCATTAGTTGGTTGGAAGTTTTTCCTTCACAAGTTGTTGGTTGAGACTTCAATTTGTTCTTCCACAAAGTACTAGCAAATTTTTTTATTCGTTCTTCTACAAAGTACCGTCAAAGTTTTTAATTTTAATTTAACATCGAATCAATAAAAAATTTAGAAGTACGTCATACTTTACTGAGAATAAATGAAGAAAATTATCAAAACAAGTTTTTGAGATTTATAAGTATGTCATAAGACTTATTTATAATAAATACTACTCCCGTATTAAGTAGAAAAAATTATTTATGAAAAGTTGAAAAGTCTATTATCACAATAAAAAGAGTAAATTACCCAAACAAGTTTTCGAAACTGTGTTTAGTAAAAATTGAATCTCAACACCTTAATAAATGAAAAAATATCTTACCATATATGTTAAGAGATTATTTATTATTATAAAATCTACTTGATGCAATTCAATTGAGTATCTCAATATTTTAAAGTACTTCTGATGATATAAAAAACACCCAGGCGTGACACATTTTACACGTCCAAATAGTTATAAACCTTATTAATGAACATATAATATTTACACATTCATTATAATGACAGCATAAATTTTAAAATTCAGTGAAGATTGAATAAAGAAAAACCGACATTAATATGTTAAAAGAAAATATTTTTTAACTTCAAAACATGATAATTAAGAATACCCAACAAAACATTAACTTTGCCATTAGAATTTACCGTCAGCAAATCTCTTTTTTTTTTTTTTAATGAAAATTCAAAAGGGTTTCACAATATTAACAATCACCTGGTAGGCAGTGAAAAAAAAAAATTTATATGGTCCCTGCATCCATATAAATATATACCAGTGACCCACAAATAATTAAAGTGAACTGTACAAGATTAAAAAACAAGATCGGTGAACTTGATAGGGTTGGAAGTGGAACCCACAAGCATGTGAAAGAGAGGTGGACTTTTTTGGATGGATAATAAGACGAAATGACTAGGAAGAAGTAGATTGAAAAGTAGAAGGTCCAAAAACAATGTCCTTATAATAATATATATATATATTTTTAATATGACATACATAATATTTGGCCCAACTGTCCTTGCCTCTTTCGGATAGCATTTCATTTTCTTGACTTTAAATACCTTCGTCCACACCTACTTGTATCCATATATATGTATATACATATATATTATATATCCTCACATGAATGTTTTTCAGGGACACGAATATATGCAGTAAATTTCATTCATGTCAACAAAAATGGTCTGATTTTTTTAAATTTGTCTTCTACCCAGTCATTCAACTTCATTAAAGGTCAAGTTTTTAATTATGCGGTATTAAATCTAGCGTGTTGAAAGTAATATATATTTGTATGTATCTACAAGGGGGTACTCTTAACTGGGGAGAATATAATTATTCTTATTATTTTTGAGGAAGGGAGAACATTATTATTGTTTGTGTCCGAAGAACATTTTACTGATATTTCTTCTGCTAGCTAGGAGCTGAAAAGGTGGCAAATTTGCTCAAAGTAGCAGCATGTGATATACTGATAATATGCATCTACTCAAAACTAGAAAAAGCTAGCTATCTCCTTCTAACTTCAAATCTCAAAAAGGGTCATTCTTGAACATTATGTTTATGGATTCTGCTTTGGTCACATGACAAAAACCAAAGATACCAATCCTAATTATGTCCTATGATGAACAAATAAGTAAATCCTATAACTTCACACACTGGCATCAATTATAAAGCGAACGTGATGCGCATACTTAACGTCGAAACTTTATAGATTTTATTTTATTTGCATCACAAATTTAATTTCCTTTTCAATACTTAAAAACGTAAGGCATGAATACTAATTTCATCAAATCTAAGAAAGACAGTTCAAACCAGCAACCAACTTTCCATCAGGACCATTACACAAGATATGCATACATTATGCAACAGCTTCCAAGAGCCAAACTCCGGCCTCCCAATGAGAACGAGTTTTCAGCTGCTACACACAAACACACAATCCATAAAAAAGACAGAAGCGCATCAAGATCAAAATTGTGCAAACTAGCAACAACAGCAGACACCGGCAAGCTAAACAGATTTCTTCATCATCATCATATCAGAAAAAGAAAAAAAAAAAAAAAAAAAGAGGCCTTTTTCAGTCCTTTCACTCTCTTCCGTTAGCCTGTCAGATATACCCTCCATTAAAATAAAAAGACGTGTCGACATGGAATTGGTTGATACACGTAAGGGGCTATACAGAGTCTAGACAGTGCCAAACCCTCAGCATTAAATGAAAGCAACACTCTCCCAACAGCTTCTGCATCCTCATTTAATGCTTCACACCCCACACAGTGCCACTTCCCAAAATAACATAACCTCTCGCATAATCACATTCAAATAACCATATCCAATCACTCACTCGCTTGCATCCCTTCATGTGTGAATTTTACATGCACCCCACCACAAGGCAGCTTGGACTTTGTAATATTGTAACATACCAATAACATCATTCACATTAGCTAAACATCATTCAATAACATCATATGATCATATTACACATTAGATGCCATATGAAAATCATAAGTTGATTCAAGTATTTTTTCTTACCAAAACTAAAGCATCATTTCCTAAGGAAGAATTAATAATGTAACAACTTGAAAATTCAAAAATAGGATTCAGGATTAAATTATATACTAGATGATCAAAAGACACTTTCAAAGCTTGTTTTTTTGGACACTTTGACTTTTCAACTACTTGAGCCAACTCAGGGGTCGACCTGAGTCAATACCCGAACCACCACCCTTGCCATGTGTTAAGAACAGAAAATAAGTTCCGAGTTGGTGACTCAGCTCCATCCTCACCACCCCGCAAGGAGTTTGTGCGCGCGGTTCGTTCTTGACTCAACACCCCCACCCAGCACACACAAAGCCTATTTTTTCCCTTTTTTTTTTCTTTTGGAACTCACACAACCAACCAATAGCTCTCTTTCTTCACACACAGACACACACCACAACCTTGTCTGTCAATTTTAACTACAACCATGCACAAAAGAAGAAAGAAAGGAGAAAAAAAAAAAACCTCTCATGTCATTTGTGAAACGTTAAAAAAAAAAAAAAGAAAAAAAGCTAACTTCCATGATCAGGTGATATGAAGCCACGTCAGCTCTCACATTGAAGGGCGGCCTTGATCTTCTGAACGGTGCAGGAGATGAGGTTGTTGACGGTCTCCACCGACTCTACCGTGAGCTTGGCTGTAGGGAGACTATTCACCAAGATTTGAAAAGCCACTGTTAGGAGGGACCCACCCACTCTAGGCGTGACTCCGTTACCTCCACATCCACCGTTACCGTTTGTAGGACCGCCGTTAGCTCCGGGCCCACGCGAGCCTGTACCGTCCGGTACAATGGCGAAACCCGACGGCAGGAGAGCCACGTAGGCTGAATCACCACCGTTCATCACCACGTGCATGGCCGGAATGTCAACGGGCGCGTAGACCACAAGCGAGCCAGCCGCGTCTATGCACGTCTCTTGAAGTATCAACATACTGCTCTGATTGGCGTTGATAGCCTGCAACATGCAAACACAAATTGTCAAACCCTCTTTTTCCACACAAATTTACATGAACTGCCATTTTAACCAATTTTAATGTGCCAGTGGTGAAAATCTTAACCATCGTATAGATGGCTGAGTCAAACCCTGTTTGAAATAAAAAAAAATACACACCAGTCCATCAAAAACGACGAGGTCAGAACTATTGACGAAAGGTTACAGTCGTCGTATTATTTTGACTTTTTGAAGCTAACAAAAGAAATAGCTGTTGTTATTATCATCTGTGCCACGAACTGTCGTTATAGATACTTCCAATTTACAAACTATGTCCTTTGCTTTCAAACTATAACCCTTCATTTTTTTTATCTTTACAAGACAACCTAATTGACTTTAATGTCAAGGATGCATGTGTCATTTCGTCATATCAAAATCACTTACTCATTTTTAACAAATATAGCAATAATGTCTATATAGAGAAAAAAAAAGAGAGAGCGATGATTTACACTGGCGCGGAGGAGGGAGACGCAGTTGCCGTGGTCTTGGCCTTTGGCGATGTGGGCCATCTCTTGCATGGGGCCACCGTTGGAGAGTATGTCCCACTCGCTTCTGAGGCGCTCGTCGCGTAGAAAGTCGAAGAGTCTCTGGGGAGAGACGGGGAGCCAGACGGAGGTGGCGGCGCTCAAAACAATGCCCGGCGGCTCACCAGGATCGTCGACGCTCTTCCTCGTCATGACCCTGACGTCCTCGTCCACGTTGCCGGCATTGAGCTTGTTCCATTTGTGGACTGTCGATGCACACACCCCTGCGCAGAAGTTGTCTGTCATTCTTTGCGCTAGCTTCAACATGCTTCTTCGACCACTCGCTGTTATTGCTACAATTATAGTCCAACATTTTACAACATCAATATCGAGTTTTTATAATAATACAAAAAATATATATATACATTTATGTAATATGTTAACATAATATTTTTTATTATATATACCAGTGTGATCTCTGGCGGAGACGGTGGATGACATGAGAATGGCGAGACATTCACATTGACGTTGAAGGGTGGCGACCCACCGTTGAGCACCGAAGCCCATGCCGGATATTATTAATGTTTTGTAAAGTTGGTGGACTTGGCTCTCATCATATTCTGCATGTTCAACCCATGTAACCTGCAATATTTAAAAAAGAAAAAGAAAATTAATTACTATAAACTAAAATATGAATTTTTTTTCAATGATAAATGAAAATAAATTTAAAATTAGGTCAAAAAAATGAAAGTAAATCTAATAATTTTTTGTTTATTATTTTAGTAGATAAATATCATGGAAGAAAACTATCAGTCAAACTTAGTATGGAATTTAATATTTGTTAACGTTTTCCTTTATATTATTTGATTATCGTTTTAAAATTTGGAATATAAAACTACGTGATTTAGAAACGATTTAGGAATTAAAAAAAATAAGAGACAAATCTCGCAAAAGTCTTAAGATTGGGCTCAATAAAAAGAATTGTTATTAGATACTCTTCCTTATAAGATGGCATAAAATATTGGTTTGAGAAAGTCTAGCAAGATTTGAAGGAACAAAGGTACAACGTGGAAGCTGACATCGAGATGTGTACTAGTGTTGAGTGAAGCTTAGCTTAGATACTCGTGCATATATATGAATGAAAACAAGATAGGCCAGTCTTGGAATTTGACTAGAGAGGTCCTTAATTTAAGTAGAAAAATAGAGACATCATGGGGCTGGAACCAGGTCACACATAATTTATAATATATCGTTTAAATATATAAAGATAAAAATATATTATTATTATAATTAGCCAAGATAAACGAGACGGGCATCAAAGATTGGAATAGAAACATCAAATGTGTAATTTATTCAACCAAAGTTTTGACGATTCCTGTGCATATGAAATTAATGTGTTCAAGGCACAAAAATTAGGGTAATAGAGACTTCTATTCAATAAAATAGTGTGGTGACCTCGATTTTGTGGTGTACTATAACAATATTATAATAGGATTAAGCAAACCCAGTCGTTGAAACTAGAAACGTTTTCAAGTTAGAATATGATATTTGATTATCATACACAAGAAGAAGCATCAAGGTAAATAAAATATTAGTTTAAGAGGTTCACTAGAGACTGACAGTGTGGGGGATACAGTGAGTAATCACTAGACAAACAAAATTCTTTGATGCATGAGCTCCCTCTAAAAATGGATTGGGAGTGCAAATTCCCATGATTTTTTGACCTAGTGTTTTCCCCAGAAATTAAATGTTTCTCAACTAAGCTCCAATGTTGCAGTTAGTTCAACAAACTTCATTAAAGACTACTAAGAGAGCTTTATTAATGGAGGTCTACCTTTTATAAAAAAAGAAAAAAAGCACAATAAATGCAACCAAAAGAAGTAAAAAGTGATATTAATTTACCTTAGAGTAACCATTAGGCATGTCTTGTACTACACAGCCTGAAGGAAGCCTCCTGCAGTTAACAAATGTGGATGCACCAGGAGTTTCTCGGATAGTATCGATAGAAACATCAACCACAGCCCAAACACCCTCTGCGTGTTGCTTGCAGAAGCGCAGGAAATTGACCTCTCGAACAGGTACTAACGGTGACAGTACTTGAAGCTCAGCATGCATCTGAAAAAACCAAGTTAAAAAAAAAAAAACAAAAAGAAAGAAAGAAAGAAAGAAATGTATCAATGTTATGATGATGATGAGTTGTGATGAGACTGAAATGGGTACTAGTTTATGTCAGAAAAAAATTAATGAAAACCTACCAGCTGAAGTGCACCATTTCTAGTTCCACCCATGCCACTTGATATCACATCGGTAGTTGAAGTTCTAGCTATCATACAAGGAAACATCTCTGCCCATCGATTCTATGAAATAATAATTGCAAACCAAGTGTTAATTGTTGATGTATATTTAGACAAAAAAAAAATACAAATTAGATTCCTAAAGTGAAACAAAAAATATGCTTACTGGGTCCATCAAAGTCTCAACAAGAGCTAAACTGTTGATGATGACCATGCCAGTCTCTCTAGAGGCTTCAGTGACGAAGCCATTATCTTTCATACCAATGCAAGGAGTGAAATTTCTCGTGTACTCATCATGATTCAACACTTCTCTACCTCCTTCGAAGTTTCTGATCCAAAGGGGCTCATCAGTCTGAGCCAGCTTGACCAGTTCGTCCATAGCAGCCAAAGCTAGCTCCAGAAACATTGTCCTCTCGATCGATCTATCGAGGCCAGTCACACCAGCAGCCGATCTATTTGGGGCCATAGCTGACAAAGCGCTAGAAATCCCACCACCTCCAAAATCAGGTCCCAGAGGCAATGTTGTGGTCACGGTGCTTAGACCACCAAAGCCGTTGCTGCCAACCGCAAGTTCAAGACTGGAATTTGGCAGTGCAGGAGGCACCGAATTAGCCAGCGAAGAGATGGGTCGACCCAGAAACTTGCCCGCGAGAGCACAAACCCGATCCAACTCATCCTTCAAACGAGCATTCTCGATCCTCAAGTGTTGCTCCTCAAGAGAGATGTCACCAATAATTGCAGGACCACCACAGTTGGTGCATATTGGGTTCCTCATTGCATCTCTAATCGACATGTTCTCCGCTCGAAGCTTGTCGTTCTCTTGCCTGAGCAACGAGTTCTCGTGACGTTCAAGTTGAGTCTGGTTCAAACAAACACCAAAATTTTAAACAAATCAAACCCAACGTGAACACACACACACAAAAAAAAAAAAAAAAACTGTTGTTAGAGTGAATTAAACACCTTCATTTGAGTACGGCGATTTTGAAACCAGAACTTGACTTGTCTGGTTTCCAAGCTAAGTCTTTTACTAAGCTCCAGTCTTTGTTTCTCATCAGGATGAGGACACTCCTTGAACAGACTAAAAAAACCAGAATCAAAACGAAACAGAGAATTATATTAGGAAAAAAAAAAAAAGACAAACAAAAAGATTATTGTACTGTATTTATTTTCCTAGTGTAACGGTAACGGGAACAAATAATCTTGAAAGATGACATCAATCATACGCTTCAAGTTCTTGGATTTGCTGAGGTGTGTGTCGGTGGTATCTTTTCTTTCTGGGAGGGTTGTCGGCAGCGTCTTGATCGTCACCAGAAGCTCCATCCATGTTATCACTTCCAGATCTGCTTTCATGCTCTTCGTCTCTGCTCCTTCTACCAATACCTCCCTCAAAATTCTCGCTCATTCTTGGAATATCACCTTGATTGTCGATATTGGGTTGTTGCTACAAAAACCATCATCACAGAGACCAAACCCAGATCAGTTATTATTATTTTTTTTTTCAAAATACAAGGGCACACTAAGACAGTTTTAAGAGAAAAAGAGAGAGAGAGAGAGAGAGAGAGATATATAGAGAGACTGAGAGAGAGTGGGTGTTTTAGTTTACAAGAGCGAGAGAGAGGCCTGGAGAGTTGAACATGGATTTGGTGAGAGAAGGAGAGACAAGGCGAGGCTGAGCGAGAGCACTGGTGGGCATATTGTTACTGTAAGGAATGTCAGCGACGATTCTTGCACCGCCACCACCAGGACTATTATTGTCAAGAAAACCTCCAAAACTCATCAAAAACGCGTCCTTTTTTTATCTTCTCTTTTTTATGTTATGTTCACAGCCACTTATCACTCCCTTCTTCTTCTCTACAAAATTTACAAACTTTACTCTTGTAGGCAAATCAAAATCAAACTGGGTAAAAAATCTCAGACAGACGGAGAAATTGAAACCCAAAACCCAAAAAAGAGAAAGCGAAGAGAGGCAGAGGAGACAGAAGGAGGAAAACCCAAATGTCTCCAACTCCCTCTCCACAGAAAAGAGAAGAGTGTTCTCTCTAGAGAGAAAGAAAGAGAAAGAAGGCAAGCCACAAAGCCTTTTGTTTTTCTGTCTTTGTTACCGCTTAGCTCCTCCTTCTCTAACTCTCTCTCTCTCTATTTGCGACTCTTAAAGCTTTCTCGCTCTAGCTATAGCTTCTAGGTCTGCCAAAACCGCGCAAGTAGGCCTCAAATCCGGCTGTCGAAACTGAAAAAAAGAAAAGGGAAACCCTAGTTGGGCAAAGTGTTATTATCTCGTTCTCTGCATGCTTGCTTGACTATATATCACTACAATAAAAAAAGGGGGTGCGAGAGAGAGAGCGCGCTTGGATGAGAAGAAAGAAAGACAGAAATAAAACAATAAAAATTAAAAAAAGAAAAAGAAAAAAGAGTGAGATAGTGAGAGAGAAAACGAAAGGCTTCTTCAAGGATTTGCAGAGAGAGAAGAAACGAAAAAGCAAAAAAAAAAAACGCAAAGCGAGAGAAAGCAAAACAAAAAGGTTTGAAGATGATAAAACGCAATATGTGGACTCTTCGAAGCCTTACAAATACATACCACCAAAAAGAGTTGGTTGACTCTCTTTCCCTCTTCTCTCTTTCTCTCTCTTTCTAAACTTTTAAGAAATTAAAGATAAAAAAGAGGTCTGTTATTGACAGCCATGTGAAAAATCTAAGAACCTTTTTAACTTCTTTTAGAGCAGCTGTGAGTTAAAAAAAGAAGTTACTCAGACAGGGATCTCAGAACTACAGATTCATTGCTCTTTTCTTGTCTTCCAAACTTAAAATATATAATATAAAAGAAAAAACTTTTAAAGAAAAGAAAAAACATTGGGATCTGATATACCAAACAAAAGATTTTATGGGCCAAAAAAAAACAAATTAGGGTTTTTTGGGTTGGCTGGCCACACTGTTTGGTCAATGGCCTTTTTGAATCTTTTAAAAGTGTAAAAACTGAAAACTACTTACCTGTAAGATATGTGAATTGCAGACTATGATTTGGGTGAGGGCCAACCACCACTGTGTTGATAATTCACTGAGGAGAAATCCACAGTGGGTTTGTGAAATATATATATATATTATTTTGATTGACTTTGGGCTGTGAAAGATTGATGGAAGTGTTTAATTAATTGATTATGGGAATAAATTATGAATGCCCTTTTTCTGCTGTATAAGATTTCCTAAAGGGTTGCGAATTGGAAAGTACAGTAATGGAATCAATAATTTGTCTTATTGCCAAGATTAGGTTTCTTATTTTGGTTCATTATAGGAAATTAATAAAAGATTATAAAATAATTAAAGTAACATAATAAAATTAAGAGACAATCCAGTGGCGCAATCTTGGTCAAATCTCGTCAAATTATACTTTCCATTTTTGATTTATTTTGCTTAACAACTCATGTTTAACAAAAGAGTTTGATTGACTTATTAGTTTGTGAAGTTAATCATCGACAATAAATTTTGGATTGATTATAAAAGAGGTTATCGAATAATTTTCAATAATTGTTATTTATAAGTAACCTTAGTTAACTAGCAAGATAATCAAATTCTTATCAAAATTACACTATTTTTTTGAATATATTACTCACCATTCACACTTTTATTTTGGTTTTCTAAATTGAACATTAATAACGATTTTGAAGGAAAAATTTATATATATATTAAAGCTGGTTAAGTACAAGAAAAATGAGCTAGTAAATAACAACATTCTTCATTTACATTCAAGATTAATGACTGTAATTTTGGTCGGTTCACAACCCCAAAACTTCAAGTTACTTAGGGTTCATAATTAGAGGATTTTTGTGAGGAAATAACGCCTGAAATGTATCGAGAATCAATGAGATTTTCAATATATTCAAACTTACTTTGGCAGTCCTTACCATTATGAACATATGTAATTTAACTTGAATTCTTATTTATGGTGTCAGTTTAATTTCCACAACCCCCACGCAGACAAAATCAAAGAAACCTTTTAATTATAACATTCTAAATTAATCACAATGTAAAAAAACAGTAATCCACAGCAAAATTAATAAAATTATAGCTGCAATTTCCTTCAATTTTACCTTATAATTGCTGTCCTATCTCATTCTGTAGTATTAATTGTCTTTGCTCATTATGATGTAGCAAATACTTGTAATTATTTAGTCAACAATCGGTGTAGTAAAAACTTAAAATAATGATTACACAATTAACTACCTTTATTAAAAGCTCGAAAATTATTGAGAATGCCTTGATAGATTAATATTCTCATCTTAATGCTGGAAATGGAATTAATTTAATTTGAATGCAACAACTCTATATATTTTTAGTACAGTGTTAAGGTAACAACTTTAAAGAGGAATTGAATCTTTGTAACAAGATTGATTAGCTAAATACATCATTAACACAAACGAAATATATCTTTAACTATTTTAGTGTGATGGATAAGATGAACTTAAATTAATTGTCAAATAACTTTTATTAAAACATTCAATGATGATTATGATCATAAGAAAACTAATAATACTCAAAACAACATAAATGGAGATGTTACGTCATAGCAAATTATATTTCAAAGTTTTTTTTTCAAACATTTCATTTTTGAGCTTAAAGCATGACCCAACGATGAAATATAAATGAGAAATGAGTTATACATTCAAACAAACAGTATTCAATAAAAGATGTTTTTATCTTCTACTTATCATTTTAGAAAGAACAAAACAAGTAAATTAACATGTTTTCAATTGTAATTTTACAACAAAAAATTATTCCACCAGAGTGTGACCAAGCACTTCGTGGGTTAAATCAAAACTTTGCCGACAGCATAAGAAAAATTTTGTATAGAAAAAGAAAAAAAAAATGGATCCAGGAAATCGAAGGAACCTTGAATGCTACAATATAAATGAACAAAAACAATACCCCACCACTAAAACTATATTTTACCAACTAATAAGAAGTTATTATCCCACTTAAATGCATCAAAATCAGTCTGAAAATCCAGTCTCCTCCACCTTTTTTTTCTTTCTTCTACTCTACTCTTGCTTCAGTTGAAGACAATGTTATTAAATGCGATTATAGACACTAAACAAAACTAATGTTACTATATACGTATCTCTAGAAATTAATATCATATCGATACGTGTTTTTTTCTTTTCTTTTTTTGACAAAGTCCAAACTTAATGTAACTATGTCTAAGTGAAGTACTTAAATGCTAAATACTTGATATAGAACTTTTTTTTTTTTTTTCCATCCATTATGTAGGAAAAATATGGATGCTATTATGTGAATTGATGATAAATTTTACGAGTTCTAATACAAGTTCGGTAAGTGAAACTTAAACGTAAGTTCGAGAACATTCGGATTTCTAAATAATTTAGACTTGCATTAGATATATACCATTATACGGATATACCTTAATAACAATTTAAAGTAAAGCAGTTGGTGACTTAGATTCATTAGTCATGATGGATGATATCATGATGAATACAGGAGCAGAGATGGGGATTGAATCACAGCCCATCATCAGCTGATTATTCAGAGAGCTGAGATAGATATATGCTTCACAGTTTGCTGTTGTACCTGTACTCTTGATGAACCTCGATAGACAATCTGTGTTAAGACGGGCACATGCTATGTCTCTGCCGACAGCAAAATTTGAGCATTAAACCAAGCTATTCCAGTCAAGTTACATTTCGTTTTCTTCTATTTTTTTTTGAATATGTCATGGGAGGAGAATGGTACAACATAATTTCGTGGAAAACAATGTTCTCTTTCAGCTAGTCTCTTCCACTTTTCTTCCCTCAAAATGCCAACATTTCAAAGAGAAGGTGTAGCTTTCTATTCTACTTAACACTCTCGTATTAGGTATTTGTTCTAATCAAATACTACCCGGTCCACATTTGATGATTATTAAGAAAATAAATTGTTTTGAAAACCGAAGAAAACGTTTGATATTGTATCCTGGTCAATTTCACATGTAACTAATAAGAGTTTCTTAGACATAGAATATCGTATTTACAATCATGTTTCAAATATTGGTTTTATAACATCAAGTATTTATTTATGAATATCTCAATTATAATGTCAAGATTTTCTTACGTTATATAATCAGTTATTTAAATTATGAAAAATTATGCAGTCAATAAGGTAAAAGATATATACTTGAAGACGATGAGACTAGCTTATTCTTAATTAAACTCATAACTAGCTAATTTAGGACTCTAAGAAGAGGAAAGAAAAAAAAAAAAAACAGTGAAGCGAACCCTAGAACGTGAGTGAAAAAAATAAGAGAGGGAGAGGGGAATGGAGGTGGTGGTGGGTGGGAGTAGTGTTGGCATAGACAGACCCACATCTAGAACCCCACAGCCCACATGACCTTTCACTCTCAATAGGTTGTATATCGTAAATATGAGTAAGTGCCCCGTAAATTCTTAAATTTTGATTGTCAATCTATCCATCCATCAAAACAAATTCAATTCCACGAGTCCAGGTAGAGAGAGACAGAGACATAGAATTCAAGACCCATCACCAGCTTTGCTTTTTGCCGTTGCATTTATGCCATCCCCGTTTTTCCAGCACATCGCCTCTCTGTTTACATTCAACTCTTTGCTTTGATTGTTCTTCATCCCCACCCACCTCCTCTTTTTTCTTTTATAGAATACGTCCTCTTTTTCGATATCATAATCTATTCATTCTTGTGTAAATAGATATAGATTTATTTTTACCTTATTACAAATCAAAATTCTACACAAGAAATTATAAAAACCCCGCACTAGTAATTTATATCTAGAGTTCTTTATATGCATATTACTCTTTCGATATCAATTTTATGGTCTATTCCCTTTCTGCACACAAAACACCCCATCTCTAGACTGAATTGTTTGACTCGTAGTTTAATTTGCACATCAACATATACACCAGTATCTAATTTGTATAACAAAATAAATCCTGGCAGTCACACTCGCATCCATCAACTCCACCTAAAATTTGTGTGCAGCCTCCAATTCCAGTTGATTAATGTCACACTTTGCTCTTAATTTTGGACCCAAATTACTGTTTGGGCTATACAGGAAATCCATGTTAACCCATTAGAAGCTGATCGACAGCAGTACAATAAGCGGACCTTAAGATGGTCACAAACGTAATGAGCCGGCGGGACTTGGCGGCCTCATTAGTTTGTCTTATTTAAATGAATGAAAAAAGTTTTCTTTTTTATGCAGACGATGAAAGAAATTTTGATATCAGGAAAAGTAATATCAACAAAATTATGAATTGGAACATTATTTATTTATTTATAAGATTGAAGCGAAAGGTTAATGACTGGTAATAAAGATAGGATCATAATTCATAGGAGGTTAGATAATTAATAAAAAAAAAAGAAGTACAAAACAATAAAGGAAATACACGTGAAAACAGAGGCAGAGGGACCACAGAGACAGTTGTCAGCTACATGTTACAGGGGAGCATGCAACACGGTACACGGGTTTTGTTGCCTGCAATGTATCAGGCAACCATTCACTAAGGTCAGCGCATATCACACTCACGTCCTTCTACTATTGACTCTTTGCGGGGCCCCGCTGCCCTACCCAAATACCCAAAAATTAATAAAATAAAATAAAATTTAAATTTCTTACAAACTCTACCGAATTTCAGGATATCTAAGTTATGTTGAAGAGAAATTAATTGTCAAACTCGTGAAGTTGAAGTTGAAAAAGCAAAATGTAACATCCATAAAATTAATATGATTTTTGTGAATCATAAATTTAGTATCCTACAAATAAAGACACTGCCAGATGGTTCTATCTAAAAACATCGATACTACATAATCCTAAATCTATCTTTCAAAAAGTATTCATCATCTCAATATTTTGGGGATCAAAGGATGTGATATAAATAATTTATCGTTGCACATTATGCAACATGCACGTGATAATTGTCTAAATCATTTGTCATATAGTTTAAGCAGAATTATCGACAAAAAGAAAAAAAAAAATTATGTTATAGTCTTTTAACCAAAAATAGGCAAATATTGAAGTCGAACGAAAAACAAGTCTAGTGATTTCCACCAACTGCCATATTAAAATGCATCTGAGTAAGAATGCTAAGAAATGGCAACAGTCAAAATCGAGATCAGATTTTAATTCAAGCAGAACATGCTGCACGCAATGCAACCGTGACATACAGATACTATATTTCCACAGGGCCGGCCCAATCATAAAAAGCCCATTTTAGAAAAAAACAAGAAATTCTCAGAGAACATCCAACGTCGAATTTCTCCAGAATCATTAAAAAAATTCCTGTATTCACAAAATGATAAACCCGATTCTTCTTTTATTTATAGTTTAAATATTGTTATAACTCCAAAAGCATCCCATCAAATGAAGGTCTCATCAATGATTCAAAGACTATAATATTGCTAACCATAGAATCAGACAGATGTGTATACTGTATAGTAATATTTTATAATGATCATCTTCATATGAAAACCTTCGGGGCCAACAAAGAGCAATGTTAGCAGCTAGCGCACAAAATTGCTCCATGTTGAGCAAGATTAACACAAAAGAACATAATAAATGTGTATACAAAAGGGTGACAATGTTGTCAAAATAGTCGTGCTAGTAGAAGACAAACATGATCAAGTTACATGGAATCTTTTAAATTAACTTAAAACTATCATTGGCACTGATACGTGTATGCTTACATACAACTGCACAATGTTTTTCTTTTCTGCTTTCACCCAATTCTAAGCCTACTGTTTCTCAATATAAATATAGAAACAAAATGAGGCATAAGATAACTGCACCGTTTGATGCAATGAAGACGACATATGGGCTTCAAATAAGAACCAAAAAGATGAGAAACGAAATATACCTACATTACAAAAAATAATAAGTGTTTTAGTGAGATGATGCTGAAGATAACTTCCAAAAGATTTTGGTTGCAACGAGAATTTTCTCTCTCCCATGTGATTCAGGTTCTTTGTCATATATAACAGCCGTCCACCTTACAGCGCTTACCATGCGACTCAGTTTTTCAATAACTTCTGGAGTATCTCGAATCACCACTGTTCCTTCTGGCCGCAATATTCGATCTATCTCCACCATCAGATCCACCATGTGACACCTGCAGGAGAACCAAAAACAGTGATGTTGGGTAATGTCAATAGCGGACTAAGCACTTTCTCTAATGCAAGAAGAAACAATAAAATCATACAAAACTAGGGTGAGTGGATACAACAATCAGATGCCTTGTAGAAATGGAACCATGAATAGCAACAATTTGAAAACATGAAAAACAGTTTCGACAGATGCTTTTTACAATTTATGAGATGCATAAGCACAAAGGTCTACCGTTTTAAAACAAGGAATTGATGACTTTATAAATTGCACCACTAGGTGCACACTTGTTTGTCCATTTGACCATTCAGATTCATTTTTGTCACGCAAGTCAGTCAAGTCAAGGTTACCATAACCAAAAACATGAATGTTGTCAAGTTATCATGATACACAGGTTCTCACTCTAATGAAAAATGAAAATTATAGGCTGCCAATGTCCACGGAGAGAGATAATCTGTGATTAAGACAATTAATTAGTGATTACTGGCACTATCATTTTCATTTGTGATGCACACTTTAATTAGTAATACTTTAGCTGAGCTACTAGGCAATTAATTAAACAAAAACATGACTGAATCCTAAATGCCCAAAGGCACGTTGCTCTTTGACAGAGAAGAGGGGACTGAAGAATGAGACAGAGAGGGAGGATTAAGTATCACTTAAACATGTTCTGCCATACATCATGAAACCAGCATTCCTTCGTCAGAAGAATTTATAAAAGCAAAAAGGTGAAACTTTCTACTCATAAAAATAATGGTAATGATGTGTGGGGCATAATGCAACGAATTCTGCACAAAAAAGCAGAATATATATATATTTAAAAAAATCAACAATAACTGTATTTCCGTCAAACAAATATAAGTGAACTAGCAAAAAGGTTGTATTATAGCAGTTGCCTTATATATGATATAAATCATTTGAGCAACTAGGGAATTTCTCCACATAACCAAAACAAGGGGGAAGAAGAAACTATTCAAATTGTTATACAATATAAAAATTCTCACATGTATCAAGAAAAGAAACATCAGAGAGGATAATCTCAAAGAATAAGGTTGTAGATCATATATACCTTTTCTTCTTTGAGCTTGGATCTTTTATCAGTGATTCAATACCAGCTACATGTATAAGGTCATAAGTTCGTGGATAAGTTGAGAAAGGCTCACACCTATTGACATCAGGTTAAAAAAAAAGAAAAAAAAAAAACACATTAGCTAAAGAAAACTACAGTCCAAGGAGCTAATACATTTCCGCATAAGAATGTGAGCGCCTAATCCAGGTTATGATACAGCAGAAAACCAGAAAACACGCAACTGGAAAGGATTTAAGAGCACAATAATAATAACACACAGTTCTAGTTGCAATCCAGAAAAAATTTAACTAAGAGACTGTTTCATCAAAGTGATTTCAATGCTTCATCGTAAAGTTGTAACCTTGCCACAGGAGATCCAATAGCCAAAGCAAGTTTTCTGCAAGCTAAAAGGACGTGCAATTGGGATTGCTATATGGAGAAAAAGTTGGCTTTAGATATATGTTAACACAGTAGGAGACTTTACCATCTGTAAAAGACCCTAATTTAATCTAATTAAACTACTACTTAAGCAAGTGCCAGGAAGATAACAGAAATAAGTGGCTTGGGAGATAAATTTGACTATAACCATTAAATAACTTTCCAGGATAAACAGGAAAATGTTAAATTGACTCACCAATCATGGTAGACTCCAATAAGGCCTCTGTCATATATGACATCGAGAGTTAATGGTTTGCGAGCAGGAATAACATTCATCACCCACACAGGATCAGATACAAGCGCTGCTGCAAAACTTCCAAAAAATGCATTCATGTCCATGACATTGCGTATCTCTGGAGTTCCTAGCTTCAGGTTCAAAGATTTCTTATAGTATGCAACCCTTCTAGCCCATCGCCTTGTGTCAGCCTCAAACACGTCAAACCCACTTCTCAAGGCCATGGCCCTTGCAGGAGGTTTAGTTAGCCGCTCTGGCCACTTGGGGATTGTCCCAACAGCCAATTCTCCTGTCACTGAAGAAGTCCCACTCAAACATTTCTTTAATTTGAAATACCTGCAAATTAAATACATAGGTTTACAATTTCAGTGGAGAAATAATCAGCTTTTTAACTGCTCAGAGCACAGTGATAATATGATGGTCAATTTCAACCAAAATTATCTAAATGCAACTATAGCATTAGCTTGATATGAAACCAAAATAGAAAGAAAACATAAGAACAATCAGCTTAAGGCCTCCACTTCCACATAAGCCTTACAGAAGTTTTAAGAAACCAGACATGCACTCAATAGGCAATTACCATGCAACGTTGGGGTCATCTGATTCATCACACAATTCAATACCAAATTCATTTTGGTCAGGCAGACATGATTCTCCAACAGGCTTTTTCCAGATGACAGTGTTTCCGTCAACGGCAATTAACTCATAACACAAAACTTTTGCCACAGCCTGGAGGTCTGCCCACTCCTTGTCTTGTTTAGGCCACTGCACAGGAGGACCTGAGATGACTAGGTATCCTCCAGTCCGAAGTAACCGATCAACTTCAATGAAATAAGTTGCATCTGCAAAGCCAGAGTTTCCATGTAAAACCGCAGCATAAAACAGGAAGCAGCAGAGATGATAAAATAGAATCCATACAGCACTGAGAACTCACTATAAGCTGTAAAAGGGATCAAACATCGAGAGCAGTGAACAAAGTCAAATGAGAAAGCAGGAAACGGGAGTCTGCGAGTGCCCAGCATAGCAACAAATGTTGGTATCCCTCTCTCAAGCGCAAACTGTATCTGCGCTTTATGCGAATCCCTAGGAGCAAATGATACTGTCAAAATGTCCTCAGCCAACATAGACCCGCCAAAACTCGCAACCTGCAAAAAGACCAAAATTCAGGATCCTCAAACAGTAAAACAGCCCACTAAAAAAAAAAAAAAAAAAAAACTAAAACAGAGAATAAAAACAAACACACAGACTCCTACCCCGCATCCCATATCAAGACCAGTCCTCAGAGTCCCACCACTTATAGGAATATACTGTTTCAGTTTTTCGATATACTTATCCGCTCCTTCCGTGAACATCGTGCCACCACCCGGAAAAGTGAAATACAGGCCACTCTCTTTCATCCATCCCTGGTGACCTTTCCTGTCTGCAATTTTGTTATACGGCATGTTGGAGTGCCATATCTACAATGACACACAATCAAATCTTTTAGAAACAATAACAAATCAACAATTTTCAATGTCACACTCATTCTATCTCTAAACATAAAATCTTTGTAATCAAACAAATATTCTAATCACAGTGAGTAAACAAAGATCCACCAAACTGTCATCAAAAGCAATGCTAGAATAATATTACAATAATTCTCGCTAACTCAATACAAATAAATCAAAAACTAGCTCGATCTCTACTTGAAGAAACCTTGTTTTAAAAAAAAAAAAAAAAGAAAGGAAGAAAACGACGTTGTATTGGTACCTTGCCCAAGCTCTCAGGCCAGCGAACAGGAATCTTGTAACCGGCAGGTGGAGGGATGAGACAGAGCGGGGTCTCGTCGGGCAGCGGGCAGTGTCTTTCACGGTAAAAGTTCATTTCTCTGCTGAGCTGGCTGTTGCGTCTCGGATCCTCGCAGGGCATGTGGTCCACGGAGTCCGCAGGACAGGCGTCGATAGGCTGGTGGTGGTGTCCGGACTCGATCAGAGCCACCAGCCGCTGGCGCTGCCGCGGATCGGGCGCCGACAGCAGCAGCGTCTGGCGGCCGGAGGCGGCGAGGGAGTCACCGAGTGGAGTGAAGACCATGAGGAAGAAGATGAAGACCAGCCCGAAGAAGGCGGCGGAGACGACGTCCAGAAGCTTCCATTGGCGGGAGTTCCGCTTCGATGCAGGTAAGTTGAGATGCCCCATTCGGATCTGATTTGGTTTAATTCGATTCAACAAATAACATTCGAAATGCTGTGTCTAGGGCTTCGTTTAGATAACTGGAAGTTTGGATTGTGTAGTTGTCTTGTACAGTGGACTTTTCTCGGTGGGTGTCTTGGTTTGGTTTGGTTTGGTTTGAGTTCGAGAGAGTGGAGTGTGCCAGTGCGTTTGTGTCGAATGTTGTAACACAGCAGATTCGACATTGGGAGTGGGTCATGACGGTGAGTTTTTAATCTATCTAGTAAAATTTTATAGTTTTCGAGGACAAAAAAGTCCAACCGGGATAACGAAAATATATATCCGTTTAGAATTGGAGATGGGGTTGAGAACAAAAAACAGGAAAATAGGATCAACAATACTTAGAATAATTAATAGAAGATATAAAGACAGGAGAATATCGTAGGTCTTTACTTGAAAGAAGAAGGAGAAGCATTGAATGAATTGAATATAATTTATGGAGAGGTAGACTTACCGTTAGATAAAAAATTGATCTAATCTAAAGAAGATTTTATACCACAAAAGTTTTATAATATATGAACTTTAAAAAGTTAAAGAGTATTTAGATCTAAAATTTTATGAATATAGAAGAGTTAAAAGTGAATTTATAAAATAAGTTTAAATTTTATTGTAATACAGATCACCTACATAACCAATGTTAGCATATTCCTCATACTGGTAATAGTTAAAAAAAAATTATAGTAAATCTTATAATAAATTTAGGACAAAATCTAAAAGAAAATAAGGAATACATTAGTAAAAATTTTGCTAACCTAGAAAGTCATTTGGAAAACAGTAAAATCAACAGGCTAGAGAAGAATTTAGATCACTTATAAGAGATCTTATGTGAATTCAATAACCAAGTTAAAAGGTTTCCACATAAAAAAAAAAAAAAATGGAATTAATAAACTTAATCGACATTAAGACCCCTAATCTTGTAGAAATAGAAATTAGAAGATTAATAGACAATTTGCATCTAGAAATAAAAGACATTAAAGATGCACAAAAAAGTTTACAAAAACAATTAGACGCAATTAAAATGTTCGTTAGTAAATAAATAATTTTCTATAATCAACTCTAGATGAATTAGCCCAAAAAATACCCGATAAGATACCTATAGGATTAAGTAATAAACAATTCCATATATATAGTAACAATATTCTTCAAGGCCAAACTAATACAATTATCAAATTATTGCTAGAAACATTTAATAGATTAGTATTACCAGAAGAATAGATACATAATATTGGAGAAGATAAAAAGAGAATAGAAAGAAGAATAAGTGAATAAGAGCATAAAAGAACAATTTCTCAAAAACCTAGAACAGTAGAAATTGAAGATATCCTAGGACCAAAAGCAATAATAGGACATGGAACTAGGAAGAAGGTATAGCGGAGAACAAATTATCTGTTTATTAAATAATAAATAGATTATTTGTTTATTAATTTAATTTAATTTATTTATTACAGGATTGATGATCTAAACAGTAAATCGAGGAAGCTGGAGTCTAGATTTAATGTGTGACAAGTACACGAGTTTGGGTTTAAGTATTCATAATTCTGGTACCGACAAAGGGACTTACTGTTCCCAGACCCCAGTAGAGATACGGTTAGTACGAAACGAAGGTCATTCAAGGGGATCTGAGAATGTAGTATCTGGATTTTACTTATAAATGGGTCGTCTTAGATGCACAATTGTTTATTTTGTGTTTAGATTGGATCACTGGATCGGTACAAATTATATAATAATCCTCTCCCCGTTTCGATTAAATGATTCTGTTATCTTCCTTTTAAACTGTATCGCCGGGTCACAGAAATTATAATAAATTTTCACAAGTTGAGTTGTTTTACACTTGTATCTGAATGCTGTGCAACCACGGGTGCATCAATTTAGATTTCGCTCCTCCGCAACTGCTGCTAATCACATTACTTTCTAGCTTGAAAATTGCTGCTTAAATTGCATCCTCGACCACATCAAAGTGCAACTACCACTTTATTCATAAAATTATGATATCAAGGTCCCATTCCAATAATTCAGAAGGACGAGAAAATGCCCCCAGCCTGGGTATCGTGTAATGATATAAGCAGTTACATCTCAACACTTGAACACAACAAAAGAGCCGGAATGAAAAGTCAAGAATAAATCTGAAATGTTTGCGTATGGTCTAATTCAATCAAGCATGTTTGGCGGGAGGATAACAATTGACAAGTCCCAGTAAAGCCAAAAGCAGGAAGATTGAAGCAGTTAATAATGACAACCAGAAGAGAAACAAATAATTTCTGACTTTTTAAAATAAATCTTGAGTATATACACCAAAGCAACCATCAGAGACTTGTAACTGTTGAACATGTACCCTAAAATTTTCAAAACTCCCAATTCCATCAATCATGGACGACCAATTTTTCTTCTAGATTATATCTTAGAACCCTGCTTCCCACACTGTTGACCAACCAAGGCAAGAAGAAAGAGTCTAATCAAGACAAACTTGGTCTCTCTGGGCATATTAGATGCTTAAGGTTTCCTAGAATTCCTTTGATTGTATTCATGTTTCAGAAGATTTGCCCTTAGCAACATTGCCCTTACATCCTGGTCAAATTCAATGCCAGTCTGCAAAACCCTCTGGAAAGTTGCATTTCTTTGATCTGCATGTCGTGCATAAAGAATCTTGTTGTGTGAGTCAATCCGAGCCTGCAAAATTGTGGTAAAAGAATCAATTACTAAACATCCACGGTCACATCCTGTAACAAGAATCAAATCTAGATTGAAAGTTGAATAGGTCACAAGAATGTCCACAATGATATCAAGTAAAACATAAAACCAACGACTTCGGGAACCATTTCCTTCCACAATGATAAAAGGAAAATGTTCGGCATAATTCCTGTACCAAAATAGTTTGGTAGAATGCAGGATTATTTCTCTCACATTAGACCAATACAGGTAGCATAGACGAGTGCAGAATTTTCCCATTAATAACACAAGGAATGTAGAGAATTGCACCAAGTTTTATCATATTTTTTTTTTTTGCATTAGTCATGACCTAATTAATTTGTTCAAGTTAAAAGTAAATCTAAATGAACAAGATAGATTCAAAAGTAGCAGCAACCAACCTGTATTTGATTGTCAGTGATCAAGGCTTCAAGTTCTTTTTCTAGCCCAGCAACATGTTGTTTTGAAAGCATTTGCCATCATGTTCAAATCAACGGACACAAATGGATGTGTATACTGGATAAGAGCTTTGTTGCGAATCTGATCATACAATGTCTCAACATGGTCATGCAAATGGATGTCAAGCAACAAGTTTGCTTTAAGATTTCCAAGGTAATCCAGACATGATGCATAATGGCTGCAATAAATAAGTAAAACCTACAAATTAAATTTAGGAAGGGATACAAAAGAAGCTAAAGTGCCCAGTATTATCATATAGACCTCACTAAAGCCAAGGGCACAAGTACTATTATGTTACTTGTTAAAAAAAATTAGATCTACTCAAGCAGCAATTGAACCAGGAGAGCAGAATGCATATCAAGAACAAAAGAGAAGAGGACAGAGATAAAAGCAAATAAAAACAGATACTCTATGCATAGACTGAATAAAGACGACGTATGAAAGTTTTCAATTTCACCCTTAAAATGTATAAATGGACTTAGAACTTGTGCGAAAATATGCAAAAGAAAAATAATACGTTAAAAGCAGATCATTCCATATAAAAGTTTGAAGCATTACAGTGGAATGCATTGATACCATTGAGACGCAATATCTATATATCTGTTCAATTTCAATTTCTTGAAAGTATTGTCAACAACATTAATCACAGATAAAGCCAGCTTGCAGGAAGGTGTACTAAGATCAAATGATTGTTAAACCCAAAAAAACAAAGAGCCACAAATTACCTTGAGTAGAAATCATTAATAAGCTCCCTGACTTCGGGAACCAACTCCAAGAAATTTCGGAAGCTGACATTATCTATAACTTTACTCTGACAAATAAAAACATTAAGTCAAGCAATGATCTCTTAAATGCTTATCAACACATTGTTAAATAACACAATTATAAAGGTAAAACACAGAATGAATGCCTTAAGTTCAGCCCGATCGAAGCTTGCAAGTGCACAAAGTCCACCATATGTTGCAACATCTTGAGGAGCAATAACCTCATTGTAGGCATTCCCAAGATCAGGACCCACTTCCAAGAACTGCATGCATTTGATAATCAAAGAATGCCACGATTTGAAGACAAACTTAACAAGGACAAAGACTTAAAATATCCCTCGCACAATTTGTCCACATAAAAAAATTAACAAAAGAAAACAATAGATTATAGATGTTTCACAAGCAATTTCAGTGCAATAAAAGCATGCACATCCTTGGCCTCAAACAAGCAATTAAACAATTTGAAGTGAAAATAACTAATGTACACAGGATACAAGGCCAACCACTGCATGATATAGCATCAACATAAGGCACCAGAGTAAAAAGAGAAAGGTCTTAGCTTGTCTTCACAACTGAGAAAAGAATTACTCCATATAATCTACAACAGCAGATAAAGCACTATACAAGAGAAAATTTCACAACATACATGTTCAAATATCAAGTGAGGGTAGTTGCATTATAATCTTGACAGCCATCCATAATGATGCATTGCTTGAGAGCCTTTACAACTTAAATTTGCAACAGAAAAACCTCTACTGGTTTTTATGATTTGCAGGGCACTCATATTCAAATATCAGTTTGTCAGACACTTGAGGAAACAATGCTTGTGTCCATGCTTGTACAAACATCTATAAGAGTCCACAGTCCACATTTATCATATTAAATAAAACGCAAATTGTTAGAGAGCTTCCCTTTCTTTCCACAAACAACAAAACAAAATCATAATTTCATTAGCTTTTTTCACGATCACAAGTAATTAAATACACAAGTTTGATGTTCAGTTATACATTGACAGCCTTGTGACAAGTTGCAGATCACAGTTCATATAAATTTCATTACATTTGGGATAAACAAAACATAAAATTATGAGTTCAAAAGTAAGGCACCAATTCTAGACCAGTAAAAATGAGTAACATCATGGTATGAGTTGACAGACCTTACGAGCAGCAAGCTTGTACTTTTTAGCCTCCAAGTGAGCCAATCCAGCAGCACAACGTAATTTACCAACAGTAATAGGTTCAAGAGCCTCAGGTGATTGTTCCGCTTTGCTAACATAGCTTGTCACATGAGTAAATTGACCCATCTCAATGCTAACCAGAATGGCACTCATACACATATGAATAATATGCTTTGAAGTAGTGCAATAATCACGAGTACGAACGTAACTTTTAAATGCATCCCCAAGCGCACCATGAGCATAGTAAAAATCCCCAAAATCATTGTATCCCATTCTTATACTCTCTTTAATCAAATTCGTCTGCACAAACATCAAACAATAGCCTAAAAATATATATAAAGCAAACAAAAGACAAACTTTATAGTAACTCTCAACTTAAATCATATACTATAATCAACAAAATATCACCAAAAGCTACTATCAACGGTTGATCGGATCCATAAACACAAAGATATTCGAAAAAACATGAAAAACAAGGCATACCCTATAAGCATTGAGTTCGTTCTCGAGCTTCTCCTTGCGTTGCTCGGCTCTGCGATCGACCGAGTCGCACCAGGCGACGTCCGTGGTGTAATTGGGGCCCAGTCTGCCGTCAATCTTCTGGACGACCTCTCTGAAGAGCTGCGTGTTCTCGCCTTTCTTTATCTCGTCGTAGGCCATCCGCAGGGCCTCGAGACTCATCGAGACGTTGTCGCAGTGGTCGGCTATGAAGAGGAGCCGCGCGATCTTCGTCCTCCCTTGGTAGAGGCTCGCGTAGGCCTCGATGTCCAGCTGCTCCCCGCTTATGATTGGCCTGTTTCGTGCTGATTCCTCGCCGCCGTTGGAGTAGATCTCGTCCATCATTGCATTCGATTGCTCGTCCTCCGCTTCCATTTTTTTTTATTTTTTTATTTTTGAAGTTCAAATTAGGGTTAGGGTTTCGTTGGCTGGGGGATTTTTTGGGTTTCGAACGCGGCTCTTCAGCGGTGGTTGCCAGAGTGGCGTCCAGTCTGTGGAGAGGGAGATGGATTCGCACGTGCCTTCCTAATTTATCCTTCTATTTGTCGATTACCCGTTTAGTAAACGAATCTCTTATCGAACCGGATTTTTACAAGTCGGTCCATAAATTTACAAGCCCAAGCCCAGGGAAACGTCAACAAAGTGTTCTGTTTTTAAAAAAAAAAAAAAAATCGAAAAGCCGTTTTTAGATTATTTTGTGTTTGGTTTTTTTAATTATTAACTTTGTTAGAGTTTCAAAAGGTAAGATTTTTTTTTTTTGTTTTTTCCGTTTCACATCTATTGGAGGAACTCCATTATATTTAAATCCATTTGTAGATATGACCATTTCTTAATTGTATAGTTTTATGTATATCCACTGTGAAAATAACTAATAATCAAGAAAACAACAATAATGTAATGATTTACTAAAGAGTAATGGTTCAACTCATACAATTAGGAGGACTTGCACCAATAAAAGAGACGGCGAAGGCCGAAGGCTGATGAATTACATAAACATGAGATTAAAGTTGAGTAGAAAATACAATTAAATTAATGTCATCTTTCGATATATTGGTAGTGATTCGTTTATGGTAAAAATTTTACTGACAAGAAATTTTTCCAAACATATGTTGTAAGTTATAGATGATGTTTTTTTCTTTTTTGGAAATTATATGTGATATTTTATAATATTTAAATATTATTTATCATGATTTTGATTAATACAATTGGGCAAAACATTCAAATAATTGCGGGCCTTGTCCGAGTCCTGTGGGTCAAATTTTTGGGTTTTCTCGCCCAATTGTAGTGTTGGGTTTCATTTACGGTAATTGTCCTCCACCAAAAATAGTCGTGAGATAACTCGCGGTTCGTTAACTTTCCACAAACCCCAATGCAAAACAAAGTATCTTCGAGGATTCTAGGCTGACTGAGTGATATATCAAGACTCGGTTCTCAAGTCTCTTGGTTTACGGATTCAAATCTTACCTACTCATATGGGCAATTTTCAAATTGTTCTTCCTTCCTTTAAGAGCCCAGTGCAGGAATCATAATTTTACTGTATTGAGTAACATAATTTTAATTTCTTATTTCTATTAGAAGTTGGATTAAAATATATTAGTCACTCTTACATACATCAAAATGTTTATAACATTGTTTAAATGTAAATTTAATTCATATGACAAATCTCTTGATGTATATTTATACAATTTGAAAGGGATATCTTTCATTTTCAAGATAAATTTGAAAGGGATCAAAATAAAATGAAGATTTTTGTTTTTTTGTTTTTTTTTGGTAAAAAAAGAAAGTTAGTATTCTTAATTCTTAAGTAAATCTTAATCACTTTTAGCTCCCGCATTATTTAACCTACTGTATGTAGGATATTTTCAAAGTTGAAAAGTGGTTAAAACAAGCAACCTTTCTTTTCTTATTAAAAATAAATTCTCACTTTTTTCTTGAGCCTATAATCTCCGGTTCTTGTTCTCTTTTTCTCTTTTTCTTATTACTAACTTCTTAAGTGATATTTCATTGTCCAAGTTTTATTCGGAAAATTCTCATCCGAAATTATATGAATTTATATGCAGTTAATTTATAATTGTTGGATAGAATATGTGATACTGTAGAATATGATGCGAGAATTACAAAAAGTTGATGTAATTTGGAATTAGAATTTTGGGATGAAATTGATTTGTATGAAATTATTCTGTTTCTGTACTACTTTGGTAATTGTTAAATGATTTCAATATTTTGACAACACATATGTATCCCAAAATAACAAAAGAGGAATGGAAAAAACCATTTTTATGAAATTCCCTGCATAAATGTGACTTTGTTAATGATGTTTTTTATTCTTTGTGCTTAATAATTTTTAGCTTAAGGTTCTAAATAAAAAACCTTAAATTCGCTCAACAGAAATAATTTGTTTGTTTGCAGATATTACAAAAAAAAACAAACAAAAAAAAAAAAAAAGAAGCTTGTTATTGCTAAAAGAGAACATCCTTGGTGAACAGTACTCTTATGCATATGTTTGAATATTCTTCGAATGTTGTAATCTCACTTGAGTTTTTCTACAATTTCAAAGTGCAATCCATTTGGAAATATGATATGAGGCCTTCGAATGAAATCTCCTCCATTAATTACAGACCATCTGATAAGTGAATCATGCTGAAATAATATAGTCTCTATCGAGACCTTGGTCTAATCCTTCGCACATTTGTTCTCATAAGGTTTTGGTGTTTTTGTTCCGTAGAATAAATAACGTCTTGAAGTTTGAATCAGAGAACCTTAAGTGTCTTTTGAGTGTAAACATCCTACCTAGAAGCCTTCTCTCCACACATTTTTCTCCATTTGTTTCCCAAAAAGAACCCGGTACTGTATTTGCAAGCCGAACAGGATCATTGATGCTTGCAATACACGAAACAAAGTTAATGGAGGGAAAATTTACTTCTCAACTAAGGAGATTAATTCATATCTAGAAATTGTCTGATCAACAACGTTCTGATGAATTTTTTGCTGGCTGCAACCAATTAGACACAGCCCACAACCACATATTAAATGAAAATCATCGTGTGGATGAATTTCATGGATATATATTCCTCCCACGGCTTCTCAAAATTATTTTATGCTCTTCTTAAAATGAAATTACATATTCCATGAGTTAAATTTCATTTCATTGTGATAAAGATAATAATTAACCAGATGAGATGGAAAATATTATTGTACAAACTGTAAGTTCTTCTGGCACATCAAGATAATCATAAATAAAACTTTGTAAGTAATGCGATGGATGTGGAAATAGTTTTATAACTGGCAAAGACAAGCACAAAGATCAAGTCTATACCCCTAGTTTCATTCAAAGTGTCTTCTTTTTCTACTCCTCAATAAACAGTCCTAGAATTGTGGCAAGAAATTATAGACAGTTTCCTATATATCTTTGATCATCTAGCTAGGTGCTTTTTTACGTCCCTATAATCAATTAAAATATAATCAATAGTGGATTTATATCCAAATTAATAATAGTTGAAGCATTTCCTTTTCACACAATCAATAGAATATATGAAGTTCCTATTCAATTTTCTATATTTTGTTTCTCATTTGATGGAGGGAAAGCTGCCAATAATTTGCTTTTTTTTTTTCTTTTAATTTTGAGCCTTTCTTTTTTTTAGTGTATAATTTAAAATCATAAATTTGAAACCTTAAATTCACTAAAACAAAACTTAGGACGATTACATGTTAGAGTGATTATATGTAAAGTCAAAAAAGATGGGATGATTCTCATATTGGAAGGTAAATATATATGTATATATATAAGAGAATATGAAGCTTTTTTTTTTTTTTTTTTTTTTCCGGAACCATTTAGATTATAGAGTTATCACCATATATAGCACTACACATAAATGCGTAAAAAAAATTAAAACTATCAAAACTAAACAATACATTTATTATATAGATTTTATTCTTCTTTTAAGTAACATTCTCAATAAACAATATTGAGAATGTTACTTAAAATATATATTTTATATATTTTTTTTCTTCGGATGTTGCATGTAAGCTCACTTGCTCTTCTCTGCAATTTCAACGTGCAGTCCATTTGGAAATATCAGATGAGGCTTTCGAATGAAGTCTCCTCCATTTTTCACTGACCACCTAATAAATATATGAAGTCACATGCATGAGATAACAATCTTAGTTCATCGCAATTACACACACATATACATATATATATTCATAACATTAATCCAAACAAAGTATACGGCATTTAAAAAAAAAAACCTATATCTGGTGATGAGATAATTAATGAAGAAAAATTGCCATTTGAAGCTTTGCAAATTCAGCTCCAGCACAGAGTCTCACTCCACAACCAAATGCCATAAAAGTCTTAGATCCCTTGTTCAGTTTATTTAACATATATAAATGTGGAATGATTAAACTAACATTATCTAATATGGTTTAAATGATAAAAAATGTCCATTCAATCCAGTAATATTTCACATTTGAAAAACTAAAATCTCTAGAACTATACACGTAAATTAATTAGAACAAAGGGAGGAATCTTGAGTTATATTTATTATTTAATTAGCTAATTTTGAGTTGTATCCAAAAATTCTTTCCAAATGAGTGTTATTTTTTTTATATTATTTTTTTTTTAAACTTCATGTATGATTTGTTTTTTCAAAAACAAGTCACTGTTCTTTGTATTTTTACGAAAGAGTCCCCTTAATTACCTGCCAACGCCATGGATTGAATTTTAAAGGGTCATCATATTTATCTGGGTCAAAATGAATAGTTGATGGAATAATCATAACTGCCCAACCAGCTGGAATTGTATATCCTGCAAAATATAGGTTCCTAGATTAATTTTGAGGGATCTTTCACAAAACTTGTCACAAAATTGTACTATGAGAAAATTAACATTGAATTATTCAACATGCATATATGTACTTTAGAACTTGCCATTAATTTCCACATCTTTCACGATTTTAATCACCTTGATCATCTTTTTCGTTGCCTGATTGATCACACTTTAAGAGAGTCAAAATCCAGAGAAGATTACATCGAGAAACATACATGTGCATTTTCTAATAAACTTAATTATCTTGTTGTGGTCCTCAATTACAATTCACTTGGTCAAATAATGGGCTCATGTAACTAGATTAAAATTAGTTAGGAAAAGACCTGTAAACTTGCATAGAAAGCAGTTCCTGGAACGTACAAAGGAAATGAGATGATACCGTCCGTGAGAGCTCTACAACTTTCTTCTAGTTTCTTTGAATCTTTCTTTTCATCGTAACTCATCAGCTTTTTCGTGGTTAATTCAAATATTAGCTGCCAACAGAAAAGGAATAAGTAAATATAAAAATTCTAAGTTTTTAAATGTATATATATATATATATATAAATTCTAAGGACAATATTAGTTAAAAATCGAGACATGTAAATTCATGAAGAATTTTCCACGCAATAGTTGTGTTCATTTTTGCAGAGAAATAATGTTAAAATTTAAAATCATAATTATTAGCTACTTTAACCGTTGATGTTTGATGATTGATCTATATATAATTATGTAAGAGACGCTCAGATCGAATGCGACACATAATTAGAAGCTGAAATTACTTCTGAAGCTCCTTGTCTGACATCGAAACTGCCATGGTGAGCCTATGATTGTCGATGCCTACGAGTTTCCTCATCCAATTCTTGCAGTAGATTTTCTCTCGATTTTTCAGGGCCAATGAAGTGTAGAGCCAATTTTCTTATCAAGTTATGAAATTTTCCATTGTGTCCAAGCATGATTTTATCATTTTCGACGATCTTACCAAAACTATCAGTGTACTAGAGTTGGAAAGACTTGTTTTCTTGTTGAAAGATGCGATAATTTATCTCATTATCCGTCGATATAATCACCTTCTGTCCCACTACACTTGTTCGAAACAAAGGCCCATATCTAAAACAAAACAAATAAATTAGTAAAATATCATCAATCGCATATATGGGATCATCTACAATGCATTTCGGTATCGATATACTTGAACTAATTATATTATAAAATTACTTATTATATTTTATTATATCTGATTACAATTAAACATTGTCTATTATTATGAATATAATTTGATTTATTTAATTGTAACAAGATATAAAAGTATAGTAATTTTAGAATGAATCACTTATTTTTAGTTGTTAGGTGTATCAACATTCAAGTGTAATATAGAATGTACTATACATATATACATATATGTAAGGTGCAGAAATCTCATATGATCTATTATACAGGACATAAAATTTTCACCGGTATGAATTGAGAATAGAATCCCATACATGAGATATGTATAATGGTTAAATTTTACACTCTGGTTTAAATTTTAATTAATGATTAATTAGCAGGAGAGCTACCAGTCATAACTACAGGCATGCCATGTGCATGCCATTTGGTTAGGATCTTCTAGTATACAGATACACGTAAACGTTTGCGTGCCGATTTCACTCTACAGACAGTAAAGAACTCCCCGAAGTGGGTTCGTTGGATAAATTCATTGTAGTTGGTAAGGAATTAATTATAAGTACATAATTATTGTGAAGTCAGAGAAGCAATTAATATCGTGACGTAAGAGAAGCAATTAATATGGATAAGAAATTGATGCAAAAGAGAAATGAGCTTGTTATATTACTGTTTTTGACCAACTGAATTACAGTATTATTCCAGCTGATACTTATATACAAAAGTAAAGGTAGAAGGTATGAAAAACGGTTTTGATTAATTAGCAACAGAAAGGGATTTTGATGATCACAGCCAATCCTTCCTGATCATGATGATCAGGATGCTCCAATATTAAACCTAGTCCGCCAGCAACAGGTCACTCAATTTGACCTGTCACTGGTAATAGTAATACAACTCTGGAATATGATTCTGATTTCTAACAGATAACAGCTTACGTGATGATTAGTCTTAGATTACATGATACTCAGTGTTATTGAGCTGCATAATCCTTTATAATTGTTATGGAGGGATATTATCGAAATCCACCCGATTTCAGCGAACATGCTCCAAAATTACTTCCTACGTTTCGTAAATGTCCAAAATCGCCTCCAACTTTTGCAGTATTTCCTAGAATACACCTAGAATTAGTCTTCTGTTAAAGATATCCAGTATATAATATCCCCTTATTTATAAGGATAGATAAGTAGATTACCGCATAAATATTACCTTGGAACTTTTTTTTCTTTTTTTTTTTCGATTGTTCTTTATGTTATAGTGTTATTTATTTATTTATTTTTTTAAACTTATTGATACCAAATCAGATTTCTGTCAAAGATCAGTAGAGATAGGGAATCTAAAGCACAACTCGAATCTATGTTCTCACAAAACAGGAGAGGACTACTCATACAAAAATATAAAAGTTGTACATACATTGATGGGACTTGCTACTCGAACCTATCCCTCATCTTGTAGAGAAGCAAAGATAGATGACACCACTCCACTTGCAAGTTATGTTATAGTTTGTTTAAATTATTAATTAAAAAACCTTAAATTCACTAGACATAAATGATTTATTTGTTTGCAAACATTACAAAGAAAAAAGCTTGTTTATTGCTAATAGATATTATTTAATTGAAGAAGAAAGCTTGAAAATAATGGAGAAAAAATAGAGAGATTGTTGAATGATTTTTTATGTATTACTGTGAAGAATTACAAGCATATATATGTAGAGGGAATGAATAAAGACTAGCTAATTACATGGCTAATTACATGACTAATTACATGCCTAAAATATCGTGATCCTACATCAATGGGATGTTGCCGAAACTGAAAAGGAAAACAAAGTAATTACAAAATAATCTTAATAAAAAGGAAAACTAAGTAATTATAAAATATGCAATAATTTTACTACTCCCCCTTCAAGTTGGAAAGTGAACATCGTGAAGTCCTGACTTGTTATGCAATGTGATAAATTGGTTCTTTCCTAAAGCTTTTGTAAACACATATGCTAACTGTAAATAAGATTATTTAGGCAGATTTAGGCAGCCGCGGGCCCACCTGAAAGTATTGATTTGGCCCAAATCAATGCGATGGCTAGTCGACTATAGGTGACTATTGATTAATCGGCACGGCACCTAAACGTTGATTAATCCCGATTTTAAAACACTTATATATATATACTTGTTTTTCCTCTATTATTTTAATTTGTAGTTGTAAAAAAAAAAAAAAATTAAGAATACACTTTAATAACGCCTGTCATCTCCTATTTAGATAGTGATCACTTAAAACTATTTTTACTAAATATTTATTGTAATATAGCGTGTGATATATTTAGCTAGTTTTCGATGACAACATTTTATGAGTAGAAGTAATCTTGTAAAATCAATTTCAACTGGATTTCAGAAAAAAAAATTCAATTTCAAGTGGTTCCTCCTAAATCTAACGTGGCCTGTTGGTTGAGCCCATAATGGGACGGAATGGGACTGCAAACCCACAATCAATGTGGGAAGACAACACTGTAAACTCCATCTCGAGTGGTTTCCCAATCCTGCTGCAGTAGGATTTGTCATCGCTTAAAGTGCGATACCCATAAATTTATTCTATGCCCGACAACATTTGTGCGTCGCCACTTTTAGTGCTATATTAAAAAAATAATTAAAAAAAAAACATTAATATAAACTCTCAGAACACATTTTAAGATTAAAAAATAGATAAAGTGATCACATTTATTATTTTCGAACACAAAAATTTATGTATCATTGTATTGAAATATTGTGAATTATTAATTAAAGTTTTTGATTGTTAATGCTTGCCACTCATGTGAAAAAAAGGAAGTATCTTTTGATTTTATGTACTTGAAAATGAAGCAGGATTTAAACATTACAATGAAAATAATTTAATGTGTCGAAGGTAATTTAAAAATTTTCTTAACAAACATATATATTATCTTTTTATATGTATTTTCATGTCCACAGACTGATTATCCTATATTGCGTAGCCAATGGTAGCTCCAAAAAGACTCTGATACGTACTGAACAAATACACACTGTCGTTTCAACATTGCCCAAATGAAAAGCCTTGGAAACTTGAAATAAGAATTATAATATTTTACTTCAAATACTATGTGTAGTGAAAATAAGAATTATAATATAAAAAAACAGAGAATCCAATTTAATATTTTACTTCAAATACCATGTATATTGAAAATGAGAATTAAAATATAAAAAACAGTGAATTTCTATAGAATCTGTAGAAAATAAAGTAAACCAAACAGAAAATATTCTGTACACTAAGAAAGCTGTTCTTGATTACTGGGCCTCGACCAATGTTAGGCCCAAGAAAGGCAATGTACTCGATCACAATGATTTGTCATCTGTCAATTTGGGCTTGACTAGACTCGCTGCGAATTTCTGATTCTTTACCAAATATTAGTTTGGAAATAATTAATTAAAATATTGATTATTTTCACGTTACAGTAGACGAATATTGTTCCATGACATAAAAGAATTTATAAGGAAAATAAAACAATATTATAACTACCGTCCAATATAGTTTGATATGAAAACCTTATTAATTCGATTTCGTAAATTCTGAATTCGAATCATCCTAAATATATAATAGGTCTTAAGATTAAATCTCAAGCATATTTAGAAAATTAATAATACTTTGAAAGTTTCTTTTCTTTGATAAATATAGGTGCACACGATGAGTTGCCTCGTCCACTTCTTGTAGTAGTAGCTTAATTTTCACGCAATTTTTCAGGCCAATGATGTGTAAAACCAATTTCCTAAGTGGTTATATATGAACCCTACCATTGTGTCCAAATAGGACTTTATCATGTTCAATAATCTTACTAAATTTATAAATGTACTAGAGTTGGAAATACTTGTTTTCTTCTATGAAGATGTTTCTCATTGTCCATTGATACAATCCGAATTTCTATCCAACTAAACTCGTCCGAAACAAAAGTCCATATAAACACCTACCTCCAATAAAGTCCAATAAAAGCAAGCCAATGGAACCATTTGGTAGAGGCACCCCTAGCAATTCTAATCATCTCGAAGATATATATTTAAATTTTATAAACACACTATTTTGATTTCAATGTAATTTTAAATATTACTTGATTTGGAGATCTACTTATATATAAACATGAGAGATGGTTATGTGACCGCCATGAAGATGTCATAGCCATACGTTAAAAGGCAACCCCTTCCATGAAGAATTCTTATATATATATATGTATGTATGTATGTATGTATGTATCAATGATCACAGGTTGATAGTTGTACATCACCATTTAAATAATTCGACTGTAGGTGATCGACTTCTTACCACTTATAGCTTACAAGTGACGTTGATAATATGGACAAAATTTTGATATTCGCCCATAAAATGTTTTTGATATATTAATGTAAGCAGAAAAATATTGTTAATAATGAATAAAAAATATGTAATTATTTCTTTAAAACAACAAGTTGTATATTGATATATTAAAAAATAAATATGAAGTATGTCATGTGTCGACCTTAAGTCTTAAATACTATAGTTGACTTATTTCCGATCAGTTTAAACTTTGGGTATAATAATAATTAACATAGTATCAGAGCTTGAAAATTCTTGGTTCAAATGTTCTCTCTCCCCTTATATGAAAATCTTTTTGTTAGTTTAAATTTTTGTGTTTAATGGTAATTAATAAAGTATTTATTTAAATTTTGAATTGTTAAAATGTAAATGTATGACCATATAACTATTATAAGATTTATGAATTTTATTTTTTAATGATTTACCAATTTTATTAGTAGTTTAAAACAAATACTGACTAAGCAAATTATTAAATCCAAGTAACAGCTCTATATAGAAGCTATAACCCACATCCGGATTTCAAGCCCAATCTGACTAAAATTTACTGCCAGCCCATTTGACATCCATATGGTACAATGGAAACCCGACGGCGCGATCCTACTACAATTACAGGTGTCATCTTGACAATAAGCCACGCGTGCACTGTAAAAAAAAAATCGAATAAAGGCGCGCAAAAAATTGTAGTGCGGATAAATCGGTTTCGTACAATAACATTTCTACATCTCACCCACCAAAGCTTTTTATCGTTTTGTCTTTACACAGTGTTTTTTTCTTTTTCTTTTGTAAAAAAGTTTGTTGATTGTTTCATCAAAAATCGTCGGCGGTGATGGCGAGCGCGAGACCCTCTCAAGAAGCAATCCAGACGTTCACGAGCATCACCGGCGCGTCTGAGTCAGTCGCATTGCAAAAACTGGAGGTACTTCGTTGTCGTCTTCTTTTTTCTTTCCTTTTGATTTGCTCCATTGTTGTCTTTTTCACTCGGATTCGTTCTCTTGAAATTATTAATATTTATTTCCAAGAACGTCTAAAAATTACCTGTCTGATTCTCCGACTAAGTATTTTTTTTTTTTTTTTTGCAATTATAATTTATTAGTTTATTAATTTCTCAATATTCAAGATCAAGAAACAGTTCTCTCACTTTGTTCTTCTAGGGTTTGTTATTATTGCTGTTGTTGTAATTTTTTCAAGATTCATTTTTGTAATGTGATAGGTGCATTTAATCAAGATTAGGTTCTTCTTTAACTTGAAGTTGTCTTATCATAAGCAAAAGAAAAAGAAAACATATGTCACTATAAATTATGTTACAGGACTGATTGATTAATATTTGGAGGTGTGATTGTACATTGTACTTGTAATTTGGTTGTGAAACAAGATGGAGCAATTAGGTTAAGTCTCTTAAACCACTTTGGTTGTTTAGTATAAAAATTGGGATTTGAATTATATAATTAGTTTCTAATAGCTGAGATTTTGGAGTGTTTTTTCATCTTTGGTTCGATGTTTTTCCGATATATTTTACTTGTATGTGCCTCTATAGTGTTCACAGTTTATCTGACTGTCTGGCACATTGTGATTGGTCTACAGGAATTTGGAGGCAATCTACAAGAAGCTGTGAATGCGTATTTTAGTGAAGGGTACAGGCACAAGTATGGAGGGCATTACTTATTGCTTTATTAGTATTATTATTACTATTTTTTTTATTTGTTTGCTTGTATTTGTCGCGAGTTCCATTTTTACTTATTGAGTGGGCTTAACATTTTCGGATTAGTGTTTATTTGTCTGGTCTTTTGTTAACAATTGTTATTTTTCCTGGTCAGCACAAATCCAATGGTTGTTGAGTCTCCTCGGTATAATGCTTTTGATATGAACAACCGAATTCAGCCCGGGCCCAGTAGTAGACTTTTACAACTTTTCTCTGCTGTTAGAACTTTTAAGCCTTCATCTCTACTTGACGGTTATAGGAGGAGTCTCTTAAATGGATTAGGCGCTTCGAGTTACACTAGTCATGCACCGATTGTGCCGCATACAGGAGAGGTAATGGGTACCCCTGTAGAGTTAAATAGTGGGAATCAGCAGCTGTATCATCCAGGAGGAAGGTCTTCGGCGGGATATGATTCTAGAACTTCATCACCTCATGGTCTGGACGTTCAGCGGAATGACTTACAGGACGGTATTCCACACCTGTATGGAAATAATGTAGAAGAAGAAATGATTCAAGTGGCTCTTGAGGCTTCAAAGCGGGATGCTGAAGACGGTCAACTGAATCAGCTGCTAGAAGATGATGAACTGTCTCGTGCAGTTTCGTTGTCCTTGAAGGTTTGTAAATATTGCCTTCAATTCGTGTTTTGTACTTCTTCATTCTACTTGTTTGTGGTTCTGATGAACTGGGGTTCAGACAGCAGAGCAAGAAAATGCAATGCGTGAACAAGAAGTGAGAGGCTTGGATCAACAACTGGCAATTCTTAATGAGTTGGATCATGCTCTTCCTTCTAATGAGGTAGTGTTTTTTTTCTTAATAACAATTTGACTGTCATGAATAAGTTGAAAAAAGAAAACACTGAGATAGTGTTGCACCAATTTGACCGGATTGCTTCTTTTTTCTGACATCCAAGTGGGGTGGCATTTCTTCCAAAGAGCTTGATGAAGCAATTATGCTTGAGGCTGCACTTTTTAGTTCAAATTCAGAAGGTACTTCACATAGCTCTAAGTATGAACCACGTCAACAAAGTGGTCCAGATAGAAGTCTGGGTCCAAATTCCTGGCCTGTATCCAATGCGTCATCATCTTCTGTAACACCACAACGGTTACTACGAGAACAACAGGTTTTTGACTTGCCTATTCCAATTACATCTTTGGTCATTTTTTGTGTCTCACTTGATTAATATCTAATATTGGTGGCAGGATAATGAGTATGTTGCATCTCTGTTGGCTGACAGAGAAAAAGAAGCAAATGCTTTGAAGCAAGCTGAATCTCTACGCTTGAAGGAAAATGAATTTAGGAAAAAACTGCTCGAGGAAGAGGTAGACTATCTGTTGGGTTCTGGTTACCTCATTATTCACAATGTTCTTTTGTGCTTAAGAAACTAATTGTGGTTGTTAGATGGAATATTGTGTTTCTCATTTGATGGAGAGATAGCTGCTGATTCGATTTCTGTAGTCCATGTCTTGGCCATTGGTTTGCTCATTTTGATGTCACTGACGACAGAAACTTGAAAGGTGGCTAGCTGTGAAAGAAACTTTACTTCCACCTGAACCAGTGTCAAATGACGAGAATGCAGTAACTCTTCTTGTTAGGATGCCAGATGGTAGCCGCTGTGGCCGTCGCTTTCTTAAATCTGATAAGCTTAAGGTAGAACGTTGGAAATGTTTAGATGATTACACTCAGCGTCTTTTGGCACAACTGACTGTGATTTGTTCTTTTGTAGTTTCTGTTTGACTTCATAGATGTCGGTAGAACAGTGAAGCCTGGCACTTACAGAGTGGTAAATATTCTTGTCTTACTCACTAAGTTTTATCGTTATTAATATGACTGCTGGTGGATCCCTGAAGTCATGCGTAAGGCTGCATATTTTGTATTTCTTTGCATCTCTTAATTGAAGGAAGAAATCCATTTTGGTCTTGGGGAAAATTATTCAAATTCGACAGATGATTTATGATAGACACTAATTAGAATAATTAAATGTCAATATGACTGTATATAATTATCAGTGCACGTATGACCCTCCTCAGATGCATAACTGATATACCTATAACCTATTTCAACCTGCGTGAATTTAAAAGTATTTCTAGGTTACTTTTTCTCCTCGTCCATGACAGTTGATGATTACAAAATTTTTATTGAACTTGAATCCAGATCTTCAGAAACTAGTATATGTTGGTTTTTAGTTAATTAATTTAATATGATGAGTTGCAAAGCTTTAAAGGTCAAAATAATGGGTGACTGTGAATATGGAAGTTACGATGGGAACAACAGTACCATTGTAAATGGTACAAATGGGCGCTCCTAGAAAAGTATCATGGTCCCCTGAGTCTTCTAATTTCTAAAAGAGGCGGAAGGCAAGTACGTCTAGGAATTTATTGAAGGAATTGTGTGAGGCACATGATTTTTGGATATTCTGACCCACTTGTTTGATTTTCCTGATGAACAGGTGATGCCATACCCTCGACGTGCCTTCAATTGCAACGATGGCTCATTAAGTTTGACTGACGTTGGCCTGACCAGCAAACAAGAAGCCCTGTTTCTTGAGCTCATATAGAGTTGCGGACTGTATGAATGACACGTATTAAGTAGAAAAATTGGTTGCATATATGTAGTTGGCATACTCCTCTCTCCTATGTGCTTCCTAAGACGCGCTAATGAATGAACTGACTCTTTGTAGAACGCTAATGGCCCTTTTTGTTGTATAACAAGCATGTGGTTCATTATCGGTGGAGGTGATCGACTGCATGTGAACAGCTATTTGGAAACAATGTTGTGAGGTAGCTCTGAAATCTGTATGTTGCCAGTGGCAAGTGACCATTATCAAATCTCAACTCCTGTTGCAATATATTAGAGAAGTGATAATAGAGGACTGGACTGACTGCTCACTAAACTTGAGCTTGAAATTAGAATGACAATTGCTAGAACGGTAGAATCCCATTTCGGATAAGTATTCATTGAATTCTGAATCTATAACAATAAGCAACAAAACATCATTTAGAGAAAATGTAATTGAATTAATGAATTTTCTGATGAATGAGAGATGTAGGAAAAAGAATTACATCTACTTGATGTATAAATATCTACCAAGAGTTGAACCTCGAACCCGAAGAAGCGGGTGTCAGAAAATAAACACAAAACTGCTATGAGCAATTTATTGATAGAAAACTAGTTCTAGCTGTTTTGGTGAGGGGCAGGTGCCGTCCAGTATTGTTTAAAAGCAAAAAGAATCTTCTCTCTGTAATGTGGACTCTGTTCATGGTCAACTATTCTGCTGTCCCATTGCATACCATCTGTGATCCGTTTGATGTCTAGTACAATATCAACATCATCCCGAATAATTACAGTACCTTCTGGCCGTAAAATCCTATCCATTTCTAACAAAATGTCTTCCATATCACATCTGTAATACAAGTTCATTAACCAGAATTAGATTATTAGAATGCAACTTTAAGTTACGTGCCCCTTCAATTAAACAATTGATGAAGAGATAGTACTTGTAATGTTACCTGCCCTTGTAGAGACTGAAAACCGAATTGGCATGAATAAAGTCATACGTCCTCGGATATGTAGACATGGCCTCACACCTATGAGACGAGACAAAACTCATTGTAAACAACCTATAACCAACCAACTAATTCTACAAAGGTTTGTGGAAGAATTTGATTTGTCTTTTGTGTAGACACAAGATATTTTGTTGAAAATACAAGCCATGTCTTAAAAGTTTCTAAAATGCAAAAGTCAAAAGTCAGTGACCACATGTGCCTTACTATAAAAATTATGGGAGTAAGTAGAATAATCTAGTCATTTTCAGCTGAGCTAGCATTAACATGTGAAACCAATTTATAATGTGCAATCAGTGGAGAGTGGTAGGCATACCAATTTTGATATGTTCCAATCAACCCACGTTCATAGATGACACCAAGGGTGTTGATTTGAGCCTCAACTGGGACCATGTTCATGACCCACACTGGATCATCGATCAGTGCCGCTGCAAAGCCTCCCAAGTGTGAGTTCATGTCAAGCACATTGCGGTACTTCCCACGTTCTGCTAGTTGATTATCAATAATTTTATAATATGCGACTCTTTTCTCCCATAGCTTTGTGTCTTCTCTGAAATTATCGGCCGTAATTCCTAAACTTCCACTGTAAATTCTAGGAGGAATTGCAGTCAACCTCTCTGGCCATTTTGCTAATTGCCCACCCGCCATTTCCTTTATATTGGACACTTCAGGCAGTGGAGTTAAACAAGTCTCCAATTTAGTATACCTACATCAGAAGATAAAAGAAGAGATGGAGTGAACATATTTTTTAAAGTAAAAAGTAACAAAACAAAAAATATGGCAATAATTATATAAAATTTTTTGGTAGTTGGACAGTTAAAAGAAATGATGTTTTTGATAGAAACTTCAACGAAAAGTAACCACTTTTGTCCTGGTCCCTTTATTATCTAATTGGTTTTGGTATCACTTACAAAAGCGGACGGTTTGGCTTTTGTCATCTGTTATAAAAAATTGAAAAATCTGTTCAGTTCACTATTAAAAGTCAATCATAAAACGAATACCAGCCGATGACTTGACCTGATTTTGATGCCTAAAGAGACGTAAGCCTAATGCTTGCTTAAAGATTTGAAATGGAATGTGAAACCACACTAAGAAGAAACTGTTGAATTGAGAGACACATTACCATGCCATGTCAGGATCTTGTGCCTTGCAAAATAGTGGTTTTTTAAACACTTTCCTGTTAGATTTGCAATGAATATGGTTAGTAGGCTTTTGAAAAATAGCAAGGTCACCCTTTTGTACTAGTTTTTTCCAGCACAAGCTCCTTGCTGTTTTCTCTATCCCAAACTGTTCTTCTTGAAGATCGTCAGTTGTTCTGTTCCAGCCTTTCCAGTGTTGTTGCCAGTTTACTGGCGGTCCGGACAGAATCCAGTACCCTCCAGGACGTAAAATTCGATCTACTTCAATTAAGTACTGACCATCTGCTCAAATTCAACCAACATTCAGACTTGACATACAGGTTAACAAAATTAATGGTGATGTTGATTTAGAAGTGAAAGAATAGTTAAAATATATACCATACTGGCCCCAAGGAATGAGACAGCGAGAACAATGTGCCATGTCAAAAGCTCTAGACGGGTACGGGAGCCTAATGGAGGCAATGACTCCAATCAGTGCAGGAACCCCACGCTCTAATGCAAATTGCACCTGAGCTTCATGAGTGTCTTTTGGTGCAAACGACATTGCTAGTATATTTTTTGACAAAAGATAAGCTCCCCAACTTGCAACCTGAAAAATCCAAGTGTCTACTAATTTTCAGGATATTTTTAGTCATTGAAAGGAACAAAGAAAGATCAAGGATTCAATTAAATTGTAATAAATTAATACAAATTGTGACTTTATTATGGACATAATAACATTTGTGTGTTGTTAATTGCATTTTTGTCAGTGTTTATTATCAGATTATGATTCATTTATTTCAGGCTTAATTCACTTATTGATAACAATTAAGTGAAAATGTGAAACGCAGGGATCCAATTAAATAATCTATGACTCACAAAAGTGCATTGAACTAGACTTCTCAATTATTTTTGATAATTAACCACATAGGACCACACACCTTTTCTGCAATTAGAAGGTAAATACCGAGATAGGAAATTATTATTATTCTTGGTGAACCACTTTACTTGAAAGTTAAGATTTTAATTTTTTTTTTTAATAAATGTTTAATTTTTTAAAATAAAAAAGGAAACAAAGGTTAAGATCCCAAAAATATCCATACAATCAAAGTCATAGCTGTCAAATATCAAACGAGTTTGGTAAGCCATACCATGTTAGTTACAAATTAGCTACAATTAGCTACACCACCCAAAATTACCATCTAATTGATTTTATCAATTAACTTAAAAAAGACAATGAGAAAATCAGCATAAAACCCACCCACCATATTTTTTTCCCATTCTTGGACTCCAATAAAAGGATATTATTAATTAACCCTCTTATTTTGTAATGTGACACAGGGAATAACATTAATACAAAATTGCAAAAATTGGAACGTGACGTGACATAATTTTAAAATTTTGGTTTGGTGAAGTCAAAATATGGTATAACTGAATAAGAAAAATTAAAAGAGAAAAAAAAATCAATATATTTGTATGTACATACCCCACACCCAGTGTCAATGGCGGTTCTGATGGAGCCGTTGTTAAGGTTGACCAACCTGCCGATTTCATTAATGTACACGTCAGCGCCACTTGGAAACATGGTGCCGCCACCCGGGAAACTGAACCGGTCACGGTTGAACCGGACCCAGTTCTGTCCCTTCTTCTCGACCGTCAACCACTTGTGAGGCACGTTCGCGTACCAAGCGAATTCCCTGCTCTCCGGCCACCTGAACGGAGACCGGTAGCCGTACGGGGCCGGCACCCTACACTTCAACAACTCACTCTTCTCCGGGCAGTGTCTCTCCCGATATATCAACCTGTCCCTGTCGAACTTCAACGACCTTTGAGTGTCCTCGCACGGGACGTACTCAGAGTACTTGACGTCGCATGGAGGCAGGTGTCGGACACGCGCCGCCATCGGTGGTGGGTCCGCAGCCTGGTGGTGGGCAGAGAAGTCGAGTTCGTGTTGTAGGTTGTTGTCGTTGTTTTTTGTGTTGACGATGATGATGCCGTTCGGTGGAGTGCATGAGACGGCGTTGCCGACGTGAGAAAACGCGGTGGTGGTGGCGAATGGTATCTTCCCCCTCGAGTGCTGCCACAAGCCGATCAAATAAAACGCTGTGAAGAGGATGATGAGGAGTGTGACGTACAAGAGATTGGTTTTCTTGGTTCTCAAGTTGAGATACGACAGCCTGGACGCACAAAACGACGACGTAGTCGCCATTGAAACCAAACTCGAGAAATCACTCGACAAACTGAGAGACTGAGATTGCTAGAGAGGAATATATATTGGCTTGGTGTGTGTGTGTAACAACGAGTGGACTTTTCAAGGCGGATGAATTGTAGGTTTGGGGCGACTAAGGTTGACGCGCTGGATTTTGTGGTAAAGAAGACAAAACTGAACAAGAGCGTGTCTTGCATTTAATATTTATTCCCTGTGTGTGGTGATAGTATGAATTATGGTAAGAGAATAATGATACCTGATTCGCTATGTAAATTTTCCATCTGTATTTTATTTCAAAAATATAAATTTCCATCTGTATTATTTATTAATTTATATTTTTGCATGACGATATATGTAGGAACAAACGTGAACGGTAGTATAGTATTAATGATATTTTGTTTTGTTTTGTATTAATGAAAAGGAAATTCGACTGTAAAACCAAAACCAAAATCCGAATTTGAATAGTAAAAATCAAAATTCAATTTTGAATAGATTTTTTTTTTTCCTATGTAACTATGACCATCTAATCACGTTTTAATGAGGTTCTGTTTTTGAAACACAAAAAGCCATCCAGAAAAGTTGATTGTTGAAAGGACTTGTTGAACGTGTTTTTGTTGTGAAAAGAAAGTTTGTGAAGGATTGAAAATTATACTCTGGTCTAACGTTATCCTTCGCATTGACCTACTTTTGAAAATATTAGAGACCAATAAAGTTTTAGCTATATTCAATTTATAATTTATTAAAATTTAAAATATTTTTACGAAATAATACTAAATTTTTTAAATATTTTATTTAAATTTATATTCAAATTATATGATATGTGAATTATCACATCATCTCATTATTTACAAGATTTTAACTACTTACATGTCATATCATTTGAACATAAATTTAGATAAAATATTTAAGAAACCTAGCATTACTCTTTTAAAAATTTAGATGTATTCAATCTATATTTAGAATTATTTCATAAAAAGTTATGTGTATTTAATCTAAATTTGTAATGAATTCATTAAAATTAAGAATATCTCCAATGCTCTCATGGATTGTAAAAAAATTACATGTCACATATGATGAATATACATCAAGTTAAATTAAACATCTCCAATATAATTATTACTCATTAATGTCAAGTTAACATGACTCTATTTCTTGAGAGTGTGTTAAACAGTCATGTCAGTAAGTAAATAATTATTTAATTATAATTTTCAATTATAATTAAAAGTCAAACAACATGGAAACATTAAATGGAAAACATGGAAGTATTAAATTGAAATATATTGAGCCATTAAATGAGAATACATCGAAGTATTGGAGAATGATTTTTTAATTTGATTGTCTATTAAATGATAGTTATATCATGTAGGAAGTGAATCATTTGACATTAATAACATGACATTTTTTTTTTTTTTCAAATCACAATCTATGAGAACAGTGGAGATGTTCTATTGCAAAAGTGGATTGTGTTTTAGAAAAAGTTGTTATGTCATCAATGTCAAGGGAATGTGCTTCTTATATGACATAAATATGACTTAATAGATAATCAAGTTAAAACGTGTTATCCAATTCTTCCACTTAAAAACTTTCGTAATTGTTAATCACAAGCAATAAATGGTTGTAGAGGAGGGGTTGAAAAGGAAAAATGCAAGAGATGGTAAGTTGATGTAGATGATTAATGGGTAATAAATGACTGTCTAACGGATCTTCTGAAAGTAGAAGATCATGTTGATAATGTCTATTTTTTTTTTTGTCACATCAGTTTCACAATGGAAAGTGATAATTGTATTGGAGAAACCTATTTTAACACGATATTTATTTATTCTATGTGTCATTTCATTTTTTTACAATCAATTTCTACATTAGAGATGCTCTAAGGTATATTTAATTCAGATTTGCTTCTATGTGTGACTTCACAAATTTTATTTGAGTGCTAGATTTTAATGAATTTTAAAGTGATTTTCAAGAAAAAAATATATTTTTATCAAATATTATCATTCTCTTAGGCTACATTTGGCATGCATGATTAAAATTAAACAAATTGGAATAGAATAAATTGAAAATTGGATTAGAAAATTACTGTCATATGTTTGGTAGAATTTGATATTGAATCAAAATTATATCATATTATATTTAATACGGGTTGAGATTGGATTGGAATAAAATTAATTTAAATATTTTATAAAATACTTCAAATTAATTCTAAAAAATGTCTTAAAAAAATTTGGAAAAAAAAAAATAGAGATGAAATGCTCATTTCCAAATGCATCAAATCTTACCATTTTTGCTAGGAATAAGCATTCCCATGAGAGGAGAATTTGAGGGAGTTTGAAATTGGTTTTGGAGTCCCACCTATTGCTCTCAAACACATAATTTAAAAGTTTAAAATATTTTAAATCTCAAACTCACCTCAAATTTTATGTTTCAAACATAGTCTTCAGGATTTAATTAGATTTCTTTAAAAGATAGATTAAAAAAAAAAAACAAAAAACAAAATGGGTCTAAATAATTCATAAATTCCACCAAAATCTATTATTAAACAAATTTCATCAAACGACAATACACTTTAGGTTAAGTACACTCCTTTAAAATGGATCTACAGAATTCATAAATTCCATCAAAATCTATTATTAAACAAATTTCATTAAACGATAGTAAACTTTAGGTTGAATACACTCCTTTAGGGTTTTTTTTTTTTTTTTTTTTTTTAAATTGACAATAAAAAGCCCTATATTGAAAAATGGTTGCAAATTGACCACTATATGTTAATTATTAATTAATTAGGTAACTTTGGTTATGAAATGAGGAAATTAAATTTTCGATTCAACGAATCTGGATTTTTATTATCTCCAATCAATATAAAATCACACTAAAGTGGATTTGACTATTCTTGGTTTTGGGCAATTGATTAGCAAACATAAATGACTCAACTATACCCCTCCCCTCAAAACACACCTCCACCACAAACCACCCCCCCCCCCCCCCCCCCCCTCCTCCTATTTTAAACCGAACAATTAGTTGAACTGTAATATAAAAGCGGCTAGTCAATTCTCGGTTAATTGAACATTGGAAAGAATATGGAGTGATGTGGCCTCGAATAATCTCGTAAAATTTGCATGTTATTTCTGGACTACCTTAAACAGATCAAGAACGTGTTTGTACAACTTGAAAGAGCGCGTGAGAGGTTATTAGAGGAGCATCAAAGATTTGGAAGGTCCAGTCAGTACGCACTGTCAGAAGCATTTACGTCACGAAATTATCGATTCAAGTACTTAGCACACAGACTCTCATAAACTCTCGATAAACATTTAGCTCATTTGATCCTTGATTAAGAGATTGTGTCTAATGCCTGTCTAGTATTGTTTTGAAAAAGTTAAAATTTATTTCCACAATAATTTTAATATGAATCGGTGTTTGGTATAACTTTCACGACTGGTTCATATTACCGTTTTTAGAATTAACAACATTATTCGGCTGAAAATTAGTTAATTAATCTACATCTAAGGTACATAAAAATATATGTATGTTAAATAAAAACCAACAAATATTTTACTTTGTATCATTTTATAAATTCACAAGCATTAACATAAAATTTATCAAACTTATACTTAGAAATTTATAATAGTTTTAATAATGGAATTTACTAATAATAATTTAATTAATTTTACAACAGATTTTTTTTTTTTACACAGTGATTATTTTAAAACTATATATCAAAGCATTTGAGCTTAATTCTCGATTGCGAAGTTATGCAAAAGTCTTTTCTGTTTTTTTAATAAAAGTTCTAGTCTTACTTTTATATTTTATTATAAAAATATATGTATACATATATTCTTGCGAAAGTAATTGTTTGAATTGTACATATATATAATATACCGTTTGATTCAAATAGATTTTTGATCCACTTGTGGAGTGAAATTTGACCTTAGAAGCAAAGAAGAGACGACTATTTGAATGAAGTAGTGGTGATGACATCAGATTTAATTTCTAAAATCTCTTTATTATCTAACAATGATAGACCTTACAGTTAATAATGATAAAATACCTTCAATATTGATTAGTACGCATACGTGGTCATTGTATAAAATTTTCCACAGCGAATATTTTCTTTATTTTGTGGGAAAAGAGAAGCAGAGTTACCTTGCGTGGGGGTTTTGTTGCTGATTCGTTTCGAGTTTCGTCATGGATTGGTGGGTCTCAACTCTCAACTCGTTTAGGTGGGATGGACCACCCGACTGGCGTTTCTTAAGTCCTACCGGTTAAAAGTTGACTTTAACTTTGTTCTTTTGAAAAACAAATTATGAATAAGATTGGTTTGTTTTCATAAAAATATATTACCGTCAAATTATTATTATAAATGATGATTCAGTGCAGTAGAAGAAGCTCTATGGTATAATAAATATAATATTATGTCATGTGATTTTGATGATTAATAAATATGCATGTTTTTCGGACATATATATATATACGCTAGAACATTAACGATAATTTTATTTTTTTTCAAAACAATTAATATTTTTTTTTGTTTGTTTTCACTCGTCAACGAGGTAGATCAAACCAAAACATGGGTGGACCGCAAAAGATGGGTGGACCACATGACACACAATGAGAATGATCAGTGTAGCGGAGAAGGTGATGGCATGGGGTATGACTCTTCCACTATAACAAGTAAGCATCAAGCTACATAATCTTGAGAAACCCATATGACTTTTTTGAAGAAAAATGTTTCTGTTCCAAAGCTAGTCACTTTATACCTTTCTTTAGGTAGGGTTTATTATTTTGGTATCTGCACAAAGGAGACTGAAAACTATTTTTGATTCGCAACAAAAGATATATCTCTTGAAGCAGTTAGCTAGCTAGGATGGGTCCCAATCTAAATTATCAGCCTCATGTGATCTTGATGAGAAAATGGACCATAAAAACTAGGTTAGCTGTATTTTAAAATTGGTGAAAATTTTTATGTGAAGCATTAAAAAACTAACCGGCCTCATGCAAAATTATACAGATTGCTCCATCTTGGAATTTTTTTTGCAACTTGCATGTCGATATCATCGTCTATTCTTTTTATTTTGGATGTAATTTAAACACTCACATGCATGCTTGATTCAATCAAGGACACCGATGGATCACATGCGTTTTCGTTTGATGGTTTGGTTCCTGTCTGTAACATGACATGAAAATAAAACACATTCTGAAATGACTCCACTCTTGTTATTGTTACGTGAAATCGATATGGGCGCAAGGAAGCCAAAGTTATGCAGTTTCGAAGAATTTCATATTATCCGTTCAAGTTTCATGAACAACTTTAAAGACGATATGATGAATAGGTTGAGTACTGTACATCGAAAAAGAGCAAAACAGAAGTTAGAGAATTGGTGGTGTTACGTACATCGAAGTACTGCTGGGAGGACCACCTCCATGGCCCATGGGCTGTACGTACATTAATAAGGTGGTGCATGTAATCTCACTTTTTCTAAGATTTTTGTAAACTTTTTGTATGCGAATGAATTAAAATTTATTCTGATTTCATAAGATCATAAAAAAGAACATCATATGGACGGGATATGTGAAGCGATTGGTACATGTTTTATATTAGTAAAATTTTCATCTAACAATTAATACTGTTGTTCTATGTTTGTTAAGTGTGAAAATTAGCTAGTAGGAAGTTTACTTAAATTTGTTTCACATTTTATATTAGGGGTCGTTTGTTTTTTTGTCTGAAAACTTAATAGTGCTGTTGAAGACTGAAGACTGAATAGTAACTGAAACCTGAAATCTGAATGATATGTTTGGGTTTTTTTTTTTTTTTTTTTTTTTTACTTCTGAATGTATAGTAATCTCGTTTGTCTTTTAAAGTTAAAGTTGTCTGAAAATTAGTAATTTGACATTTATATCCTTTTACTATTAGTTGTTTTGAAGCTTCATTTAATATAATACAAACAATTATAATAAATTATTTAAAAAATACTAAAACACTTTTATGTATATATTAATAACATTTTTTATTCATAATTAAAATATAATTAATTATTATAGTAAAGTAATTTTTTAAATTAAATATACAAAAATAAATTATTATAGTAAAGTAAATTAAATTTATATATTTAAATGAAAATAAACAAAATATTCTTAAGTTAAAGAACTATTACAACAAAAGTTGAAACTGTAAAGTAATATATATTTTAGGCATTGTAATATTTCATTGATTATATTTAAAATAAATCTTTATAATGTAAAATTAGAACTAATTTGAAAATATGTTATTTTGGAAATGATAGATTTGTAAGAATATATATAAAAAATCATTAAGTGATTTGTCATTAAATGAAAAGTGAAAAATTGTAACTTTTTATATTAAGTGATTTTTGGGTAGTTTTAAATGATTTGATTACTTAAAAAAACAAACAAAAATCACTTAAAATGTGTAATTTAGACTCATTAAGCGAAAAATGGTAAAAACAAACGACCCCTTACTTTTGGTTTTCGGAGAGTCTACCCTAAACTAATGATTTATAATCCGTACTTCCAAAAAAAAAATGTAGGTATATAAAAGCATTTTGCTTGTATATTTAATATATAAAATTTGGTGCGGTCGCTGGCAAGAGAATTCACAATTTGTTTCTGATTTTATTAACCCTTAAAATTAGAATATAATAGATATTAATATCTATACACGATAGTTGCATTTACGACCCTTAACGTCCTCTGAGTAACTGAATCGGTTGGATGTGTTTTCCTGATGTGGTGCCCAAATCCGTTTAGTGTTGAATGGCATGTCAACTACATAAATCTGATGTGACCATCTATCAACGTTTAATTAATTTCAAAGATTTCAATTCATATTTACGTTATTTTCAAAAGGGAAGAAAAATGTTTCAAGGAAAAGGAGACAAAAAAATGCATGGTATGCCTTCGACAACATCTCCTAGTAATAGATATAAATGACCCATCATGAATAGTGAATGGGCTGTTTGGTATGACGGGGACAATGGCCCAATAGCAACTTAGCCCAGTTAAGAAGGCCTAATCTAGAAAAGCGTCGAAAGCTGTGTCGTGGACCAAACCGCAGCGCGTTGCGTTGTTTGAGAAAATTAAAGGATAATCTCTCTCCCTGTTTTCTTCTTCAGGTCCGCAATGGCTGACCTCTTATCGAACGTCTTGGTGACGAGTCAGATGGCCACGTGTAGGTCAAAAAAAGCAGGTGCTGACTCAGCTCCACATAGAGTGTGACTCAGTGCAAATCCCCTGGTCCACACAAATTTCTCATCAATAGAGAATCAATATTAATCAATGAAATAAAGCATTTCTAGTTGGTTCTTGCTACACCTCCACTTGCATTAATTCAAAAGAAATCTAGTCTTGTTGCTTTTTGATTTGTTTATTGTGCTTTATGTAAAAGTAATGGTTTGGTTAAAGACAAAATATGTATCAATGACATTTGTGGTTAGGAATCCAACTGAAAAAAAAAGGGCACTTTTCTTTGTTTTTCGTTTAAGTGATAGTGAAAGTTAAAATTATTAATATGATTTGAAAGGACTGATTTTACTAAAGACAATACTTTGGTGGGATCTTAAACATCATCTGAATTTGATGGAAGTTGAGATTTTTGGTAATAATTATAAAAAATATTAATTAATTTTGTCATTTTTATAACTTTTTTAAATGATAGTGAAAATATAAATCGTATAGATAATAGATAAGGTATTATATTAAACATCATTTAAATTTAACGAAAATCAAGATAATCTAATACGAAATTTCTCATACTCCGTATAAATAAAATTTTATATTTAAATCATAATTTTTTCTTTAATTTTAAAATTTATAATTGTGTTTAAAAGGTTTCAATTAATTTTGGATAAGAGCTTTTTCTTGTTATTATTATGTTGACTTGAGAGTGAATATTATCTAATTGTATTGGATAACATTATTGTTGAGATGGAATTAGCTGAATGCCTTTTATATAATTCTCAAATCATATATCATTCATAGAAGGTGACCATCACCACTACCAATGAACATCAAATCTTTGGGAATTAATTTTTATCTAATGATAAAATTTAATACTATTTTGATATACACGATTTAGAATTTATCTTAGATATAAAACCATTTTTGTTGTTTTAAAAATAATTATTTAAATGATCCACAAAAACTTTCGGCAATATATTTAAAGACTATTTATTGCAAATTGCAAGACAACAATACTCTTTTAAAATTCCTTCATAATTGTAAGGTATTAAAATGATTAAGCACACGCTGCCGTGTGTGAACCTTTTTGTGCTCCGACTCGAATGCATAAATGCCAATAACAAGAAGAAAATGACATCATCAATGCGTTGGATCTACACTGGCAATTGCAATGTTTTCTATCTTCTTCAAGTGAATCACTTAAATATATTGCGCCCTTTAGTCATGATTTATCCATTGCAAACAGAAGAACCGAGTAAAAACATAATAAACAGAATAATTCTCTAGATAGGATCGGGCTGGAAATTTTTTTCAAAGATCATCAGTTCTTATAATTCGTTCTTTAGTACCACCATAATGAATGATGCATCCATTGAATATAATTGATAAAAATAAAAAATCATACTAATAAGAGAGAAAAAACCTCTTTATAATTTAGAATAATTTATTAATTGGACTAACAGGATTCATTGAGAATGAATAATAAGAACAAATTATCCTGAAAAAAAAAGTCTTTTTTTTTTAAAAAAAAATTATAGATTTGGATGGAATTCATGGATTCTATAAAATTGTTATATACTTTATCATATTTTTTCTATGAAATTCTGTGAAACATATGGGGCTAAGATAAGATTGGTTATAGATTTTTTTATTCCAAATTTTATTTTAAAATCCATCCAAATTTATCATTTAAGTAAAATTTATAATTATTTTAAAACACCAAAATTTATTTAAACTTTTCAAAAATCTGAATTAAATGCAACTAGGTTTCAATATAATCCATATAAATCTTAATTAAATAAATTTAGATTTAAATAAAATCCATATATATTTATATAGAATATATTCATATTTTAAAAATCTTTTTAATTTTAATGAAGTTTGGAATATATTTCACTTAATTTGTATGAGGAGAATTGAAACAGTGAAACTGCTGTATTACAAATTTTCCATAGGATACAGACATTCTAATTCATCAATTGAAATGACCAAAAAAGGCAAGTCCAGATATTAGCCGACAAACGAAACAATATTCGAGAGATTATCCACACTTTATACATTTAATATTCAGTGATCCACGTCGACAAAATCTTATTAAAACGCCAAGTGGCAGCCAAGAGAAGACTCTTCACTCACACGCTAACCGATGGCGCGTAACAGACACAAGCACGGAACCCGTCAGACAAAGAAGCGCGTGCCGTAAATTCCTCAAACCTTTGAAAACCTAGGACATATTCGCTTTTGTTTCATTGCTGTAGCGGATCAGAAGATCCCCTCGTGTACAACTCAAGCCAACCTGACTGCTGATCCCCAACTCACAAACCCCCCCCCATTTCAAGTTCCTATAAAACCAATTCTCTCTGTCTCTGACTGGTCCGAGTCATACGTGTCCGTACTCGGTGAGTTGGAGCTCTGACCACACACCGAGTTGATCATATCATCTTCCAGGAATTGTGTTATTGATTGTTGTTGAGAACTTGAATATCATTATATCAAGATTTGGTGTTGTGGGTTGAAGAGGGTGTCTTTGTTTTTTGTTGTCTTTTAATGGGGGCTAATATGTCTGGTAATTCGTTGGACGACAACGGAGACGTTTCGTCTTCGTTAGTGAGGCCGAGGTTGGGTGACATACCAGAGAGTTGCATGGCTCATATTTTGATGAATTTAGACCCACCTGAGATCTGCAAAATGGCCCGGTTGAATCGGGCTTTTCGTGGAGCTTCTTCGGCTGACTTTATCTGGGAATCGAAATTGCCTTCCAATTATCGGTTTATTGCTGACAAAGTTTTTAATAATGATCGTGGTGATGATATAATGAAGACAATGAAAATGACCAAGAAGGATCTTTATGGCAGGCTTTGTAGTCCTAATCTTTTTGATGGTGGCAAAAAGGTTTATTTCGATTTTTTTATGTTATATTATCATCTTCTCTCTTTTAATTAGATTTTGTTTTCTTTTTTGTGCGGACTTTTGTAATGGAGATTTTTGTGTTGTTAAAGGAGATATGGCTTGATAAAAGTACTGGTGGGCTCTGTGTGTCCATTTCTTCAAAGGCTTTATCCATTACTGGGATTGATGATCGGAGATATTGGAGTCACATTTCTACTGACGAATCTAGGTGAGATTTTTTTGAAAATCATGCAGATTCTGCATTGAATTATCCATTATATTTTGCTCAATCTATGATTCTGTAACTAACATTAGGATTGGAATTTTTTTCCCTCAAAGTTGCGTCAAAAGAGAAGACTTAAGCATGTCCTGCTTGATACGCGGAAGACTTAGTACTTAAATAAACATGCCCTGCTTGATATTTTAAATTGGCGGCTATGTTCAACCTTATATAGATTAATTTAGTTGATATGATTCCAGTTTTGCGATGTCTTTCAGTTTTGTAGTGGCAAGAAATGGGATTTTGATGAAAATTTCCATTTTTATTGAAGGTTTATTCTTCATTTGTTTTTGTTATAATTTAAGTCTAATCTTGTCGTTCTTTAGTAGAACTCTCATACATGGAATTGTCATATAGTCAATGATCACCAAACAACAAAAGTAGATTCCTAATGTTTTAAACATGTGAACATTCTGTCATCGAAACGAAATAGATGCTGCTCACTATGTAATCAGCTTCGATGGAGGGAGCTATTTGATTGACATACTCTCCCCTGTTTGTATATAGATTCCAGACAGTGGCATATCTCCAACAAATCTGGTGGTTAGAAGTAGATGGAGAGTTTGAGTTTCAATTTCCAACGGGAACATATAGCCTATACTTTAGACTGCAACTTGGACGGCCATCAAAAAGACTAGGTCGTCGGGTTTGCAACTCCGAGCACATCCATGGCTGGGACAGAAAACCTGTACGTTTCCAGCTAACAACTTCTGATGGCCAACAAGCCGTATCTCAGTGTTCTTTGGACAATCCTGGGAACTGGGTTCAGTACCATGTGGCAGATTTTGTTGTTGAGAATTTGAATTCATTGACAAAGATCAAATTTTCGTTGACCCAAATCGATTGTACCCACACCAAAGGAGGTCTTTGTATAGACTCGGTTTTGATTTGTCCTAGTAGTGTGGAAAGGAAGAGTAGATAGTTGATGTAGATTGTGAACTTGTAATATACGCAGGCGTGACATGCATCCCCATGATGAAGGATAAAATGGGTTTGTTTTGTTGGAAGTATGGGGCTCATAAACATAGTGTTTTCATTTAGAAAATGTGCATATTTTGGACTCCCTACATGCTCTTTTTCGGTTTCTCGCTGAGTTCTAGGCGAATTTTTTTTTTCTCCTGAAGAAATAAAATTTGCTTTTGGGTAATGTATATAGCCTCGTTTCATCCTGGTGTCTCAGTTGATCAATTGTTTTCAAGGAATACAAGAATCAGTTTTTTTTTTTTTTTATATGGTGTTTTGTTTCTCAACAAGCAGTACCATCATGCTTGACAGTATCACTCAAAGAAAATTGTCATGCATTTCTAATATAATCACGGCAGTCTACAGTCTGGTTGTTGCAGCAACAAGTTGCTCAGTCTAAAATCTGGCTGTTGCAGCAACAAGTCACTCAATAGTTTTCACCATGAACACAACTGAACTCATCTCCATGACCTTCCCTGAGCTGGGTGGCTCTTAAATTTGTCATCATTTTGGTTCTGAATCCAGTCAGCATGACATTTGTCAATCTGTCATTACATGGAACATTAAAGCTAACTTTAATGTTCAAATTAGTTCTGGAACATTAAAGCTAACTTTAAATGAATTCAAAACCCTTAAAACAGGAAAAACTGTACCCAAAATAATGCATAACAGCCAGCTATGAACTTCTATGCGTTTGTTTTTCCAAAATATTGAAAGAAACAAATCATTACCATTCCACTGATGACTACTGACAAAGGGCTGGCTCCGACCATGTTTAAATTAGTGTCAAATTAGTTCATTGTATTAAAGATATATCATGGATACATAGATATCGATGATTGAACCCCAAATTAAGGAATTGGAGCATGCTAACGATAAATTGCTATTTAACACTGACATCATTATGTGTTGAGCCAAAATGATAAAAGACCTTGATGATTCAAATTGACTTAGGCGTGCCCATACTGAACATGTTTTGTCCAATTCAGAGCATCAGATAAAGCACAAATCTAAAAAAGGACAGTGCAATTATGCATCAAAAGAAAAAAATTAGAGTGTCTAAATAATTACTAAACACAGAGTCAGTATTTTAATTGACCAAGTTTTTCGTTCAATTTTGTACCATTGAAATTGAGATCACAACCATTAAAGGAAAAAAAAAAAAAAACGATTGTAACGTTATTTAGTAAACAAAAAGGACGTAACATTATTACCCATCACGGTGTCAACCTGGACAGAGAAGATAATAGAAGGTGACGACGGTTAAGAGCTACCGTTTACATGACCATGGTTTCCACGTTAAGGTTCCTCTCTTTGGTTTCTTTGACGAAAGACATAAGACTTGAGGGATGATGTGGACGTAGAAGACAAAAAGGGGACCGATCTAGTGAAGCGAATGAATATGAGAGACGATGTGGTGCGGTGGGCTGTGGGACCCACTGGGATGTTTGATTGATATGGTTTTACTATTGGAGAAATTGCACACTCTCCCAAGTTATAGCCTAATTGCATAAATATGGCACTTTTATCAAATACCGCAAAACAAACCCCTGCCATCAGTAGGAGGATGTTAAAACAATAACGGTAGAAAAATACAAGCCATTTAGTCTTTCAAACTGAGCAGATTTCATTATTTGAGATTAATTAACAAAAATAAAAAAAATATATTGAAGAGATGTTAATCTCCTTTCAATGATGATGAACACATATATATATATTTTTAAATTTGTTAATAAACTAAATTATAAGTAAAAAATAAGGGTAATTCGAAATTTAATTCGGATAAAATGTTCAACGGTTCAATTTAACTATTGAACATTGATGGTAGGGGTGCTTAATGCAATTTAGAGCAAACATTCCATATGAGTGTAATATTTAGAGATACCATAGAAGGTTAGTATAATTTTAACTTTAAAATAAAATCTATACTAATTAAAAATTAAAAAATTAATATATATATATTTATTTATAAAAAGAAAGATGACCAAATATCTTGTATTTTCAAGATTAGTGAGATTTTCATTGTAGAACATCTCTTTGATTCGATCACACTTAAATATTCGGTGGTTTATCTCTTCCACTATGGAATTAGCACCAAGAGTTTTTTTTTTTTTTTTTTTTACTTTTGTTTATTATTTTCTTGTTTTTGATTTTTTTCAATTATTAATTTTTTTTTGTTATTATTTGGTTTTTTAACTAACTTTTATTTTTTTAGTTATTTAATTTTTATAAAGTATTTAAATATTATAATTTCTTATTCATTTACTATAGTGGGGCCAAAATTGATTCCTATATTAAAAATAAGGCTAAAAATGACTTTTTAGATAATAAGATAAGTTAACAGTTAATCTTTTTATGAAGAACATTTAGTCATTACAATTATAAGAAAAATATGTAATCAATAAATCTTATATATACTGTTTCTATAATCAGAGCGTCCTAACTTTAAAAAGTAAGAACTAACCAATTAAATTTATTTATTGTATTTTTTTTCTAAAATAAATTTTTTCTTCTATTTATGTGTATGAAATATGTATAAAAGTTCAGTTTCACCAAAAGTGGAGGACCTTACACAATTTCACTAAAATAATACTTGAAACTGATGGGCTCTACAGATAATAAGACAGATGATGTGAGAGCCCTTGATAAACATGTGAGTGTGCCTTAGAGCAATTTCCCTTTCTTTTTTGTTTTTGTTTTTTTTTGTTTTTGTTTTTTTCAAGTAAATATCAATTGGATTGCAGCTCCAATCTCAAGTTTGGCTGATCAAGCACTTCGGTGATTCTTCAACAAGTAATTACCATCAATAATGATCATATCAAATTTAAAAATTTACTCTCATGTTACCAAAAGTCTTTGTACAAGTTATTTAAAAAAAAAAAAAATTTTTTTGTACAAGTATGAATAAATCTACACATATAAAAAGAAGTATAATTATAATGTTCTTGATTATAAATGTATAAAAGGATATCATTTTCACTCATGCATATATGACATAATATTACAGTAACTAAATAAATAATAATAAATATTTTAGATGACATGTGTAATAATTGATTATATCAAAATAATATTATAAATGATATATGTAGTGATTGATCTTATCAAAATAATATTTTAGGTGATAAGTGTAGCATTCGATATTATCAAGATGGTACTTTAAGTGATGCGTGTAGAGATTAATTTTATTAAGATTTTATTGGAAGTGAAACGTGTAATGATTGATATTATCAGTAAGGCATCCTAGATGGTACATGCAGCAAATATGGCAGCAACGCCTATAACCAAGCCCAAGTCCAATTATGAAAAACAAATTATTAAACAAAGAATATAGTGTAAATAATTATTAATTAACATTGAAAAATGAATTAACCGATTGCAAATAATTATTAATTAACAACGAATAATGAATTAACCGAAACACGTACATAGCTTGACAGAAGCAGCTTTCTCTCACTGTTTTCCATAAATATACCAACAACTCTCTGTGGCGATAATCATCAACAACAATTCTCTCACTCTCTCTGTCTCCAAAATTCTCACTTTCAGCTTCCTGGATTTGGGCTCTTTTTTTTCCCGTCCAAAATATCTGCTTTTGTTCGTCAATAAAGGTAACAGATTTCCTTTTCGCTTTATCATATATTTATGATTATTTTCTTCGTACGCTCGCTCTCTTTTTTAAAACATAAAAAAGAAGTTTTCTTTCATCTTCTTCTTCTTCTTCTTCTTCAATTTTGTTAAATATTCTCTTTTGCCATAGTTGAATTTGAGGTTTTAAGGTATAAAAATATGATTTTTGACTATGGGTATTCTGATTCACTTGTGCTGTATATGATTGTCAACAATTCTAGGGTTAGAACCGTTAAAGGCTGCTTTTTTCTTTCTTTTTTTTTTTTTTTTCTTTCTTTCTTGGTGTAATGGGCTTCAGTTTTATATGGGAAAATCTTCTCCATTTTCCCATAAAAGTTATTTTTAACTTAAAAGTATGACAAATGTTAAAAAGATTATTTTAACTCTGAGAATTTTATTAAAAAATATAATAGTTATAAAATAATATTTTAAAACATTTAATAAAGATTAAAAAATAACAAATTTAATAAAAATAACAAAGGTGGAGATCCAAATTAGGTTTCCATCGTCCATTTGTATGGATGGTTGGATCTTCACCAGCAAACACTAGTTAGAACATTATCAACGCTATCGAAGAGCATCCATCGCTCACAATCATCAACAACAAACCACCATCAAACACTATCTATCACACACAAACACCACAAAATCATCCAGAACGCCATCAACAAACACCATGATCAATAAATAGCATTCCACAATCATTATCCACTAGTGAACACCACCAATTTCTCTTCATTTTTTTTTTCAAAGAAAGAAAAAGAGTGGTAGTCTCTACCATAGGAGACCATCGTGGAGACATGGTTGGGTCTCTATGATGGAGACCCGAACTAGCTCTCTATCGTGGAGACCCACAGTGGTGGAGACCGTCGGGTCTCCATGGCGTCGGGTCTCCAGGGCCTCAATGAGGGTCTCCAATCTCCACCAGTCAGAGATTGAGAGAGAGGAGGGAATCGATCAGATAGAGAGAGAGAGAGAGAGAGAGAGAGAGAGGAGGAGGAGGAAGAGAGTGGTCAATGGTTATAGATAGTTTGGACAGAAAGGGTAAAATGGTCTTTTCGTATAAGAGATTAAGATTGTGGCATGTGGATGACTAAGATTTTAAACGAATAAAAAAATAATTAATTAGTTAATTAAAATTAAAAAACATGGAAGATGTTCACTGCTCATCTTAGAGATCGACGTTGGAGATTAAAATTAATTATGAAAAAAATTAAGAAAATTAAAAAAAAAAATGGATTCAAACATATGGGTTTGAATCTAGAATGTTTTTCACAACAATTTGTTTTTTTACAAAAATAAATAAATAAATAAAACAAAAAAACATCTAACAAATTCATCTTCAACCTTATCCCTCCAAATTGATCTGAATTAAAATACATTTAGCAACCTCGAACACTAATCCAGCAAACATCCATGAGACCCTAATATCAACCTCAAACATTAAATACCAACCCCAAATATCAACCCCAAACAATCACAAACATCAACCTTAAACATCAAATACCAACCCCAAACATCTTTCTCTTGCCACCGTTGTCTTCATCTTTATCCCCAATTTATTTATTTATTATTATTATTTTTTTGCTGATGTTGTTGTTTGAGTTCGATTCGAACTTGGAACTAAATTTCTGGATTCCATTGAACCTAGAACTTAAGGGTTCTGAGTGATGGAACACAGAACCAGATGGTTATGGGTTCGATTGAACCTAGAACCAGGTGGTTTTGGGTTCCATTACCTAAAACCCTCAAGTTCTAGGTTTGATAGGTTTTGGGTTTGATGGAACCCATAATCAAAGCTCTGGTTTCGAGTTCCATCGAACTTAGAACTTGAGATAAGAAAAGAGAATGAGAGAGAGAGAGTGAGAGCTTTTGGTGGTTTGTTGATAATAGTGATTTTTATTATTATTATTATTATTAATTATTTTTCTTTTCTAATTAAGTAAAAAGCTTTTAATTATATATTTATTTATTTATTTTTAATATTTTTATTTAACTAAGGGTAAAACAGTAATTTAATACATTATAACCTAGATGAGGGGCAAATGAGTCATTTTGCTTTTTCCTTTTATTTTGACTGCTGGTTAACTGATGGTTTAGACATTTTTGAGGAGTTTTGGAAAATTTATGGATGAAAAGAGCTGTTTCTAAAAGAGTTTTAAAAACTTGATATTTTTTGAAATTTTAAGGACTAAATGAAGTTTCTCATTTTTTAAATAATTTTATATTTACAAGATATGATTATGTATATTTATTATATTTACATTATTTATTTTATAATAATTGGTTTTTTTGTCTATTCGTTACAAAAGAAACCATTATTTGTAACGTATGATGGGTTCAATTATACATGTTTGTGTTATTTGATGTGTTGAAGCTTCGAAGTTGAAAACCCATTTATGGATGAATTGGGGTTATCTTGTTTCATCAGTGTGGTTCGGATTCGATTACTCGGTTGGGGTTTTAAGTTATTTGCTAGCTATTTGTCTTTATAATTTTTCGTTTTGAGACTGGTTTATGTGTTGTGGCTGATTGTTGAGTTCAATGTATATGTGCATTCTATTTGGTGCTTGGTTAGATTTTATTTTGTTTTAAATTTCTTATATAAATGTGTTTTTTTTTGCAATGCCAAGTCAGGTTTTAGTGTTAGGACGAGGAGACTGCTTGCTGGGTTGGTCGTAATTGGAGATAAGTTGAAATGGAGACTCGTATCGATTTTCTGAATGTGCTTGATCCCGATATGTCCGTTAAAATTTTTATGTGTTTGGAAGACATATCTGATCTTGTTCGTGTTAGTGCTGTCTCGTGGTCTTGGCGACATCATGGTAACTGAAGTTATCTAATTTACATGCCAGTTGCTCACTTGCATGTCTCTGCTCTTTTATTAAAGTTTTTTGAGGAAGTTTTGGGAGTATAAGATTTTGGTTGTGTTGTTGAAAAATGTATATGATTTTCGATGTTTTGCAGTGATTGCAAATGGTCTCTGCAAGCAACTGTGCTTGAAACTGTTTCCTCAGCTATCTAAAGTTGATAGTGTAGTTGAATTGACCAGTGGGACCAAAAAGCATGCGGCAGTTGGATCTAGCTACTCTATGGAATGGGAAATTTTGAAGCAGGAGCATAGAGCTTATGCATTTTTAGGTCATGGTTGTACATTTTTTCCTGTTAAACAGTTGATTGCAGAGCCAATCTGTGCTTCTAGCACTGATAATTATCCAGAGGAAAGCATTGAAAATACTCTGGATCCCAACGAGAGAGCGGGACAGCGGGTGGCTTCATACTGGTCAAGTAAGGGGCAAAGAGATCCTGCAGTGCCTGAGACGTTGACATATAAGTTGGACGGCGATCTGTGTCTGATTAATGAAATCAACATACAACCTTTCCAAGGTTATTGTTATGAACTTTATAAAAATACGTTTTCTTCTAATTCATATTGACCTCTTAGTTCTAATGAGTAATCATAAGTTGCATTACTTGTGTCCAGCTTTTTTTCAGTTTGGTTTACCTATATATTCAGCCAAAGCAGTGCGGTTTCGGATGGGTCATGTCAAGCCCCCAGCGAACGAAGATATGGATGAGTTAGTTGAGGATGGTGCTAACAGCAAATTCGTATGGACTTACACTTCAGAAGAGTTCCCAATGGTTCAGGTAAACTAGCTTACCTCTGTTTTGTTTCAGATTGCGCTTACTTTGCCCCTTCAACTTTTTGAGGAGATTATGACAGAATTATGTGCATTCTTCTGATGGTATATTGTTCCGACACTTCAATCAATTTTAATTTTCTTTCATCCTGCGAATGTAGCATGTTTACTTCAAAAGCTGACTTTATGCTACTATGAAATAATACAAAACCATCAAAAGACCACCTCTTATCAAAATGTTTTGCTAGTACATAGTATGACATGCTGGCCACTCTAATAGTGCATTGGCTTATAAAATCTTCATTACAGTTTGTGCACCAAGAACATGTTACGATAGCTATTTAGAAAGAGTTAATCATGTAAGTGACATTTCCATGAGCAGGAAAATCGCTTGCAGAATTTCAAGCTTCCAGAACCTGTTCTGTGCATTGGTGGAATCGTGCAGGTTGAGCTGCTGGGAAGGGTTCAGACACAAGAAATGGATGGCTTGTTCTACATATGGTTTGTTCCTTGCACCACTTTTTTTTTAAATGGTTTGTTTTGATTCTCATCATACTATTGCTATGCAAAAGTTCTGAGATATAGATGTGCCATAGTTGCCTTAATTGGATCCTTGGTCATGTAGTCATTACTTTCCATGTATTTTTGTCCATCCCCAAATTATTCCTACAAAAGCTTCGCATAAGAATTTCGGTCTAAAGTGATGCATAGTGCTTGAATATTGCAAGTATGTAAATTTATATATGTGAATGCAGAATACAAGAGCAACTCATAAAGAGACTATATATGATCATGCCTAGTTAAACTATCTAGATCATGACTAGTTAAATGATCTGCTTGTGTGGCAGCCATCATGTACATCTCCTAACCCTTCCTACTTATATTGGCATATTGCAGCGTCACTCATGTTCAAATTGTGGGACGATCATTATCACCTGCATTCGGCGTTGATATTGGTGAACCCTCCAAAAGACTAACATTGAAGGTTCTGAGTTACAACCAACAGCCGTCAAGAAATGTAGGAGAGTTGAGGCATTTAATGAATATTTTCCGAGGAACTGTATTTCGATGTTTTGTCCAATTCAGAGCATCAAATAAAACACAAATCTAAAAATGGACAGTGCAATCGTGCATCAAAAGAAAAAATAAGAGTGTCTAAATAATTACTAAACATATAGAGATCGTTTGTTTTTTTTGTCTGAAGACTTAACAGTACTGTTGAAGACTGACTATAATTGAAACCTGAAATCTGAATGGCATGTATATATATTTGTACCTCTGAATGTATAGTAATCTTTTTTGTTTTTTAAAGTTAAGATTATCTGAAAATTAATAGTTTGATATTTATATCCTTTTACTATTAGTTATTATGAAACTTTATTTAATGTAATACAAATAATTATAATAAATTATTTAATAAATTCTAAAATATTTGTATGAATATATTAATAATATTTTTATTCATAATTAAAATATGATTAATTATCATAATAAATTAAGTTTTTTGAAAATTATATATATAAATAAATTATTATAATAAAATAAAATAAATTTATATATTTAAATAAAAATAAATAAAATGTTTACAGTAAAAGTCGAAATTGAAAAGTGATATATAATTTAGTTATTGTAGTATTTTATTAATTACATTTAAAAGAAATCTGTATAATGTAAAATTAGAATGAGTTGGGAAATATGTTATTTTGGGAATGATAGATTTGAAATAATATATTTAAAATATCATTAAGTGATTTGACATTCACTGAAAAATAAAAAATTATAATATTTTGTTTTTAATAATATTTAGGTAATTTAAGTGGTTTGATCATTTAAAAGACATAAAAATTATTTAATAAATATAATTTAAATTTATAAAGTGATAAATAATAAAAACAAACGATCTCATAATATTTTAATTGACCAAGTTTTGCGTCCAATTCTGTACCATTCAAATTAACATCACAAGTTCACAACCATTAAAGAAAAAACAAAAAAAAAGAATGTAACGTTATTTAGAAAACAAAAAGGACGTAACATTATTACCCATCACGGTGTCAACCTTGACGGAGAAGATGAAGGAAGGTGACGACAGTTAAGAGCTGCCGTTAAAGATAACAGTCACTTTCATGATCATGGTCTCTACGTAAAGGTTCCTCTCTTTGGTTCCTTTAAAGAAGGACGTAAGAGTTGAGAGATGATGTGGACGTAGAAGACAAAAAGGGGAATGATCTAGTAAAGCGAATGAGTATGAGAGACGACGCTGTGGGCTGTGCTTCGCTTGTCGGAACCACTGAGATTGATATGGGCTCTTTTTTTTTTTTTGATTTATATGGCTTTGTTATGGGAGAAATTGCACGCTCTCCCAAGGGATAGCCTAATTGCACAAATATGGCACTTTTATCGAATACTGCAAAACAAACCCTTGCCACTAGTAGGAAGATGTTAAAACGTAACGGTGGAAGGATAAAAGCCATTTTGTCTTCAAACTGAGAAAATTTCACTTTGTAATTATTTTAAATTAATTAACCAAAAATTGAAAAATATATTGAAGAGATACTAATCTCCTTTCACTGATGATAAACCTCCTTTTTTTTTAAATGGTAATAAAATAAATTATAAATAAACAATAAAGATAATTTGGATAAAATACTCAATGATTAGATTTAACTTTTGACCATTATCAGTAGGGGTGCTTGATAAAATTTAGAACAAACATTCCATATGGATGCAATATTGCCGGATAGCATGGGAGGTTTGTATAATTTTTCCTTTAAAATTATAACTAGATTAATTAAAATTTTTTAAAAAAAAACATAACTCTTTTTTTGTTTTATTAAAAAAAAGGGAGAGAAGAAGTGCCAAATATGTTCTCTTTTCAAGATTGGTGACATTTTCATCGTAGAAGATCTCCTTGATCTCCATGACTCCCATCACACTTGAATAATAGGTGGTTTATCTCTTCCATCATGGAAATAGCACCAAGAATTATTATTATTATTATTTATTTTTATCAATTAATTTCTTATTTTTAACTTTTTTTCAATTATTAATTTGTTTTTCTCTTATTATGTGATTTTTGTACTGACCTTTATTTAGTTATTTAATTTTTATAAAATTTTTAAATATCATATTTTTTTATTAATTTATTATAGTGAGGGGTAAAACTGATTTATATATTAAAAATAAGGGTAAAATTAAATTTGTAGAGAGTAAGTTCGGTCAACAGGTCAGTCTTCTTATGAACAACATTTGCTCTTTAAATTCATAAGAAAACTGTGCAATCAATGAACCTTACACACACACAGACACTTATATATATATAAATAAATAAAAGTTCAGTTTCACCAAAAGTTGAGACCCTTAATACAAAGTTTCCAATAAAATAATACTTGAAACTGATGGGCCCTACACATAATAGAGACGGACGGGAGGTTCCCTGACAAGCGAGTGTGCCTCAGAGTAGCAGCCATACTTTCGTTATCCTCGATCCTCGAAAAGTAATTTCCTTTACTTTTCTTTTTTTTCAATTAAATATCAATTGGATTGCAGCTCCAATCTAAAATTTGGCTGATCAAGCACTTCGGTGATTCTTCAATAAGTAATTACTATCACCGATTATCATATCAAATTTAAAAATTTACTCTCATATTACCAAAAATCTTTCCACAAGTATAAATAAATCTTCACATATAAAAAGAACTATAAAGACATATACTTCTTAACTAGGAATATATAAAAGCATATCATTTTCACTCATGCATATATGACATAATATTGTTATAATTAAATAAGTAATATCAAATATTTTAGGTGAAGTATATATGGATTGATCATATCAAAATAGTATTATAGATGACACATATAGTAATTAATCTTATTAGGATGATACTCTAGATGACGAGTGTAGTATCTGATATTATCAAGATAGTACTTTAAATGACGCGTGTAGTGATTGATTTTATTGAGAGCTTTAACTGATATTCATAGCGATTGGATTTTATCAAACTAATACTCTAAATGAAGCGTGTAGTGATTGATCTTATTAAAATAATATTTTGGACTCGTGTAAGGATTGATATTATCACTATGGCAACCTAGGTGTTACATGTAGCACATACGGTGTTCTAAGTAATGCCTATAACTAAGCCCAGGTCCAATTATGAAAAACAAAGAATATAGTGCAAATAATTATTGATTAACAATGAATAATGAATTAACCGATTGCAAATAATTATTAATTAACAATGAATAATGAATTAACCGAAATAGGTACATGGCTTGACAGAAGCAGCTTTCTCTCACTGTTTTCCATTTATATACCAACAACTCTCTGTTGTGATAATCAGCAACCAACAACAATTCTCTCTTTCTGTGTCTCCAAAATCCTCACTTTCAGCTTCCTGGATTTGGGCTTTTTTTTTTTCTTCCAAAATATCTGCTTTTGTTCGTCAATAAAGGTGACAGATTTTCTTTTCGCTTTCTTTATATTTATGATCATTTTCTCTGTACGCTCGCTCTCTTTTTTAAAACTTAAAAAAGAAGTTTTCTTTTCTTCTTCTTCTTCTTCTTCTTCTCCTTCTTCTTTTTTTTTTTTTTTTCAATTTTGTTAGTTCTTCTCTTTTGCCTTCGTTGAATTTGTGGTTTTAAGGTATAAAGATTTGATTTTTGATTATGGGTATTCTGATTCACTTGTGCTTCATATGATTGTCAACAATTCTAGGGTTAGAACCGTTAAAGCCTTCCTTTTTTTTTTTTTTTTTGTGTAATGGTCTTCAATTTTATATTTACAAGATATGATTCTGAATATTTATTATATTTACATTTTTTATTTTCTAATATATATATATATATATATATTTTTTAACATATGATGAGTTCAATTATGCATGTTTGTGTTATTTGATGTGTTCAAGCTTCAAAGTTGAAAACCCATTTGTATTTGAATTGGGGTTTTCTTGTTTCATCAGTGTGGTTCGGATTCGATTATTCGGTTAGGGGTTTTAAGTTATTTGCTTTGCTTTTTGTGTTTATAATTTTTGTTTTGAGACTGGGTTATGTGTTGTGGTTGATTTTTGAGTTCAATGTATATGTGCATTCTATTTGGTGCTTGTTTAGATTTTATTTTTGTTATAAAGTTCTTATATAGATGTGTTTTTTGCAATGCCAATTTAGGTTTTAATATTCGGACGAGGAGACTGCTTGCTGGGTTGGTCGTAATTTGAGATAAGTTGAAATGGAAACTCGTATTGATTTTCTGAATGTGCTTGATCCCGATATGTCCGTTAATATTTTTATGTGTTTGGAAGATATATCTGATCTTGTTCGTGTTAGTGCTGTCTCGCAGTCTTGGCGACATCATGGTAACTGAAGTTATGTAATTTACATGCCAGTTGTTCACTTGCATGTCTCTACTTTTTTATTAAAGTTTTGGGAGTATAAGATTTTGGTTGTGTTATTGAAAATTGTATATGATTTTCAATGTTTTGCAGTGATTGCAAATGGTCTCTGCAAGCAGCTGTGCTTGAAACTGTTTCCTCAGCTATCTAAAGTTGATAGTGTAGTCGAATTGACTAGCAGTACCAAAAAGCATGCGGAAGTTGGATCTAGCAACTCTATGGAATGGGAATATTTGAAGCAGGAGCATAGAGCTTATGCATTTTTAGTTCATGGTTGTACATTGTTTCCTGTTAAACAGTTGATTGCAGAGCCAGTCTGTGCTTCTAGCACTGATAATTATCCAGGGGAAAGCATTGAAAATACTCTGGATCCTAACGAGAGAGTGGGATGGGGGGAAGCTTCATACTGGTCGAGTAAGGGGCAAAAAGATCCTGCAGTGCCTGAGACATTGACATATAAGTTGGACGGCGATCTGTGTCTGATTAATGAAATCAACGTACAACCTTTCCAAGGTTATTGTTATGAACTTTAAAAAAATACATTTTCTTCTAATTCATATTGACCTCTTAGTTCTAATGAGTAATCATAAGTTGCATTACTTGTGTCCAGCATTTTTTCAGTTTGGTCTACCTATATATTCAGCCAAAGCAGTGCGGTTTCGGATGGGTCATGTCAAGCCCCCAGCGAACGAAGATATGGATGATTTAGTTGAGGATAGTGCTAACAGCAAATTCGTATGGACTTACACTTCAGAAGAGTTCCCAATGGTTCAGGTAAACTGGAATACCTCTGTTTCATTTCTGGCTGTGCTTACTTTGCCCCTTCAACTTTTTGAGGAGATTATGACAGAATTATGTGCATTCTTCTGATGGCATATCGTTCCAACACTTTAATCAATGTTAATTTTCTTTCATACTGCGAATGTAGCATGTATATGTTAAAAGCTGACTTTATGCTACTATGAAATAATACAAAACCATCAAAAGACCACCTCTTATCAAAATGTTTTGCTAGTACATAGTATGACATCCTGGCCACTCTAATAGTACATTGGCTTATAAAAACTTCATTACAGTTTGTGCACCAAGAACATGGTGTGATAGCTATTTAGAAAGAGTTAATCATGTAAGTGACATTTCCATGAGCAGGAAAATCGCTTGCAGAATTTCAAGCTTCCGGAACCTGTTCTGTGCATTGGTGGAATCGTGCAGGTTGAGCTGCTGGGAAGGGTTCAGACACAAGAAATGGATGGCTTGTTCTACATATGGTTTGTTCCTTGCACCGCTTTTTTTTTTTTTTGAAAAACGGTTTGTTTTGATTCTCATCGTCCTATTGCTATGCAAAAGTTCTAAGACATAGATGTGCCATGGTTGCCTTAATTTGATCCTTGGTCATGTAGTCATAACTGTCTATGTATTTTTGTCCATCCCCAAACTATTCCTACAAAAGCTTCACATAAGAAATTTGGTCTAAAGTGATGCATGGTGCTTGAACATTGCAAGTATCTAAATTTATATGTGTGAATGAAGAATACAAGAGCAACTCATAAAGAGATTATATATGATCATGACTAGTTAAACTATCTTGATCATGATTAGTTAAACGATCTGTTTGTGTGGCAACCATCATGTACATCTTCTAACCTGCGTACTTATATTGGCATATTGCAGCGTAACTCATGTTCAAATTGTGGGACGATCATTATCACCTGCGTTCGGTGTTGATATTGATGAACCCTCCAAAAGACTAACATTGAAGGTTCTGAGTTACAATTAACAGCCGTCAAGAAATGTAGGAGAGTTGAGGCATTTAATGAATATTTTCTGAGGAGCTGTATTCCCTGAGTATGAGTTTGGAGAGGACGAAGAATGAATCAAATGATGAGTTTGTTCTCTAGAGGGTATTATCTGTAAGGACATAATATCGTTTTTGTCTTTCAGTCCGAGGTTTGAAATCTAGTAATAATTCATCTGTATCAATAAAAACAGATGGACCTAATCGTATAGTTTTTTATCTTTGATCTTTCTATATATCTTTAATCTTCTTCCTCTTCTTATAGTTTTATGATGCTGCTTAATTATGGTGCAATCTCTCATGAATAACTATAGAGTTACATACTATTTTAGTGAAGATGGAAGGGGTATATTTTCTATTTGGCATTTTGGTTTGTTTGGTTGAGATTGATGGTGCTTATTACCTTCGGATTCGTGAAGTAAATAATCAAGTTTTTCTTGTTTCACAAAAGAATAGTATTACACTTCTTAGAATTTTATTTATTTATTTTTTTGTATGTGGTAAGGTGATTTATAATAATAATTTTAATTTTAAAATGGTATATTAATGATGTGGTAGTTATAAATAAGTTTACTATATTAGTTAAGTAAAAGATTTAAGTAAACTTTTGTAAAATGTAACATTGTTCTTTATTAAAATAACATATATGATGCTTTCAAAAAAAAAAAAAAATAAATAACATATATGATTATTGTGATATAGAAGAATAATGTTACACGTCCCATAAATTTGTTCAAATGATATAATAAACTGATTTGTAGCTATCGTATTAACTTTGAGATGATGAATTGATGATATTGTAATTACATATAAGTTGACCACATTATTTTGACAATGAATTTGAGCAAATTTTTGAGTGGTGTAAAATTACTTTATTAAGATTATATTTATTGAGAATAATACTATATTTTTCAATAAATTGTCCAAAAATGTTACTTAAATAATGTGATAAGTTGATTTGTAATTACCATATTAATTTTGGGATGATATATTGATGATAGAATAATTATATAAAAACTTATCATATCATTTAGATAAACTTTTGGATAGTATAACATTACTCATTTATTAATTAAAAATAAAATGAAAGGAAATTAAATTATATTGAAAAGGAAGTTTAATCATTGAATGGAATTAAATTTTTGTAATTATAAGTTAGAAACTAAGGTCTTTGTTAAAGTGTGTGTAGCAGTAGTGGCCGCCACACCACTCCTGACCAGCGAAGGTTACGAGTTCGATACCTCTACCATAAAAAAAGAGGTGGTTGCTCTTTCACCCATATAGGGATTGCTCCCTCTCATATGCGAGTTGTTTCTCATATCACGTTATTAGTGTCTTATTTTGTTTTATCTAGATTATTCTTTGGATCAATCTCAATTACTATTATTATTTTCTAATTGGTAAGGCACCTTAAATTAAAAAAGTGAATTTGGAAAAACTCGCAGTTTGATTTAATTCGAAAAGTTACCCATTCTATTTGGAATTCGCATTTCTATGGCAATTGAGGAGCTGTTTGTCCGAATTAGACACTCTAGTGTGGCTATTTGATTTTAGTTGGACTTGAGGATCACTTTCAACATTTTCCGAGTTTTTTTTTTTTTTTTTTGTTCTGATTTTTGTCCCATTATACGTTGAAGATGAAAGGAAAATAAGTTGACTTTAACGAAGAAAAATGTCCTGGTTAGAATTTTTTTTTTTTTTAATTTGCAGTAAAGTAGCAGGTTTTATAGAGAAATTTCATTGAATTCGTACTTATTAATAGAATTCAACTTAGGAATAATAATCGAGTTACTGCAGGGTTGGTCCATAGGTGCTATTTCAAAGAAATACAATCTCATAAAACCTTTAGTTAAAAAGACCAACCATTTATAAATGAAGGTGCTAATACATGTTAACAATCAAAATTCATTTGAACAATTTATTTTTATTCTTCCAATAAGCTAAGACACTATTATATTTCGAAACCGTAAATATAATTCTTTTAATCACTTTGTCAAATCTTTAAGACACATTAATATTATTCTCCAAATAAATAATGGTACTGTTAGTCCTCGGATGTGTTTATCCATTTATTTTCTTCTTATTAATAATCTAGAAATGTCGTAAAAATAGTTAGTATGGTAAAACGTAACACTGCTTTTTCATGTAATGTTTATTACACTCTTTTCTTAAAGAAAAAATAAAGAGAATGACAATTTTGTAATTTTATTTTTCAACTATTTGACATTTGATTAGATGATTACTAAAACCTAATTGAGATAGAACTCTAAAACATGATCCGGATGTCCGTTCACAGAATAGGGAAGAGAGCTAGCTACACAAGGTAAGTTGTCGGCATTTAAAAGAGATAAGTTTTTTAAGCACGGTGAGCTATCCACAAACAAGTAAAAATATTGGTCACCCAATGATAAACCAGGTGAATCGAACCCACCACTTAAATGTGTGATTGAAGGAAATACTCTTTCCACTAAACAAAACCACTTTTCTTGAAAATTTTGTAATTAAACTAAAAAAAAAAAATGAATAAACAAGCATAAAGCAACACGACCACGACTGCAATTAGCATCTTTCCGTCACCGAGAATCAGGAGATCAGTTGCAATAAACCGCCTATATTTAGAATTCAGTGATGGAAGAACCACCAGTCAAAATAGAAAATGGTACAAAACAATGAAATTTTGAATCGGGTAACTAAGATAACTGGATTTTGAATCTGCAACACCTCCGTTTTATCATGTCTACAAACTTTAGTTCAATTTGAGCAGTGTGCAATAACATTAAGAGTTGTAAATTCACAAAACTAAAAAAAGTTGCTCGCGGTTTCATTGTTAGCGATATTAAGGCGTTGTGTAGTGAGGTGGGGGTTGTTAAGTGTCAAGCCATTCCGCGGGATGCAAATCGCTTGGCACATAAGCTCGCCTCTAAGGCCTTGTCCTCGTTGGAGGATCGTCGGTGGCTCAGGGTTTCCGAAGATTGTATTTTGTCTGGTTGTGTTTGATTTAATACAAGTGTCTTTCAAAAAAAAAAAAAAAAAAAGTTGCTCATTAGCTGAGCTATATCTTTACCAATGAGAGAAGACAAAACCTAACATATATGTATGTATATGTTTTTCTGACAACAAAAACAACATGAAATTATTACTATCTTAAAAACAACGGCGGGAACTGTGATTAAGTGACAATAAAGGTGCTAAATTGAGAATTTTAATAGTCACCCTACAAGGTGGCAAACTGCTTAAAAGCTAACACCAACATTTCATTTATCTCACAAGTTCAAATAATTATTTAAATGACATTCATCAACCTTCTTCACCGAGATAAGCTTCTCTTTTCAGGTTACCTTAGACTTGGCTGGTGCTGGAAGTAACTGCATCGTAAAAACAAGAAATCTAATCAGGAAATCAACTTATGTTAGAAATGACATACGTTAGCCAGAGGCCTGATGCTGTAACCCCCTAATCAGGGATTTTAAACTTTCCATATAAGAAAGTCGAAACCAATTCCACTTCATCATATCTTAAATTTTACATATATGAATATGACAAGTGATTTCCAGTGAATATCCAAATTCTAATTGTTTTTTCAGTACGAACTCATGAGTCATGATGACGACTAAAGTTTCTAAGCACTTCTTGTTTGTCTTTGTTTATGTCACACAGTTGTGAAAGCCAATGTTTAGTTGTGGATGTCCTTTTTCCCCTAAGTTGAAGATTTACTTCTTGAGTATAAAATGGTTCACATGATTTAAGGATTTAATGTTGACATGCCAAAATCTAGTTTCATATTGTATTTAAGTAATCAACTAGAGATTGACTGTATAGAATGCCATACCTGATAACAAGAGATGAGAGAGGTAACAAATCCAAAAGCTCCTGTCACACGAGGAGTGACTTTCTTGGGTGCCAATTGAAGCAGCCCAACTGCTACCACAACGTCCATGGCTGATTTAACCAAAGCTAGAGACCTCTCAGTTGATTTTTGAAGTTTAGCACAGTATTGCTCATTCTGTATCAAGCAGAAGAAAGAAAGAGAAACAAGAAAGGAAAGAGAGAGGGTGCATGGTAATTAGTTCGGTTTCTATAAGGTCAAAAATACAAATTTTAAATTATTATAAAAAGTGAAAAGCTACAATCAACCTACTTTATTCTTATCACTATTCTTAAGTTCCTTCAATATTTTCATTGATGCAGAAAGCCTCCCAAGCTCTCCAATCTGACATGAAGATGAGGAAAAGATCAGGAAAACTATAAAACGACAAAGAAACACCTATAGAAGAACTCAATTGCTAAAGGAAATGGAAAGCAATGTACCTCAACCAAGGAGCTGCAAACTGAGGAACCCATCCAACAATAAAGAGATATTCGGCCGAGAAGCTCAGCACGTTCCTTGTTCTGTTAAAGAAAGTATCTTAGGATCCTCACTAACATTTCAGACAGAAAACAATGAAGAACAAATAAAACAGAAGAAACATAGAAGGAAACGCTCCATACCTTATAGATGCCTGATCTGCTGAGCCAGACAATTTGATCAAGAAACAAGAAAGTTGACAATAATGCATTCTTGGACTGCAACAAGCAAGGAATTAAAAGTCACAAAAAGAAAAATGAAGAAAAAATAAATTGTAGTGTAAAAGTCATAGGGCGTGGATTAGTACCTTTCCTAGCAAAACAAGGGGAAGGGGAGTCCCTTGAGGAACTGGGCTTATAAGAGTGTGCAAATCGTTGACGAACTGCAATTGACAGGATAAAACACAATTTATGCCAAGAAGATACAGAACAAATATGGGTCCAATCTCAGTATCCTTTCACAACCATATGTATTTCAAACATTCCAATTCTAAAGAATGACAGAAGGTGAACACTATGACTAGGCATCCTTTCTTAATCCTCTTTTGCTCATTCTTTCCAGAACTAATATAAACAGAGAAAAATATGAAGCACAAATAACCGGTAACTTTCCACTATTAAAAAGTCGAACATGTAAGAAAAGTCCAACCTAACCTTAAAGAGACGGAAAACTTTCCTGGCTAAGCTGGTCGATTTGTCAACACTTTGGGCCGTACCAGGCTCCCCATTACTCAAGAATTTTGAACCATATTGTATAGCCCTGCATATCTTGTCCCTGGCCTCAGCCTTATTCAAATACAAAACTACAAGTGCAAGTTCTGCTCTAGTTGCATCAAGAGTAGTCATTCTTTATCCTGTATACACACAAGCAACAAACTGCAACCTATAAAAAAATAGTACTTCTAAACCAAAGTGAAGAAATAGCATCAACAACACTTAACAAGTATCCCAACTAGAAGAAAAAAATAATCTAGTTTTGCACCTAGAATTCCAATATTTTTCTATGTTCACATCAACCTTTCAAAAATTAAAACTTTCCAGCCAAAGATTGTTACACATCGTGGATAAACCATATAAACATATAATCATAACAAATCTTCAGACCATTATTGCAGCCACCTTGACTCACAAACAATCCTATTTAACTGCTTGAGACCATTTTCCAATAGAGGCTCATGAACCCCAGATTGTTGCTCCATAAAAGAAACTTTAATTTTGTATTAAAGCAAGCACGTAACACTGTTCTACTTTTCCCAAACAAACACAGTAATCGACAAACTCAAAAGGCAAAGGAAAAGATAAGGCCAAAAAAAAAAAGCACATGTTTAATCAACATCAATAAAAAAAGTAAGATAAAAATACCAACTTTTTTTCCCAGATTTCACCAAGATCAAATATTTGATGGCAGAAGAAACCCATCAACATACAAATTAATCAAATCAAAAAATCTTAACAACCGAAATCCACAAAACACAATAATTAACGATATTGAAATAGAACCACGACACCCAATTCGAAATAATTAACCTTTCCCACCATAATCAATAAAAAGCATAGTATTTAGACATGCAATTTTTTTTTTTTAAAAAAAAAAGAGAGAGCTCCTCGCGTACCTGAGAAACCCCAGATCAAAAATCTCAAAAGAACGACAAAACTTAAAACTGGATTTTGTTTTTCTCATCTAAAAATGGAAATAAAAGAGAGAGAGAGAGAATATGTACCGAGAAAAGTGCCAATGATTGCCTCGAAAAAGCGAAAAAATTTGCAGGTAATAGAGGTGGTCTAGATGAGGAGGCGAGGAGGCTTCTTGTGTATGAGCTTTTAGCTAGCGTCAGCTTTCTTGGGTGTTTACCGTGTTTTAGCTTCGCAGCTCGATTGCTTTGCTTCTATTTTCGTATCAACTATTTGTAATGTCAAACAATAACGATAGACCGTGATAAGGCTTGTTTGGTCCTCTCTTTTCGTCTACAACCCAACAAAACTTAATTCAACCATCAAAAAATGCCAAGCAAAACTTAGAAAACGTTTTTACATTCTTATTGGGCTTTGTTTTGGCCCCTATACTTGCATGATTCGTGATCTTTTGATTCTTTACCGTCTGATTTGAAGATACGGTGGATAAAGGAAGCGAGATAAATAATGCTATTTTCATACTTTTTAAAAAAAAAATTATAAAAATGAAATGATGCTTAGGATTTGATAGGATGAGATAAGATAGAATTGAATGATATTAAATTAATACTATACCATGTTTGATATAATTGAGATTAAATTAGATTAAATTAAATTAATATATGTGTAAATTGAATTTTAATAGAAATATAATAAATTAATTTTAAATATATTGAACATAAATTAAAAATAAAAAGTTAAAAAATAAATAAATAAATAATTAATTATTTTAATAAATTTTAAACCTATAAACTTCATAAAATTATTAAATAAATTTGTAATTATTAAATATATTTAATATTATAATAAATTATTTTATGTTTTAACAAATAATTTTTTTTTTTTTAAAAAGAGACAAGTTTTGAGAACCCATATCAGCGGGATTTTAAAACCAACTAGCAATTGTGAGATTCAGACTGTGTTTGGAATGTCAGATTTGAGGTGAGTTTAAAATTCAAAATATTTCAAACCTAAATCTTACATTTGGAAAGGCCAACTTTGGAATGAAACCCACTCTCATATTCATTCCAACCCCATTGTCATGAGAATGTTTGTTCCCAAGCTCCATCATGAGATTTAATGGAATTTGATTCAATGTTTATTAATTGTTTATCTTTCTTCTTATTAATTACACTGTACATTTCTTTCTTTTTCTTCTACCAAATTCATCTTCATCTCCAAAATTAAAGTTTTATTTACTCATACTTTAAAATAATATAATTCTAAAAAAATCAATATAACTTTTTAGAAAAATGATTTATAAGTTAGGTTATGTAATAAAATATTTAAATTAATTTTGTTCCAATCTAATTTCATCCTACATTTTATATTTAAAATTAATCCCTATATTTACATTAATAAAATATTTTTTTCTCTTTTTTATAGATTTTTTATAAAGTTAATTTTCAAATTAACTTTAAGTGTATAATAAAGTATTTAAACTAATTTTATTCTAGTTCAATACTACCTTATACTAACACAATATGATATAATTTTAGTCCAATCTCAAGTTCAACCAAACATGAGACAATAGTTTTTTTTAATCTAATATAATACAATCCAATCTATTATGTTTCAATCAAATCTATTTCATTTTATTTCAATCTCAAATGTCAAATGTGGTCTTGAAATCCTACTGATGTAGGACATTTTAGTGGGATCCACCGGTTTTAGATGAAAACATTTTCATCTGAAGTTAACTCCAAATACAAGCATTTAAGGTTTGGGAAATGCATCTTCTAGCTGCCAAATGCAACCTCATAGTTCAAGTGTTTTGTGCACTTTTATTTCATATATATTATAGGAGTTCAGATCCTAGTATGATTATTATAAACATAGATTTTCAAATTATGATTAATCAGTATAAATTGCTTCGTAATTATATATAGAAAAACCCGATATGGGTAATATAGATTTTCAAATTTGTCTAAAAATTTTGCTTAAATGATGTGACAAACTAATTTATAACTATCACATTAATTTTAGAATGATATATTAATGATATAATAATTACGCATAACCTTACCACATTATTTAGGTAATAAATTTAGATAAATTTTTTGATAGTATATAATATTACTCATTAAAATATAGTTGTAGATATTGGTAGGTTGATTTTAATGCAATTTATGACAAACCAAACAGAGAACAAATGAAAGAATAAAAATATGCATGAAAGGTAAAATCTGGTATGGTATGGCTGGGCCAGGCTGGCTATTTGGTTTGTGCTAATCTCAAGAATGTAAAGAAATGGACGGTCTTCGTTGTTGACTTATTCCTGAGGATAAGGACTGCTGTTTGGACGCTCGAATAATTGATTTCTATGAATGGATAACTCTTTTCTTACACCAACTCCAGGACTTAGAGCCCAATAAACAAACAATGCTGTAATTAGACCGCCTTGCTTGCTATGATATGCACTCTTATCTAGTAAGCCCATTGAAACAAAATGAATTCATATTGATCTAAATTTTTATTTATTTATTTTTAACATTTTTATTTAAATATTTATAAAATTATAATATATATTTATATGATTACTACACTTTCTATTTTTATCTACATAGTGATTTAAACTACCACTATTGATATAGATTTTTGAACCATACATAATGTTCAATATCGATAAATCTTGACGAAATAATCAATTTCCATTTCCTATCAACATTGAACAATTAATCAATGTTATGTAAAAAATAAAATATCAGTTATCAACAGTTCCAGATATCATAATTTAGTTTTGTAACTCATGTAAAAGAGATGGAATTATGATTAGGATTGAAAACCTTTTTTAAGTTTGTTTGATATCATTTTCTATCAACAGTGAACAGTTGATCATGCAATTCACACTCCATCTCCACAACAAAAGACATCCCATTTTGTAGCTGATGCTGATAGATACATGAATCAAAACAAAACATAGAAGTGGGGTTAGGTGTTCTTGGTGCTACTACAATGCATTCAATAAAAAAACAATATCTCAGTTATGTCAAGCATAACAATTCATATATAAAGTTCCACAACACTTTTCCCACAAACAGCTTAGGTTGATAAAGATGTTCGTTCAAGGTGTGAAAAAAGTATACCAAAATATATGTAACATGAACTTGTATGATGATTACACATAAGAGTTTTCAACCATCTGGGCAAGAGGACAGAACTTGAATCAACTGTGTACTTTTCTGATATAATTATTCACATTAAAGATTTTTGACTGCAAATGTACAAGCAGTATTTTGATCATGTAGATTATTAATGACTTCAAGTTTACTCTGCAAGCCTGAATTCAAAAAGAAAATCATATCCTCGCACTGGGAATTTAACGTTATATATGACTAATACAAAGTTTTTCTTATAAACAAAGATACGTTGACGTAACATCACAGGTAAAAAAACCAGATTGGTGGTGGCTGGTAAGCAACAGCTATCCCCCTCCAAGCATTTTAGCTGCATTGTTGTCATGTTGTTCCACCCCATAGCCTTCAAAGTTCCAGGCCTGAGCACTGACATGCCTGCAAATACTTAGAAACATATTTATATAGGAAATGAATATAATGCAAGATAGGAAATGAGGATAATACAAAATATGTGGCAATAGACGGGAGAAGAAAACCCCTTTACTCTTACATTTATAATTAAGACGATAATTTATTATCGCATAGATTAGCAATTCTTTAGCATATGGTTCATATCATTTGACTACTTTGTTTCATACAAGACAATGAAACAACGACAAGACGAGAAGCAAAAAAGTAAAACGAAAAAAAGTTCCATTATCCGGAAGGAGATCTTTTCTTTCATTACTTCCTGCTGAACAAACTTCTTAGCTTCCCTCTCTCCAGTCGCTCGAGCAGCTTCTTAGCACCTGGGATGTCCATCTCCGAAAGCTTTTTAAGATAACCTATCGCTCCATATGAGATCATCAGCTTCTTGCATTTCTTACTAGAAGAGAGAGATGCTAGGCAGGAAACGGCATACTTCTTGGCAGTGTTTTGCGGACTTGGGTCAAGCAATTGGACTAAATTTGGCACACTCTTATCATGCCGTTTGACTTCTCGGCAGTTCTGAGAAAAGGTCACCAAGCTCGAAATTGCTTGAGCAGCAACCTCTCTAGCACTGTTTGATTTGGCCTCAAGCATCTTGACAAGCAAAGGAATACACCCTGCTTCGCCCACCAGTTTCTTCATCTCTGCTGAGGTGCAAACCTTACATATAGCAGATGCAGCAGCTTGTTGGGCACCCAGTGATCCTGCTTTAAGCACATGAACCAAACGAGGGAGGAAACTAAGGGAAAGCAAAACCTCGACAGACACAGAACCAACCAAATTTCTCAATGCCCCAACTGCAGACTCTTGAGGCAAAGGACCATCAAGGTATGCCAATAGGCTTCGAATTCCACCTTCTGCAACAACGGATCTTCTCAGATTCTCATTGCTGGCAGTGAGATTCTGCAAGCACTCTGCTGCGTATTCTTTCGATCCCAACAGAATTCCACAATCTAGGAGACTGATCATGACCTTGACGATCCCTTCTTCAGCTAGAGTTTGCCGAACTTCAGGGACAGCTGATATATTCTTCAAAGTACATGCGGCTGCTGCCTGTGAAACAGAATCACCGGTTTGACAGATCTCAATAAGAGGTCGAACCCCACCATGCCCTACAATTGCTCGTGCAGTCTCCGCAGACATCGACAACCTCTGGAGCGAAATTGTAGCCTTCTCTTTACCCACAGCACTTCCAGACTCAACAAGCCTTATAAGAGGAGGTAAAACACCTTCCGAAACAAGCCAATTCTCAGAACCGCCTGATTCTGCAAGCGAGCATATTACAGTAACGGTCTTCTCTCTTATACGTGGAGATGTTGCAGTTAATAACTGTACTAAAGCGGCAATATTGCTCCGTCCCAAAACAGCCAAAACATTCTTTTCATCCTCTTTCATGACCTCAACAAGACTGTCAAGAGCTTTGTGCTTTGCCTCCAAGTGCCCGATCTGAAGCCGGGCAAGCAATTCCCTTATATTGCCATGTGATGAAGCCTCAGGTTCCTTCGAAGAGCCAGTCACAGACAAGGGCAAAGTAGCTTCACCAAGCACCCCAGTCTTGATCAAAAGTCCACAATCTCGCAAATTCAAATCCAATTTACCTGATAAAGCATCAAGATCACTCTGCATCCTAAGCTTCCCTTCATACTTCTCCAGAACACATAACTCTGCCAAGTCAATTGCTTCCTTCAACGACTTCGAAACCGCCTGCAACTGCTCCTTACAGAGTGTATTTTTCGAGAAGCAAGGATGGCTTGACAAGTCCGACAAATGAGATGGGATCCTCTCTAATTTCGAACTTATCATCTTCCACCTACCAGGAAACCCCTTCACTTCTCTTGCCTTATCAAGAGCCAATGGAACAAGCTCTTGTGCATGCAACAACCACTCATCAGCTGATTGCATATGGACCGACACTCCATTGACACTGTCCTCCACCATGTCTTCAATCTGTATATGGATCAAACAGGTCAGAGGAGTTACTTCAACGGAACTTTTGATGAAACCAACCTCAAATGAATAACCCAGATGAGAAAAATATGTCAAGAAATGATATTTGAATAGAAAATTTAAAAGGCGGTGGAGCAGTTGCAATCATCAAACATGAAAAATTATAAACTAAGATTGCAAATAAAATAAGACAGAAATATAAAAACACAAATGGGCCAACATCAAGGTCTCTCGAGAATCTTGTATGATGATCACACAATGCTTGTTTGCTGAAAACAAGACCCGACCGGCAAAATGGAAGTACCTAAAGACGCCCACGAGTCCTTACTCCTTTTACATTGCCTAGTCAAGTGATCATTAAATGCCAACCGTAACAACATTTTTAAAAGAAATCATGTACTCATGACGACAAAAAAGTTGAATATTAATCAAAATTACTTTTTAACGGCTACACAATGCCGTCGGTGAGTAACTAATTTATCTGAAATACCAAAACACTCCACTTGAGAACTCTAGAGTGTTGTAGAAACTGAGAAGGGCATTCTAGGAAGAGAAAATCAAGACCAGAACTTCACTTTTCAACCTACAAGTTAGATCACAGCATCGGATATTTACTTGGATTTTGATGTATGAATTTCAACGGTCAAGATGTGTCTCAGAGACACAAAAAAGTTGGAGTCCTTGTGTGTAATACCATATTTATCCCCATGAATGGAGATAGCTGGTTTGAGAAAGAGAGAGACTTTTCTTTGAAGAGAAGATAAGAGTCTCAATCTACGGTTGTATTACATGTAGAGTGTACTTAAATTCTCCCAGATGGACCGACCCCACTAGAAATAAAAAATCATTAGAAAATTCACAGCAATAAATCAAAAATGGGAAAAAAAAAAATATACCTCAAATTGCTTTGAATTTTATTCAAAGGAAAGGAACTCTTAACATCTACAGCCACCAGTGACCAGACCAAATAGTTCCTCTCTCTATCACTTCAATTTCTGTCAAAGCCACCATGAGAATAATAAATACACTAAGAACTATGAAACCAAACAAAATGTTAATCTTAAACAAACCAATATAATACAAAAAGGAAAAAAAAAATAAAAGAAGAAGAACCCAGTTGCAGAACTAAAAAGAGGAAAAAAACAAAAATAGAAAACAAAAATCACTTTATTTTTTTCTTATCTGCACAAAGAATCAAAGAAAGCAAAGCAAAAACAACTTCAAGAACCAACCTTTAAGACTCAGGAACTGGAAGCTTGGTTCTTTATTCCCCAGAAAAGCTAAGCACTATAGCTTGATCTTCAAACTTCTCTCACTTTCACTTCCAACCCAACACACAGTAGCTGTTTACCTTCAAATCTACCTTCTCTTACTATGTCTCTCTAAAAATGCAGTAATGCTTCCAAAATCAACAATCACTTTCTCTCTCTTCGTGTTAGTCTGATCAGTAGAGAGCAACCCAGAAGAGAGACTCTTTCAAAGATCCAGAGATACCCAGAAACTGATTTTGTTTCCTACCAGAGAAGCAGACACTAAACGGTCGAAATTTGTTTTTAAAAAACAGACCCACATAAAAATAAACATAAAAAATGTAGCTTTAACATGAGAGAAGAAGACACAACGATACAAAACAACAATCACGATCACATTCAAAAATTGAAATCACTCTCTCCTCTTCGAATCTCTCTCTCTTCTTCGCCTATGTCAGTCCTGAGATTCTCGTAATTAAAAACTCCAGTTTTTTATATTTATAATTTGTAAGCGATGTATTTAGAGTGACAGAGAGAGAGAGGGATGCGCTGGCTGTGTTTTCTGACAAAAGCCGCTTAAATGCCGAGCATGTTTTGGCGAATCGGACGGCTGTGATTGCGATTAAGACAGATTATTCGACCGTTAGGATTGGATGGAAATTTGAATATGCTTTTTCGAAATCTGTACGCTAACAGGATGACGTGGTGATAAAGATCCACGTGGAGTGTGGGGACGGTTGAGACTTTTTCATGGTGGGTAGTCCAGTCGGCAGTTGTGCTGGAAACTGATAAGTTTGCGGAAATGCGTGTGACTGCCAAGTGAAAAGTCGAAAATGCCACTCGAGGATTTGTTTAATGTAGTGTAAACTCGTGTTCAGATTTTAAATTAGGATAGCTGTGGAAATGAAGAATGGGGACCTAGCTAATTAAGGTACTTCAAATCAATGTATATTGACAAGTTGTCTTGGATTTTATTGTTGGTTTTTCCTTTTTAATTCTTTAATATGATTTGATTTCTTTTTTTTTTTATTTTTTTTTTAAATCTCGTTAGGTAAAAGATAGATGAATCCATTGAATTAATAATTGAATTCAAAATTTGAATTACACGAGCAACAATTTTTGGGATTATAAAATCATAGAGAAGTTATTATCATGTTGATCTCATTATCAATGAAGCTTTTATAATTTAATCTAATCCATGATTTATATAGTCCTGCAAGTGAGTTACCTTTTGAACTCTTGATAAATAATAACATATTTTAAAAGTTCGAATAAAATGACAGGACCAGTGAACCAACATGTCATATGTCTCTATGCGTCTGTTCTTCTTCTTTTTTTTTTTTTTTAAAGAAAATTATGATAATAAGTTTGATTTTAAATTCGTTATAAATGTCAAGCCTTTGTATGATGTTATAATTTTGTCCTTTCAAAATCTTAGTCAAAAATGTCAAAATTTCTCAATATGTTTGTGTGTTTCGACTCAAAATGGCAACAGGATCCAATGCGATCCCATTCTCGCCCGCTGGTTTTGATTTATTTGAGGTTGTTTTTTGTTTCCTTTTTTAAATCTCATATCCAAGATTTCAATGATATTGAGAAGAAAAACATAATAAATGTTTAAGAATTTTATAACATGTTACTTGGTAAACTTTCGAAGGTATGAAAATGTCTAAACATTTTATTGTCTAAAAAAATTTATAATATTTGAGATATAATATAACAAATATATAAATATACACATATACATAAATATATGTTTAGAATATTAATAATTTTTTTTTTAAATTAAAATATCAATAATTTTTTTTTTTTAAAAATTTCATCGAGAGCTTATAGATTTCGATTTTCCAATATATCATACAAGAGTAATCTTTACTTCTTCATAGCCTATAAGTTTTTTTTTTTTTTTTTTTTTTCTTTAAATCGGGATAGACTTAGGAATCAATCAAAACCAAATGAGGTTTGACTATGTGGTGCAGCCTGAAAATATAATAACTTAGAACCTATATATATGTTTTTTTAACCTATAAGTTAAACTTTGGTAAATTATAAATAACACACATTTATTATGAGTTCGTAGGTGATTGTGTATTTCTTCTTTATATTATTGAGTTTAAATCTCATCCCCATATACAAATTTTTACACAAATTATGATATAGTAACTTAGAATCTGTATATAAGTTTTATAACACCACTTATGATAAAACCTTTCAAATCTACATTAATATCAAATTGAATAAAGACTTTTTATCATCAAATCACATTGGATTGTGATCCCACTTATATATTTTACAAACATAAATAATTCTTTTATTATATAAATAAATATCTTTCAATTATAAAAATAGTTATTTTAAACACTAAAATTATTTGAACTCAATTATTAATCACCACTCTTTAGTAAGAATGATTGAGTACCTACCTTGACTTTAAAAGGTTAAGAGTTCAAGTTTTACTCTTATATTTTAAAACAGAAGGTGTGTGTTATAAATCTTCTCTTGATAAAAGTTACTTTCTTCCTAATTATAAAAGTAGTCATCCGAATTATACTATTAATCATAGTCACAACGAAACAAATGAACACAGTCATCATTCAATATCAACTTAAAAGGAAAAAATGTCAGCAGAAATAAAATATTAGACCAAAGGAACGAAACAGTTCCATTTTGGACACACAATAAGATAAATAGACGCTAAGCACCCTCTTGGAGTGAAGAAAAATTAAAAAATTCGAGGAGCAAGGCTTCACCGCTTGAGAGGCAACGAGACATATCGAGGCGCAGGAGCGAGACTACCAAGACGCGTGTGGCCGGTCTATGGCCTTGCATGGCATAGACATGAAGCTGTTGTGTGCTGTGCTGCCCAACTGTGTCTACAGTACACCACTTTTTGCTTTCTGTATCATGTACCCCTACTCACCCACCGTATTTTGTGGCTATTTGTAATTTTGCCTTTGTTTAGCTTATCAAAAACAAAATATAGAAATAGAAGACAATGACATTACTATGATCTTTTCAATTCTTTCTTTTTTATCCTTTTCTGTAAAATAGCCATACTTGTGTACATTTTAGCTCTTTTTGTTGTTTTGCCGATGTATCTCATCCTGTAACCTAACTCATCATGCTCATGGGGCATGTATACTTTGATGTCCTTTAAAGATACATGAAATTTGAATGGGATATAGCAACCGTCGTATCTCATGACAAAACAACAATTGAAAGGTGACCAACTCGATTGCGATCTTATCATATATCATTTTTTATATTATCTTAAAATAATAATTTGAAAGAGATTTATTATGATTATATGTGTTACAAATAGTAAGAGTACAAAGCATTTCTCCTTGTGGGTGGATCCCTTTTATATGGGGGCAACATCATGGGTCGCATCATTAATGTTTTCATCCTTATTGATTTCAGTAGTCTCCTGGATAACAAGTTAGGTATGTAGTAGGTCTCTTGAGGGGGTCACTGACTTCTCTTCACTTGTTCCTCTACCACGCGAAGATTAGCGACTAGCTAACATGCGTCTTCAACGGGTGATCAAACAAAGAAGAGAGTAGACTTTACTTGACTTCAATATTTGTTTCTCTTTCATGTTGAGTTAAAAGTTTTGACTTCAATTTCAAAAAAGAAAAAAAAAATGTGACTTCAAACTTTGGGTCCAATATTAATTCTCGTAAGGTAAGAAAGGTGACTGGTATGTTTGATTGACATTCAAATTTTTAACTTCTTGAATCTTGGTATATAGTTGATCGTTTGAGCTCAAAATGATTGATAATATTAAAGGAGAAGCTTAACCAGGAAAAAAACAAAAATGATGTAGTTTGTTTACCTGGGAGAGCCCACAAATCCAAAAAGTATAGCATCTTAATATTGAAAAATCGAGTGTTAATCTTTTTTTTTTAAAAAAAAAAAAAATCAAGTGTCAATCGAAACCCAAACACTCGCGTGGAAAAGTACTGCTAAAAGGGACTATGATGCCTCATTGCTCACAAGTCACAACTTCAAAAGGAGCGTTGTTGTCTTCTAGTTTTTGTTTTCCCTTTTTTCAAGAAAGAATTATGAAATAATTATACTAAATATCGGTATTTAAAGTAGTGCAACCTTGGGGCTAGGGAACCTAACTTGGTTTGGAAAACTGAAAATTGCAATTAATCACCCAACACGATTAACTAGCTAGCTAGCCCAAAGATGCAGTTCCAAGGATAGGCAATGAAGCCACAAATTTGAATTGGCTAGCTAGTACAATAATTGATGAGGAAATCAAAATATGAAAGTTGCCTTTGCATAAAACAAGACAACAGTAGCAGTAGTAGTAAAGAATCCAATAAAGTTGCCAAAAATATCAGAAAATAAAGTTGTGCAACCCATCATGTATCGAATTTTATTAGCCACACAGTGGGTCAAAACCCACTTTATAATAAATTAAAGTCCCACCCAACACTTTATGTTGAAACTTTTGATTCTTCACGACTCACGAGCTGTTGTTGTTGTTGTTTTTTTTTTTTTTTTTTTTCCTTTTTTCTTTTTTCGTTTGTTTTTTTTTGTTTTTGTTTTTGTTTTTTTGCAAGGGGGTGTGGTATTAAACATCATCAAAGAAATCACAATTCACTAGTAGTATACACGATTCAATTAATAAGGTTAACTTATATAATTATAACATATTATTAATCCATTTAATACATCGATCATCCTATATAATCCTTGATTAAAGATGATAAACAGTGGAGTTCAGGATTAAATTATTAATTAAAAAAATAATGAAGTATATATATGGTTTCATATCATTAATGTTGGCAATGGAAAGAATTTTAAATGTTGTGAAAGACATCTCCCGGATCATTATAAACGTAAATGTCAAATCCAAGAACTCAATGATTGAAAATAATCTTAATATTTTAATTGGGGTGGAAGTATTAACCTCTAAATATGCTCCAATTAATAATTATCAAAGATTTGGACCGGTAAGCAATGGCACCAATGAAGAGAAATGGAATATTTGTCCTTTCTCTTGTTTGTTTCTTCCTTTATCAGAAAGCTTTGGTGTAGTAACGATATAAGATATGTACTCCCACTTGATATGAAATGCTTCCTAGCTTATTCAATCATTAGATCATATGGTTATAATTTCTAATCCAAGTGAGATTCAAGTTGGTTTTCACTGCTTGTCTCATACTGTGAAGGCCGAATACGTGGATCTGTATCAATACTTGGTTTAAAAAAATAAGAACAAGAGACTATAGTAAATTGCTCTAGAGAAGCCTACAAATAGAAAAAAGAATTGGTATATCGCTTCACCAGAAACATATCAAAGAAGTCTTGTATCAAGTTCCAAGATAGATTATTAGTTAGTTCAAAAACTAAAGACCTTGATTGAAAGGCAATGTATATTGATGTGTTTGGATTTAGCATCAAATGTTACCAATTTTATACCAATTAAAATTGAAATGACTGAAGCATGAGTTTATGTACACTATAGCAATGTACATATATATGTGTGTATATATATATATATATATATATATCCTAGAAGTATAAGTTAAACTCATTGTAGTATGTTTTAGACGGGCATCCCTCGTATATTACAATTAGAGATGCCTATCCTTTTCTTATAGGTAATTTTTGTAATGGTCGACCCTGTCCTCGGCCGGTTGTCCGTCGACCTGCTTCGATTGGGGCTCGCCCCCGGGCGACTAGGACCCGACCATCAGAACAGGAACTATCCCCTAGTCCCCACAGGGGTGATGGTACCATCCATGCTTTCCAAATTTATTTAGGTCATCTGGGTTGTGGGTTTGAGTGGTTGGGGAAGTGTGGCCAAGGTCAAAAAACCCCTGTGGGGACTAGGGGATAGTTCTTGTTCTGATGGTCGGGTCCTAGTCACCCAGGGACGAGCCCCAATTGGAGCCGGTCAGCGACTAGCAGAGGCCGGGGTCAACCATTACAATTTTCTTCTTGAAATGAACTATGTTGCTAATTAAATATAATTTAATTGGCATAGGTATTTTAATTTGTCATGTAGTTAAAGTAGTGATGTCAAAAAAAATAATAATAATAATAATCCAAACGCATGAGATTTTGTCCCGTCCTGCTCTAAATAGAGCGGGTTTAAACTAAAATAAATAAGTTTAGGATGGATCTTAAAAGCCTATTTCGGAAGTATAGAGTTAGCTACTTTTATCTCATCTTCATTTATTAGCTATTTAATTATGTATTAATATTTAATAAATAACATTTTATTTTTAGTTGATTAATTATTAAAATTAATAAAAAATAAAATATATTTTTAATTACTAAATATTAATAGATATTTGATCATTAATAAAATTAATATATAAATTAAAAACTTTATCAAATAAGTATTTAGTAACTTGCAACTTATTTATGGTTTTCAAATTTATTTCTCATTAATTATTTTCATTAATTTCTTATAGTCAATTATATATGAGTATTTAAGCTATATTTGATAAGTCAGTATTTAGCTTTTTAAAAGTATAATAATTTATTTTACAAAAAATAACCGTTGAATATACACAAATTTCGTAATATTCGTATAAAAAAGTTAGAGGCCTTGATTTTCAATTATTAATTGGATTAGGGGTAAGTAACGTTTTTGGGAACGGGGTTGGAAATACCTAAGGGCCCTAACCCTCCGAATCAATCTCACTGACATTCTGTTAAAGGCTTAAAGCCTAAACTGATAATATATTTGTATACATGATACAAAATTAGAAGACATGGACTCATGGACTCCTGCTTTTGCTGAGTTAGTGAATTAATCACTTGACCATATATGGTTTGAAGGGAGAATTAGGGTTTGAAATACATATATTCAGCTGATATTATTGGTAGCACACCTCTATCTAACCAGCTAGATGGCCAGAATAAAAAAGTAAAATAGAGAGAGAGAGAGAGATCAATCTAATATTAACAAGACATACAGGCGAAAGTGCAGGATTTACGAGTGTTTTTTTCTCTGTGACTAAATAGCATGTTACAATTGTGAATCACATCTCCGATTTGAAACTCTAAATTGCCTTAAATTATGCTTATGAATCTAGCTATGATGTACTCAGCCCTGAAGCATGCACACGCATATACATTGAGCATGCGCACATACATGTATTGTTGTTTAATTAACAAAAGCAACTCTGATTTGCAGGAACTATAAAACTTGGTATATTATTACTAATTGATCATCTCTCTCTCACTGTACATAATTTTTCAACAGTACTTATATCTCTCTCATCACTCAATATCAAAACAGTAACAACTTCAACTACAAATATAGCAATTGATCGATCACTTCATTTCTCTAAATTACAAGGTGACCCACTAAACGTTGGAGGGACCATAACCGAAGAAGAAACCTTAAATCTCTTGCTCCTTGAACCCTCCTCACAGCTATCACTCATCTCCGGACTATCAATCCACCCCATCATTTGATCCACAAACCCTTGATGATGATGATGATGACGATGATATTGATGGTCACCAACGCTAACTTCTCCAACATCAGACCCCTGATCAGAATCCAACCCATGTTGCCGGAACCCGGTCCACTCATTGCTACAGTCAGAAACACTTGAAGTAGTACTCTCCCAAGACGAGGGCTGCTGATCATGATCTGCTGCTACATGTGGCACGATGATGCTTGGTTGCACCACTTTTTCAATGCTCTTTATGTCCACCGGTGTTTGATAATATCGGTGGCTCCTAAAGTGGAATATGCTAGCGAAAGTGAATTGATCACTCACTCTACTTTTTGTTGACTTATTATTTTCACTGCTTCGAGCCATGATACTTTGTAAATTCTTGCTTAGTTTGGCCTTCAAAGATGAGAAGCTCAGTCCATGTCGACCATTAATACCCGATGATCCAGAAATGAACGTCCCTCCCGATGATCCATTCGAAAAAGAAGAGGACGACCCCGGTTGATGACTAGAAGAGTAATTTACTGATGCAAAATTGGTTCTAGCATTTTCACCACGTAAGGCTCGAGCAGCCTCATCATAGGCTCGGGCTGCCTCTTCTGGGGTGTCATATGTACCTAACCATAGTCTCACACGTTGCGAAGAGTCCTTGATTTCAGCCACCCATCTGCCTGAAGGCCTCTGTCGGACACCAACAAACCTGCGAACCGCTGGCTTGCTTGGTTGAACCACGGTGCTGCTGCTGCTGCTGCTGTTGTTATTGTTGTTGTTGTTGGAAGTGGTAGTGGTGGTGGTTTTCTTTGTTGTTTCGCTTCCTGCCATCAACAACTTAAATAGTACGTATATAATAATAAAATCCCAATTTAGCTGTGTTTTGGCTAGGGTTTTGTTTAGTTTGGTGAGAAACTTGCTCTATGAAGCATAGGCAATACTAGTTTGCTACTATTTATAAGCTGGCTACCATGAGTACTGTTTAGTGTAAGTGCATATACAATACATACATAATTGTCTCCTTTTAAAATTATAATCTTGTCCTTTTCCTTCTAATTATCTTTTTAAATCTTCAATAATCAATGGCTTTGCCACTTGCCACTCAGCTTAGTTCAACCCTATATCCACAAACTCGGCTCAAGTAAATTCACTTCCTATCATACTTCAATATAAAATTAAAATAGAGAAATGATTTTATATTTTTAATATAACAAGCATACCATATTATTCATACATCTATTCATTAAAAATATTTTATGTGTTACATCTATATATAATTGGATTCCTATATTATTAACATAATTGTAATATAGTAAAATTTGTATTCTAAAATTTTATTGAATGAATGTATAAATGATGTGATATGTTTATTTTATTATATTTTTTTCTAATTATGCAGATTATATTGCACTTTATAAGTGGACCTTCCTATAGTTTCTCTTCCATGATTGGTGACTGAACTTGAGAACTGGATAGACACCAACCCCCTAGCCAATTCGATGAAATAAAAAACATTGTAAAGATCCCATAAACAGAACATATATCCAGGAAAAGTACAAGCCCTGCCATTGCTAAAACAGCCGCAGCTCGATCAAAAAGGTTCAAAAACACAGGCCTCAAATGGCTCAATCATGAAAAACTACGTACACAACCCGACATAGCCAAGGCGGTCCTGCTTTTGTCAACTTGTAAATCAAGAACGGATTTGGAACGTTGGATCCCAATTTTATAATCCGGCTGGAAAATTAGTTTAATTGTCACTGACGTGGATATTACCGTTGGATTCTAGCACTTGGGTGCCATTGATTGAATCACACTCCGTGGGATCCATGACCCTGTCCATGTGTCGTTTCTGATGTTTGTTTACTTTGCTCACCAAATTGCCCATTTATTTTTAACAAAATTCATGCAATTATTATAGGACCTCTAATTTGTTTTGGCATTAAATTAATGGGTAATTAAGGAAATTAAATTTTATTTTTGTCTTGATCTTAATTTGTGGCCTTTGGATTATGACTATAGTCATGTAATGCGGCCTTAGATTCCTAAAATTTTCATTCTCTTTCTTACGGAAGTTACAATTTTGTCGAGTAATGATTAAATTGTAGTTACACATAAGACATGTCTAGAATGACACGTGGTATGTGCCGTATTTACCTCAACCAATCACGTTAAGCAACTATTTGATTCCTATCTAATGTTGAATAGAATGGTTGAGATGGAGTCGTATAGTTAATTAAATCATGTTAACGTTTTTACGTACCATGATCCAAGCATGTTCCCTTCTAGCCAGACTAAAGCTAACGCCTCTGCCTTGTCTGTTAATTATCGTTCGGTAGCAAACTTAATCTTTTCAAGGCCTCGATAATTACAATGTTGGTTGAATCGATCTTCCAGTGCGTGACTAGTCAGCAAAATCTTAAAATTATAATGATACTTTGGGCATATTATAATATCGTCTTATTATATCATAATATGCTGTTTTTTTATTACTTGATCACAATTCAACATTGGCTAATCCTAAAAAAGACATTAAACGTCCGTTCGGAAAAAAACATTAAACATGGTCTAAAGTTGAGTGAATCGACGCGATAATACCGTGATTTCCAGAAGGTATGATGTAGTATTTTAAGGGCATTTCTTGTTTAGTTGGATAACATGATGCGTTACTTTTCTAAGAAGAATTTGATTATTTAGAAGACTTTGAGCCGTTTCTAATTTTGCGTTAACAACGATTTTTTAAAGAATTATTTAACTCTTCTTCGATAGTTTGATGCCAACTTTCAACCAAGCATGAATTGGACTTCAGAGACTTGAAATTGTTATTTTTTTTTAAAAAAAATAAATAATTACATTATAAATTTCGAATTTCACTATCTTACTCATTTGGTTATGTCACAACACGGTTAGATTGTGTGAAAAATACAATTTACTAGTACAAGTAATAAGAAAAAGGAAAATAAACTAAATAAAACTTAAACAAATTGCTTGAAGAAGTCTCCTTATTGTTAGAATAGCAACATAATTAAATCCAAATTTGATGTGTTATCATTGAAGTTTCAATCAGTTGAGATTCGCTGTGTTTCTTTGATTGGGAGATAAATGATTTAAGAAACTTTAAAGATATTCTTATCCAACAAAGTGGGGAGAGTTGTAGAAAAACTCAAAAAAGTCTAATCATTTTTGTTCATAATGAAGCAACAACTCTAACAATAATGTAAGTTACTACCAAACATATATATAATTTATTTATATAATTAGCAATCGCAATCAGCCGAGTCTCATGGCCGCTCACGTGTGCACCAAAGAGGAGTTCAGTGAATTGGGCCAGAAGAACATAAGATGCCCAAACGTTGAAATGGCTTCATGGTTGGTTCTGTAATTGGCTTGTTATCACTTTGGTGGGCTTCAACTATGCTGGAAGTTCGGATTTGTGGAATTTCTTGTTTATTTATTTTATTTTTCTAAAATTGATGTCACAATTTATCAAGATAAAAAGTATCCTGAAATTTGTTATCTAAATCATTCGATTAAAGTAGTGTAAGAGATTTGATTACGAATGTGGGTAATAAAAATACGTAGTAAGTTTTCAAAATTGTGATAGAGGTCATATAATATGCTATATATTGACCTAATCAGCTTGCTTAACTAGCAAAATGAGAAATTACCTCTATTGTGACATATCAATTGACTTCCTACACATGAAAGTAGATATCGTCTAGTTGGTAACTACACCTCTCAGCAAAACTGAGATCCGAAACTAAAATCCTTCTCCCGCAAGTCAAAAAAAACACAAATCCTACAAAGAACTACATCTGTATATACAAGTGACCTATGCAATACTCTAAAGTCATATATTGTTGCTCAACCACAAGACAAACAGTGGAAACAAAACAAGGCTCAAAGAAAGCAAGACTCACATTGCTCTCATGACCGAACTTCCTTGATCAATGCCTTGTCTCAGATTCCTGTGAAGTTTGTTCTGTGTTAACGGTAATGGAGTCAAGCTGGCCTTGGTTACTTCCATTCCCAACTGAACGCTCAGGGCCAGGTAGCAGCCACTGGCTCGAATGTTCAATGGAAGTCTCAGGACTATCTACAGATTGAACCGTGCTAACAGTAGCTAGCCTGGTATGGTTTTTTTCAATTGTGTCTTGTAACGGGAGTCGACATACAGGACATGTAGACTGTTTTCTAAGCCAAATATCAATGCAAGAGAGATGGAAGTTGTGTCCACATTTGGGCATAATTCGAAGTACTTCTTTCTCCTGGTACTCCCCCAAACATATCGAACACCTACACGACCAAAAAATATACTAAACCATGTCAATTGTCAATCACAACAAAGTACCCAAAAAGTGCTTCATCAACTATTCTTAAATTGACAACCTTTTCAATCACAATAAACCACCCCAAAACAAAATGTGGGATTCTAAGGAAAATATACAAGAAAAACATTGTACAAAATTTTCAGGTGGGCACAAATAAAAAAACTTACTGTGTATCTTCTAGAGAACTGAACGCCTCATAATTAAATTTCATGGTGGGGATCGCAGCAAGAAGCCCTGGTTCAAGCCCATTAATCCGATGCTCTGGCTGCCAGAAACAACAAATGTTTCAATATCAAAAACTTAAAACAACATCAAGATTCAAGAGCATAAATGCTAATAGTAATAATAGCAGTCATACAGCCAAAAAATGGAATTTTTATTCTTTTTTTGTGAAAAGGTGAGAACTTGAAACGAATTTCGGCTTCCAAGGTTTGACAAAGAAATAAAAATGTTAAAACAAACTAGTGGAATTCAATCTTGTGTCAAACTCAAAACAATAAACAAGAAGGCATACCATTATAAATTGAAGAATTGAATAAATGATAATAATACTTACATATACAGAAAAATACCTGCTCAAGATCAATCCCGGATTCAATCTCAAACATTTGCCTAGACTCGATTCTTCGAAGCCTACCACAGATGATTCTTGTACAAATGAACACAATAAAGGTTGCACTCATCCCGAATCCGATTATAGTTGTGATCAAATTCATACCGGAACCCCACATGTGTAGCTCCCTCTCAAAAGCCAAGAAAGGAAGATGAAAACACTAGGACAACAAAATACCCAGATCAAGAATCTTGGAAGAGAGAGCAAGATTCAATTCAAATGATGAAGAGAAAGTATAGAGGTGGAATCCTAATCGCTTTGGGTGGACTCAAGAGGAGAAGAGAGTTGTGCAAGGAAAAAGACAGATGGTTTTATTCATTTGCATACGTGCGGTCCACAATGAGGCAGAGGCAGGACCCAGTGGAGTTAAAGTGGGGGTTCAATATCGGACGGTTGTTATCAAGGCGGGGAGTCAGTTTTGGCGGCAAATAAAAAGCCTTGCAACGGTAAAAAGTAATAATTATTATAATAATTATGGTGGTTAGATTCCTTTTGAAGGTGAATTTTGGAAATATAAAGGCAAGAGAATCTGTGGGTTGTTTATTGATTTTTAGCATATGTGATTCTTCCTCCTCATTACTGCTTTTGGATAAGGCCTAGTCTAGAGTTGGCCTCTTATTGTCCACGTTTTGATGATTTTTGGTGGGGCAGAAAAAAAAGCTGTTGTCTTTTAATAATAAGGTAGACTTGTCTGGTGAGTCAAGGTTTCATGATTGAATGGTAGGCAAGAAGGATTCTCTTTGTGTTTGTTTGTTTGTTATTTTTTTTGAAAGTCAACATCTTTGAAGAAGTAAACTTGCAATTCCGATAAGGTACTTGTTCTATGAAAAGATGGTCACCTAGTCACCATTCTTTTATTGGCTTTCCTTTTTTCTTTTTAACAGAGGTTTTGTTGAAAGATGCAAGAAAAAGATGCAATAGGAGGAGAAGAAATCAGGAATTACAAGTAACTCTTTGATGATGGCAGCTTGATAGCGCTAGTGGCTTCCCAGTCAAGTCTGGTTTTGGCAAAATCTGGATGCTACGAAGAATTTTAAAAATTGGTTGTTGATGATGTCAAGCATGTGATGATGTGAGCACCGTAGTTGGTGGTTTATGCATATCCACAATGCTTTAAAGATTTCCATATCTTCGTTCTTAACAGAAAACCACGAATACCTTCTACTTTCAAGATCATGTTTCTGTGAACATTGACCTTCCTATAAGCAAAAATTGAGCATTGTTACCCTTGAAAATGATGGCACTAAGTGGTAAACCCAGTAGTAGAGCATAAAAATAGCAAATGTGATTTCGTTCTCCAACCTCAATAATTGGTGGGGGCAACTAGGATTATAAATGGAGAACACTAACATTGAAAGCTGAAATAGGACTCCTATCATGCGGGTTTTTTCTTTATAAGATCGGATTGATTCAAACATAAAGTGAAAAGGCAGCTAGCCAACCACGAAGTTGATCCCTGCGATCCATCGCATTTGGTCCCATTTTGTATTGTGCGCTTCTAACAGTAAAAGCTGCTATGCGACAAACTAGTATACTACTAACAGAATCGCTGCCCTTATTATACCAGGCAACACAATTTACACTCGCCTAAGACGTTAATGAGAAGACAGTGATGGTTTCTAAAAGTGTCAAACACATTTCCGAAACCATTTCAAGTATATGAATGTTCAATTGCATGGTTATGTTTCCAAAAGAACTTGAAATCATTGCGAGAGGCAATGCCAATATGACAGTATTCTTTCTTGTAATTTTACCCCTAGGTACCGGTTTGAGTAATTTATTAATCACAAAATCACAATGCGCTTCAAGTAAAAATAGTATCGAAATAGTCCAAAAAATTGCCACCTCTTCTTTTACCTCAATAGACTTTAGAGATGTAAAGAAAGGCAGACTGATTCACCTCTACCAAATCCAGGACAAGTCAATCAAAGAAAGAACAAAACATAAGAAGGTTGACAAACAACAAGAACAAAAGTCTCAAGAACATGGAGTAGTTGTTAGTTGTTGAAATGAAGAACTACAGAACAGAGGAGATGTAAACTTATCCAACTCACCATATCACCAAATGTTAGGTTTCTACATTTCGCGTAGTGACAATATAAGCAGACTGATCTTGTCACAAGTTCCAGATGCATTGCTAAGTAACAAACAAGAACTACTAAACAGCTAATTTTCTGTATTCATTATATGATCGATCTCACTGTCATGACCAAAAAGATCAAAATTGCTAGAAAACAACAGTTTTCTCTTCACAATTCATTTAGTAAGAAACACAATTATGTTTCTTGCTGCCTGAACTTTATGATAGTGACAATAACAGACATACAAAAGATAAATGCAAAAATGACATCACTAAACATGAAAGCAAATCAAATTACAAAATCCAACAATTTAGTTACAAAATATTGCAATTGCCAAGTGAAGCTAACCAGGAACAAAACTCAACCAAAACCAAGAAGCTCCAAATATCAATCTCATAACAATTCCAAGAACCAATACTGAAAAACACAATTGTAACAAACAACAGACATTCAAACACCCAATTCACCAATTCAAGAACCCAAATCAAGAATCAAGAGAGCAGTCCACAGCAGTCTCAGCAGGCACATGAATGTCCTTGTAGAGACAAACATAAGGTGCATCACACCCCACATAGGGGCCAGTCCAGCTTCCCTCCGAAATGTAGCTAGCATCCCATACAGATGCATACAAATACATCGGTTTGTCAGGAAATTTTTCACCTTCCTTCTTCTCTGCTCTCCTCACCACCTTGCCATCAATCAACCACTCAATCAAATCAGGACCCCACTTGATCACATACAAGTGGAACCCATCGGAGCAATCAAACCCCAGATCATGAATCTGCTCTCTATCTCCAGCCCCTACATCACAATCACATTAAAAAAGAAAAAAGAAGAAAAAAAAAAAACCAAACTCAATCACAACAAGCTCCAATAAAAATCCAATCTTTATAACAGTTTAGTTACCTGTGGTGTAATAATTGGTTTGGACGATGGTCTTGTCTTTGCCAAGGAATTCAAAGTCAATCTCGTCCTGGGATTTGTCACCTTCTAAAGAGGAAAGATACAAGTTGAAGTTGAGGCCACTCGTGTTGCCTTCTGGGCACTGAATGAGGGAGCTGAAAGTGCCATATAAGAAGCGCGTGGTGGACCGCCACCTGGCTCCTCCACGGTGGTCATAAGTGAGGGTGATTGAGTTGGAGTCTGAACAGTGGTTACAGGCTTCTGGGGTGTAGTCTACGGCTATTTCTTTGATGGGTCGGGTTCGGTGGAACACTGGATCCGCCATATCTCTGGATTGGATTTTGTGGTGGTGATGTTGATAATGTGCAAAGCTTTATTTCTTTTTTTGAACTACCATTTTTGTTTTTTTAATAAAGTTTTTTTTTTTAAAAAAAAAAAATCAATTGTGCATGGATGCCATCGTTTGCCATTCGATGACATTTTTTCAAATCATCATTATCTGTCAAAGATTCTCCTATTAATAAAGTGTATGTCCTCTTAATATTATATATAACTTATATTTTTTCACATTACTTTTACTTATGATTCTTAGTATATAACTAGACGATGTAAGGATATGAGATACAATTAGGGATGGTGAAATATCTGATCCGATTCAAATCCATCCAAACCCGATCTATTCGGGATGAGTTTGGAGCGAAAAGTAACGATCCATTTGAGGTACGGATCAGGTTTGAGGCAACCTTAAAGAATTCTGTATCGGGTTTGGGACAAATTTTCTCATATCAATCTGATTCAATAATCCGGTCTATATATAAACATAAAAAAAAAACCCTAAATATGTGACTGTGTATTAAGGGAAGTAATGACATAGTGTCCAAATCTTACACTGTTAATTGTTAGAGTTGTTATATGAATTTGAAACCCCTTTAGAAATATCGTGGATATCATAGTCAATTTATTTATTTGTATATTTGTTTTTTGATATTAATTATATCATTAATTAAAAATCAAATCAAGTTAACGGATTGAGTTCAGGGCAATTCCCTTCAATAGGGTTTGGATTTAGGACGATAAGTAGCGACCCGTTCGAGGTATAGGAAAGGTTTAGAGCACCTCTTAAAAATTTCAGATTAAGTTTGGTAAGGGTTAAACCTGATTCGATTTGATCAATTGTCATCCCTAAATACAATTCAACAAGTGAATGAAAAAATATGAAGTTACTCTCCAATTTTTCTTATGTTTTCTCTTTTATTCTTTCTAATAATTTGCAATATAGTTATATTGCATTTGTTTTATAACAGTTTTAATTTTTTTTTAGGGAATTTATAAGTTTAATTTTGAGTAACTCTAGTGTAAAAAAATCATAAAAATTAGCTTTCTTATATGTAACTTGGTAAATTTTAGTAGATGGTGATGTGATACAATGACACCTATTCTCTTGATGTTACTCATCATGAATCTCCAAATCAAGGTTCAATTTGAACTTTATCCATTTGGTTTGTTAGCATTTTCCCCTCGTGTGGATGTTTTTTTCTTTTATTTGAGAGTTTTTGTCTCATTCTATATCTGGGGGTTTTAGTTTTGGATCGTTCTTCAGTGTTCCAATCAAGAGAATGCAATATGTTGTTAATATACGTATCATATGTACTAGTAATATGTCAAAAAAAATAAATAAACTCGGTAAAATTTATATAGAATTCCTAAAAGAAAAAAAAAAAATTAATGTAGAATTGATGGAACTGAGAATGTAACGTAGGAGAAAGAGAAACTGAGGTAGGAATAAGGATACACAAAGTCTGGTACCAAACATCCCTGGACAAAACATAAGTGCACAAGCACACAGGTTGTCTCGAAGCGGGCCAATAGAAAGAGGACACCATAATCCACAAAGGCAACTAGGCAAGGCACCAAGAAGTGTCCTTGTCTGTGACTGTGAAGCTGAGCCTGAGATAATGGTGGCCCTGCACATGGGATTTAGCTCTCTCAGCTCCTCCTTGTTTTCTCTGCCTTGTTTCCCTCGACTCTCCTTCAACAAACGCAGACCAGTTTTGGCTAGTAAGTAGTAGAAATTAACTTCATACACTTCAATAAAATGTGTTTTAGTAGCTGGTTTTGATTCTATTTAGTTGCTGAATTTGGTCATTTTTATGGGGTTTTTAGGAGACACTTGGCTGTGTATTATATTTGCTCTTATTTCATTGTGAAATTATAGTTTTAGTTGTTGTTGAGTAACGATGTGAATCCTTTCTCATTGCTTATTTATTGGTCGATTAAAGATGCTATTTTGAGTGTGTTGGAGTTTCCTGTCGCTGCATTTTTGGTATGTTCTAGGAACAGTAGCTTAATCAAATTTTATCTTAACATCATGACATGTATTTTATGTGAAATCACTAGAGATAAAGTGTTTGCTTTGTGACACTGGAAATTTGTGGAGATCAGAGGCTTGTTTGTGCCTTTGTGTTATAAATTTCTGTTAGAAGTGGTTGATTGTGCATAAATTTGGATATCTGGCAGTGGCTGCATTGAGTGATGACCCTATCCGTGACTGGATTCTTTCCGAAGGAAAGGCAACTCAGATTACAAAGATTAGTCCTATTGGTGGTGGTTGCATCAATCTAGCTAGTCGCTATGATACTGATGCTGGTTCGTTCTTTGTTAAAACAAACAGGTATAAAGTTTGATGCTTATTGATTGCATTCAGTTAGTTGCCATAAGAATGTTTGTTGTTGTCCTTTAAAAGTCTTGGTGGTATGACTTTTTATTGGTAAAAGGAAATAAAGATTTGAATTAGAGATTTTATTATGATGTTGAAATGCTGTATCAGGAGTATTGGACCATCAATGTTTGAGGGAGAGGCTCTTGGTCTTGGTGCTATGTATGAAACCAAAACAATCAAAGTACCTAGGTCATTTAAGGTGAGGAAGTGTCAGCTAATTATTCTAGTATGGAGCCTCTTAATGATCAAATCAGTATTTCTTGGTGTCAGTTCTTGTCTTTAAGTGGCTGCTAAATCTATGTGTGACATTCATCACACATTGTAGGTTGGACCTCTACCCTCCGGTGGATCATATATCATTATGGAATTCATTGAGTTCGGGTTTTCTAGAGGCAATCAGGTGAGGCTGGTCAATCTTGTCTTAAATGGATATAGGCATTTAGCAATAACGATTTGCCTTTTCTAACTGCTCATTGGTACTCAGTCCGTTTTAGGGAGGAAGCTGGCTGAAATGCATAAAGCTGGAAAATCCAATAAAGGTTTTGGCTTTGATGTTGATAATACCATTGGCAGGTGCAGTTCTTTTGCCATAATTATTTCAAAGATTTTATCAGCTCCTTATGCTATTATTGAAAGTTTTACTATATCTTTTATGCTCTTCAGTGGAATTCTCCCCATATTCATCATTTTGTTGTGGTGTTATTACAAGGTTTCCAAGACAGTAACTGAACTTGAACACTGATTGACTTCTCACTAATTCTTTAAATTACCTTCTAGTACTCCGCAGATAAACACATGGGCATCAGATTGGATTGAGTTTTATGCGGAGCATAGATTGGGTTACCAATTGAAGTTAGCATTAGATCAGTATGGCGACTCAACCATTTACCAAAGAGGTAATTTTGTTATTGATATAATTTTCTTTTCACGGATTTTTTTTTGTTTTCCATGAAGTAACATTCCATAAACGCCAACAATGGGATGGTTAATTGAAACATAGCTAACAGGACAAAGACTGATGAAGAACTTGGCGCCTCTGTTTGAAAATGTCGTCGTAGAGCCATGCTTGCTGCATGGTGACTTGTGGAGTGGGAATATCAGCTCTGACAAGAATGGCGAGCCTGTTATACTTGACCCAGCATGTTACTGTAAGTTTGCCAATAGTCATCATTCTATATCATTCTTGGCAGTATAACTGACATCTTAATTCATATTTGCCCTATATTTGTCGATCATTTTCTTCTGTAGATGGACATAATGAGGCAGAATTTGGAATGTCCTGGTGTGCTGGTTTTGGAGGGTCATTCTACAATTCCTATTTTGAGGTATTTCTACTTCTACATAAATAGTCAAGAAGCAATCCTGTAGTCCAAGGTCAAAAACTGATGGGTACAAGTTATCACCTTTCAATATGGTTAACTCTAAGGCTATAGATTGGCGTAAATCAGATAATGAACTTCGAGCAAATAGAAAATACAACAAGGACTGATATCTACAAGCTGAGAAACCAAAGGACTATAGGACTAGGTTGCAAACCCCACCGAGCTGCCTTATATCATCACGTACTTGTGAATATCAATTAATCTATTTATCAGTTTCATTTTTTCTCTAAATTTCAATTTACAGTCTATAAACACTCTTCATTTTACTTTCAGTTATCATGGTTTTATCCTTCATATATCATCATTATGCTACTGCTGTTTTGTATACCAGGTCATGCCCAAACAACCAGGCTTCGAGAAAAGGAGAGATCTTTACATGCTGTATCATTACCTGAATCACTACAATCTTTTCGGTTCTGGTTACCGCTCATCTGCTCTCTCCATGATAGATGACTATCTACGGATGTTAAAAGTGTAGGCATTGAGTTCAGAAAAGCAAAATACATAGATGTGCAAAGCTTGTTGATTTACAAATACATGTAATGATTTATAAAAGCTGAAGCTTATTTGGGTAAGCCACTACTTCCTGGAGCTCTGTAAATTTGTATAGCCCCAGTTTATGTTAACAAATTCTAAATCTAAGGTGGTCATATTCAATCTAGAGTTTATTGAAGTTTGATGAATTTCTTTTTTATTATAGATTTTGTTGAAATTAGTAAATTCTATCGACTTCATATTGATTTTGTTAAAATTCTTCAAAAAATCCAATGAAATGTAGAAGAGAATAATAATATTTGTTATAACAATTTTTTTCTTCAAAAAAGTTGTTTTAAAATCCATTTAAATCTATTACTTAAATGAAATATGTTAAGTTAATGATTTTTTAAATATATTTAGATTTTGTTAAATTTTATATAAATTTGAATTATACATCTAGATTTTAATTAATTTCATATAAATCTTAATGAAATATATCTAAATTTTAATAGAATTCATTCAAATTTAAATTAAATATATTTATACTTTTAAAATATTTTAAATTTTAATAAATTCTAAATTAATATCCCTAAATTTGAGTAAGACTAGTTCAAAAACTGACACTCCCATATTTTTATAGTTAAATTACTCTCTTTTTTTTCTTTTTGCATTATATGTAGTAAAAATTAATATTTCTTTTCAGTTTTTCAAGTACCATCGTCCAATGTGAATTAATTATATATAGCACTTATTCCATCTGATAATAACCCAAGTTGGTAGTAAAATTCAACGTTACTAGTTGCAATTTAATAGAAAATGATTCTTTGATATGATTTCATGTTTTTTATTTTTTATTTTTATGTTCGATATGTCTTACATTTTTTATATTCTTGATTTTTTTTTTGTCTCATTCTCTTTTTTCCAAATTTAATAAAAATGAAAAAGACTTTTTATCTTGATAAGATGACTTTTTAGACATCGTAAAAAAAATAATAATAATAAAATAAAATAAAAAATTCAGGTAACGCAAAGAGACACAACCACTTCACTTGACAAAGGAAGCGGCCAAAAAAACCACCTGAAGTAGAACTCTCTTTCAAGTCTCGAAAATCTAACCAGTTGGTGTTGGTCGGAGAAGTTTTAGTTGGAAAGACTTGAGTGATTGAAACATGGAGGAAGACAACAAGAGTGAAGCGACGCCACCACTGACGACGGCGGACCTGATAGTGTCGCTGGAGCAAGCAACAGTGATGGCCAAACAGCTTCCGGCCGCCACAGACCCAACCCATCTTCTCCAAATCTATTCATTTCTCCACCAAGCTCACAACCGCCTCTCTTCCTTTCTCTCCAACACCTATCATTTACAGTTTCAACCTCCACCAGCCCCTGAGAACTCCCTCTCATCGGCCACCCCCGTGGAGGAGAACGGCGGCGGCGGGGGGGAGCCGATGCAAGTGGGTGATGATGATGATGATGAAGAAGACGAAAATATTTCCAAGACTAGTGTTGACAAGGTTGAGGAGAGGTTCCGGGATTGTTTTATCAAGAATAAGAGGCCAAAGCGGCGGCTTTCGCCATCGGCGGTGGCCGTGGCGGAGGAGAGGCGGTTATCTGAAGATGGGTTTGTTGGAGGAGTCAATGCATACGATCCTCATGGGGCCAAGTTGAGAGCTTTGGATCTTGTGTATCAGTTTCATGGTTGATCAGAAACAGAGCAGAGGAGCTCAATAAACAGAGCAAAAACAGGAGAGTCCGAGGTGTTGATTAAATTAATTGTTACTGTAATTCAGGGCTGTTTTTGTTTTCTGGCTTATATTAATATGTTAGTGATTTTGAATGAGCAACTTGATCAGTTTTTTTTGGCTATCAACACAAGGGTTTTCGTTTCATTATCAGATTTGATATTGTTTACAAAGAATTAGGAAGAATACAGTTTGATAATTTGACACTATACACAACAGTTTCGTAGTCTACAAAATTCTTACAATGCAGTGAATGCACCATCTCTTGGTGTATACTCTGGAAGAATGAGAAGAGGAAGCCTATCTAACACTAAGGTTCTGTTATCTGCATTGCTCCTGCCAGAAGTATTGCAGTAGAGATGATACTTAATGACAACTTTGCTGCTACAGTTTCCATCCTTTGAGAGTGGATTTGCATCTGCTGCAACTTGAACGAGGTGAAAGCCAGTATGTGAATTGTGCCATTTGATATATTATGGCAAACAATTTAACCCCACATCAAGTTTTCACAAAGGCTATAGTTCTGCGATTAGATTATGCAATTTCACAAAATCATCTAGAGTTAGCTCCTCTGGTCTTGACTGCATTTAGCAATTAAGGAGCAATTTGTAAAAAGAACCTAGAAAGATGTAGAGAAAAGTAACAACCAAAATAACGTTTGAGCTGGCAAAGGTGTATAAATGTTTGAAGTGGGCTATACATACAGATGTTTGTAATACATACCGTGGCAGGAAGTCCTGCGTCTCCAAGAGCTTTCTCAATTTCAAGGGATGTACATAAGTGCTGAAGGGATTTCCGTAACATTTTACGTTTTCCATTAAATGCAGAATTCACCTGTATCCATGAAAAATGAAGGCATGTACTGTTACTGGAAACAGATCGATTCTTCTGAAAGTACTAGAAGAGTGTTTTAATTAAAGCAACCAGTATTAGAAGCACTAGCTGGAAAAATTTCAACCGTACCTTCAACACATTTTACGTTTTCCATCTTAAGCAAACGTAAGGAAAACCAACACAAAGAATAGGAAGTGAGTCCTAATCCTAATGATTATTTTTCTCCTTTTCACACAGATACAGATAAAAAACAAGATAGTTGAAAGTGACGCTAAGATTAGCTAAGCCTATCTTGATTAATAATAGAACTTCAAATGAGTAAAAGCAAAATATGAAGCAAATTGAGAATGAAACTACCATTGAGAAGAAGCTCTTTGTGGAGGCAACCGAGGGATAGTCGGTAGCTTGCTTTAGCTTAAATGTGACAACAGCTGCATCAACCTGCAGAAGTGTACAGAGCAACAAGCATAAGGTGATTGCTAGAATGCTAGTTTTCATATAATCCTGACACCCCGCTTTTAATTTAACCAACATGTATACCAAAGAACATCAGATATCTTCAAACAATTACTATCAGCTTCAATACCAGAGTACCCCTGCATTGGCGAACATATGTACTTTCATAAAAAAAAAAATCTAGTCTAGGTGAGTAAAAAGCAATGGTTACAGGCAGAGACAATTTATCAAAGTTTACGAGTGTATACGTAAGTCATCAATTATGTAGTACCAGCAAACTATATGTCTGTTGTTAATTATAGGCAACGCATGTGTAATCACAGTAAAACTGGAAAACACCTTTTATTCTGCATCTCTGTCTTCTAGAATGAAAAGTGAACAGGTAGCTTAAAACAAAACATGTCTTGCAATAATGGGAAGTTAAACTACTTACTTTAGGCTGGGGGAAAAAGTTTGTCCTTGGAACTTTAATTCTGTATTGGGGCTCTGGAAAAGAAAATTGCGATTAGCAGACCAAGTCATAAAGTGGTTAATAAGACACCAAAGGATACTGTGTTTACTGGAAAAGGAGGGTTTCCGTGACAAAAAATTGGTGTCTGCTTATGCATTTTACTATTCAATCTAGGCATCAGTTAATTGTTTAAATGGTATTATGATGATTTGATCACTGATAGGTACGTAAAATACTCTGTAGCACCAATATTGATAACCTGTTTGTGTTTATTTAACCTTATCAATTATTATTGCTGACCAAAGAAGAAAACTAGAGTGATTTATCATTAATATAGGCACAAGATAGTTCACCGGAAAGGATTGACCTCGATCTTTCCCAAAAGAAAGAATATGCTAAAAGAAAACTAAATGGGTAGGAACCAGGCATAACAGTATGCAGATAATAAAGCTAATTATACAGTTAAACACGTAATATACTGCAAAAATACCTGAATAAAAATTGACAAAGATATTGATGGGTCGGTATTCAGATGTCCTCAAAGCTGGTTCCACCAACCTCACAGCTGTCTCCTCCTGGCATATTTAAATCATTAACATAAACAAATATGATTCAGCGGCAAAGACTGCTATATCTTTTGGGATTAATTTTAATGTTTACAATCTTACTGATCAATTCATCAACTGAACGCTACCAGGATGCTCAAAATCTACATGGTGATCACTGGGTAAACCCTCTATTATATTCACATTTTGCACACTAAAGATAATTTGGAAAAAATAATCGCTTTTAATAAGAATAAATACTTCATCTTTACTGCACTTTCAAAGATACAACATTCAACTTACAGATTTCCTTTTATAGTTCTACTAAAATTATGTTCATACTTCAAGTCTATACTTAAATTTAACCTATACCAGACATGATACGAACACAAACAAATATTGGAAATAAATATATATAAGACAAGGGGGAAAAAAAAAGTTGAAAATGAAGCAATCTTAACCTGGAGTAAAAGAACAACTTCAGAGAAAATATCACTCATTGGAAGAAGTTGCTTGACAACATCAGTACTTATATTGAAGGGTATATTGGCAACTACCTGAAACCATAAACATAAACAAAACAAGGACAAACTATCAATACGAGAAGAAGAGAGGTTTCATTTCATTTCCCCAATGAAAACAAGTTGGATAGTTTAAAACGAATCATGTACAAAGCTAATCTCGAACCTGATGCTACAGTTTCATGAGCGTTTCTCGTTGCCTTATAGCAATCAGCAGAGTCCACTAGGAATGTCATGTTTACTATCAATGTTCAAGTTCAACATCCATTCATTATCAAATGGAATAAAGTCTCACCTTAGCATACCCAGCTCTTGATTTTAATGACTCTCTGCTCTGAAACAGCGACAACATGTGAGAGCGAATGTGACATTTGACAAAATCCTCTTGCAAAACCTACACATTATCAGTTATTACCATGACAACATCAACACTATCTCTACACGGTAAAAACTTCACACACAAACTAAACAAACAAGCAAACAATAATTCACCTTGAACCGGTCCGTGCTTGCAAATCTTTCTCTCACAAGAGCAACCATGTGAGGATCCTGTATGCATAACAAAAACAAACTAACATGCATAAATATTATTCACATACATGAAATTTCATCACTTTAAAACAACAGTTCGCAAAGCTATTATTATTGCTACCTTCTCAATAGCAAGAACAGTGGCATCCAAATTTAACAGAACATTAGTCAAAGAACCAGTTCCAGGCCCAATCTCCAAGACCACGTCTCCTTCTTTGACATCAGCAGCGTCTGCCAGCTGTTCGTTGATTTGGGAGTTCAACATGTAATGCTGTAAAATAAAAGCCCACTAAGGGTTCGATGAAAAGCCACAATAAGAGAGAGAGAGAGAGAGAGAGAGAGAGCCACCTGGCCGAGAGATTTTCTGGGGAAACGGCCTTTGGAATTGAGGGCCTTGAGAGTGGCATGATAGTCGTCTTGCTGCCTCCAGCAAGCTATGTAAGTAGGTGGTCTTTTTCGTGTCCCGGGAAGTGTAGTACGCTTGTGTCCGCTTTCTGGGGTTGTTAAAGGAGGATTTGGGAGTAGAATTGTGGTCATGGTGATGCTTGCTTGTGTGTTGTGGAAATTCTCACTCTTTGCTCGTTTTAACCAAATTCTAAAAATTTTAGTGTGAAATTTGAAGTCCAACATCTTCTAATATTTATTTATCGGACGACAACGTTTGCCATAGATATGTTATTGGAATTGACATTCCTCATTAATGGGACCAAAAAGGTCGATATGAGATGATGATTGTGTTGGAAAAAATTTCTCGTATAATTATCTCATAATAAATGAACCAATATAGAAAGTAAGAGAAAAATAAAATACCAATGAAGAAGTTAAGAGGAAATGAAATAATATTATATTTCATTTATTCATGTTACTACATCGATAGAAATAGTTTTATGAAAGATTTTTTCTGATTATTGTGACAGCTATTAATTCAAGATTATGATAAGGTTTGTGATACCCATAACAATAAATTTTGACCACCAATGTTGATTACAATACTTAAAATATGAGAGTTGCAACATTTCTCATGCAAAAGAAAATAGTAGAGATGGAGAAGCGATGGGGTCATTATAATTCATAGTAGAATAGAATCTATCTATTGTGCATGCCAAGTGACCAAACATTGCAAATGCAACTCCAAATTCATCTATCTCTTGCAGAAAACATAAAACTGTATTTGTCAAACTGTAACATAAATGTTTTTTCCATGCTTCTGTAGCTTCACCTCTGACCAAAATGTTTTTTCAGGATCTTCACAAGCTGGTTGCCGGTAATAGTAGGACATTCAAGATGAGATTTAAGAAAACAAAAAGGGGGAAAAAAGAAGAAGCAAGCAATCAAAACACCCTCGGATGAAACTGAAAGTCAAGAAGCATTTGAATACCAGGAAGCCAAATTCACTGATCTACCACAGATCATTAAAATTCTCATCAAAGAACAGTTGACCAGACAGATTTGCCATGTCTAACAACCCATCTGTCTCAGCTCTTTCAGAATCAGACCCAGAGATACCACAATTTTGATCCGGTTGTGATTGATGTGGCCACACAAGTTGCTGCTGTTGTTGCAGCTGCTCCTGCTCCGGTGGCTGTTGTTGATGCTTTTTTAATTCTTCATCTTCTTGTTGAGCGAACAATGTTGGCCACTGTGCTGCACTCCCAAAGCCAGAATCTCCACAACTTGAGAAAGTCATACTTCCATTGAGAAATTCTTCATCTTTTTGTTGAGTCAAGGATGTTGGCCATTGTGGTGAACTTAACAAGCCAGAATCTCCACAGCTAGAGAAAACCATTTTTTCATTGAGAAATTCTTCCCCATTAGAATCTACTGTCTGGAAAAGGCCTGCTAACTTCTCACAACTAGCAGTCCCAAGTCCTTCATTATATGAGCCAGGATGAGTAAAACCTATGCTGGGCCGGTTCAATTGCCCATATTTGAAGTTTGATGTATCAATACCACTTGGGCCAGCACGATTGAGGAAATATGCAGAATCAAGTGTAGGCATGAACATGCTGCTACTATTGAGATTCTTTTTATCACAGGTTCCTAATTCTGGCTGAAAAGGCCTCATCATGGATGGCATCTGCGGAAACCGAAATGAGCCTCCTAGTAAATTGACAGCAGATGGAAGATCATAGTAATTTTTGTTCATGCTGATTTTTCTGGCATCTTGTTCCCGCTTCAAGGAGAGGCGATACTTCTGCAAAGATACATTAGTCACCATTCTTTTTTCCATACCATGGTCCCATTACATAAACCCAAATTTTATAGCTGGAAGATATGACAAAACATTTGCCAACTCTCCACAAATATTACACTATGATTATAGAAATAACTGAAGTCACTGAAGAAAATACAGTAATTTTTATCTGATAACTACACACCTGAAGATGGCTCGAAATATTTTCTTTCTTTAGTCCTGGGACATTCATATGCTGAAGTATTTTCTTCGGATGAGCCCCTAAATTGAGGATTAAAGAATGAAAAAAAAAAGGCCAATAGCTGTACTTATAAACAGTAGAAAATATAATAGAAATCGATTTTGAATTCAAATTTAGGAACACCTTACCATCGATGCCTAGCACTCTGACAGCTCGTAAGAATCTGTTATGTAGCTCGTTAGTCCAAATTAGCTTCGGCTTTTTTAGGACTGATGAATCACCATTCTCATCCTCCTCAGTGTTGTCCATCTCTTTTGGTTCTTTCCTTTTTGCATTTCGGTAACTCTGCTCAATTTCAGTTTTGTCCTCCATATCCTCATCTGGTGAATCGCCACTGACGCATTCAGCAGCTAGCACTGGATCCATTTTCTTCATGAATGCAAATTGCCAGAGGTTTTTTATATTGTGTACAGTGATTGGCTTCACAAGATAAAATGCAGCCCCTTTGAAAAGCCCACCTAACATGTCATTCTCATTGCCATCGGCAGACATGACTATGTCAGGGATGAAAAACCAATCAGGAGTGTAAGACAGAGAACTAATTACACAATAATATTTTATGGTGAAAGAAGGAGTGGACCGGAGGGGGTCACTTACTAACAACAGGCAATTTAGACATCCCTTTTACTCTCTCAAGGAGCTCATATTTATTCATATCAGGTAAGTAAGCCTCTGATAGGACAACCTCAACTTCATTTTCTCTCTCCCGTATAATGCACAGTGCATCGGTGCCTCGTTTAGCAGTCATGACTGTAAAATAAAGCCAAACTTGGAACTTTTGCAGCAACAGTGAAGCAGAAAGCAAGACAAATATTCATAAATTCAATCATGTGCCTCTTTCACTGATAAGCAACGTTGATCTTATAATTTGAATGGTTTAGTCACACTCATTTCCGTCCTTGGTTATGGTGCATGAAAATGATGCAGTATTGAATTATGACCTATAAATTCTAATATCAAGGAGCTATCAGCCATGTGTTCCCGACAAGAAGAAGCAAGAAATATGGATTTAAACCATAAGCTCATGTTTGGCACGCCGGAATACAAATCTCCCAAATATCAAGCTCTCTCAAATCAAAATGGTGGGATTCGACCGGATGGGAATGAAAAATCTCACTCTCTCTCTTCCTCTCAGGCCGTCGAGCCCAGCAACAGCAACCGCCGTCGAACCCAGCATCCATCGCGACGGCGGGTCATCTAGGTCATCTGTGTGTTCATCCATCGCGACAACTTTTTGGGTTTTTTTGGTTATAAATTTTGTATAGATTTTGATTGATTTTGTTGTGTTCATCTGATGTTCTTTGCTTGGTCACGGCGTTCGGCGGGGAGTCTTGTGTTTAGCGGGTCGGCTGATATGGGGATTTGCTTGTGGAGAAGAAAGGTGTGATTCGATTGATGATGTTGGTTTTGACGCAGTAACCACCCCTTAATCCTCCTATGATGTTTGTTTTGACAACTGATTTTTTGTTGGGCCGTTGTTTTGACGCAGCAGAAATTGATTTTGGCTTTCGTTTTGGTTTTGGTTTTCACGCAGCAGCAATTGATAGTGCAATAGTGTTGATTTTGGCTTTTACGCAGCAGAAAAAATTTATTTTTTGTTGGGCTGTTGTTTGATGATGTTGAAGAAACTGATCTTTTTTGTTGATTTTGGTTTTGAGATTTGACGCAGCAACCACCCCTCAGATGATGTTTTTTTTTTAAAAAAGAATGATAATAATAATAATAAATTCTAAATATATATTAAAATAAGATAATAATTTCCCATTCTAATTCAATTAAATCAATTTTATTCTAATCCATTCTATTCTAATTCATATACCAAACGTAGCCTAAAATTATATCCTGACGAGTCATGAGTGACAGCATCCAAAGACTAAAAGAATGGGACTCTCCTCTTTATTTATTACGCCACAACCGCTCTCTTGGTCCTCGGAGATTAAAGAGAGTCACGTTGTTTCCCAAACACCAAAGCCTCAAAGACATATATTAAACATTAATCTTTAGTGCATAACATTCTTGCCTCATTAGGTTCTCTTAAGAGTGGGTTAATACCTTGCAAAGCATCCAGATGCAGGGTGAAAACAATACATAACTTATGGAGTGTATGAAATTTAAAAATATAAAAGCACAATTATTATATTTTCTATGGCTACGTTTGGCACGCGAGATTAAAATGATATGGAATGGATTGGATTGGATTGGAATAAAATAAATTGGATTGGATTGGATTGAAATGGAAAATCATCATCCCATGTTTGATAAAACTTCAGATTGGATTACATTAAAAATTTTATTTCTTTGTTCAAACTATAAAAAAATCCAGTCAAAACCACATTGCTCAAAGCCAACCAAATCAACTCACGATCACTATTTTTCTCTTAATAACAAAACCTTCATATATCCTAGCTAAAAAACTACATCCCATATAAATTTATTCACCAACCAAACGTACAAAGCAAGCAAAACGAGACAAAAAAAAATTGAAAAACTAAACAAGGGTACTTTGTTTTCAACCACAAACCAAACACACAAGCTGTCCAAGCCAAGCAAAATACATTAATATGGTATACTTTTAGTTTGGGATTTCAATCTATCTACCTGTATTTTGATTTTTTAAAGGTGATTCATAGATAGATGGATAGAAGTAGAGTGAAAAAAGAGCTTTTTTTTTTTTCTCAATTGAGTAGGACAATATACTTTTCAGTTGAGTGGTAGATAAAGAATAATGAGGTTGGTAGAAAACATAATTAATGAGAAGAAATAGAAAAATTAATGAGCTTGAATCTCATTGCCATTAATCCTATGATGGAGCTTAAGAATGAGCATTCTCATGACAATGTGATTGAAATGAACTGGGGATTAGATTTTCATTTTTAAGTTGACCACTCTAAATATAGGAATTGAGAGTTTAGAATATTTTAAATCTCAAACTCATCTCAAACCCAATACTCCTAACATAATCATAGTCTTTGCAATAGAGAAGAAAAAGCTCCCTAACATATTAGAATGCTGACAAACAGGGTATAAAAGAGAAAACAAGCAAGTTTAACTACATACCTTTATATCCAAACCTACGAAGCATTTTTGATAGAATTGTAAGACAAGTAGAATCACCATCTACAAGCAGAATACCAACACTTCTTGGTAAAAGGGTAGTACTTCCACCAGATTCAACTGAGATTGCCTTTTCACCATTCATGACTTTGTAAACTTGACTAACAATGCTCTGTAAAATTTTAAAGGGTCGTTTGTTTTTATCACTTTTCATTTAATGAGTTTGAATTACACCTATTAAATGATTTTGTTTGTTTTTTAAAATGGTCAAACTACTTAAAATCACCCAAAAATTATTGGAGAAAAAAAAAACTACTATTTTTTTATTTTTAACTGAATACCAAATCACTTAATAGTTTTTAAAATATATTATTCCAAATCTATCCTTCCAAAATGACATATTTCTAAATTTATCCTAATTGGAAATCAATTTTTATAAGTATTTGATTATTCTTGTTTAATTTTAGTGAAAAATATATATTATTTTAAAATTTCGACTTTTGTTGTAATAGTACTTCAATTTAAGACTATTTTATTTATTTTTATTTAACTATAATAATTTATTCATATATATATAATTTTTTTAAAAAAATGTTATAACAACAATTAATCATATTTTAATTATGAATAAAAATATTATTAATATGTACATAAAAATGTTTTAATATTTGTTAAATAATTTAGTATAATTGTTTTTATTATATTAAATGAAGTTACATAACAATTAATATCAAAATGATATAAATGTTAAATTACTAATTTTCAAATAATTTCAACTTTTAAAAACAAACAAGATTGCTATAAATTCAAAGGTAAGAAAAAAATAAGTAAACATATTATTCAGATTTCAGGTTTCAGTCACTACTCAGTCTTCAATTTTTAGTAGCACGGTTCAATTTGCCGGCGAAAAAAAAAACAACAATCCCTAAGTCCTAGTTTTATCCCTTTTTTTAGACTTATCTGTTTTTTTTAGAATAAACTTGATTGTGAGATGTTTTTATAGTGTAAAATAAAGCAAACTTTTATAACTTAATAATAGATGAGTTTTCAACTGACTCGGTCTATATTTGCTGTTTGATCAATAATGGCAAACAAATAAATGACAGATTAAATAAATTTGTTGTTTTGGAGATAATGACAAACAAAAATGCCCAGTTCATTTAAAGTGCTTATCATATGAAGCACCTGCAACTAAAAACTCGGAGCCCATAACTAAATACAGAGATAAAACCAATAAAGTATACTTGAAATTTGGGAAATGCATATCCAGCTAGTCATTTATTTATGCCCGTTAAGGCTGACCATACATTTGGTGAGCCCAGGTCAGCTAATATTGAATTTCCATAGCAAGAAAATTAAATATTTTTTCAAACATGGCATGTAGCCAATAGCTAGCATAAGTTACCTTTTCAATTTTGCCAGACAACAATACCTTAACTCACATTAATGGCATAGTGCTTGAAGACTTAAAAAAAAAGAGGATATTCTTGTGAGCCAAATTAAGCCTCCATTTTGTCAATCAATGCTATACATTTTTCCAGAGCATCAAGGCAGACTGCTGCTGACCAGAAAGAGAAAACTAACCTGTGCTACACTGAAAAAACAAAAATATTTAGCAGTATCTATTGACTTAGTAATATACCCGAGTTCATGATGCACCTGTATTGACATTTTAACAAGTGGATCCGCATCATTTCCATGTATAGCTTAATTTCAAGTTTGGATCCAACAGTTCAATATTCATCCATTAACATAAGTTATCTGAAGGAGTTCAATAACAATATAATGGCAGGAAAAGAGAGGCAGCTTTACCATGACAAAATAAAAATACTGATACTGCTCTGACAATTAACATGAAACTTACTTTACAAAATACTCATTGGCTCATGTGCTCTACTCAAGAAAATGAAATTTCAATGATAGAAGCAGATATAACTTCACAACTTAATTTATATTTAACCTAAACCAAAGTTGAAGGAAATCAAAGCCTCAAAACGTCCTCGCTAAAACAGAAGGCGACGCCTAGTAGACTTGGAAAGGTTTGCACTTGACACTTTCCTATTTTCTATTCGAGACCCTGCCACCTGACTATTGGCATGCTTGGTTAAATCTTCTCCTGATTTTTCCTGATGTTGTACTTTGGCTGAACGATAAAATTCAGTAATACTTAGCTGTACACCCTTTGATTTCGGTGACTCTAACCCTTCAGATCTTAAGTTTGAAATCTTTCTTTTTTGCGATTCTCTCAACTCCTGTCAATTTTGAACAATAAACATATAAGCATAAAGCAGCTCCAGATGCAATTTATTTTCAATTATCCTTGATGCAACAACACAGCACCATAGAATTGATGATGGCAATAAATTAATTTTCAATCATCCTTGATGCAACAACAGGCAGCATTATAATATCAATGATGGAAATAATTTCTTAAAAACATTTTTGGTGCTATGCTGATTAATTTTAATTCCTTGACATACCAAAGCACGTGGAGAAAAATCACAATCCAGACAAAGGTGCATCCGTTGTTATTATGTCAAGCCATTATTTGTCCCTCTGCTTTCATAATTAAAATTCAATAAAACCTAGCGCTGCTCCTTGTTGCAGCAATCAGCCTTCAATAATCTACACTCAAACTTTAAAATGTCTCTAGCAGGTGTATTATTAGCTTCTCACATATGCGCATCATTCTTGAGCCACAACTAGGTCATCTCAATATCCTCAGTTTAAGTCCACTTGTCTAGGGGCGATTTCACTTAACTCTAACGCCTAGATTCCCCCAACACACAGCAACCCCATCCCCCTTCAAAAGTGAAAAAATAACAGGAAAAAAAGAAAGCTTCTTCAAATCATAGGATGGTTTTCATCACCTCAACATTTGTGCAGTATAACTAAAATTTCAAGATGTAAAAAACATGCAAGAAAGATTTTGTGTTCAGCATGCCCAATTCCAGATTATCACCTATCTAACTTCTAACAATACTAAACAGAATCCAACCATGGGCAAAGAGAAAAATAATTAGAAAAATAATTAAAAGGAATCATACCTTTTCTTGCAAAAATCTATCTACTTCTTCTGGAAAAGCTGAATGCACGAGCTCCATATTTTCATCGGTCAACAAAAACCAACACCCATCATCAACATAAATTTGGGGGCTGCTGGACTCATCCAATAGATCAAATGATTCACTGGCTTCCATGGACTCTTCTTGACGTAAATCACACTCTCCATCAGGGGCAGTGTATATAACCCCGCCTACTTGACATGCAGCTTTCTTCCACTTGACCACATAAGATGGATACCCATACCTTATCTTCATACGATGGATTGAGTGAAATTCATATTGTCCATGTAACAAAGTTTTCACTGGTGTTGTACCCATTTCTCTCAAATATATAGTAGAGAGCATCGGAAGTATCCTTTGCCGAATGTATGATGGTTCCCAGAGCTGACGAAAAACCAAAAAATCAACTATCATTTCAGTTTTTGGACTTTGCCATGATATAGAAGGGCCATCTTCTGCTGCATAGAAATGCAAAAGAGTAAACAAACTGAGCAAGGTATAGTAAGATGATGTGTATTCAAGTAATTATCAGCAGAAACCAAGGCTACAAATGCATAAATAATGGTAAAAGCAAGAGCCAGATTCATGGATCTAACTAAATCCTACCGCCAGCCTACCACTACATAAGCAAAAATGAAATCAGGAAATGAAAGCAAAACATCCGCAATAGTTTTCGGATGACTTGTTCACTTCTTTTGTTAATAAAATTTTAACGTTTCCTAAAATAAATAAATAAATAAAAGCTGGAAAGAGAACCAGATAACCAAGCATATACAATGCCTCAAAGTTTGTAACAAATAAGAAGTAAATTTTTATTCAAACAAACTATTTTACCTCCTTTTAACAACTTGCAATTGTTTCAGTTGATGAATTACATAATAATTGTAATAGTTAATTTACCTATAATACAAACCTAGAAAAAGTTCATGGCAACAAGATGCAAATCCATGCTCAGAGCAAGAAAGCAAGAGCGTAAGAATAACAAAACATACCAGAAAAGTGTCCGTGATTATCGCACAAATACATTTCAATAATTTCTTTATTTGGGAAATTTGACTCCATGGAAATCTTGTTGCAAACTTTAATCCACCAATTTTCATGCCTCTTTTGCTCTTTTTCTTTCCGATTCTGCCGTTTAAATACATGTAATGTTTTAAGTGAGGATTAAAAATGATGTACACAGCACAAAAGAATTAGTAACCAGCAATAGAAAGGAATCGTCCATGTACTGATTACATCATATCCACACACTGTAAAAATATAATAGCAATGACAGAGAAGGTGTACCTTATCACAGTACGGGCAATTACATTTAAATCCCACAGGCTTTTTTATGCAACCCTCAATATCTCCGTTATTACAAAATTTGCAAGAAAACTTGAAATGAGCTCTCTTACTGCCTGGATGCCCACAGAAGGAACAATGAGAAGAATTTGTACTTGGTGAGCCCTCATTTAAGCAAGCTGTGGCGTCATCAGTATATTTAAGAACATCCCCGCGTTGAGGTGTATCCCCATTTCCAATATCATGTAAGCTACAAGAAATTATTGTCTTCAATAAATAAATGATCTTATCTCAATATACCATAATCACATAATACTACATATTACGACAGAAATAATAAATTGACTTTTAAACCAGTTAAAATCCATACCTATTTAGTATCTCATTTTCACTAAAGTTTTTAACAAACTGAAGGGCTGTATCAAGCCCAATCCCTTGAACACCATTTAAATCATGGTCATTTCCCACCAAAAGAGAGATGGCTATCAAGTGTTTTCTCTTCAGCCCGAGACCAGCTTCGATATCCGACATATAGTAACATTCAAACGGTTCCTACAATAGAAAATGGTTCATGCACCATTTAAAACCAATTGCAGTTAAAAAAACTTCATCATATCGCAAATAGTAGTGTTCAATCTAAATTTGAACTTCCATACACCATATAAACCAATTTCAACACAATAAACCCCTAGGCTTCTAAAACAAAATCCTGACAATCCCACCTCACACTGTTCTTCCTCCATATCTATTAACCATCTAGACAGCCTTCTAATAAGCTTTTGCATAGCCAAGTTTAAATTTTTTAACACAAAAGCCAAGCCAAACTATAGCGCACAAAATTACAACACGAAAACATAAGTAAACTTGTAAAGGACTTTACATAAGTAAACTTGTAAAGGACTTTACTTTAGAGTTAGGTCTAATTGATTTTATAACACATTTAGCTCCAAAGAGGAATGCATCACTATCAGCTGTGATGCAAGCATCCACATGACCTTCCCTATTCAATTGGGCACACAATGCTTCTGCCTCGCCTTTCGCTTTTAGTACAGGCATCCCAAAAAGCTCAAGCAGTTCCTGAAAAAAATCCACTTGTCAAAATTAAAAACAAAAAACAAAAAAAAAAAAAAAAAATCAAAATAGAAAAAAAAAAAAAAACCATCAAAAACCACAAACCACACAATCTTGAACAAACTTCAAAAAAACCCGGTTCCTCTCAACAGAGACGCCCTCTTCGACCACCGGCAAGCTTGAACAATCGATGCTGGAACCATAAAACCGGGCAATCCTTGCCCGGGACTTCAACGGCGAAGGAGTCCCATCAACAACAAAGACCGGAAACGCCCCAAACTGCAAAACCCTAACAGTTTCTTTAAAAAACGACGATTTTTTAATGGCGGGAAAAATTTAGCGGGAAAAGAGAGAGTGAGAGACCTTGGCGAAAAGGTTGATGGTACGGAAGAAAGTGAGTCTGATATGGGGATTACGAGCGTGGTTCCTGATTGCGGTCTCTTGTTGTACGATCCAGAAGGACAAGTCGACGGCAACGCGTTTGTCTCTCAAGTGATCGACGCCTGCGTTTCTTTGGTAGGGTTTTAACAAATCCCAGAAATTCCCTCCAACACCCATCACTCGCTTCTGCTTTTGAATTCTTTAGAATGTATACGCGATGGATTTGGATTTCAATCCTCTTTTTTTTTTTTTCGAAGAAGAAGAAGAATAAGCAGCAGCAGCAGCAGATCAACAATCAAAAAAGGATGAAGCAGCAGATCGACACTCAGAAAGCAAATATGGATTTTTGAACCGTTGTTGCAATCAAGATTTTTATAGTGGGGGTGGGGGCCAGCTGTCTAGTCAGGCCCACATTTGTTGTTGTATTTACCCAAATCAAATCTGTTGGGCTTTTTTTGTGGGCCGAATAAGGTTGTGTTGACAAATTGTTGAAAGCTGCTGGGCTAACTTTTTTTGTTGGCCCAATAAGGCTGGGTCAGCAAATGGTTTACCGCTTACATGAGATGGGTCATGTATTCACACCCCTCAAAAAATTATGTACACCACATCATTGTCATTTTTCAAGAAATTTTAATTTATGATTGCAAGTTTACAACTGACTTTGTTTTTTTTTTTTTTTTTTTTTTTTGGTTTTAAACCAAGTTTACAACCGACTTAATAGTAAAAGTTTTTAAATAATATAATGTAAATTATGAAAATGAATAAAATCAAACTTTAAAAATACAATGAAAATTTTATAAAAATGAAGAAAATTTAGCCTTTAAAAATGGAAAATTTTTAAATAATAATAAATGTTAAGTGAAAAAAATAATAAAAATATATGTAAATATTGAATGACTAGAAAAATATATTTTAGTGGGTTGATTTACAATGAAAATATGTAACAGAATAGTGTGGCAAAAATCGCATGATATTTTTGGAATAAGGCATGTCCTAATTATAAATTAAATATCATATTAGTTTATCTCTTTAAATTTTTTTAAATAGATAGTATACTGATAAAATATTAGAAGAACGCTTATAAAACAAGTTGGAAGTATATTATATAAAGGATAAAATATTATTTAACTTAATCATGATACTAAATGTCTAATTATAAATATATAAGCCGATTCATTCAACTTCAATTTATTATTAAGTTACTAAATTTTGATCATTATATGTAAGAGTGTTAGAACTATCTTAAAAAAATAAAAATATATGTGAGTTTATTTCAATTGGATGGAATCGGAATAAGAATCGAAATGATCTAAAATCGGAATAACTTGAAATTAGAATGATGTATTGAAATCACAATAAGTTATTTACTTCAACTGTAGGAATCGAAATTATAATCAGTAATATTTTCATTGGACTGTTTACATTATTTTGGAATCATAATAAATTAATTATAAGTTATAAAACTATCCTTAATTAAAATTATGAATTAATTACAATATACAAAATATCATTTAAGATATAGTGTCATAATTTTGTTATGTAACTCGTCATAATAAACTAAAAAAAATAAATTTTCTTAACAATATTATTATAAACATATCGTACATCTAGATATATATTTTTTAAGAACATATTGTATATCTATATGATATATCAAGTCGTGATTTTTTTTTTTTTGTTCGTGGATATAAAAATGTTATATAAATTTGTTTAGCTTTTGTAAATATAGCAGTCAAGCAACCATGACAGTGGTAGTAACAACCATCATCAATATGTTACATTTTTCAATTCATCACAAAATTTAAGAGCTAATTACAGATAATTGGAATAAAATATAACACTTTACACTAACACATTTTTTTGTAAAGTTTTTAGCATATGTAAATATTCATATTTATAAATATAAAAACAACAAAATAGAATAAATTAATTTGATAGCAAAACAAAATTATCAAAATAGTTTTTTTTTTTTTTTTAAAGAAGGGTAAAATGAACTTTTTACGTTGAATTTATAAATGGGAATGGGGTTCTTCACTGAGATGAGGGAATGAGATTTCATTTTACAACCCTAAATTGATATGAGATCTACATTTTCATTCCCATTAAGGAATAAATTTTAAGTAAGTAAACATCATCAATCAATCTTATTCTCCATTCATATTTCCTAATTCATAAAGTAAATATACTATTAATTTAGATTCTGAATTGCACATCGGATTGGATGAAGATAGATTGCACATATGGCACTGGTGAAGCAATTTCATAGACAGAGGGACCTCGGTGAATCTAAAAATACAGGCATCTCTAGTCCTCTCCATTTTTTTTTCTTTTTTCTTTTTTTTTTTTGAGAGACCTCTAGTCCGCTTCTTGGCTTTACAGAAAAATGGTTGAATGTGCACACTAGAACACAAACACCAGAACTAGACAATATCAGTAGCACAACATTGGATCCCTCCCATGAATGGGCTCCACGGATCGATGACTCAGACATACGCACATGCGATTGGCTAATGACAAATGACAACATGCACGACCTTCCACTAACTGGCAAGAGAGCGAGAGAACTAATCGACAGAAGTCAAATATTTGAAGCAATCTCTCGATTTCTACTCTCTGAGTCTTTGGCTATTTGCCCACAAAAATAGCTTTTAAATCGGGCATGCTTGTGTCCTTCAACGCCTACACCATATCAAAACCGGATCTTCTGATTCAATTTTCATCCATGATTTGAAGCAATCAGTACAAACTGTGTGGCCCTGATTTTATTTTATTTTTTACGTACAATTGCGTATTAAAAATGCCAGTTGACGACAGACCACCAAGCAATGCCTTGACAAAATTGGTAAACTTCTAGCAAACATATAAATGCTTGCAGCGTATGGGAGTTATGACAAATATTAAGACATGCTAGACACTATGCATGAATGAAATTTGTATCAAATTATATGATAGCTGACACTACATGCACTACAACCCCCCCGCCCCATTAAAATAACAAAAAGAATGTTCCAATACCATATATCTGATAAAATATTGTCATACATACACATATTTTAATTAATAAAGATAACGGTAAATTTAAATTTAAATTTATACATGACATATATACTGTACTATATCTTCATAACTGGCAGTAAATTAAGGGACTCACAGATCAAAATTGGTGTCACGGGATCATTCTTTTTGGTATACGCTCCAATGGCTCCAAGAAATCAAATTCTAGTGACCAAATAAAAATCGAACACACAGTATGTAGAAAAATGTTTGACAGTGAAATGACCTAATTAAGAAAAAATCAGTGAACAAGATCTGCCGGTTATGCCTCATGAGTCAACTAGTACTACACTAGAAAAACGACATGCATGCTTTCGATTTCCTAGTCAAAGAAGACCATCTAAAAGATCTCTCTTCTAATCTCACCTCATCTAATCTAATGTTCATGTTCCCCAATTAAAAAACCACTAAAATAGAAGCATGCAAGCTTCTACATGCGAGTGCAGTTTGCTATTTTTTTTTCACTGCAACAACTATAACCTAATATTGCTTGCCTCTTCACTCACACACACACACACACACACGAGGTTCTTACCTGGAGATCTCCACCTCGAAGCTACCTCTCTCCTTCTCTCCATCCCCCTTAAATTTCAAACCCCCCCTTCTCACTTCCAATCACTTCCCACCTCCCACTTCACACTTTCTCATTATATATATATCCCACTGTTCATTTCTTTGTTCATAAACCATGTCAAGTTCATGTTCAAATAAGAGAGAGCACTATTCTTCCATGGAGCGTAGACCGAAGATGCTTAAAGATTTTCTTGTGGACGATTCGAATTCATGTTCTTCGGTTGGGTTCAAGTCGTATCCTCGTAGAATTATTGATCAGGTACATCATCATCATCAACATAGATTACAACGAAGCCGATCAAAAGCAGCCTCGGTGACTATCTCTGCGTTGCAAGCTCTCGTTAACTCCGTCAAGAGCATCCAATTCACCGCCGTTATATGCCCGTCAATTATTTTACCACGAAGCCTCTCACGTGGGCTATCAAGAAAGAATATTCACCGTGCACGAAGTTACAACACTAGTACCAGTAGTACTACTAGTCAAGAAGGCAAAATGATCACCACCGTCAAAATCAAAGACATCATACGGTGGAAATCGTTCCGTGACTTGGTGGAAGAAGAATCTCAATTTCAACCGCCTGATCATCATCATCACGGTCTCATTTCCTCGCCTGATCATCACACCACAACTTCATGCAGCAGTAACGCATCCAGTTGGTGTGACAGTGATTTCACCTCGGAGTATTTACCGTCGTGTAGCGGTAACTATGAAGAATACAGTGAAAACGACGTCGAATCGGGTAAAAAATATTTACCCGGTGTCGGCAGGGATTCTCTGAAAGCGACAACAGAGTCACCGACGGTGGGACCCAAGGTAAGCAATTATTCAGTGTATTGCAATCTATAGTGTGTTGATGGTTTTGGTTTTGGTGATGATGTTGTCAGTTAGTGAGACTTTGTCGTCTTTTGTCTCCGATGTACTGTACTTGTTTAGTAGTATGTTTATTAGTTTAATGTACCTGTTTTGTCTGATTTGCGACAAAGCCACGAATAGTTAATCACACAAGACAAAACAGAACCTACATGGAAGTTGTGTTAACTTTGGAGACTTACCACATTAAATAATCTCTTTTAATTGATTTTATATTGTTAAACATAGATTTTGACAAATGCTCTGTTTTTTAATCTGACTAGAAGAGTGAAAGTGACACTCACCGTGAAGATTCTTAGATTTAATGTAATTTTATTTAAGATGAAGAAGAATTCAATTAAAATTGATTTTGTTTAAGTTTATTGTCAAAGTATATATATATATATATATATATATATATTATTTGGGTTCTAATTAATGTTATTATATCATCAGCAGGATGATTTGGCGTGTGATCAAAAAGAGCAATGTAGTCCAATTTCGGTATTTTATTATGATGATCGATTCGAAGAACATTCATTATTATCTTTTGATAGAATTCTCGATAATACGAAAAGTATGTTCTATCTATTTTATTATAATTTGAAATGTTTTATTCAAATGCAGGACCAATTTATTAAAAGCAAATGTATTTTTCGTTCATTTTATGTTATCAACAGGGACCAAACAAAAACTTATGCGACATATTAGACGTTTAGAGAGCTTGGCGCAGATTGATTCTATCAACCTAGATGGATGGATGTCAATGGAGGACAACGATGGCTATCAACAGGATGATTCCGATTACGATGAAGAAGAGGGAGAGGAAGAAGGAGACGAAGTTGAAGAGAAGGCAAAGCTACTGATGAATCATGTCAAGGCAACAAGTTTCATGAAAAATAGTGAAGACACTATTTTGGAGCAAATGTTGTCGGATTTGTTTGTAGAAGAATTGTCTACAAAGAGAAACCAAATTAGAAATGTCGAGGCTGACATTGATCAAATGATCAGGCTAGCAAAATCATGGATCAATGGAGAACAAAGGGGTGCAATGGAGTTGGAAAAATGTGTAAGAGAAATGGATAGAAAAGATGGATGGAGCAAGTTTGAAGAGGAGCGAGAGGAGATTGGTTTGCAGATTGAAAATGGATTGTTGAATCATTTGTTGGATGAGCTGCTGGCTGATCTCCTGTTGTGCTGAATTCAACTAGACATGTACACTTGTTAGGCCCAGTGATTTGGGCACTGCTCGTGCCCACACTAGTCCTTGCATTGGGTATGTTGGGACACACCAAAGTGAAATACAAATGGGCCATGAGAGATTTTGTGGGTACATCTTGATTGATTATTCATGTAATTCAATTTTGGCCTTTGGGCTGTAGAGGCTTAGATTGTTGTGACTCTGAAGTTTTGTACAAGAGGCCAATAAATATAACTATTAGTATTTATTAATTGTTGTTACGTTAGTTGGACTTATGCGGACCTAAATGTGGACTAAGATAACATATGTGCTTCATGACCCTGTAACTCCCAAGTTAGTGATATATATTAACAATAATCTATCATATTTTTCATATTGTATATACTTATTATCACATAATGAATGGAAATATGAGATTGGATATCCCAAGTCATGCAAGACTCAAACAGTTTGTCAAGTTGTACAAATTGGAAGCAATGAAGTCATGATCATGAGGTCATTTATTCATATTACTTGGGAATATCAAAATCAATGTAAAATCTTGTCCTGGAATTAAGAGAAGCGCATGTGTTTTTGCGCATCCAACTCAAAACCTGTATACATACAAGGCAATCGGTCAAAGTTGCCACCCTAAAACAAGAGCCGTGCACAGAAATGCGTGAAAAACTACAGACAAGAAACCTTTTCTTCACCCTAAACCCACGAAATTCTCAACTTGTCTTCTGCATAATATCAAGGGCCACCCATTACCCACCTAACAATATATCATCACGATTTGGCATAATAAAACTCCCCAGTTAAATTGTGAATCTCAAAATTTGATTACATTCAATAAAAGACTTAACACTAAGAAGAATCTTATAACATATCTTCTTTATCAATAACATGTGGATAAAATTTGTCTCTCTTTTGATGCTATGTTTTCGTAGGCATCAATTACGAGTCCTAATCCTGAAAGAGATATGGCTATTGTTGAAAAAAAATGAGAGGGATGCCCAGTCAGAATATGTCTTCATGCACAAATAGCATTATTTTCCACATGGCTGGGCTACATTTGAAAGCTACAACTGTGTAAGATACCAGTAGAACCAAATGAATCCGGCCTTCCGCTTTTGTTGGACAAATACTACGTGACATATATGAATTCAAATTTATAATTCATATATATATATAAATATTTTATTTCATCAAAGGAATAAAAGAAAATGAGGCTGGTAGAGCGGTGAAGTGGCACCCTCTCTCTTGGTCGCTGTTCTTCTTGAGCTGATGATCCAAAGTTGGAGCTATAGAAACTCCACTTGATTTATGGGCAATTTTCCCACCTTGTGTGTGTTGTCCCTCTTGCTTATAGAAGCCGAGTTTCAAGCTATGCCTTAAAATACTATATTATGAGGGTTCGATAGTGATAAATATACTATAATATGTCTAAAAAGAAAAAAGAATAAAAGAAAATATAGGATTTCATGGGTATTTTCTTCTTGGTCTTTCTCTTATAAATTGTGAATTTTACAACATATGTTTTGTAATATGATAATGATATAATAGTCAGATTCAATATCGTACATTACACATAATTTTTACGATCAGTACATTATAACTTTTAAATTATTAGTACAAATTATTTCAATCATTCATTATATCTATATTGAATGAAAGAGAGAAATTTTTTTTAGTAAAGATAATGTAATGAATAACTGAATGGATTAATTCTAACAATTTAAAAGTTGGAATATAGAAATTTCTGATACATCAAATATATATTGAATTAAATAGTGATCATGCTACATGTATGATCTACAGTATTACATAGAATTATCATTATCATTATTATTATTATTATTATTTTATGAAGAGGAATGTATAATGAGTTATATAATATATTGTCTATAAAAATGTAGTCTTCAAGTAAAGTTAATTCACAATCCCGAGGATTCTTCATTGTTTGTGTATTGAGTCTTTTTTTTTTTTCTTTTTCAAATAAAAAAGAGTCAATGCGTTTCACAAGAATCTATCATTATAATTTATGAAAATCTCAATCATACAATTTTTTTTTTTTTTTGAAACACTCAATCGTACAATTAAAAAAGGAAAAAGATCATTTCAACCTGTTTAGAATAATATACGTTCAATCAAAACTGTCTATACATCTATTAGGATTTTATTAAAAAAATATATGTGGAAGGGTTTTTTTTTTAACTAATTACAATTATCGCAATCACTATAATGTATATTATGGTGTGATCCGGAACACAAACCTCTAGTCAAAGGAAAAATTATTACCATCCTTTAAAAAGATTTAACCGTAATTAATCTATACATTGAAGATGACCAAATGATAAATATTTATATTACCGTGGATACTCGAACATACATTCTCATAGAATATAGGTGTGATGTGCCATATAGGCACAATAACTTAGAGTATCCTTGGAATAATTTTATTCCACGAATTTAACTTAAATTGGTAACATAAAACCATCTTTATAAATCTGTTAATATGTTTTCCTTCCTTTTTCTGACATTGGACAGTGACACATAATCACGTATGATGAGAAACGTGGCAGGCATGAGGTGCTTGATCATCAGAATCGTTGGGTCCCGAAATATGATTTGTATTAACATGGAACTCTCTGAGCGGCCAGTGAGCAATGCTTCCTTTACTATTTTGTCAGCTTTTTGACAGCACTTGATAAATTCACCAGAATATTGCGATCTGTACAACGAAGTACTTTACACTTGTTTTCTTCTTTTCATAATTCCAATTAATTTTACCTAAATTGCAGACACGAACTTGGTATATTAATACTGCGTAATATTGGTCGTCTTTCATTCAAATTACATTACATAAACATACGTTATTTTAACAGAGAATGTTACTTATGTCTCGTTTAAATTACGTTTATATAATAACATGTTATAATGCGATTTGAATGAAAGGTACTCGTGGGGTATATGAAATTTTCTCCAAATTTAGATAAGGAAGTTATAATAATATAAATTTGACAATATCCATGCTAACATCAACCAACCAAAGCCACGTATTAATTGTGAGGCACCACAAGGGTGGTAATGGTATGGTTTGATTTGGTTTTTCTCATTTTTACGAAGAGTGGCATGGAAAGCGTGACAAAAAGGTTGCGTTTGGTATGCCGTATTGAATTAATCTAAACTTAATTGGATATAATTAAATCTCATGTTTGGTGTACGATAGAATTGGATTTATTACATTTCAATAATATGTTTGGTGTATGATAGGTTTGGAGAAAGATGTATAAATGTATAATAATATTACACATTATTAATATAATTACTGTATAATATTGCACATTATTAATATAATTACTGTATAATATTGCACATTATTAATATAATTACTGGTATTATTATTCTCATTATTATTATTATTATTATTATTAATCCATTAATCCAAACACATTGTTAATAAATATAATAAGTGCATTTATTCTCACCAATTAAAATAAATAAAATATTTTTCAAAATAAGTAATATAACCATTAATAATTTACATTCAAATACAAAGACAATTAATTCTTTTTTTTAATAAAATGATCTTCTTAAACTCAACGCAATTTAATTGGAAATCTGAACATAAACAATAAATTCAACAAAACCACTCCTATTTTGAAAACAATTCCTCACTTGGAAATTCACCTGTCATGATGTTGGATTGAATTGTATTGTAATAAAATGGATAAGATTAGACTGAATGCTGTAATGTGTTTATCATATCATGAGATTGGATTAAATATAATTTTGATAGTCTAATGGTTAAACCATCAGTCACCCTCTCTAAAGTAAAAACTTTTATACTTAAAAGTCTCATATTATTGTGGACATTTTTCCCTCACTGTTTGTGCGCTAGCTCGATCCTCATTCTTTGTGGGTTAGTCCCTCTTATTTTTAGGAGCTGATATTTAGATCGCGTCATAATGTTTATCGTTACTAGTCTAAATTGTATTTTGGTTTCAATAATAATAATAATAATTTTTTCATTACAAAAAATATATTCATAGGCATAACCCACGTTCCACGTTTGACTTGCAACCACCACCATCAGCCAACGTTCGAGCAAAAAGGTAATTTAAAGTTGATTACGCACAAAATCAAGAAAAGCCATTCTAATGAAGAAAGAGAAATTGATTATTTAAGATCTTTTAATCCATGGAAACAACGGATTGATCAAAACCCATTATCACAATGGGTTGTGCAAATTCGTTGACACTAGGATATGGAAGCACTATAAATTACCCACGTTCCACGTTTGACTTGCAGCCACCACCATCAGCCAACGTTCGAGCAAAAAGGTAATTTAAAGTTGATTACGCACAAAATCAAGAAAAGCCATTCTAATGAAGAAAGAGAAATTGATTATTTAAGATCTTTTAATCCATGGAAACAACGGATTGATCAAAACCCATTATCACAATGGGTTGTGCAAATTCGTTGACACTAGGATATGGAAGCACTATAAATGAAGAAATCTTTTATATGACTATCTTACAGATAATATGGTAAAATAGACCAACGAAATATTATCATTTTTCTCATATATTTTCTATTGATCTTTTATTTTTCTTTTACCTCTCTCATTGATCCATCTCGTCTTATTAGTTGTGAGACAGTTTCGTGGAAAATTTTTTTCCATATATCACTTCTCCAATCCAATGACCACCCCAAACGCTGGATTCCAAATTTATTACACCCTTTGAATCCAAAAGGGTGTTATAAACACCCATCCAAACACAACCAAAGAGTTTGAACTCATCTTTTGTTTTGGGTAGCAAAAACGCTCTACCAGCGAATCCTACACACAATTGATGCAGTCTTTATAAGATGGCAAGAGCAAGTCGGTGTTGACAGTTTAGAGTAAAAAAACACATAACACAAGTGGTCCATTTTATATAAAACCAAATTTTTTTTATATCAAAAAAGTATAATTAATTAAATTTGTTCAAAATAGCACACACCAGTGGCTTTCTATCTTTACAACGATGGTTCGATTACTTTTGCCCAACACTTCACTTTCAATGGACTCTTTGAATATGTCCCTCTTTTGAGACTATAACGACAGAAAAACACATGGAGACACAAAAATCTTATATTGGAAGTAGAGGGACGTGTAAAAAACTTTTGAAGATTTGATCATTTAAAAAAAAAATAATGTTAGGCTTTTAAAATATTTTATTTAAATTCATAATCAAATAATGTACGTGAATTATCAATATTTTGTAAATTATAAGATGATGTGATAATTAACAAGATATTGACAATTCACTATGTCATATAATTTGGAAATGAATTTAGATAAAATATTTGAGAATGCTAATATTACTTTTTTAAAAAATAATTGTCTAAAAAACTAAAACCCGTAGAATATTTTTTTAAAAAAAAAAGATCCTGTAAAGTGTTCTTGGAACACAACTAGATTTGAAGGTTTTTTATTTATTTTTTTAACTAAATTATAAAAATATTATAAAGTGGTTTTCACTTTCATATACAATAAGGAGACTCTAATCTAAGTTTAAAATTAAAGGGTTATCTTTTAAAGAGTAAATCTTAAGGATTTTTTCTTTTTTTACAAATTTTCATTGTAATTAATATATGAATAATGTTAGGTTTTCCTAAATTTTTTATCTAAATTCATGCTTAAATGATGTGATATGTGAGTTGTTAACATAATATTAAGGAGGTAGGGATCGGGAGATATAAGTTTTGACATAAATTTTGACACGATTTATTAACCATTGGATGAGGAGAGTTTTAATAGTTTAGATTTACTCACACCACTACATACAACTCTATTTTACACTCTACATAAATATTTTCTCTTCCATCTCTTTTCATTATTATACTATCTCTCATCCCTTCCAGTAATATTAAAATCTCAATATTTAAATTATTTATTTCTCACCCAATCCAATTATATTTAAAAACCCATCAAGAAAATTAAAAAAAAAAAGGCTGCAATTGTTTTTTTTTTTTTTAACTTGATAAATTTATTATTTAAATGATAATTTATTTTTTAAAATAGTTTAAACCAAGCAATCTTTAGTAAGAAAATTTTCAATACCACTAAAAAAAAAAAAATCTTATTTCAAAAACAATTTCTAATCAAAATAAGTAAAATAGATTTTATTCCAAAAACACAAAACACTTAACCAAAAAAATAAAAAATAAAAAAGACCGTCATTGAATCATTTCCCAAGTAAACTCAAAACACAAAACCACACTTGCCAGTTAGTTGCCACCATTGACACCCACCAACCATCAGAGTCTCTTCATGTAAAAGCTGCAAACTTTAAACTTTTTGGTTAAGTGTTTTGTGTTTTTGAAAAATAAAATCTATTTTACTTATTTTGGTTAGAAATTGTTTTTGAAATAAGATTTTTTTTTTTTTTTTAGTGGTAATGAAAATTTTGTTACTAAAGATTGCTTGGTTTAAACTATTTTAAAAAATAAATCATCATTTAAATAATAAATTTATCAAGTTAAAAAAAAAACAATTGCAGTTTTTTTTTTAATTTTCTTGATAGGTTTTTAAATATAATTGGATTGGATGAGAAAAAAAATAATTTAAATATTGAGATTTTAATATTAATGGGAGAGATGAAAGATAGTGTAATAATAAAGAGATATAATGTAATAACGAAGAAAGATGAGAGAGATAGTGTAATAATAAAGAGAGAGAGGAGAGAAAACATTTATGTAGAGTGTAAAATAGAGTTATATGTAGTGATGTGAGTAAATCTAAACCATTAAATCTCTTCTCATCTAATGGTCAACAAATCGTGTCAAAATTTGTATCAAAACTTGTGTCCTCCGATCCTGTCCCAATATTAATTATCACATCATCTTATAATTTATAAAAGAATAATGCTACATTACCAAAAAAATTTACACAAATAATATAATAAACTTATGTGTAATTCCAAAATTAATGTGGTAGGTACACATAAATTTATCATATTATTTAGGTAAAATTTTTGAACTTTTAGAAAATAAAACATTATTCTTTATAAATTGTCGACAACTCATATGCTACATATAGATTTGGACAAAAAATTTGAAAATTCTAATAATATTCTTAACATATTCTAATGAGCGTTTACTACTAAGGTGTTTCTTATCATTTAAATCTCACTACACTATATTTGGAGATTTTCCTCCTCCAATTGGAGGAGTAGACTGGGAAATTAATAAAATCCAACTCATAATTTCCTAATATAATTGTTCCAAAAAGGAAAAAAAAAAATCCATGTAATTAAGGGGGGAGTGTTTGGCATTGCTATATTAGCCAAGCTAGAAATACCAAACAAAGCTATAAATTCTACTAGACATCCCACCAACCAAAACTTGATTCCAGCCAAGTACACAAACAGAAACATGCACTTACCGCACACTAGTCTAAACTTTAATAAATATTATAGAAATATTCCCATGATCGATACAAGGAATTAGAAAATCTCGCTCTATACAAGTTATTTATTAAATAAATGGAACCAAACCGATTCCATGTATTTAAGTCGCGGAGTCAACATGCAAATATGTTGTAGGCCAAACTTGGCGTTCTAGTTGTTGGTGGTGTTGCATTGTTGATGCTATCAGCCAGTTTTTACGATTCTCCAAAGCTTTTGTTGTTGTTGTTGAGAGGAACATGAAGAATGAAGAGCAAACTCGGTCTCTGTTTGGGATTTCCCTCTCCCATAGACCCAAATGGCAGCAGTTTCTCATTTGCTCTTCTGGGTTCTTTTTTGGTTATCTTGTCAATGGCGTCTGCGAGGTATTCTCTCTCTTTCTCGCTCTCTCTTTGTCTTTGTTTTTTGTATTGTCATGTTTTGTGGATTCTGTTTGGTTTCTGAGAAAGTTGAAGTGAAAAGGAAGGAACTTGATTTCAAGTTTCATTTTTTTCCCCAGTTTGTGAGTCTGTTTATTTTGTTTGCCTAGAAAATGAATAAGAAATGAGTCTTTAATTTTCTTTTCGCTGTTTGGTTGGCAAAAAAATGTGAGAGGTCGGTCTTTTTATTTTCCCTCTAGATTCTCAGCCACCAAACAGAGCTCAAAATCAAATCTTTTATTTATGATTTTTATTATTCAAATCTCTTTTTATTCTGAGATATTTATATTCGTTTAAAAATATCCCTGATCCAGTCTGTATCTTGATTTTGGCCTAATATGCAGGAATATGTCTACAACAGGCTCCAATTTAGGTACTTTTTATTTTGATTTGATAGCATTTAATGATTTGATTTGGAATTTTAATGGCTTTTTTTTTGTAGTCAATGGCAATTTGATTAATGGAATATTTTATTTTATTTTATTTTATAGCTATGGTTGGTACTTCACATTTGTTCAAGGATTTGTGTATCTTGCTCTCATATATTTCCAAGGTTTCACCACCAAGCAAATGGTGAATCCATGGAAGACTTACGTGAAGCTCTCTGCTGTTTTAATGGGTTCTCATGGACTCACCAAAGGTTCTCTTGCTTTTCTCAACTACCCTGCACAGCTCATGTTCAAATCCACCAAGGTAAACAAGCCAATTTTTGGGAAAATTCTTCAAATGTTGCGTGACGTTTTGAACTCAAATTTAGGCCAAAGTGAGTCACTTGTTGGTTCAATGTTTATCTTGTATTAATGGTCTTGTGCTCTTAGGTCCTGCCTGTGATGATAATGGGTGCCTTCATACCGGGGCTTAGGCGAAAATATCCACCTCACGAATATGTATCTGCAATACTCCTAGTTGTGGGGCTGATTCTTTTTACCTTAGCAGATGCACAAACTTCCCCAAATTTCAGTGTTCTTGGAGTTGTGATGGTATCCGGTGCTCTGATCATGGATTCGTTTCTTGGTAATTTTCAAGAAGCAATCTTTACGATGAATCCTGAAACCACCCAGGTGAATGAATGAATATCATGTCTTATGCAATCTATATCATGTAAAAATTGTGACACTCACATTTAGTCTCATAGGCTTTATTTGTCTTGTACAACCACAGATGGAGATGCTGTTTTGCTCAACAGTAGTTGGCTTGCCTTTTTTGATCCCTCCCATGCTTTTGACAGGGGAGTTATTCAAAGCATGGAATTCATGTTCTCAGGTACGCTGACAAGTAACAATAGAACAATCTCTTCACATGGTAAATAGTACTCTTTCTTGATTTTTCGATGAATGTATATTAATGCAGCATTTATACGTGTATGGCGTGCTTGTGTTCGAAGCAATGGCCACGTTTATCGGCCAAGTTTCAGTCCTTTCTCTCATTGCCTTGTTTGGTGCTGCTACCACCGCCATGGTACTACAACTACTACTACTGCCATTTAAATTTGGCGTAGTGAATGTCACCCACCTTTGTCATTAATTGACTATTAAACACATCACAGAAAGAATAGCACATACACATTGAATGAAAATTCAGTACTTTGGTTTTAAAACAAATTTGATTTCAAATTTTTTTATCATGTGACACAGGTAACAACTGCAAGAAAGGCAGTGACATTACTACTCTCATACCTGATATTCACAAAACCATTAACGGAGCAGCATGGGACTGGACTTCTGCTCATTGCAATGGGGATCACTTTGAAGCTCCTGCCTTCAGATAACAAACCCAATAAGAGGGTTTCTTCAAGTTCAAGCAATAATGCCAACAGATTAGAAATCAGAAGTCACCCTGAAAATGTTCAAGCAAAAGAAGAAGAAAGAAGGCCATTGGTCTGATTTTTTTAAAAAAATTATCAAATCTCCATTTTATGGATTTGATTTTGCTTGCAGAGAGAATTGAAAAGAATAAAATATATTGAAGTTTGTAACTTGGCTCTTTCTCTTTTTCTTTTCCAAAATATCAGCAATTAATTGTATAATTGAGTGCTTGCATACTGTTATCATTATTATTAGATAAATATTGTACTTTTTAAGTACAATTTTCTATTTCGAAGAAATATTGTGTATTTCACAGGCACTAAGTATTTGGCAAGTGATAGAAAATGTTTATTCAGAAAATATTTATTTTGAAAGTGTTTATTAAAAAAAATATTTATTTAATGTTTTAATTTGAATGATCCCATTTCAAATGATTTTTTTTTTTTGAAATTCCATTATAAATGAAATTTAAAAAGAAAACATTGTGGTATTTGATCTATCAAGCTTAGTGAAATGAAACTAAAAAGAAAACATTATGCTTTTATTAACTACCAATATCCTAACACGATTCATAAGATCGACTCTAGATCCTTTGTTTTTAAGGCTTTGGAGTCCATTTTAATATTTATGTATATTGTTATTTATAATGTTAATGTTGATATGTGTAGTAAAAGAGAAGGGTTTAACTATCTTATTGGTTAGTTAATGTTAGATTTATTATTGATGGATAACTTTAAACAATCAATAAGTTAATTAAATCTAAAAGAGAAATAAAGTTATTGTTTTATTTTTAATTAAAAAACATAACATTACAATTTGTCTTTTTCCTTTTTTTCTTCCTTCTTAATTTTTGACACAAATTTGTCTTTTCATTTTCATTTTTTTTTTAAATATTGTCTTTTATTTTTTTCTTTTTGAGAAATAAAAATATTGTCTTTTCATTTTCACATACACAAAAAAAATCACATTCAGTCACCGAAAAAAATAGTAAAAAAAAAGGCATGATTTGGCTTTGACTGACCGAACCGAAACCGCAAGCAAACAAGACAAAATTGTAAGGAACACGTGTGAAGACAGAAGCACGCATGAGGACACGTAAACTGTCTCAACTTTATTAACATCTCCAATAGCACTGCTGCACTCGTGTCGCTATTTGAGGCAGTAAAACTGAAAAGCCAGAACTCAACAATGTGAGTTGAGCCAAGACAAGTGTAATAATAAAAAATAAATCAATGAATGAAAAATGGATGATATAGGAGGAGATGAGGGGGCCAGGCTGATGCAGCGGGAGAGGAGAGATATAGAGGAGGAAGAGAGTAATGGAGGAAGAAATGGGAGGCCTAAAGAGCCGTCGAAAGGAGAGTATGTGAAAAGCATAGTCTATGCTGGCCATGATGCCATTGTCACCTGCTTTTCTCTCATCTCTTCTATCTCTGCTGCCTGTCGTTCTTCTGGTAATATTAACACTCTTCTAATTGTATTTTGTCACTTTATTTATTTATTTATTTTTAATTTCTGTTAATTACAATATTCCCTTCTAATTGGATATATTTGCATAATGGGAGTTTCCATCTTGCTGGGATCTATATAGATGATGGGGAGTAGTTATTAAGCATTACAATTAAATCCAATGGTCCATGAAAATTCATAGTCTAAGTGCGAATATATTCAATTTAACATTTCATTGAAATTTAAAGGATTTTATAAGTTTGGATGTATTAATTCATATTTGAATTAATTTTATTGAAATCTAGATGTATTCAATTTAGATTTTATTGGAATTTAAAGGATTTTAAAAATTTGAGTATATTCAATTCAATTTTGAATGAAGTTAATTGAAATCTAGATATATTAAATATAGATTTATTTGAAATCCATTAGAATCTACGTGTGTTTATTTCAATATTTTATGGATTTCAATAATTCTAATAGAATCAATAAAGAATATATAGAATTTGTGAATCATATCAAAATCTGTTACTAAAAAAAAAAAAATCCCAGTGCATTTCAATAAACTGGAGATTCAGTAATCCTTGTAAGAATTAATGAAAATTGAATGCTTATATAATATCAGGTCATTGTGCACTGTTTTTGTTTGTTTCAGATTTCCGTCTCTTATATTTTCTATGTTTCCAATTTTAAAAAAAAAATGTAAAAGCAAAATATGATACGCCCACCGTGGGGCTCGAACCCACGACCACAAGGTTAAGAGCCTTGCGCTCTACCGACTGAGCTAGACGGGCTTGCTGGTGTGATGGTTCCGAGTTAAAATATTTGTGATATATTATCTGCGTAAGCAGTGGATTTTTTTGGGATTTGCCAACCTGGTGGCAGGTGGAATATCAATGGGATTTGGTGATTTTGTGTCTAGTATCACAGAGAAGGAAGTGGCAACCAAGGAAAACACTGGCTGAATGGGATGTCTCCTACAATATTAGACCTAAGCAGCAGGAGTTACTCCATCAATATCAAGCCCTTGGCATGGACATAAATGATGCCACCACCGTACAACAATTTTTTGTGGTCTTTTTAAGTACCCTTTGGAGATTGAAATAGCTTCAGTTAACTCGTATCTTATGTTGATATTGCATAGTTTTTGCTATAAATAATTAAAACAGGTGGTGAACATATTTGCAAAGTACAGGGACATTCTAGTGGACGAGAAGATGACAGTCCAACAAGGGATGCTACCGCCCGAAGAATCAGAGAAGCCATGGAAGAATGGGCTGGTGACCTTTGCAGCATTCCTGGTGTTTGGCAGTGCACCACTTCTGTCTTTCATCATTTTGATTCCTTTCACAAATAGTGACAGAATCAAGTTTGTGCGTGCTTGTATCTTGTCCGTGCTTGCCCTTGGATTCGGAATAGCAAGAGCCAAGATTGCTGGTCAGAAATATTTGTTCTCTGCTTCTATAACCATCTTCAATGGTGCCATTGCTGCTGCTGCAGCTTATGCTCTTGGATGGATACTTAGAAACGTAGCTGGTTTAGCAGATTAAGGGTAAACATCTTGATCATGTACTTTAATGAAATCATCCAATGCACTTTCGCTTCTTGTAATGCTTGGATGTTCAAAACTTCAGACTCATATGTCAAGTCACTGGATTACATCACGTAACTTGCGTTGATATAATTTATTTTAAGGGGCGTAGCATAGGGTTGGTTGGCAAAGCAGTTTTATACTAATCAAAATTTAATTTCCTTCACTCAAAGCTAATTGCAAGGCATGCTCAGCTTCTCTCAAGAACAGACGTGTGAGCTGCTTTTGCCCTCGTCTATATACTATACTCGACCACCTGTTCTTACTCATCAACTTGTGTTGTTGGTTTGACCCATTTGTCTCTTTGCTGCATTGAATGCAAAAATCAAAGAATGATTCAATTGTGTAAAACAAGACGAGATGTAGATCAATCTGATTCTTATAAGAACCTGATACAGGCAAGAAAAATCACCTCTTCTATAAGTGAACTGATTCAAGCAAAGTTGTTACCTTGAATTATTCTCGACACACGCATGTTGTTTCAATTTTTCTGTGCTGGTTTTCCCAAGCAGTTCAGAATCAGAGTCCTCAGTTCCAGAATTCTCTTCAAGATCCATCAACCTTGCATTTTGAGTAACGTAGTTAGGGTGTCAAAGTTTTAAAACAACGTTATACATCCCACCTATTGTATCCAACCTACATTCCAACTTATCCCACCTATTGAATTCCACCTACACTCCAACTTATGAGATTCGAAATAAAAAAAAATCTCATCAAAACCTAGCATATATTAATTTGTACTAGCAACCAGAATCGAAAAGCATTGATGAAATAGAAGGTCCATAAGCATTAAGAAAGTTGAACTTCTCGCCCATTTCTACCTAGCTTACCACTTACCAAGTTTTGGAGATGCAACAGCTTAAATGAAACTTGATTCAAGCACAATCAGTGTAGATATTAAAACTACATAAAGGTTCCTCCTGAAATTGGACTACCAAAGTTCTGATTTCCCAGCCCCTAGCTTAGCTTATCAATTGTACTAATTCTTTTATCTTTTAGTTTTTTTGGTGGCTTGCGATCTAGTTTTACTCAGCACAGCTCATATGTACTCGTACAAAAACCAGCAAAAACAGAGGAACCACAAGAAGTGTAAAAAAAAAAACAAAGAATCATAGTTCGCCACGGAGCCAGAAAAACCAGTAAAATCAGAAGGATTCAAGGGATTACTTTGTATGAAGAAGATCAACAAGCAACTGCAAGGCTCCAGAATCTCCAGAAGCCTCCCACACTGCTGCTCTAACTTCTGTATCTGATGGTTGCCTCTCCCCTTCAGATCCAACAAGCTTTCCAAAGAGTAATGGTAAAGAATCAAAAATGAATATAAGAGATTCAAATCAAGTACAATTAAACTGATTAATGTTCATACTGGTATCACACCACCTCCTGTTTTGATGAATAAATCAATCAATACAAGGCAATCTAGACATTTTCCACAGAACAGTTAACATCACAAGGCAATTACATCAAGACAAGAAAAGCCAAAATTTCTCACTGTGGGTCCCTAGAATGATACAGAGGGATTATATTAAGATGAAACACAAAAACCCCACTACTAGTATCCGATCCCTAGTTACCAGGACAAATTATACAAACTTTCGATTTAGCTTTAAGATGATACTGAAGACCCTTGCACAGTGACATTATTGGAAAAGATTCTGATTGTGGCCAAGTGTTTTTCCAAACTCAAAAAACGGATTACATAAACACAATGGCCTTGTGCATTCAACAGGGAAAGAAATAGGACACATTAAAAAAAAATGAAGAGATCACCATAACCGCACCTCTTCAAGCAACAAAGAAACCTTCTGATGCTCATCTTCCCGCATGGCAATGGTCCTCAATGCAGCTAAAAAGTTTTCAGGGAAAACCAGCTTACTTGAGTAAGAGGGCGTCATGCGCTGACCACTCCAACTAAAATCGCAGATACTGATCAGCTTTGCACTTGTCATTACATTCATTTGGAGAATGAGGTGGGAAAAACCCATGATCCAGCAAAGATTTTGGTAAAAGACACCGCAATTCAGCTCCCTGATGGCACAAATTACATTTCTTATTTAAGCACATTTGAAGAGATAAATTAAAGAATAAAGGTCTCCATAACATACAAACATTTTAGAATCCAAAAATAACATGGAAAGCACCATTAACCAAGAACTCAATACTCATAACTGACCTGTGCTTCAAGAAGCACGGCTTTGGTGTCAGAAAAGGGGATGCTCTGAATTGCCTCTAAAGGATAATTTACCTGTAAATAACACTCATCTAAATGAGTAACCAAGTTTTAAAATGCTTAGAATAAGGAAGGCATGCCAATTGACAGAAGAAAGTAGCCGTAAATAAAGCAGCTGTCTGTAAATCCTAATGATTGGAAGAAGCTTTGCATATCGAGCCACAAAAGACTTAAGAAAACGGTATCATATGTATAAAAAATAGCTCAAGCTACAACATTTGAATAATCTCAATTAAAATGTGTTCAATAAATGGAATTACCATCAAATAATCATCTGGATTATCATCAATAACAAATCCATACAGGTATAATAATTCCTGCAACAAATACAAAATAATCACTATAATTTAGATTATTGATCAACACTTACAGTAACATAAGGAAAATTATCTGGAAAATTTAAACCTTAGATTAGGAGCATGGTGAGTACAAATGAAACTAAATTTTAATGTCACAAACAAATTCCAGAAAGATGGTTTACAAAGATTGTTAGAATCAACTAGCAGTCAAAAGCAAGAATATTTGTCAAATCAAACACCAATAACAAGAATTCATGGATACATCAATGCTCCAGACATGGACCATTAGGAAAATTTTAGCATTTGATGATGATTTATGTTGCATTATAACAAATTCCACAAACCACCTTCCAGCAATAATGATTGCGTATTCCATGCTGAAGACATCAACAACCAAAGAGAATTATTAAGAAAAGTAAAAACCGAAGCAGAAACCAAAAGGGAAAAAAATACAAGAACAGAACTGCATGTTGGAGGAAAGTTCAACAGTCAATATGGCACCCATCAAATTGCAGGACAGACACTGATCTATCAAATAGTGCAAAATAGTTGGGAAGTCATTTTGCAAGCATATATTAAAGAAATATTTTTCTTCCAACTTCTAACAGTCAAGCCAATAAGCAAACAAAATGTGCAACAAGTATCCTCAGACAATCAAATTAATGAACAATTTATTGCAAGAAGTTCCTATGCAAGAAGTAATCCATGCTCACCACTTTGATGTTTACAAATTAAACATTGACATAGTAGCTAGTATGCCATACTTATTATCTATGATAAAGGGTGAATGCAGGTGAAAGCAACCTCTTAAGGTGGCTAAGATTGGTGAATGTAGGTGAAAGCGGTAGGTGGTAGAGGCTTGGAGAACCAACTGATTAACAGAGGAATGTAAAAACATAAAGGCATAAAGGTAAAAAGTCATCAATTTTGTATCAGAAATAGTTTTCTTCTCATTGGTTAAGAAAAGTACCTCATTTCCCTTGTTACCATAACTAATGGAAACCTCTTTCTCATTCTGGAAGGTACTGCTTTCCCCAACTACTCAAACAAAAGAACACAATCAGAAAAAGTATCATGACTTTCATTAACAATAGTTACTAAGCATAACTCTCAGAGTATATTTATCCATCAGATAATATTAGCCTGAAAACTTGGAACATGTATAGATATAAACCAACTTGAATGGAAGAGATATTACCAGAAAGAAGGTACATGGAGAAAGGAACTCCGGCAACTGATCCTGTTCCATCAACTTCCCATGTTGCTGCTGCCTTCAAATCTAAACAGTTATTCAGTACTCAGTAGTCACATGCCTTGTAACCTTTAAAATCAAGTCGCACACCAAAGTACATAGCAAGCATGTAGCCATGAATCTATATGTTCAAATTTTTACAAGCCAATCTCAATCTAAATTATAAATACTTTACCAGGTATCATAAGATATAATTTGCTTTAAAGTAGTACATTCAAGTACTATTTTAGAGGTAAACTAGTACTGATGAATGTGACTGTAGATGAGTTCATTTGTGTTGTATTTGTGTATGGATAGGTATATATATGATTTTCAGAATCCAATTCTGAACTAATATATAAAGAAGCATCTAGAGAGAGATTAGAAATGAAAAACTAGAATACCTACTAATTTTATATATATATATATATATAATACCTACTAATTATATATATATGTGGGTTAGCATAATTACAGCCAAAAAACATGATTTTAAGTGAATTTCCTGTTATTAGATATCTCCAACACAAAGCAAGATCCATGCAATTGACAAGCTTCACTATAATCTGCAATTTATGAAGGTTTTGTTTAACGAAAATTAACGTTAAATAAAAAAATTAAACTTCCATTTCTGTGTCCATAACACATATATGAAATTCATGCTATCATTTCTGGAATGACATTAGTATGCACACTCAATGATAAAGGCACTCCTAGAGTACTAGCACTCATGCCTTTCACCAGGACACTATGAAATAAACAAACAGAAAACTTAATACCCTCTTAAATAATGTTTTAAAGTTCACTGAAATCAGAAATTGAAGAAAGAGGTGAATGGCGACAGAGAATCTAATTTTAGAAAAACATTCATACCATGGTTGCAAAAGTCAATGCCAGGAACAAGACCCTCTACCCAAAGAGTCTCTGTTTGTATAGATGTGGAAGCTGTTCCATTAACTTGGCTGTCAACTCTTTGTGCCTCACCTTCTAATATAAGAACGATTGATCTTAGTTCAATCGGAAACATGTTTTATAATGCGTCCAGCAAATCCAATTGTCAAGTCATATAGCATGAAAGAATTACCCAGAAACAAATAGAACCTGAAACATAACCTCACCATTTCCATCCTCTTGATTAATCAACTCTTCAGATTGATTGGTGGAGACCTCAGAACGTTTGTTAATCGAGTTACAATTGTCTTGCTCTACTTGAATTTGCGGAAATACATAAGAACGAGGAAGAGGAATGTTTAATGCACGACTCCAAAATATAGAATTTGCCCTAGCATGGCAGGAGATGTGATATAATTACTATCAAAATTCAAAGCACTACAGATGGGCTTAAAGGAGATACATTAAATAAGATAATGTTAAAAAACTTAAAATAGCTTTATAATGAAGATACATACCATAGAAAATCTTCAAATAAGACTTCACTGGCAAAAGAAGCGAAAGGATCATTTATTTAGTACTAAGTGATAAAACGGAAAGATGAATACTAGCTATTCCATTATTAATCAATCAAAAGATACCAAGTTTGCAAATACCTTTCTGAATCCCCATCTAAAGTTAAAAGTTTCTTCACCAATCCCTTTACTTTCTCATCGTATACTGATAGCAACTTTTGCTTCTGTAACATAAACGTGTCTTTGAAAACCCTATTTAATACAAATATATATACAGGAATGCATCAATGATAAGTGATATTGTTCCCCACAGCACAGGCATAGAAAGGACAGTGTTGCTAACAGTAAAAAGAAAATAAGCTGCAAAAGAAGCCATATACTTCTTTCTTCCTATTTTCTTTTTATTTTTATTTTTTTTCTATTTCACAAAATCAAATTGGTTACATAGTTATGTTTAAGCATTAATTACAAGCAATCTGCCTTCAATAATTCCCAGATAATTATCATTGCCAATCTTGAAGCAAAATCCAATCAACTAACTACATGCATACACCTTAGCACATATGTTGACAGCATGTTTCAGATGTTTCATGTAATAGATTTAGCAACCAAATAACACTTTATTATCAGCCAAATCATTATCTTGAAAGAGACCATATCCACTTTGACCATCATGTTTGTAATAGTTTCCAAACACTAAACTAAAAGCATTCACATTTTATCTGATGGCAACATGGTGCATATAAACAATTTCATCAACAAATCTCCAAGAGCATTTACCTGAAGTTCAGTAGCCCGATACAACGTTGTCCCCTTCAGTTCCAAAAGCTCATCATCCGAGAACCATAATGGATTTCCAAAAGTAGTAGGAAGCAGATCAAAATACCTAGTAAAATCTTTCAGCCCAAGTAAATTTCAAAACACTGAAAATCACCGACAAACACTAAATCAAAAAAACCAAATTAATGTAATTTATACATACGGCTTCCACGAAGAGTTCTTACGAAGACGCTCCACAGTTAGGAATAAAATCATCAAGAACCTATCATCTACTTCTCCCTCTTCAAACATCGCTCTACATTCTGGTCCAAGAAAGGAATCTTGCAAAACTCTCATTGGAGTTATAGCCAAGTCTAATGGAACAACTAGTAGAACACCTGTTAATTATCAAAACTTTCATCAAATAAATTAACTATTTCCAGCTATTTCAATTAAAAAAACATTTAAATACACGCACACACGCACACACACAAACACAAATATACATAAAACTGCATTCCATCCAACTGAACCACACAACAAAATTCACCGATTATCCTCAAATATGATGAAAAATCAAGAATCCAAACTGTTAACCATGTTCTGTCTAATTGTTCAAAATTTGATTAAAAAAATCTTTTATTTCCAGCTATTTCAACAACAAATTTATTAAAAAAAGAAAAGAGGGAGTAGAACTCCATTTCCATTACATAAAACTGAAGCACAATAATATTCGACAAAAATCAAGAATCCCAATGAATAATCGAAATTAAAAAAAAAAAAAAAAAAAAAAAAATTACCATCAGAGACTTGATTAGACGGAAAAATACCAAAGCCTTTACTTTCGCCACAGCATTTGATTCTACAGCCGCGTAATTCGACGTTGTTTACCTGAGTCCACATTAAATTTTGTCAACAGTGAAAATACGAGAGAGAGAACAAAATTGATTACACACTTTTAATATAATTGATATGGAAAATGAAAACCGGACCTGTAGCCACTGGAGGAATCTTGAGAGTTTTGCTTCGGCTTCTTCACTCGCCATTGTTGCTCACTCACTCACTACCTCGGCCCACTCACTGTCGTCTAGGGTTTATCAGCACAACAATTGCCAGCTCATTTATAAATCCACGGTGCTGCTGTAGCTTTTTTATTGAAGCAGCTCATTATTCATCATAAATTATTTCTCGTATTTTTACTTTTTTTTAGGATCACGTGGACTTCAAAACTTAAAATTTGGAACAAAAAAAAAAATTCTAAATAGTATTTAGTATTTATCTTGCGTTGATTTGAAACTGGTTGATGAAATAAAGTTTGTAATTTATAGTTCAGAAATTAAATATAATAAAAATCAAAACCTTGATTTTCTTTTCAATAATAATAATAATATTATATATATACTGTGGGTTCTCGGATAAGAATGTGGTTTTTTTTTAACATCCACATCTCAACTTGAACCTAAACCACATCCCTTTATTAGGAGTAGAAATTTGTAGATTTTTTTTTTTCAATTTTTGTTTTTTGATTTTCTAAAAACTAAATCCTCATTGTTCCTTTTTTTTAATATATATATATGGATGGTGAAAATTTATAGTTTATTTTTCTATTATTTTCTTAAAAAAAATAACAGTAGCTAAAATGATCAAACTACGCTTACAACTTAACTGTGGATGGTCAAATGACTCAAACATAATGGTAGGAAAGGTAAGCGTTAACTTCTTTTTTTTTTTCTTTTGAAAAGTGTTTACATTTTTTAATAAGTTGTTTCTAGTAGTAAAACCTCAAACCTGAGAGAGTTGAGTGTAATTTACCATTCTAGAGAACTTTACAAAAAATCCGAAATGAAGATGACGTGGCCAGCTCCCAATATCCAACGAATGGTATATATGTTTTTTTACTGAGTAATAGAATTGGAGGAGACACGAGACCAGAAGGAAAACGAGTAAATACCTTCATGTGACATTAACGTTTCGATTCTCATGTCTCAGATCTGACGAACACAAACCAGACAACTCGACGGCGCCGTTTTCGTCCGTCTTGGGTAACCGAAGCAATCTCTCTCGCTTCTCTTTCTTTCCTTTTAAGATTTCTCGATCTCGTCGTGAATTACTTGTCTCAATTTCGAATAAATCTGTGTGAGATTGCTTGTTCTGGTGAAATGTTGCACTCTTTATGACAACTTTGTTCTTATGTAGATTTCGATTCAGCTCTGACTGAATTTTGAATAATTTTGACATGTGTGAAAATTTGAGTGAGATTGCATGTTATAATGATATTCGATTGAGTTCTGATGAGTGACTTTTGAATAATTTTGTATGGAAGTGATTCGAGAAGATTATGAAGAGTGCGAGTTCACCAATACATACAGCAGCTGTTATAGTTCCGTCTCCAGGCTTGTTATGGAGATTCAAGGTATTGCTTGCCATTTTGATGGTTAATGGTTTGTTTTGGTGCTAGCTGAGGTTTGTAGTGTAGAAATCGATGTATGTTCTAATTGAGAGTGGTGTTTCCAGATGATATGTTTTCTGCTTTGGGGTTTCAGCTGTTGCAAGGTCAGTGTGACTGCATATGATTGCTGGAGATGGGCTTTTAATGTCACCATGTAGTATATTGCTGATCTGTTTTTGTTTTGAACAGATTGGATGGGATTCGGTTATGAGAATGAGTGTGGACTTGCGGGATTTGTTCTTGTACGAGGCATTTTTGTATTATAACCCTCTACTTCTTGTGGTTAGTTGATGTGTGTCATTTTGAGTTTGGATTGTTCTTAGTTACCAGATCTTTTTGCAAATCTACAATCGGTAGCCTTTTTGTTGCAGACGATGATGGTTTGGCTCTGGGGAGTGAACTTATGGATCTTTTCTCAGGGCATTGTTAATTATTCTAAAATATTTGATCTCGATCAAAATCACCTAACTCACAATGAAATATGGAAGGTATTATGGTTACATTTGGTGCTATTTGGATTTTTTTTTATTTGTTTCAGTTCTTTTTGAATGGCCTTGCTTGAATATTTGCCTCGTATGTTGACAAAACCAAGTTGGATGTTGCATTTTGTGTAGTACATTCATTGTTATTCTTAGATCCTATGTTTTCTATGACTTAAAATTTTGGTATGTATCCGCAGTGTAGCACTTGGATGACTATTATTGTCCCAACTAGCATGACTGCATACCTTTATCTCTACTCTCAGGGAGAAGTATCATTGGCGGCATCACAACCAGTGTAATATCTGCCCTGTTTCTTGATTTTCTCCTACCTTTGCTGTCCTCGAATTTTAATTGCCTGCTTACAACAATAGTTTGCTTTCAACCCATGTAATATCTGAACATTTAATTAGAAGTGGTAATGAATGTGTTCTGCAGCAGTTGCTCACTTATGTTCTAATCAACACATTTTACACATCTCTACCTTCACAGGTATCTTGATAAATTGTTCTGAGTTTTTCATGTATTGAATACAGGTACTCCTGTATATTGCTGTTGCTGTTATCCTGATATTCCCTTTTGATATCTTCTTTTTGTCATCTCGTTACTTCTTATTAAGGACTCTCTGGCGTATAGCTCTCCCACTACAGGCAAGTTTCTGCTGTAGCCTCACTCTTGCAGCTCTTTTCTTTTTTCAGGCAGGGACATTCTTTTAAGTAAAAATAAGAAATCACATGCTATCTTTTATTCTTGATTAAAAAATACCTTAGACAAATGTACCTTAGACAAATGTGGCTGCATTTTTAAATAGCTTTGGTCTTTGGTTCGGCGCTGGTTTCTTATTAGATGATGTTCTTTTGAAGTTCTTTGACATTAGCAAATTGAAGCTTGTCACTTTTTATCCAATGCAATGGATCTTTGCTGTGTAACAGGCAATTACATTTCCTGACTTTTTTGTGGCCGATATTCTAACCTCCATGGCAAAGGTATGAACCTAGAGCCTGGTTTAGCTATTTACTTAAAAAAACCACCACTTGTTTCAATCAAACTGATTATAAATTATATCATTTTGGGGGCACTTGTTTGAAGAATATTATTCATGTTTTGTATTATCAGGAAAATTTCAAGTTTCTTGTTAACTACATATTAGAGAAATACAAACTATTCTATTCTCATCCTAACCAGAAGTTGCTGTATTGGCAATAATTTGGATATAAAATTAAGATAGATTTGTTCTTTTTTGTTGCTCGAAATTTTTAATTATGTGCAGGTGTTTTCAGATCTGGAGCGCTCTGTCTGTCGAATGGTTCATCGACAGGTTAGTATTTTACTATGGTATGCAGTCTTTAAACTTTATATTAATTATTTGCTAAAGGTCTGTAGCTTTGACGTTGTTGTTTTGTTAATTCCTATCTGAATCATGCTACTGCTTTATTTTTTATCTTTATTGAAAAATATTCGAGATGTCAACTTTGTTTCTTCTGCATTTATTTTGGTGCGGGCATATTGTCGTTTTGTTCTGAACCTCCTGTGGGATTAAGTTCAACTTGATTAACTACTTCATAGAATGTATAATTTTGCTCTTTCTTGTTGTTCTTCAAGGAATTGGAATGATTGAAATAAGTGTTTATCCATGTTGTTGCATGTATAGTAGTTTAAAACTAGCTCGATAGTCTGAATGAATAAAGCTAAAGTTGATGGGATCTGACCAATTATTCCTACTGTTTAAGTAGTCATGCCTTTTCCCTTTATACATTTATTATCTGTTTCTGTGGGATTAAGAGACACATGTTCTCGATTCATATTAAATAATAGATTTTTACCAAGTGAAGTAAACTTGCAAAGAAATTATTGGATTAGTTGGGTTTTTTCTTTTTATGAAACTTGATGCCAAATTTTTTTGCTGCAATATCTGGCCTATATTTTACCAATGTGCATGCGGTTGCTCTATTGTGCTTTGTACTTGCAGTTGGGCATGGACAACTGAGATAGGGTTTCCCTTAAACTGTAGGTTGCAACGATTGCATGGTTTGAAGCTGATTCAATTTGTGGTAGTCACTCTAAAGCAATCCCAATCGTGCTTGTTTTCCCTTATCTTTGTCGTTTCTTTCAATGTCTTCGTCAGTACAAAGATACAAAGGACAAGACAAGCCTTTTAAATGGTAATATCTTTCAGTAAATTATTCCGTCTTTGTCATTTATTACTATCTAATATTTGTTAATTAAATTCTATCTAATTTTTCTATTATAGGTAAATTATAAAGGCTAAGGCTACTTGCTTCTGTATATACATCACAATCGAGCTTTAGCCAACCAATGATAAGTGCCTGGTTTGATGTTATGTTTAGTACAGATTGATAGTTCTGTAAAAAGAAGACATTCTTTTGATATAGCCTCGGCTGAAGGCATAAAAGCAAATTATTATTTTAGAATACAAGCACTCTTTTTGAGTTCTATTAAATATGATCAAGTGATCAGCCTCATTATTATTATTAAGTGACATAAGACCTTTAGTTCTCTGAATGTCATTTTGATGGAATTAGACTTTGGATTTGCAGTGCTGAAAAAACATACTTCAGTTCTTTATATTGATATGTATGTGTCTGTCTCGCTCTGTTGTATTCTTATTACTTTCACAGAAGTTATTTTCAATTTGTTCACTTAAGTAGCATTATCTTAGCATTTTAAGCTTCTGCATATCCATATCCTCAAGGCATGCAGATAAGCTATTTATTTTCTAAAATATGATATGCATTGTTCTTAATTTAATTTACCTTTTCTCTACTGCTGTCATATTGTTCTAACAGTATTGGCTTGTGCTTTTCAGCCTTGAAGTATTCAACAGCGGTCCCAGTGATTTTTCTTTCAGCCCTTAAATATGATGTTTCACCTGATAGCTGGATGTCCACCTATCGTCCCCTCTGGCTTTTGTCAAGTGTTGTTAACTCACTCTACTCCTTTTACTGGGATGTAACTCGAGATTGGGACATGAGGTATGCTAGCAGTCTTCTCCTTCTTCTCGTTGTTTAGCTTGGAAAGGAATGATGAGACAGAAGGATGTACAATCCCTTAGAACCCAAAACTCTTCTTTTCAAAAGATGAGAAGAATAAGAAACATTGATTTGAAGTGATAGATGTATAAAAATATACTCCACCTTAATGTAGAACATTTTCCTTCTACTTCATCTCTTGAGAGGTACAAAATATTGTAGTCTGACTTGTATGTTCTCTCTATCCCTACATTCCGATCAACCAAACAGACAATAAAAAGGATAAGTTCTCTCTGTTATCTATTTTCCTTCCCCTCTACCATCCCCGTTCCTGTGGTGCTTGCTTCATTTTTCCTTCGAACATAAATTGCAGGCACGACATCTAGGATCATGTGGAATACTGAGGATACAACTTTTCAGTCCAACCATAGCAGTGATTGAATTTCACATTTTCATGATCTGAGTATTAACATATTTACGTTGTTTTGCAGTGGCTTCTCCAGGATATTTAAGTTCAATAGACCAACTTTTATTTCGAACTTGTTATATGGACAGGCAATGGGTAAGATATACCACATCTGCTTTAATCATACATGTTATTCTGTCATTTTTTATGCATAATCATTTTTCTCTTCTGAAATTACAGTTCTATTTTTGGGTAATTGGAAGCAACCTCATTCTGCGCTGCGCCTGGACATACAAACTGTCAGCTCATCTGCGCCATAACTATCTAACAGTGTTTACAATCACTGCCTTGGAGATGCTCAGGCGCTTTCAGTGGATATTTTTCCGAGTAGAAAATGAATGGAATAAGATGACCAAGTCAAGCTTCCAGATCGCAATGAGTGAAATTCCAACAGAGGAACAAAACTTACTTGCCTCAACCAATCATGAAGTATAGAGTATACAGACCAAAACATTCTTGTCTCTTGCCTCGCAATAGCATCACATTGAATTCATTCTTTGCACCGGTATCAGTATTCCAGTCTGAAGTAGCTCACTATCCTCTACAAATCAGATAGAGAATTTGATGCTGGAGCTTATATATTTAGGTTGAGTTTTAGATTCTATGCTGCTATACTGGGGTTCCAATTTTTGTACTTGAATGTATAATATCTTTCTAATTCAATTCTTTTAGAAGTTTGTTTCATTAGACAGACTTTGTACACTTTATCTAGGTTAAAGAATATTGTTCTTATCATTTTAACCCTTACTTTTAATATTTTAATAATTCAGTTTGAGAAATACAATTATTACCGATAGCAGATTATTAAACAAAATCTATATTTTAATTTTTTGATGGTGTATTTAAAATATATAGTGTTATTATCTAATATTTTTTGTGCTGATCCTAATTCTAGTGGAACTTTCTGGGGTTATTCTGTGATCATGAGAACGTTTGGAAGAATTTCAAAATTTAGTGAGTAAAGTATGGTGATGCCATCGGTCTTCAAATGACTGTTTTTTCCCAGTGTTTTTATCTTTTCCCTTTTTGTAATTGGATGATGATTTGCATTTTCAGTTTAGAAACCATTAATTGTCTTCTTAAGTATGTTAGTTTAGTGGTGTTACCTTATCGGACAGATGCAGATTAGCTTTTGACAAAAGTCAGAGGTGATGCAGTTGCTTGCATTAGCAAATCATGTCAAAGGATTGCCATCAGATGGCTGCTGTTGACCGCCATAAACACTGTGGAGGCTGCAGTAATGTTCAATCCTTGGTCAAAGTAGGCAACCAAAGACCCTGTTTCTTTCTGCTCTCTAACTTTATTCTGTTGGGTAGCATAGAATGATGATCATGAAGAAGCTCATGGTTTAATTGTGAATAATGCACATAAGATGTCAACAACGTAACATAACAAACTTTGCAGACAAAAAACCACTTCATCAGCAGATTGGGTTGTGGTCTGATCAGTTAGACCATCAACCGTTTTTTGACTCTCAAGAGGTGGAGAGTTTTACGTCCAAAGAATCTCAAGACATTGTGGATATTTTTCTTCACACTTTATAGCTTGTCTCTTTTCGTTCCTGAAAGTTGATCCTCAGATAATATTATAGCGTCCTGTCAGTTGTTGATCTCGGGCTTATCCCAAATATTAAAAAAAAAAAAAAAACACTTCATCACTTTTTGGCTAGGATATTTAAATTAGGAGAGAACATGCATTCACCTAGAAAATCTTGACTTTTTTATTGAAATAGACAATCTTGACTCTTACCAATAATTAATAAGTTACAATAATAAGACTTTTCAAATGATGATGATGCAAAGGTAGTTATTTGGTTTGAAAAAGAAGGTGACTCACGTAACGCTAACGTGGCCATATTTTTCCAATACTCCAGCTCCCTCTCACCCATTAGAAAAGCCAAAACTGACTCTCACACCTTTCATGCCCTCACCGTCCCTTCCCCATCCTTTTTCTATATAAATACTCGGCACCCCTTCTTCTCAAAAAATCCTGTCCCTCTCTCTCTCTCTCTCTCTCCCTCTCCCTCTCTTCTCCACATATGGCTTGCAACTTGTCAAGGAGTTTTGTTTTCAAATCAAAAGCTGTAGCTGATGCAGCTGCTTGGTACTGTGCCTTTATCATAGTTACTCTTATATTGATCAGCTCTTACAGAGAGACCTCCATATCATATGATGGTGTCAGAAGCAACCAGCAGCTTGTCAACCGACCGTGTGACGAAATCTATGTAGTTGGCGAAGGTGAGACTCTTCACACCATCAGTGACAAGTGTGGTGACCCTTTTATTGTTGAACAAAATCCTCACATTCAAGACCCTGATGATGTCTTCCCTGGACTTGTCATCAAAATCACCCCTTCAAAGTCCAGCAAGTTGTTGAAGTAAATTTGTTTTGTACGTTGTAGAATCTGCCTCTTTTTCTTCAATTTTTTTGTGTTTACAGTGTTCGTATTCATATATATTGGTGATTATATAACTCATATTTATATATAATATGTGAAGTTAGTATATAGATAAGTTCAGGATGTAGGGGAGAAGCCCTGCAATACGATATGGTATGAAATTAAGATTTAATGTAAATAACTATTGTAACTTATTGAAAGTTTAGTAATATTTTTTAATTATATACGAATAGATATAGACACATGTCGAACCACTATAATTCTTTGAGTTTTCTCCTTTACTTTGTGATTTGTCTCTATTCACAACATGTATGATATTGCTTGTACCACCAAGTTATGATGTGAAACTGTTTCATGTGTTTGATTCAAAGAAAATGATATATGTACTACATAATTTATTAAACAATGCCAACACACAAGAGCATGAAAGCTTCTTCTAGTGAATGTTGAGAATGATATATGAACATTTTCTTTCTTCCCTGTTATACGTAAGTGGCTCAAGAAAAGATGACATAACTGAAGTTGTACCTAGCTGCCCTCATTTCTGGTTCTTGTAGCCAAAACAGGTGGATTTTCTGTCAAGTTCCACTTAATTAATTTGGACCAAGTAGAAGTAGAGCAGCTTCATTAATGTGGACCAAGTAGAAGTAGAGCGGTTCAAGATAAGATCAGATGACATAACTGAAGTTGTATTTGGCAGCCTCCATTTATGGTTCTTGACTTGTTGCAACCAAAACAGGTGGAATTTTTTTGTCACATTCCACTTCATTAATTTGTACCAAGTAGATGTAGAATGGCCAGGGAGTAACGGTAGACAAACATAAATTCCAGGAAAGAAAAGTAGGTAATTTTAATGGGCCTTTTGGGCTATAAAAAAGTTTTGAAACTTTGTGTTATAGAGTGGCGATTTTTCCACCCCTCAAAAATTATTCGTACACCCCTTTTACCATAAAAAAAAGTTTAAAATATTTTTAATTTGCTTTTAATACCAAAAACATCCTTTTTTTTTTTTCCTTAATTTCATTGTACTATAGTTTTATAATTACAGCCCATTTATACATCCTCATTATCATCATCTTCTTCTTCTTTCTCTCCCACAAAAAATGAAGTTTGAATCAGCTTTTTCAGCCTTGAATGTGGTATGCTCCTTGGTGGAAGAATATAACCTTTATTTGCCCACTCAGAATCTTTACTTGGCCGTTATGGCAGTATTCTTTCACCTCTGTTCACCAAATTCTATCTTCTGAGGTTGTACTCAATGGTACCTGACAAACTTGCAAGAGATTTATTAAAGGCTTTTGTGCTGTTTCTCTCAACACTTCAAGCAAGTAGAGAAAGAAATTTGTTGTGATATTCCAGAATTAGAGAAAGAAATTTGTTGGAAATTCCAAAATCCATGTCCGTTATATTTTATTGTGTGAGAGAGAAAATGATAGGACCGTAGGCTATATTCTTCCACCAAGGAGCATACCATTCAAGCCTGAAAAAGCTGGTTCAAGCTTCATTTTTGGTGGGAGAGAGAGAAGAAGAAGAAGACGATGATGAGGATGAGCACGTGTAAATGAGGTGTATATATAGTATAATGAAATTAAATTAAAAGGATATTTTTGATATTAAGAGGAATTTAAAAACAAATTAAAAAAATTTTAAACCTTTTATGACAAAAGGGGTGTACAAACGACTTTTGAGGGGTGGACATATCGCCACCCTTTGTTCCATGGATGGTATCACATTCTCATAGCCAGACCAAGTTTTTGTCACTCAGTATCGGCCCAGATATAATCAATCAGCCCACTTCAAAATATAAATCCACTGTTAACAAAACATGGCCAGAAATTAAGTAGGCAAATAATATCTTCTCATCTTTTCCATATGCTTCCTTTGAAGGGCAAGCTAAGCTAAGCTTACTATTTAGTTGCCAAACGATTTGACTGATGAAGATAATGTCTTTGGTAATGGCCTCGACTTGATCTTTCTGTGAATTCAAACCACAACAATAAAAATCACAAACAGGGTAATCTCTCAATTTGAATTTCAAATCGAAAACGATACAATTGGTCAATAAGTTATGATGACCCAAGCCAGACCATATAAAAATGGATGCATTTTTATTCACCGTGCAATGCAACTCTTGTTGAAAAAAATGCAATGTAGTAACATTAATCACGTGTCATAATCGTAAGGGACCCAGGAAAAAAAATGCTTGTGCATGCCCACCATGACCACCACCTGTCTTGTCGAGTTCAATAAGATGCAGTGAACCTGAATACAACATTCACTAATCGACCAATAGATGTCAGTGGATGCAGCAGCTTGGTCCCCATCTAAATAAATTTGCTGTTTCACTTTATCTTGAAGTTAGGTTTTTCCCTTTCGACTCTCGAAGCACCGAAAAATTTAGAAGTTAATATGAATTTCAACATAACAAATCTCTGAGTTGATAAGATAAATCAAGTCCCTCCACTTAGTTTAGTGCTTTTCATCGAGTACTCAATGATACTCTATTAATACACACTTATTGATTTCACGTACCTAATAATAATGTTTGACTCGGTATTTTTGTCCTATACCAATAAAGGAAGATTCCATCAGTATTTTTTTCTACAAGCATGAAAACGACACCAACTCTTGCGACTGTGATGTATAACTACATATATTTCAACATTATATGCATAACTACATAGAAAACATAAACACAATATTAATCTGCTTTTATATTTGATAAATAATCATGTCTTAGTAACTTATATTCGCCCATTTTCACGTATATCAAAAAGAATCTTTTGGTGCATCTGTTGATCGTTATTATTATACAATAAAAAGTTAAATTCTTTTGCGATTTTTTTTTTTTTTTAATATGTGGAGTGGAGGTGAAAATGGCCAAAAGAAAGAGATTCAACATAGATTTCAGATAAGATCGAGAGGAATATCCAGAGTTGATACTCTACCACGTAACACAAATATATGAATATATCGACGACAACACACGCTCTTCTTTATTATTTTGATTTATTAATATTTTTGTGTCTTTAGCAAATTAAGGCATCAGATTCTGCAAAATTTACATGTTCTGTACTACAGTCTAGTATAGTACGTACATGCATATATACATATATATATATATTATGTTCTTTAATTTCTATTGGCCTAGACACAAACTCACGCACATATACGAGCTAATGACTAGTGATTTTTTCTTGGAAACAATGATCATTCGACAAACTGCTGTGTCACTTACTATACGTCGTAGTTTCATGCGTGGAATACGCTTATCTACTAAAGTTACACCAAATATTAATTATATATATATTGAGTATAAACAATTATGGAAGATCTTTTGTTTATTAATTTATGGATCGTCATAGTGGCCTATATTTAAATTTAATCTTTTTTGAGAAAATAATATTTGGATTTAATCTTAATCCGAATTTTACTTGAATTTTCATAATCTATGGATACTTTAACATAGAAAATATGGTCATTATATATATACATATATACGTACATATATATGTACCTATGTATGTACATATATGTATATGCTATGTTTCCAAACCCACACACAGGTGTAAATCTTGGATAAAGACTGAAATTGCTTCCACAGTAACCTTGATTAAATACATAAATTATTTTGTGAGTAAAGATACCAAGGAATATCCGATGAGTCACATTCATAATAATTATAAAAAAAAAATCACTTTAGTCCCTAACTTTTGAAAAATAATCAAAATTTTAATTATGCTTTGAAAAAAAAACGAAATGAACCCTAATGTTTCAAAAAATATCAAATTAGTTCCTCCGGTTAGTCAACCGACGTCGACAATCAAACCTAACAGAAAATGTAAAAACGCTCATTTACCCTTTGACTTAGTTGAAATGGATAGAAAGACCATCATACCTCAATCTATAGTTAAATATTACAATAAAATTTAATTAAAAAAGTCTTTTCACATTATGATGGGTTAAAAATTTTATTTTTTTAATTGAATCTCCATACATATATAATTATTTTTTTTGAATGTACGATTAATTAATTGAAAAACAAAGTCACACTTAATGAAAATTATAGTAAATCTTAACCCTCCTAATGCATATTTCAAAATAATTACATCACAACAATTTTATATATATTTAAAATGATGAACTGTGTTTCTATTTTGAGTTGTGATCAATATAAATCACAAATAATGAATTAAAATAATGATCAATAAAATCATCAATAATGAATTAAATTATTAAAAGCACCAAAAGATCTAAAAACTAAACAATACGATAACAATAATTTACACCACAAAAATTTTACTAGACTATCAACCAAAGATCCATTTTTCATTAAGACAAGTAATCCTAAAAGCTCGATTTTAACTATAAGATAGTATGATAACCCAAGAGTGAAAAAAAAAAAACATACTTTATTTTCATAATTAAGAATAGTATATAACCAACAAGATTTTTAATAAATAATATATTATATAGTTAAATTTTTGTTTACTTTAAATTGTACATTATAATATAAAAGTTGAGTATAATTTTAAAAAACAAAGAATATTTAGTTTAAAGAAAAGGAAATGAACATAAACGCTGTTTTAATAAATTCAATAAAAAAATAATTTAATACTTTTTGTCAAAATTTTTAAATAATTTTTTAAAATTAATTTTTGAAAATGGGCTAAGCCAACCCTAACCCAAAAGAAGCTGAGCAATGTCGCTGCCACTAAGTGAAGCATGCTCTTTTTCGACTGCTTTAAACCGAAAAAAATGGATGAAAGTGATCTAGGTACAACTAAAAAATTACCCAAAGCAAATTAAAAAATAATAAGGTGGGTTTTTTCATAATGACCTTCCGTTTTCTGAATGGTCGAAATGAATTGGAAAGCGACACGCATAGAAGTAGAACTATAGTTGGTGGTTGTGTCACTATTCTTACCGAGTAGGTAGCAACCATCGATTTTCCTTGTTTTACTCATGAGTCATCCCATTCCCACCCCAGCAGCAGCAGCAGCAACTCTTATGGATTAACCTGACCTCCCTACACAACAACAAACAAGCTCATTTTCACTCCCTCTTCACTGCTCTTCGCAACTTGCTATTTATTTTGTTTCCCCTACTTTTCAAAGCATCAAAAGACCAGTTGGAATGTTCAGTACTTCTTCAAGTACCAGATAGAGAGAGAGCTCTCGGTTAATTGTGCTGCCTGTCTGTCTGTAAGTCAAACTACTTTCAATACATATTTATCTGCATGTGATTATGTATTTTTGCATGCTTTGTCGCTTATTTGTTTATTTTTTGCCATTCAATAACAAAACTTGCCCTGCATGCCCTACTAAATATATATATATATATATATGTATATATATATATATATATAAGATTAGTCAGTCACACGTACGTTTAACTTAATTACAATCATATGGAATTATATTTATATTTTATTTCAAGTATAACTGGCCTTGATTTCACTTGCTTACTCTCACTGCAACCTGTGCTTGAGTACTCCACCTCAACTTTATATGATATTTATTATACTATTTTTTAAGAAAATAAATATCAATTTTGACAGTTTCATACATAAATAAATATACATGTATATATATATATCAATTTTGATGAAAATATCGGTATAAATATTTTTATAATTTAGACTCTTAACCGATATTTTCATCAAAATGAGTGTGTATATATATTTTTTGAAACTATCAACATTGATATTTATATTTTTTAAAAAATAGCATAATAATTATTCTTAAACTATCAAATATATTAAAAAAAAAATTGGTATAATCCTAATAGTATACTTTAATTTTTTTTTTTTTTTTTGAATAGGTATACCTTAATTTTATTATCTGATTGAAACTAAAAGAGATATACCTCAATTTTATTATCTGCTTGAAACTAGAAGAGATTCTAGACTCTCTTTGATCATAATCGTGAAATTTTCTTGTCTTTCTTGACTGATACCCTTGGAACAACAATTTCCTTTCGGTCACTGACCTAACATGGAGGATAGATTCCCAACTGATTTTGGACCACGTATATGTACATATACATATACATTTTTTCTTTTCTTTTACACTTATGTATTTTGAGTTCTGTTATTATGCGTTTGGATACCTATCGACATATATATATATATATCTATGTTAAATTTGTGTAGTTGAAAAGAGCTGTGATGTTATAAGTAATATCTGCGTATAAAAATTTGAAAATGAATCTACAAAACCGGAGTGTTGTTTGTTAAATATTGAGCTAGAGATTAAATGTTTGAAGTAATTTAAGAAAAACATGTGACGTATGGTTGTACTCGTATTTCTGTCACAGGTCCACAAATCTCATATATTTTTCGAAAACGACTGGAAAATCGATCGAGTCAGTTCACTTTTTAGCTACAGCTCACACCAATTATTATCAATGGACATGATTTTTCGCTACATTTCGTGTTGGCATTTCAACAGCCAACATTTTTTCACGTGATTTTCACATATTTTTGTCTCCTACTATTGACATGGGTCTCAAAATGTTTGTACGTTAAAATTCTAAATATCAAATAGGAGTTAATATCTATTTCTATCAAGTAGATTAACCGAACCCAACTTCTTTATCATAATTTCTGTATATTTTGACAAAACAGTCATAAACTTTTGAGTTTTTGTTCAATTCTTAATATTTGTCAGAGTGACACAGCTCTCTTTTCCTGAACTCAAATTTTCTTTTATCTAGATATGATGTCTTCCTTAACATATATATTGTCAATAGTTAAATTATGTTTATTTACAAAAAAATCATTTTAAAATAATTCAAAATAATCTATTTTGGCTTCAAAATTGTAAATAACGTCCACTCCTATTTTAGCTTACAAGAAAGTGCAACAAAGTTGATCAGAAACCAACCATTGCACAGTGAACCGATGAGAAGATAAAACTAGTGATAGGGCTATCAATTTATTTTCCTCTCTAGCTTCTAATTAATTACTTTAGATTTTAGAGTATAGAGATGATGACATAACTAGGGATGACAATAAATCAGGATCGGATTGAGTTTGACCGTTACTAAATCCAATCCCGAAATTTTTGAGGGGTTTCCTTGTACCTCAAACCCGACCCATACCTCAAATGAGTAGTTACTTTTCCACCCCAAACCCGATTGGAGGAACTTGACTCAAACCCGATCTGCTGATCAAATTTAGTTTTTAATTAATAATATAATTAATATAAAAAGACTAATATATAAACAAAAAAATAATAAATTGGTTATGATATTCATAATCATTCTAAAGAATTTCAAATTTATAAGAAAACTTTGATAATTAAAAGTGCATAACAAATTCAATAATTAGTAAAATTCAAACAAATAAACATATTTATTCATTTAAAATACGAATATAGAAGAATAAAAGAAGAAACTAATTCAATAATAGTAAAAATTAATGAAAATCCAAAGCCGAATCTCCAAGATGAAAGGATCATAGAAGAAAACACAAAAACGGTGCGTTTTGTCATTATGGAGAGAGGGTCACGGAGACCACGTGGCCTATGTACCCGTTCTTGACAAAATTTCGCGCAAACATTTATGTGACCGTCCCCTTCAATTCACACCTCATAGGTCCCTCTCTCTTCAATTTAACTTTAGGATTCGAGACACTGGTTATGCCAATGATTGTGTTTATTTAAAGTGACTTTTTTTTTTTTCTTTTTTTTTTTGCCCTTTTCTGGGTTTTTATTTTTAATTTTTTAAAATTCTTTTAAGTTTCAAGATTCTTGGCTAAAAACAAAATTCAAGATTCAAGAAATTCAAAACTGTTCAAGATTCAACAACTCCCTTTTTGTTTTTTAATCGACTGTTTGACAGTTCCAGGCCTTTTTGTTTCTGCGTTTGTTTTCTTTCCAAGTATACCTGTAGATTGTATATGTTTTGTAAATTTTCTTTCTTAGTGGTGTTACTTTGAAGTACAAAGTTATTAGTGATCGCAGCACAAACTAAATATTTATACTTTGGCAACTGACCAGCATAATCAAATTGGTTCTGTAATGTAACACGTTGTTTGCATGAAAGTTTAATATTTGTCTTTTTTGGTTAATATAATTCTCAGTACATTGTGAAAGAATGGTTGCCTTTGGGAAGAAGTTGAAAGAAACACAAATTCAAGAATGGCAAGGGTATGTACGCTAGAGTAACTTTCAGCTAGTATCTGCTATGTCATAGTTTTTGGTTTTGTATTTGTAAAATGTGGTTTTTCCTGCAGATACTATATTAACTACAAGTTGTTGAAAAAGAAAGTCAATCGTTACACACAACAACTTCAAGTAGCCCAACAAAATCGCCCTTATGTTCTCAAGGATTTCGCAAGAATGCTTGATGATCAGGTAAGTGATCCCCATTTAAATAGATGGATTATAATAATAGGCAACAAAGACTAACATACTTTGTAAAAATTTGTGATGTTGCATCAGTTTGGAGACACATGCATCAATCTTATATGTTGCCTTTTGTTACCATTACTACATGCATTATTTGTGGTGGATAATGCAAGTGTTTTCTTTTGACAATCTTTAGATTGAAAAGATTGTCCTGTTTCTGCTGGAACAACAAGGAAGACTAGCAAGCAGATTATCAGATCTTGGAGAACAACATGGTGTGCTTTTGGAGCACCAAGATGGGTCAAGAATTGGTGAACTTCAAGAAGCATACAGAGACGTTGGACGGGAACTTTTAAGGCTTCTCTATTTCGTTGAGATGAATGCTATTGGTCTGCGTAAGATTTTGAAGAAATTTGATAAGCGCTTTGGCTATAGATTCACTGATTACTATGTCAAGACTCGCGCTAATCATCCTTATTCACAACTGCGACAAGTTTTTAAGCAAGTGGTAACTGCCCCCAGTTTAAATCAAAGTTCTGTTGCTCTCAATCATTTTTCAGTGACTTTAAAATAGGCTTTTTCACACAAGTTTTGTTTGTGCTGTCGTGTTACATTACTTTCAACATATGGTATGCAGATAACTTTACAAATCCGTATCAGCTATAAATTGAAATATGCAGGGTGTTGGGGCTGTTGTCGGAGCAATATCTCGCAATCTTGTAGACCTTCAAGATCATCATCGGAGCTATGTATCGATATATGATCAGCCTGCTCTATCCCACCCGGTGTTGATTCCTTTCCTTTAATCTTCCTGAACATCATTGTGTAGTTTCTGAATTAGTTTATGAAATTCTTATTCGAAAGTACATTATGTAACTAATCAACAATCACAGAAATATTTTAGCTTTGGACCTAAAGGCGTAGAATTCTATTAAGGGTTAAAATTTTCAAGAATTAAATTCACTTTTTGTTTCAGTCACACCCTTTTGATCCCACATTTGTGCACTAGATGCTATATACATAGAATTGATGACAAGAATTTAATCTAAATAGGCTAACAGAACGTACTCTATAGAGCAACTCATAATCAAAGTAACCGGTCACTGTTCTATTGACTTAAGAGTATACTTTGTGTATGTGGTGCACATGGGAAGAGTAAAACTGAAGACTGTGCTTTCTGAAAAATTTCAGGACCCTGTTGTTGATTCCATAAAGGCAGCTGTAAACAGGCTATCACACTCAACAAATTTCCTCGAGTTTTTGGGAAAACATGCTTTTATTATGCAAGATGAGCTGCCGAGTCCATCCGAGGACAATGATGTTGAAAAGAGATATCATTTCGTGTCACTTCTCCTCAACTTGGTTAACACATTTCTGTATATGGTCAATACATATATTATCGTCCCTACAGCAGATAACTATGCTCTCAGCTTAGGAGCTGCAGCAACGGTTTGTGGTGTTATAATTGGGTCAATGGCTGTTGCACAGGTGTTTTCTTCCGTTTATTTTAGCGCATGGTCAAATAGATCATACTTGAGGCCACTTGTGTTTAGTAGCATTGTTCTTCTTGTTGGAAACACCTTGTATGCTCTGGCTTATGATCTTAATTCAATTGCAATTCTTCTGATTGGTCGACTATTTTGTGGGTAAGTGATATTGTCAGTTTTTCATTATTTGACTAGTGAACCTTACTTGGTCATCAATAACATTATAAGTACATGACTTCAAGTATTTACGTTAAGAAAACTGATTCTACTTTAACATTCAGTATAGTGTGTAATCAGTTCAAATGTATGCATATTTTGTAAAAAAGAGGTCATTGTATGGAATTTCTCTGACTTTTCAATTTGCAGGTTAGGTTCTGCAAGAGCTGTAAACAGGCGGTATATTAGTGATTGTGTACCAGTTAACTTGCGAATGCAGGCTTCTGCAGGTTTTGTTAGTGCAAGTGCACTTGGAATGGCATGTGGTCCAGCTCTTGCTTGCTTATTTCAAACTGAGTTTAAGATTTACAAAATCACATTTAATGAAGACACTTTACCTGGTTGGGTTATGGCTGTTTCATGGCTCATGTATTTACTGTGGCTGTGGATTTCTTTTCGAGAGCCACCTCTCAAGACTAAAAAGGAACCTATGCCCCAAGAAACTAATGCTGGTGAGTCTACAAGAAACTAGTGGCCCAAATAAAATCTGTTTTGTAGTGTGGATTTCGATTAAAGGATTGGCTTTTGTTGGTTGTAGGAATACTGATAAATTATGCTGTAGAGAATGGTTCTACACAGCCATTGCTTTTGAACTCTGAAGCTAAGCAAGAAGATGAGAATGAAGACCAAGACCTTGATGATAGTGAAGAAAATGCTGAGATAGATCACAAACCTGTCACTTCAATTAAATCAGCATATCGGTTACTTACACCATCAGTGAAGGTACAAGGGACCATAACATACTGTTCTTCTAATTGGCTTGATTAAGACGGAAGATTAAAGGTTTTGCATACTTCTTTTGTCTAGGTAAGCTCAATAATGGATCATAACTGATCTCTTGTATCATGCTATTGCTTACTAGGTCCAACTATTCATCTATTTTATGCTCAAATATGCAATGGAGATCTTGCTTGCTGAATCAAGTGTCGTCACTACATATTACTTTATATGGTCAACCAGCTCTGTGGCTATTTTTCTTGCATGTCTTGGCCTGACAGTGCTTCCAGTAAACATTATTGTCGGAAACTATATCAGCAACATATTTGAAGAAAGGTAAATCTGCAGTTTGCTGAAAATATCATGTTATTCTTCCTATTCAATGACTCATAAATCTTGAATTTGTAGACACTTTTAATCTTTTGAATGACATTGTGCAGTAGTGGATCCTCAATATTCTACCCCATTTAAGTAAGATACAACTATATAAATCAAACATGTAATGGATGATTGATCCTGAAAATATCGAACTGTTAATACGCTAGTACTTATGAGTATATTTTTCTCATATCAAAATTGGGAGTTATGTGAACACTGGGATCACTAAATGTTGTATCATGTCCTCAATGTTTGATTGTGATGCAGATTCATGTTTCTCTACTCTAGAATGATGTCTATACTCGTTGTATTGACTTGATTGCAGACAAGTTCTACTGGTCCTCTGAAATCATAGTGTGCATAGGTATACTGCTAAGCTTCCATATCATGATCCCTTACACTGTGCCTCAATATGTCGGCTCAGCTCTTATTACGTTTGTGGCTGCAGAAGTTCTTGAAGGTAATTGTTATTATATTGTGGTTGTGAAACATAATATGGTAGTTGCATGGTGACACAAGGATAGCTAGCACTTTCTCTTGACTATCTTAGTTGCGTTGATGATTGTTTAGGCTGACTCTTGTCTTTGCTCTCTAAATGTGTTGAATTGATCTATCACATACTGTTTAGAGGTTTTGCTTTCTAAATAAGATTCTAAAATCCTATTTGCTTGACCAACTCCAGGTGTGAATTTATCACTCCTCTCTCGGGTCATGTCATCAAGGCTTTCTCGTGGAACATACAATGGTGGACTACTTTCAACAGAAGCCGGAACCCTGGCTCGCGTAATTGCAGATGGAACAATAACATTATCTGGGTACTTGGGTGAGAGTAGGCTCTTGAATGTCACCTTGCTGCCTTCACTCTTCATCTGTATCGCCTCCATCGTTGCCACCTGCTTTACCTATAACTCTCTCTATTAATTCGCTTACTGTCTCTAATATACAGATGTCGTACAGTATAATTATAAGTGAACTTGTTTTCCTGATCAAAATGAGAAACATAGTTATATGCAGTTTCAATTAAAATTGAAACTCAAGCTCTTGATCGAGAGACTTTCAATTAAAATTGCAAATCTCTTGAGTTTAGTTGTTATAAACAACCGTGAACTACTTGGAACTTGTGTATGAATCCATACTACAGCATGAAACCAAGGCACCATAAATTGACCATTGTTAATCAAGGCAGCATGAAATAGGTTCACTCTGTTCACATTATATCATGCTGTATGGTATGTCCACTTGATCACTACTACTTTCATGGAAGTGGGTCTGCTAACATATGAAATATGATCAAGATTTTCATTTTTTCACATCTTTTTTTATGCAACTTGCTAACCATTTCATTAAGGCACTTGAATGATTAAGACTGAATATAATGTGTGATTTTGAATGTGTATGAAACATAAATTCAACCATTAAAAGCTTTCACAATTCAACAGTTATCTCTATAGAAAAGAAGAAGAAGAGAGGTGGGATCAAAAGATCAGCATCTTAATAAAATTAAATTCTGAAGAGGCAATTTTTTGCTCTCTAATGTTAATATATTAAAAAAGTCTAATCCAATTTTCAAACAATGCATGCTTTCATTCTTAAATATAAAATGTTTGTCTCTTCAAACTAGTTATTCTGGTTGTATTTATAACGATTAATTTTAACAACTCTCATAACTTTCCTAATCTATTTTGATCAAAACGATCAATATATATTAACTATTCACTTAATTAACATAATATCATGTACATAATTTATAAAATAAAAATAAAAAGAAACTTATATACATCATTTCTTAGCACATTTTCATTGACTAGTTTCTATCAATTATAAAAAGAATAAATACTAAGGGATTCCGATAGATTTCTAATACAAAAAAAAATAAGAGTGTGCATATTTACAACCGTATCGACAGAAGTCTTGGCTGTTAACTTTGCTTGCTCGATATTCATACCGGAGATTCCAAACAGCACCGCCACCACCACCAACGCTAGAAAATAGAAGGCGAGAAAGAGAGTGGGTTAAACATGGCGACAGAAGCGATAGAATATCCAGACGGGAGTGTGCAGAACATACTGCAACAAGAGAGCCTGAAGTGGGTGTTCGTGGGGGGCAAAGGCGGTGTCGGCAAAACCACTTGCAGTTCCATCATCTCCATCCTTCTTGCCCGGGTCCGACCCTCGGTCTTGATCATATCCACCGACCCTGCTCACAATCTCAGCGATGCCTTCCAGCAACGCTTCACCAAACAACCTACTCTCGTCAATGGCTTCCCCAATCTCTACGCCATGGTAAGATAGATGCCTTCTTTTGTACCTGGGTATCTTTGATTTCCTTTCAATTTGATGAATTATTGGTGTCTGATTTTGATCTGTTATTGCCATATTTTTTTTGCATTGTCATGTCAGATTGTTATGTGATTTTGGTTGTTGATGAGTGTTTGTTGATTTTGGATGGTGATATTTATATATATATATATATAGGAGGTGGATCCTAATGTTGAAAATGAAGATATTAGTAATAATGAGGGAATGGATAGCTTGTTTTCCGAGCTAGCAAATGCGATTCCCTGGTATTGATGAGGCAATGAGCTTCGCGGAGATGCTAAAGTAAGAATCTTGTTTCTTTACGTTTGATTGGATATATGCATTGAGTTGTTAGATGTATTTGGAATTGTAGTGAAGTTAATGGTTCGTAATTGAATCATGCTTGTTTCGAGTTAGACACTAGTTGTTTGGGATTGATATTTGGTTTCCGCTTGAAGCACGACGAATAAATTTCAATTATGCCAATTGTGTGCATTCATTGATATTTAGCATTCTCTTATATACCAATTATTATGATTTTCGAAAGCATCATTGGGCTTTTATGACTATGTTCTGATTGAGGAAATCGTTTGATGTATAATTTAATGAGCAGCTCTGTGACCTGGGTTTTCTTTGGCATATTGAGATGTATATTACATTTCCTTATATTCAACATTGGTTGCAAATGAATGCTTTATAGTTTTCTACCTCATGCAATCTTTTTTTGTGCTCAAGCATATGCATCACGTGTTTCTTAAACAGATTTCTGAAAACACGCAATATGTACTCTTTCTTGGACTTTGTTTCATACTCAATCGATTTAATTTTCTCTGTCTTGGAAAATTTACACAGATTGGTGCAAACAATGGATTATTCCGTTATAGTATTTGATACAGCTCCAACCGGCCATACACTGCGGCTATTGCAATTCCCATCAACTTTGGAGAAGGGGCTCACTAAAATGATGTCTTTAAAAAATAGATTTGGCGGCTTGTTCAGTCAGGTATGCTTGTACATTCTATCAAGTGTGATCCTTAGGGTGCAGAAAAATTTCAGCCTTTAAGAATTTAAGGTACTAATATGTTCGATCTTGTGGTGTATTCATTCCAACTTCCTTTTTGGGATTCAACATATTTAACCTTAATATATATTAGCAACTATGTATTTTTCATCTTTTTCATGATTTTGTGAAAATCATTCATTTATCTGTGTCTACCGTCCAGCAAAAGCCAACATTTTGTCTTCTTGTTGCGCCATTATACTATATTTGAATTACATTTTTGGGTTTTAGAATGTGGTCTATGTAGTTGATCAACTCCACACTAGTTCATTGTTTGTGCATATGATTCGTATTTTTCAGTTAAAGCGGACTGTTGTTGAAATTTATTTGGCATGAAGATTGTAAATGATATATGTGAATATGTAATGGGTTATTGTATCTGCTGTCTTTTACCATTTTCTTTTTTTTAATATTTTTTGTTCAACTTATTAACTTTGAAACTGCTAATGACAGATGACCCGTCTCTTTGGTATGGATGATGAATTTGGGGAGGATGCTATCTTGGGAAGGTTTGAGAGCATGAAAGATGTAATTGAACGAGTTAATAAGCAGTTCAGAGACCCAGTAAGATATCACAATCACAAGTTCTATTGCCTTGCAAAGTTGTTTGATTCCGTTAGAGCTTAAAACTAATGTTTAAGTCTTTACTTGTTGGCTTAAACGTTTGGGTATTACAATCACTTAACATTGTAGATTCTGTTTGCTAGTGATTTTTGAACTTTAGTCCCTCCACGTGACTATATTTTGGGTCTGTTTTATGAATTGATTATGCATTTGAATCTGTCTTTGTGCCTGATCGTATGACTAGTTCGGTGCTCTTGCATGTGAAGTATTTTGGTAGGGCTTAATTTTATATTTGGGTCCTTACCTGCAAACAGCTTTTGCGTCTAGTAATTACTCAACTGGTTTTCCTTTATTGTTAAACCTGGAAATCCTGTATGATATGATATTGAAGACTGAGATTGATTCGCTTTCTGTCTACCATATCTGTCATTCTGTTGCTAAATTTGGCTGGAGGTGTGTGGAAACTGTTAACATGTTGTTATGGAGAGCAGGAACTTAATTGTGAAGTGACCATGGCAGGAAAGGTCTTTAGAAAAATGGTATATGAAATGCGCAAGGAGCATTTATGGTCTAAGTAGAAAGTTGAGATAAGATAATATTGAAAGGAGAAACCTGGTGTGGTCATATTCTGTGTCTGGACTGACTGAAGTCTGAAGTTAATGTTAATTGCACTGTTTTTGGACCTTCGATTGTCATAAATTGAGAATTGTTATCAATGCAGGTTAGTTAGGTGATCTATTTTTTTAAGGTTGAGGCACCTGTACTGCCTTCAAGTGCCTATTTATTTTCTCATATATTTGCACTTGGTGCTTGCTGGCTAGTGGAAAATTTTGCTCTCCACTTGTGTTGTTTGGGAAATTTATAGAATATAATGAAATAGTTGAGAGTTTTATTTGTTGTAATTAGCAAATAAATATGTAAGTTTATTTTTCTTGAAGAAAATGCATTTTGTCCTTTACAAAGTACTCGTTATTGTGAAGTTCCCTGAAATCTAACGTTCTAGATCTAGCTTTCAATTCAACTAATATATTTAAGTTTTTCACTGTTTTTTGACATTGTCATATTGTATTTTCCTGGTGGCAGGACTTGACAACCTTTCTCTGTGTTTGCATTCCTGAGTTCCTTTCTCTATATGAAACTGAGAGACTGGTGCAGGAACTCACCAAGTTTGAGATAGATACACACAATATTATCATTAACCAAGTTCTTTATGATGAGGAAGGTTTGCATCACATCCCTATACTCCCCTTGGCAATTGTTATTCATATATAAAGCTCAACCATCAATCAGTAGGTATGTATTATGTTTGTAGGTGTTGAATCCAAGTTGCTGAAAGCTAGGATGCGGATGCAACAAAAGTACCTTGATCAGTTTTACATGTTGTATGAAGACTTTCACATCACCAAGTTGCCATTGCTACCAGAAGAGGTAAAATGTGCTAAATTTGGAGCTGTGTAAAAATATTTCATTTTTTATACGCTTATTTTTACTCGCATCGGTAGGTTAAGCATATAGTATATAGTGATTTAATAATTTTCTTGAATATTCAAATTTGTGAGTGGTTCCAAAAGATTTGGGATGAAAATACATGTCAATCTTTCCTTCATCCTTTCCCAATAATCAGCTTATTCTCTTGAGTTTCCCCAGAATTCGCCACTTCAGTGCTTGATTTTGTTTGTTTCCTCCGACTTCCTATTTGCATGTGCCAGTTAATTCCTGAACTTGTCTTTGTCCTTACTCCAATACAATTTATAAGTTAGATATTGTTTGTGTTGTATAAAGTGTACAAGCTTTTCTTATGACAATTTATTAGTTGTTACCCCTTTTGATCAGTTGCATATGGATTTTGATAGGTTACTGGTGTTGAAGCTCTCAAAACGTTTTCACATAATTTTTTGATACCATATAGACCCCCCCGGAGTAAAGACTCAGTGGAAAGTCTGGAGCTGAGAGTATCCAGTCTCAAAAAACAGTTGGAAGAGGCAGAAGCAGAACTGGAGAAACTTAAAAAAGGAAAACAGGTGGCCTGATTATGCTTCACTCACCATTTTTAGCTTCCAGATTCGTCTTTCATCACCTGGTATTTCTTAGTTAACAACAGAGGGCATCATCATCTCTAATTTGGGCTACCAAGAGAAGTAGATCTTTCTATTTTACTGCAGGGATAATGTTTCATAGCATAATTTGTTTCCTGAAATATTTTTTATGTACCTTTTAGATCATAATAAGAGAATTTTATTTTTCCCTTTTTTTCCCCTGACATATACATCTGAAGGGTTTTGCCCTATACAGTTTTTGTCATTTACCATCCATCATTCTGAGATGGAACTATCTGTGTCATTGAATTTCTGTTTCCTTGTTATCTTCAATTTTTTGACTCAGTGTATGTGTATCGGATTACATTTGATTTGATAGGCTTTGGTCCTATTAAGGATTGGTTAGGATGAATGTGCATGCTGCTTGGACTGCAGATGTGATCGTTCGAAATAATCAACAAAGAGTATCATTACTTTGTTTGCCGTAGTACATTCAAATATGGGCTTGTTTAATCATTTACTATCAAATATATAACTTGGCTTTGGTAAGATGGCTCAACATGATGCAAATTACAATATGTCATTCGTACAATGCGATGACCAAAGCTTTAAGCATATTGGTTATATAGTATAAATAATTTTGTGTGGTATACCTGTCACCAAATGTTGAGATGGCCGAGTTGGTCTAAGGCGCCAGATTAAGGTTCTGGTCCGAAAGGGCGTGGGTTCAAATCCCACTCTCAACATTCTTATTTTTATGGGAATTTCATGGGCTCAAAAGGCCCTTTTTATCTTAACGGGCTTTTAAGGCCCTTATTATGCGCTTTTGTGAGCTGCAACTTATAAGGCTTTTTGACTGGTGCTACAGGTTTCCATCGTTCTCCTTTTTTTTTTTTTTTTTTTTTGTGAACATTCCATCTTTCCTTTTGTTTCCTTATTTATATTGCTAAGGGGAAACTTCACTTGGTCCCTGAGAGTTTTGAAAATATCAAAGTTTTAAATATCTTTCGTAAACAACTTTTTTTATCCCTAACTTTTTTAAAACTCTTCAAAAATGTCCAAATCATTAGTCAACTAACGGTCAACTGATGACAGAATACTTGAATAAGAAGGGTAAGATGGTCTTTTCATACGAGAGGTTAAGATCGTGATACGTGGATGACTACGATTTTAAACATTAAAAACTAAAAAAAAATTAATTTAAATAATTTATTATACATTTTAAATTAATTTATAAAAAAAACTGATAAAAAAAAAGTATTGAATCTCCACCGTTCGTCCAACTAAAAAAATATTGAACTAATCTGGTAGATTTTCATTATCTTCAACACATCTTCATCTTCACCATCAAACTAGTTCAAATCTAGTTCATCAATCTGGTGGATCTCCACCATCTTCAGCACATCAAGCCAATTAACCCAACCCAGTTTATCAATATCATCTTTCATAGTATTCAACATCATCAACAATGTCACAACATCATCAACATTATCTCTCTCAACAAAGAAATCATCAGTAACATTAAGAGCAAAAAAAAAAAAATTCAAAACTATTTCACAAAAAAAAAAAAAAAAAAAGCAAAACAAGATAGCTATTGGGTTCGACAAACCTAGAAACACAAAGGTTCTGGGTTGCATTGAACCCAGAACCCTCCGGTTCTGGGTTCGCATCAAACCCAAAATCAGATCCACAACATAAAAAAAAAAAAATTGAAGATGAGAGAGAAAGAGAGAGATGGAGATTGCTGCAACTTGTTGTCGACAGCGATTGTTGGGCTCGTTGACGGCGATGGAGGTGGCGTCGAAAGGAAACAGTGAGAGAAAGAGAGATGGATGTAAGTATGATAAATGGTGATCGGTTTTTATTTTTAGGGTTTTTTAATTGTTTAATTAAAAAAATAATAATAATCATTTAAAATTGATTAAAAAATATGTAATAATTTGATTTTATTAGGGTCAAAACGGTCATTTTGAGTGTTGAGGGTAATTAAGTTTTTTAAATTTTTTTGTTTGGTTTGACTGTTAATTGACCGATAATTTGAACAATTTTGAAGAGTTTTGAAAAATTAGGGATTAAAATAACTGTTTTCAAAAGATGTTTAAAATTTTGATATTTTTAAAAATCTCAAAGACTAAAATGAAGTTTCCCATATTGCCAATAGATTAGATTCCACCTAATTACGTTGAATCTTCATGGTATTTTGTTTTTCTTATCATCAGGTTGATTAATGAATTAAAATGAGAAAGGTTGACAGAAGCTACCTATATTCTGCTGTTGGGAGTGACAGAGGACAACAGTGTTAATGCATCGTTTATTTGTAACTACAAAAATTTCCAATGATTCCCTAGATATTAAAATGAATTTTCATATGATTGGTTCTTCATATGATGTTACATAATGTTAATGATTTGAGAGTGCATGACACTTACACTTTTCTCCTTACAGCAACCTTAGTAATCAGAAAACTAATTTGATATTAAATCCAAGGTAAAGGCACATTTATCACCCACCCCTGAGGCTACAACTACTTTGATTAATGAAACCCAAGTGTAGCTCAGGTCCATAGAATATATAACTGAGTTTAGGCTTAAAATATCTTTAAGAAGACAAGAGGAACAGCCAAAGGTTCATACAGGCTAGAGTTAAGGATACATTCTGTTTGGCAGAACAGCTTAGGATTACAAAATTGGCATGCAATTGAAAAGCTCTTTATTCGACTACAGCAACAGATGTTAGCAAATATTCAATCAAACTCTACCAACTTTCCAATTAAATGAGAAGACAGAAATGTGCAGCGAGAGTCACTAAGATGGCATGCTAATAGGAGGCTCTGAAATAAGTTGAAAACTTCATATCACCGTAAATGCTTCGATCAAATATTTTCAATACTCAAAACAAGGCTACAACACCTTCGATAATCTCATTATAACAAGTCTATCATCAAACATAGTATAATGGCTTATTATCTACTATCCACCGTGTAGTGTTGAAATAAAAACTATCACATCCTTTTCCTCCAGTGTTGTATCGAGTTGGCCGCTGAGCTCCCAATCACAATCATTCACAAGAACAAGAACACCAGGTCTCCTGCATGGAAACCGAAAAGCCTGACTGTAAGAATGATCGATAACACTAATTTCCAATAAATTCTGTATTAGGGAATGCAAATTATATTAGTTTTGTAGGGGAAAGCTCATATTTCTTCTCTTAATAGAAAATCACCCCTCACAAATACGACTCAAAACTTTCTTTTTTATAATTTAGAAGTGTTTTAAATGGACAACGATGAACATCGATAAGTTCAAAAGCAGCTTCAAACTTACACAGAATCTCCTTTCATGAACATTTCCGGTCTCTCCTTTATCAAATTGGTGTGAACCCAAGAGAGCAGATCCTTCATGATTAACTTCAAAATACAAAGAGAATTATATAATCAATGTCAGAAAGTTGTACGCCATATACTACCATCCTTAGCAGCACTTAGTAAAATAAAGATTCTCACCTTTTCGGATCCATTTGGAGGATCAACATTGACTTTGTGGATCTTTACAGACTCACAAAGAAGCTCTAAACCCCCACTGCATAGAAAGTTAAAGTCATTACGTAAAAAAAAGACCATAAACACAAAATAAACATCAAAAATTTCAAATTTTTAAAGAAGCAGCAGTGTCAAGGCTGTTTAGACCTGAAGGCCGCAACAATCAAACACACATAGAAATTACTGACAAGGAAAAAACCCAAAAACCCATATCACCAACAACTTTCGACATAATTAACAACCAAAAACAACACCTTGTTTGTTTGTATTCATGGTTATATCAAATGACACTTAAACAGCATTTCAGAAACCTAAGAGAGAATGTAACAATCACTAAGCATATTATCTACCTCCCAGCAGCAGACCTATTGCAATATGCATATTAACATGGTTTTTATTAATAAAAACCAAACGGATTTTAGCTTCGGTTCTAGACATCACATTCCCATTTCAAACTACGGAGTCTCTAACAATATAAAAAGCGCACGAGCTCATCCAAATAATACATCGTAACCTTCCCCGATCTAGCATCTATATCACTCTCTGCCTCTGCATACAACTACTCAAACAAACTATGCACAAAGGTCTTTTAAAGCCCCAACCAACAGTAACATACATCCATGACCTTTAACAACCAATATCAACATGATCATCATTCAACTGACTAACTAACTAACCTTACACAAACCATAATGATCAACGAGTGTCACAAATAATGTTTCCTTGGACCATCCACAGTCTTAACACTTATAATCATGTAAAAACAATCAAAGCCAACAATCCAACACAAAAGTTACAAACTTTTTTCTATATTAAACAAAAATCATATTGATGCAATCAATAGAAATCACAAGATGATAAATTTATACAAACGGTGACTAGCATATGAAACATATATATATATATCACGCAAAAAAGAAAAATTACCCGAATTCTAGCGTGAGTTGCATGTTCAATGATCAGCAGAAGCAAAAATCAATGGATATGCACAACCTAGAAAAAAGTCGTTTCTTTTGGAGTTTGTGCTATAAAAACGACGTCGTTTTATGCTTTTCTGGGTGCACAAAGCGAACTAGAAAGATTTTGTTATCAAGACATGATCGTCTGCGTCAAGTAGAAGCTTACAGACACTAATGACAAAATCCAGCCACCCACGTGACGTCACGTTAAAACTTGATCTTAAATAAACGGCTGTGATTAGATATATGTTATTTTAGGAAATGAAGACAGGAGCACCACATTAAAACCCTCAAAATAAATCTCTGACTCTGATATTTCATTTGGCAAACCCAGACTCGCTTCTCTAAAAACAAAAAAGGAAGGAGCTTGATTGATTATCCATGTATTAGGCATCTGGGGCTCCTCCAAAATCTCCTAAGATCACACCTTTGCACCAAAAGCAGAGTTTTTTTGAAGCTATGGACGCTTATAAGAGATGGGTTAGAAGTAACAAAGACTATGTGCACTCATTGGAGTCTCTTGCCAATGTAAGATTCTGTGTTATATATATTTGGTTGTTTGCACTTTTTGTTATGGAAAAAGGCAATCTTGTTAACGTGTTTGGATGTAGAAATTTGGTGACAAAAAGGGATTGTGTTTAGTTGCTTGTATTGAATATGTATATTAACACAATTTGTTGTTATTTAATGCTTTTGTGGGTTTGCTTTATGTTGTAGGCTTCTAAGTGTTGAAATGCTTATACAATGTTAAGATTATGTTGTTTCATGTGTAGCTGTTAGAATTTAGAGATACCAAATTTGTTTGTAGTTTATGGTGAGAATAGATGTTGTATGCATTGCTAGTGCGCTATGTTGATAGTGTATTTGAGTATGAGGAATTTGTTGTCTTCTCTTGAGGGATGGATGTGTTTATGTATAGCTTGTTTATTATTTTAACCGTTTTGAATGATTTGTGTTTTGGTTTTTCTACTGTGTTGTTATGTTTTGGAATCCCAGAAGTCTGATACACTGACCTTGCAGTGTGTTAAAAATGATAGATTTTGAATTGTTTTGGGAAATTATTGTACAGGGATTGACATGGCTTCTTCCTGAACGGTTTTCTGCTTCAGAGATAGGACCAGAAGCAGGTTTTGTGAAATTTTGGTAACATTTGTCTACTTCTTGCTGGCTAGAATGGGTGTTTATTTTCTCTTTATTCTGTTAACTCAAATATGCAATGTTGATACGGTGTTCTCTTGTGAAATTTTGTTAATTTTATGCAGTAACTACTATTTTGGGCATAATCACTGCCATCAACGAACACATAATCGATACAAGTCCTACTCAAAAGGGTATAGGTTCATCAGAACCTAATTCATTTCCTTATGCATTGTGTATTTCTGCTTTAAAGGACTTGGAAACGTTGGTTGAAGTCGTGGCCCAACAATACTATGGCGATGATAAGAAATGGAATTTCATTGCTATTACGGAAGCAACCAAGTAAGCTAGATTGGTAATTTGGTGCAAGTGTCTCCTTTAATTATCTAGTAATGATGCATTGGCATTTGTAAATTTCCTAATAACTTGGTATTCGCTGTAACTCAGGGTGTTAGTTAGGTTAGCATTGTTCCGGAATAGTGGATACAAGATGCTTCTGCATGGAGGGGAGACACCAAACGTTGAAAAACATACTTATAATGCAAGTTCTCAGCATAGAGTTGGAGGCTTCTCAGGGCCTGGAGGGCATCATGGGCCTGGTTACTTTCAAAATTATAACGGACAGAACCATAGGAATCCACAAGGAAAGGCATTATCTGCTTTGACCCGGTTTGGAGAAAATGCTAGGATGATTTCTGAGCCTGTTTGGTTGCAAAGGATTCAACATCAGCATTCAATTATGGAGCCTCCAAGTAACTATCTATTTAGGAATCATAATGCAATATGATAGCATATTAAAATTCATAGTATGACTGTATTAATACTTGGTATGATTTCTTTACAGCTCCTGTGGTTCAGAGGCCGACCCTATCGATGATTTTGTCAGAAAGAGGTGTTAATGGGGCTTTATTTATTATGGGAGAGGCCCTTTTTATTACAAGACCACTTATATACGTTTTATTTATTAGAAAATATGGCATTCGATCATGGATTCCTTGGTTTCTTTCCCTGGCTGTTGATTTTATGGGATTCGGCTTCCTATCACTAGTTACAAAATCAAGACATGGTGGAAAAGAACAGGACTTTCTTTGTCTATCAGTGTCCGAAGAGGATGAGGTTAGAGTTTCTCATGTAACTATGGCTAATTGACAATTTCACTTGGCTTATTAATCCTTGGTGTGAATCATAGCAATATACCATTTTAAAAGCATTCTGGTAGCAATGCTTCGTCATAGGTTGATAGAATGCATGCTAAAACAGCTCTTTGATTCTATGTTCGATTCAGTTGAAAAGAAGGAAACTTTTATGGGCATTTTACCTCATGAGGGATCCATTCTTTAGCAAGTATACAAGGTATTGAGATAATTTTGCAAATTACTTACCAATATAAACCATTTCTTTGTCGTCCTTTATGACAAAATACTTGCTATTTATTTCAGGCAAAGACTTGAAAGAACTGGGAAAGTGTTGGAACCTGTTCCTATAATTGGTTTTCTAACAGGTTCGCTTGATTTCCCGTTTGATTTTATTTCTGCCTTGCAAGCTTGTGTCGGGTTGATTATACTAACGGATTATTTTACTTCTTAACGTGCAGAAAAACTTGTAGAACTTGTTATTGGCGCCCAGACACGGTACACTTACATGTCAGGATCATAAGATGAAGGTGACCGGTAGTTGCACTCAATGGTTCTACATTTTGTAGGCGAATAATATTCCCAAAGTTGTAGAAATCCATTTGAATTTTGTTTCCTTGATATTGTTTACATTTATATGCAGACGCAAGATGTGGGTAGGAAAGATTGCAATATGTTCAATCTGTATCGCATCATCGTGGTTAATAAGAAATGCTATAGATTTTTCTCTGTGTCTGATTGAATCATACTTATAGTTATAAGCCATGTTTTCGTTACTTCTTGTTCTGAAACCATTTTCTTTTGGACAACATTAGTCTTTTGAACTGAATATTACAAATTGTTCAGACCAAACCAGTGAGACTCAATGCTTTGTATGTAAAGATCGAAGATTCATGATATCTGGCCAATGAAAAAGTAAAATTGTAATTGTCTTTTGTGCCGGTGTCTGCTATGAAATTTGACTTGCTCGTAGTAAACGGCGTGACACATATTGAGTTGTAATACTTTCAACTCAAAACATGGTTTCCAATAGTTATGATACTTCGCTACCATCCGTTGGAGTCATCAAGTGTTACAAATGTTAATCACATGTGGACACATTTTGATTGATAAAGGTGAATTTTTTACTGGGCCGGGAATGTCTTCTTTTACAGCCAGAACATGGACTCTCCTCTCAAGGACAAGCCCAATTTAGCCTTGTTTGCCCAGTCTCGAACCCAAGCCCTCAATAACTGGGCTGGATATAATCTCATAATATCAGTCCAATCTCATAACAAGGACTTTCTTCTGGCACTAGTCTCTATCTTATCTGTACAATTCTAACACGAGTGCGGTATCTAGATACCCTATGGAGACCGTAGCAATCCGCACGGAAGGACCGGTGGGGGTTAGCACATCTGATAAAAGTTGTATAGGAACATAAATAAAGAAATGGTCCAAGTTCTAAAGACCCCACAAAAACGATATAAATAAATAAATAAAGAAGAGAGGCGACGTGTCAAAACGCCATTAGTAAGGAGTGGTGGTAGGCAAAGTCTGAGTGTAGGTGTAAAAAAAAAAAAACCATGTGGTGGGGTCCAAATAGCAAAACAGAAGCAAGTGGGGTCCATTTAAAAAAGCAAAAAACTAAAAAGGGGTCCCTATCCATTTAAACTTGGAAGAGGGGACCACTTTCATTTTGGAGGGCAAGTGGGTCTGCTCTGCTGCAGCCCACGCCCACCACACTCTTCCTTCCGCTTCTCATTGTGGCCTACCCTGTGGGGGTGGGGTGGGTCCCCACTCCACCCAAGAGAAAAGGCCATGAGGGGTCCACCATGCTTTGCTTCTTCACGAGACCGGTGAAAAATGGTGGGGATCCACCATATAATCCCCTTCGTGGTCCGCCACCATCGCACGGATGGAAGATGGTCATGGTCCCACTCTTTTCAAGAATCAAAACCTTGCGTGGTAGGGTCCATTGTAAGGTCTGATCAACGGTGGAGCCTTCAGATTGACAGATCGGTCCTGGGTCCCACCAGTTTTAGTTGCCGTACACAACAAGTTGTGTGGGGGGCCCTGCAGCCTAGTCCCCCAACGTGAGATTGAGATTTTATATAATTTTGTCGCGATATAAAATTAAAAAATAGGATACTGATAATATAATTGACTTCCTGTTAGTTTTTTTTTATTTTATTTTTTTAATTTTTAAATTATGAATTTTTGAAAAAAAAAAATTAATCTAATTATCAATAACCATTCCATTCATTAACATAATTTATTTTCTTTTTTCGCTCATTCTTTTTAATTTTTAAATTATGAATGTTTATAAAGTGTTAATTTAAATTTAAGAATAACGTTACATTTCTAAAAAATTTACTTAAATAATATGATAAGCTAATTTATAGTTACCATATTAATTTTAAAGAGTAAGGGTTATCATTAATTTTAGATAGTAAAGGTTATCTAATAATTTTCAGTTTATGTTAAATGTTTTATGAGATAAGTTTAAATTTGAGTAATATATGAAAGAGAGAAAAAAATAATAATCTTGACTCTCCATTATTTTTCATGCTAACGTGTCATTAGATTATAACAAATTTGGTAACAAAAAAAGAAAAAGAAAAATATGGCAATGAATCCTTGCTCGATTTTGGAATAATGTATGGATTATATGGTAATTAGATATAAGTTTGTTACATCATTTAGGTAAATAACTAATGATTGATAACTACTCCATTTATTAACAAATCATGTGGAGTAACATAACTCTAAAAAATATATCAACCATATTGCTTCAAATATATATTTTTCTATTTCTCATAAAATTTTAAATTAGGTAAAAAATTATCTTCATTAAATTAATAATATTTTTTAAATTAAATTATTTTAAAATTTAAAATTTTTAAGTATAATTTTGAATTTAAAGAGAGAAAAAATTATTCGAACACGCCTATAGAAATAAGTGTGAAAGGCATTTTATTGGCCACCCTCATCTTATTTAAACAATGGGTTGAGGCACAAATTCCACACTAATTCCTGTGGAACATGCTTTCAGTCCGCCATGATTTAATATTTTAAACTCAATCTGCCATGATTTTCATCAATATGCGAACTTTGTAAAAGCGATGATTTCATGAATCGCCTTCATGCATTCAAGGCTTCGTGTAACTCGTGCGCTTGATGGTATGTGATCATTGCTCGTCCATCACCACTTCTATGAAATTTATACGCCCATGTCCACTTTTTATGTCTAATCTGTCGGTCGAGATTCTCGAACAGCTTATAACCGTTGGATCACGTCATGCTGCTCTAAAAATCCATTTTGCTTGATCTGGTCCCCACAAAATGAATTCCAAGCTCGTGTGGTTTTATCAATCCAAACCTGCGATCCACGTCAACGGTCAGCAGAGTTTGAGATGAAACAGAGCTAGTGGGGTCCCGCCACCTATACTACAGTAAAAATGTAAGCTGACCGAAAAAAAAGACAGCAATGCAAATGTAGATCACGTTCATGTTCTAGGACTCCAAAATGCGACCTAACACTATTAAATGTTACCAAACTAATGATGTTTGGTGCCACAAATAGGTAATCGCCCGTACTCACTTATTAAGTAAAGTTTTCATTTATAATAACTCTTCAATTACTATTTTTACAATCAATTTAATAATTTTTATTTATTCCAGTTTCTCCTACGTTGACCCATATTATTGCAGTATTTCCAGCAGACGAGCTACTCTTATAAAGTAATCAAACCTTTATTATAGATACATGAATGACTTATATAACCAAATCATTTTAATTAGTTTCATGTTAATTAGCTTATTCAATCCGTTAACCACAACCCAATGCCCATTGAATTTGAGGTCATTTCACCTATATTATTACCCATCAATGAACAAATTGAATGAATTTGTTCTTAGAATGTTAGCATTCAATTCACAATATAAGGAGAGTGTCTATCGATTTCGAGGAGAGAATTTTGGGTGCAACAAAATTCACCATGCATTCTCTATTACAATCAAGCAGTAATGCAATTTATTATACGATATAACAGCTTAAAAGGATGGACGGTGTACCCTAATGCACAATACATTTGTCCCTGCTAGAGAACTTGGTGGGTGAATATCCAATGCCCAAGACTTCGCCCATGCCTTTTCTTTATTAGTTGAACTTAGCCCAAAACAGTAGATAAAACAAGAAGTTGCCATTGCATTACCTGCGTCTAAAGGCCTTGACTTGAAAATGCGGCTTGTCTTCATCACTGTAATAGTTGACTTCTCATCGCCCACTCAGGTGGTTCAAAAACCTTGTTCATTTCTTTATTCTCACATCATGTAAATTCCTACATGGTTTCCACATACTGCCTTTTCGTTGATTTCCTACTAGTTTACAAAATTAATGACTCCCATGCCACTAGAATAATATTTATCCATAAGATAAAGATATTCTAACTAATAACAACGTATTACTAGAAAATCATCACTTATATGATAACTAACAAGAATCGTATACATGCTCTCTAGCTAACTGTTGATATTATCATATAAGATTTAAAATTTGGTAGAGCTTTAGAAGCAACAAAATACAATAAACGAAAAACAAAAGAAGGAAGAGGAGAAAGTGTGGGTATGGGTCGTTGGACAGAGAGGTTATAATAACTAACAAAAGATGTAATAGTCTGTTGGAATTAGAACTTGAAAATAACTTGAGAGTCGTCTTCAATTAGAATAGTAAACATCTCCTTTTTGTTGCCTTTTATGGTCCTCTACTCCTCTTCCCTTGGTCCATGCAACTTGGAAGGTTAAACTGGTAAAAACACCCCCACACTAGAGCCTAAAAGTGAAAGAAATTGTAAAAATTTGGCTCATTGGAGGCATCACCAAGAGCTAATGACCCCACAAAACAGATATAATCTGGTGGAGTGGGGACTCACCACTTGTCATCATCCCCCGGGTCCATCACAAAGTGTGTTGGGGCATATCTACCGTTGGATTTTCCACCCCTCATCAATAAAATATGGGACCTAATCTTGAATTAAACACTAATCGGTTTCTCGTTATATATACCAGCATTCTATCTCATGTTTGAACGTGTTAGTGACAAAAACCCTCTTCATGCGAGACCTTTCTTCGTTTGTTGTTGTTGTTCTCTTCAACTAGTTGTTGCACTTGCACACAGATCTCTCTCAAGTGTTTTTGTCTTTATTGGTAGATTTATATGGCAACCGTTCACAAACAAGAAGTTGACGACGACGAAGACGCCAGAGCCGTTGATTTACGAATCAACGGTGTAGAAAACGCGGAGCCAATTAACATGCACCCACCAACGAAAGTGGACCCCACAACCTCACCAACAACTCCTGCACCACCACCGATAGCGCCCAAGGAGGAGCCGGACACGGATGGCGACGACAAGAAGTCCTCGTCGACACCGGCATTAAGTATGATGCCGGTGGGGGTCCACGTGCCGGCGGCGATTTCTTTGCCGCTGAACGCGGCGCCACCTCCGCCGAGGAGGACGTCGACGAAGGACAGGCACACGAAGGTGGAAGGACGAGGACGGAGGATCCGAATGCCTGCCACGTGTGCGGCCAGGATCTTTCAGCTGACCCGGGAGCTTGGACACAAGTCGGACGGCGAGACCATCAGGTGGTTGCTGGAACATGCGGAGCCAGCTATTATTGCGGCCACCGGTACCGGTACCGTTCCCGCTATCGCCATGTCAGTCAATGGGACCCTCAAAATACCAACAACAAGCAACGCCACGTCAGACCCCGGCGACCAGACCGCTAAAAAGAAGCGCAAGCGACCCGCCAACAGCGACTACGTGGACATAAACGACGCCGTATCGGTCTCGGCTGGTTTGGCACCTATAACGGCTACCAGCACGCAACAACAACAACAAGCGGCTGCGGCTGCGGCGGCGGTGCAGGTGGCAGGTGGCGCAAGTGCCACAAGGGCTGATACCCATGTGGGCCATACCTTCAAACGCCGTCGTCCCCGGTGCGTTCTTCATGGTGCCACAACCCATGGCAGCGGCGTCCATTGCTAGACCTACTAACCAGCCTCACATTTTCACGTTCCCGGCGACCGCGACGCCTCTAATTAACATATCCGCCAGGCCCATATCGTCCTTCGTGACGTCCATGCAACAAGCAGCTAACATGGCCACGCCAGTGCAAATTCAAAGCAGTGCCACGACGACGACAAATTTAGGGTCTTCAGTCTCCGCTTCGAAACCAAGTAAAGCTGCTTCGGTTATGGCGCCAAGTTCAGGTTCTGCAACTACCAGTGGTAACTCTGGAACGACGCAGATGCTCAGAGACTTTTCTCTGGAGATTTACGATAAACAAGAACTCCAGTTCATGACTCGCTCTACAAAGCACTGAAAACAAAAGTGTTTTCAGTGTTTTTTGATTTTTCTTGGTCTGCCCTGGTCTCTGCGTTTCTGGTTCTATCAAAATATCACATCGGCCATCGACGACGTGATTGTCCACAGGGTTTTTTTTTTTTTTTTTTCCTCTCTCTCTCTCCGTGTCTGTGGAATTGGTGAGTGGGGAAAGAGCACGTGCTCACGTGAGAGAAGTTAAAAAGGCGTGCACGTGTAATGTGGGGTCGTTTTAGGCGGAAGTGGGGTCCATATTGGGGTGAGTCAACACTCAACGAAAAAGCAATCGGGGAATGCTCCGTGGACCGTGCAAACGAGTATATCAAACTTTTTATTTTTGGTATTTAATTTAATTTTGAAGTAAGAGGGGCCACCTAATCGCTGTGTCATGTGATGCGGTACGCGGGCCCCAGGAGAGGAGAATTGTGGGGCATGTGGCCCCTACGGTACCGTTTAGACATAGTTTCCAAGGCGGCCGCGTGGTGGTCCCCGTGGGTGGGGTCTGGTTTTTTGGGTGGTCCGATCGAGATGGAAAAAAAAAAGTGGGGCTAAAAGCCAAGGGCACCCAGCTGAAGGACACGTGTCCGTAGCTTAGCTGTTGTTGGTGGGGTAACTTTATTGTTTGACACGTGGGTTCCTCTATTCGTTGGCCCCACTTTTGTAGTTGCTTACAACAACAAAAGAGAAATCGCGATAACGATCGCAGCGATTATTATTTTATTTTCACTTAGCTTCTGATTTTTCATATTACAAACTTTGTACACAAATAATTTTAGGTGTAGCGCGTAGGATGTTAGTGTAATTTCTCTTTGACTGATTCTTAGTCAAGCAAGCTAAGTTTTTCTGGTAGCTCTCAATTCATCAACTTATTCAAAGTTTATACTAGATGTCACATATATCTTGATTCTGGATTATAAAATGAGAGTATGGTGGTGGAGCCCAGTCCCCACCTCCTCCTACACCACCACCACCCACGGTTTCTATGATAAGACCGGTGGGGTCTCTTAACCAGATTGTGGAGATATCCAAGTAATATAGGTTAGCTTTCAAGTGTGCCCTTGGTATGCACTTGCAATCCACTGCATGCATTTGCAAGTTTATTAGGCAGAAATACTGCATTTAGAGGAAGAAAAAACACATTAAGTTATTGTGATAATTTCGATTTTAATGTACTGTATACATGCTTTATAAGAAGTGTAGTTATTACCTATGTAAGAAGTGTAGTTCTTCTCGGATTAAGTGGAACTGTACATTATCTCAAAGGTTGAGTAGAGGATTATTCTAAATGAAAATAATAAGATAATATTATTAATCTGTTTTTTTTAACAAATATTTTACAAAATCTTGAGGTCTGGACAAATTTGGGATCAACACAGTTAAATGAAAAAATTATTTCAAAATAATCAACAGTGTTTGATTAAATCAATGTATTATTATTATTATTTTATTTTAAAGTATACACCATGTAAGGTTGGACTAATTAAATTATAAATTCAAAATGCATCTTTTTTTTTTCAACTCTTAAATTGTGAGTGCTTAAAATTTTTTTTAAAAAATTACAATTATCCGATTTATAGCAGCTGTTAAATGTAAATAAAACAAGCAGACATAAAAACATCCAAGCGACATGTATTTTACGTGTGTCAAATGTTTGTCTTTCTTTCATAATATATTGTGTATGAAAGCAGAAGTCACACTCACGCACAGTATATCCAATTTACGCAAATAAAATCAAAGACAAGACTCAAGGCTCGCTCGAGTTTCGCTGGTTACACAACTTGGAGATAATATCTAGAATTATAGCGACAAAGGAAATTCGATAATTTGATTATCTCAAGCATTCTTGGCCCGCCACTTGGCTTGTGTTGTTCCACGATGCATTGCACAATAACAGTACCTCAAATCTTGATTGAGAAATTATTAGTATAAAATCTTCGGTACATATATACATATTCAATGATTAGGTGTAGTAAATGATACTCACACGTTGTTTAGCATGGTGGCTAAACACATCGATTTGCTTTTCGCAAGCTTTAATTGATTTGAATACCTTATCTTTAAAAGATGGATACTCTTCGTTTAGTTGATTTGAATATATGGATAAATTATTTTAAAATCTTTTCAGTAGAAAGATAATCTCTCCATTTAGATGTAATAAGTGACGATACACCTTCGTATACTAAAAATATTAGCATAACATATGATACGAGTACCAAAACAGCGTTGCTCTTTCATTTGGTGGTGTAAATAACCACAAATTGTTTATTCCATTTAGGTTTTTAATCAGTTGATCAGATCATGCACCGATTATCTCACTGTCGACAAAAAAATGTGAAAAAAGGTCAACGGTGGATAGAGCAGTTATTATATGCGTAGGGACTGGGAGTGGGGTTCACTCCAATGGGTGACACGTGGGGACAGAGTAGAAAATCAAATGTCCCTCTCTTGTTTGTGGTCTAGGTCCCATAAAAAAAAAAAAGTGGGTCCGCATTTCGCAAGACAGTCTGGATTTACTTGTAGGTGGTCCACGTGCACGGTGTATGGTGAAGTTTGAGCGTGATATCAATGTGATGCGCTCAAAAGTTTGTCCAGATTTTGCTCGGTCCTACTCCCACCCCCTGCACTCATGTCCTGCTGCCGATACGCGTCCATGCGTTCTCTTCATAGTTTTGTTTTTTAAAGCACTCTCTTCACAGTTTTTAACGGTTGATTTTACAACACATTCGATTTTTATGAATTGATTAGCGTGTCATATTCAACTGAGAACTCCCTTCGACCTTAAGATTTTATTTTTTCCTTTTTTTTTTATATGTCATTTTTTATTATGTAATTTATTCTTCAATCATTTTTATAGTTCTATTATCAATAGTAAAAAAATATTAATGTATACTTTTAGAATTAATAAATAATTTTATAAAAATTTATATAATATTACAAAGAACACTCATTCATTCTAACAATATAATTTAGATTACTCTCATCTTATATAGTTTTCCAAAAAAAAATGATTTATGCTTAACTTTTTTCACATATATTATATGTCCTTAGGACACATATTAACTGGATTGATACAACTTTATACATTCACCAATTATAAAATATTTAATACATTTGTAAATAGGTGAAAGCGGAGTATATGATATTTGTATCTAGATTGAGTTTATGATCAAAATTTAATCAAACTTTCATATCTTTCAATTTTTGTTTTTAGTTTTTGGAAGTTGATAGCAAACGAAGAATGATGCTAAGAAGATTGGTTACCAAATATGATTTAGATATCTATTTTCATAATATTCAGAGGAAACTTTGCATACATGTGATAGTATGAATTGTGAAATTCGGACTATGCTAATAACATGAATGAGAAATATGCACACTATTTGGGCATGGGATGAATGTGCTATCTCTTTCAATTTTTAATAGGACCCTTGAAGCTATATATAATTAAAATATAAAAAAATTTGTTTATATTGTCAATATAATATTTGGAGTATACCTAATGAATTCTCTTATCTTTCAACGTTAATGTGATTGTGATTTGATTGATGACAAATCATTTTTATCTACTTCCAAACTTAGAATTTTATTCCTACTGCATTGTTTTATTTTATTTTTTAAAACTTCCTACTGCGTTTCTGTTTGGATAAATGAAGACTTGTCATGTACAGTCATAGAGTAACACATAGCTACAAAATTTGATGCAGAGAACTAGGTTTCGTTTTTCTTTTTCTTTTTTTTTTTTTGGTAATTACAAAATAACTAAAAATCTATTATCAACAATGTTCATGGACTAGGAAAAATCCTCATTCATATTGGAATTTAATGTGATTACTCATCATATATATTTTCATCAAAAAATTTAATTTATACAATAAACGATTACGGTTTAGCTACCTTATATAATTATTAACCTTACTTCTAAATTAGAGCCTTTGAATTGACATCAATAATTATTTCTACAATCAATCAAAGAGCTTCAATTTATGGATAAAATTAGTAATTGAATAAGGTAGTTAAATTCAATTAAAAAGATGTATAATAAATTTAAAGACCTAATAAATGTCCACATTAAACTCACTTAGCTATAAGTTTTTATTTTTTATTTTGAAAGAACTTAGCTATAAGTTAATGTGAAAGGAAAAAAGCTTGATAAACTAGCATTCTACTTCTTTTACAAGTAGTACCAAGAAAACAAATAAACTAACACAAAAAGATTCGTACAAGTAAATGTACCCTCAACGGTCCTCTATATATTTAATCGGCGAAAACCTGTCACGTACTATTTTAGCGCGTGTAATTCTCCATTAACTTAGTAACTACGTAGTTGTTGTGGGCCTTGTGGACCCGACCCCCACCACCAGCCACACCTATCTGATGAAACCAATGGGCCCAATCGCTTTGTTATGGTGCTTTCCTCCTTATTTTTATATTGATATTCTCTTTTGAAGCATTTTAATTATTTAATCCAGATCAAGATTAGGGTCTCTCAAAATCTGTCGAGAATTTATCGAGTTCAAATAGTTCAGATAGCAATGGTGGAGAGGTCTTCACACATTTTTTTTTACACGTAAGATGAGTCTCAAATACATGATCATTTAACTAAGTGTGTGCATTCGCATTTTATTTTGCGATTGAATGAAAGTGGACGGACTGAGATGGAAGATCATGTAATTGTGAAGATCATAAGATATTGCGGCTGCTTTTAAAGCTTTCAAGTGACGCCTAGTGGGCTCCTTTATATCTTGGCCTGTTGAATAGGTGAGCCCAAAATTGTTTAATGTGGGATGGGGTCCACATAAAGTTGGCCACAGATTACAATAAGTCCTGGGCCCTATTGTGCCCCTCATGGTCCTCATCCACTGGATTGCTTCCCTTTAATATGCTAGAAGGATCCATCACTAGCATCTTTTATCAAATGGACCAGGTAATGAATACCCACATCACGTCTACCAAGTTTAAACAACCGAATTCCTTACCATATAAGTCAACTAGCATTTGTCTGACATAAAAAACTACCAATACGATCGCGATAGATAGCTATTCTCACAAATACATCGAAACCTAACCAAAAAATTAGGATCAGTTAAAATCAAATACTACTATTTCAATCTCCACCATTATAGTCACAAGTACGCTGAAACTCCGCCTAACATTTAGGAAGCTATCATTATAAGAAAAAAAAAAGTAAACAAACCTTTATCTGTATTTAAATGGATATTTGGGGCATACAAGCACTCGAAGGTTTCGTGACTTTAAGAGGAGAACGACTAATTACCTGACTTATGTTGAGAGAAGGAAAAAAAAAAAAACAAATGAATAAAATAATTTACAAATCAAGAGTTTCTCAAACTATTGTATTGCTTTTACTATACATCAACATGGGTATTTTTGACATATTTCAAAATTGTATCTTCTCAACTATTTACCTTTGTCACATAGGAATCTGTTTAGTGAACTGTTCAAATGGTCAGATTTTCCGGAATGGCGAAAAACGACCCGACTATATTTCCTCCCACATCAGGGAACGTTTCATATCCTGGCAGTGGCCTGACTTTGCCTTTTCGATCAACTTCCACTGGGTACTTTAGAAGGTGACCCCTCATTTCTGTTACATCTTCAGCTGCAAACTGTTTCCAGTTCAATTCTCCCAATGTTTTTACCCTTCTTACACATTCAAGACTCTCCGGCTTCGTAAAGCTGTCTTCGATTCCTCCGAGATGCTCCGCCCATAGGGACATTCTGTATCCATAAATCTACAGAACGAAATACAGTTAGATGCGAAACATATTATGAAATGAGTTGTTTAATTCCATTTGTCACGATCATCATTTTGTTATTTTGTAAAATGTTAAGGACTACGCATCACTATTTATTTCAATATCTCTTCCCAATTATTTGTCTTGGTCTTTCTAGTGAAAGAGTCACCAGCAGTACGTTTTTGACTTCGGTTTATTGAGATACTACGGAAGACAAATGTAGAACTGATTTTATTTCTATGAATGGCTACCTTACTAATTAATGATAACTCAGCGACAAGATTATTATTTAGTCACACATTACCTGTCCATAAGGATTAGATTGCTTCCAGGCCCAAGTATTTTGAGGTTGGTAGGCTCCCATTGCTATCTCTGTGTCTCTAGTGCCATCCATGGAGCGCTGATTGATGTTTGCAGACCCCAGTATTACATATTCATCATCAACAATCATGCCTTTTGAATGAACATAAATCATGAACCGTCGGCTCTTCTGACTAAGTGCCTGCAGAAAGCCGAACAAATAAATTTTATATGCTTATACTCCAGTAGAGGAGCACATACAAAAAAACGGAGCTACTATATAATTAAAGAGGTCTACAAGGTTCCTCACATGAGTTTACTCATAAAGAAATTAATAGAAAAATAGATTATAGATTTAAATCAGCATCATTAGGCAACTCCAACAACTAATAAACAGTTCCCATCCATAAAATATCGTTTTACAGATGCCACAAAAATTTCACATCAACATGGTATGCAAAGGACCTCTTGTTGCAATGGGATAATTAATTAGTTCAGTTCTCCACAACAGAGGTTATGCCCAAATCATCGGCTAAAGAAAATTATTGGATTTAAGGATAGAGAATAAATACCTGTGGAGTATTTGCCGGAGCAGGTGTTCCGGTAAATGAACCCCCATCCACAACTTCACGGTTGCCAAGACAAAAGAAATTCAAATAGTCTTGTGGTGAGAATGCATTCTCCAGTCCAACCTCCACCAAGGCCTTGTAAATGGTTTCATACATCATTTGCATCGTTTGTTTCTGCAGCAATGAATGATGAATTCCACATTAATAGCCTGTGGTACTCAGCCAGTTCAAAATGCTATAGAATGCAGTAATTGATACCCAGAGAGTCAAGTTGATTGCTGAATGAATAAAAATTCAACTTATTTCATCTGAATGTTGCATCGTCAGCAAGAATATATTTTAAGATGAAAATAGTAGTTAGCAAATAAGGACATTTCTTTTTTGAAGTCGCATATAAAGACATTTAGAGCAGATGGATATACACTTCAACAGACCCAATAACGACTAACTGTAACTTTTGGCAATCTTGCAAAAAAAGATGTTTCGTATAATAAATAGTATGCGATTAGACACATCGTGAAAAAGGGAAAAACTTTCTAGAAAACTTATTTATTAAAAATTCCCACATAATGATCCATTCTGATAACTGCTGCAAAATTTGAAGTTTGCATATTTGTTTTGAAAAAAGACTGGAATTTCTCAAAAGAGCACTGTCAAAAGAAGTATCTCTGAAAATCACATGCATGAGTGCTACATATCAGTTTCAACCAATGTTTTAAAAGGCGAAAGGCGGAACGAGGCGGTAGAGCCTTCGCAAGGCGAGGCGGTAGCCTCAAGGCGGGTTGAGGCGGTAGCCTCAACTCCAAAAGAAAAAAAATTCAAAAAAATTTGAAAAAAAAAAAAAACCTATTATATAAAACATTCATAACAATATAAAATGTAGTGAAAAGCAATATTAGAACCATAAATGTCAAACAATATAGAACAAACACAACAATTGAGTGATGGAGAGTATTTGAGAGACTTGAGTGATGGAGTATTTGAGAGATTTTAAGAGACATGGAGAGAAAAATGGTGTACACAGTGTAAAAGAGGTGGACTGTCGGCAGAATGGGTGTGTTTGATCCACTGTCATTAGGTTTTTGCAACACAAAATAGCTCTGCAATTCCGTTTATACCCTTTAAAAAAATGACCGCCTCAGACTGCCTCGCCTCTGAGGCGGCCTGAGGCGGTCGCCTCAGCCTCCAGAGGCGGGGTTTTTTCTGTTCCCCGCCCTGTATGGGCGCCTTGAGGCTCCCGAGTGACCAAGGCGGCGAGGCGGCGCCTCGCCTCGCCTTTTAATTCAGTGGTTTCAACTGTTCATAATTTTTATAGAAAACAAATTTCCCTGAACATAGGTTTCAATCGACAAATTTATAGCTGGAACAAACCTGCCAAAATAAAATCCTTTGTGTTGCAGCACCTGTTGGAACACCTTCTGGCCACATCGGAATAACAATATATGCAGCAAATCTCTCATTTGCTCTGATCTTGTCGGCAATCTTCAGAGCAATTTCCATTGGGATTAAATTATTAGCACCTAAAGAGAGAAAATAGTGTTATAATTCAGCATGCAGCGAACAACAAAAATAATGAGTAATGAAATTGAGAGAGAACCCTAGACCAAACTAGATCAATCATTAGAAAACTGGTACCACTAAACTAAAACTTCTAACATATGAATCTTGTTTAATCAAGGTTGAAAAAGACCACAGTGAACTAGAAACAAATAACTCCTAACTGTAGTTCTGCTTAATCGTTATTGAAGGTTGGTTCCTAACTTCATTTAGATAAGTTGTATGCATGATGTAAGACATGGGACTCTAGATCAACTTCCTTTGCATCACACAGAAATATTCTAGTTTAAAAAAAAAAATGCACATGACTCATAGATATATCATCAATCAATCAAATTTCATTATTTAGGCATCCAAATTTGTGTTTTAGCTATTTCAAGAACTAACTGTTCCTGGCTGTGCCTTTACTTCTACATCAGATTCTTTTTCTGTTGTTTCTCTTAGTGCATAGCAATTTCCAGTTTTCAAGTCAATATTTAATTCGAATGCAACCTTTTTCATAGTTAATTATCAAACACGGTTATAAATATAATACTTTCGTGAAAAATAAATCTCCTCACCTACGTCTTTATATGAACTCCAATTATACGAGGAGCCAATGAAATACTGGTTCTCTATGTAAATGTAGTGCTGTGCAGAACGAATGGCTTTCACATATGCTGTATGTATGCTCATGTCAATGAGTACGTTCTTACCGCACACCAGGTTCTGTTTCAACAGAGTAGCCAATCAACTTCAACATGCATATAATACAATATTAAAAACTGCAAAAAATGGAGAAAATCAATCACCAAACCTTTTTCTTACCTTAATTGTGGCTTCCCTAGGATCCTTTGGGAAGCCTCTAACCGAATTTGAATCAATTGAACGAAAAATCTGCTGTTGGAAACCCCAGAAACAATTATATAATAGTTTTTTCATCATGAAACATGAAAAAGTAAAATTTTCACCTTTATTTTACCATGCAAAGAAAGATGTAGCCAAAGACTTAATCCACCTCACCCTTTAACATCTTAGAATGATTAGTATAAAATTACCTGGACAGTGCCATGCTTCAGGATCATTCTCACTGACGGAAGGAGCATCAGATGCACTTAAAATGTCTGAAATTCTTTCTATCCTGAGTAAAGCATCATCATAAGACTTCTTCAACTTCTTGATCCCTTGAGGCTTGGAAGCCTTAAGCCACCGCTCCTCAAAGTTGGTTAAAACATCATACGCCGCAGGACCATCAATTTTACAGTGCAAGTCATGCCACGGTTCCCTTGGACAACCAGCAGTACTACCCTGTTCAATTAGTAACAGAAACAGACAACTTTTTAATAATAATTTGTTTAATTAAAAAGCTACAGTTACCAATTCTCTGGCCATGAAACTATGAACTACACAAGCAGATGTTCAGTTGCTTGACTCCAACATCAGTACATTGAAAACATGACTATCTGTATTTTTCTAGACTTGCAATTTTACTGATCTACTATAAGTTGAGTGGTATAAAACTGCTGAACTAATTGGTATCAAATTGTGTGCAAAATAAAAGGAAAACTTAGAGGTTTAGAGTTACCGTGAATGTAGGATTGTGATAGTCGCCCTTATGCAATGTTTCTAATGTCCTAAATATTGGATGATTTGGAGTATCATATCGACCATCACATAAATCAAGGCCACCAACAAAAGCTATGATTTTCCTATCACCATTCCCCGCATCAGCATCTACAATTACTGATTTCTGATGGTGCGTATAGATTGTTCCAACTTCCTGGTAATGAAAAAGGTAAGAAAGAATGTCAATACAAAATTTTCAAACAAAATTCCAGATTAATATTAAGTAAATAACAAGTGTTCGTGCAAAAGATGGTTTATTTTGATTCAAAAACATTTCAAAATGGATGAACTATCAAAAAGTATAAGCAAATTTTTCCTCAAATGATGGAGAAGTCAAATCTTCAAACTTCACTGTGGCAAGAAGTAGAAGAAGAATTATCAGCATAATATTTAATGGCCGCTAATTACATTGATAAAATGATAAATAAATCTCGATTCTCTCTGTTATTTTTTTTTTTATAATACCATCAATTTCAATGAGGATGACATGATACTTTATATTAAAGGCACATTCATTTCCATGTCACAAAATCATATATATCAGCAGCATAACCAGAGATATGGCTATTTCCAATTAACCTTTTGCTTGTACCAACTATGTCGTTTTCCAGCAGTACGGGGACAAAGTAGAACTTGCACAGAGGAGTGTTTAAAAAAACGGCGTGTTTCCTCATCATGAGTTGCCATAACTCCATCCTGCATGATAATTTAGAAGGGTTAACAATAAAACTATCTACAATGAAGATATCTATAATCTGATAAATGGCAACTAATATGTGTGGAATATAATTATCAAGGATAAAAAGCTAATCAAGCTTTATTTGAAAAGCTAGATATAAGAAAGTGTAGAGCATAAGATGAATGTAGTACATAGCCTACATTAAGAAAACGTGACCACTTTTCCTTTAGGATATAAAACTCATATTCTATGCCGTCCTACAAATTGAATCTAACAAAATTAAATGTATGTCCAAATATGATGAAGGATGACATGATATATCATGACAGATGTACATATGATAAATTGTGTAAAATGTAAATTGGATTGATGAATCACCATTTTCTGGAAAACCTATCTGATATTATCTAACTGATTCTAGCCATCAACATTTTGTTTCATAACTCATAAGCCCACTGATGCACTAATTCATTTTACCATCAAATCTTCATTTCATTTTCAGATTTATTCTTCTTCTTCACCACTCACATCAACCCGTAACAACCACATACATGAAAGAGAAAAAAAAAAAAATTTCCATAATTTCTTGTTATACATTGCAACAGAGTTGTATCCATCTTAAGTGCTTTACAAATTTAGAATCTATTATCTTTCACTTTACTCTCAATTCAGAGTTTAAACTCGGCAAACAAATGTTTGTATGTGTTGCATCTTAACTAACAATAAGGAACTTAAACTCGGTATTCTAGAAAATGTAGCGAGTTTAGTACAGGCACATATACTGACTATAGTCCCTGAAGCCTACAATATAAAAATGCATGGAAAACCAGATTTATATAACTTACTGTTTTATAACCCAAAATGCTCCCTGAAGTAGGGTCATCCCATATAAGAAGCAGCACTCTTACTCCTTCCTGGGACTTCGATCTCAAAAGTTCCCCTAGGGGGGGGCAGTCTAATGCTGGACCAGCATCCCGAACCAGCCCAACTTTGTGCCACACTGACCACCCTGTAATGTAAATCAATCGTCGTGCTTTACGTATTGCATCAAAAATGTCAAACCAACACTTCCCATGCACATAAGGAATTCCACGGTCAAGCATGAAGGCTGGGAGGGATCCATTAGGAACATGAGCATCTTGATAAAGAGTCACAGAACCACCCTTCCTAAGTGGAAAATATGTGCCAGGAACACCAATATAATCAGGACCCACCCCAACTCCTTGATGATAAATGCTCAGATCCTTCATTGGGGCGTACTGAATTGAAATGGTTAAAACAGCTCCGGGCTTACATTGTTTCTTGCTACTATTCAGAACTGGAAAGGTTCCTTCAATTTTAGCCCCTGAATATAATTGTTCCACCGGAATCGAAACACTTCCAATTAACTCTGATCCCACAACATCACTATCTTTAACAAGAAAGTGCACTTCCGCAGCATGGTGTGCAACAGGAACATAAAAATGTTGCTGCCAAACTGGATTTTCACTATTGCTAATCACAAAAGTCCTCCCAACTACAGCACCTGCTACTGAAATTGTTACATACGGATCACTAGTAATCTTAGTACCCATTTGTCCCTCAATCTTGCTGCCAACTCTCCCAAACACATCGCCCAACGTCTTGTGAAACATATCCATGTTGGGAAGATTCTTTGCACTACAGACCCAAATATCTAGATTCCCATGTAGTAGCAAAACCTTCAAAGACCCTTTTTGCGCTGGGACAATTTGCATATTCTGACTAGAGTCACTAAAGGAGCTCGAATGGCCTAAAGGTCCACTACGATCCCAAGCCCCTTCCCAACCAGGTATTGAGGAGTCACTTGCATACCTATAATGGCCCCCATAAGTAGTCAAATCTGAATCCTGATGAGTCAAAACTGCATGGCTACTCATATTCGAACCCTGATGACTCAGAACCGCATGATTACTCAAACTCGAACCTTGATGTAACGAAGGGGAAGGCAACGGCGGCACAGAAGGTGATGGGGGCGACGATGGGGCACTCGAATGATTAAAACTATTCTTATTGATATAATTATCCGACAAATGCGTATTTCTCAAAAGTTCATCCACGGGCGGGTACAACTGAAGGGTAAGACGGATTGCTACTATCCTTAACATTCCCATTATTTGCTCCAATAGAAGCACCCATACTATCATGACTATGATGACTAACCAAACCACTCACTCGTGACTGCAATTCTTGACTACTCTCAGGATTTGTATAGTAGAAATGCGGAGGAGGATCATACGGAAAACTACTATGCCTCTGAAGTCCTGAATCAGGAGACGATACTGGAGGAGAAGTTGGGCGTGAATAGGAATAAGGAATGGAACCCCCAGAATTTGGCGGTGCTGCGGGGGTGATAATGGTAATCCAATGGACCGGAATGGTGGGCTGGAGAAGGGTACTGCTGGTGGTGCTGTTGGTACTGATAGTCTAAGGGCCCTGAATGAGAAGAAGCTGCTGCTGGTGGAGCTGATGGTGCATAAGAAGGCGATGAAGTCCCCGCCACCGCAGCTGGATAATGATTGTAGGGATACGGATACACAGCTGGTGGTGGTGGTTGGTTATATGGATCTGCTGGTGGTGGTGGTCCATAACCAGGATGTGGTGGATATGGATACGGGTATGGTGGTATTTGATGCGGGTAATTATCCATCGATTAAACAACAAAATCAAACAATCACAAGCATACAAATTTACACATCAAGATTCCAAATTCACTCTAAAAATCTCTTCTTTTTCTCTGTTCTAATCCACAATCCTGATCTTGAATTGAAAATCGATACATACAAACGAAACAAAAAGATAAAAAACAGCACCGGAAGTGAAGAGAACGGATATTCCAATGTTTGTAACCAGTTTGTGACTTTGTGTCGGAAACAACAACAATTGACAAACAAACCAAAGTAACACAGAATGTTTACCTATTCAAGATTATGTATGTGATGCGACTTCAACCGAAGAAGAGAATGGAAAGTTGAAATCTTTATCTCTTCATTTCTGGACAGGTGATCTGCTTAGTCGCGTCAACAACGTGTAAACAGAATTAAAATTAAATTAAAAAAAAAACAGCCATTGTTAGGTCTTAATATTTTTTTTTATTCAACGGAAATGAAGCGGTTAAACCGTTCATGTCTCTTGTCACGTTTCGTTTCTTTATTGGTTGGTTACAGCTACTGTCTACAGCTGGGTGTATACTGTATTTGTTGCTTTTATTCAAGTTTTGTCTAAGCACGTAATTGATTAAAACAAGCAAGTAATAATTATTGCGTCGCCGAAAACGGAAATTTTGCCCACGTGGTTTGATCTGATTGGTTTTTATATTCAAATATTTTGAAACGTAGTATTGAAGAGACATCACAATCTGAAATAGATACGGTGTTTATAAGAAATAAAATTCATTTTTGCTGTAACAGGTAAATGCTTTGCGTGTTAAAAGTTATTGAGTGTTGGTTCAAAAATTTCAAATAAAATATAAGTGAATTCAGTTGATGATAGTTAAGTTTCCCTAATTGTGAGGTGAATACGTGATAGTTTGACCATGTTTATTTTCTCCAATTGTGATGTTGAGTTTCTCCAATTTTGGTCATGTTCATTTTCATTGGCATATAAATTAGGTTCTTGGAATCTACTGTTGGATTACCTAATAATGGGCCACAAATTATTAGCGTTGACAATTGACTAAATTAATTTTGAATGGATTCAATTATGGAGCTATGAACAAATTTCGATTCCACTTATTTGCTTTCAAATACCAGACTAGAAATTTAATACATGGACTTAACTATCACCAATATAGATATTGCACCTAGGATCGTAACATTAATTGTGGAGATTTGTGGATGGATGATGATAATGACAAAATTAGTGAAAGCTATATAATCAATTATTTTTCTAGGTTAACGATTTGAATTAAAAATATTATCAGACTAAATGAGTCGTATTATTATTGAGACATAGGTGGTTATAATAGTTATGCACCGTACTCTTAAAATAAATAAATTACATTATTGAGTTACAAAATAGTAAGCAAAGCATATTGAGTTACAAAATAGTAAGCAAGGCTTTCCATTTTTACTGGAATTGATAAATCAAAGTAGTGACTTGTGACACAAGTCACAAATATCCAATTCCACATCTCTTATTTGCTGTCTGAAATATCAAACTCCTGCAGTTGACAACTATAAAAAACACCAGAAAAGTTACTGCCAAGCTACTGCTATGGGGCTTCTGACAGTATATTTTCCTGAAACCCAAGCTAGAGATCCAAAAGATGAATTGGAGGATGGTGTAGTTGGTACTTCAAGTCCAAAAAAAGTCACCTTGTAACTCAGTTTCTGCCCAAGTTTCTTAAAGTTTAAAATCTTAGGCTCGACGGTCACCAACACTCCGTTAGGCTGCTCCACTTGGACTGCATAAGAACATGTACGGGTCCCTACATTTGTCACGGTCCGCTGATGTTCCATGGTGATGTTTTGAGCTTTACCTTCGAAAATCACTGCAAAAGAAGGGTAGTTCAGGTCACCGGGCTGAAAAGTTGGTTTCTGAGGACAGGTAAAATTCCCGTCTGAAAATAAATTCATTTGAGAAGAGGTGTAATTTAGGCTGCATAGATAGTTTAGATAGTCTTCTGTGGTTATATCGTAGATTAGTCCTGGATCAGCAGCACCCTCTGGATCAACATGACCTGAACCAAAGGCAAATGGGGTAGCCAATGAAGAGTGGCTATAACCAACATCAGCAATTGGAGCTTTTTTGTTGTCTAGAGTGTATGCTGTTGTCATTAAGGCTGATTTGATTGCGGCTGGTGACCAATCTTGATGGGCTGATTTGAGAAGTGCAGCTAGGCCACTAACATGGGGGCAAGACATTGAAGTGCCTGAAATTATATTGAACAGAACACTTCTCTTATCAGTTTTGAGCATAGTTGGGCTAGTCATTGGTGGCCAGGCAGCTAGTATGTTCACTCCTGGTGCAGTCATATCTGGTTTGATCACATTCGGTGCAACTGTACTTGGTCCTCTTGATGAAAATGCTGCCATAACCGGTGCAGTTTTACCATAAACTGTCCCTTTGAAGACAATTGAAGCTGTTGGTTTTTTCGTTGAGTTCACATACATTTTGATGCTATTACCTGCTTCTGCTCCTAATGCGGCAGCTGGCAATACGTGAGGATCAGCAAACAGTTCTTCACCTTCGTTGTCAGTATTTACTATTATCATTCCAGCTCCATTTGCTAATTTTACTATCTCTCCCTTCTTAGCTCTGCTGTTGACTCCTCGTTGGCAAACAACAATCTTTCCTTTCACTAGCTTTTGATTGAGTGAACCATCACTACAGTACTCAGCTCCTTGGCTGCCTGCAGTTTTCGAATACACAAGTGGCAGTTGCTTTGTGGCTTTGCCAAAGTATAAAGATGACCCTTCAAAGACTTGACCATTGCCAAGCTTAACAATTGCTGGGAAGCTTCGATCCGTGTAGCTTGCAGCCACGGTCATGAGCCATGGTGCAGTGTTGCTTACAGTTGATCTCGATGGGCCTGAATTGCCAGCTGAACATGAAACAAAAACCCCATTTTGTGTCGCCCCAAATGAAGCTATGGCTAAGAGATCATTGTAATAAGGCCTGGAGGAGCCTCCTAGAGAGAGTGACAACACATCAACCCCATCAGAGACAGCTTTGTCAATGGCAGCAAGTATGTCAGCACTAGAACAACCAAGTGGCCAGCATGCTTTGTAAGCAGCAATTCTTGATGTGTACCTCATTCCAACTGCGGAGCCTTTTGCCAAGCCAAAAAAACTGGCATTTGATACAAGATTACCAGCAGCAGTTGATGCAGTGTGTGTACCATGACCTTGCGCATCTCGTGGTGATCGATAATCTACTGTTTCATTGATTCTTCCAGTGACAGTTTCATAGGCTTTGTAGAAGACTCTTGCACCAATGAGCTTCTTGTTGCAATTTGATTGTGAGAACTTGGTGCCTTCCTCACAATCACCTTTCCATTTCGAAGGCACTGAAGATATGCCTTTGTCTTGGAAACTGATGTGTTCTGGCCAAATTCCAGTGTCAATAACTCCAACTATCACATCTCTAGCCAAGTTTGTGGCAGACCACAGTCCTTTGCCATTTTCTAGGCTAAGAAACTGCGGAGAATGTGTGGTGTGAAGAGTTAGCATTTCATCAGGAGTGGCAGAGAGAAAACCATCAACTTGTTTTAGTAATTCAAGATGTTTTGTACATAGCTTCACGGCAAAACCAGAAATGGCAGTTTCATAGACATAAAGCAGCTCTGGACGTGATGTTTCTTGATCTTGATCTTCCTCTTGGGGTGAGAAATCGTCGACAGAATCAATCATTGCTTGGTAAAATTCTCTGTAGTTACCTGCAGGAGCATGATTTGCTGCCACCTTGTTCTTGTCCATGTGAATTATGTATGCCTGCTTGTCTATTGAAGCAAGTGATGTTGTAGCCATGAAGACAAGCAACAACAAAGATGACCAAAAGATCATGGTGGCTGGTAAAAGAAAAAGAGACAAAAAGTTAATTCATTAGTCAATTTGAATGCTAACAAGATGAACAAAATTGGACTAACTAGTATATAGTGTTTTCTAATGAAAATGAACTATAACTTAGCAAAGAACTATGTTCTCCTTCTCCAAGAATGGAACAAATTGAAATGCAGTAACATATTCATATATTCCACAGCAAACATGAATTAATTACCACTTGAACAAAAAGAGATATGTTTATACCTCTCTCTTGTCTCAACAATAAGGGAAATTATAAAAGAAGGTACAAGTGAAACACAAGGAGTGAACAAATCGACGGGGACTATATATAGGCCAAAAGCACTTGAGCCCTACTAAAAAAGGCATTTTCTCATTATGTCTTTTTCTTCTAAAGTGCACGCCTTGCCTTCATTTGCTGTAGAGCGTAAGCATGAAGCTTCCTGGACATCCATTACCATTAGCCAGAGACATTGAGAAGTGTGATGTGGGGCGGTTTAATTCCAATTAAGATTGCAACATCTTCAACAGTGGAACCAACTTAAAAGGTTACGTGTAAATTTTGTAAGATGCGGTTTAGATGAACGATCAAGAAGTTCAGTGGATATTATCTGAGCAATTTGGTACACATTATTGCCTCTCAATGCATGTCTTAGAGATTTATTTGACTTAATCTAATTTAATGGAGATGACATTCAAATATATGTGTATCACATGCTGAATGTTTGACATCAAATTCTTTCATACAAAATCATGAAAACTTTGATCATTTTCCAACCCCTCAAAGCTAGTTGATGGAGTGCAGCCACTGAGAGTGGCTCTTTCTCTCTATTTTTTTTTTAAGCTTTCTCTAGAGAGAATTGATATTTTATTTTGCAACAAATAAATCCAACCTGCTTCAGAGGTCATGATATTGTGAGTTCTCTTTAGCGAGCATAGAGAAGGAAACTTTTCACCAAAGTTTAACGTCGAGTCCATTTTAAGGCATGGCACTTTTGAAGCCTGCAACTGCAAGTAGTCAGCAAAGAGAGTGAATTGAAAGTAGTTGAGCACACTTGCCCACAAAACAACAACAACAACATCATATTTTCTCTCTTTTTTGTCCTTCGACATTGCAAAGAGAATTCTCCAAACTAAAATTCATTGCCCAGTGAGAAGAATTCAAAAACACTACTTTTGAGTGTAAATGAGAGTACATCTTAATGTCAAAGGAATACTACATTTTTTGAACATCAAAAACACTTCCAAAAAAAGTACACTTTTTACTACTGGGGAGTGGGGATCATTATTAGACATAGAAATGTGAAGCATAGATGCAATGTGAAAAACTGAACTTTGTGATCCAGATGGCAGATAGAGGCAATTGCACCACCAAGAGAGGCTCTTGCGTTTGCTAATAATATCAATTATTGTTGCACTGGAATCTGAAGACAGCCCACTTTTGTCACTGGTGGGACTGATTCTTGATGAAAGCTAAACAACCAGCTAGAATGTGCACTAGTGTTAATACAATCATGCCCATGTGTAGCACTGGTGATAGCGCTTCATTGTAATATGCTAAATGTTCGACCTCCTAATAATGTTTGAATATTGCTTATCGTGAAAATTTTACATTAAGCTTATCAAGAACATCAAATCTTAGTACACTTTTCGAGTTGAAAATGAAAATTCTAATGCTGTGACACGCCATGTTATGGGGTTGAGAGCTGTGGCCGGCAATGAATATATAATGCACACTGTGTGTAATCACTATCTGTTGATGTTGGGACAGCTGTAGTTTCAATTCAAGCTGCATGGTGGGATAAGGATTAATAGTGAAGAGCAATTTATAGATTTTTTTTTTTTTTGAACTAGCAACCTATAGATTTTTTGTTACCAAATAAAGCGGCCAAAGGTGATCTTCCACGGTTGTTCCAGCATAGGAACTGGATGTCATTCATGTCATAAATCAAGACTGTACTCAAAGATTTCTCTGGGCTCACTTAAGTGGTACTCTAGCCAAATTCAGTTTCATTTTTCAGCTTCTTGTTCATTGGTTGGGGTTGATCAAGATAAAAAATATATTAAAAGTAAGGCCCATGTCCAAAATTTTAGAAGCAGAGGAACCAAAACACAAACAATGATACCATTTAGACATTTTATGTATATAAATGTGAACACTGAAATCATATCATGTTGTATGAAAATCATATATGATTAAATATCCATATAATATTATATTTGTTTGTAATTTATTAAACTGTGTGTTAAATGATTAGAATAGTTTATTAATGGAAACGCTCAAAATATTATTGTTCATGTTAATTAAAAGTAGAAGGGATAACTTTTAAAAGTGAAAAAAAGAAAAAAAAAAAAAAAAGGCAAATGTCACACTGAGGAAGGCAGCAGTTGTGCTTGGTTACTCACTTGACAGTTGACCTTGGCATTTCTCATCAAATACTTCTAGTTGGAAGCCAAATAGCAGAAAAGTTATTGCCAGCTTACTGCTATAGGACTTCTGACTCTATATTTCCTAGAAACCCAAGTCAGTGATCCAAAGGATAAGTTGGAGGATCTTTTTGAGTTCGCAACAAATGCCACCTTGTAACTCAGTTTCTCACCAGGCTTTTTAAAGCTTAAAATCTTAGGCTTCACTGTCACTGACACTCCTTTGGGCACTTCCACTTTCACTGAATAAGTGCTTGTAGGGGTCCCTACATTTGTAACTGTCACCTCTAAAATTGACTGCAAAAGAAGGGTAGATCAAGTCACCAGCCCGAAAAGATTGCTTAGGACAATTGAAATTGTCCCCTGAAAATAAAGCTAGCTGAGCAGGAGTATAATTTAGGCTGCAATGTCATATATTAGCCCTGGATCAACAGCTCTCTCTGGATCAACATGGCCTGAACCAAACGCGAAAGGTCCAGTAGAGTTACTGGAATCAATATCTGTAGGATTTTCGTCAAGAGGACCAGGTTCAATTGAACCTGATGTGATCAAACCGGATGACTGCACCAGGAGTGGACATATTGGCTGCCTGGCCACCAAATCTCAACCCAAGTGGAAGTATAAGCGACAAGAGAAGTGTTATGTTCAATTTATTGTCAGGCACTTCAATGTCTTGTCCTCATGTTAGTGGCCTAGCTGCACTTCTCAAGTCAGTCCATCGCAATTGGTCACCAGCCACGATCAAATCAGCCTTGATGACAACTGCTTATATTCTCGACAACACCTTTTGCTTGTTTAACAACCTCAGACTCTTTAAATTTGCCATCACTACCTCTATGGCACACAACAATCTTTCCTTTAACTAGTGTTTCATTGAGTGTCCCTGGAACACAGAATTTTAATGCTGGACTACCAGCAGATTCCAAATAAGCAACCGGGACTGGCTTGTTTAATGCTTTACCTGAATACAAAGACACCCCTTCAACAATCTTTTCCATTTCCAAGCTTGAATTTAATGATGTATCCGATGTTCCCAAATGTTTTTTAATTTATAAGAGTAAAATTATTTTACAAAATCGAGAGAATAAGGAGGTCTGATGTATCCTACGCGTCCAATTTTTTTGGAGCTTTTGATGACACTTTTTTTTTTTCATCAAATAGCAAGTAAAAAACAACTATTCTTTATCTCTGCTTTTTTATGCATTGCATATGACCTGCAAGTAGCATTATAGATAATTCCAAGGAAAGAACACTTCTTTTCCCGGTTAGCTTATGGAGAATTCATACAAAGAAAGTAGAAATAAAAATGACTTGTTTTACTAAGGCAGGGGACAAAAAGGGTGACTGTGAAGTGATTGATATTATATCACTGGATAACGCTAAACAATAAAACACAAACTAGGTTTAAAATCACATCATATTTTATTTGTAAGTTGCAATTGATATCTAAATTATGGAAAAATTATGAAATGATGCTATTCAACATTTGAAATCTAGATTAGGGTGTTTTTAAATCGAGCCAACATTAATATTTATGTAATTGATTTTAACAGTTAATTTTAAAAAGTTTCGAAGAAATTAATTTATAAAATAAGATTAATCTTATCAAAATCATGAATATCTAATTATACGGTGATTTTAATGAACCTTAAGCATATCTCATTCGGGTACTTGACAGGACTTTTAGCTTAGAAAACCACTTACAAAAAGCATGCATCATTACTGTTGAAGAGGGAGGATCATCATTACTCATTAGAGATTAGAACCAACCAGGACAGTAATTTGGGGCTTTCCAGTACTATCTTGAACTTGGAGGGTAATTAATTTTTATCAACAAAAGTTGAATAGAAATCTCTAAACAAGCCACTATCTTCATTGGTGGGATCCATTCATGACAAAAAGCTTAAATAATTAGAGTTAATGACAAATATTAATGGTTTGATTATCTCTCAGTTTATCGATATTTTCGATAATAATTTTCTAACTTTATCCAATAATGGCTATATATATATATGCATAGTTTGCTCAATCCCTACCAGTCATTATTGTTGCCACGTGGATTGGCCACACCATAAAAAACCAGTCGTTATTATTGTTGCCACATGTTTGGTCACACCATAAAAAACAACCACCAACTATATTTCCTTCAACATTCCATCAATACAATTGAATATGGAAAGCACTACAGGAAAAGATCAAAGGACAGCACATGTTGGACAATCTAGCAAATCAATTACATGTTTATTAATTTCACATATGTGTTTCCAAGTATTTTGATGTGAATAACAATCAGTCTAGTGGACTATGTATAAGAATAGGACTCCTAACAATGTGAAGAGGACTTTTCCATACGAGAGAGCCTGATAGCACTTGTGAATTTGACATTGGTTTGGCCTTTACCACAACCTTGAAGCTTCGTTTCTGCAACGTTCGCGTGAAGGACAGGCTCATGGGCCTAACAGTGATCTCCACTCCTTTTGGAGCTTTAATTGTCGCATTATAGATGGACTTAGAAGGACCCATATTAGTGACTCTTCTCCTGAAAACGGCTGTAGTTGGTTCTTGATCAGTTTTCAAGCTTAGCTGCATTGTTGGATAATTTAGAGCATCAAAGCCTAGGCCAGGAATCAATGAGGAGCAATTTACTGATTTTAAACCAACCAAGGTTGCCAAAGATGGTCCGCTGTAGCCTTCATGGCATAGGAATTGAATGTAAGCCATGTCATCCATGTCATAAACCAAGCCAGGATTTGCAGCTCTCTTGGGGTTCACTTGTCCGGCACCATAGGCAAGTTCAGCTTCTTTGTTCAATTTTTGGCTCATGGGTTTGGCTTGACGAATGTACACATAAAAGTATAAGACATGATGACAACAAGCAAATTCCATGTCCAAGCTAGATACATGAACCAAGAAGATTTGATCATCCAATATTTTTCTTACCTGATGTCAGGATGGCGGATTTGATTGCAGCTGGAGTCCAGCTTGGATGGAAGGACTTAACATAGGCAGCCACACCAGCAACATGAGGACAAGCCATGGAAGTTCCAGACATGATAGTGAATTTTGAGTATTGAGTATCACCTTTCAACCCCGTAAGGGACTTCAGTAGTGTATAGGATGCCAATATGTCAAGCCCTGGCGCGGCAATATCTGGCTGTATTTATAATGCATGGCAAAAAATCATAGCAGCATTGGTTATTCAGGACAAAATCTTATGGTTAAACTTTAGAATGTAGGACCTGATGTACCTTAAGAAGTCGACTTGACCCTGGATTTGGACCCCGAGAAGAAAATGAAGCTATAAATGGAGCAGGGACTTTGATTTCCCGGGACTTGTGTATCACTGCTGATGGTGATCTGCATTGAGAACAAGAAAGTTAATTATTCATTCAACCAATTTTATCAAATATTTGAGAAATTCTGCTCAAATTGCCTCAGGCTCACACTTTTCTACCTGGTGGATTGAATGTAATTAGTAATGACAACGCCATCAGTGTCATTGACCATGGTCCCTGGTGCCATAAAAATTTGGGCAGCGTCAAGAAACTGTGGACTTTCAACTATAGTGCCAACCCCCCCAAGCCCTTTAACAACAGAATCAGCACCCCAACTTCCTAGCTGGCAATAAACTAGCTTCCCCTTCACTTTGGCCGGATCCAACGTATTATCGATGCAAAACCTTTATTCATAATTAAATTTTGTTATAATTATAAGAATCAGTCAATACAACAATGTAAAAAAAACAAATCAATACCTTGCAGTTTCCTTGCTTGCGGAATTCTTGGCAACATCAGCCCCTATGACAAGTGGGTACATTTTCTCCTTCGGATCAAACAAATTCACCCCCGTCCCCTAACAAAACATACCGCCAATTCATTGAATTTGTCAATGTGTAACATTTCTTGCTTCTAATAATTGTCTACCATGTATGCAAATATGTGGAACTTACAAAAACAAACTTTCCATTGCCCAACTCAACTTTGCTTTTGAACTCCCTATCAATGCCACTAGCCGCCACCGGTCACGAGCCACGGTGCATGGTTGGCTACATTACCCAAGTTGGGTCCGTCATTACCAGCTGATGCCACACTAATGATCCCCTTCTTCAGGGCATGAAATGCACCAACCGCAATGGAATCCGTGGCATAATCCTGAGGCCCACCGCCAATGGAAACCGATATCACATCCACACCATCATGAATAGCAGCATCAAATGCAGCTAGTATGTCCATGTCCGAGCAACCTGAGCTGCTCCAACACACCTTGTACATGGCCACCCTAGCACTTGGCACTGCACCACGTGCAGTCCCCTTGGCCAGTCCGCTTAGACTTGCATTTGAAACCAGATTACCTGCTAGAGTTGATGACGTGTGAGTCCCGTGACCGTTCACGTCTAATGGGTGATAGGATGTCTTCTGGATCCGGGTTCTCATCCACTTTGAAGTACTTGGCTCCTATAAGCTTGCTTCAACAACCCAATTTCGATGCCCAAAAAAACATGAACCCATATACTTCAATTGGTGCAACATCAATATGTGCATGTTATTTTCATGGAAATTAAATTACACTAGAATAAACAATTAAAATGTTATTGTTTCCTTTTCAAGTAGGGCGGTTTCATGATATTATTGTTAGAAAATGATTTTAAAGGTGCTCTTAAAAGGAATTAAAATGAGATTATTAAGTCTAATATTATTACTTGTTGCAGCCTGAAAAATTTGCAAAGTGCTCACAACTTCCTTTCCATTTTGTGGGTGGTGGACCGAAACCGTTGTCATTGAAGCTGTCTGATTCTGGAGTGATCCCTGGCGGTGGCACACATATACACACCATTATAAAGATTATCGTGAGACATATCAGATTGGTGAGACCTGTACATATAATTATCACAAAAAAAATATCTATTTAAAAATATGTGTGCTAGAACCTGTATCCAGGAGACCAACAATTATGTTGCTTTCTACTTTCAAGTTCCTTTTTGCTGTTTGAGGAAGCCCGATAAAGTCCCACGATTCTGTTGTGTGTAACTTGTGATACCGATTTGGAAACACAGAAAGTACCTCCTCCATGTCTAAAGTAAAAACATTACACCAGTATAAAAATTATGTGTATATATATGTATATATTGGAAATGAAAGGCTGGAAGAGAGAAAAGAGATAAAAAAAGAGCTATTTTCATGATGACTCAGTACCCATCAACTTTTTAGCTTCATGTTCAGAGAGCTTGGCTGCAAATGCATTGAAACTCTTTGTATAGCTATAAACTAGGGACTCCTTTGCATCATCATCACTTTGGTCAACCATAACACATTGAATTAATTCAAAAGCCACGAAAAAACAAATCAAAACTTGCTCATTTGTACGTGTTTTTGAACTCTACCTTCCCTTCACGTATGTGAGGAGGTTGATGTGTTTGTCAACCTTAGAGTCTCTGTGTACCAGGTCATGCTCATGATCTTCCAAGTAAACAAGATAAAATCTCTGGAAATTTAACTTTTCAAAAAGTCACTAAACTTAAAACAAAAGATTACTACTACAAGTGACGTATATAAATAACTGTGAACATGAAATGATCATCACCTTGTGTTTCTCTGCAGTAACAGCAAGAAGACCAATCGAGAGAAGAAGAATTATAGGAAGATGATGACAGGAAAATAGAGATGGGAATTTGATCATTTTCGCCATGTTAGAAGAATACAAAACCTGTTTTTGTTGTGATCGTATACTAATATTGTTACATGTTAAAGCTAAACAAGCTAGCTTTAAGTTGGTGTTTTGTTTGAATTTATAAGGATTGACAGCAATCATGAAATGGACGACTATATATCATCAATAGATGAGAACGATAAAAACAAACATGAATCTTACTTCACATGTACTTCAGTTTCATATATACATATTTATAGTTTGAGAAACCTTAAAAGAAAGTTAACAAATTCTTGTTTACTTCTGCCTAGTCTACGTGATTTATTTATTTTTATTATTATTTTTTCAAGTTGTATCTGGTGTGAAGAATTGTTAGCACCTATCGGAATCAATTTGTTATATACATTTATTGTAATTCAAAACACTCTATCACTGTAGAACAATATTTGTTAGGCTTCGCAACCATATTATTTGGAGCACTGGGATAGCATGTGGACAATTTTCTAGAAAATGATTATTAAACAAGTTAATTACCTATATGATTTTAGAAGAAATTAATTAATTAAAGATGTTAAGTTAAATTAATACACTAAAGTAAAGAATTTTGGACCAACCCAGAAGATTAGGGGAGGGATTGCTTAAAGACTAAGAGCTGATTACATCAAGAGGGCCCCCAGGCCCTAGTTATAGCTTTGTCTTACATTCCAATTCAAGCAAGTCAAACTTTCAGTGTTACTGACCACAATTGAAAAACAAAAATTACTTTGCTTATCTAGGAAATATATGTCACAAATAAGGTAAAATTTGAAGTGGGCTCAAGAAAGACTAACAACTTATAGTTGACAATATCAAAGCTTAAACATCTTGTTCTAACGAGCATTTTTCTAGACATGATTTTACATCATCATAAATCAATTGATCGCGAAAATACCAATTTGATTATGGAAATATCATTGTTTTAGCTGTAGCAATCTTAATCAACTCCCATTTAAAGTTGAAAACTTACCTTTATAATGACTAAAAAAATTCTAGTAAAAAAATTCTAAATTAAATTCGTTTCAAATAAATGTTAGAATGATTTGCATGAAAAGAAAAAATTGTAACAAATTTTATTATTCTTTTCAAGATTTCATTAGATTTGTTAAAGAATTCTAATGAAATCAATTTGAAATCTATAGAATTTGTGAATTCCATTAATATCTATCATTAGAAAAAAATTTATCAAACTATAATAAATTTTAGATTGAATAGTTTGATATCATAAAATATACTTGCAATTTAATGTTTGTTTTGGTAACTCCAACCCAATGGGCCCAACCTCCTATCATAAGCCCCTCTACAAGTTTTGAATACAAGATGTTTACTTACTCATACGGATTGAAAACATACCACAACATATTTGGATGGCATAATTTGGTAGTAACTTTCATTGATAGCATTCTCTACTTTTGCCCCCCTTAAAACTTCATAAATAATAGTATATGTTCCATTTAATTAATAGATACATTTTGGCTATTTTGTCACGTTAATCATGGTGTTTATTTAATATTGGGAAGTATAAATCCTTAAGGCAAGATTTGAGAAATAACAATTGTAATGTTTTTGGGATCTCTAGTGACATAACAACCACATAATGGCCATTAAATTATTTAAAATCATGTTAAAACTTTGTGATGATGATTGCATGTCATGTACATTTTCGGAGGATAAACATAAACTCAACCAACAACAAGAAGGCAATATTTACTTTATAATTTTAAAAATATATATGATTTAAAAAAGACATTTTTCTTAAATAACATTTTTTGAGCTTTCCACACAATTCCCTCTCTAAATAAAAGGAACATTGATTTTTCATTCATTTGAAAAAATGTTGAAACTACCATTGAAAATATGCCCAAACCATACTTGTTCAGTATAAGATTTTTTTTAATTATTTTTTAAAAGATGATGAATTATTATTCCAAAATGAATTAAATAAATGTAAATATAGAAAGTAAGCATTTGAAATGTTTATTTCCAATTTAATAAAGGAAAATGTCAACGTATACTTCAATTCTTGAAGTTAAAAATAGAATGTGGATGAAAATCTATAAATTAATAATATAACGTTTATTAAATATGATTTTGATAGTATCACAAATATTATAAATAGAATTTGACTTGAAAAATTATGTAAGATCATAGCTCTAAAAAATGTATTAAATTTCATTTTATAAAAATTTTGAACTGGTTTGAATTGATTTTTTATCAACTTAAAAGATGAACCCTTTTGATAAAACCCTACCATGTCCCCCTAATTTCTAGTTCACATTATTCTTAAACCCTACACTGATGTTCTTCACGCGCCTCTCCCGCCAAAAACTCCCTCCACTCTCAAACCTCCTCACGCGCCACCTCTCCTCCGCCACCGCCACCACCTCCTCCACATCATATTCAAAACTCCGCGACCACTACTCTTTCAAACCACCTCCTTCCCTCTCACCAACCCCGCAAAACCCTAACCCGAACCCTAACAAAAAGAAACCGAAACCCAAGTACCGGCCGCCGTCGTCTCTGGAGGCGCCGAAGAAGATACGGTCCGATTTGCCGTTTGATTTCAGGTACAGCTACACGGAGAGCAGCCCGGCGGTGCGGCCAATCGGGCTTGCGGGAACCCAAGTTCTCGCCTTTCGGGCCGGGGCGGCTGGACCGGGAATGGACGGGCGTCTGTGCTCCCGCCGTCAGCCCGAAGGCGATGTCGGTGGAGGGTCCCAACTTGGAGGAGAAGAGGAGGCTTATGAGGGAGAAAATTCAGGGGGCCCCACTTACTAATGCCGAGAGGAAAGCTCTGGTGGAGATGTGTCATCGAAGTCGAACCAAGGGACAAGTTCAATTGGGTATTTTAAAGTTTTGATTTCTATTATATTTTGTTTGTGTTTTGATTAATTGGGTGTTCAAAGATGTTGATTTCATTGTATGGTGACATTGTATTAGTTACTGATTTGGACTCTATTGATACAAGTGTCTTTGAAACAAGTTGTCTGTGATAAAGATTATGAGTAAAAGTTTGTTCTGCTTGGGGAATGTTTCGAGCTTTTTGATGCCTGAGAACTCCAGAGATTGATACAATTTAGGTCGAGATAGGATTTGAGAGGCTTGTCCTTGATGCGGTTATCATCTAGTTTCTCTGTGCTATCATGTTATAAGGGGAGGTTTTTGAGAGCTGTTGATCCTTCTGTTATGGGGCATGTAGTTGAATTCTTTTGGTGAAAACTTAGACAAAATGTTGAAGATGTATAATTGCCAAGATTTCTTATTTTCTTTTTGTTGTAATAAATAAAACCAGCAGTCCTTTTTTTTTTTTTAAGTGTCACTTGTTTGTTCTTATGTTTTGGTTTACTATTCTGTAGGGAGAGATGGCTTAACTCACAACATGCTGAATGATATTCATAACCATTGGAAAAATGCTGAAGCAGTCAGGATTAGGTGCCTTGGCGTCCCTACTGTTGATATGAAAAATGTGTGCACCCAGCTTGAGGTATCGTGTGGAACTATAATCTAACGACATCCTTTATCAAGTTTTAGTCGTACTTCCATGAGCAACATTCTTTCTCATTGATTTTTATAGCTTGTGGCTTGAGGTTTTTCCTTCAATCCCATTTTGGTGGTTTTGTTCTTGATATCCTAATATGTCAGAAAAGAGGTTTCTTATAAGTTTTACCATCTGACAGGATAAAACATCTGGACAAATCATTTTTAGACATTGTGGTACACTTGTACTGTATAGAGGCAGGAACTATAATCCCAAGAAAAGACCTGTGATTCCATTGATGATGTGGAGACCTCATGAGCCAGTGTATCCCAGGCTGATCAAAACTACAATTGATGGTCTAAGCATCGAGGAAACAAAGGAGATGAGAAAGAGAGGATTAGCTGTTCCTGCTTTAACAAAACTTGGTTTGTATTAATTCTTACTTTCTATTCTTGGTACTTTAAGAATTTTTCTTTATGTGGTCTTAAACTTTAAGTTGTGACTGCAGCCAAAAATGGTTATTATGGCAGTTTGGTACCCATGGTGAGAGATGCTTTTCTTGTCAGTGAGTTGGTGAAGATAGATTGCAAGGGTATTGAGAGAAGTGATTACAAGAAAATAGGCTGCAAGCTTCGGGTAACTTAAATTTCTTTTGTATCTTTTGGGTTAAGTTGATATGCTCATGTGTACGTCTGGCCACGTAAGCTTTATAATGATTTAAACTGCTTTTTGATCTTGGTACAGGATCTGGTTCCCTGTGTCCTTGTGACATTTGAGAAGGAGCAGATTGTGGTTTGGAGGGGAAAAGACTACCAGCCCTCAGAAAATGATGTATGCTTCCTCACTCCGAGAGAATTATTTGACAAGCGAGAGAGTGATTCAGACTGTAATGTAGAAGCACATGATAGCACAGATGAGAGCACCGGCCAACAGGGCTTCTACTCTGGTGACGATGACTAGTTATTTGCTTGCCAAAATTTTCAAGTTTCGACTTGAAGCTGTTTATTGGAATATTCGCTAATTCTGAGTATGTTGCATGTTTTTCTTCTCATATTACCCTATTTGCTAATTCTGAGTATTAGCGAAGCAAGGAGGCCTTCATGATGATTCCAAGAACAGTATGAACCACCTGTTCAGGTTGTAGAGTAGTAACATATCATCCAATTGGTAGGTCTTTTAGGTCATTTCAGGAATTGTAGGGGTCTAATTTGAGATATTACCACATTGGTTTTCCCCCCAATAGTTCTGGCTATCCAGAAACCAAATCAGTCATGCGTTCACTTCACTAACATGAATGTATCAAGTTATTTATTTGTATACATCCAATAAATGGAATTCTCACATATTTTTAGGAACTAATGTCACTGAATGTAATACCTTCAACTAGATTTGGCATTGTATTGATTTCGTTTTGCACATAGTTCCTAGTTCTGATCTATGAATATAAATAAGGAAAAACTTTATTGTAATTCTTGAAGTTTCAGAAAATATTAAGTTTTTAAAACTATTTTGAAAATAGCTCTTTTAAAAACAATCCTTTTATCTTTTAACTTTTAAAACTTTTCAAAAAGATCAAAAACCGTAACTAACGGTTAACATTAATAGAATGTTTTAAAAAATATTTTTATTTTTGATGGTCGTTAGTTTTACATAAATTATTAGATTATTCAAATAAAATAATAAATTTATAAATTAAATTATCTAAAATACTTTTAAATTTAAGTTATTAAAAATGTGCTAAAGTTATTGTTGATCGATTGTCAGTTAACTAACAATTTGAATTTTTTTTGAACAATTTGAATTTTTTTTGAAGAGTTTTAATAAAATTAAAAGTGAAAAGAACTTTGAAATTTTGATATTTTCTAAAACTTTGAGGACTAATTTAAAATTTTCCCTAGAAATAATAATGCTACTGGTCCTTTACCGTCTCGGAGAAATCAACAAGTGAGAAATGTCTGTTCATTTAGTTGAGCTTTTTATCGGTGATGAAATGTAGTAGTTATAATCGTTACTAGCCCAAAAAAGAGCCGTTTCAAGTCAGCAAAATTGAGTCTAATGATGCTATTTCTCGTGCCCAGGATATTTTAGCGTCCAACATATTCAACAAAATGAAGAAATCCCCAAAGCATTCCAACCTCACTTGACGTGGTTATATGCATTTTTGTGTGAAATGGTAAAAACAAAAGGAATAAAAATCCCATACCATCAGACACCATCCGAACAGGAAGCAACATACGCGCACAACTACCATAAGCATATCAAACCAAAACTGTCCATCAAAAAGCTCTGTTTCGTTCATGGCACTACAAACCCCGAGAAAGCAGCAACCTTCTCAATTCTGAGTCACACAAACGTCTCCTTACTGTATTGTTGTGACTGCCATCACCTTCTAGATAATTCACTCATTTTCTGAGACACGAATTGATTGATAATTCATTTATGCAGTTAGATAAGTAATAATCCATTGCCATTGAACATGAACATCAACATGTTCATGACTTGAATAAGTTACAAACATTAAGAAACTTTAAGATTCAAGTTGCCTAACCCGCTAGATATCCCCAAGTTATCCTAGAAAATGATCTCCGCTATATCGAATTTCTTCCGTAGTAGGGTCATCCATAAGCTCTTTACTCTTCGATACTTGCACCCTAACAAAAAAAACTCAACTTCTTGTGTTGGGGTTTGATATGTCCTCTACCGTGCCTTTCCCATCCATAACATCAAAGAAGAAGAAATTCTTGAGAGGAACCTCTTTGCCTGATATTGCTTTGATAACCTCCTAGAAAATTTTGACAGTTAACAGTATCAAAATTAGAGTTGTTATTTCAAATCAGAAAAAACAGAATAAAAGAGAAAAATAGTTGGAAATGCACCTGCCCTAAAATTCCTCCAATGATTGCACACACCGGAGGAAATTCTCTTGTACTCGAGATCAATCTTTCCAAAAGGGCGTCAGGAACATGAGAAACATTAAGCGACTGTCATAGAATTAAGATAGCACCAGTTAGACAGTGTACAACATCATATAATTGAACAACAAACACAACAGAAGAGCCTTACATTTGCCTCACAAAGTTCCTTTTTAAGATTCAAGACGCCAGGGAGATCTTGAATTGAAGTTTCACCAGCACTACGTCCTTCAGCCTCTTCAAACCGTTCTAGTACTGCAAAAGAAAAATTAATTGATGTCACTGATTTTTAGCATAGCAGAGATTGGTGACCACCCTAAAATTAAAAAGATAACAAAATATGGATCTCATGAACGAAATTGTCTTAAAGATGATACTCAACAAGTTGGACACAAAGCACAGTTATTCAACTAGTAAAAGAAACAATATGTATCTACCCTACAGTTCTCAGTAAATTATACTTGAGTCAGAAACCACAGAGGAAAAAAAGATCATCTACTCTTAGGCGTTATCCACCACTAAAAATAAACCCCAGTAAATTTTCGATACTTCATCCTTTTTTCCTTTTAAAATTTTAAAACCTAATAACTACATAAATCACACACCTCTCATAGCAAAGTAGAGCTTTGATACTTTTCGAGGAAGCACTTTCCATGGAACAGATATAGCTTCCTGCAATGAAAGACAACATACACACACCATCAACATGCACAAAGGTATGTATTGTCATTAGGAAGTCAAAAATCAGTCCCAAACCTTAATAAAAGCAACACAATTAGTTTCAAAACAGATATTAACTTGACTAAGAATGTATGCCAATCCAGAATGCATGTGACGTCATACATGTACAATTCAACGAACTGTATATAGGTTCAAAGATCTTATAAAAATTAGAAAAACAGTAGGGGGTTGAGAGAGAGAGGAAAAAATTACATTATTTCATTTTAAAAACCATAAAAAGCCATATCATACCTCAAAACTTGGATACTCTAATTGGCACTCAACCGTTTGTTCAAGCTTTTGCTGTCACGAAGAAGCATGTGTAAAAAGAAATTACTAACTCTGTCAACAAAATGCGGCATGAATGTTATAAATTTGCAAATGTACAAGTTGCAGTTTAATGGTATAGAAGCCAGAGGAAATAACAAATAAAAAATCTCAGATGTGCAGATAACCACTCTGACAAAAGTTCAAGCCTAAAGGCAGTTCACATGAAACACTAAAATTAATACTTAAAAGATAATTACAATCATAAATCCTAACATTACAAATCAAAATTTAGGTTTCACCATCCTGGCAACATATAAACGTTCTGTCAGATATGTGGAATAACCATGGTCCTGATTTCATAAGAATGGTACACGCACCTTGTGACACAAGGTAAGTTCCTGAAAGTAAAGTGAATATGGCACATAGCAAATAGAAGCAGATTGGTAACTGTTAAATCTCGATTAGTTTAGCTTAATGCAATATAAACTAATTGATGGAGTAAAGAAAAAATGTTAAATCCAGCTGTCAATCACCTAGATTTACAAATAACAATTAATCAGTTATTATTGTAAAATTGCAAATTCAGCATCCTAAGCAAATATACTAGGCAGAAAAAAAGTATAAGCTCTAAAAAAGTCATAGTCTACAAATCATCCTGAAACAGAACACCTGGGAAAAGATAAATTAATAGAATGATCACCTTTGAGCAATTATGGTTCTGTAAATCAACAAAGATTTCACCACATGAATCTCTACAGTCAACTGTGTAAAAAGCAACACGCTTTGATAACTTCCGGCATTTCTCATTGATCAATTTCTGGGTATAAAGTATAAAGAATAATAAAATTGAAATGAGCAACCAAAAAAAAAAGACATTGTAAATAAGATCTTATTACAAAAGGCAAACCCTACAAGCTATAATCCATTATTCAGGAGATAAAAGATTTAGTCAATTACTTTTGTTGTGAAGGAGCAGCAACTGACGACGACGACATCAAATTTCTCATAGAACTCTCCACCAAAGCTCGACAAATCACCTACAAGACCACTAATTTACACTTCAATACATTCTCTTCATATCTTCCACTAATGAATTGAACACAAAGCAATATACAAACAACAGCTACATGTAAAAAAAAGCACAAACCTTTCTCAACAGAAACAGGAACCATTGGGTTAAATTCTTTCAAGGAGTCACAACAAACCTCTGCAATCGTTTTCCCACCATACGAACTCTCATCAGGCGGAATCAAGAAATTCGCAAACAACGCTTCTTCCGTGACAGCGCGATCATCCACCAACGTCAAACTACCAACCCCAGCCAACACTATGTTCTTGCAAAACTACCCACAACATAACCAACCACTTCAACCATCAACACACTTCAAACTCCCATTAATCACAATCAAACTTATCATAACTCAAATTAAATAAAAAAATTAACTTAATTAAAACAAATTACCTCAGCAACAGTCCCTTTCATTCCACAGACCAAAATATGAGATTTGCTCAGCCTAATTCAACCAAATCAAGTCAATTAAATAGTTCCCAGAAATTAGCATTTAATAAACACAAAAAAAATTTGAAACTTTACCTGCGTTGAGCGTCGGCACCCCAAACCCTAATTTGGCGATCGTACAAGGCGGTTTCCTGCTCCGTCAACTCTTCTCCATCCATTTTCAACGTCAAACTGTTTAGCGTGAAAAATAATGGCGTGGATTATTGTGTGTTGACAGCGAAACCCTAGAAAGTGATTCAATTGCGCCTACCTTTTAACGAATTTCAAATTTTGCAGTTTCGACACTGAACGAACATCGAGGTAAACAAAGAGTAGACACAGTGACGACTTTTGAAATTTGAGATTCCTAATACGCTGTCGTTTTGGGAGTTGGTTTATCTTGTGAGGGTAAAATCGTCCTGTTACTTTTGAAATGTACAAAAACCGCCAATTTGGTTTCCAAGTTTCGGTCAGGACTTAGCGGGCTAACGATGAGGGTAAAAGAGTCATTTCCTTTGGTAGAGGTGTAGAACTCCCTCTCTCAATTTTTGGACAAAATTAATGGATACAAAATTGATTTTTTAATCAGGATTGATTCTGAAAGAAATCTATCATCTGCCATCGAATCAATTGTGTTGAATCTTTTAGGATATCTCTTGATTTGAGAATTATTAATGGGATGATAATTCAAAAACTTTTCTCAAGGATCAGACATAGAATTTGATTCCCAACGATAAGAATAGTCTAAATAAAAATCTCGTATATACGATTTATTTTGTTGAGCTGCTTCATAAATCTTTTAACAACTGAAATATGAACATTTTTTGTTTTAATAATAATGTCTTCGAACTACTTTTTCTATCATGTATATTAATAACACACTATAATTTTGAGAATATCTACGTCATGAATCTTATGATAGAAATTTAAGGATTCAAAGATGGATAACAAGCCTGCATAATAATGGAACAAGCAATTCTGTCCTTGAAAATATCCGTTGCGTTTTTGCTCCAACAGTATGCAACACTACTTTTAGACCTATATATGTATATATAAGATGTTTAATTTACTATATTAGAATCCCTACTAATAATATAATATCGTACATATATTAAAATAATATATATATATTTTAGAGAAATTCATCCAAGTGTTCAAATAATTTTCTCTAATAATAGCAACTTATTACCTGCAGAGTCTTGGTGATTATCACGATCCAAGTTTCTATCCATCTCACCCAGTGTATTCCACAACAACAAAAACACAGTTTTTCAAGATTTAATGGAGAAGAGAATGAAAGCCTTGGAAAATAAGATTATAATATATAGAGCTAGTTGTAATTAAATTTTATGAGAATATAGATGGTTTAGTAAAACTGATGAAAGATTCGTAAAGGTCATTAACATATTAATTAATATAAATGCTAATAGGTAATCATCAGAAGTTTTAATCATAAAACATGTATATTGTAATTATAAAGAAAGACTTTTAAGTGAAACCCATATTAATTAACTTGCTTAAATATTAATACATCCACCCAATATATATTGTGGTGCATATATAAGTTTTTCTTGAAAAGCTAGCAACTTTATTGGCATCATCTAGCTAACACTTAATTTAACCACATGCGTCAAGAAGGCATAGATTTTGTTAGTGGCAGCCTAGCAGGCAACACGAGACATTCCAGCGTAAATTAACTTCACAATTGTAGTAGCAGGCGCATGCATCTACATGCATTTTCCCATGTGTTATTTACTTTTCGAGTAAGAGCTAGAAAGAAAACCCTGTGAAACATTGGTTATTAATTTCTACGCATTTCTCGTCCGAATTTTTAAACTTGTACTTGGAGGAGTATTATACTCGATTTCTAGGTGTGGCGTGCATGCATATGCCCAAAAAAAAAAAGGTTTTGCATGCATGCCACTACATATAGCTTTCTTTGGCGGGCCATGTTAAAGTTTTGCATGCATGCCATTAAATATCTATTGACGGTTGTTTTCTCATTTGCCAGGGCAACCTTCTACCAATTGTCACATACAAAACATAGGATGTCTAATAGTACTACTTCATAAGTTAGAGTTAATATAATTAATTTATCTTTATAAATGTTTAATGGGATGAAGTAAATAGGTCATATTTGTATTAAATTAATGAACACTAGTATAACCTTATCATTTGACATGATTTGACTCAATATATACACAGGTTATGTAAGAATTAAAAGGTATTTTAACGCTATGAATCATCTTCGAGTTGAGTCAAATACAATTTAGTAACTGATATTGCTAGTGTCATACTAGCCTGTTGATTCAATAAACTCGCCGAACCAAGGTTATCATATTTATTATGTATGACATCATACTTATTACTTTATACGTACATTTTCTTACATATCAAGTCTACTAGAAACTTGTTACCATATTGCTGCTCTATGTTAGAGATACCATATGGAGAAAAGTGTCGTAACGCTCGGTGCACGTGTCTTAACCAATTATATTAAGCCATATGGCTTGAATAATTGACATGATTGGTTATTTAGACATGTATTCAAAATGAGAAAAGAAAGATTAGAAAAATGGATATATATATATATAGGCAAAAGTTGGCTTGCAAACCATGTATGCACAATACCATCAGTAAATAAGATACAGGAGATGCAGAATTGAGAGAAACGACCAAAAGAAAACAGCTGGTGAAGGAAAACAGCAAAGAGCAAATCAATTCAGGGTATCAACTCCAGATCTTCATTGTTAAAAGAAAGGTAAAAATCCACAACTCTCATAATTACTCTTAATGGTTTTGAAATATTAGCCTTTTCAGGATTTTGTTGTATTATAAAAAGTGGCAGGATACCTCTTTATATTCAGTCAAAATATTTCAAAGCAAGAGATGGATAGCACAAAGTTGAAGAAGAAGATGGATGATGCTTTTGCTGTGGGCAATGTAAATCGTCTCTTGGAAGATCTTCTCCAAGACATACTCTCTATGCTACCAGCCAAAGACTTTGCATCAGCTGCCTGCGTTTGCAAATCCTGGAACAAGATTTGTAACCGGATTCTATCTCGGCCGAAACTCGCAACAGCTCTCTCTCTGAAGCCGTCTTTTCATGTAAGTCTTCTGCTACATCTCTATAACCCTGTTGTATAAATCATAGTGAAAGAGTCATTCGATAAGGGACTGTTTGGTTGATGAGAAGTTTATTTCATTTAAGTTTTGTGGAACTTTTTTTCACTAGATGTATATAGTTTCATTTAATTAACGGTCATATTTCCTCGATATTCTTTGTTAATTAATTTCATTGTCCAATTGTTAGCCTTTCCTTTTCGTGATTAACAGGCTGCTGCACAAGAGGTTTTGGACAAGGTTCTCTCCAAGCCAATTCGTCCTCATTTTGCCATTGTCATTGTTAGTCTGAATCAAAACTTGGAAGCCACTCACAGATTTGTATGGATTCTTTCTAATATTTTTATTTCTTAGTTCAACATGCTCGGATTTTTTTTCTTGTAATTTTTTTTTTTTTGAAATTTTTCTTGTATGTTTTTGATTTTGTGTTATGTGTACAGATTAGTACAAAGTTGGGCTCCAAAATACCAATAATTACAAATGTTGCAGATGGAATGATCGGTGAAGATGCTCTTACTAATAGAATCAAGGAGGTTGGTATACATCTAAGCATTCAAGTAATTATATTGTGTCCTTGATTTGAAATGAGGGAGCAAATCTAATGCCTTCATTTGAAATGTCAATTGTAGATCAGGTGGAAAATACATGAAGATGATGTCCCTAATGACTTTACATCTGATTTATCTAGCCATGTCAACTTTGGAATTGTCTTGGTTGTTGGCTGTGTGCCAGGGCTCAAAGTTGAAGCCATCCCACTCTTGCGATCAAAAAAGGTTAGCAAATGTCTCTCTCTACCATATCATATACAACTCTTGTAGTCAGGAGTCTTAAGTGCTTTTAAAACATTTGTTAACATATCTTTATTAAACTTGTATAGGATGGAAGATTTCCTCGAGGTCCAAAAAAGGAGATGATTGACAATTTTTTGAGGGACATTAAGGAGTACACAAGCAGTGTTTCAGATTGTACATCCCCTGATGCAATCATAATGTTTGGGGTACGTAATTTGTTCTTCAATTTACTATATATATATATATATTCTGTTACACAATATGTTAATATATCTTATGGATGATGATGCTCTATCAGGATGAAGTTGTAGACTTGAAATCTGTTCTTGTGCGGATGGGTGAGTACCTTGCAACTTATGAGTTAATGGGTAAGCTAGATCGTATATTTTACATTTGATGAGTGAACTAATGTAAGAGTTTGTGGTATTTTTGTATTTTAAGATAACAACATGCCCAAGGAAACAGTCATAGTTGGCGATGCTAGTGGGTGCTTCTTGTTTAGAAGCGGAGAATATTCTCGACATTATCCTACAGATTCATACTCCAACATTGACGCAGTTGCACTTGTTTTCGCAAAGGAGAATTCACCCGGTGGTACTTATTTGTTATTTAATTTTATGAATCATGATGTATTTATATAGTTATAATGTATATGTATCACTTTTATGATTTTTTTTTTAACACAATATATTTTGTCAATGCTTTTTATCCCTTTGTGTGTTATTTTACATATGGTTTGATTGAACAAGCAGTTGGAGGAAATATTCAGTTTAGTCTTGCAGTATCAAATGGTATAGTACCATTTGGTACTCGAGCTGAGGTTCGTGCTCTAGTTGTCTTTGAAGGAAGTTATACTTTGTTGACGGCAAGAATGGTAGGACACCCCGAACTTCTTAATATTCAGGGACTTTTTAGAGAAATTCGTGCAAGGGTAATTTTTATTTTTTTTTGGTTGAAATCGAAATCTTAATGTATTTTTTAAATTGATTTTCCAAGCTTCTTTCAAAGGAAAATATGTACTTTTTATCTCATGGGTGTTCTCAAATTGAGAGTTTACCTTTTTGCAAATTCAGGACAAAAATCCAAGATTTTTTATCGGAGTGACATATAAAAAGAAGCACTCCAATGGATCACAACGATCATATCTAACTTATTATAAAATTATAAGTTATGTTGTAAAAATAGATAATACTGTCTTGATGCAAATTTTTAAGTTCTTTTACATCACTTCCATGTCAGGATTCAAAATAATACTAACCAAAAAGATATATTAATGCTACAGAGAATCGGGAGACTTCGGCATTATTGTTGATGGTGTTGGGATCAAACCTGGTGATTCCTTCATGTTCTACCATACAGATTTTAACACAGCAATTTCTTCTATGATCAATTCCATTGCTAAACTAGGAATTCCGAAGGCATCAGAGGCCTCAACTTCCCATTCCAGTGCCGTCAATAATGTTCGTGATAAGAAAGAAATATTTGGAGGTCTCATCTTCTCTTGCTTTTCCCATGATGACCCACAAGTAGGATCCGTCATAATGGAAGGCTTGCCATTCTACACCAACTACCCTAGAAGTGCATTGGCTGGTCTATTTTGTAGGGGAGAAATAGCGCGCGTCTCCTCAAGCTTGATTACGCTAGATGAGGAAGCTAGAGAGGCAGATGGAAATGGAAATAGTGATGGAGGGGAGGATGAAAACTCGAACTTTGGTGGATGCTTTTTCCACTATCGCAGCACTGTTCATTTACTCATGTCATACTATACTCCACAACGTTAGGTTCGATTGGCTGAGGCCTGTAGTCTATCGGTATTGCATGCAACTGATGTTTTGCTTTTGAAGATAAGCTGAGCGCCTGTGTTCATTTCTTTTTCCTATGTTATCGTCTACAATGATTCGGGTACAAGTTGATGTGCTCGTTAGGATGTTCTATAGCATATCAACTAGTACTATAGATTAATTGATAGTGTTAGCGAGGCATACATTTTAAGGTGGTTGTGATTTTTATGTGTTATTGTTGTTACATTTATGAAGTTTTAAGATGCTTATCATAGAAACTCATGTTTATTGTTCCATTTATTTGTCAAATGGGTTCTAGTTGGTTTGATGAAACAGAATGCAAAAAGTTACTTCAAATTGTGTGATTGGAATCTTCTGATTTTGATAATTTTATTTGACTCTAGAAATGTTAGTGGCGTGTGAAAATGGGTTTCAAAGATTGTGGCGCAACAAAAATTTTATTTAGTAGTTTAGAAATTTTTAGTATTCAAAAATTTTATTTTTAAATTAAAGAAGTATATCTTTTCAAAATACAATTTAATTTATGATTTTTAAGATGTTTTTTTCGAAAAAGATTGTTTGAATCTTAAAGTGTCTAATAGTGAGTTTTATTTTGTTTTTGTTTTTGTATTAAAAAAATGATAATAAAATGATATTTTTTAATTTTGTTTTGAAAATCTAAAAATCTATTTTGGTAATATACACATAAAACAGTAACATAAAAATAAAAAATGAAAAAACTGAGTTTTATAAATATCAAAATTTGTAATATCAAGGTGAGCTAATAGGTCAATAACTTATTACAACTAATGACAAACTAATCAAGCATTCATCAAGGTGGTAACAACAGTGTTATCTATTCTTAATATTTTTAATTTTTATTTGTAAAACCACTAAGTTATTTTCTTTAAGACCTGTAGAACTACATAGTTATTTAACCATTTAATTAATATGTAATAATCTAATTCACGACCCTTTATATAGTAGCATACAACCCACGTTTATAATTGAGATTAATGTTAAAATAAATTTTATTATTATTTTAAATAATATAAAATATACTTAATAGCACTAATAGATTATAATTTTTTTTTTTTAAAAAAAAACATGCTTGCTTCAAGACGAGGAAGAGATTAAGAAAAGAAAGGGTTTTTCAATGGTGTAGAATAAATGGGTCAAATGATACATGTTGTGATATCAAGATCTCTCGCTAAGATCGAGTTTGATTTGAGTCAATAAAACCTAGTATGGTATTTCTAGCCTTGTCATGTTATTATGTTGCTTCAATAAACTTACCAAACTTAGTTTAACCACATTCATAAGCTATGACTCACACTTATTAGTTGTTACCTTATATATATTTTGTTACTTTCCATCATAACTTATTACCATATAAATTTGTTACTCTGTGTTGTACATGCTATATTGAGAAAATTAACTTCATCATTCCCATGCACACGTGTATGAACCAATAATATTAAGCTATCTGGCATGAATGCTTCATGTGATTGGTCATTCACACGTTTGAGAAGATAAACTTTATTTATAATTGAGGGGAGTAGAATTAGAAATTGATATATATATATATGGGAAGAAGTTTAATTTGCAAACAATCAAACAAATTGATACATGTTGTGATATCAAGATCTCTCGCTAAGATCGAGTTCGATTTGAGTCAATAAAACCTAGTATGGTATTTCTAGCCTTGTCATGTTATTATGTTGCTTCAATAAACTTACCAAACTTAGTTTAACCACATTCATAAGCTATGACTCACACTTATTAGTTGTTACCTTATATATATTTTGTTACTTTCCATCATAACTTATTACCATATAAATTTGTTACTCTGTGTTGTATATGCTATATTGAGAAAATTAACTTCATCATTCCCATGCACACGTGTATGAACCAATAATATTAAGCCATCTGGCATGAATGCTTCATGTGATTGGTCATTCACACGTTTGAGAAGATAAACTTTATTTATAATTGAGGGGAGTAGAATTAGAAATTGATATATATATATATGGGAAGAAGTTTAATTTGCAAATAATCAAACAAATTTCTTGGCTGGCAAACCGTGTATGCAAATACCAATAAATAAGGCGAACATGCAGAATTGAGAGATATACAACAAAAAGAACACAGTTGGCGAAGGAACACTCCAAGAGAAAATCAATTTCATAGCAAGAGATGTAGAGCACACCGTTGAAGGAGGAGATCATGGTTGCTGATTTGCCTTTGGGGAATGAAGGTCTTCTCCAAAACGTACTCACTAAACTACCAGCCAAAGACTATGACTATCCATCAGCTGCCTGCGTTAGCAAATCCTGGAACAAAGTTTGTAACAGGATTCTATCTCGGCCTAAACTCGCAACAGCTGTCTCTCTAAACTTGTATCTTGATGTAAGTTTTTTGCTATATCTCTATGACCCTGTTGTATATACGATGGTTCAAGAGTTATTATATGACTGTTTGGTTACTGAGAAGTCTTTGTGGAATTTTTTGTCACTTTATGGATTAACTGTCATATTTTATTGATCTTCTTTGTTAATTAATTTCGTTGTCCAATTGATTGCCTTTCCTTTTCCTGATTAACAGGATGCTGTACAAGAGGTTTTGGACAAGGTTCTCTCTCAACCAATTAGCACACATTTCGCAATTGTCTTTCTTGGTCTAAACTAAAACTTAAAAGCGGCCCACGGACTTTTATTGATTCTTTGCCAACATTTTTTTTAGTACAACATTATGGATCGTTTCATTTGCTAATATTTGTGTTATGTGTGCAGATTAACAAAAAATTAGCCTCCCAAATTCCAATCATTACAAATGCTGCAGATGGAATGATTGGTATGGATGATTGCACTAGTTTAATCAGGGAGGTTAGTGCTTCTATTTTGTAATATTTCAAGTAATTAAATTATGTCATTGATGTGGAATGATAGAGCAAAACTCATGCTTCCGCATAAAACTGTCAATTGTAGGCCAAGTGGGGATTACTTGAAGAAGATCATGTCCCTGATAATTTTGGAGGACTATGTAATCTAATTAGCCAAATCAACAACTGTGGAATCGTCTTGGTTGTTGGCTGTTTACCAGGACTCAAAATTGAAACCATCCCACTCTTAGAATTAGAGAAGGTAAAAACAATCTTCTATATAATAAGACTTGTGTGCTTTTGACGCGTTTGTTAACATAATTTTACTTGACTGATATAGGATGGAAGATTCCTTCAGAATCCAGAAGCAGAGATGATTGATAAATTTTTGAGGGACATTAAGGAGTACACAGCCACTGTTTCAGAGTGTACATTCCCTGTTCCAGAGCGGACTTCAGGATTGTTAATATTGATGGTGTTGGGATCAAACCTGGTGATTCCTTCATGCTCTACCATACAGATTGTGAGATGGCACTTTCTTCAGTGATCATTCCCATTCTGGAATTATCAATTCTGTTCGTAATAATAATGAAGCCTTCGGAGGTCTGATCTTCTCTTGATGTTCCCGTGGTAACTAACTTCGAGGATTCGGCATCACTGATAGTGTTCCAGTCTCCACTAACTCTCCTGGCATGCCAGTGGCTGGTCTGTTTTGTGCTGCAGAAGTTGCACGCATCTCCACAGACTTAATTTCTGTTGATGAGGAAAATGAAAAAGGAACAGGAGGAGAACATGATAGTTCAATTTCTAATACATGCTTTGTACATCATTAATTACTGCACAGTTCATTTGGTTCTGTTGCAACTGTTTTGCCATGGAATAAGTTGAGTGTGTTTGTGTCGGAAAAAGAATAATGTAACCCTTCTCAAAAATTTTTCTAAATTTTTTTATCCAAAAGATGTTGTACATATATTAACAATTATTTTTCTTAATTGTCACATGTATCCATTTACTAATTATTAGTTACAAAAGATGAGATCTAATCTTATTTAATAAGTTAGAGTTAACATGATAAAAATTTTTGTTCATAGATTTTAATGAATTCGATGAGTTAAATAGGTCAAATTTGTATTAAATTAATGAATACTAACCTAATTAAACTTATCATTTGACATGATTTGACCCATATAAACAGGTTAAATGATCCATGTTATGTTACCGTTTTAACAAATGGGCCGGTATTAAAATTAATGAGAGGTCTAACACTGTGAACCGGGTTTAAGCTCAGTCAAACACAACATATAGTAATTGACATTGCTAGCCTAGTCATGCTAATCTATTGATTTAGATAACTTGCCAAACCAAGGTTATCATATTTAGATAACTGGTTATTCAAAGAAGTTTCAAACGCTTGGTGCACGTGTTTGAACCAATGACACTAAGTCATATGACATGAACATTTCATGTGATGAATTATTTAATATGATTAAAAATATTTTAAAAATGAGAGAAGTAAGATTAGAAATGGATATATAGAGAGAAGTTGGCTTGCAAATCATGTATGCACAACATCATCAGTAAATAAGATACAGGCAATGCAGACTTGAGAGAAACAACAAAAAGAAATTAAACAGCTGGTGAAGGAAAACAGCAAGAGCAAATTAATTCAGGATATCAACTCCAGATTTTGATCGTAAAAGAAAGGTAAAAAATCCACAACTCTCATAAGTCTTAATGGCTTTAAAGCATATAAGCCGGCTCAGGATTTTGTAAAATAAGAGTACTAATTTTACATCTATTTTGCATTATGATAGCAACATTATCCTAGCTCCTCTTCATATTCACTCAAAATATTTCAAAGCAAGAGACGTATAACACACGATAGCATACTATTGATGAAGATGGAGGTTTTCGAGAATGAAGATCTTCTGCAAGAAATACTCACTAGACTACCGGCCAAGGACTTTGCATCAGCTGCTTGTGTTAGCAAATCCTGGAACAAAGTTTGTAACAAGTCTCAAGAAAGGGTTTTGGGTTAACTTCATCATAAAAGTTAGCTAATGAGTGGAGGTTACAAATTTACTTTTTCAATCAATATAGGACTATCTAACATCCACTCTCACATGGAGGGTGCCAACTCAATAGCACTTGCACCCATACAACTGAATTTGGGCCCAACCCAAGCTCTGATTCCATGTCGGAAAAGGATGTTAGTCTAATTTTACCACAAAATAAGTTCATGAGTGGAGGTTTGCCTTCACCTTATAAACTAACACAAATTCACTTCTTCTATCAATGTGGAATTATGTAACAACAAGATCCTATCTAGGCCCAAACTTGCAACAGCTCTCTCTCTACGCCCATCTTTTCATCTAAGTCTTCTGCTGTATCTCTATAACCCTGTTTTATGTATGATAGTGAAAGAGTTATTGATAAGGGACTGTTGGGTTGCTGAGAAGTTCATTTCATTTACACATGTTTTGAGGAATTCTTTATCACTGGATGTATTTACTGCCCTTCATATTCTTTGTTAATTAATTTCATTTTCCAGTAGCTAGCCTTTGCTTTTCTTGATTAACAGGTTGCTGTACAGGAGGTCTTGGACAGGGTTCTCTCTGACCGGTTCGTCCTCATTTTACCATTGCCTTGGTTGGTCTGAATTACAACTTGGAAGCCACTCATAGATTTGTATGGATTCTATCTAATCATTTTATTTCTTAGTTCAACAATGTTCTAGGATTTTTTTTTTTTTTTTTTAATTTTGTGTTATGTGTGCAGATTACTGGAAAGTTGGGCTCTAAAATTCCAATCATTACAAATGCTGCTGATGGAATGATCGGTAAAGATGTTCGTACTAATACAATCAAAGAGGTTAGTGTATCCATCTAAGCATACAAGTAATTATATTATGTCCTTGATTTGAAATGACAGAACAAATCTCATACTTTAATTTGAAAATGTCAATTGTAGGCCAAATGGAACTTACTTGCAGAATATCATCTCCCTAATAATTTTGCAGGTACATCTAATTTAGTTAGCCATGTCAACTATCGTGGAATTGTCTTGTTTGTTGGCTGTGTGCCAGGACTCAAAAGTTGAAGCCATCCTCCTCTTACGATCAAATCAGTTTAAAAACCGGCTTTCATTGCTACGTAATATAACTCTTGTAGTCAAGAGTCTTATGTTCTTATAAAACATTTGTTGACATAATTTTATTGAACTTGTATAGGATGGAAGATCACCGCGGGGTCCAAAAGTGGAGATGATTGACAGTTTTTTGAGGGACATCAAGGAGTACACAAGCAGCGTTGCAGATTGTACATTGCCCAATGCAGTCGTAATGTTTGTGGTAAGTTGCTCTTCAATTTACTATATTTTCTTACACAATATGTTAATATATATATCTTATGGCTGATGATGATCTTACAGGATCAACATGTCAACTTGAAACCTGTTCTTGCGCAGATGGGTGAGTATCATGCAACTTTAGTTAGTGGGTGAGCTAGATCTTATATATATCTTACATAGTTTTATGATCAGTGAACTAATATAAGAGTTTGTGGCATTTTTTTATTTGTTAGACAACATGCCCAAGGAAACAGTCATAGTGGGCGATGCTAGTGGTTGCTTCTTGTTTAGATGCGGAGAAAATTCTAAACCTTACCCTAGAGATTTATACTCCAACATTGATGCGGTAGTCCTTATATTTGTGAATGCAAATTTGTCAAATGGTACTTATTTATTGTTTAATTTTTATGAATTATGACATAATTAATAATTAAAATCTGTATATATCATTTTCCGAAAATTTTTCTATTTAACATATAATGTAATTCATCAATGCTTTTTTCCCCTTTGTGTAATTCTAAAAGAGTTATTTTACATGGGGTTTGATTGAACAAGCAATTGGAGGAAATATTTAGTTTAGCCTTAAATTATCAAATGGTTTAGCACCAAACAGCCCGCCAAACGGCCCCTAACTTGAGGTTGGTGCTGTAGTTGTTGTTGAAGAAAATTATACTTGGTTGACTGCAAGAATAGGAGGACACCCTGGAATTCCTAATACTCGGGGACTTTGTAAGAGAACTTCGTGCAGGTTTTTTTTTTTTTTTTTGGTTAAACGCTAAATATTGTACGTATTTTTAATTGATTTTCTAAGCTTCTGTTACAGAAAAAAAATATGTACTTTTAATCTCATAGTGGTTTTCAAATTGAGAGATTATCCTTTTGTAGATTCAGGACAAGAATCCACATATTGATGTTGGAGTGATACACAAAAAAGAATACTCATTTGGGTCACAACGATCATATCTAGCTTATTATAAAGTTATAAGGTATCATATTAAACATAGATATTACCCCTTGATGCAAATTTTTGATCTTTCTACATAACTTGCACGTCGGGATTAAAAATGATACTAACCAAAAGAGTTTGTAATGCTACAAAGAATCAGGATATTTCAGCATTATCGTTGAAGGTGTTGATCAAACCTGGTGATTCCTTCGTGTTCTACCACAAAGATTGTAATATAGCATATTCTTCCATGACCAATTCCTTAATGGGCTAGCAAATCTGAAGGCACCAGCTGCCGCGACTTCCCCTTCCAGCACCGTCAATTGTGTTTATGACAAGAAAGAAATACTTGGATGTCTCCTCGTCTCTTGCTTGTGCCGCGATGACCCAGATGTAGGATTCCGCCTCCTTGAAAGCTTGCCATTCTACTACAACTACCCTCACAGTGCACTGGCTGGTCTGTTTTGTAAAGGAGAAATTGCACCTGTCTCGACAAGCTTGATTACACTAGAAGAGGAAGCTGGAGATGGAGATAGCTAGAGATGGAAATGGTAATGGGGGAGAGGAAGAAAACTCGAACTCTGTTGGATGCTTCCTTCACCATTGCAGCACAGTTCATTTAGTCATGTCATACAGTACCTCACAACGTTCGGTTGGATTGGATGAGGTCTGTGACTGTATGTCTGTCAGTGTTGCAACAGATTATTTGCCTTTGAATGAAAGTTGAATGCTGCTTGTGTCCCATTTTTCTTTTTCATATGTTACCATCTAGAACGATATAAGTACAACTTGATGTGCTTGTTAGGTTGTTGTAAAGCATATCACCTAGTACAAGATTAATTAATTTTGTCAGAAAGTCTTACATTTTAAGGTTGTGAGTTTTCTTTGTGTTATTGTTGTTACATTAATTTGTGAAGTTGTAAGATACTTCTATACATTTAATTCATAAATAGTGTTCCATTGTTTATCATATGTGTTCTAGTTGGTTTGATGAAATGGAATGCAAATAGCTACTTCAAATTTTGTGATCTAAAGTTTTGGTCCTCATATTATTTGACTCCAAAAATGTTAGCAGGACATAAAAGTGTGTTTCAAATATTATGGTATAACTTTAGAATTGAGGGATGTAGAATCAGAGGCTGCTATATGCATATATGGGCAGAAGTTTTGTAAATAATCAAGCAAATTACTTGGCTGGCAAACCATGTATGCACAATAGCTATAAATAAGGTGGTGCCGCATAATTGAGAGATACAACAAAAACAACAAAGTTGGTTAAGGAACACACCAAGAGAAAATCAATTTAAGGTATCAACATCGCCGGACACTCTTTGTAAAAGAAAGGTAAAGAATCCACAACTCTCAAAGTCTTAATGGCCTAGGCGATATTTAATCTGTTCAAGATTCTGAAGATGAAGAGTAACTCCTCCATTTGTCATATAAAAAACTAACTAGTTTACATCTATTTTGCATTATAATACTATCAGTATCCAGATCACTCTTCATATTCACTCAAAAAATTCCACAGCAAGAGATGGAGAGCACACCGTTGAGGGAGGAGATAAATGCTGATTTGCCTTTGGAGAATGAAGATCTTCTCCAAAAGGTACTCAGTAGATTGCCAGCCAAAGATTTTGCATCAGCTGCCTGCGTTTGCAAGTCCTGGAGCAAAGTTTGTAATCGGATCCTATCGGTGCCTAAACTCACATCAGCTCTCTCTCTAAACGCTTATCTTGATGCAAGTTGCTATATCTCTATACCCCTATTGTATATGATGGTGCAGCAGTTATTATATAAGGGACTGTTTCGGTTGCTGAGAAGTTTATTTCATTTACACAAGTTTTGTGGAATTGTTTATCAATGGACGTACACACTTTCATTAACTAACTCTTCCGTGATCTTCTTTCTTAATTGATTTCATTGTCCAACTGTAAGCTTTTTTCTGTTATCTTTGTGCTCAGCATAAAGATCAGTATGAGAGAGAATCCTGATCCTCTTTCTTTTCCTGGTTAACAGATTGCAATACAAGAGGTTTTGGACATGGTTCTACCTGAGCCAATTCGTCCACAGTTTGCTATTGCCTTTGTTGGTCTAAATTACAGCTTGAAAGAGACACACCGACTTGTATTGATTCTTCACTGATATTATTTATAGTTCAACATTACGTATTGTTTCATGTTTTTGATCTTGTGTCATGTGTGCAGATTACCCAAAAATTACCCTCCCAAATTCCAATCATAACAAATACTGCAGATGGAATGATTGGTGTGGAAGCTCGTACGAATTTAATCAGAGAGGTTAGCGTATCTATCTACATATTCAAGAAACTAAATTATGTCCTTCTTGTGGAGTGATAGAGCAAAGCTCATGCTTTACCATAAAAATGTCAATTTTAGGCTAAGTGGCAATTACTTGAAGAAGATCATGTCCCCGGTGATTTTGGAGGACTATGTAATCTAATTAGCGAAATCAACTATTGTGGAATTGTTTTGGTGTTTGGCCATGTACCAGGACTCAAAGTTGGAACCATCCCACTCCTACAATTACAGAAGGTAAAAACAATCTTCCATATAGTAATAAGACTCGTGTGCTTTTAAAACATTTGTTAACACATTTATTTGCTTTGTATAGGATGGCAGATTCCTTCAGAATCCAAAAGCGGAGATGATTGACAAATTTTTGATGGATATTAAGGAGTTCACAGCCTGTGTTTCAAATTGTACATCCCCTGATGCTATCATAATGTTTGGGGTAAGTTGCTTTTAAATTTACTAATAATTTCTTACAATCATATAATGTATCTCATAAATCGATAATGATGCTCTAACAGGATGAACGTATCGACATAAAATCTGTTCTGGTGCATATGGGTGAGTGCAATGCTACTTTTAGATTACTCAGTGACCTATTTATTATATTTGACATGATTAAATAACTATATTTAATGTAAGAAATTGTGGCCTTTTTTTCATTTTTACTTTAGACAACAACATGGCCAAAGAAACAGTTATAGTGGGAGAAGCAGGTGGACACTTTGTGTTCGAAAGTAGGGATAATTCTCCAAATTACCCTCGAGAATTGTTCTCCACTGACGCTGTTGCTTTAGTATTTGCAAAGGACAATTCCTCAAATGGTACTTACTATTTTTAAATTATGATATGTTTATGTAGTTAAAATTTGTATCGTTTATATAAAAAAAAATTCTTTCACCATATAATTTGTCTATGCTTTTATCTGTCTTGGCATCACTATAAGAGTTACTACACATGTGGTTTGATTGAACAAAGAGTGGGAGGAAAATTCCAATTTAGGGTTACACTATCAAATGGATTAGTACCATTTGGTCCCCAACTAGAGGTTAATGGCACCATAACTGCTGCTGCTGAAAAGATAACTTGGTTGACTGCCAGATTGGTAGGACACCCTGAAATTTTTGATACCCGGGAACTTTGTAAAGAAATTCATGCCAAGGTTTTTTTTTTTTTTTAATGAAAATTAAAAATTGTAGGTAATTTCAATTGATTTTCAGGGACCTTTTAATGGGAAAAAAAAAAATATTTCCTAGTGGTAATCAAATTGAGAAGTTACCTGTTGCAGATTCATGATAGGAATTTAACTATCTACATTGGGATCACACATCAAATCGAGTGCTCCAATGGGTCACAACAATCATATTTGGCCTATTATGAAATTTTGAAGTAAGTTATGAACCATTGTATGTTTTTATATAAGTTTCTTGTCAGGATCCAGGACTCTAATAACCAAAAGATGCGTTAATGCTACAGAGAAGCAGATTTTGAGATTGTTGTTGATGGCGTTGGGATCGAACCTGGTGATTCCTTCATGCTCTACCATACAGATGGTGATGGCATTTTCTTCAATGATCAATGCCTATGACGAGCTCAAACTTCTGAAGACACCTGCAGCCCCGACTTCCCATTCAGGAATTATCAATTCTGTCCGTAATAAGAATGAAGTCTTTGGAGGTCTGATATTCTCTTGCTGTTCCCGCTGCGATTCACTTCGAGGACTCCGTGTCACTCAAAGCTTTCCATTCTCCACCAACTATCCTGGCAAGCCAGTGGCTGGTCTGTTTTGCACCGGTGAAATTGCTCGTGTGTCCAATTCTGGAGGATGCTTTCTGCATCATCATAGCACAGTTTATCTTGTCATGTCATACAATCTGTACCGTTAGTTGGATAGTTGGATGTGGTTTGTCTGTCTGTGTTGCAACTTTGATTAAGTTGAGCGTTGGTGTTTACTTTTCGTGTAGGGTATTTGTGAACACCCGTTAGCAGGAAAACATGCGGTTGGATTTTTGCCCATAATATGCGGTTGGAAATGTCTTGATGAGGAGAACAAAATTGACATGGCCCCCAATTGACAGACTTTCAAACTTATAAAATTCCCTTGATGGGATATGAATCCCCATGATTAAGATGAACGGGGAGGTGCACAACTACTTGCATTAGGAGGGGACCTGTGGTTTTTGAAGTTTTTTTGTTTTTAGCCAAGCTAGTTCTGTCATTTTCTTGATTATGGTTACATTTGTGGTTCATATCTGATCAAATCAACATTTTATTGATTTAGAGTCATGAAAGTAGCTCCTTGTCCTTGATGGACATTGTGCATTTTGAGCACATAAATTAAGAGAGAAAGGTGAAAAGTACGTATCTATAGGGGATGAGCAATGAGGTTTGATTTATTAATGAAAAGCTGTATCATTGAATTTGGAGTTTATAGTTGTGGTTGTACTTAATTTTCTTTCCTTAACCTGCAAGCATCTACATTAAATGAAGAAGTAGGTGTATAATACAAATACAATGAAATAAAGAAATCCTTTTTGGGGACTTCTGTCAATATTAATAACATCAAATAGTTCTTGCATGCCCCAATTATTTCTAATCATCCCTCTTCGTAAAATCAAAAAGGAAAATGAAACATCAAGCTCAAAGATGGATATCCAAATCATAAGAAAACGCTATTTCTTTCAACGTACTTGCTAGAGCTAGGCATTATTCAAGTTTTTAATTACACACTTGAACTTTGTGTTTTACATTTTGTCTTCAAACACAGGGGCTAGAGGGTTACAAACAAAACAAACAGCGGTAAAAATAAGTTAAACCATAAGAGTTAAATTTGTTGTTTGATCTACTACATAAATTAATCTTCTAAGTTCTAAAATTCAAAGCACAAGAACTCTGACAAACTTTCCAGCATTGTAGAGGATTAGTGCATCGGTCTGTGATTTAAGCAATGATACAAGGTGATCCTAAGAAGATTTTGTAATGGTTTAAATGATCCATGTTGCATTAGCAAAATCTAATACAATGAATCAAGTTCAAGTTAAATCAAATACAACTTTGTAAAATATGTTTCTAGTCAGGTCATGCTATTCTGTTGATTCCATAAACTTACCCAATCAAGTTCAATCACAATCGTTAGCAATGATGCCACACTTATTACCTTCTATATACATTTTGTTACTTTCTACCGTAAACTTGTTACCATATGAAATTCTTTATTTACGTTATAAATGGTACATTGAGAAAAAACTTCATCTTGCTAGGCGCACGTGTCCGAGCCAATCAATTTAAGCCATATGGTGAGCATATTTCATGTATTCGCAAATTAAAGATGATATAAATCATTTTAAAAACCAGAGAAATAAGATTAGAATTAGATATATATATATATATAGGCAATATTAGTTTGCAAACCGTGTAAGCACAATATCAATAAATAAGATAGTAATGGAGATACAGAATTGAGATAAACAACAAAAAGAAAACAACTGGTGAAGGAGAACAGCAAGAGCGAATCAATTCAAAGCATTAACCTCCAGATTTTCATTGTTAAAGAAGGTAAAAAATTCACAATTCTCATTATTATTAGCCTTGTCTGGATTATGTAGAATAAGAATTACTCCTCCACTTTTCATTTAGAAAACAAGCAACTTTACATCTAGTTTTCATTATAAAACCAGCAGCTCCTGATCACTCTTCATATTCAGACATATATTTTCATAGCAACAGATGGAGAGCACTATGTTGAGGCAGAAGATGGACTGTGAGTTTGCTTTGGATAATGAAGATCTTCTCCAAGACATACTCTAGACTGCCAGCCTTAGATTTTGCATCAGCTGCCTGCGTTAGAAAATCCTGGAACAATGTTTGTAACAGGATTCTGTCTCGGCCTAAACTTGCAACAGCTCTCTCTCTCAGTCCATCTCATGTTGTAAGTTTTATGTTATATCTCTATAAACCTGTTGTATATATGATACTGCATGCAAGAATTATTATTATATGAGTAGACTGTTTGGTTGCTGAGAGCTTCCATTTTCACAAGTTCTGTTTTTTTTTTTTTCATATATCACTTACGGTAGAGGTGATTTAAACTTAGAATATTATCAAGTTGAATGAGTACTCTTTGTTATCAAACTATATTGGACAGCGATAGTTTTGTAGAATTCTTGACCAATGGATGTATATACTTTTATTAATTAACTCCAATATTTTCATGATCTAATATGTAGCCTTTCCTGTTATTGATTAACAGGTTGCTGTAGACGAGCTTTTCAACATTGTTCTCTCCAAGCCAATTCGTCCTCATTTTGCCATTGTCTTTGTTGGTCAATATCATAGCTTGGCAGCCACCCACATGCTTGTATAGATATAATCTCTGCTAATCTTTTTATTTTCTTCTTTTTTTTTTTTAATCTTCTAACATTAAGTCAGATAACTATTGAAATCTGCTGATATACTCTGCTTAGTGAGCGGCCCAGAATACTGCTCTTAGGATCAGGAGAGGTCGACCCACAATGAAATGAGAAAACTGCCACTCTTTTTTTTTTTTTTTTTTGTAACCCACTGAGCTTTGAACCTTGCATATGCTAGAGAAGCATGGCAAGTGGGGTTGACGCCACTACATCAACCTACCAAGCTCTAATCTTTTTATTTTCTTACTTCAACATTCTAGAAACTTCTTCTTGTTTTTGATTTTGTGTCATGTGTGCATGCAGATTGCTAGATTTTTGGGCCCCCAAATTCCCGTTATTACAAATTCTGTAGCTGGAATTATTGGTTCAGATGATAATAATAATACGATCAAGGAGGTTAGTGTATCTATCTATGCATTCAAGTAATTAAATTATGTTTGATTTGGAATGATGGAGCAAATCTCATGCTTTTACACGAAAATGACAATTGTAGGCCAAATTGATAGTTCAAGGGAATGTTCCTTATAATTTTGGACAAGTATCTGATGCAGTTGGATTTATTAATACTAGTGGAATAGCCTTAGTTCTTGGTTGTGTACCTGGACTCAAAGTTGAGGCCATCCCACTCTTACGACCAAAGAAGGTAAAAATCATCTCTTTTTACCATAGAATACAACTCTTTTAGCCCAGACTCTCATATGCTTTTAAAACAATATTTGTTAACATAATTTTTATTTGACTGATATAGGATGGTAGATTGCCTGAAGGTCCAAAAGTAGAGATGATTAATAATTTTTTGATGAACATTATGGAGTGCACAACCACTGTTTCAGATTGTACATCCCCTGATTCGATCATAATGTTTGGGGTAAGTTTTTCTCTAATTTACTGATAGTTTCTTGCAATTTGCTAATGTATCTCATGGATCGATCATGATGCTCTAGCAGGATCACCGTGTCAACTTGAAACCTGTTCTTATGCAGATGGGTGAGTATAACGCAACTTATGTGTTACTTGGTGAGCTAGATCTTGTACTTTACACAATAGAATGGCTAAGTTAAGAGTTTGTGGCAATTTTTTGCATCTGTTAGATAACATAATGCCCAGGGAAACAGTTATAGTTGGCGATGCAAGTGGACACTTCCTGTTTCAAAGGGGGGACAATTCTCAAAGACGAAACTTAGGAAATTCGTACTGGGATGATGCTGTTGCACTAGTTTTTGTGAAGAAGTCATCACATGGTACTTATTCGTTATTTTTATAAATTATAATATACTTACATATTTGAAATATTTATTTGAAATGAAAAAAAATTCTTTCTAACATATAATTTGTTAATACTTTTATTCATTTCTGGATCTCTAAAAGAGTTCCTTGATGTGTAATTTGACTGACCAAGCAGCAGAAGGAAAGATTAATTTTGATGTGATGCTATCAAATGGTCTGGTCCCATATGGTCCCCAGTTGGAGGTTGATGCTGTAATTGTTGAAGAAAATCGAACTTGGTTAACTGCCAAAAGGACAAGACACCCTGAAATTCTTGATACACGAGGACTGCGTAGAGAAATTCGTGCAAAGGTAAAATCATGAAAACTTGATCTCATATATAATAATTGGTTCTCAAGTTAAGATATTATCTTTTCCAGGTTCCGGATAGGAATCTAAGTTTCTATATTGGCGTCACTCATAAAAAGCAAAGCTCCACCGGATCACAACAGTTGGGATTCAGATCATACATGGCCTATTATAAAGTTACAGGGTATGATATAAGAAATTAAAATTACCATCCTGACTCAAATTTTTGAATCTTTTATATAACTTCCGTGTCAATCTTCAAGACGAGACTAATCAATAGAATTTTTTTATGCTACAGTGAAGCTGAAGACTTCAGCATTGTAGTGAATGGAGTTGGGATCAAACCTGGTGAATCCTTCCGATTCTACCATACAGATTGTGGTATGGCATATCGTTCTTCGATCAGGTCCTTTCAGAAACTCCGAAATCTGACTGAACCAGCTGCCTCAACCTCCCATTCCATGACCATCAATACTGTTTGTAATAAGAAAGAAGTGTTAGGAGGTCTAATCTTCTCTAGCTTTTTCCGTGGCGAGCCACTTCTACGATTTAACATTTCTGAAAGCTTGCCATTCCATGCCAACTACTTTGACAGTCCAATAGCTGGTCAGTTTTGCAAAGGAGAAATTGCGCGCGTCTCCACCCGCTTACTTACACAAGGTAAAGGAGATGAAGATGAAAATGGAGAAAACGAAGAAAGCGCAAACTTGAGTGGGTGTTTTTTGCACCATTACAGCACCATTTATTTGGTCATGACATACACCCCACATCGTTAGTTTGGATGGGTTCATTCTGTACTCTGTATGTGTTGAATCTGCTTTGCCTTTGCTTTTGTGGTTTTGTGTGTTACTAGGTTCGTGTTGCTTGATATGAATGCAAGTTTATGTTATAACTGGGTTGTCTTAAATATGTTAGCATTATGAATTTCTATGTTATGAGCAACTCTTATATGTTATGGATGTTATATTTATAAAGTTTCAAGATGCGTAATGAATTTTTTACTAATCATTTATACACGTTCTATTAAAATTCTTTTACTTACACACTGCACTTAAAATTGAATTGTCCGACAGCTTAATTTACTCCCTTAGACCATCAATTGTAGTTTTGATCAGCCTGAGATAGCTCACGAGGTCTCCACGGTGCCACAATGTCTTAAAATGATTTGCCCATATGTTTTATATCCTGTGACAATTACAAAAAACCTAGTACCAAGATCACAAAACCACCAAAATGATGCATGCTTCCTCACACACACATAATTATTAATCCTTTGACAGTCCATAGATCTCGGTCCAGCTAACATATTATAAAGATGAAAAGATTCAGATCATGTGTTCACTAACATGAATGTATCAATATATTTATCCGTATAGATCCTCAAAATGGGGTTCTTACAATTTCTTTTGAGGAATATTATCTCACAGTAGCACATGCGCCCATACCATATCTGTCCTTGATTTTGGATCTGAAAACGTGACACCATCATCCAGATTTGGCACTGCATTGACTTGTAAAATTCTGCTCTGATTTCGTTTACTTATAATAATGATGCTACTTGTTCAATTGCTCGTTGCTTAGTATATTAATGATGCAGAGTAGAAGTATAAAGTGGGCAAACTTTATATAAAAAACTATGCTATTTTTTGGGCCAAAAATATATTATTGCATCCAGCATCTTCAAATAGAAAAATGAAGAAAACCCCAATATTGACGAACCTAATTTGACATGTTTAGATGGAATTCTCTGTGAAATGACTGAAATCTGAAGATAGATGAATCCCATTTCCATCAAACAGTCTGTAAACAGAAAGTGACAAGCAGATCAAAATGCTACCAAGGTGGCAAAATATGCTCCATGTTTTCTTGTTGTGGACCCTTTAAACTCTATTGCAAAGCCTTTTAGTTTTGCTTTTGAGTCCTATCTTTATCACTATTTAGCTATAAAGCAAATTAAAGAAGTTGCAAATGCATCTGTGGTGTGGGGGCTCTGCAGCTTTGCACCGCCGACCAAGTGTCATTCCTTCGACCCCAGGACGGTCCACAATCAACTTGAAGTAATGTGTCGCCTTTGTCGACTTCCACTTGTTTGAATTTTTGATAAAAGTTCATTTATTCATGATTAAGTAAAAAGGACATGTTAAAGAATTTATAATTAAAAAAAAAAAAAAATTAGAAATTGAAATACGATTTAGCGAGCATAATCTCGCGAGGTTTCCATGTTTTTCAAAAATGGATTAGTTAAGTAGAAACCTAGACAAAGTAGTATTTGATATTACCGTCACGTTACTTCTTCCTTTCTAAAAGATATTTGTTTAATTTTGGACCCTTATATGAATGTTAAAACCAACCAAGGAGCTGCTATATACATATTATTAGGGGGTTTGAACTAAATCTTATATCAAAAAATTATTTGTTAATAAAATTGTCATCACCAAGATTAAACCATAAGCACACAATAATAACAACTCTTACAACACTAGACACTTTGCGATAAGCAAAGGTCTAGCGATTTTTGAGACTTATGGTACGTTTACGTCACTTTGAGGAATCGGAATTAAAATGAAAATTAGAATAATTTAGAATCAGAATGGTTTGGAATCAAAATAATATATCGAAATTAGAATAAGTTGTTTACTTTAACTATAGGAATCGGAATTAGAATCGGAATTAATAGTATTTCCATTGAATTATTTACTTTTCTTTGGAATCGAAATGAATTAATTACAAGTTACAAAAATGTTCTTGATTAAAATTATGGATTAATTACAATATGCAAAATAGTATTTAAAATATAGTGTGATATTTTTGTCATGTAACTAGTCATAATAAGCTAAAAAAAAATGAACTTTTTTAACGATATTATTATAAGTATATTGTGTATCATTTTTTTTTTTTTTTGAAAGATCATATTGTGTATCTATATTGTATATCAAGTCATTATTTTTTATATATATAAATATTATTAAAATAGTTTTTTTTTTAAAAAAAATGTACAAGAGACTTTTTAGATTGAATTTAGGAATGAGAATAAGAACGAGATTTCCAAATAAGGTGGGGGAATAAGATTTTCATTCCACAACCGCAAATTGATGTGGGACTCATACTTTCATTCTTATTATAAAATAAATTTTAAGTAAGTAAATACTTTTAATTAATCTCATTTCTTATTTTCATTCTCTAATCCATGAAGTAACCACATAATTAGATATACAAAATATTATATTTTACATATATATACAAGATAATTTAATATTATTAAAGTCTACCGACATCTACCAAAATTAAACACTACATTTACATTATAACACCTAAAACAAAAAATTAGTTATTACTATCGCAATAGGGGAAGGGCATACACACATGCCAATAAATATTAGGGATATACATGGTGCATAGAGATTCAGGAATTAGGATTCCAACTTGAGATTCAAAAAACAAATATACATGAACTATGACGGAATTAGATGCAAATGTCATTTTCAAAAAACATGCAAAACTTAGGCATTTTATTTATTTATTTTAGATAGTGATGAATACTATTCAAAATTTTCTCTAAAAGTTTCACCACCAAATAATGTGTTAAACTGATATATAATTACTACTTTATCAACAAACATTTTATAACTAATACAATAGCTACAATATAATATCATTTAGATAAATATTTTAGGTAATATATAATAGGATATTAACAATTTACATGTCATGTCATTTGTATATGAATTCAAATTCGGATAAAAAATTTAAAAAGCCTAACACAGAGTAATGCTAGACTTTTTTTTTGTTTTTTAAATTGTCAATATCTTATAAATTATGAAATGATATAATTATTCATAGGATATTGAAAACCCATATGTCATGTCATTTGAATAAAAAATTTGGGAAACCTATCATTACTCTATTAATGTTAGGCTTTCCAAATTTGTTGTCTAAATTTGTGGCATATAAGTTGTCAACAATTTATAAATTATAAAATAATATGATTATTAATAGGATTTTAATAACTCACATATCATGTCATTTGAATATGAATTTGAACAAAACATTTGAAAATCTAGGAGTAGTACTAGACTTCTTAAATTTTTTGTCAAATTCACACTTAAATGATATGATATATGAGTTATCAAATAATAAGATAATGTGATTATTAATAAAACATTGACAACTCACGTACTAAGATGAATTTTAATACAAAATTTGTCCAGTATAAATAATTTTTTATTTTTATTTTTTTAAAATAATAATTGGTGGCACATGGGGAGCACGTGCCAAGAACATAAAAGCATCCACAAAACGAGGAAACCAAACAAATAACAATCAACCACATACATACATAATCGAATGAGACCCGACCGCCACTAATAGCTTCTTCGCTTTTTGGTTTTTGAATTTCTTCTCTCTATCGGCTCTTCTTCTTCTTCGTCTCCTCCAAATCCATCATCTAATGGCCGACGAGGACCTCTCCTCTCCCCTTCTCCAATCTCCACGCGCCGACCAATCCCATGTCATCATCGCTGTCCAAGACCCCTCCGACTCCGATTCCGATCACCCCAACCACATCAACAACAACCACCACAACTCCCCCTCTTCCCAGGCCTCTCGCAACCCTTATGAGTTTGTCGGGTCTGGTGGGCTGTCGGTTCCGGGGACGACCACGGCCGACCCGTTTCGAAACGACACACCGGATATTACTGGGCTCTATGAGATTGTCAAGATTCTTGTTTGCCTGCCGATTGCTCTGGCCAGATTGGTGCTGTTTGGGCTGTGCTTGTTGGTGGGGTTCATTGCCACTAAGTTGGCTTTGGAGGGCTGGAAGGACAAGCAGAATCCAATGCCCAGGTGGCGCTCGCGGGTCATGTGGATCACTAGATGTTGCGCTCGTTGTATTCTCTTCTCTTTCGGGTAAAAAACCGCTTTTGGAGTTCTTGTTTATTGATAAAAATGTCATCTTTGTGGTAGTTTTGGTTGGTTTTGGTGTTTGTTTATTTATTTTTTTTATATGAGTTTGTGTAGTAGTATAGAGGGTTTGGTTCACTTGAACTATATTGAAACTTAAGTGACTTTAACATTTGATGGGTTAATTTATCATTTATGTTCTTGATTGGTGAAAAATGAAGAAAGTGAAGAGAATGGAAGATTTTGAACTAGGGTTTAGCTGGGGTTTGTAAGTTTTATTAGTTTTTTGATTGGCCTTTTCAAGTTTTTCGGTTTTTGTACTTGGTATGTTTAGCTAGAAAATGTAATTATATGGTGAAAGTCAAATTCTTGTATTAGTTTAGGTTGATTTATGGTTTTTGTAGGTATGATGCTTTGTGTATTGTGATAGTTGGTTTGTTTGAGGTAAAAATAGAGTTGAAATAGAGAATGATTGGAACTTAATTGAATCAATTTCTTGGATAGTTGTATTAGATTCTTGTTTGGCTTGGTTGACGTTGTTTTTAGTCTTGGATGGGTTAAGTGAGGTTCTTGATTGGTGAGGAATGGAGAAAGAGAAGAGAACGGGAGATTTTGAGTTAGGGTTTAGCTGGGGTTTGTAAATTTTGTTAGTTTTCTGAGTATGTGTTCTGTTTGTTGTTATATCTATTGCAGCTACCATTGGATAAGACGGAAAGGAAAACCTGCGCCGAGGGAGCTTGCTCCAATCATTGTATCTAATCACGTATCTTACATCGAACCTATCTTTTACTTTTATGAATTATTCCCGACAATTGTTGCGTCAGAGTCCCATGACTCCATACCATTTGTTGGAACTATCATCAGAGCAATGCAGGTAACCTTATCACTGCCATGCTGTGAATTTAATTCTCATGTTAGGTTTAGTTGTAGATTTGTGACTTTACTGATTATAATTATTTTCATTTTCTAACACCTGTTCTAATGCTTATGATGCTGTCTCCTCTTCCTTTTAAATTTGATTTTCAGGTGATATATGTTAATAGGTTCTCACAATCATCAAGGAAGAATGCTATTAATGAAATAAAGGTAGACAGTTTCTATAATTTTTGCTATTTATATTTTTGTTTGTCATTATTGGTATCAGATATTCTCTCTCTGTTACTGTTACTGTTTTGTTATTTGTTTTAGCAGCTATTTGTTTCTCAAAGCTAGCTTCTGTAATATCTTATGGGTTTGCTCTTTATTGTAAATGCCATCAACTGTTATGAGCTCTACTTAGTCGTAGCTATAACTTGACCCTATCTTTTTAATCGATCATATTGAGATGCTACAATATGCATCGAATGTGCTATTTAGGATTTAAATCTTTTTTTTTTTTTCCCATAAATTTTTATGTTCCATAAGCATCAATGTTTGAGGCTATAGGTTCAAATGTAAATTTTGAATGGGAGTTGTTTTCTTTGGATAATTGTCGTAAGACTCCTTAAATTGAGATACAGTTGTAATAACATACGATTGTAGGTTCATGAATCTATATAATGCTAAATTTATGAAGCAAAATTCAAATAATTGCTATCAATTTATTAGCTATTTGATACAGAAATGTGCTTTCAAGGATCTGAATACAGAGAAAGGCTTCTTGCGATAGATTTCCTCGAGTACTTTTATTTCCCGAGGGAACCACAACCAATGGGAAGTTCATAATTTCGTTTCAACTTGGTGCTTTCATCCCGGGTTACCCTATTCAACCAGTAATAGTCCGCTATCCACATATACACTTTGACCAATCATGGTACGATACTCTTCTTTCGGAGACCTCATTTCAATCTAAATTTGGCTTTAGCTTATTAGTGCTCATCTTTTTTTATTTTATGTTATTAAAAATTCGGGTGCTTTTCCGTGTTGCTCAGGGGGAACATTTCATTGGCAAAGCTTATGTTTAGAATGTTCACGCAGTTTCACAATTTCATGGAGGTGTGCCCTTTTGTTTCTTTATTTGGATTTACGGTTGTTGCAAGTGTTGTAAAGTTTCATATTGTTGACCTTTAAATTAATCCAAGTCCTTTTAATTTGAGCAGATAGAGTATCTTCCTGTTGTTTTTCCAAACAATAGTCAAAAGGAAAATGCTATGCATTTTGCTGAGAAGGTGAGTTTTTACTGGTAACATATTTGATTATGCTACTCTGTTGGACCTGTGAAATTGTTTCGAGGTTATCTCTGCAAACACATAATATTCATACCTTGTGCATCCATTGGAAACTTCTTATGTTTAAAGAAAAAGAAGCATAAAAATTTGGACATTTATATATCTGTAACTTATAAAGATCCTGACCAACATGGACTTGCATTGTTATATGTTATTAATTTCTATTTATATCTTCCTTGTGCCGTATATTTTATATTATTAATAAACTCAAACATGGATGTACACAGACCAGCCATGCTATTGCGTCTGCACTCAATGCTGTGCAAACATCTCATTCTTATGGAGACGTGATGCTTTTCTTGAGAGCAGCTCAATTAAAACAGGTGTGCATTTTTTTCTTTTTGTTTTTTGGTGAATGATTCGTTTTGCAAAATTTCACATAGGTATTTTATTGTCGTGGACTTAGTATCAGACACCTTTTTTAGGGAAGAACTTTAATTTGAAATGCAGGGCTGGGGATTAGAAATGATTGAGGTCTTTTCTTTAGTTTGTATAGCTTGCAAGTCACTGGTTCTGTGATGCGTATTTGTGTTGGAGACATCCTAGTAGTGGGCATCTGAGCTAAAATTCTCTAACTCTATGGCCCATAAACTATAATTACAGTGTCTGCTTTGGAGAATATGGGAGTTTGGGATTCTTACTAAGGCCTTGTGGATGGCTGCTCTCTGATATACTGGTGAAAGTCTTGTGAAGACTGAATTAGTTAGCTATGTGCAGTGTTATATTTGTGGTAGTGGAAATTGGTGGGTAATTTGACTCTTTGAGAATGCTTTTGAAACACTTTCTGTCACTTAATTTAGAGATGCTTTTCTAAATGATTGTCAATTATCTCTCAACTGCTTCAGATGCATGTTCTCTTGGTTGAGCCTTTTGTTTGAATCATATTACGTATTTGTTTATCTTGCCTTGGGTACAAGCTTTGTGAAAGGGGGTTTAGTAGGTACAGGGTCATTGTCAATGCTGTTACCTACTAGATATTGTACAATTTCTGATCAATCAGTTGATTATTATTTCAAGTGACTCTTGTCTTATCAATGCTTTGTTGAGTTGCGTCTCTTTGCAGACATGGTTGTTGAACATAGAGCTGCTTCTTCTTTGGAACTACCAAAAAGTAATTTTTCACTGATATCTCTTTTTATGATCTTTGCAGGAACAAGCCTCAATTTATATGGTTGAAATGGCTAGGGTGGAATCGGTGAGTCCTTATGATGAAAAGTTTTCTTTTGATGATCTTAGAAACTAGAAACAAAATATTTTGCCCGTAAATAATAGTTGTCTGTGAAAGCGGCTGGGCATTATATTTTTTCAATATACTGCATGGATACTATTTAATTGTAGTTTCAGCTACACCAGAGTATTATTGTACTGATTTTGATAAGTTGATAATATCTCTGTATGGGTTGCTCATTAAAGTTGCCAACATGTACTTTCATAATCCTTCTACCAAAATAATGATTTAAATTTTTTCTTTTTTTCAGTTATTCCATATAAGCAGCATGGAAGCTGTGGACTTTCTGGATAAGTTTTTGTCTATGAACCCTGATTCCAGGTACTGTTGAAGCATTTATAATTTTGGTAATGTGAGAGTTGATTCTCTTCTAACTTCTGATTGAGTGAAGTATAATTTGGAATGTTTTGCTTTTAGGTTTAAGGCATCTTTTCTTTGTCCTAGTAAGGAATAGTATGTGTTGGATCTCACATGAGATAATTAGTGTGAAATATTGAGTTTTTACAAGCAACTGGCCCCTGATATGCACACGTGATCCATTTGGAATATGCACAACTTCTGATTGAGGATAATAAATCATTTGTTGTGTCATTATACTTCTCTTTTTTTTTTTTTTTTTTTTTTTTCGTTTTAAGTGTTTTTTTCGAGATTCTAGTGATTTTATGCTTTTATTGAAGTTTTAATCCTGCTATCAGATTCGTTTTTTTATCTCTCTTAGGGAATTAAGTCATAGTATAGTGTGTCTTATGCTAAATATATTACATAAATGCCTTGATGACGCACATATTGATTATCTAATAAGTAGTTTGTTGCCATCTTACAGCAATTATATTGTAGCAAATGCATATCCGTTATGTTCTCACTATTTAATCGCATTTGCAGTGGTTGTGTTAAGCTTCCGGAGTTTTTGAGAGTTCTACGACTCAGGCCTTGTACTCTTTCCGAGGAGGTATGTCTCATGCAATTCTTGTTACATTTTCTGTGACCTCATTTTTTACAAGGCTTATTATTGTATATCAAGCTTTTAGAACTCTGGGATGGTAGATGTCCAAAGTAGTTTGTACGTAAGAATGTGATTCGAAATATGTATAGATGATTAGTAATAGCTTGTCTTGATTGTATTGAAGTTGTTCAGGACTCTTGATATCATCAATCTTTTATTTAACTGGAGATATCGAACTCCTATATTGACCCCTGCTTGGATATTTTTCCTACATGATTATTAATAGGTTTCCAAAATCCTCTTTTTTTCCTAATCATTAGATCTTTGATGTACCATGGCCTAAACAGTTATTCTTGTGATTGAAGTTATATACCACTTTGCCTTAAGAATGTGGATACCTACTCTGAACCTGATCAATAGACCTACAATTGCGTTGTCATGCAACCATCCTAGTGTTAGTTTCTGGCCAAGGTGTTGATTGATTGTGGGAAGATTTTAGATTGTCAGGGTATAAATTCAATTGTTTATGCTTGTTTATGTAGAGTTATGCTGACCTTGCAATTTCAATGAATGTTCTGATATGATTGAAACTAATTGCTTATACTGGTTTACAAGGAGTCCCTTTATATGTGGGATAACTTAATATTATATCCATTCCTAGTTTCATGGTGAGTTTTCTTGAATGCAGATATTTGGGTTTGTTGATGTGGATAAGAACGGATCAATCACATTCAAGCAGGTAAACCCATTACCCACCTTGTTTCTTCTCCGTCTCCTGTGGGTACCACATTTGTTTAAGCACATATAGTTTATAGATTTCATTTATTCTTAGACTGACTATTTATCAGAATGGAGGATTAGCAGCAAATTTGAGAACCATTATATTGCCGAATGTCTCCTGTGCATATATATCACATACATGATATATGCACCCACATTCATGTTCACCTAATCCATTATGCTTCAACTTATGTTCCCAATATTTGCCCAACTTCGCATCATTGTATTATTTGTTGCTTGCAGTTCTTATTTGCATCAGCTCATGTCATGAAGCTACCATTATTCCGGCAAACCTGTGAACTAGCCTTTGCTGAATGTGACATTCAAGGAAATGGTGCCATTTCAGAGCATGAAGTATGTTGTTCGTTCCTTACTCTTTGCTTCTTTGCTTTCATCTAATATTATATGCTTACATGAAATCGAATTCATATATTTCTGGCATCTTATTGCTTTTGGAACAGTTGGGAGTAGCCATCAGACCTGCCATCCCAGAGTTGGACAAGGACGAGGTAAAAGATGCACTTGCTTACATCCAAACTACCTTTTTTGCCACTCTTTGGCAACCTAACATAAACATTAAATTGTCAACTTGTAGATTCATGATCTATTCAATCTATTCGATAGCAATGGTGATGGGAGTATAAGCAGGGAAGATTTTCTATCCTGCCTAAGATGGAATCCCCTGCTGCTTGCTCTATTTTCACCGAGTTTGATGCACAAAGGCTTATCAGACACCGGCAAGAGGACGCTGGAGGAGATTGTGTGATGGATGGATTTCCAATGCTTTATTGTAGGTTAGCAATTGTATACCCCCTTGACAACTAGGTTTTGCGTTTAGGGGGAAAAGAAGAGAGGGAAAAACAAGGGTTCACAGTTACAATTCCGATTATTTGTACTATTAGACTTTTTCCCCATAGTTCTCACAAAAGTTTTGATTAATTCTCATCTAATATAGAATGAAGAATTGAGAGTTGACCAGGGCCATTCGCTAAAAACTTCAGGCTTCAGTTGTTGTGCCTTAATGTCAAGTGGAGTGGGTTGGGCAAGTATTGAATGCAATCTTGTACAAGATATTAAATTAGGTCGGTTTGTATTTAAATTGTGTACACAATTTTAACCATAAGAAAGTTATATAATTTGTTGGCAGATCAGTGCGGCAAACCGACCATTTTGATGACCCAAAAGGGTTTGTCGTTTTGAAGGCAACCACCAAAACAAAGGGTTTGTCGTTTTGAAGACAACCACCAAAACAAAGGGTTTGTATAGTTATCAAATAAATGCATCTAAAGTACGTCTAGCATTTCCAATTTTATATTTAAATTATGTAAACAATTCGAGGTACCTATATAAAGTACAACCTCTGTATCGTACAAGCTATTGTCATTCGATGACTAGACCTGAGGGTTCCACCTACCTAGATGATTAGTTTCATCAAAACCCCCAAGTCAAGATTTTTACTCATCGTGTTAATGATGAAGTTGTAATCCAATGTTAGTATAGTATATTATATCGAGTTTATATTATAGGCATAATGGGTTTTTTATATTTTATATGGTGCAGAAGATGCCCGATGTTTTGGATGCATTTAAGAGGTGTTTTTCTTTTTTTTTTCTTTAATGGATTTGTATTGTGATTTAAATTAAATATATATAATGTATCAAATATATTTAAATTTTCTAATGGTATATCTAGTAATGAATTGAAACCTTAAAATTGGCCATGGCTGTGAGAAAAGAAAAGCTAAAAAGCATAACAGCAGCAGTAGAATTATATAAAACAAATTTTTGACGCTAACGACTAACCTACACAAAAGAAGTGTTGTGATATTAGCTGCTGCTTCGTAACCTAATTTGAGGGCAATAATTTCTTGGAGGAAACGATGGCCAAATTGGAAATTAGGTTTCTATAGAAGCAATTGTATAATATTAATAAATGGTTGGTTGAGGTGGTGATTACAGCTACCGGCAGAAGTAACCGCGTTTGGAAGAAAATTTAAAATAAAATAAATCGAATCAAACATGTAAAAAAGAAATAATCATAATGACGACCCACATAGAAGTACAGAGATAACTGCCCTTTACTTGTTCCTCACATCACAAACGAAACAACTTTAGCATTCTCTGTTAGCTCCTTTCAATTTTTTTAATTATTATTTATTTGAACTGTTATTGGATTCAAAACAAAAATTATTAATATATTTAATACTGTTATTGGACCTCTACAGTAACAAGACTCTAGAAATATATATATATATTTTTATTTAGAATGGGAAATTTAAATTTGGAACCTCCGTTTAATGAAAAAATGCATATGGTTATCATTAGGCTCGTACGTGGTCATAACTCTGAAAATTCAAATTAGAAATATAGATTTACATGAAATAAGAGTAATACATTAAATTATGAAATTTTAGAGTTGAAGTTAACTGTAAATGCAGGTAAAACTTGGCATCATTTAGAATAAAAAAAGTTAGTTGGTCTCAATAATTATCTCATTTCTTGTTAACAACTTGTCCATTTTTCCATTTTTAGTTTTTACGGTGGAGTTGTTTGGATAACAATTCCAACAACTTTGAAAATTTTATTTTAATTGACAAATTCTTCAATAGGTTGGCCGATGATATAAGTGGTCATTATTATTATTATTATTATTATTATTATTATTTGCTTTGTGCGTCTCTCACTTGCAAGTTACTCCACTAATCTTCAACTCGGGTAAAAAAAAATTACTTAAGAGTTGGATTAATACTTAAACAAAGTCAATCTACGAGTTGGATCAGTTGTGATCAATAATCAATCCATAGCATACTTGGCATCTTTTTGGCCACAAATTGAAATTCTCATACTCATTTAACATGTGTGAGATTTGATAAAACACAGTACTTTCCTAACGCGGATATGATTTAATAGTATGTCAAATTCATTGATTATCATCTTAATCACAATATTAACGTTAATTTTGAATTTATTATAAGATATAAATTTATCAATATATGATACCACACTAGATATTTGTAGTGGAATGCTACATAACTTGCATTAGATCTATCCATGGATAATCAACATTAATTTATGAAGTTATACTTATAAAATTGAACGTTAAATTTATATAGTTAATTATGAAATTTATAATTATATTTAGGTATCATTATTTTTTACAACAAATTATATAAAGATTATAAAATATTTTTCAAAAACTAAATTGAAAGCCGAAATGATTTTAAAACAACCAAAATTATCTAATTAAAAATATGGGAATTCATGGTGGAAATTGTTGTGGGATGTTTGTAAGATAAACATGGGTTTGAAGAAATATGAAAATGGTATGGTCCCCCCCCTTGGTGGGTCCTATGAACACAAAAACCGGACCACATTATGGACAGGCCCAACAGGACCACTTCTGTCTATTCAATTTGATTTGACATATAACACCTATTGAAACATGCATACTATTCCTAGTCTTCAATTTATTTTTTTAGAAAAATTACACTAAAGTGTTTGCACCTATTGCACTATTATAGTTATGATGTGAGTTTGAACAAAATTATACATAAATACCCTTGACTCAGTTTAATTAACATGAATGTAATAGAAAAGTTAAAGTTTTGAGGGTAAATAAGTCTTTTACATATTAAATAAATTAAAAAAAATAAAAAATAGTTTTTTTTGAAACCAATACAAAATAGTTACACCCCAATTAAAAACTACCCTATCACACTAAATTTTAAAACAATTCGATTAATTATTTTTTACATAAAATAATTTAATTAATTTTTTTAAATTAAAAAATATATATATTTTTAGGGGTGAAGATCCACCTTCGAGTGATTACATCAACATCAACAGAAACTTCATTCAAACGAAAAAAAAAAACATCAACAAAAACTAACAAAACACCAGAACCATTAATCAACATGCCAAAAACATTAATTCGCTCATTTTCATCACAAAAATATAAAAATAAAAAAAATAAAAAAACCATTCATCAACCCATCAGAAAACATTAACAAAACATCATCCTCAATGCATCATCATCAACTCATCTTAAAAAATATTCAAACAAATCTTAAGAAAAAAAATATTTGAACATCTAGGTTCTACGAACCTAGATTCAATTGGATTCGTCGTGAACCCAGTCGAATATGGGTTGATGGGTTCATGACTGTGAGCCCAATCACATTTGGGTTCATCGATCCAGATTCGATTGGGTTCACCACAAACCCAGTCGAACCCAGATTCGACTGGGTTCGTTGTGAATCCAGTCGAATCTGTATCGACGAAGCCAGATTTGACTGGGTTCATGACTGCGTGAACCCATTGACCTAGATTCGACTGAGTTGATGATCTGGGTTCAAATTCAGATGCCCAGAAGAAGATGATGATGAACAAGAAGAAGAGAAGAAAGAGAGGGAGAGAGTGACGGACTCAAAAACGAAGAAGAAGAATAAGAAGAATAGAGAGAAATCGACAGATGGAGAGAGAAATTTTGTTTTTTAGTTTTTACTTTTTTATAATATCCCAAATAATATTTAAACTAATATTAATTTCGTAAAACGTGACAGTTTTTTATTGGGTAAAGAATTTGACATATAAAAAGACCACTTCGCCCTTGAAATGTTTATTTTGTCGGTGATGGACTGTTAGTCAAACTTAGTCAAGAGTATTTTTATGTAATTTAGTCTAAACTGACATCATTTTGCAATAATGTGATAAATTCAGGTATTTTAGTGTAATTTTTTTTAATTTTTTTTTAATTTATATATATCCTTTTTAATCATAAACTAAAAGGGAAAAAAATAATAAATCAAAAAGAGGTTCACGGCTTAAAACCATGGTAACATCTCATGCATTACATGTGATAAAGATTCTTTATTTTTATAAAGCAGTTTTTCTAATTCGACCGTTCAAACTTGTGATAGATACGTATCATCAGATTCTTCAAACCTTAATACAAATTGGTTCAGATCTAGATGAAAAGAACAAGATGCTATCCAAGCAAATTCTGACTAATTGTTTCAATAGTAATTATTGTAGTTGATAACAAATTTTAAATTATAAGAAAACCAATAAAGAAAAGAAAAAAAAAAAAGTGACATCTGATGATGTCTAGGTAATGACGTCTAAGGCATGATCTTGTAACCCCACACTTCTCCAGATGAATATTATAAGCCGTAGGATTGAAATTGAGTATTTGATTTTAATAAAAACAAATATGTGAAAACACAAGTGGGCAGCAAAGAGCAATAGCAAAGCAGAAGCATGCACGCCTGGTGGCCCGGTGGGTGTGGTCCCCGACCAGGATGGTAATTAAGGTTCACAAGTCTTTCATATCATAAATCGAACCGAATAGAAAGAAATAAAAAGGAATGGTGGTGGTGGAAAATAGAAAAAGGAAAGCAAGAATATATAGAGATGAGAGTCCATGCACATTAACATAAATGACATGGAACCCACTTATTACTACTTGATTCCTATTTACTACCAAGTGTCGGCACCCATTTATGTGCTCTTATAATATTCCAAACGTGAGATACAAACACAACCAAAACCAGTAAAAATTGGCTCATGATGATTTATGTGTGATTCCGCTACTGTTACGTAAATAGCATATCTACAATGTTTTATGTTACGGAACTTACAACAAGATTTAGGGTTCTGCCACGGTATTGTTAAAGGATACGTAATAATATATGTATTCGTATTAGATTTGTACGATCGATTGAATATATGTAAAGTCCATTAGAGTTTAAACATGTACATATATAACGTAGGAAAGCAAACTTATACGGTTGAACATGAAATTTTAGTGGAAGAATGTAAATATATGTTATCTTATATAGAGAGTTAAAGCTTAAAGATTTTGCATTTTTTAGGATTTAATACACTTGAACTTTATAATCTACTCACAACTTAAATGGTTGATGCATTATTCATATATTATGACAAAAATTTAAGACTTATATTTTCATCATATATATGTATATTCGTATTTGTTTAAAGATTTTCTTCATATATTATGAAAGTAGATGAAAAGTTTTTCATAATATATAAAAAAAATATATATTTAATCTTAACTGATGGTTGACAAATCATTTATTATTGATGTTAAATTATCTTATAATTACATCCGTTTGTCAAATTTGTTCAAAATATAAAACAACAGTATTTGATGTCCAAGAAATAATTCATTGACAATAATCAAAGGATTGATTTCGTGTGAGCCTTCACCGTCTTGGGGTCCAGATCGACGTGGACAAATTTAGCAAAGAAAGAAGATGAAAACAGGGAAAGTCATAGAACGAAAACAAAAACAAAAATAGTTGTGGATATTTTCATTTTATTAAATATTATATAATAAATATATGTCCAAGCCTGAGTGTGAGTCTCTGACGCACCAATCAAGGCCAAGAGTTTTTTTGAAGGAAAGTGGTGGGATTCTTCATACAAAAAGTAATGATCTCTCTTTAAGGCGTTTCACCTTGTTATTGGCTACCATTGTACGGGATTGTACGGACGATGTTGATTGGTACCACCGCTTTGTCATTTTAAACCTTTTTTTACTATTATTTCTTTTTTTGTAAAACTTTATTATAGTCCCTAAATTTTCAAAAAACATCAAATTCTTTTTTTTTTAAAAAGTTGTTTTTATTCATAATATTTTCAAAACTTCTTAAAAAGTCTAAATCGCCAATCAACTTATGGTCAATATTAATAAAATATATATAAAAATATTTTTGACTTTATTAATTGTTAGTGATACGTAAATTATCAAATTTTCTTCAAAAAAATAATGAATTTATAAGTTAAATTTTTTAAAATTTATCTGAATTTAAGTTATTAAATTACAATTTAATTACCTAAAGTGACCATTGACCATTAGTTAACTAACGGTTTGAACTCTGTTAAAGAGATTTGGAAGAATTAGAGATGAAAAGAATTGTTTCTAAAAGAGTTTTAAAAACTTGATATTTTTTGAAATCTTATAAACGAAAATGAATTTTTTTTTTCTTTTTTTTTTCTATTTGTTTCCTTAGAGTTCTTTTTTTTTTTTTTTTAAACCATCTGTCACATTTTAAAGGATAAAATGCTTTTAAAATCGGTCTATATAAGACTCTAATATTACGATTCGAGTACGCCATTTCATTAGGCCATCCACTTATCCTCATGCACTTTTTTAAACATTTCTTATGAAAGATAATTTAATGATTGAAATTTATCGGTATCAATCACTAATTTATAATAATTGAAATAAATTATATATATTAATAAGTATATATCATAAAATTTGAAAAACACTTTCCCGGATATGAAAAAAAATATATAATAGTCACTCGAACTATATTAGATATTGTATTTGGAGCGGTTATGAATGACAAATATGTAATTACAATGAAGTAGTCACACACTTCCACCGTTCCACACTCAACAAGCAAAGGCACGTTCAGACACAAACGCCCGCCCTCTGAGTCTCAGTCTCTGCTTTATTGCTGGCTTTCTTTTTCTTATATTCCATTTTTGTTTTCTTTTTTCTGCAAAATTCCTATTTTTGGTGTGTTGTAGGTTTACCAAAACAAGAAAAAGCATGGGGGGTTTTAAATTTTTTTATTAAAATATTATATATATTTTCTGCGCAGAAATAATTTATATTTGTTTAAATAGGTGTGGTTTAGATTGATAAGGAAAGGTTGTTGAGTGTGGGGTGGTGCCTTCAGCTTGCTCCCTTTGGTAATGACTAGAATAATTATAAAAGTATACAAAAGAAAGAAATAACCGAGGGTCAATCAATCAGACAACAACCTAGTAATTGCTTTTCTCTGCAACAATCTTTGTTCAAAACTCTTCAGATTATACTATCTTAGTTTCTACCCATTTTTGGTCTCTTCTTTCTCTATCTGGGTTCTTTTTCTTTTTCTTGTTTTAATAAATTTGGTAAGACTTTCTTTTCTTTTGCATATCTTTTATTGGCTTGCTTAAAAAGCTGTTGCTTTTGAAGACGAATCAATTATCATAATAGATAGATATCTTATTGGTTGGTTTGGTCTTGGTTTTTCTTCAATTTATTCACATCCTTGTGGTTTCCTTATTTGAACATCAAAGATACTCTTCTGGCAATTGTTTTGTCATTTCTTGGTAAGATTTTTTTTTTTTTTTTTTTTTGACACACTTGTATGATCTTACACTGCTAGGTCTCGAGAAGATCTTTATGTCTCTCAAATTTCTGATTTTCCTGACACCCTTTTGAGTTCTTTACTTGGCATAAAAGATTTGCTCAGCTTTATTTTCAAAAAAAAAAGAAAAAAGATTTGCTCGTCTTTCTTTGCTTTCTGAGACCTACCTATATTTGCATCCAACAAGATTTCATTAATTTTCTGTTTTTTGGCAAGAGTGTATTGTAGAAAAATGGTGAGAGGGAAAACCCAAATGAGAAGGATAGAGAATGCTACAAGCAGACAAGTCACCTTCTCCAAGCGGCGAAATGGGCTGCTGAAAAAGGCATTTGAGCTCTCAGTTCTTTGTGATGCCGAGGTTGCTCTCATCATCTTCTCTCCAAGAGGCAAGCTCTATGAATTTGCAAATTCCAGGTACTCTTACTGTGTACACTTAAATCACTTTCGGTTTTATTAATTTAATTAATTGTTTTTCTTTGTGTTTTTCACTCAATTTCTTTCTACAGTTTTGATCAATGTATGTCCATATATATGTGCTTGGATTTTTGCACCTCATGTAGGACTCTATGATCTGAACCTCTCCCTCTTCAAACCAACAGATCTTTGGTTCTTTGCATACCCTTTTAGATTTTGCTTTCATTTTCCATCTCCAAACTTTCTCTTTCATGTTTTTATGTGTAGTCCAACCCAACGACTGGATAAAACTTGTACGTCAATCGACCTAAAGCTAGCAACCGACTATATTATATACGGAGTACCATTATCTTGCTTGTGATAACATGTTCTTCATGGTCTTTATCTACCCAATAAGCCAATTCAAAAGCCATGTCTTCCTGATTGAATTACACTGTTGTAAGTTAGTGCATCAAATCATCCAGTACTAGTGATAACTAGCTAGTACTGTTTTACATAGGCCTAGCTGATTGAGTGTCCTGTGGAGTTTGAATCGAGGTTCAAAGAATCAATCGTTTGTTGAAGATAATATAGTTGAAATTATCTTACTTAACATAATAATACTAATTGACCTTTTTTTTTCAATTGTTGTTTTTACCTAGTTAAAACAATACATGGTACTTGTCAGTCTCTAACCACTGGTTAATTTGTTTCTTTTGCGATACTAATTAAGCCAAACATTGTTCATGATTAAAACAAGAAATTAGCCAATTCAAGTACTACTCCAGTTATGCAGAAAAAGTATCTAGATCATTGTCTGATTTGTGTCTGACATAGTAATGGATGCTGGAGTGTAAAGAGAGGGAGAGAGAATTCTTGTCTATACAAATATTCTCTCCAAGAGAAATATCTAAATCTACCATCTGATTTGTATCAGATATGTGATTTATTACTCATTAGTGACCAAAGCATTCCTGAAAATGCACTTTGACGGGTCTTGACTTTTCCAAAGTAGATGTTAACGCACCATTGTTTAGATACTTCTTGATAATGAGCACAAATTAATATAATATAAATGTACAATAAATTCAAATAGTATATGCAAAATGTTGTACCTTGTTATCTTGGAGAACTCGAACCTATTATATATTCTTGAGAACTTGAGCCTATTATATACAAATGCTTGTAAGTAAAGATCTAAAAACATGATCAATTTCTAACTATATGATAGAGTGGCTATATTGTTTGAATAAATTTTAATTTCTATTTTATGTTGATTAATAATTCGCGTCAAAGAAAGAGAAGAATTGTCACCCAAATCAAATCATAGCATAAACATTTGTAGAAAATGTACACCTAAAGATGTCCAATGTCCTCCCCTAAAAATAAAAATAATAATAATAATAAACAAAGTACAAGCAGCCTAACAATGATAGTTTTCAATTGACAATAGAAGGTTTTGAATGATTACAGTTTGGATAATATATGTAATGCTTAATTCTTAAATGCCATTTCTTGTCTTATAATTTTTATTTTTATTTTTTTGATAAACATTTCTTGTCTTATAACTGTGCCTGTGTTGCATGGTCATTTCATGGGTCAAAGTACTTTCCAAGTTGTTTTGAGTAATACAAGTTACTTTTTATAAATGTTGCATTCCAGGCTGTTCTATATAGTCAGTATCTAGATGGTCTGATAATTATATTTGTATTTATAATATAAAAAAAAAAATACTTTTTATGAATGCTAAATCTTAAATTGATCGTTAATATTTCCTTCGAAGTTTTCAAACTGGATCTCACTGTACGTGCTGCAAATTTGCTATAGAATCATACCATATCAATCGTCCTTTCACACAAAGAAATAGTATTTAACCAGATAGGATAGTACAGCATATATTTTTGTAGTCTTTTTCTTTCATGGGAGAGTTCACATTTTATTTCCAACCACAGTTCAAATTTAAGCTGTTGGATTGCATGCGGCTGCTGTAAAAGAAATCGCATAATTTTCTTTTTCGGAAGTATCAGTGTTGATAGTACACATGAAAAAAATTTATCTTGGTTTTATATGAAAGAAACTAACAGTTGTTACTGCGTTCATACATTAACCAACAATGTTAATACTCCATATTTACATGTTAAAAACTGTTGTAATTAACATAAATATATCACAACCTTCTCATATTAGATGAATGTATATTATTGAATTGGACATGTACATTCTACCCAAATACAAAACATCGAAAGGGCTAGATCGAATAGTTTGGTCTGCTCTTTTGTTAAATATATATATATATATATATTGGAACTTAAGTATATTAATTTTGTTTGCTAATATTTATCTTACTTCTGTGAAGGATATGAACTTTTATTGGATAATAAATACTTAAACTACGATGACAATACAGAAAATTACTTTATTCCTATTTTGTTTGCTAATATTTATCTTACATTCTGTGAAGGATATGAACTTTTATTGGATAATAAATACTTAAACTACGATGACAATATAGGAAATTACTTTATTTCTATTTTGTTTGCTAATATTTATCTTACCTTCTGTGAAGGATATGAACTTTTATTGGATAATAAATACTTAAACTACGATGACAATACAGGAAATTACTTTATAGGAATGTTATTAAATTCATATTTGCTTCTGAATTTGCTGGTTTAATTGGGTGCTTAAAATTATCACATTTCTTTCTCAAACTCTTGGTTATTGAATGTTTACTATGTATATGATTTAATTGTTTTCTGATTACATACTATTGTATAGAGTCTAATATCAAACAATAACACAACTCCTTCAATTGTTTAATAAAAGAGAGGATGATATTCATCATCAAGTTTGACAAATCTTCGTCTAATTTAGATCCTTCAAATTCTCTTTCTAATTCTCAAATAAGTCAGAAGTTGATATTTCAACTATTGTTTTCTCGATTACCTATTTTAACTTGGCGGTAACTTATGAACATAAATATGGGATGGCAGTCTAGATTATTTCAGTATTCAAGCATTCAATGTGGGAAACAAAATGGGGTATTTCAACAATTTTTTTGGTTCACAAGAATTCCCTGATTTGTGTAAAACAACAAATTAAACGAAAATAATAAAAAAAAATTTGTTTTTTGTGTTATGATTATGTTCATTCATTCTATGCTATCTCTTATATTAATTCTTCAAAGGCTTATTACGGGTTTAAAAATTCAAAGAAAGTTTATATAGAAAATCGATTTATACATGGCACTTAGATTAACCCCTTATGATCAAGTCCTGGCTTTGCCCTTGCATATATTCCACATTTTCCACCTAAGGCCTACTCTTCAAAACTGTCTAAATATTACTTGGCTAATTATTAGTAGTCTGTCCTGATAACTTGGTGTAAAAGACATTGTTTAATTATAAACATGAAGTTAGTCATTTTAATCATAATGGTTTTCAAGTTAGTTGGCCTGCAAACAGTAAGACTTAGGTAAATGAGTCAAATGACTGGAAAACAAACTAGATAGCATAACATTGTCGTATATCAAAATGACAGCCCCATTTGTTTTCTACTTTGGTGTGCATTTACCATATACATGCTGCAAAGTAGTTATGTTGTGTAGCTCAATATCAGTCGCTTCTTTAGCACGCATGGTCATCTCTTTGTTGAATGATAAGTGTGGATATACTAAACCCTTGTACCTGATTACACCTAAGCATCGACCAATCAACACCAGAAAACTCACAGATCAATCAACGCACATGATAGGAAGATCAAAATAATAAGCACACACGAAACACAACTATATGTCCACAGATGAGGAAAATCCATTAATGTTTTATTCCAAAGATATAAGAATACAAAATGTCACATAAACACTTCATTTGACACCAAACTAGACAAAACTCCTCTACGGTAAGCCGATACTAACGGAGTCTTAGAGTCCTCACACAATATGCTTACATTCCAAGAATTAGAACAAATTCCGAACATTGAATTAATCAGCAAGAGAACAATTTTGCCCCTTCTTTTTAGTAATTGTAGAGGTTTAAACGTCATTGTTAGGAGTATTAGAGATAATTAGTAATTCGGTAAGATATGAAAATTATTTGATTGAGGGAAACATTGAATTTCCATTTGTTTAATAATTTATTTTAGAAACATTAATAAAACCAATGTGAGACCACATTTTTTTTATGTTTTAAAATAAGGTTCGGTGATATTATTTTTCATTTTAAGGGGTATTTCAGAGTTTTTCTTTTATTTTTTGTTGTTATTAGCAAGTGGCCGGTGGGTTGATCATGAGTGGTAACTGATGAAAGATTTTGGTTCTCAGTCTCTCCAATAAAAAGGACAATTTCTAGGCAAAATTTATTTGCAGATTGCTCCCGTCACATATATTTACAACAGTTCAAGATATTGCATGATGATGTGGGAACCACAAGATTTGATGCTTTGTAATTGATTGCACTATTGAATGTGCTATAATAAGTCAGCCCAACATTTACTTTGGTTGTCCATACACAAATTCCCCATCGATATGAGTCCCTTTCAATGGTATTCATATCATCCTCAAATGTCAACAGCTAGCATTAACATTGAAGATAAATATTCACTTTAAAATACAGCCAATACTTTGTAAAAAGAAACCTACAAATATGCACGTTCTCAAAAGTAATTTATCTACAATCAGAATTCAGATGCATGCATAAATATAAAAAGTTGGATATATGCTAGCTGATTTTGCATTGATGTTATTACACCTATGTACGGGCAATTTTGTGTAAAGGGTTTTTCTGAAAATATTTAGTATCATGATGTAGTGTAAGACTTGCATCTCTTTGTCTAGTTGCTGGAGTTGGGAGTTTGCCATAAAGTTAGTACTTTTATATACTTGAACCATCTCTTGATCCATATACACATTGTTTATTTATTAGGACCGTTCTCTTTGCTTGTGGATGAAAGTTTGTGGCTTCTTTGGGCTTTTCCATTTACTTAAAAGAGTGGAAAAATACCGGATATGCCAACATTTGTTCTAAAGTTACTAGATAGAAAAGAGACATTATCATTTGAAAATAAAAAAAGATGGAAATCTAATATAATTCGATTATAGTTGATGTTTTGAAAAAATTAAAATTGTTTATATGCCTCTTCTTCGATTAGCGTCTTTCTTACCGTGTTTGCAGTGTGCCCTTAAAACATACATAAAATTGAATAAAATTAAACATGTGTTGATAGCATGTTGTTGGGTTGTATTCTTCAGCATGCAGGAGACAATACAACGGTATTTGAAGCATACAAAAGACACTCGAACCATTGACAAGCCAACAGAACAAAGCATGCAGGTTTTGCCTTCTTCCTCTTGTTTTTTACTGCATGCCAATTTTCTCCTCAAGCAACTCTAAATGTTTTATCAAATGGTAATCATGTATTCCTTCTGTGATGGCTTTGCTAGATGATGGTATAGCTTCTAAGATGAACTGACCTCAAAATTTTATGCTCTGGATAAAGCAGTAGTGATGATAAAAAATATGAATTAAACCTGGAATGTCTCTAAGGTCAACCACTGTACATTGAATTTTTAATTATGCTAGAAATCGAACGGAAGTGGTTCTAATCTCTTTGCTTCACCCGGTAGCTCGGGCCATTGAAGATTTATTTGTTATGGTGGAGGACGGATTGGACCGAACTTAGTTGGGATAGGTTACCATTGCTTGTTAGAATGTGTGTTTGTACATGATCTCTCAACCTACATATGAAAGTCGTTAATTTGGGGTCTAACTATTGTATTTAATACCTGAGATTTGACACATTATTAACACAATCTTCTCATGTATGTGGCCAAGAGGTGAAATTGAAAAATTAAAGTGAAGACTTGTGTTGGAAATTGATGTATTTGTGATATATAAATGTGAAGATGCATTAACATGGACATGTTGAAAAGAGGGAAACTTTTTTGAAATATAAAAAAAAAAGTTCATAAACATGGATTGAAGGTGAACCATTTGAATATTGTGATGGCATATTATTTAATGTAGGGACTAAATAAATGTATTTCCAAGACTATGTACATATGTATTCACGTATGAGTGACATTTGTAAGTCAAGAAGAAGTAGAACAAAGAGTATGAGAAAGTAAACAAAGGTTATTTAGCGAAAGGTTTTCATTAGTGAGATATGAAGGAGTTTTACACTACCTCTTTTAGGGATGTACACCTCTATAATCACATCATATATGTATTCACATTGAAAAGAGGGAAACTTTTTTGAAATATAAAAAAATAGTTCATGAACATGGATTGAAGGTGAACCACTTCAATATTGTGATGACATATTATTTAATGTAGGGACTAAATAAATGTATTTCCAAGACTATGTACATATGTATTCACGTATCAGTGAGATTTGTAAGTCGAGAAGAAGCAGAACAAAGTAGTATGAGAAAGTAAACAAAGGTTATTTAGCTAAAGGTTTTCATTAGTGAGATTTGAAGGAGTTTTACACTACCTCTTTTAGGGATATACACCTCTATAACCACATTATATATATATACTTGAAATGGTAGTTCTTATTGTAGTTTGAGTGTGTGTCCACTTATTTTTTAATTTAGGTCCAATTCATATTAAAAACTACATCTGCTAAAATCTTATGTTATCAAGTAAGAGTCTAATATTAGTAATTTGAATATGACACAATATGGATTAATTTGTGTAAAACCTCGATTAAAACATTTAGGGAACTTTTTCATTTGGTAGCAATGCACGAATTTTAGCTTATCGACTTGGCCAGTGAGATGATTACAAATTTCCTTTCTTATAATCCTTTTTGTACTAACATATACACATTGGTTTGATGAAATGACAGCAAATGAAGAATGAAGCAGCTAACATGATGAAGAAGATAGAGCTTCTCGAAGTTGCAAAACGGTGAAGGCCTAGTTTAATATTCATTTTTTTGTAGCTGAACTTGTTATACATTTTGGTACAATTCATTTATTAGTTGAACTCGAGTCCAAAGCATGTTTTGAAATTGGAGTCTGTTACATGTCTTCAGGAGACTATTAGGAGAAGGCCTGGGATCATGCTCCATTGAAGAACTACAACAGATAGAACAACAGCTGGAGAGGAGCGTAACCTGCATTCGAGCAAGAAAGGTTCTATATGTATTAAAAAATAATCACTCCAAAAATCCTACTAAAAATTTATGAATTCAATCATTTAACAACCATTTATTAATCTTTGTCTATCCTTCAGTCTCAAGTTTTCAAGGAACAAATTGAGCTGCTGAAAGAAAAGGTACTCTATGTCAACAAATTTTCAAGTTCCTCAGTTATCTTTTCAGTGCAAATGATCGGTAGTTATATGTTGGTCAGCTGATATCTTGTATTTATGTTCATAAAACAACACCTCAGGAGAAGAATCTAATAGCTGAAAATGAGAGGCTCTCTGCAAAGGTGCGCTTTGATATATAATGAAAGGCATAAAAGAGTCATTAATAATATAGAGATTTATATTTATTATTATATTGATTTTTTTACCGACACATATAGATCTAATAACATGTGTAATCAATAGTTAATATATATTTCTTTGATTTTTTATTTTAATTTTAAAGTGTAGCGTTTTGTCATTAAATAATGTATAACAAAGGATTTTAATCCTAATAGTAGATATACATCAATTATTATATATTACTATCAACTTTTGTTTTTCAGTGTGGTGTACAACCTTGGCAAGGATCAAAAGAGAAGGAGAAAGAGAAAGAGCAGCCAGAAAATTCACCCAGCAATGAAGACAGTAATCCAACTTCTGATGTAGAGACTGAATTGTTCATCGGACTGCCCCCAGCTAGAAGGACAAGGCATTTGCTGCGGCCACCACCACCACAACCTAACTAGTTTGTGTGATCATGCAAAGCCTTGCGAATGTTAGGCCACCGTTTTTCATATCTTTGCATTCAATTTCTCTCCCTCTTGGCGCAAGCAAATAATAGTAGCAACAATGGTAATTAATGGTATATATTAGTAAGTGTATGCATGTTTGTCTTCTCCATTTTGTTGATTTTGAACCACTATGATTATAGTGCTACCTAATTATAATAATTTTGGTGTATATTACTTGCAATAAAGTATCTCAGTTTTCCTTTTCTTGTATATATTTTTCACCATCCGTGAAATTATTGACCAGTTTGGACTTGGCACCAAATAGGGGTGGCAAATGGAGGGCTTTTCTTTTTTTCTTTTTTCTTTTTTAATCTCACTTACCATGCAATACTACATGCGCATACACTCATAAGAAGACTTTGATATATTGAATTGCTACACAGGGTTCCAATCAATAATAAATTTTACAATGAGACGAGTAATAAATCATCTGTAGCGAAAGCTTACAAGATAATGAGTAGTTAGTTTTAAAATCAAAGCTGCTATTGTTGAAGAATTTGGAGGACTGCTTCTTTTGTGGGCTGAGCAGGAATATCTCCTTTTTGTGTGACAGTGAGAGCACAACGTGCATTTGCAGACAAGAGAGTTTACATCAACTTCTGCTCGTCCTGCAATAATTTCAAAACCAAATTCCCAATAATTCGTTACTACAGGTTGTATAGATTAATTACTAGTTGAGAGCCTAGCCTGTACCTTAATGATGTCAGCTTGGTTCGATATGCTCATGATGCCTTTCGATCAGCCCCTGCAGAGGACCATAGTGACAACCTCAAGTTGGGGTCATAAGAGAGGATGCAGCCAGCCGTTTTGGCAATGCTTATGGCAGCAAGATGAGCCGGCCGACAAGGTTCATCAATCACACTAATTAAGCCATGGTGAAATTAATATACTTGCCTGAAACCATAGTTTTGTCTTAGAATTTCAAGTAGTTGAAAATTTCCAAGATTTAAAATAAAGTGACAATCAATTCACGCTCAGACATGACCAGCGGACAATTTAAATCAAGCAACGCATGTGTCCACAGTCCACACACTTGTTCATAAATTGCAGATTTTACCTTCTTGATCAGGTTGTGACATCAAGCTCTGCCTTTTTAAGAAGCATATCAGCATTGGGGTCGTGGAAAAAAATGAATTCACGTTCACCATCAGCTCTCAGTTTCGCAAAAGCCAGTGCAACCCTTGCGTTGAGTCAAGCAGACTCTTGTTTTTCACTTATGGTATGATAGTATAGAATAAAAATTCTTTATAACGTGCATGCTAGGAATTCATACTAATTTATTAAAAACAATTATATCAATGAACTAAAATAAGATGTTACATTTTAATTAAGGGAAAATTACACTAAAGTACCTCGACCTATTGTGTTATTACAACAATAATGCGAGTTTAGACTAAATTATACAAAGATACCCTTGACTGAGTTTGACTAACAGTCCATCAACGGCAAAATAAAGGTCCCAAGGGTAAAATGGTATTTTTATATGTCAAATTTCTCTCCCCCTCTCTCGATATCTCTCTGTTCTTCTTCTTTCTCTTCTTCTTCTTCTTTTATATGTCAAAAACCCAGTCATCTCAATTGACTTACCACCACAACCACCCTCAAATCAATATAGCACCCAAACAGCAAACTATTATCACCAGCAACCAACCATCACCATGCAAAAAAGGAAAAAAAAAACATGAACAGAAGATGACAGTTCGATTGGAACCCAGAAACTGGGTTTCGATTCGAACCCAGAACTGGGTTCCAATCGAACCCAGTTTCTGGGTTCCTTCGAACCCAGTTACTGGGTTCGAATCGAACCCAGAAACTGGGTTCAAAGGAACCCAGTAACTAGGTTCAAATCGAACCCGATCTGGGTTCGAAGGAACCCAGTAACTGGGTTCCAATCGAACCCAGTTTCTGGGTTCCTTCGAACCTAGATCTGGGTTCCATTGGAACCCAGAGAAGAAGAAGAGCAGAAAAAGAAGAAGAAGAAGAAGAAGAAGAAGAAGAAGATGACGAGCAGAAGCAGAAGAAGAAGAAGACGAGCAGAAGAAGAAGAAGAAGAAGAAGAAGAAAAAAAAAAAAAGGAGAGAGAGAGATTTTGTTTTTTAGAGAGAGAGAGAGACATTTTGTTTAAATAATAGTATTTGATATATAAAAAGATGAATTTACCCTTGAGATGTTAATTTTACAGTTAATGGATTGTTAGTCAAACCAGGTCAAAGGTATTTATGTGTAATTTAGATAAAACTCGCATTATGACTGTAATAATTTAATAGGTCCGAGCACTTTAGTGTAATTTGCCCTTTAATTAATAGTAAATGTAATATTAATTATAAAATCCTAATTGAGATTTAAAAACAATTAATTTAAAGTTAATAATAATTTCTGTAAAATAAAGTAATAGATATTGTCCCACTCTCCACCTGGCATAGAAAAAATAATTAATAAAACGAATCATGCACAAAGATAGAGGAAAGAAAGGCATTTAAAAATTAAAATGAAAGAGGGAGGTGGGTTTCTTCACTTTCAGTCCCCGTGTTCGGTGGATGGAACAAAACCCATGTTTTGAGTGAGCTACGCATAAACGGCCCAGCATGGATATAATGCTACTGTAAATAGATTTCATATCCGGTCCACTACGCAATTCACACTCTGAATTTAAGAAGTGTATTCCCTTTTGAATCCAATTAGACATTATAACCTAAGCCAAAAAAAAGAAAAAGAAAAAAGAAAAAAGAATAAAAAGTTAGACATTATAACCAACCTTCCAAAGTAGCCACGCAGCCCGCACGAAGTGTGGTTGCCGTAGTGATTAAAGCACCAATCCCCACTCATGATGCCAAAATTCATGGGTTTAAGTTACATGTCCCCCATTTTATGTGGGATTACTCCCACATGTATGTTGGTTACCCCTTGCCCCCATGTATGTAGGTTGCTTTTTCCTGTTTGAGAGCTATTTTTCGAAGTCATGCCATTAGAGTCTTACCCCGTTTGTTCCAATTGATTGCTAGGCTTGTACCAGTCATTAAAAAAAATGAGAATAAAAAAAAAGTAGACAGGCACCCCACGACCCCATGAAAATTCCTAGCAAGTAACATGTGGCTTCAAATCATTTCTTTCTCCACTGAGGTCCTCGTCTACCACGGTCAAAAGGGGTGCCGCATCTACTCTTTTCCTGACAATTTCATGTCTTTTTAAGAGCGTCGCTTACGGTATAGGATCAGTTTCAAACTTGTTAGTCGCCATGGATGGAATAACGCTATGTGGAAACTGCTTCATTGTAGAATTTGAATCAATCAAAGCGTTGGTCCGCAAAGTAAAATAATTAGCTATCTCTTTTGATACATATATTTTAATGATCATGTTCAAGAATCTTGACCCCAAATTCTCATTTCAATCTCGGAAGTTATACCAGGGAAGTAGGGACGCCAAATGCAGACGTGCTGTGTTCTTCCTTTTCATGGAGATAATATCATTCACACTTGATCTACTTGAAGAAAAGAAAAAAATCAGTAGGGTTTCCTTCTCGTTCAGTTCTTCTAATCAGCACTTGTTTTCAAGATAACCTTCTACATCTATTTCATCAAGAGAAGAAGAAACTTTAATGCAGTGACCACATCAGTAGCTAAGAAGCAACTTATCAGAGAAGAGATCAACTTCGTTATTTTACAGTTTATTGTCACATTTATTTGCTTGATTATCAACGCTAATTATAATGCCTTAGTCTTCCCATACTTTTACATTTCCGTCTCACTACATCAGCAGTAACATAATCCCACGAAAGATTTTTCCTTGTTGGTTTGCTTTTACAAATGTTGAAGAGGTTTTAGATTTGTACCACAGAATATTCCACCAAATACTTCACAACAGATTCATGAAGATGCAGATTTAGTAGCACTATCGGTGTTTGGTCACGATGAGGTTACTTCGATTGTTGACACTTGACACTGGCTAGTGGACTTCATTATGAGATCCAGCGAGAAGGAACCACATTACGCCACCGCAGGTCTGAATATGTAACTTTAATTATTTTTCACTTTTTGCATATAGTTGACTTATTAATAAGGTAAGGTAGAATGTCTTGCATGTATTTGAGCCGGTTTTAAGTTTCAATTGTAGTAAAATTTTTGTAACTTGTTAATATTTTCTTCCTGTTTCCACAAGAAAAATTTTCTAATGTACCTTTAAAAACAAAATGTTTTTAATATGTAAATAAGGAAAAAAAAATCTGAAAAACCCTCTAAAATGAAAAGAAAAAAACTTATTTTAGTTCTTAAGGCTTTGAAAAATATCAAGTTTTTAAAACTCTTTTGGAAATAGTTTTTTTGTCTCTAAAGTTTCCAAAACTCCTTAAAAAAATCTAAACCATCAGTCAATTAACAATCAAGAGAGACATAATATGTACAAAGACTTTTTTGCCCTTGAGGGTGTCAGCAACACTTAAATTATCTTATTACTCCTGATAAAATAATCAATATATAAATTAAGAATTAAAAATCTAAACCTAGAAAATAAAAATTAAAAAACTAAATTCTAGATCTTTCAATTCCAAATCTTCTTGAAGATCTAGAAACCAAAAAATAAAAACCCATACCTAGATTAAAAAGAAAATATGAAGAATAACTTTATCATTACCAAATCAACTCGATGGGGATCATCATCATTAAAAGATCAGCTCATATGAAGAATAACTTCATCATTATCAATAGATCAACATAGCAACAAATCATCAACTAAACAATCCAAATCAAAACCAGCACATTAAAAAAAAAAAAATCGATTAAAAAATGACAAGGATGATGCAACTAGCAAAAAAAACAAAAACAAAAACCTCAAATCTCCTGATCTGGTTGAAATCAAGTTGAAGATACCAACTCTCTCATCGATCTAGTTATCTGGTTTTGAAACCCAAAAGGCAACGAGTTCAATTTTGGAGCGGAGTTGTAGCCGCTGGTTCGCTAAAGGAGTTATTATCGCTGCTCTTACCGCTGGTTCGATTTTGTTGCTGCCGTCGCTCTTATTGCCTATTTGATTTTGCTACAACCACCGCTTTTGTCGTCGGTTCGATTTTATTATTGTAACCGCTCTAGCTACTACGGATGCTATGCTGTCAAAAGCTCTAGTAAAAGGACACCAAAAGCTTCAAGAACCACATTGAGCTAAGGATGGTGGAGTCCATAGAAGAGAAGTGTGGTGGTTGTGGTGGTGAGAGTCTTAGCAATTATACGGCTGTTTTTGGTTTTGCAATTGCTTGTATTATTTGTTTATGTTGATGATGATGATGAATGAGATGGGTTTGTGTTAATGATGATGAAGGTTGATGATGAATGGTGATTTAGCTGGTGAATGGTGATGAATGCATTGGATTTCATTATTATTGTTTAATTTCTTTTTTAAAAAATTAGTTATTTACCAAAATGCCCTTATTTATTAAAATGTCATTTTATTTTCTTTTAGATTTTTAAAATCTTAGTCATCCACGTATCACAATTTTAACCTCTCATATGAAAAGATCATTTTACTCTTTCCACCCAAACTATCTGTAATCGTTGACTGTCAGTTGATTAACGGTTTGGACTTTTTTGAAGAATTTTGGAAAAATCAAGGATGAAAAGAGCTGTTTCTAAAAGAGATTTAAAAATTTAATATTTTTCGAAACCTCAAGGACTAAAATGAAGTTTTCTCAAATAAAAAATAATATAATTGAACCTTAGTTTTTAAGATGAAACATGGGTAATTTTATATTAGTTTTATTTCAAGGATATTATGATAATATCTCTAAATTAGATGATATAGGAAAAAATCTGTAAAACTCCTAAAATAAAAAATGATATCACTTTAACATTAAAAGTGAGTAGTTTTATATCAGTTTTATTTTCAAGGGATTTTGATAATATCCTTAAGAAAGATAAAGGAAAAAAATCTGAAAAACCCCTATAATAGAAATTAATATCACTAAACCTTATTTTTGAACATGAAAAATGAGTGGTTTTATATTAGTTTCATTTCCAAAAGATATTTTGATAACATCCTTATTATATAAATGCACATAAATTGAATAAAACAAACATATTTCATTCATTATTTATTTCAATATTTACAAATTACAAGTTTTTAGAACACAAACTCTAATAGATTTTTGTTAGTGATTTTTCATTGATAACAACCAATTTCGGCTTGGACCCAAATGGCGCTCAAAGGGAGATTTCTCGTTTTTTATCTCAATCTCCGAACTACTTGTACGTACACACACAAGAAGGCTTTTATATATTGAATTGCTACATAGGGTTCCAATCAATAACATGTCTCACAATGAGACAAGTAATACACCATTCTTGGCAAAAGTTTACAGGATCATGAGCAGTTAGTTTTTAAACCAAAGCAGCTACTGTTCAAGAAGTCGGAGGACTGCTTCTTTTGTGGGCAGAGCAGGAATCGCTCCTTTTTGTGTGACAGAGAGAGCACCACATGCATTTGCAAACACGAGAGTTTCCCTCAACTTGTTCTCATCCTGCAATAATTCAAAACCAAATTCTCAATAATTAATTCATTACTACAAGTTGTTCCATATAAGTGATCGAATTAAAACAAGATTTTATGTACGTACCTTGTACAGATCTTGGTCTGAAGCCAAAATTTTTAGTACCCCGCCTACAAAGGCATCACCTGCACCTGTGGTATCAACAGTATCAACTTTAAAACCATCGAGCTTACCCTTAAATTCCTGCACACATACACTTATGCGAAAGAGAAATCAGTTTGTTATAGATTGTACGAATTACATGATACACGAATCAACCAAACTATATATAAGAGCTAATAACCTGTGTGTAGTAACGAGAACCCTCTTCTCCTTCCGTGACAAGCAACAGCTTGATTTTTGGGTGAAAAAGCTTCTCTAACACAATATTATCATCATGAGGATCAGCACCTTCTGTCAAGAATGTTAATTCTTCATCACTTATCTGCAATTCCATCGCGAACAAACCCATTTGGATGTTAATTGCAATTTACTTGAAGATAAAGACATTATTCATCGATTACAATAAGTTGAGAGTCACGTGTACCTTAATGATGTCAGCTTGGTTCCATATGCTCATGATGCCTTTGCGAGCAGCGTCTGCAGATGGCCATAGTGGCAACCTCAAATTCGGGTCATAAGAGAGGATGCAACCAGCCTTTTTGGCAATGCTCATGGCAGCAAGATGAGCTGACCGACAAGGTTCATCAATCAGACTAATTGAGCCATAGTGAAATATACTTGCCTGCAACAATAGTTTTGTCTCACAATATCAAGTATTTGAAAACGTCCATGATTTAAAATAAAGTGACAATGAATCAATTCACCCTCAGACATGACCAGCAAATCATATATTAAATTAAGCAACCGAATATGTGTCCACACGTGCACTTGTTCATAGAAAGCAGATGCTACCTTCTTGATCAGTTTGACATCAAGCTCTGCTTTTTTAAGAAGCATATCAGCACTGGGGTTGCGGTAAAACATGAATTCGCGTTCACCATCAGCTCTCAGTGTCACGAAAGCCAGTGCAGTCCTTGCGTGTGAGTCAAACAGTAGGCCAGAGTTGTCAACATTATTTTGCTTGAGAATATCCGCCAACATGTGCCCAAATTCATCATCACCCACCTGATCAGGTGCAGATTACAAGAAATTAGTCATCAAATAAATGGAATGAATTTACAGCTGGAAAGGATCGATTATTCGTATGATCATATATGATAAAAATTGCATCCACAACATGTTGTATAGATCAACAGTTAATAGTATGAATAAAATAAAAGTTTAAGACCCAAAAGAAAAAAAAAAAAAAATTGGAGAGGCATACTAAAAATTGCACCTTGCCAATAAAGCAGATGAGCCACCTAGCCTTGAAACGCCAACAGCCACATTAGCAGGAGCTCCACCAGCAGCTTTCTTGAAACCAGATGCTTCGGCAAGTGAAACTCCAGCCTCCACCGGCACAAAGTCAATCAACATCTCCCCGAAGCAGACAACCAATCCTTCTCTTTTAACTGTTACATCCTTTGGATCAACAGGAAGCTTTTTTGATGAACCTATATGGGAAATTAGAAACTCTCAAATATATATGACCAACAGAGACAATATCAGTCAAGTAGAAATTAACATAAACAAATTGACATTCAAATATTAGTTGTCCCGTAAATTTTCTCAACACGTTATTGAAAACAAATTTAGACGATGACAATTAAAACCAAAGGGCAAAAAAAAATACCAAAAGAGAATTTATTAGAAAGCTTGGAGCGGGTTTTGGAGAAGCGTTCGAGGTTGACAGGACAGCCTGACATGTTGACTTAATGACTCCAGTCCTGCAAGACTCGAAAAATGGTTGTGTTACATGACAAATTAAGCACCACTTATTCGTTCGTTTTATACCATCTAGAAATTGTTCTTTCTATTTATACCAGCTGGAAAGTAGAAACAGAAGTATTCTAGTAATGTAGTTAATGACATTCTGGGCCTATTCTCTTTTTCAATTCCTTGATTGCCTTCAGATTCTTAGATTATTCGTAATTCTAAGCTTTCCTCTTTTTAATATTATCCAAAAGAATATAGCCCCTATGGCGTTATGCTTTATGTTTCTCGCTTCCTTGAGTTGTAAGTATAGGAATCGGTTTGATCAGTACGATGATAAACTCACCTCATATGTATATATAGTTTTTAATTCACATTTAATAAATCAGAAATATATAGAGATAAATCATTATTTATGGGATTTAATTGTTTACTTTCACTGATAAAAATTTGTTAAAATATATTTTGTCAGACGAAGACTTCACAACTTAAATAAATAGGAAAATGCACTACTAAAGTATGAGGTAATGCGTATAAAAGCTACATGAAAATTCATATAAAATTTTCACATTTACAGTATCTTATACTGAAAAATAAAAGTAAGAAATATGAAAGTGTATATATATATATATATATATAACTGGGAATATTTGTAATTTTTGTTTGTTGGGACACGATTCAAATAAATAATAGTAATTTATTGAAATGATGGCTTATCTTGTCTGCCTTTGTTAGATTCTTTGAAGATAAAAGCTGTATGAAAATTCATATGAATATTTTTACATTTAGAGCATCTTATACTAAAAAGTAAAACTAAGAAATATGAAAATGTGTGTGTGTGTATTAAACCGGGAATACGTTTATAATGGTTTGTTTGTCGGGATATGATTCAAATAACTAATAGTAATTTGTGGAAATTATGGCTGATCTTGTCTGCCTTTGTTAGATATTCTTTGAAAATACAACTCATTTACCAAAACTTCCAGATGCTTTGGCATTTACAAAGACTAGGTTTTGGAATCTTCAACAATAAGCTCTCCTTTTTACAAGATTACACTTCTGCCACCACAGTTTGCTGGGTTTAATCCAATATTTATTATTTAGTTCCAAAAATGAGCCTCAAATTGGATATCAGGCCCATCCAAATATTTCGAGGCCCAAATTTAATGTCCTTACATGGTACACAACATGCAAGTGTTTGGTGTTCAGATGACTGTCTACTCTCCGCCAAGTCCGTAGTGAAGGGGCAAAGCTTTGTTGCACGAGTGGTTTAATTTGATTGTTTGTTTATATCACATTATATGATATAATAAAAGATGGAACGTATACATCCAATACATCCAGGTTGAGCGATGAAACATCTCTCCTGGTGGGGAGTTGTTCAAAGATTAGACATTAAAGCCAACCAAAAATACTGTGAAATTAGGGTTACATAAACTAAGCATTCAAAGTTTCAAACTATTATATATTGCATGAAATATATATATATATATATAGTCATAACAGGATGTTAGCTAAACACCAAGGTCCCAATTAGTGATCTCACAAAAGTATTTAAGCATATCACATGCTGTACGTATAAGATAAAATTATGTAAAGTACTGTCTTAAAAAGACATTTCAAATCCCAGTACGAAAAGCCATGACAAAATTATATAATTCATGCTATATATATATATATATAATAATGAAGTGATAATTTAGAGTGCTCAAAGGACCCATCCCTGGATGAAGTTGGTTTCATGGCCAACCATAGGCTTTTGCGCTGATGACCCTTCTGCGGGCACAAAGTGGTGGTACCTGTAATCATACCAAAGACTATTATCAAATACGTGTATAGACTGTTAAACTTGCATGTTACTAATGGACATATAATTAATGTGAGATCCAATCTATATACATATATAAATACAATGAGGTTCTCAAAATCATGTTAAGTTACACCTAGATCCAAATATCAATAGCAAAACTTCTCTCTAGAAGTTGTTCTAGGGAAAAACTCAAAACACACACACAAAAATGTCATCATTATAACAAGCATGACGGGGGGAATATTGAAGCATACCCTATTTGCAAGAAAGGTTCTGCTTCAATGTTCATGGGACTGTCATGAGAAGGATGTACAGGAAAGTTGCTGCTTCCAGCAGCTGCACCTGGACCCCATAAGCCTTGAATGGCTTTAAAACTTTGTCCTTCTGTCTCCAGCTGAAACACAAAATATGTAGAAAGTGAAGGCTTAAAATAACATGAGCCAGTACATCAACAATTGTAATTAATACTGATTAGAGCTGAAGCACAACCTTAAGCTTGAGTTGCTTGTTCAGGTCTCCCAGCTCACGCTCCTGCCAACAAAAACAACAGCTCCATGATGGTGAGAGTAAGGGAAGATCAATTATCCATGGCAGTAAAACAAAACATCTTTTTGACACTAATTGTAATAAAAATGAAAAGATAAAGCATGTATTTTTCTGCTAGTGTGATTCAGCTACAATAATGACGAATATATATATATATATATATATATACTTATATATCTGGATTTGCTTTTGCTGCCAAGGAAATCATGCCCTAGTACCACTATAGATAAAGCTGCGGCTTAAAAAATAAAAGGTCAATTCTTGTGGAAACTAGAAATATTCCTTGTGTTATGTCAGATCTCCAGCATTGCACTTTTCAAACCACACATATCAATTCTCATTAAAGGTACCTTTATTGGGATTTTAATTTTTGGCTAGGAACTAATTAGCTATCATAATATACATGTATATAAAATCGCACATGCCTTATGGAAGATGAGATTTTTCTTTTTATTTTTTTAAAACGTCGACACCTTGCAAGTTAAATGATTGCAATGACCTATCGAGATAATCATTAATATATGACATATTTTGGATTACTACTCTCACAATCGGGGGGAGAATAACTTCTACCAAGAGAAAACTTACAACTCACACTTTATGTTTTAAAGAACAAGGATGAGATTTGAACCCTTAACATTTTAGAGTCAAAATAGGTACTCAATCATCTACTAAAAGGTGGTGTGTGATGATGAGAACTTGAGCTTTAGCAGCTACATAAAAAATTTATATGCGACTTTTTGCTTACCTTCTTGCGGAGTTGTTCCATCTGTTCCAACATAATCTGTGTCTGCAGTGAAGAAGAAAAAGGAAACAATAATACATATGAAACCTCACTTTTCTTCATATTTTATGACTATATGTAGAATGTGTACTTGTTTTTCTCAAATGTTCTATTAACTTGTCTCAGCTCTCTTGTCAGTTCCTCACAAAGATTGGTTTAGCAGTTCTCTTTATATAGTATTAATTTTTAGAGTACTAAAAGAAACGAAGGTGCATTATGAGGAAAATTCTTTAATCAAACACAGGCATGCATGTAGTACCTTCCTTTGCCTGGCAAGTTGCAGAGCTCCTTCAAGCTGTTTCTCAAGATTTTGTAGCTCTTTCACGCTCAGTGGTCCAAGATCTTCCCCAAGTAAATGTCTTAATTAAAAAGCATTTTATAGACTAACAACAGTTAGATTGATGGAATTTATGTTCTCACAAAGCAACTACTAACACAACTAACAGCTCTAGTCTAGGAGATATATTCATAGAAAGGTAAAATAACCTTTGAGTGCGTTGAAGAGATTCAAATTTTGCTCTTAACTTTGTCACCTCCTGGTACCAGCTCTGCATTAAGTTTTAATTAATTGAAAATCAGAAATGAATACTAGGATTCAACTGGTCATTAAGAAGGGAACTGAAAATATTTACAATTTGTCTGTGTTTACACCTTGAAAGTTGAAGATGAGATCAGGATTCAATTTAATTAAAAATATATTAATAAAAATTCGTAACAACATGATAAATATGAAAAACTCAAGCTTGAACCCTGTAATTACACTATATTCAGCAACATTTGTTAGTTACATTAACAATACTATTAATCAAAATGTGTTTAATATGTTCAACATATAGACTCTGGCCGAATTGAAAGAGCAATCATATATATAACACCTGTGTTTCACGTTCAATGCTGTTGTCTTGAGGATTGAAGCAGCAACGTTGGTATCGTTCAAGGGTTTTGCTTATAGTACTGCAAACATAAGAAACTGATTGTGAAATTCAATTGTGTGGCTACATATAAATGGCTAGAACAACCATAATTGAGCCTTAGCAGGCTAATTTTGTATCAGAAGATCGATTCAACGAACATTCAGAAGAAGAATGCAAGAGAAAACAATAGATGAGGCAAAAGATTGTACTAGTTGCATTCTATAGATTTTATAGCTACTACTGTTTTAAAACTAACTTAGACTTGTCATCAAAAGTGATAGAGAATTCAAACAAATTTTATAAGAACCATTTTTATTTCTCTAACTTCTGATGAGGAATCTATCAACTTAGAAAGCTTGGCATCTGTGTGATGCATAATAATAATGAAATATATATCGTAGACATTCACCATTATTAACCACCCTCACCCTGTCGTAAAAAATAATTCAGTTTTAGAAAAAATTATGCCAACAAAATAGTATATAATACTCGTCTCAAAGTTCGAATTTTCCTTCAATCTTAAGCATATTTTCGTAAAAATTATATATAAACTCAGTTTATATTGACAAATATTTGGACAAATATAGTATTGTATTTTCAAAACTCGAGATTTGTTGCTAAAACAAAAATATAAATATATATATATATAAAAATACATATTATTAAAATTCTTGTTATAAAAGAAAGTGAAATGATATATTCATTGCTATAGGCTTATAAGAACACTTTACACACAACATCATTTAGGCACCATCAAGAGAGTGTGTATGCAAAAAAATGAAGAGAAATTAAATTGTTTGACCTACTATAACATGTGCAACCAAGACCTTTACTTGTATACTAATCATTTATAAAAATTCATAAAAGGAAATTATCATAAGTTAAAATAAAAACCAACAATATTACCATAATAACTACCACGTGAGAGAGAGACATCTTACACAATTTTTAATTTTGCAACAAGTTTTCATGCTATAATAAGAGAAGCAACCAAGCAAAGTGCTGTTACATTGGTGTTGTCAGAAATTCAAATACAAAAAAAATAAAAAATAAAAAGACAATGAACAGATATATAAAAATCATTAAATGATTTCATAGAGCCCAAAATCTTCATAAAGAGAACCTCTTTTTTACCAAAACAGCAAAACAAAACTTCGTTGAAGTCATGCTATGTTGATTCATGAGGAAAGATCAGCAAAAAGTAGAAAAATAAACCATTTAGTGCAACTTGTATGAGTATAGATCATACAGATGGAATTTAATAAAGCTAGCACTGAGACCAGGCAACTTAAAACCCTCTCTTGAGGTAAAGAAGACTGTCACCATCTTAAGCTTTTGGCATCTGAAGAAATTTCACTTTCTTGAAAGATAGCATTTTTATTTTTTTAATTTTATAATGCGTATATATGACTATGTTACCCTAACAAACTAGAGTCACAAAGCCAGAGAACAGAAGTTTATGTATGCATACACTGAGAAACATACAGGCATCTTTCATGGATAAATGAACAAGATTGAACTTTGAAGGGTCAGTAAAAAAAGTGAGGAAGAGAGAAGCAAACCAGTGATATATAAAACCAACCAAAGAGATCTAAGAGGTAAAATTCATTGCAAGAAAACTGGAGTTCTTGATTTTGCTGCCCAGCATTAGAGTGAAAGAGAGAGAGCAAAAAAAAAATGGAATTTGAAACTCCCCACCAGGAAAAGTACTCTTAGCTTTTTGACAAAATGGAAGAGCTAGCTCTAATGGATGTGCTTGATTTGCCACCCACCAACTGAATAAGAGTTATTATGATATCTCATATGACTGGTGAGGGAGAAGAGAACATTGATAAAACCAGAAGATCAAAGGATGAAAAGAAATGAAGACAAGTTTTGAGTAATCTCTTTCACTTTTTTTTTTTTTTTGTCTTTTTTTATCTGGGGTGTGCTTTGATGGTGGTTTCAGTTTGCCACTCAGATACTTACAGCTTTTTAACAGTGAGAGAGAGAAAAAAGAGGAAAAGGTGACAAAACCCTAGATTTTACACAGAGGTCCAAGTGATGGAAGTTTAATGGGGAAAAAAAACCTAGTCAGTGATTAGACTTTGGACATAAGACTTATGCAAACAAACACCCTAAGTTTAATCATGTGAACTGAAAGACATAGAATCCTAGACTCTTCTCCAGACTCTGAGACGATAGTCCCCAGGTTTTGCAAAGGATGATGAAACGTGTCGATCTACCATTGGAAAATCACCTGATGAAAAACCAGGTCGTCTTTTCTCACAAGAAACACAACAAAACACATATATGTGTTTTTGAGAGACAACTAATTTTAAAGAAACCAAGAAAAAAATTGTGTCCAATTCAATTGATCAAAACAAAACAACAATAAAACATGGTTCATGTAAACAAAACAAATACAAAAAAATACAAAAGAATGCACTTATATATAACAAGTGGCTTGAAAAACCACAAGAACCCAACGCATCATTTGTAGCAAAATTGATCAAAAAAACCAAACATTAGAGAGAGACAAGAGTACCCAGAACTGCCAAACTCATAGAGCTTGCCACGACTAGAGAAGATTATAAGAGCAACCTCAGCATCACAAAGCACAGACAGCTCATATGCTTTCTTCAGCAAACCATTTCTTCTCTTGGAGAAGGTCACCTGCCTGTTAATTTTGTTCTCTATCCTCTTCAACTCCACTCTCCCTCTCCCCATATCTCTTCCTCCTCTCTTTGAGTGATTTTTTCTGTATCTATATAGATATATGTGAGAATATACGTTTTCTATATGTCTTCTTTTTAGGAGGATTTTTTTTTTCTTGGTTTGTGGGGTGTTACTCAGAAATGTATTGAAGAGTGATTGTGTGGTTTGTGTGTGTGAGAGAGAGAAGTGCAAGTTTTGGGGGGGTTGTATATATAGATATTGTAGCAGAGAAGCCACACTGGGATGTTTGTTTTACAATATAATGGAAAGTCAGTGTTTCTTCTTTTCTTTTATTCTCTTTTCCATTTTAATTTTTAGCAAATCTCTGCATTATCTCTCCCACCCTGCCTGTTTGCAGTTTACTTCAGTTTTTCTTGAGTGAGAATTCTTCTTCTTAATTTTTTCCTCTACGCGCCTTAATAGTAGCGTGTGTTTGATGTGGATTCCACAGCAGTGTTGTCCTACCCTCCAAATTTATTTCTTTGCCTTTGGTTCGTATATTTGGTCCTTACAACCATTTTTGTCTTAATTGGTGTTCAACTTTTAATTATATAATTTTGAAAATTTATATATATATATATATCAAATATTGTTAATGATAATTAATTTAGATTAGACCTTACAAAGACTTTTTAACTATTTCTGACTATTTATTGAAAAATTTAGATGAAAAACCTACTAAAATAAATAATGTAAGATTGTAAACCCTACTTTGTAGCTTGAGTTAAATTGAGTTATAGTTCAAGCTTCAACTCCGAAAAACATAATTTTTCTAGTGGTAGTTGCTGAATTTTGAACTAGCAATATAGTATAGTTTAGTAATGGAATGTACTGCTAATATCAAGTGAAAATTAAATTATATATGATCAACTTGATTTGTATATTTATCGTTTTGAATGAAATCCAAATTCGATAAATGAATTGACTTGGTTACAAAATAAAAATGTTGTATAATGTTCAACCAAAGCTAAATATATGACATACGATTGTATATAGTAACTAAAATTAGAATAAGAAAGATGTGTGTATACAAATATATGGCTTATTATATGTGTGACAATCAAATAATGTTTGAGTTGATTGGTTGTCATAGTATTGAATTGAAGGAAGAAAATCTTTAGGAATATAAGATGGTGTTTGGCACCATTTTTAAAAACTATTTTTCATTTTCAAAAAAGAAAAACCTTCGAAAATGTGTTTGTCAATCATTTTCAAAAGTATGTTTTCAAAAATAAAAAACATGTTTTAAAAAATGTATAGTAAAACTTCTGGTAAAAGTAAAAAATGACTTTTTTTTTTTTTATTTTCTATCATTTTAAAAAATCATATTCTTTTTATACAGTAAAACTCAAAAAAGTAAAAATACTCATATCTAACAATTACGACGTCATTTTTAAATGTAATTTTCATCTAAACACATTTTCAGTTTTTACCTATTTTTGGTACCAAACAACTTTTTATCACTTTTCGTTTTCAAAATATATTTTTAAAAATGCTACCAAACGCATTATCGTTTTTCAAAATATGTTTTTGTTTTTGAAAATACTTTTTAAAAACATCATTTTAAAAACATATTTAAACGTACCTTAAGTAATGTCTCAAATAATCCCACAAACAATTCATGTTATCGCATAAAATGAAATAAATATATCAACAAAGCGGATGATCCAATTATGGACTTACATGGTTGGGACATGAACAAACGGCAATTGACGGGCTACTACAAGTAGTGAGCCACTGACACACAATTTGTGGCCACTATTGGGGCCTAATATGCAGATGCCATGGTTGATCAGCAATTGCCAACTTTTTTTCAGCAATTCCAAAAACTAACCAACTTTCTAATGGAAAAATCATTTTTATCCCAAATCCTTCCCCCTCCCTCCTCCTTCCCTTCTCCACACACCCCACCCACCCCACACCGCACAACCCCCAACCCCCCCCCCCCCACCACAAAAAAAAAAAAAAAAATTACCCATTCAAACAAATCATGTATTTTTATTTATACCCCATTTACACAAATTACCGTTTGTGAATAAATTACGCAATCAAAATTCAAAAAAAGACCAAATGATGGAATTACGAACCTGCCCTTCCATATGTAAGTTGGTCTCATGGGTGTGGATGAATTTCTTTCACCCATTTCACTCATTATTAACCAAACAACCCGTGAAACCCAAGCCAAGCCACCTACCTAGACCCACCGACCGTCAAAACTGACACCGACACCATCAACCCTGATATAACTTTAATTAACCAATGTCAACACAAAAAATTTAAATTGAACATAAAAACTTGATTGAAGAAGTTTCAATGGAGGAAGAAGGAAAGTTAGTTTGATAATTTAGACTAAGGACGAGATAGTGATATTTTTAGGGTTTTTTCCTTATTTAAGGGTATTTTGGTAAAAAGAGGTTATATAGTGCAAATGGTTTTTTGAAAAAAATAAAAATAATCTTCTTTTGTGATTGGGCTAAGAAGGATTTTTTTTTTTTTTTGTTTCATTTGGTTTTTGTATAGTTTTGAATTTTCCCCTTTTCTTTTTTCATTTTCAATCCCCACTAAACCACATCAAATTAAACAGATAAGAGATGAATAAATCTTCTATGTTAATTTCATCAATGTGATCATTACAACACATAAAATTGATGTGATCACACACAATGCAATTCCCTCCACCTTTTCGATGAATTGACCTATACCCTTTATAAGTTGGATTGCTTACAAACTTGATCCACGATAGTCTCTAATTGTCAAGTATCTTTCAATATTTGGAATGTCACATTCACAAAAATGTGACCCAGTGAAATAGGAAGAGGTAGTCAATTGGTATTCATCGTGATGTGTAGCTCACACACTCCTTTTTTGTGAGTTTTGAAACAAAACCTGAAGCTAGCAGATATTTTAGGAAGTAGAAAAAAGGGTAGACTGAGAACCCATGTTCCTTTCTGTTGTATCATAATTACTTACTCTAATTTCCCTCCTTGACCTGAATAAGGAAAGGTCCACAGTAGAGCTCTCAATTACATATATGGCTTTTCAAAAAATGGTTACTCTTATCTTCATGATTCTCACTTGCCTCCATGACTATCAATAACCAACAAAAAAATAGGTAACCAAGCTTTGAATCCTCAAAATTATGGTATAAACATATGAATTAATTTCCTATAAGGTCCAAACTTATGTAACTTTGTTTAATTCCAGATAAACATTTTTTCACTTTTAAGCATAGATCAATTGCAAGTCTGAATGTCATGAAAGGTTATGACGAACAAATATAATTTGATATATTTGGGTTGTTAATTTCTCTATTGGTCATGTATGTTTTTACTCATTATAAAACAGAGATTTTTCTAACTATATATTATGATTAATTATCTCATATAAATTTGGCCAAACAAAATGATGAGAAGAGATTCATTCAACAAACAATATACTCAAGAGAACTAGGATACGTTTCGATTTAATTAACAGGTAGAAAACTTTTGTTTCTGTCAAACTGGACCAAACACAGTGAATTCATGACCTGGACCAGTTACGATTATAATGCTAGGTAAAATGAGCTAGCTAGCTATTACTGTCCAAATTAAGAGAAGCTAGCTGGCTTTCATGCATTTTTAGTGCATAACCAAGTCAAATATTGTTTTAACCTTTTTTGTTTTCGATCATTTTTGGTTATCACGAAACAAGTACGAAGTTAAAATTGCAGGAAATTCTTGCATCCAATCAATTAAATTTATTGCACCGATTGAAGTAAAAGTCAGAGACGACAAACCACTTGTATAGTATGGTACGATCCCAATAAAGAGCTGTTGATAGAGGCCACGTGTCGCTGCAGGATCCGCTGATCTTGTTGATGTCATCCATCATGATTCATATCTATTCTTGTCTTTCTAACCTGGTTGTACTTTTTAGTTCGATACTTACGATTTTGTTCTAAGACAAATATTACTAGCAGGAAAGCTTTTCAGGTGTGAAACTGAGTATGTAATTTTCAGAAATTTGTTTTATATATATAAAATTACATTTTTGATTTCCACATTTGAGAATTTTTGTCCATATATATATAAAATAAAAGTGCTTTGGAACTTACAATATGAACTTAATTAACACAAATGAAACAATGTTTTTTATACAATCGGTTGTCATCAATATGTTAAGAGCATGTTTATTGTAAGGGATTAATAATTTATAATCCAAGTCCTTGTTTGTTCGGTACATGGAATTGGATTTCTCCAATCCCATGCAACTATTTTATCTTATTTCAATGGGATAAATTTAACCCATCAGAATGTGAGACCTTTATTTTTATTTATTTTATTTTTAACTTTTCCTTTTTGTCTTTCTTTTCTTAAGTTAATTATATAAAACATTAATTCTTTTAATATTGATTTTATATATTTTATTAAAATATTAAACATAATATAATTCAATAATAATTATAACATAAATATTATTTTTGTTAAACTAACACAAATATTATTTTAAAAATTAATTTTAAAGAGTTAGATTTTACTTTTTAAAATAATATTACAATATTTTTAGTTTTGTTTTATAAAAATAATATAATACATAATTTTTTTTTTTATTCAATCTAATAATAGACCAAATAATAGACAATACTACTTTTAACTCAATTTCATACAACACCAAACACATCATAGAATTAATTTATTCAATCTAATCATATCCTATTTAATCCAATATAATTTCATCAAAATAATGCAATCCAATTCCACATGCGGAAGGAGACCTAAGAGGAATGTATAAGTATATCCATTCAATCAAGAGTTAATTTTGTAGGGTGAACTAATATATTTGATACTTATTGCATTTTAAAAATTATGATTGAATGCTATAGAGCTGTTGAACGTGAAAATCTGTCAACAGCCAACCTCAATACACGCGGAAGAATCTTGAAGAGAATAATGGCCAGGCTCTTGGGTTTTAGGGTGAGAGCACACAGGTTTTGTGGTATTCTCTGCCTGCATAAAGGTGGAATTCCAAATGGTCTACAAAAGAACAGCCAATTACGAAGGAAAGTCGAAATCTTCTCAACTTTTGCCGCAGCGATCAAATCAGTGGGGGATCCAATGAAGAAGCTTCAAACCATGAAAAATGGCCAAAGAAACAACAAAATGAAATGAAGTAAGGTTTATCACTCGTACCCTTTTTCTATGGGAATTGGTCACTATTTATATGGACGGTAGGCTTGATCACATTTATATGAACAATAAGTTTGATCACATTATTACCCCTGGTATGACTTGGCAATTGGCATTGCTGTCAGACATAGGGAAAAAAGACACTGGACGCATCTCCTTGCTAGTCAATAGGAATTGCATAGACATGGTAGCTGTTCTAATGTGATAAAGCGTTTAAAAATAGCATTTGACCGCTTCTGTCACATAATTGCACTCTCATTATGACTTCAACGCTAATATACATTTTAAGGGCTTTTAGTGCTAACATGTCCTGTGTGGCTCTTTTACTCTATAACAAAAACTAATTAATCTCCCTTTTAATATACAAATTTGAAAAGACGAAATTATTCTTGCTTTAGCTCTTATGTTAATATTAAACAAGTCATCACTCGTTTAATGTTTTTGTTATTCTAAAATCAAACATGGATGATGGATCTGAATAGATATTAAAACTTTTATAAACAAGTTTATATGTATTTTAAAACGGACACAATATATATATTTTGCCAAGAAGATAACAGGTATGACTAAACTGTTTTGTAGCAAAGGTCCCATGTACTTGCCGCTTCCTTTTAAGAAATTTAAACGGCTAATTAATTTATGGAAGCCCGAAATTTGCAGTGTTATAAATGGTATAGCCATTATGAGTGAAATAAGATGGGAACATTTCTCAAAATAATAATAATAATATGGGATCAGCAAATTAGCTGTCCAATTAAATAGTGCCCATGAACATAAAATTTGTTTGCTCAATTACAAATTTATGATAGAATGACATTATTAAGCATAAAAATTGTGCCTAAAATTATGAGATAATGTAATCAGCGTACTACAATCATTAAAGTTAAATTAACACATGTATGATATGATGAGTTGCCAAAGTTGGTAACCAAAAAATGTAGATAAACTCACTAATTTAAGAGAATTAAATAAGATGAAAAAGTTATGATTATTTTTCTTTTTTGGATTTAAATCTATCCAACTCCAAATTAAAGAGGAGAATATGATTACGTATAATAATTAATCAAGAAAATGAGTGGTAAGGTAGCCATCAATATCAAATCAGATTCAAGTGAAGAATCAATTGGATTGTAATAATAATAAGGAAAAGGATTGTAATAATAAAAAAAATCAGGTGGACGTGATGATATATATATATATGTGTGTGTGTGTGCCTTCTTAATAAAAAAAAAAAAAACATTCGGACCACAATCTTCGTCTCAGGCTCTTCGTATGCTACAAAGTACAAACCCTTCATTGTCAACTCTGTCCTCTCCCCAAATAATTCTGATGAAATCAGATCAGATCATGTCAGATCAGTATGCTCATCTCTTGGCTTTTGGTTAGAGCGTGTAATTCACGCTCCTTGTCAATTCTGATTCTCCTTTTTATGACTCAAAAGAAACTCATCTGTGGTTGGCTTTGCTTACCCTCCCCAAAATGTATTCCTTTGTGTCGAAAGTCTCTCGACATGTGTTTGCAGAACTTAAAAAAATTATTCTTATATACATTTATGTAAATAATTTTTTATTAATGAGAATTCTAATATTGATTTCTTTTTCCAATGCTGAATGTTTTCTTAATATGGGGGTACACAGATAAATCTACGCAAACCATTAAGTTTTTCATACTTTTAAGTTTTAATTAGATGAGAATCCATGTTTAGACTATATTAGTTGTGTTTAATCAAATTCATGCCACTATTGATTTAGTTAATTTTTGCATGACTGTGAAGTTGAATGTAATGGATAGTACTAAACCCTCCTAATTTCAGGTTAAGTCGTTGCCAATGCTACCCAAATCATGATTGTTTGGCCAAGTTTGGGTTCAATGTACCCAATTAATTTTATTGTACCATACACGTTCCTCTTCAAGCCAAGGTTGGGCACCAACATGCAAGCCAAATATTAACAACATTGGCCACGGCCATTGAACAATGTACTTAGTCTTTTTCCATCATATGAATTTTACTACAAAGAGAACTTGCAAATAGGAATAGAGTTGAAAAATGAGAAAAGGTAAAAGAGAAATTTGAGTGATCATAGCAAGCATTGAATTAGAGACCACTGGTACATAATTTGTTCCTTTTCCTATTTTTTCCCTTTGGTGGTCCAACTAACCCATTAAACAATGACAAACCATCCTATGCATGATAGGGTGGTGGTTAGAGTTTTCCAATTTTGGAAAGCTATGATGGGGTTGAGATAAGCCTCTTTAATGCTTCATTTTTCATTTTTAGTTTGGCTCATACTAGTCACCCATTCATTATCATGAATCGCTCTCCTGAGCAATCACGTTCAACTTTTCCCACAATATTAAACACTCATCGATTTCGTTTCTCGCAATGAACAGGGAACAATCACTACAACAGTACTGCTCGGCCCACCAACACTTTAATTTTTTGGAATTACCCACTCTCTTCTCCAAAATTCTTCCCCACTTCCCATCAGGAATAAATTCTAGACCCATCAGTATTATAACTTTTGTAAATCTTATAACTCACAAATAAACCATGAACGCATAACTAATGTGTTCGAAAAATTCAAAACATATATATCTATTTGATTTACTGTTTCGATTGATTTTAAATTTTGTTTGCTATCCATGATTATACAAACCAACACATTTGTGAAACCTACAATGATATCTACTCTATCCAGTTGTGTCAATTACTCTTGGACCTTGTTTACTATTTTAATTGTTTATATAGTGATATATGTCACATAAAAATTAAAATAAACCTACGAGCATTCTCAAATTTGTGTAGTATGGGGTTTCTTTTCTCTCCATTCTTAATATAATTTGTTTCTAATAATTCATGATAGAGATTATCATATTTACCCAATTCAATTAGATGTGTAAAGTCTCCAAATCTCTTTTTTGTAGATATGTTCATAAAATTCAACAGACAATGTCTACTTTATTTAATTGTTACAAATATTTTCAAAACCTATTTATTTGATATTTTGTTTGTTTAGCATAGGATTACATACAAGTTTTTTCCCCATTAGTAATATGTGCCAAAAAGCCCTGGGTAGTCGTAAAATTATGTGGGAAGAATTGGTAATGTAAGAGAAATATTCTGACAACCTAAGTAGGTTGAACTTTAAAAGTAACTTTGTAAGGATGGGGTCCGGTCCGGTTGGGGATGGCTTTGGCTTTCATGGTTCACGTGGGTTGTGGGGTCTATGCTTTTAATTTTCGCCGGTCTGTCGTGTAAAGGGTAGGTTTTTGATTCAGACATGGTTGGTCCCTTATTTGGAAATTGAAATTCTTAATTAAATTGGATTTATTTACACTTTGATGTAATTTAATCTCCTGAATCATGATGTTTTAATCATTAAAATGCCCTTTTTTAAATCTTTTGCTTTTACACTAATTATGGATGATGAAGATTATCTTTTCTCTTAATCATTAAATTGGATTTTTCTTTTCTTTTTTGAAAATTGATCACTAATAGTAGTTGTCCGGATGATTTTTTCCACAAGGAGGGAGAGAGTAACTGCTATTAAGATAAGACTCATAACTCACATCTTATTTTTTAAAGGATAAAGATGAGATCTAAATCTTTGACCATTTAGGATTAAAATAAGTATTCGATCACTTTTATCAATGAATGATATATAATGATAATATTATATATAATCATGCATCGAAAAGGACAATTTTTGTGTGTTGTTATCTTCTTTCTTTCGTGTTTATTAAGAAATACATTGCTTTTATTGAAATATCTTCCTTAATTGTGCTAAAAGTAATCAAAGTTTTGTCATTCACAATCTAAATTAACTATGATTGGAAAACTAATACTTTGATTGGTGAAACAGACGCAAAAGTTAAATCGAATATGGATCAGAAAAGCGAAAAGAAGAACTGTCACTAGCTCAGTACGCTTTCCTTTTGACTAACTAAAGTAGAGTGGTTTCAAATATTAATTAATTTTAATAATTTTAATTAATATCTTATCAAAAGGTAACTTCAAAAAATAAAAATAAAAATCTTAAAAAATGTATTATATATATAGAGTAATTTTACCATCAATACTTTTTCATTTTAAAAAGTTAGGACGAACTAATCAAATTTATTCATTGCATTCTTTTTACTAAAACAATTTATCTCTTCTATTTAATTCAAATACAATGAATGAATTTGATTGATTTGTTATAATTTTTAAAAATTAATAAATACTGATGGTAAAATTATTATATATATATATTATATAGTCATCATAGTTTGAGAATAAAAATCCTATTAAACCGTCACTGGACATCTAAAAAAAGCATGAGGACCAATTTAAAAGCCTTTTTAAACATTTTTAAAACCAACTGATAAATGAGCAATGGTGAAATTAGGATTTTGAGTTTGATGGGGAAAAACCACACAAACAATGATTCTTATATGGTAAAAATTAATATTGGGTGAAATGCTAATGTCACAAAAGTCAAGTTAAATTATGTAAATTTTAACCATTTAGTATGTTTTGATGATAAAAGAACGGTGATATAACATGACAAATTCTCAGATTTACCCTCACCAATGTCGTATTTTATATATATATATTTAAATTAAAAATCTATTAAAATCTATTAAAATCTAATGAGATCAAACAAGATTTATATTATTCAAATTTTTACTTTCAAGACATGGAGTCTGTATTTTTGTTAACGATTTTAGAACCTTATAAAACTGTTTTAGTTACTGGACCGGCCCAATTTGGCCTAATTAGGCCCAAATCTGAAATGATTCAACAAAAGTTAACGATCAAATGAACCGAGTAGCAGCAACTTGGAGAGAGACAGCAAGAGATGGCGGGAGTTGCAGGAGCGCAAAAGAGACAGTTAGGGAGGCCGATGCACCCTTCTGCAAGGGACCGATTTTCTCATTCTCGCCCCCGGTTCGAGCCCGTTGATCGAGAGAAGGTTCTCGCTCCTAATTTCATGCTGTTTCGTTAGTTCTGGTTAGGGTTTCGAAGCACCACTTTTAGCAACAACAGTTCTAAATATTTAGCTTCTGATTCCACTTTTTTTTTTTTTTTTTTGGCTTTTAGTAAGCTGGAATATAAACACTAGACTCAATTTTCAGACTATAGAATTTTAATAGTGTGGAGGCATGATCTATCAAATTGTTTGTGATTGAAGAGCATCATCTTTTTTTTTTTTTTTTTTGTGTGTGTTAGATTCATTAGTTTCCTTTTTGGATTTGTGTTATGCATATTGATGTGGTTTTTTTGTTTGTTGATGCAGACTTGTCCTTTATTGCTTCGAGTCTTCACTAAGGTACATCTGTGTTTTGGAGCTCCAAGTTTTTGTAGTTTCTAATCTTGAATATTAACATGGGTTTCGTCCTCAAAAATTCATATCTGCTTTTTAAATGTGGGACTATTATATTATGTATGCTGTTATTCTTTTTTGTGGAAATCAGATGTATGGTTTTCAATTCAGCATAACATACAAAGTTGTTCAAGTGTTTAACTGAATTCGTATAAAGTTGTTAGAAGTTGTATTGTTTTCGAATGTTAGTGCTTAAGCTAATTTTTTGTTTTCATTTGTTTTCTAGTTTTTTGCTTTGATAGATTTATTTTCCATGTGCATGTGATCAAATTTTCCATTTAAGGGTTTTGGTTCTTGAAAAAGTTTGCTGGCATAAATGAAAGGCTTTTGCCTGAGATAACATGATACAGAACTTAAGAAGAAAGATAATATACTCTGCTTTTCTATTAATGGTTTAGAGTTCAAGATCTTTTTTGTGCTTTCACCTGTATTTTCCATGAATTCTTTAGTTGATGCTTATGTGCTTGTGAAATAAGCACCAAATGGTTGATGAACCCTGCATTATACAACTTTGGGACCTGTTGTGCACTGATTGTGAGTACAAACTTTTTCTTTGCCATTAGCTCTGTTTGAGAAAGAAGACAATTTGATTTCATTGGAATGAGTAATTAACTATGGTTCATACATTATAATGATGCATTCTATTGAAAAGTTGTAATTAATTACTTACCAATTGAAAGTTTTGCAGGTAGGGGGTCATCATTCCAGGGAAGATTTTGCTGTGAGAGGGAAGGAGCCTAAGGATGAGGTTCAAATATATACATGGAAGGATGCTACCCTTCGTGAGTTGACTGATCTGGTAAGTTGAAATAGTGTGCCCACGATGTCTTTTTATGTTGCATCTATATGGGTGTGGGAAAAGAGATTTTGTTTACCTATCAAGCTTTATGCTTACGATCTTAGTGTAGGAGATCTTAGATTTTTTAATTAATTTTATCGCAGATGACAACCGAACTTAGCTCAAAACTTTGTTGTATGTTGAAATTTAGGGTTACAACATAATAAGAGGTATAGGTCTGAGAAAAATTGGATATAAAGTTGCTGGAGTCTGTGGAAATAACCTTACGAATATTAATGTTGGTTAGGAGTTCACACCTGCACATTATTTCAGTTTATATGTGTGGCCTTCACTGTATGAGAAAAACATCTGTCATTAATCTAGTGAATAGTAGCTTGCAGAATTAATTTTTTCATGAGCCACTCGCAAAGAAAAAGGAGATGATATCTCTGTAGACAAGTTTCAGAGCATGACATTGAATTGTAGGAGTGTGCCATTTAGGAGCCACTAAAATTGTGTTGATGTGTCAATATATTTAATTTTTCGGAATATGGCTACACTGAAATGATTACTGAATGTTACAAAACTTGCAAGGGATGAGTGGATTTTTGTATTTATTTTTTGATAGGAAGAGATGAGCGAATTCTGATTGCCTTCCCATTTCTGCTAGAATTCTATGTTTTTGTAAAATTTCCCAATCATCCAGGCTGGATAGTTGATTACTCTATTTTTTCAGGTCAAAGAAGTAGCACCAGCTGCAAGAAGAAGAGATGCGAGACTGTCTTTTGCTTTTGTGTATCCTGATAAGAATGGTCGTTTCTTGCTGAGAGAGGTTAGTTTCTCGCTTTCTTATCCTTTCTCATGTGGGCTATTATATATAGAACTTTGATTTAGCTTTACATAGGCTTGTACAAGCCATTACGACAACTTTAAGTTAAAGTTTTTTGACTTGTTTTGGTTCCCCTGGCTTTCGAAAGAGAGAAAAGGTGCTGGCCTTGGCACAGCAAGGCTGAGAACAAAAGAATGCATTCTTGTATCAGTTATCTATTCTCATTAGAGTTCTTTAACTGGCTATCACTCTTGGACGTATGATTTTCCATTTTTGTTGCTCTCCAAAACAAGAAATATATGCTCATAGTTTGGTGAATTTTAATAGTTTCATCGATATTGTTGTTGCCAAAGTATGATGGGTTGTTGAACTTTTATTCTCGAGTCCCAACTAAGTGAGAGTTGTAGATCGGTAGGCTGCAATGTGGACAGCAGCTGATAAACTTTTAAGATTATATGAAATTATTATTGAAATTGGATGTACATCCTAAGAAACATGTCTGTGGATGACATCTAAGATGATTAATATAATGACTAGATCTGATTTTACTGGTTGATTTCTAATTTAGAGTTACAAAAGGTTCTGCTTGTAATACTTAATTGGTTGGTGAAGGTGGGGAAGACCACTTCTTACGGGAATGGGAGGCAATTAGATGACGCTAAATCATTGGGTGAACTTGGTTTGGAGGTAAATCAAACTGCTGTTTTTGATGTTGTCTATCTTGATTACATTTCAAACTTCTCTAACTTTATGCACCTCTGTTCAGATCGGAGATTACTTGGACGTGGCGATTCTATAAAAGGAGTTCTACCGGAACAATTTTCTTAGGTTGGTTAGTTACCCTATTGATTAGAATGACTTTGGAACGACACACGTATTTCGATTTAGTGATCATTGACCTGATTCAGCATGCGACGTGGATTAAATCATTGAGATGTAACTGATATTTCATGCTCGTATTGAAGTTGTAGAGTGCAAGAAAGAAATTACCCCGGTAGAGCATAGCTTTTGCTTGTACGGTAATGCGACAACTTTCACATTGTGTTATGATGAGCTCTCACCAGCTCTTTGAATTCGTAACCTTGATTATCATATGGTTTGGAAGTGAAAATATGCTTAAGCGATTTGTGCCCAAAAAAAAAAAAAATGCTTAAGCGTGATAATGTTTCGGGTTCGGGTTCGAACCGTTTCAACCACAAGAAATATCCAAATGACATTATTATCAAATTTTAGTTAATGATTGTATGAAGAGGACAATCGTAAAAGTAGATATTAATCAACTAAATTATAAATGAAAAATAAATTGCAAACAAGCATTTAAATTGAAGTGGTTCTCAGTTTTATTACGGATTAAAGAGAAATCAATAGTGAAAGGTGAAAATCCCTGACATAAAAAATTCTGTTATAAATATCAAAACAAAACATGGCAAAAAAAAAAAATATATATATATATATATATATCTAGTACAACACATGCTTCGCAGCAGTCAAGCTAGCGCAGCGGTTTGAACGACGTCGTTTTTGCTGCGTGATAATAATTCTGGTTGAAATTAACAGACTACGATTAGCTGTAATCGGGCTAGACTTGCATGAAAACGACGCCGTCGATTCCCACGGTAAAGTAAGACGGTGAAAAAGCTGCGGTACGAAATATGCTTGGCTGGGGCCGCGGGGCCATTGCGGGCTTGAAAACGACGCCGTGTATTGTCGGTAATGTAACGTTAGTAAACAAATGAAAACGAAAGAAAATCAAAATATAAACATTTGTGGACAACAGAGAGAAAAAATTAGATATTAAACAGATGAAAACGAAAGAAAATCAAAATATAAACATTATAAACAACAGAGAGAGAAAAAATTAGATAGAAAGCTAAAGGAGAGCAAAGCAAGCAAGCAGTTGGAGAGTGTAAAAATAAAAAAGAAAAATCGGTGTCCTATTTCTTGCCATTTCTGGTTCCCACTAATTGCGGCACTCATTCTTGTATTGGCATTTTTCTTCGTGTACACGCTTTCTCTCTCACTCTCCAATCATTTTCTGATGCTTTACTCTGGACTCTCACTAGCCGAATGATTTCTCTCAATTTCAGAAGATCTCTCAACTAATCATAATCTTGTAATTCTCTTTCTCTGCACTCTCTGACTCTCTTTTTGTTTTTGTTATTGATTGTTTTTAAAACTCTTGATTTTGTTTATCGAGTTCAGGTTTTCTGATATGCAATGGCGACTAGGCGAGGACTACTCGGTGCGGCAATCAACAGGAAAAGAGGCGGTGGATCTCGGTTGCCGATTCTTCTTGTCGCTCTCTTCATCGTTCTCTCGCCTTTGGTTTTCTTTTTCGGTCGAGGATTTCACACCTCCGCTTCGATTGGTTCGTTCTCTTGATTTCTCACACTTTCTAATTTGTATTCTCAGATCTCGCTTCGATTTCGTGTTTCTTCGTTTTAGGTAGGTTTTCGTTTGCATTTGCGAACAACTTTGAATCTCTTTTAGACCTAGCCTGTAATGCTTTACTATCATTGTTATTGTTGTTGTTGCTTCTAAGAGGAAGAGAACTAGTTTTATAATCGTCATTTTTATAATGAGTTTGGTATTGTTTGATTTTTCCATATATTTGCATGTTTTATGACCGAAAGCACAATAATGCAATCCTTTTGGCTTTTAAAGTGAGAGATTGGGTGTTTGAAAGAGTGACAATACTATGGTAGTTAAACAGTTGTGACTTCGTAGTGATTGAATGTGACGTAGATTTTTGGGCTTTTGTTCATCTTTTACTGTTTTTTTGTTTTCTTTGAATCGGATGGAGGATTTAGTGTTGCATCTTTCTTATGTTTCGTTGTCGTTTTTTTGTTCGCATTGAAGTGATTGATTCGAGTTAAGTAGAATGGGGTAGAGTATAGCCTAGAGGAGTGATATGGTGTATACTTTTTAGGTATGATTAGTAATCAAGATATGTCAAGGTTAAATCTCTTTTATCGGTGAACAGAAATGGAAAAACATATTATGGAGCTCTTAGGTTGTAGAAATGCTATGGAATTTCATGATAATGCAGTAGTTTGCTTGTAGTAATAAAATAACATAGTAAGTCATATAAATTATGTGAAGATTATACTGGAAATTGTATATCACCTTGCCCTTGTTGTTGTTTAAATTTTTTATTTGTTTATTTTTTTTATGATGTTTATGTGGTTGAAGAGTTTCAGAGCTTGCAATTGTATAATAATCTTTAGGACATATTAGGCTTTTACTGGCTAGTGTGATCTGTTTTAAAGTCCTTAAATGATAGTTTTTGTTTTCTAAACAGTAGGCTGACAGAGTTGTTGTCCATGAAAGTGATTGTTTCTTAATTATCTTCTATAAAAAAATAGTTGTGATGCAATGATACTCTAACTAGATGGGACACAAATATTTTACGGAGGAAAAAACCCAAAATTTGAGGGAGGCAGCTATGATTGTCAAACTCATTATGGTATTGCAGATACAGACGGTACTATAAATAATTTGGTGTTGTACAGAACATACTTTTTCTCCTTGCTCACCAATCTCTTGTGGCTGGAATATCGAAATTTAAAATGTAACATTGTTGTTCAATTCGTGGTCATGACAGTTCACAAACTCTCAGTTGTGTGCATGCTCTTTGTTATAGCCTTTTTGTTGTAGAGTTGAAGCAAAAATATAATTGTCACTTTTGAGATGTTTCCCTGAATTTTTAAAACCTTTGCATAATTGTATTTTACGTTTTCTTGGTGGTGTGGGATAATTACTTTTCCATCCATAGTAGCATTCTTTTTCTAGATGTTATTATTTAAGCAATAGTGGTCTTGTTCATGTAGACAAACTATTGTTGCCTTCAATTTTTGTTATATCAATATGTTTTCTTCTCTTTTCTTTTTGGAATTCTTTTCGATTTATGCACAACTCGAAATCTGCTGACTATTTACTTATTTCTATACTTCACATAGTAGCTTTGGTGTTAAGATCATACAAAAATTTTGTCCTTATGATTTGGATTTCCTTCTTGACCAATGAAAACTGTAGAATAATCATTATATTGTGTTATCATCATACCAGTTTCCTGAAACTGAGATGAACTGATAAAAATATGAAATTATCTATGAAATAAGATTATTTTGTGAGAAATCTTTTTTCTTCTTGTTGTTTTTTCCCCTAAACATGTTTATTCTTGTTTGGATGTGTGCCTATTTTTGTTGTTTAAACTCATATTTTTCTTTTCTGTGCCAGATCAAAATAATATTCTAAGTGGTTCTGCTAAGCAGGTAACTTGTTCAAACATATGCACATTTTATACTATTTTCTGGATAGGATATTCTGGTTACTTCTTTTGTTCAATATAATAATGAAAAATATTTGGTTGACTGCTGCAGAATGTTCATTGGAGAGAAACACTGGCTTTGCAGTATGTTAAATCTATTTTCTCAAAAGAGGCAAGTGCAGATTAGTTTGATTAGGAGTTTCCTTTACCACCTACGTCCTACAACTAAATTTTAAAATCAGTTTTACTGACAATTTGGCACCATATTTAAACCTACGTTTTAGGTCATTGATGTTGTAGCAGCCAGCACAGTTGATTTGGGCCCTTTAAGTCTTGATTCTTTCAAAAAAAGCAATTTGTCTGCTTCATGGAAAGTTGAAGGACTGGAAACTTCAGTTGATAACAATGCTACCTCTGAGGTTAGGATGACTGCAACGCTTTTGATTGAATATAGTAACCATTCTTATTATTGTATACCCTTTGCTGCAAACTTCTAATGAGCCTATGGATGCTGACCCTGCTGATCTACTTGGAATGTGATTTTGTTTAAAGCCAAACCAAACAGCTGCAGATGCCAGAAAAGAAACACCTGGGGAGAAAGGAGATAATCATTCAACTGGTAATGACTTGTCGTTTTGATATATGAATATGGTTGTTGTTACCTTGCTTGCATGTTGATCTGGTTGGTTGTCCATTGCAGATGATCATGCTCATTCCACCGATTCACCTGCAAAGCAACTTCGAAGGGTAAATGATCTTTGCATCTGTTGCATGCTATAATTGCATATGGTTTCTAGGCCACTTTAACATGTCTTGTGTATTTGGGCAGACTTTGATGTCATACCAGGGAAAAAAAGAAAATAGGAGATTTGATGCCATATGTTTGGTATTTGGTGGTGTAATTGCATCCTTTTCTGAATGATGACATTTGTTTCTTTGGGAGCAGCAACTGAGAGAGAAGAGACGTGAGAAGCGCGCAGCTGAGTTGATGCAACAAGATGATGAAGCAGTTGTAAAGCTTGAAAATGCAGCCATAGAACGCTCGAAGTCTGTGGATTCGGCAGTCCTGGGCAAATATAGCATATGGAGAAAAGAAAATGAGAATGAGAACTCTGATTCTACTGTACGGTTGATGCGAGATCAAATGATAATGGCAAGGGTATATTTGAGCATTGCAAAGATGAAGAACAAACTCGACTTACAGCAGGAACTACAGGCTCGGCTCAAAGAGAGTCAGCGTGCATTAGGAGACGCAATGGCTGATGCTGATCTACATCACAGGTAAGCTGCATCTTGGCTGTCTAATATTCTTAACTTATTATTTTATATAATCTGCAATTTTGAAGTTTTCTCTATTGATGTTTTCTGTCCCTATTTTTTTTATTATTTTTGATATGTTTAGTGCAGCGGAGAAAATCAAAGCAATGGGCCAAGTTCTGTCAAAATCTAGAGAGCAATTGTATGACTGTAAGTTAGTTACTGGAAAGCTGAGGGCTATGCTTCAAACAGCAGATGAACAAGTCAGGAGCTTAAAGAAACAGAGCACATTTCTGAGTCAGTTGGCTGCCAAAACGATTCCAAATGGAATACATTGCTTGTCTATGCGCTTGACCATTGAATATTATCTTCTTCCTTTAGAGAAGAGAAAGTTCCCTGGAAGTGAGAATTTGGTCAATCCAAATCTTTACCATTATGCGCTCTTCTCTGACAATGTCTTGGCTGCATCAGTTGTTGTCAACTCAACTATCATGAATGCCAAGGTGATGTGGACTGCTTTTTCAGTAATTCTGTCTTTACTGATCTCCATTCTCAAGGTTTAGAAATAGTGAGAACATTCATCAGTTGTTCATGTCTGTCACTCCAACCATTTGGGACATTCGATCTTCCATGTGTGTTAAATAGAAATTGACTTATCAGACTTAGGCTCGTATGCTGTACTGAACATGTTTATTGGTGGTATTGCAGGATGCCTCAAAACATGTATTCCATCTTGTTACTGATAAACTTAATTTTGGAGCGATGAATATGTGGTTTCTGTTGAATCCTCCTGGTAAAGCTACTATTCATGTTGAAAATGTTGACGAATTTAAGTGGCTTAACTCGTCTTACTGCCCTGTTCTGCGGCAGCTTGAATCTGCTTCAATGAAGGAGTACTATTTCAAGGCAGACCATCCAACCAAACTTACTTCTGGTGCTTCAAATCTGAAGTATCGAAATCCCAAGTATCTCTCAATGCTGAATCACCTGAGGTTCTATCTTCCAGAGGTCTATCCTAAGTTGGACAAAATCTTGTTTCTTGATGATGATATTGTTGTACAAAAAGACTTAACTGGATTGTGGTCAGTGAATCTTCATGGTAAAGTGAATGGTGCAGTGGAAACCTGCGGTGAAAGTTTTCATCGTTTTGACAAGTACCTAAACTTTTCAAATCCTCATATTGCACGAAATTTTGATCCAAATGCTTGTGGGTGGGCATATGGAATGAATATGTTTGATCTCAAGGAGTGGAAAAAGAAGGATATCACTGGGATATATCACAAGTGGCAAAACATGGTTAGTATGTGAAATCTCTCATCTATTACCTGTGTTCTTTGTCTCATTTTGCTTGCGTATGATCATGCATACCAATATATAATTAGATTGAGCTGCAGTGAGGAAAATTGGCAAGTTTGCCAAATTTGAAATTGGTCATTTCATCTGTCTGGCAACTGCTTCAAACTAATTGATATAATTATAAGATAAAAAACAGTAGTTTTATTGATACTGATATATATTACTACACCATGGAGTGGATGTAGAGGAGACTTTAGGTACCATGGTTGATTGTGTGAAAGATATATATAGTTGGTTCAGTTCCATTCAATTTAAACACTCCTTGCACTTGTTATGTTCTGACTTTTCTGTTACTTCATTTCTTAAATCAGAATGAAGATAGGACACTTTGGAAGCTTGGTACATTGCCTCCAGGGCTGATTACATTCTATGGACTGACACATCCCCTTGAGAAGTCATGGCATGTGCTTGGTTTGGGTTACAATCCAAGCATTGATCGGTCAGAGATAGATAGTGCAGCTGTTGTCCATTATAATGGCAATATGAAACCATGGCTGGAGTTGGCAATGACAAAGTATCGGTCATACTGGACCAAGTACATTAAGTATGATCATCCCTACCTGCGGAGCTGCAACCTAAGTGAATAAAGAAGATATGGGCACTAAGGTACAATCAATGCCCTTTCTCTTTCTCTCTTCAGTTGGAGAGATTTGTTTAGATTTAGTACATGAGAAGGAATGGGGTTCATTTTTTTATGCTGGTGGTTCCACCTCTCTTTCCCACATTGTTTAACGTTCTTTGTAATTCATTACATTCGTTCCTAGCATCAATTGCCACCTGAAACGAGATAACTAATTCTATCTTGACCCTTAGCAACACCCTAAGATTCTTTTCCTTACTTATTTTTTCCTTCGTGTTTTTTTTTTTTTTCGTCCATGGAAGCTAAGTTCAATTTGGACAAAATAGTAAATCAATAGATGTGGAGTTTGTATTCATTAAACAAGGAGATCTTTGGAGATTTTGATGTATCCGGTGTCAATATCTTTTCTCAAGTCAAGGACTTACAGTCTTTTGATAATTTGCTTGGTGTTGTAATGACTGCTGATTGGCGTGTATAATTTGACTGCTTTATCAGGCACAATTCCTTGTTTTTGTCGTCAACCAACCCATATGCTAAGTCTTTATGTAATTTGTCTGAACCTGTTGCAAGATTCTTTCTGCACCCATATTATCTTGGTTATTATGTATGCGACAACGATCTGCAAATACTGATACCGGCAATTAGGGATACTGCTGCGAGTTTATGACAAAATCCGAGTTTAGTAATATCTTGTGTAAGACTAATTTAATGATCATTGCCTGATTTCTGAGCATGACAATTTCTATTACTCTGTTTTTTAACTGAAGTGAGCTATTAGAGCAACGAGCAACAAGAAAGTAAGGAATTGAAATGGATTTCAGCAGACTATCACTTGGGAGTATGAATTACATATAACACCAATGTTATTGCGGGCTTCTGATCGGGACTTCTCATATTAATCGCAATGCTGACATCTTTATGCTCACTAATTTAGTGGGTAGTCATCGAGAATACGAGAAATTTCTCTGCATTACTTTGAAATTCTACTTCCTGAGGCCAATGGGATTGGATTATGGCAATTCCACATTCAACTGGTGCAATACTTTAATGACACAAAAAAAAATCAATTTTATGGATTAGTTGGTTTGATTGTATGTTTAGTAGTGACACCACTGAACAAACTGATAGTATTAAATGATGGGTAATTCCGTATATTATGTATCTTGTATCGGCAGATTCAAATATAGTGGCCAACAGCTAGTTTTTTGTTTAGTAACTGTTTGTCATCCAGAAAATTAGAATTTTGGAGGTCCACTCGAGATCTGTGAAAATTCACAATTGATTTGGGACCACTTCTTCACTCAAATTAAGACCCCAAAAGCAGCCCTACGCTGAAATAGATAGTAGGAAAGAAATAACCTAACCACCCTTTTTGACTAGAATATGATTATATATGGTCGAAAACCATCGCAATAGCTCTCCTATTGTGTGTGTGACCATGAGCCTTTGAAAACTCACTCTCGAAGATTCTTGAAAGTCTTACCGAGGAAGACCGAAGATCTTTGATTGCTAGTATCTAAATTGCTATGTTGGTTGATCTTTCCAATTCCTTGGATATGATATGATTCGACGTCCGGGTGCGCGACACCCTTTCCAGCACATTTTCATGAACCTCTCTCATTTCACTCTCAATCTTGCAGATTTTGAGAATCAAAATCGGTTAACACTTACACTAATCAAAAGTCTAATCCGAACTCAAAACACAAGATGGACGTTTTTGTTTAACAAATCCAAGAATCTGTTCTCTGCTCCCCATTATTTTAAGCAGTGGAGTGGCGTGGCCATTTCTAGAAATTTAAGTACCTATACTTTTTCAGTTATTATGCTCCACTAATCTGTACGGTTTCCTTCTCAAAATCATGATGTCATTGGATAAAAACCGCAATAAATATAAATTTAACAAGTGGCTTTGTCCCTTTCTGTGTAAAAAAGATCGATGCTCATTGAGTAGGAAGCATATGCACTTACTTTTTCATTAGGAGGGCATTTTGACAAAACTACCGCTGGTATTTGCCTTTATTGGTTCCTGCATATTGGTCAATGCTATTGAAATCATCAAGGTCTTTATTAGAGATTCCACATATATCTAATGTAGATACTTTTCATATAAATATCCATGCGCTTTTACCACTATTTCCTACATGAGGACAATGACCCTTATTTTAATGGAAATTATTTTGTTGTTCCCTGTGCAGCAGAACTCAGAAGTGCAAATATGATGGAGCAGACCCCTTGCTTTAATGATTGTGGAGAGCCCTTTGTTTATTTATTTTATATAAAATTTATTGCTTTCAAATCCCACTTATATTATTATCATTTAAGGGCTTTGTTTTTTAAATCAATTTTGTCGATGACAAAAGTGTTCACTATCTTCATAATTGTGCAATTTTTTGAAGTTAGATGCCAAAGTCAACTGGTTGTGACTGGTGATGATGACATGAACGCTGCCGGTTGGCAAGGAGTAGCAGTCGGCACAAGATTTTAGGAATTGCATTCGTGTTAAAACAATTCAGACCTGCGTCAATCAATCATAAACGTAATTTTCACTACGATGATTTATAATTTACAACCAAGTCATATAGGAATTCACTGTTCAACAAATGGATTATTTTAAAAGTGAGTTAATTTTTTTTCTTAATTTTCCTGTTGTAATATTCTTACTGGACTGTCAAAACGTGGGAAATTACATTCGAAAAAAATAAATAAAAGGAAAATGGGTTTACGTGTATAAACCATGCTCACATAAGATATTCCAAAAGATGTTGAGTTTGGATTGGGTAATGTAGATGGACGACGTGGATTGTTCAAGGACCATATATATGAATAAATTGATTGATCAAAATGATAATGCCTGTTGAGCAGCAAGATCCGAACCACTGTTTGTAAGAAGAAATTCAATGATTTGGTCCCTCTTCTTTTACACTTTACCAAAATTATACAAAATTATATGTACTAAAATGATTTGGAGGAAACGGCCAGAACCCCACTGATGACTAATGGGGATGCTTAAAGCAGGAGTTTTCACCAACGACTTCAAAGCTAGAATAATGTGAAAACCCCATACTTTTTTATGCTTCTATTACCTTCTCTATAAATGCAAAAATATCATCAAATATTTCATTATTGATTACATATATTATGCTTAAACTTTTTTTGGAGCTTGTTGCTTACGTGCATCAACGGTATGCACACTTTTATTTATCATATAGAATATTTTGTTTATCTCTATTTCGAACCATCAAATCTTTTTCTTTTTACCTATAGAAACGAATTAAAGTATCCAATTTTAAATGAAAATATCTTCAATAAAAACAGTTCAAAAGGGTCAAGTGCTCTTCTTATTCAAAAAATGTTTCATTAAAACATTTCGATTGATTGCTTTTTAAAATATATTTTAAGTATATATTTTTGTTCTTATATGCATTTCTCTTTCTTATAAGTATAAAAGTAAATTAGGATACGAAATAAAACAAATAAAAGAAAATAAAATAAAAAGTAATTTAGGATACATTATAAATCCTATCATATGCTTAACAGCTAAAAGTACTGGAAGGAAAGTAGAAATGCAGGCTGACCACAGGAATCACGTTTGCTCTTAATTAAAGTTTGATTAAGAAGCCTACTATATAGGATCGAGTGCAAGGCATGCAAGGCTCAATTATTTGGAAAAAAAAAAAAAAATTAGTAAAATGTGTTTCCATACAAAACTTGTGTAGGGACTGGGGAGAGGTTCCAGACCAAATGCAGCCTCCACCAAAACCATGTTAGGTTTTATCCAAAAAAAAAAAAAAACCATGTTAGGTTAGCCGACATCATGATTTGTTTGTTAATTGTTGTACTTATTATAGAATCTAAAATGGATTGATAGATAAATCTAAGACAGCTCTGATAAGTTGATTAATTATATTATCACTTATGTTATAAATTACATGTGAGTGTAATTAAGCTAGCTGCTACTTAATTAACTAAACGCCTGGTTGAGAATCCAAACATATAATAGTTAGGTCCAGGTGTCATGCATCTGTTAGGAAAACGAATCTGCATAGTGATCTGGTGTATTCTTGGTCGATCTTTATCTTATCAGCAAATATATATTATCTTTGCTTGCATGCGTTAGTGATTAGACTAGGTGAATATTTTACAAGTTCATTGCATGAGAATGTAAAAATATATTTAATTAATTATCCATTCATATATATATTTAAAGAATGATTTAATTTTATCGTTTCATTAAAAAAGTGACCATTTCAATTTAAGCTAATTCCTTCTTTATTAACACATACAACATAGTCATACAAAATTGATATAACAAAAAAGAAACGAATATAATGTAATTAATTAAACAAGTGACAAGTTATGAACATAACATAGGTATAGCGACATATATTTATATTGAGAATTCAAAGATTTTACATGCAGAGAAATAGTACGTACAAAAACAGGAGAGCAATCACGAAATTTTTTTTGGAGATGGACAAGAACAAAACTACACCCAGTACTCCATGTTTTCATATTAACAATATATATATAAAGAAGCCAGAAGCCATAGCCGTGCATGGAGCCCATTCAAGCACTCTTTATTCCTACAATTTGCTTCTTTAAGCAAATATTTTATATTAATTATTCTCTCCAGCACTAACCCACTAACAGCTAATTACACAAACTGGCCTCTCTTTTTGGTGTTTCTGTTGCCTTTTCTCTTCTCTTCTGCTTTCCTTTCATGTCACTTTCTTGGCCTACATAATTTAAAAGATAAAAAAGGCAATGTTTTTGTTTTCCCTTGTATTACACTCTTTCTTGATTTGCAGATTGAAGCCAGATTGAGAAGGCAGCCATGGTCTTCATGTCAGCTCGATAATGTTTCTGTGTAAATTCAAGAAAATTTGTCCATGTGAAGTCCGGATATATTCTTGGATTCACTTCATCCACCAGACTACTCGGAGGTGTCACCACCTTCTTCATGCTTGGACAGAGAAAAAAAGCTAGAGATTTCCTCACTGTTTGGTTATTCACCACCGCTCTGTGCAAGCAACTCTTGTAAATGCCATTTGACAAAGCCTGAAGATATAACAAGTACTCGCTGATATTTCAATTTATATTATAAAACGAAAAAAATGAAAAAGAATGGAATTAATTTTGTGTTATCTTAATTACCATGAATGTGTCACCAATGTTGACGACGAAAGCGTCTGAATTGGGTTTAACAGACAGCCATTTTTCATCCACAAACACTTGAAGACCACCCACTTGATCCTGATGAAGAATCGTTAACGAGGTGGGATCGCAGTGAGGTCCTGTTCCCAGAGTCAAATTAGGTTTTTGACAAGGAGGATAGTAATTCAATCTCATTATTGAATCATTTCCTTCAAAGAATTCTCTATAATATGATCTCCCAACTCCTAGACTCGTGCCCAAAAGCTCCATTATCCCAAGTGATAGCTTGCTCATCGCTTCACAATATTCTTGGTACACCTTCCTATATATAGAATTAAATCAAAACAAATAATAAGTTATAGTACTTTATTATTATTTTGTTTGAAAGTAATAAGTTATAGTACTCTCTAAATAAAACGACACCAAGAGTAGTACAACATGCTCTTTTTCACTTTTTTTTTTCTCAAATGTAGATAAAAGGATTCCATGTTCTTACCCAAATTGTCTGAAATCTTCGCCCATTATGTTCAAGAAATATTCTTCGACAACGTTTGAGGACTCTTTGTTATCGGCACAATATCGAAAAGATAGGGTTTCTTTCCATGGAAGCTTACAAGAGAACCTACCAGTGAAGCTACTAGCATATCCACAGTGTTCTCCTATTTTTCTCTGAGCCTTTTGCTTCTCCGAGAGTTGCATGCCAAAGAAAAAGTCCATGTACTCATGAGCCTTTGATATAAGCTTTGAATCAACACCATGATTTACGACTAGAAAGAAGCCATGTTTCTTGCATGCCTCATTCACAAGCTGCAATGTTTCCCTGACAGCCACCCCTTCCCCCGACAGAAAAGCACCTAAATCAATAGGAGGAATCTCAAGCTCTGGAGGCTCCAAGCATGGCTTTTCGTCATCTGGCCATATGAACTGTGAAGGCACGTTGGTTTGAAACTGAAGAACCGACGCGTCGAAAACAAAAGGCTGGTGAGGATCGGGAGGAGGCATTATTGACATGCTTGTTGAAGAAGTGCAAGTAGCACTAATAGTGTCTATAATGTAGAAGAGTATATGTGTTTTAGGGTCACACTTGAGACTTGAGACTTGAGAGAGAGATAGCTAACAGAGAGTTTTAATAAGAAGAAGAGAAAAAAGAGTAAAGAAAGCCCAAGGCCCTTTTTTTTGGAGAAAGGTCGGTGAATAAATATTGGAATCTTAGGTGTTTCACCGTTGCGTCAATTTTTATTTTTTTTCCTGTTCTGTTTTTTAGCTCTCTATCTCTCTGTATTTAGTCATTTAGTATATTGTCGTGTGTCGTCCAAATTCTTTTATGCTATAATTAGGGAAGAAATCAAAAGGGCAATGAAATTATTAAACCAAAATCATAATAATAATAACTCAAAAGGGTGTGTAGAAATTAAATTAACTTTGCTATAGCGATTTAAAAAATGAGTGGAGGACCTATCAAGAAGAAGGTTCTTTTTCTTGGATGCCGATCCCCACCAACTATATATATAGATTCTGATTTGATATATATATATTTGGTGATAAGTTTTTCTAAGCATATGTACGCATGTGAATGTAACCTACATGATAGAACTCACTCGTGAGTCCGAGGCATTGACCATCTCTTGGTCACGTAAAACATGTTTGCAAGGCTAAATTCTATTGGTGGAGTCCTAAGTAATGCAAAGAGATATATATAAGATCGAGTCTCCGAGTCCCATTGAACCCTCCTCTTACAGGAATCGAGGAACAGTCAACGGCCTAGCTAGCTTAATTAGCTGTAAAGATCGAACAAAGACAGAATAGTAAAAAACTGATGCGTTGTTTGGTTTTCAAAGATATAACAACTAACTAATCTTTTTGGCTACAGCTACAATCAGATGAGATTAGACCCAATTAAATTAGATGAGGGTGGTTCAATTATTTCAACTTACGAACATGTGCTTGATTTTATCGTGCACCTGTTTGTCTTCGTCATTTGAGCCAAAAATGTAGATGCACAAGCACAGATGGCAAGAACTAGATGACATTGAACAGTCAAAATGGATAGGATATATCATATATCATATATTACTTCACACATTTTGAGCCACATTTGGTTAAATTAGTTACTAGTCACATGTATTCTCCTAGTAGATCATGTTGAAATTAGGCAGATCCACAAGCGGAGATTTTAGGTAGGGTGTAATAGCATTTTATTCTTTTCCAACGCTTACGATATACTAGCTAGCTAATTGATCACTTGATAGTTCATATAAATTAGCATATTTTTGACATCATGCCCAAATTTCCACACATATTGACAAATTGCATTAAATTTCGCAAGCGTGTCTAAATCTTTTCGATCTATATATAATAAAATGACATCAAAGGCTTAATTTCTCCGTGGAAATCATCAAAGGAAAAGAGGGAGACAAAAAAGGAAATAAAAAAAACAAAAGAAGTCATGCACTTGAGACCTAGCGGTGGGCTAAACAGTCTCAAGCAAATCAATAGTGAGTTTGATCTTGAGAGATAACTAACAATCTATTGTTTTCTCTCTTTTTGCTTTTGCATGTGGAAGTCGGCAGCGCACTTTTCACTGATTTAGATTGATGAGGTGGACCTGAGATAAATGAAATATAGAAATAAATTTAGGGGTCCAATCCCTAAGTCTAGGGGTTTGTGTTACTCCAATTCGCAAAACTTCCATCATACCAGAAAGATTTAATTATAAAATTAGTGTATAATTTCATATGACATGTTTATAATAATTTTTTCACGTATGAAAGTACGGTAATTTATTATTAAACTTCTCTAATCTTATATAAATATAGTATCATAAACAAAATTATAACTTAATTTATTAAGATAAGATTAATTCAATGATATATTTTAAAAATAAAAATCAAAACATAACTATGTTTTGTTTGTACGAACGTAGGCCCTCATTGTAACAAATTATTTCGATCCCTTGTCCTTTAAAATGTTTAATTAGTTATGGAAAGCACCCATTTTTTTTTATCTTTTGAAACAAGTAAAGCTGCAGGGATGTGAACAAGTACATGTCACAATCCTATGCTATCTATGAAAAAGAATAATAGGTCATTAACATTTTTTTTTTGAAATATAGTCATTAACATATTATTAATTAATAATGTTGCTCATTTGCATTAAAAAGAACCACTAAATATTCCGTCAGAATTAACTAATATAATTCCCATGTATCGTTTTCATCTTATGTGGCAAATCTAGCTCCTTTCTGTTGGAAAATAATTGAAAATTATATTCCAAAAGTTTTAGTAAAAGAATGAGATTGCCACGCTGCACACACCCCCCAGCTTCCATAATTGAGTCTCTCCAAATATTATTTAAAAATATAAACATGATGGAAGTTCATTATTGCTAATTTGCACAATATTGTACCCAAAATTTTAAATAATACCTTGGTTTTCAAATGAAGAACCAAAAGTTAACATGTCACAATTAACATATAATATACAAAAAAATCGACAAGTAAAGAACGGAAGAACCAACAAAAACTAATCCATCGCAACCGGATTTCACAAAATTAGTCCATATAAAAACTTATAAGCAAACTTATAGTATAAAATATAATTATATACAAACGTCCCTTTACACATTCTAATCCCTATCCATAATTTTCATTTAACTTACAACTTATTGTAATTAACACAATACATATACTGTCTTACTGTACTATTATTGTTATTGATTACGTAACTTACGTTGATAACTAACATTAGTTTTTCTACATGTAGCTTTTGTTCTTGGCTTTTTTATTGTAAGAGGACATGAAAAGGACAAACGCTCTCCTGGATTTTGTATTTTTTGTGAAGCGTATATGGATCGCATTATCAAGTATCCTTATCTTCTTTGTTGTTAGTTGGCAAAGCAAACCGTTAAAGAGAAACATAATCTCATCGAGCTGTGCTAGATCCTGTCCTGTTTGGCTGTTAGCAATTTAAATTATTTGTTTATTTAGTGATAATTTTGTCACAATAATGCCCATCAATGAATTTCCTAGTTGTCCTTTACCAAATTAAAGAGCTGCTGTCCCGGTTACTTTTTTCATAGAAGGCTTCGTGGCATATTGCACCCAAACCAATAATATCATGTCAAATAATTATGTTATGCGCCATTAAAATTCAATCATAAGTGATTTACATGTCACATGAAATAATTTTAGTGACTAAAACGTTCAAGTAATTGGAATATAATAAAAATCTAAATTTGATAGTTTTGCAGTTTGACAGAGCTACTCACTAAAGGAAAGAAACACAGCAAGCTTTGAAGTTGGCCATGATATCTCTAGCTTCATTGTCCTGCTATCTCTAGAAGAGATTGCGATCTGCAAAATTGGCTTATTTTTGTGAAGGTAGACAAAAGAACATATAGTTATTTCTAAAATGAAACTATATATCATGGAAGCAGAGTCGAATAAGTTAATTGCTTAATATGTGATGGAGAAACAAACCTGTCAAGTGGAACACTTCTCAATCTTCTGTGACAGGAGAAAGCAATGGTTTATTAGAGAAGAAAGCTTCCAAGTTGCCCACCACAAGTTCACACAAAGCCATGAAAGATTCTGTAGTAACAGCAGCATGATGCGGCGTCATAACAACATTGTCTTGTCCAATGCAAACAGCTCTTGGGGAACATTTGGTTCGTCTTCAAACACATCCAAACCAGCACCTCCAATCTCTCCTTGCACCAAACATCGAACCAATTCCTTCTCATCTATAATAGCCCCACGTCCGATGTTAATAATCACACCTTTCTTCTCCAATGCCAACAACACTTGTCTATTAATCATGTGGCGAGTTTGATCAGTTAATCCCACAGCAAAAGATCAGGGCATTGCTATTGGCTGCAAGTTCACATGTGTTCGAATAGAAAATGTATGATACCGCCTTTTCCCTCCTTGAATTATATAAGATTGTGCAACCAAATGCCTCCAACCTCTTAGCAACCTCTAAGCCAATCTTTCCCAATCCAAAAATCCCAACTCGCTTGCCTCCCAACTGATAAATTTAAGTCATCAATTTAATTCCCATTAGAATTAGAAAAATAACTAATGTTTCATAATTCAATAAATAAGCGCATTATTTATGTCATACACACAATGGTTTGCAACTAAGAGTACGTTTTAATCTTTTTCACAAAAATGTTACTACTTGGATATTAAGACACAATAGTTCGGTGCAGGGCCCCCATTTATAGTTGAAAGTGGTCAATTGTCACAAAACAAAAAAAACAAAGAAAGTACACTAGAGGTAAAAATTACTCAAATTTTCGGTGTCCATTGATAGCTTATATTGGATTTTGGATATGGGTTGGTGGGACCGGTGGCAAACGACATCTTGGTTGCTTACATAGCTGTCAGATTGCAGAGGCAATTCAACTGATTTCTCCTCAAATTTACTCTAAAACGTAGTTCCAATATTTATTTGCCTTGAATCGTTCTCAAAATATGTCCATGGATTGCTCTAATGAAAGAAATTTGTATGATCCACCATAACGACAAGAAAGACATGAAGATGGAAATTATACTTCACTAGACCTGCTTGAAAACATTAATTGTCACCAAATCTTTCACATGACAAATTAAGTTTAGCTGAAAACTAACAATGATACATGTACATACATGTATCAAGAATTTGAAATGAACAATATTCAATGCAACACTTATAGACCGAAATTATATAATTAGAGAGTGAACTAAAACTTATATTATATTCAGCTATCCAATTTAGTCAGAGTGAGCAGCGGTTTATTTGAGAAAAAGGCTTCCAAGTTTTTCACCATAAGTGTTTGCTGCTCCTTAAGGCTACGTTTGGTAATCAGGATAGTTCTTGGGTTTGGAAAAACTTTTTTCCCAAACCCAAGATGCCTGTATTTGGAGCTAGCTTTGGAACAAATTTCAATCTTCTGTGACAGGAGAGAGCAACGGTTTGTTAGGGAAGAAAGCTTCCAAGTTGTCCACCATAAGTTCAAACAAAGCTATGAAAGATTCTGTAGTGAAAGCAGCATTATGCAGCGTCATCACAACATTGTCCATTGCAAACAGCTCTTGAGGAACATTTGGTTCGTTATCGAACACATCCAAACCAGCACCTCCAATCTCTCCTTGCACCAAACATCGAACCAATTCGTTCTCATCTATGATAGCCCCGCGTCCAATGTTAATAATCACACCTTTCTTCCCCAGTGCCAACAACACTTGTCTGTTAATCATGTGGCGAGGTTGATCAGTTAATCCACAACAAATGATCAGGGCATTGCCATTGGCTGCAAGTTCACATATATTCGAATAGAATATGTATGGTACTACCTTTTCCTTCCTTGAATTGTACAAGATTGTGCAACCAAATGCCTCCAACCTCTTAGCAACCTCTGAGCCAATCTTTCCCAATCCAACAATTCCAACTCGCTTGCCTGCCAACTGATAATTTAAGTCATCAATTTAATTCCCATTAGAACTAGAAAATAACTAATGTTCCATAATTCAATAAGATGGTTGATTATTTATATAAAAAACACAATGGTTTGCATCTAAGAGTCCATTTTAACTTTTCACATACATGTTACTACTTAGATATCTAGACACAATATTTCAGTGTGGTGCACTCATTTATAGTTGAATATCTAGTCAGTTCTCAAAAAAAAAAAAAAAAAAACATGTACACAGCTGCAAATACTACTCGAATTCTATTCTGTTAATGTTAGTTATGACAAAGAATCTATTCAATTTCGCTCTAAAATAGGAACGCCGAGAGACATTGCTACTAGAAAAACAAATTAAAACCAAGATTAATGAGCACATATTGTAAAAGAGAGAAACGATGACCTTATAACCCAGAGCATAGTCTCCACTGGTGATCCAAAGTCCTTGTCTCACGTATCTATCAGCAGCCGAGACAGTTCTCCACACATCAATCAACAACCCAACTGCAGCATCAGCACACTCACCTGAAACCACGTTCCCGGAGTTAGTGACAGCGATCCTACAACGGTGGCATTCGGGCAAGTCGATATGGTTGACGCCTGCATTGGAAGTGACAACCAGCCGCAAACAAGGCAGTAGCCTGAGTATGTCCACTGTGACCGGAGCAACACGAGAGCATAGTATGGCTTGAATGGACTGCGAATTGCTCATCAAGAATCCCTCAAGAGGGAGTGGTGATTCATATGCTTTCAAGAGCTTGAACCTCTCCGAGACAAATTTGTCAGCAAACAGAGCCAATGTTGGCGGTGGTTCGATTACAAGGACTACTGGCAGGTCTTTGGGCTGCTGATGTTCATGGTTTTGGTGGATTTCCATTTTTGAAATTTTTATCAATTTGAGGGCTTTGAAACTTTCGTAGGAATAGACGTGCATGGAGGAGTAAGTTCACCGCCGCAGCTTTTTCTATTTTCATTTTAGGGGAAACTCAATTTAGTCTCTAATATTTTTCGAAATATTACTTTTTACCCATTTGTGCCTTTAGAATAATCAACATCTCTATCCATTAAGAAATTCATTAAATTAACCCCTTTATCAATCGATCGTTGGTTAAATTTAATGGCATGAAGGGTATTGTACCTTTTTATTCCACCAACATTTAAAATTAATAATAAAAATAAATATATGCCACATGGCAATACCAACAAAATTACAAGTAAAAATATAGTTTATTAAAACATATAATTATTAAATAAGTAAAAATTAATTAAAAATATCCAAATATATTTAAAAAATCTAAAAATTAAATAAAGGTTAACCTTCGACCACAACATCCACCACCGCTGCACTTATCGGATCTCTATCTTTATCCTAACTCCCAAACCACACTACTTGTCGCCATCGCTCGTGACTCCGCCATCATCTTTGGGACCATCGTATGGACTACATCTATTTCACTAGCAACACCCACCAGCACCACCTCCGCCGCAAGCACCACAACATGATTTTCTTCGTTTAGACTCTCTTCATGCCATGAACATCGTCTTCATTGTATACATTTATGGTGTTGGAAGACAGAGAAGCTAAAGAAGCTACCATCGTTATCATCGTCTACACCTATCGACGAGGAACTAGAGAAACTGCTGAAGATCATCGGGAATGTAGTTGGTGTTGAGGACTGAGTGCGACATCTATCTTCGTTTATGCTCTTTTGTTTAACATGTGTAACTGGAGCAGATTGTTAATCTGCTCCAGTGCTTTTCTAAATCTAATGAGATCTTTGTAGGTTTTTCCTTTTTTTTTTAAAAAAAAAAAAATAATTAAAATTTATGTTTTGATTTTCTTTGTTTAAAATGTCTAAAGAACAATTAAAAAAATTTTCTATCTTTCAACCTTTTTTTAATTTTGATTTTATTTTCAAGTTTGATTTATTTTTCCAAATTATCATTTTTTTAAATTTAAAAAATTTGTTTTATAAAGTAAATAAAAAAAGTTTGTGATCTGGGTTCCATTTTTTTCAAAAAAAAATTTGCAACTTTAATTAATGTGACACATTGACCTTATTTAATTTAATTTTTTTAATTTAATTAAAATAAAAATAAAATGATTATGATTTTGGACTTTGTATCTATTCTCTCACAGTTGAATGTTAATTTTTTTATTAAAGAGACTAATCTCATGAATTTCTTATAAACATTAAGAATGATGGATATTTAAAACAGATAAATGAATAAAAAAATAATATTCGTCAACCGTTACATATTAAAATGAGATTTTTCCTTACTTTATCTTGTTTTATAGAAAGTTATCCAAGATTTTTGGTGTCTATTGATGGCTAAGATCGGATATCGGACATGGGTCGGGAGGACTGGTGGCGCAAACGTCATCTTGGTTGGTTATACAGCTGTCAGATTACAGTGGCAATTCCACTGATTCCTCCTCAAATTTACTCTAAAACGTAGTTCTAATTTCTTTTTTTTTTTTTTTTTTCAATCACAGTTCCAATTTCTATTTGCCGTAAATCATTCTCAAAATATGTCCATGGATTGCTCTAATGAAAGAAATTTGTATGATCCTCCATAATGACAAGAAAGATAGATATAAATGGAAATTATACTTCACTGATTATGTTTGACAACATTAATTGTCACCAAATTTTTCATATGACAAATTAAGTTGAGTTGAAAACTAACGATAATACATACACATATATGTATCAAGAATTTGAAATGAAAAATATTCAATACAATAATTATATGTCAGGAATTGTATGATTAAAGAGTGAATTAAAACTTTCACTACATTCAGAAATTCAATTTAATCATCCATAACCGGAACGAGCGGCCGCTTATTTAAGAAAAAGGCTTTCATGTTTTCCACCACAAGTGTTTGCTGATACTTAAGGCTACATTTGGTAACCATGATATTCCTTGGGCTTGGACCCAGCTTTGGAACAAATTTCAATCTTCTGTGACAGGAGAAAGCAATGGTTTGTTAGAGAAGAAAGCTTCCAAGTTGCCCACCACAAGTTCACACAAAGCTATGAAAGATTCTGTAGTGAAAACAGCATTGTGCGGCGTCATCACAACGTTGTCCATTGCAAACAGCTCTTGAGGAACATTTGGTTCGTTTTCGAACACATCCAAACCAGCACCTCCAATCTCTCCTTGCACCAAACATCGAACCAATTCCTTCTCATCTATAATAGCCCCGCGTCCAATGTTAATAATTACACCTTTCTTCCCCAATGCCAACAACACTTGCCTATTAATCATGTGGCGAGTTTGATCAGTTAATCCACAACAAATTATCAGGGCATCGCTATTGGCTGCAAGTTCACATATATTTGAATAGAATACGTATGACACTGGCTTTTCCTTCCTTGAATTGTACAAGATTGTGCAACCAAATGCCTCCAACCTCTTAGCAACCTCTGAGCCAATCTTTCCCAATCCAACAATCCCAACTCGCTTGCCTGCCAACTGATAATTTAAGTCATCAAATTTAATTCTCACTGGAATTAGAAAATAACTAATGTTCCATAATTCAATAAAATATAGTTGATTATTTATATAAAAAACACAATGGTTTGTAACTAAGAGTCCATTTTAACTTTTCACAAACATGTTACAATTTAGATATCTAGGACACAATGGTTCAGAGTGGTGCTCCCATTTATGGTTGAACATCGAGTCAGTTCTCAAAAAAACCATGTACACAGCAGGCAAATATTACTCGAATTCTATTCATGTTAATCTTAGTTATAACAAAGAATCTATTCAAGTAGAAACTCCGAGAAACATTGCTACTCGAAAAACAAATTAAAACCAAGATTAATGCACACAAATTGTAAAAGAGAGAAACGATGACCTTATAACCCAGAGCATAGTCTCCATTGGTGATCCAAAGTCCTTGTCTCACGTATCTATCAGCAGCCGAGACCTTTCTCCACACATCGATCAACAACCCAACTGCAGCATCAGCACACTCATCCGAGAACACTTTCCCAGAGTTAGTGACAGCGATCCCGCGACGGTGGCATTCGGGCAAGTTGATGTGGTTGACACCTGCACTGGCAGTGACAACTAGCCGCAAACATGGCAGTAGTCTGAGTATGTCCACTGTGACCGGAGAAGCACCAAAACATAGTATGGCTTGAATTGAATGCGAATTGCTTATCAAGAATTCCTCAAGAGGGAGTGAGGGATTCATATGCTTTCAAGAGCATGAATTTCCCTGAGACAAATTTGTCACCAAATAGTGTTAATGGCGGTGGTGGTTTGATTACAAGGACTCCTGGCAGGTCTTTGGGTTGCTTATGTTCATGGTTTTTATGGATTTCCATTGACAGATTCTTATCAAACTTGAAACTTTTGCAGGAAGAGTAGATGGAATTGGAGGAGTAAAGTCACTTGCCATTACCACAACTGCTTTTTCTATTTTCTTTTCTAGAAAGTTTTCCAAGATTTTTGGTGGCCGTTCGATATCAAAGATGGAATCTTGTTGGTGGGTTCGTGGCACCGGAGGCAGACGTCACATCATCTTTGGTTGGTTGGCATCCCCATCAGATTATAACAGGCAATTCCATACATTTCTCATCAAATTTACTCTTGCAGGAAGGCCCATTTCTGTTTGCCTTAAATCACGCCCAAAGATTACGTCCATGGATTGCTCCCAATGTAAAAATTTTAATGATCCACCGTAATGACAAGAAAGAGAAATGTAAATGAAAAGTGTTTTTCACTAATTATGTTTGAAAACATTCTTCAAAACATTCTTCGTCATCAAATTTTTCACATGATAAAGTAAGTTTTAACTGAAAACTAGGTACAATACATACACATATATGTATCAAGTATTCGAAATGAACAATGTCCAATACAGTAATTATGGACCAGAATTGTACGATTAGAGAATGAATTAAAACTCATATTACATTCAAAAATCCAATTTAATCATCCATAACTGGAGTGAGCAGCGGTTTATTCGAAAAGAAGGCTTCCAAGTTTTCCACCACGATAGCTTGCCGATCCTTAAAAGTCTCCCATGTAAAAACAGCACGATGTGGTGATAGAACAACATTATCCAACTCCAAGAGCTCTTTAGGCACAGCAGGCTCCTTCTCAAACACATCCAAGCCAGCACCTTTAATCTCTCCTTGCACCAAACACTTCACCAGCTCTTGCTCATCAATGATAGCCCCGCGACCAATATTAACAACCACTCCTTCCTTCCCTAACGCTGACAGCACTTCCTTATTGATCATGTGGCGGGTTTCTTCAGTCAATCCACAGCATATGATGAGGACATCATTATTAGCTGCAAGTTCACAAACATTCGAATAAAAAGGATAGGAGACAGATGGTTTTTGCTTCCTTGAATTGTATGATATGCAACAACCAAAAGCTTCAAGCCTCTTAGCGACTAATGAGCCAATACTCCCCAATCCAACAATCCCAACTCGCTTACCTCCCACCTGGAAAAATTGGAAACAATCCATATAAATTTTGTAACTTGATAAAAATTTGAAGAATTAGAACATTTTCACCGTCTTTTCCAAAAAAAAAAATCATTTTTGTATTCTATATTTCATTTTTTCAACAGAAACAAAAACAAGGGGCATCCAGAATCAGTCACCAGTAACAGAAAATCAATATCATATAACCTGTCTAGAAACAGATTTTTTTTTAGTCCAATTCAATACAAGAAATACAAAACCAAGAAAGTCAAAAGAAGAAGTCAAAGTGACAACCTTGGAACCGAGAGGGTAGTCTCCGTTTGTAGTCCAAAGCCCTTGTCTGACGTACCGATTAGCAGCAGAAACCTTCCTCAACACATCGATCAGCAACCCCACCGCCAAGTCGGCGACGTCTTCGGAGAAAACCGATCCAGCGTCGGCAACAGCGACGCCGCGGCGCCGGCACTCGGCCAAGTCGATGTGGTCGAGTCCAGCGCTGGTGGTCATCACCATTTTGATCGCCGGCATCAGGCGAAGAATCTCGGCCGTGACGGGGGCGCCGCCGGAGGAGAGAATTGCTTGGAACCGATCGTGCATGGGCTTGCAAGAACTGGTCCAGGGGAAGCGGCGACTCCCAGGCCTTGAGGAAGCGGAACTTGTTGGAGGGAAAGCAGTCTTGTCCGAAAAGTAGATAGTCTGGTGGTGGTTTCATGACGAGTACTTGTGGAAAATCTTCAGTTTCCATATTTGGTTGGTGAGAGAATCAGCTACTGCAAAGTGGAACTGAAGCAAGAGAATCTAGGAGGCCTCTGCATTCCTTCTCCTCTCTTTTGTTTGCTAGTTTGAAAAAGAGGCGTATGAGATGGGATTAATTTTTGCGATAATCTCAACTTTTCTCTATAGTTTAAAGTAATTGTTAATTATCCTTTTATAGTTTCTAAAAACCCATTTTATTTCTTCTATTGACTCTATCAATGAGAGTTGGTTTCTAACCATAATAGTAAGCAAAAAGATCAAATTATCCTTCAACTAAAAATAAAAAATGATTAAAATTTTTTGTGCAATAAAAATAAAAAATATATATAAAAATGAAGGATACCATGAAGAACACCATTATTATCCATTCATCCAACCCAGACATCTTCACTCGTCTTCATTCAACCAAACCATCATCAACAGCAAACACTATCATTATCGAACTCCTCAACATTGTAACAACAACATCAAACTGCAATAGCAACATAACCAAAAAAAACCAAAAAAAAAAAAAGGATTGGGTTTTCGGATGTAAATACCCAAAATCTTTGGACTTTTGACTCCAAAAATCAAGAAATCCTTTGATTTTCGCACTAGAAACCCAAAGATTTCTGAGTTCCCACTTCGAAAACCCATCTACGATTTTTCGACGAGAACACCTAGACATCTTTGGGTTTCCAACGCCAAAAATCCGTAGATTTATGGGTTTTCAATGCAAAAACCTAGAAATCTCTAGGTTTTCCAATTGGAAACCTATAGATCTTTGAGTTTTCGACGAAAACCCAGTTTGGGTCTCTGTCGATGGAGACCCTCCATCGACAGAGACCTCTCTGGAGACCGCCGAAAGAGAGAGGTCTCCACACAGAGAGAGAGAGAGAGAAGAGAAGAAAAAGAAGAATAAGAGAGATAGAGAAAGAGAGAGAGAAAGGAAGAAGAAGAAAAAGAAGAAAGATAATGAGAAGTAGAGAGAAAGAATATCGGTAGGTTTTAAGTTTTATTTTTTAATTTTTTTGAATTATTAAAAAAATTATTAATGTTTTAAAATTTTAAAATTTTTTTAGTAGTTTTGATCATCACCGTCCATTTTAAAGATAGACAGTGGAGATTTTTTTTCAATTTTTTAAAGTATTAAATTATCATTTTATGAAATATTTATATTTGTTTACATTTTATTTTGTTTGGACAGTTTTGTCATTCTATATTAATAGTTAATTGTTGACTTTTAACTTTTAAATTTTACGGTAGATGGTTTTTTTTTGATATTTTAATAAATTACAATAGGTTTTTATCCATTTTGTAAATCAAGAGGAGGATATTGGCGATTTCTTAAAGTAATGGGGGGTTTCACCTATTTTATCATGACATTAAACATGCCCTACAATCATGATTGGTCGGGTCATGATATTAAATTTGTAGGGGACCCTTGCTAGAGGAAGATGAAATTTTTGAAATTATAACTTTTGGTGAGGTTCACAAATTTTATAAACTATGCATATATTTTTTGTTAGAACTATATATATAACCTTTTGGAGAATGGTTATTCGAGATCTCACATCGGTTGTGGAGAGTGTATGTGTATGAGTTATATAGGTTAACACATGTCTTTATAAAATTGTCATAGTTTTGTGAAGAAGTATGTTCTGTCTCTGATCTCTGTGTGTGTATTCTTTGCAATTCGAAAAAAAATCAATATGTGCGTGCATTTAGGGTGGTGTGGTGTTTCCCATTCACGGGAACCGAAGAGTGGGCTGGTCCTCCTTAATTGACGGTTGTGGAGAGTGTGTGTATGAGTTATATAGGTTAGCACGTCTTTACAAAATTATCATGGTTTTGTAAAGAAGTGCACCATATCCCTGACCTGTGTATATTCTTTGCAATTCGGAAAAAAAAAATAATAATAAAATAATTGGAGAATTAGATATGCAATTTTTGTTAGAGTAGATGTCCATAAGTTACTTTAAGGATGAGGTGGGTTATGGGAAAGTGGGTTTCCCATCTCTATTTTAGTCCCATATATCACTAGCCGGCCCCATGGTTGTCTATAATTCTTCTTCCCAACAACCCACATTCTCACATTCATGTGTAGAAACTTTGTGATTGGTATAGATTTTATAGCTTTAAAAAAAAAAAAAAAAAAAGGGGGGGGTTTGAAAGTTACAGTTTTTCTATACATAATTAACACATTTTGCTCTAGAACAACAAAATTTTCTTTTTTTCAGAATTAACCTTTAAAAAGGCAATTCTGAATAGCTTGTAATATGTAACCTAGCAAAGATTGAAAAAGATGGAAAAAAATGCACTTTTTTTTAATCCTTAACACTAACAACAAAATTAGAAAAATTGATGCTTCGAAGTAATGACGGATAAAATTGAGCTTCAAAAAACCATATCCACTCAGTCAAGCGCAACCGCAGAAAGCAAAGGCTTGCTACAAAAGAAGGCTTCTAAGTTACCCACCACAAGTTGTTGCAAATCTTTGAAAGATTCCACTGTAAAGGCAGCACTATGTGGTGACAGAACCACGTTTTCTAATCCAAATAACTCTTTAGGCACATCTGGCTCGCTAGCAAACACATCCAAACCCGCACCTCTTATCTCTCCTTCCATCAAACACCGGACCAGTTCCTGCTCATCGATAACACTCCCCCGTGCAATATTAACAACCACACCTTCCTTTCCCAATGCAGACAACACCCGTTTGTTGATCAAATGGTGGGTTTGAGCAGTTAATGCACAGCAAATGATCAGGGCATCACTGTTTGCTGCGAGCTCACGCACGTTGGAACAAAATGTATACGGTACATAGGGGCATCTGTTCCTTGAATTGTATGAGATAATGCAGCCAAATGTTCAAGCCTTTTGGCCACTCTTGACCCGATTTTTCCCAATCCAACAATCCCTATTCTCTTCCCACTCACCTAAATTTGCAAATAGTACAAACAACAAAATAACAATTACAATAGCACCTTTTAAGGATGCATGTTAAAATCAATTACACATCTCAAAGTTAGATATTATATAGATTATTGCAAACGTTAACAAAACCTTTAAATAATTCGTAACTTGTGTGCCGTAAATAGAATGAATTTAATAAAATCGAAGATGGAAATTTTGACTTGTGGAGAGACATGTACCTTAACAGCAAGAGGAAAGTCTGCTTTGAGAGGCCAATGCTTTTGTCTCACGAACCGATCTGCAGAGGAAATTTTCCTCAGGACATCAATCAATAGCCCTACAGCAGTGTCCGCCACGTCGTCGGAGCCGATATTGCCAATATTGGTTACAGCGATTCCGCGGCGGCGGCACTCGTCCAAGTCGATGTGGTCGAGTCCAGCGTGAGGTGGTGACCACCACCCTACCGACGGCATCCGCTGGAGGATGTCTGAGGTGACGGCGGCGCCGCCCGATGAGAGGATAGCCTGTACGTGCTGTGCGTGGACAGTCAAGAATTGGTAGAGTGGGAGGTCCGACTCGTAGGATTTCAAGAACCTGAAATGTTGGGAAGAAAAGAACTGGTCGTCTGAAGAGCTGCAAAAGCTGGTGGGGGTTTCAAAAGTAGAACTTGCGGTGGCAAACGCTGGGATGGATTATCAGGAGCAGCCATTGATGATCTGGAAGTTGTAGAAGCACTGAAAAATCAAGGATTTACGTCGGACATCTGACACATGAAGCAATGAAAACCGACCCAGGTAACTCTAACACAGTAAGACTCATGCAAAGTAGACTGAAATCGAGAGTGAGATGCATCATACATAACACAACCTAGTGTGCCTGTATATAACTTTATGTAGAGTAGGGTTGTTCATTAATTATTATTTTTTTCTGCTAGTTGCTGATGATGAGTTGTTACTTGTTAGGCAATCTAGAATTGAACCCTTTTACGTTTGATAGTTGAGAGAAGGAAACATGCCTGGCGGTGGAAGTTGTCGGTCAGGGAAAACTGAAAAGCAGGATGCAAATTGCGCCGCTGCCGGTTGTACACTTAGTAGTTGCATCAACTGTGTTTTGACTTTTCTGTCTCTGAATGTTCAGTCAACTAGTGGATGACAACTGGGCCTGGGCTGTGTGCAATTATCAGATTTTTTATGGGGTTCGGTTCGACTGATTTCACAAAATCCAAGATTATGTTACTGTAGGCAAATGTACTGGGCCCTGACACAAAACAATTTAGATCCAAAAAGCAGACCATGCAGTTTTGTTTTTATCTGAATTTAGAGCACATTTATCTGAAATTGATATAAGGAGGAACTAGGAATCTAGGATATGGACTTTAGGGTTTTTTTTTTTTTTTTTTTATGTGAACTTCAACTAATTTGATTTTCGTTTAAATTGTAATTAGGAATTAAATATCATTTCCCTCCTTAAGAGTTAGCCATAATCATGCGCCTAATCATTTTGGTTTTCCCGTTACATTAAGGTTTTCCATTACCGTAGACTTGGCTTCTTAAACAACCGAGGCATCATACAGGGAAAGCCGTGTGCAATCAGGCAAAGCAGTGGGATTTGTTCAGGAAAAAAATATATATAGAAAAGATAAGAAAAAGAAACAGTGGGTTTTGTTGCACAAAGGAATGTATATATAAAGCCAAAGAAAAGGAAAATCCAAAGTATAATATCCAGATTTTGACAAACAATTTCAAAAGATGGAATTAATATTTAGTTCAGCTCAAACCTACACAATGGATAAACTTTTCTAATATGAAGCCAATCAACAATGCAATGTTCACGAAAAATATGCGAGCAAGGCATGCATCTTGCTTCCAAACCATAACAGAACTCCTCCAAACAGATTCCACATTGTTCTAATATCGACTCTTCTTGAACTCTAACAATCTCCAATTCTTGAATCGCTGCTTCACTAGCAGGGCCCGGACCTGTCTCTACATCATCTACTGTCTCCAATTCTTCTTCTTCTTCAGTAACAACCGAAATACTCACGTTCATGTGCAGAACATTATGATTGGCATAGATTTTATTGCTTGCCATGGAACGGGCACATGTCAAGATTTTGTCCACCATGAATAGCCTCTCGGGCACATCCATTGAAGAGAGCATGTCTTTTATAGTAGACCGTGAGTAGTCTTCGTCTTCGTTTATCAACCCATCATGTTCAACTTCAAATATTCTATCCTCCGCATCAATTTCAACCAAGTCATCTATATCAAGCTCCTCTGCGGGGCAGATAAATAAACGATACATGAATTGAAATAGAGAACACACCACTAGGACGAGATTTGTCTTCAGGGCTGATAGGACCTCTAGCAGGCCATGCCTCGCAATAGTCATTGTATTCATGTGCAAGCTTTCCCATGAGAGCAGAATCAACCAAATGCAATAACTCTGGAGAGACATTTGGATTTGGCATTGAACCCTTAGTCTTAAGCTTTGGAGGCGAACCCATGGGAGAATAACCATAATCGCCATCGTAGTACGAATCAAGACTTGTCGATGAGCTTGACTGCTGAATGGCATAGTCTTGTTGTTTCTCAGATCCAGGACTCGAAATGGAATGATCGTGCCTTGTCTCAACGGCAGGTAAAAACTCATCCTCACCCCCATGTTCCCAGGACATATCATGAGCAGCTTCTTCATTCCCACCAGAAAACAACCTTCCACTATCTTGATCTAAAGACACCTGTTCAAAATTATCTTCCTCCGCTACTTTAGTTACAGAATCGACCACTTCTAATTGTACATCATTGCTTCTCATCTCAGCTTCACTACCACCAACAACATCAACATTTTCTTTCTTCAGTGTTTCTACTCTTCCCTGTACAACACTAACATCTTTGGAATCATCCGGCTCCCTCATGGAAGGTTCTTTGTCAACCTTCTTCCTACTTTTTTCATCTTCCTCTTCCATTCTGTCTTTTAAAACCTAGCAAACAAGCATTCCAATACTTTACAAGCCAGCGCACCCATAAACACACGATCAATAATACATGAGAACTCAATACCATTTAAATCAACTATGAACACATGATCAATCAAATATAAAATATCACTATAACGACAACACTATTAATATTGAACAGAGAGCAATACAAATTTAAATTACGGGAACACATTAATCGACCAAGCAACAAAAAGCACAAAATTATAAGTGTACATATCACAACCAATACAAAACACTACCAATATTAGCATATCGTTAAATTTGACAGTCTCAATTCAAAATCACTCCAACATATTTCGGATACTCATCTTCCACATAAAGGTAACAAAACCAATCACACTCATTAAACAACTCAACTGAACCAAACACAACTCACTCTCTTCTTCAAGAAAACATGAGAAAAATCACAGATCTAGTTCATCAAACCCGCGCATTTACAACAATACAAAATCACACACAATCATTCAAACAAACAAACACATTCACATGTCTTATATATGTATACAATTTACGAATCACAAATTATCTAAAACAAAGATCTCTCGACGAACACAATAACAGATAAATACAATAGATCGATCAAGTGCCAGTGTATGTAATTTACATCAATTCGTTCACAAATGAAAGCGCAGGAAAAAAAAAACAGTGATCGGAGCTAATTTGACTATAAAACAGATTCAAGAAACTGCCAAGATCGGAGTAAAACCAGCCATTGTCAACAACAAAGATTTCAAGAAAATGCCGATTGGAAGAAACGATAAATACCTTGGAAAATGCGCGATTCTGATGCGAATCGTTCAAGATTGTAGAGATTGTTGAATTGTGCGCGAGAGAGAGATCGAGAAATTTTGGAGAAGAAGAAAACAACGTCTGAGAGTATCGGAGGAGACGAGAGAGGAGACAAGTGAAGCAAATGGGAGTTAGGTGTTTTAATAGTTTTTATTAGAAGTACAAACTTTATGGTTTCAAAAAGTTTGGAAGAATTTTCATTAGATTAGATTAAAATTTTGAGAGGGGCTAGCCTTTTGCTGCGTCGATTGTGGAACGACCAAAAAGGTTGTTTTTACAATTTACTGTTGAAAACGCTTTTATTTACTTTTTTATGTAAGCTTGTATGGGAGCAAATATATAAATATATGTGTATATTTTATCTAATTTTAAAAAGTTAAAAATGAATATTTCTTAAATTAAAAATTTATGAATTATAAAAACATAAATAAAATTATGAGAAAAATAATAATGAAAGTAACATTATAATTATAAATAGAAATTGAAAATTAAAATTGAGATAGAATTTCAATGTTTATTTTCTCCGTACCTTGGTTACCAGAGACTACTTGACAAAACGAAGGTATAAAATTATTAAGGCATTTGTATAATGGTAATATCCAATTGAGGTGTACCTGAAAAGAATAAAATAATAATAACAATTGTTATGACAAAAGCAAAACGATTGTACATTGGATCTTGAACCACTTTTCAATGTGATTTGGTGGTTCATTAACCTAAGATTACCTCCACAAAAACACAAACATCAAAAAGACAACTTCTCCACATATAATATTTAGTTCAGCTCAAACCTACACAATGGACAAAAATTTCTAATATGAAGCCAATCAACAATGCAATGTTCATGAAAAATATGTGAACAAGGCATGCGCCTTGCTTCCAAACCACGAGAAAACTCCTCCAAACAGATTCCACATTGTTCTAATATCGACTCTTCTTGAACTCTAATAATCTCCAATTCTTGAATCGCTGCTTCACTAGCAGGCCCCGGACCTGTCTCTACATCATCTTCTGTCTCCAATTCTTCTTCCTCTTCACTAACGACTGAAATACTCACGTTCATGTATAAAACATTATGATTGGCATAGATTTTATTGTTTGCCATGAAACGAGCGCACGCTAAGATTTTGTCCACCATGAATGGCCTCTCGGGCACATCCATTGAAGATAGCATGTCTTGTATGGTAGACCGTGACTTGTCTTCATCTTCGTTTATCAACCCATCACGTTCAACTTCAAATATTCTATCCTCCCCATCAGTTTCGATCAAGTCATCGATATCAAGCTCATCCTCTTCCATTGATCTGCAGAGCAGATAAATAAACGAGACGTGAATTGAAATAGAGAACACAACACTGGGGAGAGATTTGTCTTCTGGGCTGATAGGACCGCTAGCAGGCCAAGCCTCGCAATAATCATCGTATTCACATGACATATTTATGTGACTACTGTGATGTTAATGGCGGCTTGGAAGAAAAAGAGAGATCAAAAAGATGTTTTAACGTAATAGTTTTTTGTGATACGGTGGATTTTATGGTTAGTGTTTATCGGGATATTTTTATTTTCCGAGAAAGTTTATTGGGATATTTTGATTAGCAAAAGGAGTGTATTTTGTTGGGATAGGATTCTTAGTTTGAGAAGGATTTATTTGACGTAAATTAAAGAGATTTAACGTTTTTTTTTCTTTTTTGGGAAAAAGAGTTTTAAACTTATTAAAACTTCTAATTTTGGTTCTAAATTTATAATAAATCAAGTAATAATCCCATATGTTTATGGAAATAAAATTTGTTCTGCCAAATAAGAACATTCCTTTTTCCTTGCTTATTGATATGTAAATAATTTATTGCTAACGATAACAAAGAAATAATATTATCATTGTGTATCAATTATTATTATTATTATTATTATGTGAAAGAGACAAATGGCTATTATCATTGATGATATTATGAGCAGCAGCAGAAGGTCAGTCGCTGCCAAATCCTCGTCCCCCTTTGGGAGAGATTTTAGAAATTTTGATGGGATGGAGACGAGGGACGCACCCTACATTTGCCGCCATTAACACCAGAGCCAGTGTGGTTTGGAAAAATTGTCATCTTTCCATTTCATTTGATTATGTTAAAATTTAAAAATAATTAAAAACATAAATAGAGAAACAGAGAATGTAAGTGGCAGTATCTAAATTTAACAAAAATAATGAATTTGTATCTAACGACAACATTTTATGTTTTTTTTTTCCATCTCGCAAATTTTTCTCCCATTTAAGCTTTTTTTTCTTTTTTTTTTTTGCATTAATTAACTAAAACATTTGAATCAATGAAACCTCAGTTTGTTTGATGTCCACTACAATATATCTCAACTCTACCCAATGGAGCACAGCTGGCTTGTTACATAATGAAGAAATCGCCAATGCAATACTTCATGAGTTACTAACCAAGCCCAAAAAACTGGCTACAATAAGGTCGTAAGTCATCTCTAGTCTTTACACAGAAGATGCTTAAACAATGTAGTAACTAATCAACTAGCAAAATCCAATTCAATCATCAATAAAAGGAGAGAGCTACGATTTATAAGAGAAGAATGCTTCCAAATTATTGACCGCGAGTTCACACACATCATTGAACGACTCAGGTGTAAAGACAGCTCTGTGAGGCGAAAGCACAACGTTATCCAAATCAAAGAGCTCTGTAGGAAGATCAGGCTCATTCTCAAACACATCCAAACCAGCACCTCCAATTTCTCCTTGCACCAAACACTTGACCATCTCTTTCTCGTCGATGACAGCACCACGTCCTATGTTGACAACGACGCCTTTCTTCCCCAATGCCATCAAGACTTGCTTGTTGATCATGTGATGTGTTTGATCGGTTAATGCACAGCAAATAACAAGGGCATCACTGTTTGAAGCTAGTTCACAAACGTCCGAGCAGAATGTATATGAAACATTGGGTTTTTTCTTCCTTGAGGTGTAGGAAATGCAGCAACCAAAGGCCTCAAGCCTTTTAGCAACCTCGGAGCCTATGCTCCCCAACCCAACAATCCCAAATCGTTTGCCACCCAACTAAAGTTGCCAATTCTCACACAAACAAGTTTATGTTATATTGTGCTTCGCCTTTGGACCCTCTTAAATAATACTATATTGCATGATTTTTTTTTCTTTCTACTTTCTATTTTGCATGATGTTAATGGCTAATAATGTCAATAAACCTAAATGGTATCGGATAATTTTATTTTAGGACTCAAATTTAACTCAAATCTTTAGAATTTATTATTCCAATCCAATCTAATTAGATAAAACAAAGTACTAAAAAAAACAGAAGTATGATCAAATCCACTCTAATTAAATTTGATATTTAAGAAAGTTTTGGGATACAGGCAATTAGTATTTTACATGATACTGCGTTGCATAATGTTAACTGGCTAATCATGTCAACAAACCTAGACGGTAGATCAAATAGATGGATTGGATTTGAGTCTAATCAAACAATTTTTTTGTTATAAGATTCCAACTCGAATTTTTAGAATATATTATTTGAATACGATCTAATTGAAAAACATAAAGTGAGATCGAATCCAATCCAATTAAATTGAAAAGGATTTTTAAGAAGGTTTTGGGATACAAGCTACTACAATTTTAAGTAATACGGTTTTGCATGCTATTAACTGGTTAATAATGTCAATAAACCTAAATGGTAGAGGTCTCAAGGGATAGATCGAATCCGAATACAATTTGACTTTTTTGCTTTAGTAGTCAAATTTAATTCAAATATTTAAAATTTATTATTCAAATCCGAACTAATTAGAAAATACGAATGAGTAACGTGGAATTCAATCCTATGAAATTGAATTGAATCTTTAAGTTTTGGAATACAGGCAATGAATCAATTTTTTAATTTAGTCAACCAATTTTATTTAATTCCTATAAGCTAGTATTAGAACTATAAAATAATAAGTTAATTACTTGTTATCGTGTACTATTACCATTAGTCCATTACTAATCACCTTCTCTAACTATAAAAGAATATTAAAAGAAATCATCACCTTAGAAGCAAGAGGAAATTCTCCTCGGGCAGGCCAAAGACCTTGTCTCACATAGCGATTGGCTGCACAAATTTTTCTCAAAACATTAATCAACAACCCCACAGCCATATCAGCCACATCTTCGGAGAAAACGGTGCCAGCATTGGCTACAACGACGCCGCGGCGCCGGCACTCTTCCAAGTCAACATGGTCGAGGCCAGCGCTCGTGGAGACCACCAGCCTCAACTCTGGAAGCTGCTTGAGCATCTCGGCCCTGATGGGTGTGGCGGGGTTGGACCAGATGGCTTGGATTGAGTGTGCATGTGTTGTCAAGAATTGGTGCAGAGGGAGAGCTGATTCGTATGCCTTCAAGAACTCGAACTTGTCAGAGACTGATAGGTCTTCCCCATATAGAGTTGTGAGGGGTTGTGATTTTCTCAGGAGAAGCACTTGCGGTACTTGATGTGTTTTCATGGCTGATGGGTTTCGTTTCGGCAAGTCAAACTGTAGATGAAACCGAGGAAGAAGAAATCTTGGTAGACATGAAGTCTCAGCGTTGTTCGTTGAACTTTCAAAGCAAAAGATGGATGATTGTTTGTCGTTTCTCCTTTTAGTTGTAATGTTAGCTGTATATCTAGTCAGAGGCGGACCCAACATATGTCCAGGGGTCACGTGCCCTCCACCCCTGAAATTTGGAATAAAATTGGAACGTTAGCAGTGTATTAAAAAAAAAAAAAAAATTGCAACGATTGCAAAAAAAAACTGTGTAAGCCATGCGGTGGTTCTGATCTCCGAGACCTGTCCGGCCCGTGTTTTGGTTTGTGTGCACAGTACAGCACACTGTGCTACTAAAAAAAACGGTTGCAATTTTTATTAATTAATATTATTTATTATTAATTATTGGGAAAATTACACTAAAGACCTTAACATATCACATTATTACATCAATGGTGTGAGTTTATCATTAATTACAGGTAAATACCCTACCGTTAGTTGACTTAGTCAAACTTAACAGTTTAACAACATTTTTAGAATGAAATGACAGGAGTGCCCTTGTCATCTCTGTTCTCCTTCTTGCTCTTCTGCTTCTTATTCTGGGTTTCCCTGTTCGTCACTCTCTCCCCTGCTTCTTCTCTTCTTCTTTTTCTTCTTCTTGTTCATCATCATCTTCTTCTGGACATCTAGACATCTGGGTTTGAACCCAGATGAACACAAACTTTATCACCATCATCAACATCAACACAAACTTTATCAACAAATCACCATTAACAAACACCAATAGAAACTTCACTAAAAAAACACCATTAACACCCATCAACACCAAAAACATTCATCAACCCACAATTATCATCATCAAACCATCATCATCACCAAAAACATTTAAACAAGTCATCTGGGTTCGTCGAACCCAAATTCGACTGGGTTCACAGTCGAATCTAGGTTCGAAAAAACTGGGTTCACGACGAACCCAATCGAACCTGAATTCGACGAACCCAGATTCTACTAAGTTTGTTGTGAACCCAATCAACCCAGAACCTAGTCAAATTTGGGTCGACGAAGCTGGTTCGAAGGAACCCAGAGAAGAAGAACAGCAGAAAGAGAAAAAGAAGAAGAAGAAGAAGAGAGAGAGATTTTGTTTTTTAGAGAGAGAGAGACATTTTGTTTAAATAATATCCCAAATATTATTTGATATATAAAAAGATCAATTTACCCTTGAGATGTTAGTTTTACCATTAATTAAGTGTTAGTCAAACCAGGTCAAAGATATTTATGTGTAATTTAGATAAAACTCTCGTCATGATTGTAATAATTTGATAGATCCGGGTACTTTAGTGTAATTTGTCCTTAATTATTTTAAAAGTTTCTTTCCTGACTTGACTTCTAATAAACAACCATTACTTTCAAAACAAATAAATAAATAATCATTATAATTATTTATTATTATTTTATTCATATGTTGGTTTGAAAGTTCCTTTTTTGGCCATGGTTTATTGTTTCTTTACTATTATTTATTACTCCTATTCTTAATATAATTATTGTAAAATTAAACTGAAACTATATTTTTTAATTAATACGTATGGTTTGTGTCTTATTTTAAATAATATTTTTTTAAATAAATAATACCAAATTATATCAATTTGAGTATTAATAAAATTATTATGTTTTTTTTTTTTTGTTATGAAATAGTTATTGAGAAATATATAAAAAGAAAATCAACACTTAAGTTGGAATCATCTTTTTCAAAGAAAAATTATGTCGAAGTCAATTTGTCATATCTCCCTACCAATCCAGGGCTTCGAACTAAAATGATATATAGTGCTATTGAATATTGTTTTACATAAAAATATTATATATTTATTGTGTTTTTAATTTTTGATGTTTTTATTATTTTATTCATGTATCCTCTCTGAATAAATTTTTTAGGTCCGCCATTATATCTAGTCAGGATTAGGGATTCAGTTTCTTACAATTGTATAATAGTGTTGCAATGTAACAGTGTTGTAATTTATGTAACGATATTAGACAACATTACTTGATATGTAATAAGTGAAATAAACCATCATTACTCTAATATACATTTAGTATAATAAATCATCATTACTCGCATATGTATTCATCTGTTAAATGTCATATCCTAAATTGAGATATAAATTAGGATACAAAATCGAAATATATATACATTATTGAAGTAAATCATATTACTCCAATATATGACTGTCTACTAAATGTCATATCATAAATTGGAATGTAAATTGACATAGAAATTAAGATGTTTGGCATCATTTTATTTTATTTATATTTCATCAAGCCTTCTCTTATTTTACTTTTCTTCTATGAAGCAATTGTCACTTACACCCTTTATCAATTCAAGTGATTAATAAATATACTTTTCACATCCGTAATAAAAATTTGAATGCATATTGCCATCATATTTACATGTGAAAGATACCCCCAATATGGCCTCAATTGAATGTGACTGCATTGTCAATATTTGGTGTAGAGAAGGAGAGTTTGCTCGTACAAGTGAAACCTGTTAATGGAGAAGTACTCTTCTCCTAACGTGAAGAAGCCTAATGCTTTTCTAGGACTCGCAAAAAGCTTGCCATCACAAAGAGCAAGGAAATCTATAACTTAGCTCTGTTATGTTCCACTATTATTATTGTTATTATTATTTTCGCCAGACCGTTAGCGCATTGGCAACAGTTCACTTGCTAATGTGTTTAATAACTTTAATCAACTCTGGGTCAAACTGTCAGAACAAAAAATTAAATAAATTGAAATCTGATCAGTGAACGTGAGATTTGAGATCGAATGAAATCATTAACGTTCATGTTCTATAGCTTGACTTTCTCAAGTCCCATAAGAAAATAATTATACGTGAAAGATGAAGGATGATAACAATATCACTCAACCGGGAAAAACACACTTGATGACAGTTGGCTTACTTGATTGTGGTCACTACTGCACCGTTTGTTTGATTGATATGAATACGACCCTTCTTAGATTAGATCTTAGCGAGAAAAGTGGGCCAAATCTGGGTTAGCTTTAGAGAAAATACTTCTTTAAAATGAAACAAAATCTACCATACAACTTAGAGAATGAAATTTTCGATTAGTAAAAGTCCATAAACCAAATATTCTTTACACAGAGGGCGATAAAAGCATGAAACCCTAACTAAATATTAACTATAAACACAAGAACACAACCCAGGAAGACAATTGCAGATAAACTTTACTTACATTTAACAAGGACGGGCATGTGTGGGACTAATCAACTAGGAACATAGGGTTCGAAGAGTTTCACACAAGGGTTCGGATCACGCTGCATAATATCAGCAGCACGTTCAAACTCTTCCCTCAGAACTTTTATACTGAACTTGTCTACCACTCGACCAAGGTCATGTCGTGTCTCGAATGGATCCTCTATGCATATCAAATGACGGTCATTCCCAACCCTCCTTGTCCACTCTTTTTCCAGCTTGCTGTACATTAAACACGATCAATAACATAGCTAGTCAGATGCAAATACTTTCACCCTCTAAAAGTTTCCATCAATTATCTCAGAGTCTAAAATCTCCTAATATACCAAAAACTAGTTTGAATTCTAGCAAAAATGAAAACTAAACCCTCCATGATTTGATACCTATCCATTAGTCATAACCCACATTCAGTAATAGACAAATACTGTTTCACTTTAAGAACATTCAATATTGATATATTTATGATGCTCATGCATGCAACCATTTATAGAAAGTACTGTGTAAGGTGTGAATTACATGTTTGGTAAAAAATCAATGTAACGAATGAGAGAATAAATTGCAATGATTTTAATTTATAAGACGTCATCAGAAAAATATTTAGAGTCTATACAGGGAAAACAAATCTCTCAAAGTCTGTCAAGACTAGATAATGTGAGTGCTACTTTAATGTGAGTGCTACTTTAATCTATACACAAAAACAGCTGCACAATGGCAAGCACAACACAGTCTACAATTCAATGCCATTCAATGTTACTATTTTGGTCTAAACTGAAATCTTATCAAGTATACTGGGTATAACTTACCTTATTACCCTTCCAGTGCGTACAGATATAACAGAACTTGTATAATCATGACCATATGCCCAGTAATTGAAAAACCCCCATACAAGTTGAGCAATGGTTTCCCTGTTCGGGGATCCAAAATCACGAAGTTTTTCAACTCGATCAAAGAAAGCACATTGAACATTATCCACCTTTACAGAGTACGTTGCCTTCATTCCCTGAATGAAAAATACAGGAGACATGGAATTAAACAACAGACAAAAACTGTTCATGCCAAATGGTACGTAGACATAAACATGAGTTTAAAAACAAGGTCAATGACAGTTGCAAAATGTAAGAAAAAAGGGTCATTTGCATCATTCATTCCTTCACTAGCCCCTCCTTGACAGAAACGTATTCATTTGATTGAGCAACATTTCATCAACATACAACCAAGGAATTCATTATACGCAACATAAATATTCAGTTCTTTCCATTTTTCCTTCGTTCTAAAGCAATATCAGTGGATCAAAACTTATTTAAAATACTGTACATATCTGCTTTTTAATAGATGGAATCAAATATCTGGATCAGATGCATCTCAGACATACTTATCAAACAGACCATGGCTCATATAATAGTATGAAACTTTCATGGAAAAACCAATGTTTACATTCTTAGTACAATTGTACAACATATAAAGCACCCTAATAGAGCTGCTAACGTGGCAGACAAGTGCCAAACAGCCAAAATAAATATTAGTGTTAGAGACACCCAGCATGTTGCAAATACCAAGAATCAAAGAAACAATACATACCTGTAAGCATGGAAGAATAGCAGGCCTTCGCTGCTGCAAGAAATGAATGCACATCAAAACATACCTGAATGAAAACAGAAAACCACCAGTAAGATATAGGTGCAAAACCACAAAAATGCATCAACATTTAACATATACACCTTTATTGCAGTGATTCTAATAATCTTATGGAAATCTCTAAGACTCTTAAATTGGCCAGAATTACCTTTGAAGGCTTTAATTCATATTCTCTAATGATGAAAATCAGTTGTGACTGTTGTTAAAATTATTTGTTTGCTAAATTTAGAAAAACAATAATTGTCTTAAACTTACGCGTAGCTAGATAGTGTTCCTTGGTAAGTTTCATTAACTCCTCTTGATTTTGCCCAATGCTTAACAATGAAAGCCAACTGCCGTAATCGCACATCAATTTCTGCATAATCCTGAAGAAGTTTTGTATTTACGACAGCCAAGCGGTTGTTTATGCATATGTCACAAGAAATTCCTGTCACAGGATCCATAAGCTTCACAATGGGAACCCTAGCATGCGTCAATGCCTGTAGAAGACTTAAAAATTAGATTTGCATTAGAATTGAAAACAAATAATATGATGTACTCATGGAAAGCAAACAAAAAAGTAACTGAAGCATAAATCAACCAATTCATGAGTAAACATAACACACTCCAACCAAAGAAAAAGCTGAAAACAAAATTCAAAATTCCTCAACTTCATTGTACCTAGTAATGAAACAACAGGACAATGAACATACATACAATGCCAAGCCCACACATACAAATGTACCAGCCTAAACCACTGAACAATTGTAAAAAGCTACTTATAACCAAATTACCTAACATATGATTCTAATTACTTAATTACCTAAATGTGACACAAAAATCTTGCGGCTCAGCGTTGTAGGCAGGAAGAAGCCAGGTTGTGCAAGGTAAATTATGTTTATTTACAATCTAGAGCAATATTGAACTCCTCAGTAACTCCAAGACACTCTTTCATCCTCTCCAAGGGCCGACCCAGGACTCCAAAAAGGAACATGTACCAGAACCAAGGATAATCTTTATAGAGGGCCATGAAGCAGGGCACTATCCAAAATTTAGCTACTTTCCATATTATGTCATTCAAGAAAATAACATTAGAAAAATTTTCACCTAGGATAACTTGGAAGCTGAGATCATTTGTCAAAAGGTAGGGAATTATGTTGAAATACTTGGCCATTAAATTACTGAGGCAAATAATCCAAATCTCATCACTATCAAAGACACTACAAGCCACCAAAAGAATCTTCTATAATTGATTTCGCTATTATAATACAGCTTAGATTTGTTATGTTTATGGAAACTTGTCTTATAGTTTCTGGCTAGAGGAAAATTTGCCACTTTCCTATTTTGTAGTCCCAAAGGACTGAAGGCCCGTCTGAATTTTACATGGCACCCAATGCACAAGTTGATTACTATAAATGGACAAATCCATGAATGACACAGCAACAGCATCCAAAATCCAAGGTATTCCAAGAATTTTACAGACAAAATCCGTAATGTCCACTAAGAAGGCCCCTCCAACTGTTCTTGAATCCTTGTGCAGAATCAAGGATTGATGTCAGACAGCATGCATAATACAGATGAGGGCCATAAAAATAGCATAGGACAATTAAAGAAGCCTTTAAATCTATAAAAGCTCCCACATTAACCATGAACATATCATGTCATTAATTTAAATTCAGCAATGCGCATACGAATCAATCATTATATGTTGATCTGCCCTGCCGGGAGTCATTTGTCATAATACAAATTAAGAAAAAAAGCTAAACTACTTCAAATTCTCCAAAAGATCTTACAAACTAACTCTCGAGTGCAATTTAAGATACGAGAGAAAGAAACTGATTCACCTGCACATTCTGGAGATTATCTGATTGCAAGATATCTGCCAACTTTAACAACACCTCAGATTTGTTGATATCCACATCCTCCATCGCAAGGCAAACATCAATGTCACTCTTAGAAACTCCAAATGAATTGGCACATGATCCATAAAGGTACAACTGAGCTTCTGGCCATTCTTTGCGAACTAATTTCTCCAACAATGCTAACAACTGCTTCTGTTTTGCCTTTTCTTCCTCTGGTGGTATTAAAGACTCATAAATTGAAAGAAAAGGACCATTTAGTCGGAATATGTCACTGCGACATTCCATCCCCCATTTTAAGTTCCTTAACCTTTGACTAAGTAGCCTTTTTCCTCTATTATCTGATCTGGACTCCTGCCAATAAAAACAAATCCCACATTTAACGACATATCTGTTCAAATTTTATGAATCAATAGATAGTTTACTGCTTTAAACAAAACTTTCCAACTCTTCAATCACATCCCTTATTAACTAAATATATCCAATTACTTTCAATAATTAGTATCAACTATCATCCAAAACAGTAGTGATTAGTTTATAAATGTTCACTTACAAATCTAATCGAAAACCCTAGTACAAATACAGAATGTTAACATCAATGCAACTATAAAATTAAATTACTTCTAATCAAAACATCTGTTATATATAGACAATGGAAGCAAAAAGAATGGACCTTATCCCGGGAATTACGGTGTTGCTTTCTATTATTCCTGTCATTATTGTCACTCTTTTCATCCTCAGGCAGCAAAGAATCCACAAGCTCTTCACCAAAATCATCCATCTCATCACTCTCTCGACCGTTGACAGAACCAATTTCCCTCCTCATCTTATTATCCAAATCCCCACGCCTCTGTCCATCGTCTCTATGCAAATCCAGCATAGACTCTTCAATATCCAAGGCTGAAACAGACCGTAGGTTGCTTCCAGAAGGCGGTCCAGGACGTTCAAGCTGTCCAGTGAGCCCCACATCACTGCCATCACGCATTTTACCATCTTCAGAACCATAAACCCTATGATTGAATTCTCCATGGTTTGACTTCTCTATATCAAAACCCCTTCCACTATTACCACCTCCTCCAACTACTACTCTCGAATTCGAAAACCCAGGAGGGGGAGTCGACCTGTAATGCTGTTGTTGTCTGCCATTTCTGACTTCTAGTTCTCCAGAATTCTCCAGATTTCTATGAATGAACGAATTCGGAGGAGAAATCGAAATCGAACTGGTTCGAGGTTCGAATTGGCGGTTCATATCCAGTCCATTGGGGAAATTGTACCCGTTCAAATTCAATAAGCTGTTGTCCGATTGGATTTGACTTTGAAAAGAACCGAACTGCAGCTTTTGCGGCTGCTGTTTCTGGGGCTGCTGGACGACCAGATTGCGAATCGCGTAATTCGCGTCGGAGAATCCTAATCGGAGCAAATCCTCGCGCAGGAGCTGTTGTTGATTTCTCCCCTGAGGAGGAATAGGAGGAGAAGACCAGCTAGGGTTTTGTGGAAACCCTAGGTAATTGTGAGGAGCGAAAGGCGGCGGGGAGAGGCTGTGTGGCCAGCCCGGAGAAAGATCACGGCCGTTGGATGTCCACTGGTTCGGCGCCGCGAAAGGTATGCTGGGCCCTACCGCCGCAACTGCCGGATCGGTTGGCAAAGGCTGCTGCAGCGGAGCTGCTGGCTGTACAGAACTGACTCCAGTACCAAATTGTTGCGCCGGTGTATCCGGTCTTTGATCGTTGTGCTTCTGCAGGAGAGATAGAAGAAATTCGCCGCCGTTTGAAGCCGGAAAAGGCGGCACGTCGCCTCCAGCGCCGGTCATTGTTAGTCGTTGCTCCAACAGTGACTGAGGTTTCACACTGAAGCGAAAGCAGAGAGAAGCAAAATGTAAATATACCAACTCAAATCCAGGCCGTTTCCTTGTTTTATTTTCTCCAAAATCTATCTGATTTTCTCACGAATACAAATATATATAATTTTGATTAAAATGTAGAAACTTAGTTTGTTAATTTGCGTAATACTATAAATCTCAATCCTAGTTTGTAATGAATACATATTTCTGTATAATTATTTAATTTACTTAAAAAAATATACTTCAAAAAAAAAATTATTTTAATTTACTCTCAAAATGCATATTTTAATTCTTTATTTTCCCATCACACGAAATCACGACCGTCTAATTTAGCGTGGGTCCAGTGTTTGCCAGCTTGATGTAAAGTAGTAGCTTCCTAGTGGTGGTTGCTTTTACAAAGCAATGACTTTTGACTCCACGGGGTAACAGGTTATTTTGTCATTTTGAAGGAAAGCGGCCAGTTAGTGCGACGTAACTCGATAATGGACGTGATTCGACCAGAATATTCTAGTGGCTTGGACTTGTCTGACTCAGCAGTAGCTTGCGTGGCGACCCTCATAAACGTCTTACGTGCCGGTTAACGTTATCCTCCAATATAATAAAAAATTATCATGATTATCTGTGGACTTAAAGCACTTAAAAGTTAAAACACTGTAACACTTTGTTCTAAGAATATATATATATAGTTACAAAAATCTCTCATTTAATATATTTATTAATCGTAATCTTAAATATTTAACGTGCATACCTCAAATGTATTGAATTTATTTTTTTTGTAATGATAAAAAATTAGAAAAACTTAGAAATTAGAAAAAAAAAAAATTAGAAAAACTTCATTTTAGTCCTTAAGATTTCAAAAAATATCAAATTTTTAAACATCTTTTGAAAACAGCTTTTTTTATCCCTAACTTTTTTAAAACTCTTAAAAAAAGTACAAACCTGTAGTCAACTAACAATCAAACTAAACAAAAAAATAAAAAAGACTCAACTACTTCTCATAACTTAAAATGACTATTTTACCCTTAATAAAATTAAAATATTATATATTATTTGACCAATAAAAAGTTGACACATATACATATAATTATATATTTTTAAAAAAAATCTTATTACATTTTTTGTTTAAATTAAACAATAAATTAATACAAAAACATATTTCAAGAAAAAAAAAATCAATTTTAAAAATATTAAGTTAAAAAATAAAACAAATTTTAAAAAAAATTAAAAAAGTTATTTTTTCTTTTTCTTCTTTGATCTGGAATTCAGATCAAACCCATAAAAGATCTCCTCCCTCTCTTTTACCTATCTTTCATCTCCTTCATTCTTCTCCGCCTCCTTCGCTTCCTCTATCTCTCTTTCCTACGTCCCTTCTCTTTATTCTTCAGTCTCTTTTGCCCAGATTCACTCCATCCCTTCTCCGTCGAACCCAAATGAAGCCTCGAACCTAGATGAAGGTGACCAAACCCGGACGAAGCCTCTCTTCGTCTGGGTGAGATCGAACCCAAATGAAGTCGTGCTTCGTTTGGGTTCGATCAAACCCAAACCGAACCCCGACAAAGCCTCTCTTTATCTGGGTTCGATCAAACCGAAACAAAAAGCGTATTCTCGAATCTAGGAGAAGACGCTCTTCGTTTGGGGGTCAAACCCAGACGAAGAGCGTCTTCATCTGGGTTCGTCGAACCCAGATGAAGAGCTTCATCTGGGTTTGACGAACCTAGCTTCTTCATCTGGGTTCAACGAGCCCAGATGAACTCTTCATCTGAGTTTGGTCATCAACCCCCTGTTTCGATTTTTTTTTATAAGCAATTTTGATTTTTTTTTCTTAATGTTGTTATTTGAGATTATAATATTGATGATGTTGTGATGTTGTTCATGATGTTGTAGTCTGTGGGGTTGTTGATGATATTGATAAAGTGGGTTGTTGATGATGTTAGTAAAGGGGTTTGATGAACAATCTTGATGTGTTGAAGATGGTAGAGATCCACCAGATTGGATCTCCACTTTTTATTTATCTTTTTTCTTTTTCATTTGTTTTATAAAATTAATTTTAATAAATTATTTATATTAATTTACTCTTTATAAAAAGACTATTTTACTCTTTCCATCCAAATAATCTGTCATGTTGACTATTAATTGACTAACGGTTTGGACCTTTTTGAAGAGTTTTGGAAAAGTTAGGGATGAAAAGAGCTGTTTCCAAAAGATGTTTAAAAATTTGATATTTTCGAAAACCTCATAGATTAAATGAAGTTTTACCTAAAAAATTTATTTGTGTTTTGTAAGTTAATATGTTTAATTATGAGCTTTTCTTGCTTCTTAGATAAAAAAAAAAATGAGAGTTTATTTTAATTTTACAATTGTAAATTAAAACATTTATGATTTAAGGAGATGTTTTCAATCTATGGTTTATTAGAATTTGATAATTTTTCAAAATAATAGATTTTACTGGAGTTTACTAATTCCTTAGACTCCATATTGATTTTATTAGATTTTATTATGAAATCTCGGAGAAAATTATAATACCTATTATAAATTTTTTTTTCATAAAAATTATTTTTAAATCCTTTAAAATTTATTATTTAAATGAAAACTATAAAATTAATTACTTTTTTAATACATTTAAATTTTATTGGGTTTCATACAAATGTGTATTGAATACACATATAATTTAATAGATTTTATATCAGTTTTAATTAAATACACTTAAATTTCAATGAATTCTATACAAAATCTCAATTACCTAGATTTCAATGGAATTACTTCAAAATTGAATTAAACAAATCCAAACTTTTAAAATATCTTAAATTTCAATTATTTCTGGAGTGAATATACACCCCTTATATTTACTGATTTTGGAATATATTAATGAAAAGAATATTCTTCCAGTCATGTATTAGGCTTTGGAAGTATGCAGGCCCATTATCAGTTAATGGAAATGAAAACGACTCTTCAATGGTTGGACTGGGATAATAGAATATTCTCATGTCTTTTAGGCTCCGTTTGGGACGCAGCATTGGAATGAAAAGGAATGGATTAGATTAGATTGGAATGGATTTGATTGGATTGAAATGAAAAATCACCACCTCATATTTGGTAAAATTTGGGATTGGATTAAAAATTATAGCATATCATATTTGGTGTAGATTGGGATTTGATTGAAATAAATTAATTTAATTTTTTTATTATATAAAATTACTTTTATAAAAAATCTAAAAACAAAAAACATCTCCCACAATTCAACTTCATTAACCCACTTCATCAATATCATCATCTCCCACAATTCTACATCATCAACCCTCAATTCATCAATCTAATTTATCAACATCATAATCTCCTATAACAACATCATCTTTAACAACATTAAATCATCATAACACCAAAAAAAAAAAAAAAAAAAAAAGATTGAAAGTCTGGTTCTGGGTCGAAAAACCCAGAACCGATCTGGTTCTGGCGTTCGACGAATCCAGAACCAGATGCATGAAGAAGAAGAAGAAGAAGAGAGCTTCCATGGGCGTGAGAGGAAGAACTATGAGAAGAAATGTGAGAGAGAGAGAGATAAATGGAGAGAAAAAAAAAATTATCAAATTCAATCTCATCCCACCTAATGACATGGGTGGAGGTGGGATTGAAAAAAGCTAAAAGAATTGGATTGGATGGGAGGTTAGGATTCCAAAAATCTCAATCTTATTCATCTTAATTGTTCACCAAACATGAGATTCAAATAGGTTGGGATTTTGAATCTCAATCTCATCTCAAATCTCATGCACCAAACACTACCTTAGAGTAATACAATTATATATTCTTTATAGTTTTTAGAGTAAATAAATTAAAAGATATACATGAAAGAAAATAGTGACGTTGATAGAGTACGTATCAAACATTTGTTTTCATATTCTAGGTGGGAAATAATCATTATTGTGATTTACAATAAACAAATATTTTGTATGTTTGATAGAGAGGAAAGTAACAATACAATTTAGATAAATTATGTTTCACATGGATTGTACAATAGAAGTTTAAGCACATTAAAGAACAATTGTACCCAAAAAGTTTATAGATGATAAATCTGCATAAATATTACATTATTCTAAACATATGTTAGACTGACAAGAAACAGATATTGGGTCTGCTTGTTAGAGTCCTGAGTAACATTATAATTTTGATAAATCATCATATTTCACATAAATGCACTATGAAGTTTAAGTGTGCCAAAGAACATCTGTATCAGAAAAGTTCACAATAAATTTGAAAAAAACTTCATTATTCTTAGTATACGATTAACTGGCAATATAATTATATTCTTTTTTTTTTTAATTTATCACAGCAATGATATAAATGCTTTTGACGTGACATATATACAATTTTTATATTTTTATGTGGGAACTATTCATATTGGACCAAGAAAGTCAAACGGTATTATTTTGTTTAAAATTGATTTCAAATTAATCATTATAAGTTGTAAATATGCAAAAGAATATAATAAACAAAATGAAGAACCAAAAATAATAGAGAGCAAAAGAGAAATTATTTTCAAATTTGATTAATCGAGCACAAGATATCGGAGAGCAATTACTTAATTTTATACTTATACTTAATTGGTAGCCCAAAAATTTTTGTACTGATGACCTTATTAAATTTAGTATGCCTTAAGAAAGTAATAATTATTATATACATAATAATAACTGTATATATAAAATAATTATATATATAAACTGTGCAATTTAATCTATAAAGATACCTAGCAACTTTGATTACAACATTCAATTTCTTTGTTGTGGGTTAGCACTGTACAAATTTACAACTTTCATATAAACAATAATTACCACGATTTTTGTTTCGTTTGTTTGTGTGGGGAGATTCAAGCGTTGAAACAAACCACATATTGGTAAACAAAAAATCCTGAAAAATCTGCTCAAATCAAGCCTAACCCTAACTGCACGGCTCCAACAATTTCACACATCCAATTATTAGGGCTTCCAGTTAAACTATATCCTTGTAATTCTTTGAACCCATTCTGTTTACAACATTTTCATACAACAAACGTAACTCAAACTCGTAACTTTTGCGTGGCTTCTTTCTTACATTAATACAAAAGAAACAAAAAAAACCCTAATCTTTTCCGATTAACATATTTTGCACTCACAAATCACAACAATGTCCACAGATTACAATTCTTATAGGCACCTCGGCTTGACCATCAATCCAGATGGTACTGTCGCCCGTCAAACTCAATTCCCCTGCGTAGATCCAAATCCAGACCCAGTTCCGGGGAACCCTACTGTCAGTAAAGACATAACCCTAAACCCTGAACACAAAACCTCGATTCGCGTTTTCAGGCCCGTAAAATTACCGTCCAATGACAACACCATAGCTCGTCTTCCTATCATGATTTACTTCCACGGAGGTGGTTTCGTCCTCTACTCGGCCGCAGACGCCCTAGCTCACCAGAACTGTGCTCAAATGGCTAGTGAAATCCCTGCCATTGTAGTCTCGGTCGATTACAGACTCGCTCCTGAGAAGAAGCTCCCTGCTTGCTATGAAGACGCCGTGGACGCCATTCTTTGGGTGAAACAACAGGCTTTGGAACCAGAAGGCGAGCAGTGGCTGAAAAGTTATGGTGACTTTACAAGGTGCTACCTTTCTGGTCGTGGAAATGGTGCCAACATCGCGTTCAATGCAGCGTTAAGAGGTTTGGATTTAGACTTGGGACCTGCGAAAATTGCAGGGCTGATTTTCAACCAGCCCTTGTTTGGTGGGGTAAAAAGGACGGAGAGTGAAATGAAGTATGCGGCTGATCATCTAACGCCACTGCCAGTATTGGACACTCTGTGGGCCCTAGCACTGCCAGGTGGAGCTGACCGTGACCATCGATTTTGCAATCCAATGGTGGATGGACCTCACAAGGAAAAGATCAAATCCTTGCCCAGGTGTTTGGTGATTGGGTTTGATGGGGACCCTTTGATCGATAGGCAGCAGCAATTTTTGCAGATGCTGGCACTGGCAGGGGTCCAGGTTGAAGCACAGTTTGATGACATGGGGTTCCACGGGGTAGATATTGTGGACCAGCGACGTGCCATTGCCCTCTTGAAACTAGTTAAAGATTTTATCATTTGAAACTATAATTCAAGGTTTTGTAGTCGAGAATCCGTCAATCTATTCTCTTGAAATGTGGATGATTTTTTTTGTTTTTGTCTTTTAAGATGGGGGTGTTTTAGAGTGAGGATATATGGATCATTATGACTATAATTGATTTGCATTAGAAACTTGTAAGCGGTGATGGTTTGTACCTAAATTACTATAATGAAAGAGGGTAATTAATTATAATATGATTATTCCATGAAAGTGCATGACATGATTTTGCAAATCTTCTGAACAAAATAAAATAAAAATTTAAAAAAAAAAAACATTATATAGAACACAAACAATGACATGACAAAATTATAGGATATAATAACTGTAAACACATTTTAAACGAGAGAAACTTCGAATCCTACTAGAAGAACATAGTTTTATATATATATAGGGCTTTTATAATCAACTATACCTGATTTTAAAAAGTAATGATCAACTAATCAAATTCATCTATTATATTATTTCTCCTAAAACAAATTTACTCTTTTATTCAATTTAAATGCAATTGATCAATTTAATTGGTTGATTCTTATTTTTTAAAATCAAGTATATCTGATTATAAAAATTGTTTATATATATAAATGAAAGTAACAATTGTACTTATTTTTATTAAAAAAAAAAAAAAAACAATACAATGGTAGCAACCAACAAGCAAACATCATGGCTATTAATGATGGTGTGCCCGACACAGCTAACTAACCAACAAATCATAAGTGATTGTGCGATACTATCCACATAACATAATATCTAAAACCATGTAATAGCTAGATAAGCAGCCAATCAAACAAAAAGCAATATCATCCACATTATCTAATATCCAAACCATATTACAATGTGGGTATTGACTAACTTAATTATCAAGATCCCCAGGAACAAAATTATTCTTTAAAAAAAAAAAAAAGAAAGAGACAAGTTAACTCATGGTTGCACACGTGCGCACGCAGAGTTTACAAACTCCGCAACCAATTTGTACAAAGCATCGGCAGCGGCGGGATCGAAAAGCTCGCACGCGTGAGAACCACCACTTGTAAACTGAGTCGTCACGTGCAGTCCATGTGACTCTAACATTTTGGCAAACTCTCTCTGCTTGTCAATCAGTGGGTCCCCGTCGTGTCCAACGATTAAACTCGATGGCAACCGTCCGATTTTCGGATTGGACTTGCCAGTCATTGGATTACCATATTCATGATCACGATCTGCATCTTTGGGCAATGCAAGGGACCACATCAGATCATTGGCGGACATGGGAAGAATCCGATCGTTGATCAGCCTGATCTCTGATTGAGTCCTCTCGACCCCACCAAAGTAAGGCTCGACCATTATCAGCCCTTGGATTTCAAGGGGTGCAAGATCAAGATCCAACGCACGTAAACCTGCATGGTAGACAATGTTGCCACCAGCGCTACTGCCCATGATGAAACATTTTTTGAAGTCGACGTATTCTTTCAACCACGGATCACAGCCGTTGGTTCCATCACCACCATGCGCCTGGTTGCGGACCCACGTGAGGGCGTCGACGGCGTCCTCGTAGGCTGCAGGGAGGCGGTTTTCGGGGGCGAGACGGTAGTCGACGGACAGGATCAGAGCAGGGACTTGGGAAGCCATGCGAGCGCAGGATTCATGGAAGAAGCGGGTGGAGACAGTGAAGAGAATGAAGCCACCACCATGGAAGTGGATGAGGAGAGGGACCTTGGTGTTGGGAGGGATGTCTCTAGGCCTAAACAAGCGAAGAGAGGTTTTGGTGGCAGGGTTGAGAGGGATGTCTTTGGCGAGAGCGAGTTGGGCTGATGGGTCGGTTGGTTCTTCTGTGGCGGGTAGTGTCGGGACTTGGAGGTACCTGGCGAGTGAGCCGTCCGGGTTGAGGGAGATGCTGAGGAGTTTGAATGGGTCAATGGTGCATGTTTCAGCGGACGAATTGTCTACCATTGTTGGAGACCACAGAGAGAGAGAGAGAGAGGATGTTTTGTGGTTGGAGTAGTTTAGTGTTTGAGCGATTGAGGATCACGTAAACATAAATAAGAAGTAGAAAGGTTTTATGTGGTTTGTGAGAGACAACGTACCATACCTATATAGAATACATGGCTAAATTAGAGTGGAGGATGCATGTGCCATTTATTATTTATATGATGATGCATTCAAGATATATATATATATATATTTTGTTCATTTAAAGGGGATGATATAGGTAGGTGAAAAATCATTGTGGATCTGATGTGAGCTGCTGTTTTAGTTAGGGAGATTTGTGGTGTAAATTCATGTTTCGTTGATTTCAGTTTTGTAATTTACTCTAGGATAATGATATTGGCATGATGTAATTTATTATCGTTGAAGTGAAATGATATTTGGTTTTTAATTTACCATTGTCATTTTCTTTGAGTCTACAATTACTATTAAATTGTTTTTTCGGTTATCAATGGTTAAAAACTTTCATTAGATGTACCCATATAAATAATTTTGGAAAATAATATAAAGCACATGATGTTTCAAAGAACAATGAAAAAGAACAATGTAACATTGTTCGATCTGTTTTGTTGTAAGTGTTAATATTAAATAAATAAATGTGTAACCAAACTCGCTATTAGCTTGGGATCACTTCACAATAAAGGTTGATAAATGTGTAATTAAAGCGGCCATTAGCTTGGGATCATTTCATAACAAAGGTCGATATACTTTAGTTAAAGTCAAACATAAAATTAATCGTATTTAATCGCATAAATAAATACGAGTGTTAAAAAATACAATTAAAAATGACAAAAATTGAATAATCTGCTGGGACGTGGGACGTTATGACTCATTCAGAATTTCAGGTTCAACAACCCCACATATACCGACAATCATTATTCTTGAATTGAACGTACGAATTAGAGGCGTCAGACTAGCAATTAGTTTTGGTTTTGTTTTGAATCGTTGCTATTTTTTATTTGCAAGATTAAAAAAAAAAAAAAAACTTTAAATTACAAAGTTATTAACATTTTTTCCTTTGATGATTTTAAAATGGTCAAAAAAACCCTCTGAAATAATATTAACTTAAGTTAAAAAAAAAAAAGTAAAATAATATTTCTTGAATTTATTAGGAGAAAAATAACGATTCATCAACCATCAGAGGTTAAAATGATAATAACTTTTATATACAAGTTATGAGAGATTTTTATTGACATAAATTTAGATAAAATTTTATGAAGGACTTTTATAATAAGATATACCTGATTTTAAAAAGTAAGAATCAACCAATTAAATTTATCCATTGCATTTGAATTAAATAGAAGAAAAAATTTATTTTAGGAGAGAAAATACAATTGATGAATTTGATTGGTTGGTCCTTACTTTTTAAAATCAGATATACGTGATTATAAAAACTCTCAAATTTTATGTTTTAAAAAAAGTCCCAAAATATTTTCAAAAGAAAAGACAAGAAAAAAAGTCCCCAAGATTTTAAAAGAATAAAAATTCTGCACTTAAGTAAATTTATACAGAGATAAATCCTTTTTAAGATGTAAATTCAAAAGGAGAAAGAGACTCAGGATATAAAAAACTCGTGATAACATGTCAACATATTTCATAACTTGACTGTACATGTACAGAAGACTAATTTTTATGTAGGATGTGGTCCATCAATTGTAAGGTGTCGCAACGACCCCCAAAACGAACCACCAGACTTATTAGTGATTGAATCAACTAAAGTTTAAAACTATGAACCGCGTCATTAAAACACTACTGTTTTGTTTTCAGAATAGATATGATGGAATTATTAGAAGCATCTCGTGAAGTGAAACACTGTTGCACACCTGCACATCGTAGCGTGTAAGAAGTTGCAGTCACAGAAGCATTTATAGGGTCTGAATTAGGTTTAATTGGGCTACATCGAGAAATGTTTTGGGTTTCTGTTAAGACTAGTCTCGGCCTTGTCAGGAAAGGCCCAGTTTCAACCCAATCTAGTCATGTCAGCAAAAGGAAAACTTATAAAACATAAAATAAGGGAATAGTAATAGAAGATAAAATAAAATAAAATAAGGGAATAATGCATGTCAAAAATCTGCCAAACACACAAATTGTGTTAAAAAGTCAAAATTGGGTAAGCAATTCGAACTTGTTCTTCTAATATTACTTTTCACCTCTTTAACGAATAAATAGAACCTTTTCATTTACATTATTAACACTTACGAATTGTTTGGAGCTAGTGTCAGGATATTTATTCATCCACAACCAAGAAACATCACCCCATACAATAAAAGGAAAAAAAAAAAATTAACTATACATGCTTCTAAAATACATATGATGAAACTTGAATATAAAATGCATATGATGAAACTTGCATACAGAGTGTTGGGGCTCAATCCTTATCAAACACAGTTGACAAATTTGTGAAAACAATATTCTTTCTTAATTACGAGAATAATTATCTTTTAATTATAAAAATAAATATCTTGACCATACAAGTAATAATTAATCTCAACACTTTCCGTTAATTCATAATCCATTCCATGTCAGTTTAATAAAAATACTGTTAATATTGAATATCACTCATTTTCTTATTTGAGGATGAAAGATAAAAGAAATCAAGTTCCACTAAAAGGAAATAAGAGGAAATTCCTTTTCTGAAGAAAACCTTTTCCTAAATTGTGTTTTATTATAAGTGAAAATATTTTGTAAACACAATAATCACGTATCTTGAATTAAATTTCCTTTTCCTCATTAAGGATCTAATTAGTAAACCTGCACTAAACGAAATTTATTGGATTAACTGTCTTGAACTGGGTTGTCATTGCACAATAATTGAATTTCATCCACATAATTTAAGTGGGAATCTGATGAGCTGCTGATATCCAGAACCTCATATAAAAATATTCCCCAAATAACAAAACTCAATAGCATCCCTCAATAGGAAGCTCCTAGAAAACACGTACGGTAGAAGCAAATCCACAAGTATACAATTAGGTGAATGCCATTTGATAGTGCAACAAATTTTTTTGACAAATCTCTCAATCAACCTCACAAATCTTAATATTTTTAAAGGTTTCATAGAACCACCATGCACAAGTAACAGAATATCATAATCATAACACGTACTTGCAAAAATGCGGTGCTAAAGTAAATTCGGATACTCATACATTTTATGTTTCCTACCTATGCAGTCACTATAATGCAGAATCACTTGCAATCTTTTATTCTCAGGAATCACATTCATTTCAGTAGAGGAGACAAGCATCAGAAGTCAGGACATTCCAAGTCAAAGGCATCCAGTTCAAGTTTAATTTGCGTATAAAATACGTGTACGCTAAAAAGTCATTAATCATCATTTCTAATTCTTACTTTACATAAGAAGTAAAGATGAACAAATCTAATCATGTAGCAACTTTCCTTTTCCTCACTAATTGATTACAGACACATAAAAAGCTAGAGGTACAAGTTTCGCTATAAATGGCGATTTGCGACAAAATTCACATATAATATAGTCTAAGGTGTGGGGACAGAAGGCCTTATTGCGTAGTCCAGCCTGAGTTCTACGATACAAAATAGATATAAAGTGCCAAAATGACAATGCAATGTACAACTGGATACATAAATTAAGGATTCAATAGTACAAAGGATTCTCAAAAGATTAATCAAGAGCAGAACATCCAAAATGTCCTAAATCATTGTTTTAGACAGGGGTGGACAAATGCAAATTATTAAGCAGGTAGGGTTCATAAGCAAGTTGTCACTAGTGCTTTGCTGTCACCTCACCAGCAAGAAATTTGATTACCCTAAAACCACCAAACTCAAAATGCTCCTTTCAACAGGAAAAAACAGTCTACTACATATTCTCGATAACAAACAGTGCACGCTCAGGAGCATATGCTTACTGTTCAAGACTAACTTCTTCATATTCCATTAAGCTTGTTGTTTGTCACAGAAACTCCAAGTGCACTACATAATGTCAACAAAAGAAATAGCAATTACCGCCTTTCTGGCGGTATTGATTCAACAAAGTAACAATACAAAGTCTTTCAATTATGTATGCAGGTTTAATTCAATCCTATAATCATTTCTAAGAACAAAAGCCTGTGAACAGGATTTGTTCCCTCTGCTGAATGTCATGTTACTTGAGCTTAAAAATCAACAAAACTTTTGAAAGGTAGCAGACAACCAGAAAAGGAAATATCTTCAGGGCCCAATAGGTCCAAAATACATGAAAAAGCAAAACTGCCACTTCAGGGGCCCAGGGCACTACACAACCCATCAATGAAGCCATGAAGTGGCACCACCATGATCATCTAAAAAGCAAAAGCAAAATGCCCTAATTGCTTTACATTTACCGTTAATCCTGGGATTCCTAAATTTCAACAACTTGTATGAGCAAAAGTCAAGTGGGTTGTACCTTGACAATCATAAGTTTTCAGAAAGTTTGCAACGAAACAAAATTTGTAGGCCCAAGTAAGTATACATCCAAACAACTAACCCCGGAAAAAATCCTGAGTACATGAAACAAATATGATTTTTCTTCTTTTTTTTTTTTTTTCTCATTTCATTTTCATTACTTGCATCTATTTCTACAATAACATAATAATTAGAGATGACCTACAACAGCACACATACTCTACAGTCAATGGAAAATTAAGTGGCACCCGAATAAAAACAATTACAATAAAACTCACCGTGCCTTCTTCCGAGACTTGAACGGAAAATTACTAGGCGGCGATGGTGAAAACTCGAAAGGCAAATGCGGTGGCTCCGCCTCCCCAGAAAGCATCCCCACAATTTCTTTCATCGTAGGCCGCTTGCTGGGTGATCTTTGCAAACATAGTAATGCAATAGTAATGCAAAGCAATGCCTGATCTTTATCCAACGAATGTATAGAGGTGTCCAGAAGATCCAAAAGCTTCCCATTGTAAGCCAATTGCCTAGCCCACGATATCAAATTAGCCCTTTCGAATTCAGACATTGGCGAGGCCGTTACTTGCAAAGGCCTCCGCCCTGAAACGAGAACCAAAATCAGTACGCCAAAGCTATAAACATCACATTTCTCCGATAACAGCCCCCCACCACCATATTCTGGGGCGATATAACAAACTGTTCCTCTCATGCTCGGTGTGCTACTAATGCCACCACTTTTGGGTATGTCTCCACTAGCCCAATCTTGGCTATTTTGTCTTCCATTTCTAAATTCACCACTGAACCCTTCAATCCACCAATCAATACTTGCTCTACTAGTCCTGTTTTTTCTCTTCTTTCGTTCTTGCACCACCTCCTCATCTTTTTGCCACCATAGCTCTCCTCCATTGCCCGAATTCAATCCTCTTTTCTTCTTCTTCTTGGTTAGCTCTTCGCAAAATTCCTCCTTCCACCACTCTCTTGGCTTGCGATTCTTCTCCTTTTTTCTAACTCTTTCTTTCTTCATCTCAATCTTGGAGCTTGAACCATTGTTGTCCATGGCGCTTGGAGATGCAATCCATTCATTTTTGGGTCTCTCTTTCCTGATTTCGCTTCCGATCCATTCCATTACATAGTCTTTAACTCTACCTGACTCTGACCCTCCTTCATTGTCTTGTTTCCACCACCAATCCCTCCTCGAACCGCCTTTTTTTCCCGTCCCACTCTCGACGCTGATTTTATCAAAACACGTCTCCGATACACTCCCTTTATCCACACCAACCTCCGGAGACAAGCGGAAACAGTCTCTGGTGACACGTCAGCGTCGAAAACTCTAACAACACAACTCTCCGGAGAACGATCAACACCACCACAGTCGACGACGCCGGTGCCGCTCTCTTCGTAGGCAGTCAACACACTCTCAGTCTCCTCCAAGATCGACCCATTGTCTTCCACAGCCTCCCTTCTTCCGCCGCCGTCGACGAGATCCTCCGTTTTCAACCTCGCGAGGCCGAAATCTCCGATTTTGGCGTTGAAATAGCCGTCCAGCAAGATGTTACTGGGCTTGATGTCTCCGTGAATCACGGGCGGATCACAAGAGTGGTGCAGGTACTCGAGTCCTCTGGCGACGTCGAATGCGACCGCGAATCTCTTCTTCCAGTCCATGAGCTCCTCGCATTTGCGATCGATCAACGCGTCCTGCAAGCTCCTGTTCTCCATCAGCTCGTAGACCAGAATGAGCCTGCGTCCCCGCCGATCCGACGAGAAGCCCAGAAGAGAAACAATGTGAGGAGAGTTGAGAGACGAAGCCAGCGAGAGCTCGTTGTGGAACTCTCGCTCTCCCTGAAGCGACCCTGAAGAGTCAAGTATCTTCACCGCAAGTGGCTGCGGTAAAGACGGGACCACAGCTTTGTACACCGACCCGAACCCGCCGTGGCCAAGCCGGTTCGACGGAGCAAACGACGCAGTCGCCCTCCGGATGACGTTGTAGGAGAACCGCCTGCAGTGGTGGTGGTTCGGCGACTTCAAATCCGACGGAGCCGTACGGTTGCGGGAGAGCTTACGGTAGGAGAGGATGGTTATAATGACGAGAATGAGAAAGGTGAGGACAAGCGTACCGGCGAGAATGGCGGGGAGGAGGTGGAAATGGTTGTTGTTGTGGTGGTGGTGGTGGTGGTGGAGAGAGAGTGGCGGCGCCACCAGTGATGACGGCGGAGGAGGTAGTGAGAATACGTAGCGCGGTGGCATTGTTGTAAATAAATACGAAAACTGAGGTTGATGTTATAGAGAACTCACAATATTAGTAAGTCATGAAGGTCGTGTTTGCGTGTGTGTGTCTGTGTGTGTGTGAGAGAGCTGGTCCAGAGAGAAGTAAGGAGCCAAGGTTGAGAGAGCTGAGTTGAAGTGGTTTTGGTTTTTAGTTTGAGTGACAGTGACGTGCAACTTTGGAGATACGGATGAAGCGGAGGCTATTAGTTTGACTTCTTGTGCATAGGTGGTGGTACCTGGTTGGGAGGTCACGCTTTTACTGTAACTGTCATGTGACTGGATTTGTTCGTCATTTAGTGGGGTAGCTACTGTAAGTCACGTCACGCACATTGTGATGCGCGTGGTATACGTGGAGTTATTATATGAATCAAGGCCATGAACCATGTTTGGTGGGCCCAGAATGAAGAGAATCTATGGATAAAACCAAACGCGCTACCTGGATCGCGTGGGGTGGCCATTTTGTGATTGTGTCGTTTTTGTAGTAATTAATAAGGCACAGTGGTAAAGGTCAGCTGAAACCCAGTTGTGTCTTGAATGTCTTGATGAGGTTTGACCTATATTGCACAGTGGTTCCTGTGCCTGGCAGCGCCTTTCTCTCATTACCTTTTTTCAATGTGCATGCAATTGAATGAAAAGACCAAAAACACCATGCGCGGTTACATGAAAGAGTGTCCATAGGTAAAGGTGTTTGAGTAATTTGGAGGCGATTTGTTGACTTCTTTTGTGGCTTCGTAAAAGCAATCCCCGACTGTGAGAGAAAAAGTTAGACAATAAAACAAGCGAGAGGAGACAGATAGAGGTGAGAGTGAGATCATGTGAGTCCCACTTTCGGTTTCTCTCTATCTATCTCTATCTCTCTAATTAGTACGCTTGTGGACTGTATCAAACTCTTCCGGCCCACGCTTGTCGGGGGCTGCGAGGAGCTTGGCTGACCCGTGAGTGATATTTCCCAGACTGGAATGTGATGATGGTCTTAAAAGAATGTGCTTACGTTACGCCGTTTAATTTTTCTGGGCTTACCATTTATTAATTTTTTTTAATTGAGACACTTAAATGAATATATCTTTTTAATAATAACATAATATATAATATAAATTTTAAAAAAAAATACGGATTGAAAAACTTAATTAATATTAATTTTATTTAAAAGATTATATTACGTTGTATCCTTATTTATAAAAAATTATAACTATATTATTATATCTTAAAAATTAAGTGTTTGATGAAATATCTTTTCTTGTTTATTATTATTTTTTTTAGAGACTTGCTCTGCGATGCTCTATTCTTAATCGACCACGTGTCACGCATCAATCAAGCCTTTATTAAATGTTTTTTTAAGGGTTGGATTCAGCTCAATTGATGAGATATTTGCTCGGGTAGTTTTCCGTTTGATGGATAGATGAACAGGCCTTGTTGTCTAGTAGAGTAACATAGATCCTAGAAATAATATATTGTTTGTACTTGTACTGGATTCATGTTCACGGGAGCACTTTAGAAATTGGGTGCCTGAAATCTTTCGTACCTGCTAGCAAGGGGTCACTTAGTTTCAATCCTGATATTTTACAAAATATCAAAATTTTAAATATTTTTTAAAAATATTTTTTTAACTTTAAATTTTTTTAAATTTTTTTTAAGTAGTTTAAATCATTAATCAATATTTTTTAAAAATATTTTTTAATCTTATTTCTAATTTTTTTTAAATAATTTAAATAATTAATCAATCAACGATCAACGTTAATAGAATATATTAAAATATATTTTATCTATGATAATTGTTAATGACACTAAAATTATCGAATTATCATTCATAAAATAATAAATTTATAAATAAAATTATCTAAAATATCTTTAATATTAAGTTATTAAATTACAATTTAATCTAAAATCATATTATTTAATATGAGAATATTATTATCAAAATATATCCATTTGTAGCTGATTTTTTAATAATATAAGTTTAAGAGCCTCTCACACAAAAATCATTTTACCCTTCGCACCTAAGTTATATATTACCGTTGATCATCAGATAATAGACGGTTTAAATTATTTTTCAAAGTTTTAAAAAAATTAAAAATAAAAAGAATTATTTTTAAAAAATATTTAAAAATTTGATATTTTTTAAAATTTCAAAGAATTAAAATAAAATTTTTCCGTAATTGGGTGGCTGGAACCTTTTGTACGTTTCACAGTTACATATTGGTACTTGTGAAGAGTACATACTTCGTATGTATTCAATACTGCCTGCGTGCATTCTTTCAAAAGAAACAAAAAACCTTAATGCTTACAGATATTGTTTATGGTTTCACACGAAAGAATTTAATTATGATGAACCCCACACCGCACGGGTCACACTTATAATTTAGATATTCTTAAATGTGATAAGAATAATGCTATTGGTAACCGAAATTTTATCCAAATTTATTATTAAAATGATATAATAACCTTACATATCCATCATCAATGCATTATTTTATAATTAAAATAAATACTACAAATTACTTTATCACAGGACAAATAATTCAAAAAAAAATTTAAAAAGCATGCAATCACTTATGATATAAAGCTCCGCCAGAACACAAATAGAAATTTCAAATCAATTCCAATAACAGGTGTCGCTTAGACAGGGGAGACATGCATGACTCAGCGAAACAGAATTTGTACAACGTTGGATGGTCTACCGTATATCTAGTTACAGATTTATAGCAAGACGATTGAATACAAGACAAATACAGCTAAAACTAAGTTAAAAAGATAAAACCAATATTTATGCAACCAATTTCCAAGCTAGTAGAGATAAAAGCATTGGAGAAACTAAAGAGGAATATAAAGGAATGTAATAAGTATAGATTAGAGTACAAACAACAGACCAAATTCACGTATTTCACCAGTGGACAACAAAGTAGCTTTGCTCTACTTTTTCCTTGGATGCCATTCACTGTAATGGCTTTGCACCACCGTTTTCTTGGATGCTGTTCACTGGAGTTGAGCTGCCACTCCTTTTGCTGGAATGTCCTGTGATAGTCCTGCCCATAAACTTCCCTGCTTTGCTCAAGCCACTGCCAACGGCTCCAAGCCCACTCCCAACAAGTCCAACTCCAGCACCAACACCAGATCCAACAAGCCCAACTCCAGCGCCAACACCAGTACCCACCAATCCAACACCAGAACCAACCAGGGATGCTGCTCCATCAAGTGCATCCATTGTGCTTCCTATAACACCTGCTTCCTTCAGTCTCTTTCTTTCTTCTAAAATCTTCTTCTCTGCTTCTAAAGCAACCAACTGCTCTTCCTTGTTAAATTCATGGTAATATACCTATAAGTGTAACACAGATGTAGGTCTAGTTAAATACTGCGAATAAACTCAAGAGTATCAGGCAATAGCAAAAAATCCCCCACTATAACATCCTATAAGGAGGAAAATCAATTTCAGGAGCAATGGATCTCCCGGTCCAACTCAAACCTCAAACAAAAGATGAAGCGGCAATTTTAAGCAAATTCGAATAGATTAGCTTGTAAAGTTTTATTGAATGCCAAAAAACACCAGAGGGTGCATAAACCAGCGTACATGGAAGTATACAAATAAAAGGACATGTAATAAACTGAGAAGCAACCCAATGAAGTAGAATACATATCCACTTATAAGTAGAATAGACTAAAATAGTTAATGAAGTCTGAGATCGCCAACTTAAACATAATAAACCAACGTGGATACAAGGTGTCTACCTTTACAGTAATTGTTCCTCTGTCCTTTTTATCTTTTATTTTCAGCATATCAAGTGACGGTAGCAGCCTCAGTTCAATCACTTTTTCAGTCTCTGCTTCGATCTCAATCAAAGGCAATTTTACTACACCCAATCTCTTATCTTGCCCAATGTCCTTATCAAAAACCTGTTTAAGGAGCTTATGAACATTAATCACATAAGGGAAAAAATATCCATCACATCTTCATCCCCTATGATAAATCACATCAAGAATACATAAAAATTGCATCACAACGACAGAATCAAAAAGAGAGAACATTATTGACATATTCTTTCAATCTTCACTTAAAAAAGCGAATAAAGTATTCTTCAAAAAGAAAAAAGCGAATAAAGTACTCGGACAAAAAGAAAACAAATGATTATGCAGATAGAGAGCAACTGCACAAAATAATTCCTGCAGTCAAACCAGGATAGATGGTATAAAGGCTTCAATGCATTAAATTGTATAGCTCCAGTTGAACATCAAAACAAAACCACAACTAAATCTGTGATAGCCTCTGACAAATGTTGATGTGGTCTGCAGTAACCCCACCAGTGTGTGTGTGCACAGTGGATCCTATGCAGACCTGATTACAAGTCTAAATGTCCAAACAAATAAATAACACAAATTTTAACATTAGATATGGACAACTTTTTCGGATCCACATGGCATATCTCCAACTGTTATCTATTTCATGTATTTAATAAAATTACAGACACCATGTTCAGAAAATGAAAAATAACAGTGCATGAGAAGAGGAGTGTAAGCAATACAAAACCTCTAAAATAAGTGACTGTGTCTCCTTGTCTTCTGCGATCAACTCAAATGATTGATTCCAAACAGGATTCAGGTTGTTGTCAACAACATGCGTTTTAACCTTGAATAATGGACGAATATACACCACAACATAAGGATCAGATTTTCCTATCATCTCCATGTTCTTCAAATTATTTGCTTTTACTACTGTCACTATAAGCTTTCCCTGAGGTTTAAGCTCTAATTCACTGCACAACAAAAGGAAGGTAACATAAGACTATTTTCTTATACAAAAATTATCAATAAAATACAATGAAGATCAAAGATTTAATTTATGTCAAACAGCTCATAGTATCAGGAGGGTATACATTACTTCTAATTCATATTAATGTCAATCAAATGGATACAAGCCTAAAAAAGAACTGCCAGCAACAGACAACAAAAGGCACTATAGTAACAATTACCTTGTATCAACAGGTATACCACCAATTGGAACAACAATCCTATGGGGCCACTGGAGCATGTCTGTCACAATGGAGTTCACAGTATCCTAGAAAATGTATTTGAAAACAGAAATGTCAGTCCAAGTAATAATACAAACTAAAAGCAAACAATACTTGATGAGGAATATAAAGAATATAACTTACATCAATCATATCTGAAAGTCCAGGAATGGCTGTTAAGCTTCCACCAATGGCCTTCAGAGTATAATCAATTCTTGGCTTTGGCTGAATTTATATGAGGATTAATTTTGAAACAAGTATAACTCATGATAGTGTCAATAAAGAAAAAGCAGCTTCAATCATTAGAAAAGGCATTCGTTTAGAATATTAAAACCTTTAACAAACTTTATTTAAATTTTCTCAGCAGTAAGGTTAAGAACTGGAAAGAAGAAGAAAAAGACAAAACTACTATGCTTAAAACTCTCACATCAAATAATTTTTCATGCCTTTTGTGACTATTGGCTTCTGTCCAGAATATTTGTACATCACAAAAATGATTCACTTTTCAAATGGTCCTTATGAAACCACAGTTATATTCGTAACAGATAGGTGGTTTTCTTGAAGTATAAGACGATGCTGTTAAAAAAGCAAAATCAGTTGGTAACAATCACACTCACTGTCACTGACTCACAAGACTTGTATCATAACAATACGAAAATTAGTTTAAAAACTCAGCACATAATCATGAGTACATACGTGTAACATCACACTAAATTTGTTGAAAGAAATAGAAAGGACATGAACCTTATTTATCATCAGTATCCCTATACAATGCAACAAAATTGAAAGACAATTATCTATTCAAAAACCAAGGCCATCACTTCAACCTTCTACTCTGCTTCTGCAAAACTGTGATTGCCATATGATATAACATTTATCAGATGCAACAACAATTTACACCAATATCTCTTTTTCATTTTCTATTTGAAATAAGCATTTCGTTAAAAAGGATGCTAATGACTGAAGCCCCTCTATGTTTCCAAACCATCCCCAAGTTTCTGCAAATGTACCTCAGAAAGTAGAGCAACAACGACAGCAGAGATGCAGGGTATCTCATCGGCAAGTTGGAAGATAACACGAATAACAGTGAAAACTTGAAGATCTTTCAACTGTAGCATATGGCAGAATGGTGCTCAAATCAATAACCTCTTAAATGTTATTATTCAAAATGTAAATAAGAAAAAAGACCATGATATATAAAAATGCAAAAAATTTAAAAAAAAAAAATCTCAAAATGTGTATTATTCAAAACTGTTGATGCACCAACCTGAATAGGGATTGAAGCAACAAGTGCAGCTTCAACACCTAAGATTATGCTTGGATCACCACCCCACCGGAAATCAATATCCATAGTAATTTGACCATCCTTAAGACTCTGAACACGTATACCTGCATTGAATAAGTAATTATGCAGGTACAAGTGCTCAAGACAGAACAAGGAGAAAAAGAAAAGTAAAGGAAAGACAGGAATGAAATGAATGCCAACAGTTACGGTTAACAGCATAGTAATAATGAACCCCAATGCTCATGCCAGGAATCAACTTTTGCGGTATCAAAATAGGGACACAACACAAAATCTAAGTCTAAAGTGGAATGGAGAAATATGTTCAGGAAAAAAAGTGCACCTTCATGAAAACCAGAAATAAAGTGTGCAAAGGTTAAGCTAAAGAAATTGATACCAAGTTGGCAACATACACCCCATCATTTATCACAGAGGACAAACAACGATAACATGTAGAACTTAGGACAGTGCAAGTGATCTTTACTAACAAGTTAACATATCCTTTTGACAAACAACTTCCATGCATATAAATAAAAGATGCTTATAGTATGTCACAACTTGGAAGACCAAAAGGCTACAACCACAATAAGTTTGATTAAATTCCAAAAATGAGTATAGTCAAAATCCGCTAAGTTGCTTTCTGATATATTGAAACCTCCATCAAAGATGATACAGCAGCTAGAAGTCGCAGGGACAAAAATAAACAATAAAGAAAATGAGTTCTAAAACATAAAATCATCTACTCAGCATACCTTCAATCTTGGGTGCGACATTACCAAGAGACAATTTGCTAAACTTTAATGAAGTAATTCCTGGAGGCCGGTATTCTTCCAAGAGCGGTTCAACAGATTCTTTTATCACCAATTCTGCTGCCTGAGAACAAACATATGCAATAACCTCTGGCTTAATTATTCAAAACAAAAAATTGGCTATACAGTTCATTAATATTGCTCCATCTCCTTTTCTTGAATCTCTAATTCCTATTCCTCTCTGTGTAAATCTTCCATTCTCCTTTCTGCCTCCTTCTCCCTTCACTAATAATTTTCATCGTTCACTAAAATTTTCAAAATCCACTAGCTAATAAGAGCCTACTAGCACACAAGCAGGTAAGAATTCACCTACCACAATCAAACATGTTTCCACTACCGGCATACATAATGGGAGAATATTGCATAACAAGAACATAAAAAATGCAGATGTTGTTATCACTTTTAAAAGAAATATAATTCAAAAAACTGAACCACCATAGAACTCTTATCTTATGTCATGAAGATCATCACATTTCTAGGCTTTAATTGTTAAAAGGCTAAGCCTAAAACAAGCTTGCAAACTTCAAAATCCACAGCATAGTCATCAAATTCTACCCAAAAGAAATATATGATGCAGTAATATGCATCTAGCTGCAACTCAAATTCTATAACAAGAAAAGCAAGAAGCTTACATCTGCAACAAATGGCCATAATTTGTTCAATTCCTTGTTCAACCATTTCACCTGCAAGAGCCAAAGTATTACGCAAAATCACACTCCAACAATAGAGGAAAACATAATAATCAAAACACAAAAAACCGCAGTTTTATCAAACATTATATCTTGAAAGCACCTCTGAACTTCAAAATGCATATCATAAAGCACAACAAAGCAACATGAACTGTATAATTACAAGCTTAAAGCAAAATGAGTTGTTCCAACTTCCAACTATCTAATAACATTTCAACCTTCATTCAACGGAAATGTGAAACCAAAACCACAAGCTAACGAACAGAGTTGAAGAAACAAAAACCTGTTCGAAAACAGGGAACGAAATCCATTCAGGAAAGTTATCACCGCAGATTTTCTTCAAATCATCTCTGTTGAGGTTTCCAAGAAGTTTAATGTCGGCTGCCTGTCAAAAATGGCACTAACGTAATCAATTATACTGTAAATGCGACAATAACATTAACAACAACATGATTCTACAAGCTTAAAAGATAATTCTACGAACAAATCAAACCAAAACTGACAGTCTTAACTACTTCTAGTCTTCGAATTCTATTTCAAACATCAAAATAACACAATAAATTTCAAGAAAATAACAAAATATATACTCCTACACATCAATCAAGCACAAAACCTGCAACAAATTATAATTCTAAAATTTAAAAAAATAAAAAAGAACAAAAGAAGCGAAATCGAAGAAATCAACGTACTTTGGCAACTCTTTTCGTGCTCCGATACCTCATCATATGGCGCCAACCGGCCATCAATGCGATCCCGAAGGTGATCCCTAACAACATTCCCGAAATCAGCCCCATTTCCCTGGAGCCAAACAGTTTCTTTTTTGGTTAAACAGAAAAAATAAAAATCAAGAAAACCGACGAATAATAACTATAAATCAAGAAAACCGACGAATAATAACTATAAAATAATAACAATAACAATAATCCAGGTAAAGAGAGTGTTGTTACAGCGTGATTGGAGAGTGAAGCTAAAAGAAATTGAGATTTTCGTGAAACATACACTTTCCAAAGTTTTGTCTCCTCGTAAAAATTATCTGTGCTTGTCTCTCCCTCTCTCTCTCAGACTCTCAGTGAACTCTGTTTTGTGTTGGGTGTTGTTGTGTGTGTCGTCTCTCTCTTAAAGTCTCTATCGGGAAATTGGGGTTGGGTGTTGGTAGCATTTGCTGCACGAGATGGGAAAAGCGTTCAAGACGTGTAGGCCAGACCCAAACCGAACTCTCTCTCGAACATTGAATTAATCGCTTTTAATTTTCTAAAACGCCCACCCGTTATTGTTAATGTTATTTTGGAAATATCTCGTTATTTATTGTCGTTCCACATGAAGGGGATTTGGTACTTGTCCGCCCGCTCCCCCTTCCCCCCACCCCCATCTTTTTTTTTTTTTTTTTCCGTTTCGTTTTCTTGCTTTTTGAAACTACCTTCTCTATTTTATGTTTTGGTTAGTCGGCCTCAAGGTTAGTTTAGTGATCATTACGAAATAACTATTAGAAAAGCAAATTTAATAAATTTTAATTCTTTGTTGCGACTTCGGGAGCCATTAGCAAGTCTTAGCATCCTTTCAAAAAAAAAATAATAATATTAGATTTCTCAAATATTTCATCTAAATTCATGTAAATAATATGATATATAAGTTATCAATATTTTATTAATTATCACATCATCTCATGATTTACAAGATCTTAACAATTCAAATATCATATTATTTTGACATAAATTTTAATAAAATATTTAGTAAACGAATAATTCTAGATTTTCTAAATATTTTTTCCAAATTTACATCCAAATAATGTAGCATGTGAGTTATCAAGATCCTATTAATTATCATATCATCTCATGATTTATAAGATTTTAACAATTTATATGTCAGGTCATTTACAAGAGTTAAATTATTAGATCAACGAGAATATAAATTTGCTCTAATAATACAATTTTTACATAATTATAGTAATTATTTTTATTTAAATGCATCATTTCTATTTAATTAAATGAAATAAATCAAAGCAAATATTAAAAATCCAAATTTAGAAATATTCACATTTGATTTACATATGAAATATGAATACTCGAATATAATTTAAATAAATTTAACTAAAATAAAATTGATCCAATGGTATAATTTTCATGCTATACTTTTGGTTATATCATTCTTCGTAAATTCTAAATTAATTATATTAATTAAAGATAGTAAGAGATAGTTTGTTTTTAGCCCTTATCACTTAATGGATTTAGATTAGATCCAGTAAGTTATTTTTGTTTTTTATTTTTTATTTTTTAAGTGTTCAAAACACTTTAAATTAATCATTGAAAAAACGTAACAAATTTTTTTTTTTTATTTTTATTTGAATACCAAATCATTAATGATTTTTTTAGTATATTATTCAAAGTCTGTCATTTCTAAAATAATATATTTTCAATTTTATCCTAATTTTATATTATATAAATTTCTTTTAATATTGTAATAAACATATTTGAAAAATAAAAACCCAAAATATTTCATCCTCAAATTTTTTTATAGCTAGATTATTATATTTCTCCTATCAAATTCCAATAAAAATCTTTATTTAATTTTTTTATTTATCTTTCATTGCAATAGTAATTCAACTTAAAATCATTTTATTTATTTTTGTTTAAATATATAAATTTAATTTACTTTACTATAATAATTAATCATATTTAATTATGAATAAAAATATCATTAATATATACATAAAAGTGTTTTAACATTTGTTAAATAATTTATTTTTAATTATTTATATCATCGTAAATGTAATTACATAACTACCAATAATAAAATAGTATAAATGTCAAATTATTAATTTTTAAGTAATTTTAATTTTTAAAAATAAATAAGATTATTATACATTCAAAAGCAACAAAAAATAAAAATAAACATATCATTCAGATTTCAGATTTTAATCACTATTCAATCTTAAATAATTTTCATCATTAATTAGTTTTCAAATAGAAAAAGACAAATGACGCCTAGATGATTTTAGCTGCAATACACATACCATTTTATTGACACCCTCGGATTGCAAAGAAATAATTACGTTACTCTTCTATTATTGCAAGAAAATGAATTTATAAACATTAAAATTGTAAATTTAAACCTTATTATATAATTTATGCAGAAGCCACATATAAACAAAAAAGAAAAAAAAAAGAAAAGAAAAAAAGATAATATATTTAATTGATATATGACATCATTAATGATTTGAATTGGATTGAAGTCACAACCAAATCCTGTAACCTCCTTTTGACGTCGGTTCAAAAAGCTACTTTTCACATGGATAAGTGCTCCCTTGAATTCGAGGCAATCCATTATCCGATGATCTCCAATGATTTTTTTTCATACAAATTTTTTTTTGGTCTGATAAATCTTCCGAAGATAAGTTAGACAACACAACGTGAAACGCACAGAAAAACAGGTGCCAAACCGCACCGTTTAAAAGTCAAAACAATTGAAGACAAGACAATAATAAATATATTTAAAATCCTGTAAAAGCCTATTTATTAGGCCATGTCACGTGGCGATGTCTTGATAATTTATTGTGTGATTTCTTCTTGTCCCTAATTAGTGATTATCAACAAGAAAAATCGACGGCTGTGATCATTCGAAGGACAAATAAAGTGTCAAAGAATATGTAATCCCCAAGTATAAGCCCATCCAAGGAAAATCTCACCCTATACCTGCACCCAAACAGATGAAAACAAAAAACCAAACGAACAAATACAATCCCGAAAACGCCCTCCGAATGTAATGCCCTACAAGGATACCAAATTGACTAAACTATCCCAATGACATTCAAAAATACCAAACCTGTCCCAAGCTCTTCACGCTAGAATTTGAAAGCTAGCAGCACCAAAGAGTAGAGCAGAGGCAGCAAAAAGCGGATATCAGCAGAAGTCCTCAACGCACCATTTTCCAGCGACGGAGATCCACCGGCGATAGTAACCGGCGGCGATTGAGCATCATCGGCGCCCGGAGGCTCGATGTATGGCGGCGGCGGCGGTTGGTTGAGGCTGGGAGGCAAGCCAAGGCCTCTTTCGACGGAGATCTCAAAGGCCATGCCGTTCTGGCACTGAACGCCGTCGTCAGAGTCCGAGAAGAAGTAGTTGGGACCGGTGATGGTCAACGGGACGGCGATGGTCAACGATATACCGAACTCCGTCTTGCCGCCGTTGTATTCGAAGGTATCGCCGTCGGATGCGTCGTCGTCGAAGTTGCAGCTTTGAAATGTGGTCTTGTTGTAGGTCTGGATCACGCTCTGGTTGGTGTTCGTGTTGAAAACTGTACGGATCATTAAAAAAATGTTTATTCAATTAAAAACAATATAAAAAAGAAAATACAAAAAACCTGTTTTAATGAAAGATTTATTCGACAATGGGCTTACTGAGATAGTCTCCGAGATTGAAGGTCTGATTATTTGCCCAGGAAGTGTAATTGGTTGCGGACTCGTTGGTTTTGGCGTCGAACAGCCAGCCAGCGTCGCCACCGACGGTGTGGTTGGTGTATGCGGTGGCAGGGGTGTCTGATGCTGCGGTGGCGATCAGGAGCGCGATCACCGTCAGATTTAGCAATATAGTCGTCGTCGTCGTCATTGCGTTTGGTTTCATACGAGCCGATTGATACTGTTTGATGCGATGACTTTTTTGAGTGGGGATTTCTAGGGTTTTAAACGAAGTTCGGAAAATTTAAAAATTGTTGCTAGTTGTTAGAAAAGAATCAGCGCTTCCTATTTGTGCGCCAAGTGTACATTGGGCCCACAAATGTTTTTTTTCTTGCTTTTTCTTTTACAATTCCTTCTTTACTCGTTCGAAAATTCTCTGCTATTGTTTAATTAACCGCTGGATTTTGTTGATTAAAATTCGTTGATCCGTCTTGCATTTTATGGTGTGAATGAATCACCGTACGATCAATGGCAATTGATTTTGATTAGGTGTTGCATCTGAATCAAATGGGAAGATTTGACTTGTGTAAACTAAATAATAAAGCCCATATGCGCTGTATGTTTTATAAATTATAACAATTGGTGGTTGTGCGCTCTCTTTCCTTCGTTGTGGGTGCATCTTAATTTTGATGTGCAACAGATGCATGATGCGCAACCCAAGAGGGAGGCCAAGACTTTCTTCTAAGATATTCGTTTTGGTGCTTGTAGTTTTATATTTATATAATTATGATACTAAATCTAAAATGTACATCGTTAGGCCAACAAATCAAAACAGATATGACAGAACATACTACATACTCCCAAAATTTCTGATTTAATACTTGCTCATTAGGAACAACCTCTTTTCTTTTAATTTTTAGATAATTAATTAATTCTGTCTACTCTTAGATTCAAATGGATCTTAAAATTGACTTGATTCTCAACCAATAGCAGAAAGGTTAACCGGAATTTAACTACCCACTTGGCGATTGGCAGTGTAGAAACTACTACAAGCACCAGTTTCCCTTCTATCAACTTCTTCTGGTGAAATAGAAATGGAGCTACTAGGAACAACGGATAGCACAGTAGATAAATATTTTATTATTTTACTGACATTACATGCATATGTTCGGCTGAAAATATGCAGAATCAATCGGCTATTATTTTTTTTCCTTGTAACTCACAGAAATTTAAATATATTTTATTGAGAAAACGCTTTCATGTCTCAAGCATTAATTATTTTTGCACTTACACAATTGAAAGTGTCAGACTTTGACAGGAACAGCTAGGAGAGGCTCTGACTTGTGTAAAATAATACCATAGTTTTCGGTCATGTCCATATTTTCTGGCTTCAATTCATCAGCTAGTTTCCAATAAAAAGCATAGAAAAGCGATGCCAATATCAAGTGAACCATCCTGTGAGCCAAAGGCAAGCCAGGACAAATCCTTCTTCCAGCTCCAAAGGGTATGAACTCGAAGTCTCTGCCTTTCAAATCCATTTCACTTTCTAAAAACCTGTCTGGCATGAACGAACTTGGATTTTGTCACGCATTTGAATCTCTTCCTATGCCCCACACGTTCGCTAGAATTTGGCTTGTTTTTGGCACCATAAAATCGCAGATTTCCACTTCAGTTTAAGTTTTATGTGGCACCAGCAATGGGGCTGGTGGGTGCAACCGCAGAGTTTCTTTCACTGTTGCCTGTAAGTAAGAAAGCTTTTTAATGTCAACCTCTTGAACTAAGCCGTCCTTACCAAGCATTTGTCTAAGCCCCATTTGAGACTTCGTTAATTTTTCAGGGTTTCGTAATAACTCTGCCCTGGGCCATTCCACTGTGCTTGTGGTTGTGTCAATTAGGATGTATTTATTAGGATGTACAATGAATTTTTTAATATCTTCAACTGTTCAAAAGTTGAGGTGATTTAAAGATAATCTCATGACACCCTTAAATTAAGATTGTGAATTCAAATGATCTTGTCTTTAAAAATCTCTAATTTATACTTAAAAAAGAAATAAAAAGGTTAGCATAGGTTTTTGGTACTTTAAAAGCTAATAAGCATTCAAATGTGTGTCAAATTTTTGAACTCACTAGTCACTATACCACAATTTTTATTTTCGAGCCCATTTTGCAAATACTCCATTAGTTATCAATTTTTAAGGGTTTTTTTTTTTTATTAAACAATCAAAACAAAACAAAAACAAAAAACAGAATTACAACTAAGCTGACCATTGGCTCAGAACTAAGCTCTTCACACTCGAAGGACGATCATAGATCCAAAAAAGTTTATTAGGAATAGGTAAAGCAAACCTAGCTATAAAATGAGCCACTTTATCAGATGGTTTAGGCTGAAACGAAATAGTACTAGCAACAAAGAGGAAGAAGTTCAAGAATACCACAAAATAACAACCCAACATCAGCAAAACAGTCCTGAGCTGAGAGGAATTAATGTTGTCAACCACTACTTTTGCATCAGTTACTAGCTGCACCGGAAGGGAACCAGTATCAAACGCCCACCTCAGACCCCTTAGAACTGGCTATTGCTATCACTTCAGCTATCGATGTTAATGTTTCATCTAGTTTTAAATGAAGTAAATCTAGAATCCAATAATTTATAAAACTGTAGGTGTTATTTTCATCCCTATTATCTTTCCATATTTTGACTGAAAGATTCATTGCTTTCGAAAAGATAAGACAAATTTATTTTAATGCTCACAATTTGATAAATTCAAAAGTCAAACTTTGATAAATTAAAACATTGTAGCACTTACAATAATGAAAACAATGAATTAGCTTCTCTCTAGTCTCCCTCTCTGCTAGTGTGTGCAACTGAAACACAAACATATCATTCTCATTTATGATTACAGAAACATGTACTACTCATCATGCTCGAAGTTTCAGACAAAATATGCAGAATTTATAATCTGATATTTTTTCAGTAAATTAAATACATTTTATTGTATTACAAAAACGCTCTCACATCTCAAGAAACATTTCAACACTCAATTCTACAAACTCATACTTTGATGGGAACAGCAAGCAGAGGCTCTGCCTTGTGTAAGGTAAGACCAAACTTTTCAGTCATGTCCATGTTTTCTGGCTTCAAGTCACCAGCAAGTTTCCAATCAAAGGTATAGAGTAGTGATGCCAACATCAAGTGTACCAGCCTGTGAGCCAAAGGCAAGCGAGGACAGATCCTTCTTCCAGCTCCAAAGGGTATCAGCGCGAAGTCTTTGCCTTTCACATCTATTTTACTCTCTAAAAACCTTTCAGACATGAATGAACTTGGACTTTGCCATACACTTGAATCTCTTCCCATGCCCCACACGTTCACTAGAATTTGAGCTGTTTTTGGCACCATATAGTTGCAGATTTCGACATCAGTTTCGGCTTTATGTGGCACCAGAAATGGGCCTGGTGGGTGCAACCGAAATTTCTCTTTCACTATAGCTTGTATGTAAGGCAATTTGTTTATGTCAAACTCGTCGATCACCTTGTCCTTGTCAAGCACCTGTCTAAGCTCAGTTTGAGCTTTCGTCAATATTTTGGGGTTCCGTAGTAGCGCTGCCATTGCCCATTCTACTGTGCTTGAGGATGTGACCGCCCCCGCCAAAAATAAGTCCTGAGTCTCCTGACACATGTGACACAAACTAGTATCAATTAGAGATTGTATATATTTTACTGCAATTAATGAATATCATTTAAGGTTGGTACGTACCAAAAGCAAGTTTTTAATACTAGAGAAACTCATTTCAGAACTATTTTCTTCAGCGAGATTGAGTAGTGAATCCAAGAGATCTTTGCTCTCCTTAGACAGCATTGTTTCCCTTGCGTGTATTCTTTCATTGACGATACCTTCAAAAACGTTGCACAATTTCTTAAATTGAGCCATAACACGTTTTCGAATGCCTTGTGGGTCAACTGATCGGAGAATTGGAACATAGTTTGCTATATTAGGCCTTCCAACTTCTTCCATCACACCATATACAAGGTCGTTAAAGTTTTGAGACGTATCAGACTGATACTGAGCCAAATCTACGGAGAAAAAAGTGTTTGAGATTGAATTCAAAATTGTAGTGAATGCAGCCTGACATATCAATAGTAGAACCACTTGTGCAACTTTCATGCACATATTCAAGTAGCTCTTGCACCTTCTTATGGCGTACCGCTTGGGTGGCATCCAACCTCTGTGCAGTGAACATCTGAGTAGCACATACTTTCCTGAGGTTCCTCCAAGGAGCCGACACTGGCAACCACAACATGGAAACTTTGTAGTGGTCCAGAGCTCGAACACTGTCCGGTATTGTCCGGCTGGATAGAGCCTGGTCATGTTTGTGAAGCGCTTCTTTGGCTGCGTCTGGCGAGCATATGACTACAGTGGTTACGCTACCTAGCTTGAGGGACATTATGGGTCCATAAATTTTTGAGAGGTCAGCAAGTGCCTGATGAGGTTTGTTCCCGAGCACAAGAATGTTTCCAATGACCGGAAAAGGGCGTGGCCCTGGCGGGAGATTGTTGGAACCAAACTTTGTGGCACCTAGACTTTTGGTCAGGAAATGAAAGCAAGCTAACACAAAAGAAAAACCGAGCAATAATAATAGGTAGTCCATTGTTGAGAGTTGTGAATTGGCTTTGGGTTTGCAGGCTCCAAACAACAATATTAATGCATGAATGAAAATCTATGTAGGCTCCAACGATATTAATGCATAAATGAAAATTTATGTAGGCTCCAACAATATTTAGGCATGAATGAAAATCTAGTAGCTTATAGTATTTATAATTGGACGGTCCGAATAGACCTGTAGATAATAGAGAAATTTTACCTTCCTCGCAATCTTTTGAGGGGTGAAAATATTGCCACTCTATCAGCTAAAACGTAGCTGTGACCGAAAGGAGGGGAACCGTCCCAAAAAGTAACAGTTTACGTAATTGTGAAGGGACAGGATTGGTAATAAAAATTTGCTACGTAACCGTTCCTGAACAGATGGACACATTTTAGGCTCTAAGTGCCTTGGTGTGGTAGAACTCAGGCCGCCTGCCGCACCCTTCTCACACAAGAGCAAGTTTCGAGCATCAAGCCACGTAAAGAAATATGTGGTAATTTTTTCTGTTTAATTTGGATTGTCTCTTTATTTGATATGGGTTATTCTTTTCCACTTTTAAAAGATGATTTTTAAATTACATTTCAAAATAATATTTCAGTTGATCCTAATTAGTATCTAAACATATATCAATATAAAAAAAAATTAAAAAAGATAGACATATTATAGTTAAGGGTCAGTCATTGAGATAAAAATTTTCTATCCTCATTTTTTGTTAAATTTTTGATAATTTATTAATATATTATCACAAAATATAATAAATAGATAGAATTATTATATTTTTTCGCTCTTATACCATTTAAATTTAAATTTCCTTTACGAAAGGGCAGCAATCTGTCAATTTGACAAAGAATCCTTTGTCACAGTCATGAACTAATTTCCCTCTGTTATCTTCCTTCTCGTTTTGATTAATTTAACCAACTAATAATCAATGATGTCAACATCTCATTCTTCAACTAAAGATAATGCTGATCCTCAAGTGAGATCTTGTCGCGAGAATTACTATTGGTGATGGAGATTTTGCACATAGCTGTCCGTATGAATGGAAAAGGTAAGAAATAAACAAGTCGTGATCCACCTAAAATTTCTGAACCTTTTTGTGCGAAAATGACAAAAAAGATTAGACATGATATGGCATTTATGTCGGCCATGTTTTAGTTCATTTTTGCTAGTTTATCTTATCTCACATTGTAGTTACGCTGCCATTGCCAATTGCTTTTGTCAATTATTTGGTTGGTTGCTGCAGAAATTTCTTATTTATTTATTTTTTTAATTATTACAATAAAATTGGGATTTCTTTAAAGAGATATTTCGAACTTACAAGTGTATAACTATTAAGCACGTGGTACAGGACCTACGGCATCCTATCTGATTAAAAGTTCTTTAAAGTACTTAAGAAATTATATTTTGGTATATAAGTATTAATTTTAGATGATATACATTATGTTGCCTCTAAAAATCAATTACAAAATATGTATCTCTAAATTTAAGTCACATGATCTTTTTATAATCAGACATTGAAGGTAGAAAAACTTCCCCACATAAGTAACTATGCATAATGAGATTCCAACTCTTATTAATATAAAATGAAATTGCACTGATCACTTGAGTTATGAATGAATTATGATTTAAGTTATATAATTAAGTTAATAACAATCACTTACATCTACTCTTGATGGATTTTATAATATACATTAGAATTACATAAAAAAAATATTGTTGAACATCTTTTAATTAAATGAAATTGATTTGTTCGTGGTGTTAATTAATTAAAGTAATAGAGTCTGTATTAGGTAGTAACAGAATTTCATGAATATTAGAGGTTAGTTATGTTTTATTTATGGGATATTATGAAAATCCCCCCTAAAATGAAAACTAATGGAGATTTACCCCCGGTTTTTTTTTTATTAGGTAAATCACCTCCTACCGTTAACTTTCTATCCAAAATGTTAACATTTTCGTCCAAACTCATGAAATGACCAAAATACCCTCAATAACATTTTCCGTCCAAAATTTCTGGTTTCAGGTTGAAACCCAACAACAGATTTGAATCTAGAAAGATCAAAATCAAATTTGAAATCAAAACCAATTCTGGAAACCCAAGTCAGCCACCATTATCATCAAAACATCAAAAACCTTCATCTCATCATTATCAACATCAACTCACAACATTAGCAACCATTTGAGAAAAAAAAACCCAGATCCAACAAAGACCCATTGTACTACAAACCACCAAGAATAACCATCAACCACCCACCCACCCACCCACCATCCAGAACAACCCTAAATCAACCACCCACAACCACCACAAACCACCTACCACCACACCCCACCCAGAACCGTCTGGTTTTGGGTTTCGAAACCCAAAACCAGATTGGTTATAGGTTTGCCGAACCTGGAACCATCTGGTTATGGGTTTTGAAACCTAGAACCAAATAACCAAAAAAGAAAAAGAAAAGAAGATGAAGATGAAGAAAAAGGGTGTGGGTTGGTCGTCGGTGATGGAGGAGGATGCGAGAGGCGAGAGAAAAAGAGAGATGGAGCAGTGAGAGAGAGAAGACGATGGTGAAGTGAGAGAGAGATGAAAGAGCGAGAGACTGGTAAAACCTTAGAACCAGATAACCTAAAAAGAAAAAGAAAATAAGAAGGAGATGGAGGAGAAGGGTGTGGGTTGGTCGCCAGCAAGGAAGGCGAGAGATAAAGAGAGATGGACGAGTGAGAGAGAGAAGAAGATGATGAAGTGAGAGAGAGATGAAAGAGTGAGAGACTGGTAGAGAGAGAGTTGAAATAAAATTACATATTCAATTACCATTTTACCCTTTAAATTTAACATCATCCGGTTTTTTTAATCGATAAGGGGCAGTTTATCTAATAAAATGAAAATGGGGGGTAAATTTCTATTAATTTTCATTCCAAGGGGGTTGTTCATAATATCCCTTTATTTATTTAATTACTACGATAAACGAAAATTTATAAAATAATTAAATCAAAATTATTTAAAATGATATCGTTATTATATGTATGTCTGTTAAAATTACTGAAATGAATTAGGCTGCGTCTGGCACCCATTTCTTGGAGGCGTTTTTGTTTTCATTTTCCACTCTGTGTTCTGAAGACATGAACACTGCATTTGGTAGCTATTTCTTGAATTATTTTCAAAAGAACATGGCAAACACGAAAAATGAGTTAGGTGTAAGCAAAAGAAAAACATGAAAAACGAGAAATTGTGTTCTCTCGTCTCTGTTAATGGAAGATGATAGAGACATGAGAGACAGAAGGAAGTACTGTCGGTGCTCTTTTTAATGGTTTTTTATTCAATTAATTTATTAATTTTATATATAATTCATCTATCTACTTTTAAGTTTTGATTTAATAATTTATTTAAATAAATCTTCATCTTCTTTTAAAATAAATAAATAAATTAATTCTAGTAACTTTTTCTCTTTTTTAGGATAATTTTGATGATTTAATATTAAATTTATAAATATAGTCCAATAATTCAATAAAATTAATATTCACTGTTTTTATATCTCTACTACGTATTGTTAATGTAATAATTTGTATTCAATTGTTAATATATATATATATATATAACATAATTTCTTTATGTTTTCAGTTATTGCCACTAGAAGCATTTTTCAGTTATTATTTTCAATATATACTGGTATACTACTATATGTGTATCCGGAATTTGAAAACAAAATAAACAAACACTATTTTTATTTTTATTTTTATTTTCTTTTTAAATATATAGAGAATGAAAACCGTCTACCAGATGCGCCCTTACTTTCTCCTTTAAGTTTGGTTCGTGCAATTATTGTATCATAATTGAAGAGAACTTGCGTCATTCCATTACATTATTAAGGGGGCAAAAATGAAATAATGGGTCTTGGGAGCTCTGTTCGTGAACGGGGCTCCTCGATTTACTTTTCTCTGGTGAGCCTACTATTCGAGAGTTAAAAACAGACAAACAGCACTACGAATTCTTACCCGAGTTTAACAATGTCAAAATCCATGTTTAGTGCTTGAGGTGGCCATCTTCAATCAAATCCGACAAACCCAACCCAACCTAATCACTTTTTATTGGGTAGAGTTGGGTTAAATCTTTAAAAAAAATTGAGATGGGTTGGATTGGGCATCTACAACACAACTCAATCCAATTTGACAAATGTCTATCCCAAATTCTAAATGCAAGATTTTCTCCTCTCTCTAGAAGAATATTTGTTAGAGATGAGGATCAAAGATAACCTTTATGGTGGTTTGATTTTTTTTTTTTTTTCTAATCACTAAATTTTTATTTATACTCATTTTATTTCTAATCAAATTGCTAATACTATGAAAGTTAGCAACTAAATCTTTTATATCTTTGTGATGAATTAAATTCAACCCGATCAATCCAATTTAACCCAACTTGACTATTATTAGGTTAGGTTGGGTTAATAGATTTCCAACCTAACTTAACTCGAACTCGAAAATGCCCACCTTATTTAATGCATTGAAAGGTTATATATTAATTAAAAGGATGATCTTTAAAAATTGATTGTAGTTTATAAAAATATCAATTTTACCACATATAGTTTTATTTTTATCCAAAATCTCCACTAACGTTAATAAAAACACTCAAAAAATTCTCTAAAAACATGTAAAAGAACAAAAATACCTCTGACAGTCATAAATTAATAATGATGTCATAAAAGGTAAAATGATCATTTTATATTATTTTTTTAACATCAAAGAGAATTTTGAATAAAAATGAAACTATAGTGGTAAAATGAACATTTTTATAAATTACAATGGTTTTTTTGATATTATCCCTTAATTAAAATAAAGGTTTTCTAAGATTTGGGTGGATTGTATTAATGAATTCTTAAGTGGCATAATATTCAAACGAGTGTCCATATTATCGATACCCCGCCAATGTTATCCCAATGGCCAATATCATTCTTATTTAACTGAAGCATGCTAGTTTGTGTCAAGTTTTTGGACTCATAAAGACACAGTTCACATATCTACAGCTAAATTAAATTAATACACTTTATTGCATGCGAATATGCTTTCAAAGCTCAAGCCATATTTTATGGTAATTACAAATAAAGATTTAGACCTTGATGGGAACAGCAAGCAGAGGCTCTGTCTTGTGTAAAGTAAGACCAAACGTTTCGGTCATGTCCATGTTTTCTGGCTTCAAGTTACCGGCAAGTTTCCAATTGAAGGCATAGAGAAGCGATGCCAACATCAAGTGTACCATCCTCTTAGCCAATGGCAAGCCAGGACAAATCCTTCTTCCAGCTCCAAAGGGTATCAGCTCGAAGTCTTTGCCTTTCACATCAATTTCACTCTCTAAAAACCTTTCAGGCATGAATGAACTTGGATTTGGCCATACACTTGAATCCCGTCCCATGCCCCACACATTTACTAGAACTTGGGCAGCTTTTGGGACCAGGTAGTTGCAAATTTCCACCTCAGCTTCCGCTTTATGTGGCACCAGGAATGGGGCCGGTGGGTGCAATCGAAGTGTCTCCTTCATTATAGCTTGTAAATAAGGTAAATTTGTGATGTCAAACTCTTGAACTAGGCCGTCCTTGCCGAGACCTTCTCTAAGTTCCGTTTGAGCTTTTGTTAACTTTTCGGGGTTGTGCAGTAACTCGGCCAAGGCCCATTCTACTATGCTTGAGGTTGTGTCGATTCCTGCAACAAGTAAGTCCTGACAAGAAGTAGTATTAGAGATGACTATATGCGTGTGTGTGTGTGTGTTGTACAATGAATATCATTTAAGGTTGAGATTGGTGCTTACCAGAAGCAGATGTTTTATACCAGTGAGACTCAATTTAGAATTGTTTTCTTCAGCAAGATCGAGGAGTGAATCTAAGACATCTTTACTCTCCTTAGACATCATTGTTTCCCTTGCTTGTATTCTTTCATTGATGATACCATCAAAAATGTCGAACATTTTCTCAAAAGCAGTCGTTATCCGTTTTCGAATACCTTGTGGGTCAACTAATCGAAGGACCGGGAAATAGTCAGCGATATTAGGCGTTCCACCCTCTTCCATCATAGCGCAAACAAGGTCGTTCAAGTTTTGAGATAGATCAGAGTGATAGTCAGCTAAATCCATGGAGAAAAGAGTGTTTGATATTGAATTTAAGGCTGTAGTGAACGCAACATGACCAATATCAACAGCGGAACCAGTTTTGCAATTTTCATGCACGTAATCGAGTAGTTCTTGCACCTTGTTTCGGCGCAACGCTTGTGTCGCATCCAGCCTCTGCGCAGTGAACATCTGAGTGGCACATACTTTCCTCAAGTTCCTCCAACAAGCAGACGCGGGCAACCACACGATGGAATTTTTGTAGTGATCCAGACCTCGAGCACTGTCCGGGACTACTCGGCTAGACAAGGCCTGGTCATGTTTTTGAAGGGCTTCTCTGGCGACGCATGGCGAGGATATGACTATAGTGGTTATGCTACCTAGCTTGAGGGACATTATGGGTCCATATGTTTTTGAGAGGTCAGCAAGTGCTTGATGAGGTTTTTTCCCGAGCACTAGAATGTTTCCGATGACCGGAAAAGGACGAGGCCCTGGTGGCAGATTGCCGGAACCGAAGTTTCGGGCACGTGGACTTTTGGTTAGGAGATGGATGCAAGCTAACACAAAAGAAAACTCGAGAAATAATAATAGGTAGTCCATTGTATCCTTGGCTTTGGTGTAAGATACTAGACAGTGTATAGAGAGAGAGAGAGAGAGAGAGAGATGGGGGGAGAGAGGAGATCTATGGAATAATCATTGATGCATCTGCGTTGTGCACCCGCCACTCAAAATTTGATGTAGAATATGTGTGAGAGACACATAATACGAGCGACGTCACATATTATACATCGATTTGTGGAGAAAGTTATGCACGAGTGCAACGTGTGCATTTGCTTGGTTCTGGGAAATCAATTTATCAATAAAATGATAAGCCCATGCAGATGATAGCGAGAGGTTTCGAGCGCGCATTTCAATTTTCACATGGTCACGATTGATTTGGATTTACACGTGGTACACGTAGTCTAAATCGAATGGTCCATTCATTCAAAATTGTCTCATGTACAGTTCATCTTTGGGATTCTAGATCGATTAGATACCCTATATCTAAGGAGCGATTGATGGGTTGGATTGAAAACCTCTCAATCCGATATAAATAGAGTTAAAATTTTTTTAAGTTAATCTATCATAATATAATTTTTCAACCCAATTCAATCCAATCCTGTATTAGAGGGGTTAGGTTGGATTAAGTTAATCGGGTTGAACATTAATTAAAATAGCGAAAAATAATTAATAATAATAAATAACATTGTTAATATCACATTATCAAATATAAATTTAAACACTACAAACAACTATTACAAATAAATATTTAATTCATAAAATGAGTATTAATAAAAATAATACATAAAATGATTACAAATAAATGTTTAATCCATTAAATATTATAAATAAAATATCAATATATGAATCCCAAAGGCAAGGAAAAGAAAAAAAAAAACTAAGAACACATATAATTGTCTTTGATAATGTCAAGGTTTCAATATATATATATGTATGTATGTATGTATGTATGTATATATTTTGAAACCTTGACAATTATCACTTAATTGAATGAAATTGATTTTATAGGCCGTAGTTATTTGTTGAGCAAATAAAGCTGATTGGTATATATTGGTTACCCAAAAAAAAAAAAAAAAAAAGACTTCATTTTAATTTTTAAAGTTTTAAAAAATATCAGTTTTAAAAATATCAGATTTTTAAAACTCTAATAGTTTTTTTCATCCTTAACTTTTCCAAAACTTTTTAAAAAAGTCAAATCCGTCAATCAAATGACAGTTAATGATAATAGATTATTTTGGTGGGAAGGATAAGATGGTATTTTCATATGAGAGACCAAAATTATGACACGTAGATTACTAGGATTTTAAATATATAAAAAAATTAATCTAAATAATTTATTATATACTTAAAATCAATTTTATAAAAAAAAAAAACCGATAAAAAAAAATCTTTAAAAAAAAGAAAAAAAAAATGGAGATATTGGATTTCCACCGTTGATGGTGGATTTTCACCATCTTCAACACATCAAGTCAGTTCACCAACATCATCAATAACTCAATTCCTCAACATCATCTCTCACAGTTTTCAATATCATCAACAACGTCACAACATTATCAACATCATTATCTCCCACAACAACAATAAAATCGACAACATTAAGAACCATAAGATCAAAACTGTTTATCAAAAAAAAAAAATTAAGACTATTTCAAAAAAAAAATATATATATATATATATATATATACAAGGGAGTTATTGGGTTCAATTGAACCCAGAACTTGAGGCTTTGAATTCCATTGAACCAAGAACCTCTAGATCTGGGTTCAATTGAACCTAGACCACACATCAATAAAAAAAAAAATTAAAAGATTAAAGTAGATGAGAGAGAAAGAGAGAGATGGAAATTGCTACTGCTATTAGGTTCATGACTATAGTTGTTGGATTCATTAACAGCGATGAAGGAGGCATTGGAAGGAGACAACGAGAGAAGGAGAGATAGAGGAGTGAGAGAGAGAATGATTGCGATGCCAGTTGAGATTTTTTTTTTTTTTTTTATTGAAATATTGCAAGTTGAGTTTTATTAATGTTCTTCAAATTTTTTCTCATTTTTTTTAAGAAAAAAATTTGTTAGGATGGGTTTAATTTTCTTTATTTTTTTAAAAAAAATTATTTGGGTTGAAATTTGTTTTTTTCTTAAATTTTTTTTTAAATTATTGTTTAATTTAAAAGAAAACAATAATCATATTTTTTAAAAAATAATAATCATATTATTGTACACATGTCTACTTTTTATTGATAAGATAATATGCAATATTTTGATTTTATTAGGGCAAAACAATCATTTTAGGTTATGGAGGTAATTAAGGCTTTTTCATTTCTCTGTTTGATTTGACTGTTAGTTGATTAACGATTTGAACTATTTTGAATAATTTTTAAAGAGTTAGACATGAAAAAAAAAACTGTTTTCAAAAGAGTTTTAAAACTTTATATTTTTCAAAATCTCGAGGATTAAAGTAAAGTTTTTCCTTAAAGAAAGTGATCTACAAGAAAAAAATGATTTTAAAAATGTCAGTTAGTAGATAAAAGTGATAAACTCTTGCTTCAAATGAAAAATTATTGAAATGAAATAGTTTCTCCTATACTTATTGGAGTTCTGTTTGTGATATATTTACTATCATTATTTTTTATCACAATTTAAGAGAAATTTATAATTATTTTACATTGTTGTTAATTATAATTAATAAAAATACGAAGTTAATGTCTTGCGAGAGATTTGAAAAGAAACATGTTATGAGGCTGCCCTAAGCTCAACTATCAACTTTGCTGGAGTCATACTTTCTTAGTGCAATACAATGGCGCTATCACTTTATGGACCTGTTTCTTTTGACTTTTGAGGAGATTATTTCCACTAATTATTATTATTATTTACATATTACATAACCAGTACTCCTCTATTGGATTCTTTTGGTATGAGTATTGAGATACCGCCCGGAACGAGAGCTCCCAAAAGTTGGATTCTTTTGGTAGAAGCATTGAGACGCGACCTGGAATAAGAATCCCAAAAGGAGGAAAAACCTGAGACAGAGACTCCTAGATGAGAGGAAACAGCTGAAAATTACCCATAAATTTTTTTAATGGAATGGTGCACTGGTTTGATCCCTAGACAAGGCAAGGGGAGTGGTGGGGGTTGTGAGGCACCCCAATCTAGCGCTTTAATTAATAATCAGGTTCTGGTCTTGTAATTTGTTATTTTATTTTTGGAAAGTGAACGAAGTGGCATATCTATTAACGAACTTCGCTTATTTAGTTCAATCTCTTGCTCAAGAATCAAGATGATTTAAATTGATAAATTCATATATTTTATTTTATTTAAAATAGCTTCAATCATATATCTTCTATTATTTTATTTTAATTAATAATCAGGTTCTGGTCTTGTAATTTGTTATTTTATTCTTGAAAAAGTGAACGAATTGGCATATCTATTAACGAAGTTCGCTTATTCAGTTCAATCTCTTGTTCAAGAATCAAGATGATTTAAATTGATAAATTCATATATTTTATTCTATTTAAAATAGCTTCAATCATATATCTTCTATTCGCTACACATGCAAGCCAACATAAAAGCAAAGATTTTCCAACGTAAGTTGCAAAGAGAAAAAAGAAAAAGCCTTTTGGTCCTCGGATAATAAATAGACAACCCTTCTTATAATTTAATTTTAATCTAATAAAAATTATTCCATTATCAATTGCTTCAACAATCACGTTTTCTTTTTCGTTTCAATTAAAAATGTTAATACACGTACCTTCCTTTTTACTTATTAGCTAAGTTCGTTAACGGTAATCATATTTAATTTTTTTAACAAACTATTAAAAATCGTTTCAACGTTCATATTTTATTTGCTTCACTTTTAAGCTAAGATAGAGTGAATGATAAGATTTTTGAAAAAAAGGAAAATCCCTTTGGGTCCTTACAGATGGCAAATTGGCAATCAAACCAATCAATCACAAACATGTAATCAATTACCATGGTTTTTGACTGTGCAAGGCAACAAAGAAGTCGGGGCCATATGTTGCCAAGTCCACCATTATTTTACTTGATTGAGACTTTGGTAGGGACAGTAAGCAAAGGCTTGGCCTTTTATAAAGTGACCAAACTTTTCACCCTCTAAAACCCTCTCAGGAGTCAGGAGTAAATGGGTTTGGATTTTCCCACACTCGTCCCATGGCCTACACATTTACTAGAACATGGGCTGTTTTTGGCACCATATAGTCGCAGATCTCTGCTTCAGTTTCGGCTTTACGTAGGAGGAATGGCGCTGGTGGGTGCAATCGAAGTGTCTCTTTACTATTGATTGTAAGTTAGGCAACTTTTTAATGTCAAGCTCTTCAACTACCTTGCCCTTGCCAAGCACTTGTCTGAGCTGAGTTGGAGCTTTCGTTAATTTTTCGGGGTTTTGCAGTAGCTCTGCCATTGCCCATTCTAGCGTGCCTGATGTTGTGCCACTTCCTCCAAAAACTAAGTCCTGACACGGAGTAGTGCTAGAGATGATTATTTATGTGTGTGTGTTTTTTTTTAGAGATAAAAGGCACTATTATAAACCAGAAAACGAAGGAAATATACAAGAAATATTGACGTCACGCTAACAGAAATCCTCCGGAGAGGACAAGGCCAAAGCTGCGAGTTTATGCGCCAAGCGGTTCCCAGTACGGGAGACGGCTTTACACTTACACACATCCAACACTTTACATAAGGCCTTGATATCAGAAACAAGAGAAAAGGCCTCACCCCCAGAAATACACACATCATTCACGGCCAAGGCAACATTGACAGCATCAACTTCCAGAAACTCAATCTTGAGACGCAAAGAGGAAGCAAGTAAAAGGCCTTCACGTAGGGCAAGGAACTCACCGATTTCAGGGGAGAAGTTGCCGACCCAGGATTTAGCAGCAGCTGCCACCACGAACCCTGTGTGATCATGGACCGAGATGCCCAACCCCGCCTTACCCCGAAGAGGCCTGATGGCAGCATCTGTGTTCAGTTTCAGACTCCCCAGAGGAGGGGGGAGCCACCCCTGGGAAGAGGGAGTCGAGAGCGGACGTGAGACCACAGCCAAGGCAGCCTTAGAACTTCGAAAGTCTGAAAGCAGAGCCATAGCTCTAGACACAGCAGCCGCTGGATCCAGCTGAGAACCCTGCACACACCTGGAATTACGAGCGCTCCAAACACTCCAAAGGACCATGCAGATTTCTGAGAACAGAGACACTCCAAAAAGCTGCCAAACCTCATATAAGATGGAGAATACATCATTAAAATTAAGCCGATCCAAGAACAAGCACTTGTCAAAGAGGAGCCATGTGGACGCAGCAGCAGGACACCAGAAAAGAGCATGGGCACCATTTTCCTCACAACCCTGGCAAACATCACAGCAGCCATCCGCTAAAATAGTGTGTGTGTGTGTGTTTTGTGCAATAAGTCCTGACACGAAGTAGTGTTAGACTGGGAAAGAGACTGCTAGCTGTTCACTTTTGCATGTATATTCACATGTGATGATTTGGATTTGCAAGTCATATGCGATATGGATGGATTAGTCATGCCTAGCGATTAGAGTTGCCTCCGTCGGATTCTCAGTTACCCACCCTAAACCCACATGGGCCTGGCTACTACCAGCCAAAATTTGAGCTTGTAGTTGTGAGTGTAGATAAATAGGAACAAGCTAGAGGCATTGCTTATGGAACGCGGCTATGAACAGAACAAGCGATTGACGGAATTTCGCTACGCAATTGAATGGACTTCGTTCCTAATCGGAGTTTCCTTTGTGCTACCTTTTTTTTTTTTTTTTTTTTTTTTCACGATATCATTCTTTTACATTTTTGTTATTGACGATTGGTTGAGGAAAATATAAGTTAGAGTTGTGGGAGAGGCTGAAAATTTAAGTTAAAGTTATGGAAGAGGCTATATTCTTGAAGGGTTGGCTGTTCTCAATTCTCATCTAGCCAGATTTGCTGGAGTCTAGGCCTGTTTGTTTTTCTTAAAATAAGTCTTATTTGAGCAAATCACTAAAATTAAGATGTATAATGATGTTTGTTTTTTCCAACTTAAGTCTTAAATTAAGATATATATGTATATATCTATGAAAAGAAGAGTCAGAAATTAAAAAAAAAAAAAAAAAAAAAACTCCAAAATGTAAATTACTTTCCTAAATCCCAAAATATCCCTAATAACAAAGAGTCCAATTCTAATAAACTCCAAATCCTAACCCTAATCCTAACCATCCTATGATCGGCCGCTGCAGCCAACGGTTGGCCTCCTTAAACCTCCTCCGTTCTTTTTTATTTTTTCGTATTTTATAAAAAAGTAAATTCTACTATTTTAATAAAAAAATAATATTAAATATATTTTATTTTTAATTAATTCAAATAATTCTAATTTAAAATATACGGTTATGAAAGGAATTGTGATGTTGTTACTAAATGATATTGGATTTAACTGTGGACGTATACTTTTTAATTAATTCAAATAATTCTAATTTTATTTTTAATTAATTCAAATAATTATTAAATATATATATTTTTTGTAATTAATTCAAATAATTATAATTTCACTAAATGAAAGTAACTAATTGTGATGTAACACTAAACCTATATTTCTAGGTTCAATTTGAACCCAGTGGGTTTGAGAAGAAGAAAAGGAAGAAGAAGAGAAGGAGAAGAAGAAGTTTGTTTTTGATTTTATATGAATTTGTTTGATTGTATTGACTTCATAGCCAATGTGTTTTATATGACTTTATTTTTTGGTTTTTTTTTTTATGAGATTGGACGGAGAAAAAAGAGAAAGAGATGTGTTTAAGTTTCTAGGTTCATATCTTAGGCCTAAAGATATTGAATGTCAACTCAAAGATTTGAGTTCATAACTCATGCCTTCAATTGATTTTTTTTTTTTTTTAATTCAATTGATTTTTTATAAAAAAATTTGTATGCAACATTTTTTTTAAAAGATTTTTAATTCTTTGATCGCCACCATTCATCCTAGAGGTGGATGGTGGAGATCTATTGTTTTAATTTTTTATAAAATTATAAAAATTATTTTTAAAATAAATATAAATATTAAATTTTATTTTTAAATTAATCCTCATCATCAATTTCAAAGAAGGACGATGAAGATTTTTTTTTATAATTTTATTTTAATTAAATTTATTTTGATTTTTCAATTTTGTTTTAATTAAGTTTAAATCAAAGGTAAAATAGTCATTTACTATTCTGGTCAACTTCTTAAAGGAAAAACTGACGATGGGGGGCAAAACGGTTATTTATAAAATTACAGGGAGACATTTCAGATTATGATAAAATGTTGGCGAAAAATTATAAATATCCCTTTAATTTAATTTTCTTTCTGAAATATACATATATATATATATATATTTTTTCTCTTTGAAGCATTATTTCCGAAAATTTTATTTTATTTTTGATGTAATTTCCAATGAATTAATAATTGAAAAAAATTTCTCGCCCATTCTTTTTTCTTTTTTCTTTTTTCTGGGTGAAGATCCACTTTTGTGCATTGGTTCGTAAAATACAGGTTTGCTTTAGATGTGGGCGGGCTATTTTTATCACTTCAAAAATCGCAGACCATTCAAATGTGTTGCGTGTTGGTCTAGGTCCTGTAAAAGCCCTTCTGGGCTTTAGACAGCCCAATTTAAGAACTATTCAAATGTTCTTGCCTACTTTTTGGACTCATAAAACTAACTTTTTCAACCCATTTACAAGCACTCCAATGTCCATTGGGTTTTAATTTTTAATCCAATATATTGATTGAAACAAAATCAACAATCCACAAATCTAAAAATACTATAACAGTACTTAGTTAATGAGATAATCAAAATCAACAACGATAGATATTATGGCACGACTTAAGAATTAGCTCCAGAAATGAAAGGGATCAACTCATAAAGAGTGGAAGAATCCCATAAATAGTCGATGAAAATTGTCATACATTTTGATGGTTGTCGTGCTCGAGCTTGGCATACACAACCATACAAGCATACCAAACAGAGTTGCCGCCCACCATGCTCAATTATAGCATTTCTTTCATTATTATTTTTCCCATAATTTTATTTGTGTTTCCACAATTTGTAAATTTTTAATTTAAGAAATGTTATTCCATTTTCGATTACTTCCATGTTCAAACATTTTATTTTAATAAAATAAAATGTTTAAATATATATCTTTTACTTGCTCCAAATAAACACAAACTTACATAAAAGGTAAATACAATGCTCTTCCAGCGGTACATCAATAAGCAAGGAAAAAGGAAAGTTCTTACTTGGCAGATAAATTTTATTTCCATTAACATATGGGATCATTAATTAATTTATTATAAATTTGAACCAAAATTAGAAGTTTTCATAAGTTTAAAACTCTCTCTCTCTCTCTCTCTTTTTTTTTTTCCAAAAAAGAAAAAATAACGTTAAATCTCCCTAATTTTTTTTTTCGATACAATAAATCTCCTTATTTTAAGTCAAATAAGTCTTTCTCAAAATTAACGTTAAATCTCAGAATTATATCCCAACAAATAAGTTAGCACAACCTAAATAAATAACACTCCTTTTCTCATCCAAATATCCCTATAAACACTAACCATAAAATCCACCCTATCACAAAAACTATTACGCGGAAACATCCTTTTGATCTCTCTTTTCTTCCAAGCCGCCAATAACATCACAGTAATCGCATAAATATGTCACATTCGCCGGGCATGTTTTCTTCTCTCAACCATCAAACATAGAAGGTTCAATTGTCCAACAAGTAACAACTCATCATCGGCGACCAGCACAAAAAATAAAAAAAACAAAATTAATGAACAACCTACTCTATATGAAGTTATATATAGTAACACTGGTTGTGTAATGTATGATGTGTCTCCCTCTAACTCGATTTGAGTCTACTTTGCATGAGTCTTTACGTATTAGAGTAATGCGTGGGCCAGTTTTCATTGCTTCATGTGTCAGATGTCCAACGTGAATCTTGGTTTTCAGTGTTTCTACACCTTCCAGATCATCAATGGCTGCTCCTGATAATCCATCCCAACATTTGCCACTGCAAGTTCTACTTTTGAAAACCCCCACCAGCTTTTGCACTCTTCCGCGAACAGTTCTTTTCTTCCAACATAATTAACATCACAGTAGTCACATAAATATGTCATTTGACATTTAAAAGATCCGAGCGTTGCAGCTCTCCTATATAAAGCCACTCCTCTCCCTGTCAACGTTACAACAACTTTTCAAACATAATTTAGTTTCTTTGTATTTTTTTCTCTCTCTATTTCTGTGTCTGGAGCCATGGCTGGTGCGGCTGTTGTTGCCTCGACCCCCTCCAATGCCGACCCTGCCCCTAAAAAGAAGCCAAGAAACAACAGAAAAGCCTTTAAACAAAAGAACCCATTAACAAATGAAGCCAATATCTTGGCTTAGGCTCTCTCTGCTCAGCCGTCACACACACACACATATATATGTCAAACAAAGGTCAGGGGGACATCTAATTTACGTCAAATTAGACGTTTTAATAAGTTTAAAACTCATTTTTCCAAAAAAGAAAAATAACGTTAAATCTCCTTAATTTACGTCAAATAAATCCTTCTCAAACTAAGAATCCTATCCCAACAAAAAATACTCCTTTTTCTAATTCAAATATCCCTATTAACACTAACCATAAAATCCACCGTATCACAAAAAACTATTACGTTAAAACATCTTTTTGGTCTCTCTTTTTCTTCCAAGCCGCCATTAACATCACAGTAGTCACGTAAATATGTCACATGAATACGATGACTATTGCGAGGCATGGCCTGCTAGCGCACCTATCAGCCCTGGAGACAAATCTCGTCCTAGTGTTGTGTTCTCTATTTCAATTCACGTCTCGTTTATATATCCGCCCCGCAGATCAATAGAAGAGGACGAGCTTCATATCGATGACTTGGTCGAAACTGATGGGGAGGATAGAATATTTGAAGTTGAACGTGATGGGTTGATAAACGAAGACGAAGACAAGTCACGGTCTACTATACAAGACATGCTTTCTTCAATGGATGTGCCCGAGAGGCCATTCATGGTGGACAAAATCTTGGCGTGTGCTCGTTACATGGCAAGCAATAAAATCTATGCCAATCACAATGTTCTGCACATGAACGTGAGTGTTTCGGTTGTTAGTGAAGAAGAAGAAGAAGAATCGGAAACTGAAGATGATGTGGAGACAGGTCCGGGGCCTGCTAGTGAAGCAGCGATTCAAGAATTGGAGATTGTTAGAGTTCAAGAAAAGTCGATATTAGAACAATGTGGAATCTGTTTGGACGAGTTTTCTTGTGGTTTGGAAGCAAGACGCATGCCTTGTTCACATATTTTTCATAAACATTGCATTGTTGATTGGCTTCATGTTAGAAATTTTTGTCCATTGTGTAGGTTTGAGCTGAACTAAATATTATCTCTGGAGGAGTTTTCTTTTGATGTTTGCGTTTTTGTGGACTTAATTCAAATCTGAATTATTATTTGGCTTAATGAATCACCAAATCACATTGAAATGTACAATCCTTTTGCTTTTGTTATGATCATTGTTATTATTATTTTTTTCTCAATTGGGTATTATGATTATGCAAATGCCTCAACAAATTTATCTTTTTGTTTTGTCAAGTAGTCTCTGGTTTGTTAGCTGGGAACCAAGATTGGGAGAAACTAAACATTGAAATTATATTTCAAATTTGTTTTCTAATATCTATTTAAAATTATAGTGTTACTTTCATTATTATTTTTCCCATAATTTTATTTGTGTTTCCACAATTTGTAATTCCATTATTGATTCTTTCCACGTTCATACATTTTATTTTAATAAAATAAAGTATTCAAATATATATCTTCTATTTGCTCCAAATAAATACAAGCTTACATAAAAGGTAAATAAAAAGCTTTTCCAACGGTAAATTGTAAAAACAACACTTTTGGTCCTTCCACAATCCACATAGCAAAAAGCTAACCCCTCTTAAAATTTTTATGTAATCTAATAAAAATTGTTCCATTTTTTTGAATCTATAAGATCATTTCATTATTAATTGCTTCAACGGTCACATTTTGTATACTTTTAATAAAAAATATTAAAACACATATCTTCCATTTGCTTCACTTCCAAGCTACAGTCTAAACTCGTTAACGGTAATCTTAGCAAAATTTTTCTATAATCCAAGAAAAATCATTAAAACGCATTTTCTCGCTTCACTTGGAAGCTAAGCGAAGGTAAAAAAGAAAAACCCTCTTTGGTCCTTGGACATAGCAATAAAACCAACCAATGACAAAAATGTAATTAAGTTGCATTGTTTTTGACCGGGCAAACAAGTCAGGGCCCCTATATTCCTAAATCCACCACCTCTCTCGCGCCCAAATCGCCTCCTCTCTCGTCTCCTCCGATTCTCTCAAACATTTTGTCTTCTTCTCCAAAGTTTCTCGATCTCTCTCTAGCGCACAATTCAACAATCTCTACAATCTCGAACGATTCGCATCAGAATTGTACATTTGGCAAGGTATTTTTAGTTTCTTCCAATCGTCGATTACTTGAAATCTTTGTTGTTGACATTACGCTCGTCAATCGCTGGTTTCACTCGAATCTTGACAGTTTCTTGAATCTGTTTTATATTCAAATTAGCTCCGATCAGTGTTTTTTTTTTTTTCGCATTTGTGAACGAATTGATGTAGATTACATATACTGGCACTTGATCGATCTACTGTATTTGTCTGTTATTGTGTTCGTCGAGAGATCTTTTTTTTAGATGATTTGTGATTCGTACATTGTATATATATGTATATAAGACATGTGAATGTGTTTGTTTGTTTGAATGATTGTGTGTGAATATGTATTCTTGTAAATGCGCGGGTTTGATGAACTAGATCTGTGATTTTTCCCATGTTTTCTTGAAGAAGAGAGTGAGTTATGTTTCGTTCACTTTGAGTTGTTTAATGAGTGTGATTGGTTTTGTTGCTTTTATGTGGAAGATGAGCATCCGATATATTTTGGAGTGATTTTGAATGGAGAGTGTCTAAGTTACTGATATGCTAATATTGGAAGAGTTTTGTATTGGTTGTGATATGTACATTTATGATTATGAGCTTTTTTTCGCTTGGTCAATTAATGTGTTCCCGTGATTTAAGCCTCTTTTGTATTGCTTTCTGTTCGATATTAATTGTGCCATAGTTATAGTGATATTTTATATTTGATTGATCATGTGTTTATAGTTGGTATTGAGTTCGCATGTATTATTGATCATGCGTTTATAGGTGCACTGGCTTGTAAAGTATTGGAATGCTTGTTCGCTAGGTTTTAAAAGACTGAATGGAAGAGGAAGACGAAAAAGGTAGGAAGAAGGTTGACGAAGAACCTTCAACGAGGGGGCCAGGTGATTTTGAAGATGATAGTGTTGTACAGGGTAGAGTAGAAACACTGAAGAAAGAAAATGTTGATGTTGTTGGTGGTAGTGAAGCTGAGATAGGAAGCAACGATGTACCATTAGAAGGGGTTGATTCTGTAAGTACAGTAGCGGAGGAAGATAATTTTGAACAGGTGTCTTTAGATCAAGATAGTGGAAGGTTGTTCTCTGGTGGGAACGAAGAAGCTGCTCATGATATGCCCTGGGAACATGGGGGTGAGGATGAGTTTTTACCTGCCATTGAGACAAGGCACGATCGTTCCATTTCGAGTCCTGGACCTGAGAAACAGCAAGACTATGCCATTCAGCAGTCAAGCTCATCGACAAGTCTTGATTCGTACTACTATGGTGATTATGGTTATTCTCCCATCGGTTCACCTCCAAAGCCTAAGACTAAGGGTTCAATGCCAAATGTCTCTCCAGAGTTATTGCATTTAGTCGATTCTGCTATCATGGGGAAGCCCGAAAGCTTGGACAGGTTGAAAAATATTGTAAGTGGTGTTGAGAGTTTTGGAACTGGGGAGGAAGCAGAGAGCATTGCTTTATTGGTTGTTGATTCGCTTCTTGCTACCATGGGTGGTGTAGAAAGTTTTGAAGAGGACGAGGATAACAATCCTCCTAGTGTGATGCTAAACTCTCGGGCTGCCATTGTGGCAGGTGATCTTATACCTTGGCTTCCTTGGGATGGTGACAGTAAAGTGTACATGTCCCCCAGGACGCGTATGGTTAGGGGATTACTTGCCATATTGCGAGCTTGCACAAGGAATAGGGCGATGTGCTCTATGGCTGGTTTGTTAGGAGTTCTTTTGGGGACAGCAGAGAAGATCTTTTGTCAGGATGTTGGTTCAACAGAGAAACTGAAATGGGATGGAACTCCTTTATGCTACTGCATCCAATACTTGGCAGGGCATTCACTTGGTGTCATCGATTTACGTAGATGGTTTGAAGTCATTACAAGAACACTTACTACTGTATGGGCGACTCGCCTAGTGCTCTCATTGGAGAAGGCAATGGCTGGAAAGGAGTCAAGGGGACCGGCGTGTACATTTGAGTTTGATGGTGAAAGCTCTGGCTTGCTTGGTTCAGGGGAGAGCCGTTGGCCATTTACCAATGGTTATGCTTTTGCAACATGGATCTACATTGAATCATTTGCAGACACTTTGAACACAGCAACTGCTGCTGCTGCAATTGCTGCTGCTGCTGCGGCAAAGTCAGGAAAATCTTCAGCTATGTCGGCTGCAGCTGCTGCTAGTGCCCTTGCCGGTGAAGGCACTGCACACATGCCGCGTTTGTTTAGTTTCTTATCTGCTGATAATCAAGGGATAGAGGCGTACTTTCATGCACAGTTTTTGGTTGTTGAAAGTGGTAGTGGAAAGGGTAGGAAGGCATCTTTGCATTTTACTCATGCATTTAAGCCACAATGCTGGTATTTTATCGGTCTTGAGCATACTTGCAAGCAGGGACTTCTTGGGAAAGCCGAGAGTGAGCTGAGATTGTATATTGATGGAACCCTGTACGAAAGTCGTCCTTTTGAGCTCCCTCGTATCTCCAAGCCACTTGCATTTTGCTGCATCGGGACTAATCCCCCTCCCACAATAGCTGGTTTACAACGTCGTCGTCGTCAATGCCCTCTATTTGCTGAGATGGGACCTATTTATATCTTTAAGGAGTCAATTGGCCCAGAAAGGATGGCACATTTGGCTTCCAGAGGAGGGGATGTGCTTCCTTCCTTTGGTCATGGGGCAGGGCTTCCTTGGCTAGCTATTAATGACCACATACAAAAAAAGGCAGAGGAAAGTTCCCTTTTGGATGCAGAAATTGGAGGACAAATTCACCTACTTTATCACCCCTTATTGCTAAATGGGCGATTCTGTCCAGATGCTTCTCCTTCTGGTGCTGCAGGTGTCTACTTCATTTTAAGCTTTTTGAAAATATTTTTAATAACTTTAAATATCACTTTAGTGAAAGTGCAATTTGTTATCTACATTGCAAGTGGTATTGTGTGCGCGTAAATATGCCTTTGCATTTATTTCAAAAAAAAAAAAAAAAGCCTGTGCATTTGAAATTCTTTTTCTTGATAAAAGCTTGTTTTTCCCCCTATTTATATGTCACTTATCCTTCTTTCATCTGCTTCCTCTCTTTCTACACAAACTTTCTCATGTAAAAGGCTAATTGTTTTTAGGGAATATATGATACAATTTGTCTACAGTTGAGGAATTTATGATTTCCTATTTTCATTAATGCCTTCAATGATTTGCTAGGTTACTCGTCTCTTCTTTCTTATAGTACCTATATGTGATAATTCAGGCATGCTCAGACGACCAGCTGAGGTTCTTGGGCAAGTCCATGTAGCTACACGAACGCGACCAGCAGAGGCTTTGTGGGCCTTAGCTTATGGAGGCCCTATGTCTTTGCTTCCTCTGGCAATAAGTAGTGTGCATAAGGATAGCCTGGAACCACAACTGGGAAATATTTCTTTGGCTTCAGCAACTGCTCCTCTGGCTGCCCCAATTTTCCGAATGATATCCATGGCTGTGCAACACCCTGGGAATAATGAAGAGTTGAGTCGTACTAGGGGACCTGAACTTTTGTCAAGAATCTTGAAATACCTTCTGAATACTTTGTCTTCACTTAATGCTGGAAATAACGATGGTGTAGGAGATGAGGAACTTGTGGCTGCTGTTGTCACCCTTTGTCAATCTCAAAAGAACAATCATGCTCTTAAAGTGCAGCTTTTCAGTACACTACTGCTTGATCTGAAAATTTGGAGCTTGTGCAGCTATGGGTTACAAAAGAAACTTCTATCTTCACTTGCAGACATGGTTTTTACAGAGTCTTCTGTAATGCAGGATGCCAATGCTATTCAGATGCTTCTTGATGGCTGCAGAAGGTGCTATTGGGTAATTCGTGAAAAGGATTCTTTAAACACATTTTCTCTAGATGAGGATACTCGTCCAGTTGGTGAAGTTAATGCTTTGGTTGATGAACTCTTGGTGGTAATTGAACTTTTAATTGGGGCAACTCCCCCTTCATTAGCTATGGATGATGTCCGCTGTTTACTTGGATTTTTGGTTGACTGCCAGCAGCCCAATCAGGTACGTTAGTTGAAAACTTTATGTAGCAAGTGTCCATTGCCTGGTGCTGTTATTTTCTTTTTATATGAACAAACTCACATGTATATATCCCTTGTGAGACCAGTTAACGGTCTAGGGAATCAGATTTTAAATGGTTAAAAAGTGGCATCTTTGATAGATGACCTAGACATAGCACTTAGCAGAGATTAGAATGCCCTTGCAAATGGTGAAAATAGTATAAGATAAAATTAGGAATAAATACATGTATAAAAAGGGTTGAAGCAGTATTAATGGATGAGAAGGACCTAGTAAAGCATTGTGCTAAGAATTGAAAGGACCAATCGTATGAAGTCTTTAAACAGGCAAGAAGACAACCTGGAAAGAGGATAGAATGCAAGGACATCAAATTGCACTTGATGTAAATAAAGTACAATGTCGTTTATCAATCCAGTTCAGTTAGGTTGTTGATGTGAAAGCAAAATTGTTTGGCTATTACAATTTATTTTGATGCCCACTTTTGAATTTATAACAGAAATGTTGAACATGCCTATCTGACAGAGCACTAGATGAATTGTTGCGGATATATTAGCTTATAGATAGATATGTACTTCTTGTGTCACTTGGCTAATTTCTAAAGTGTTTACCTTGTCTACGTGTGTGTCTGTTTTGAAGATATATTTACAGTCATATTCATAACCTCTCTCTGCCTCTCTCCCTGTGCAAAAATTGTATTTCACTTTGATGATTTATTATTATTTATTTATTTATTTTTTATAAATTAGGCTATTATCAGTCTCAAGTCGTATTCTAATGTTTTTTTTTTTTCAGTATCCGTGTTGAAAGAAATGACTCCTGTCTATTTGTTCACTAGGTTGCCAGGGTATTGCATCTGATATACAGGCTGGTGGTACAACCAAATACAGCTAGAGCTCAGACATTTGCAGAGGCATTTATATCAGCTGGTGGGATAGAATCCCTTCTTGTCCTGCTGCAAAAGGAAGCTAAAGCTGGTGACCATAGTGTTTCAGAATCAATGACTGTTAGTGATGGGAGCTTGTCAGTGAAGGACACTGAACCACAGTCTGATGCTGGGAACCTGGAAAGAGGTCAAGATGATAAAGTAGGATCCCTAAAGGAAAGTGATATGCTAGAGAAGAATTTTGAGTCTTTGCACCTTAATACTGGAAGTGGCCCTGTTGCCATGTCTACTGGGATGAATATTGAAAGGATGTCATCTGTTTCTGAATTCCCTTTTATTAAGAATTTGGGTGGTATAAGTCTCTCTATAAGTGCTGACAATGCAAGAAATAATGTTCACAATATTGACAAAAGCGATGGTGTGGTTGTTGCTATCATTGGGCTTGTAGGTGCTTTAATAACACATGGACATCTGAAAATTGGTTCACATGCTCCCTCAGATATGACGAGCAATTTTGGGAGCATTGTTTTGCATGACAGAGGCAGTACCATGTTTGAAGATAGAGTTGCTCTCGTACTTTTTGCTTTGCAGAAGGTTTTTCAGGCAGCATCAAATAGGCTTATGACGAGCAATGTATATACAGCTTTATTGGGGGCTTCGGTATGAAAACATCTTGTTCTTAGATTCAATTTGTCTTTTGAATTTGTTCTTCTGAAAACATGGCCCATTTGAATCAGCAAATGTCTTTTATATGACATTTATTGTGAAATATATGTTAATTCCAACGTGAAGTTCCATTATTTGGTTTTTCTACTCATATTTTTGAAAGTATACGTCTTATGCGAGATCTATGAGTTATACATATGCGTGCTTGTGTAAAAGTGTCTGAAAGGCTTTTATCTTCTTTGCTTTCCATGATTTGGTTGCCTCATCTTTGTTCACCAATCATGTATATCAATGGGCACTTTCTGCTGCCGGATAATTTGGTTTTATGGTGAAAGTTCATTGTCAAATTTCTCTGTGATGCTGAAGTGTTCTGCTTGAGATAATTGGTTGTTGTCTTCATCCTTCAATTGTGATGATCTCTACAGTTGCTTTTTTGACTTTTTCCTAAACTTAGAATGATTTATTAGTCTTTAGACATAGCCTATTGCTGAATTGTCTATTATATTGTACGCCATAGGCTTTTTATTTTTTTGTCATAATTACCCTTATTTTGATGTTGAGTACCTCTAGAATTGGTTGGGGGAGAACTGTGTGGAAAATGGGTTTTCTAGTTTGAAAAGTTATTTTCATGCGACTTTCATGTGCCGATACATTCCGTGTGATCTAATATACTTATATGGCATTTCATAGGTTAATTTTGAAATCTTTTGCTTTGTAAAAGTCGTCTATTTATATCTATTTGTTTTTCTCACTTTTCAGATTAATGCTTCTTCAACAGAGGATGGACTGAACTTTTATGATTCTGGTCATCGCTTTGAACATTCACAACTTCTGTTGGTTCTTTTGCGTTCACTTCCATATGCATCTAGGGCTTTGCAAAGCCGAGCACTACAGGTGATACTTTAATGTTTCTCATTTCTTGTGTGCATGCATGAGAATTTGTTGAATGAAAAAACTTGTTTCTTTCGATATTCAGACCTAGGAGTTAAAAAAAAAAATTTTTTTGCATGTGTGAGTTTTCAATCATACTATCAGTATGCTTGAATGGCATGATGCCCATACTTATGACTTGTGTCTCCCTTAAAGATGTGATTGTGATTTATATGAGTTCATAAGTTTGTAATAGCTGATAATGCATCCAGAATGATATTGCTCTCATATAATAGATGATTGAGAGAATGAAGCAGCAATCTTAATGTCATTTTTTATTTTTATTTTTTGCGAAGCAGAATGGTACATCAGATATTATCAATTTGTTGAACTTGAATTTAGCTACAAAAATTTTAAGAAATTTTTATGCTTGATTATTTTTTGACATTCTTGTTTAACTAACGTTTGCATCATGTCATTTAAATATGTACACTTGTTCAATTTTTAGAGGTTATATAGTCAAGGTTTCAATATGTTAATATTGCATGTGAAGTGTGTGAAGGCAGTGTGTGATTGTGATTTTGTTTTCTGAAAATTTGATTATGGCTTGCATTTGCTGTCCTGATGCAACTAGTTACACCCATAGTTTTAATGTCTACCTTTTGCTCTGCTTGTTTGTATTTTGCCAGATTAAGATTATTCTAGATGTTTTCTGAGCTGGTCCTCTCTATATGATTTCAGGATCTTCTGTTTTTGGCTTGCAGTCATCCAGAAAATAGAACCAGTCTGACTACAATGGAGGAATGGCCTGAGTGGATTCTGGAGATTCTTATCTCTAACTATGAGGTAACTTCAGCCATCTTGAGTCTCTCTCTCTCTCCACCTCAAATTGTTTCCTTTACATGTTTAGTGTCTGGTTGCAAATTAAGTACATGAGGGGTTATGTTTCTGTTAGGATAACAAAGTTTTAGAGATTAGTAACAGCTGGCAAGCATATGATTGTAGTGGGAAAATGTTTTGCTGCATACACCTGCATCTTGTTGTAAACAATTTTAAAATGTACTTGTTCTTACAGATGGGCGCAAGCAAACAGTCCAGTTCTACAAGTTTGGCAGACATAGAGGACCTTATACACAATTTCCTCATTATCATGCTGGAGCATTCAATGCGTCAGAAAGATGGATGGAAGGTTAATGCTTATCCATATTCTTTTTGCGTTATCATATTGGTTAATTTTGAAGAAACCTCTATGTGTGACTGCCTTTTGGACGTATCTTTGTTCTCTGCTTAGTAGGTTACATATTAGCCTGGAATCAACTTAAAATATGTGGCACTTGAACTAAAATCCTGAATTTTGCTTACTTTTTTTAATTTTTAATTTTAGTATAAAATACCAAGATTATGAAAGATTAAATTTAGAAATTCCCAAGTCAACAAAATAAAATTTCATTCAAAGCCAAAGGCAACCTGAATGTTGTTATCACTGTTCAAGTTTGTATGTGGCACAAATCAATTTGTACTTAATAACTAGCACCGCACGTGCTTGTTTGATGATTTAATCTTGCTTCTTGGTTTTGGTGGTGGATGACTTGTGTTATTCTGTTTCCAAATTATTGGATTAGAAACTGGAAGGGAATGTCCATTCATTGGTGCTATATATCTCTAAATTTTTTGTATGTTATAGAGACACGATTAATGACATAGTTCAGATTGAGATTATTTAAAATTAGGCTTGTTTGCATTATAAAAGTTTGTTGTTTTTATAATGTTAGTATTTTCAAGCTCAGATATCTTAGTTTATAAGGTCTCGTTTGGCACATTACCGTATTGGATTACGCTGGATTGAATTGGGTTACATTGGATTAATCCTAATACTATCATATGTTTGGCGTTGCATTGCATGAAGGGTGAATAGTAATGTTATGTTTAATATCACCGAAACTAAAGTATAATTTCTAATTAAAATAATATTAATATAAAATATTAAAATAAAATATTATTATTTTTTTAAATATAAAGTTAAAAATTAGTGAAGGGGACCATCATCTTCCTCTCTCTTGATTGAAAAGAGACTGTCAGTGTCCTAAGAGAGGCGGCGGCAGTTTCTTCAGAGATCCAAGGGAGGAGGCTGCTTCTTGTTGGGATAAAGGTTTGAGTTAGTTGAGTTGATAATTAGCAGTCTCCATGTGTTACATACAGTCAATAATTTATCTAATCATATATTTTTTTGTCTTATTCGTATTTCATTATCGTATTTTACCTGATGTTTCTTCTCACTGGTTTCTAGCTTCGGCAGTTTCATTTATATCCTCTTTGTTATTTCCCTTTTACAGGATATTGAAGCTACAATTCATTGTGCAGAGTGGCTCTCTATTGTGGGCGGATCTAGCACTGGAGACCAAAGGACTAGGTATTTCTGTCACATACTACCGCCCAAATGTTATAAAGTTCCACTTATTATTTTAATTTGTTACTTTGTCAGAGTTTTGCTGAATTGTTTCTTTAATTGGTATTTCTGTTCTGTAAAAAGTTCATTTTTTTTACTTACACCTGGTTGGGTTTGTCATGGGGCTGTGTTGAAATCCCTTTACTACAAAGTGAGAATGACCTCTAACAACCCTGTATCCTAGCTTCGTTATGTAATTACTATTCAAGTTTTTTGGTTTCATATTCCTGTACCAATTTAGCTAGCACAAAGACAAAGACTTATATTTAGTTGTTGGAATTGTTGATGATTGTATTGCTGTCAATACAGAATTTCTGCATGATGTAAGGAGCATGAAAATAAAATGCTTAAAATTTTGAAAAGACTTTGCAGTATTTTAAAAATAGGGACAGAAAGAACACAGAACTACCTGTGTGTCAAGCATGTCAAGTGGAAATGGATATTATAAATTGCTTTGTTTTGGAACTATTCAAATTGATTCATTATGTTTTGATTCTCAAACGGAATCTGTCTTGTAAGTTTGTTGTCCTATTTGTCTGGCTCGTTAACGTTATTAATGCTATGTAATAAGTTGAACATAGTTGGTGTCTGACTTGTATATGAGGTTTGTATATAGCAAATTGCCATTCAATTTTTGTTGTTTGAATGCAGACTGGAAACACATAGAAAATGATTAAGAAATGTACAGGCTCAGCAGTTAGTATCTAAGTCAAGATAATGATTTGCAAGTTATTAGGGAGCTCTTTGGTTCTTTTAGAGTCAGTGAATACTTACTCATAAATTTTTGTCTGAATTTCTCTCTCTCTCTCTCTCTCTCTCTCTCATATATATATATATATTACACTTGTGATTGCACTTTGTGAATATATGGAAGTTCCTAGATTTTACTTCTTTAGTTTTTGATAATGACACAAAAGTTTTCATTATTGTTTGATTTCTCTATATTAATTAATATTGAAAGATACAGTGTTCCTTTAATTATACACATTTGACTGTCAATAACCTTACTTGGTTCATGCCCATGCTCTGAAGACGTGAGGAATCTTTGCCAATATTTAAAAGAAGACTCTTGGGTGGCTTGCTGGATTTTTCAGCCAGAGAATTGCAGGCTCAGGTTATTTTTTATTTTTAATTGCATTTTCTTTGCCTTTCTAAGTATTGTATCCCTAGGGTTCTTGTCTCTGTTGCTCTCCATGGATCATCTGTTGATATAGTATTAACAGATTTTCCTTACTAAAAAAGAATTGCTGAAGTTCTATGGTAGTGGAAACATTGATGAACTAACAAATTAAGTGTCCTCACATAACTTTATTTGACCTCGATCAAGATTGAGGAAATCTTGTATTTGCTATGATCTTCATCAATTTTCATTGTTCTTCATGACGTAACCTGTTCGAGCTATGACTTGGCCATAATGGACTCCATTTCTGGTTTTAAACTTTCTTGTCCTGTCATAATGTCATGCTAGATGGATAAGAACTTTGGTGTCAATCCTCGAGAGAAAGATCTGCATGAAAGGAAATTTTGTATCTTCAGCTCGCTTTGTATATGGTCTGATTTCTCCTGTGGGGATCCTCGGTCGTTCAACTTGTTTGCTTGTTTCTTCCTTCTTATGATGACAACTTTTCTTTGATTTCTCTTTGAAAAACATCCTCTGTTTTTTTACCCTTTTTTCCTTTTTGGTTGAATAGAGGGGGAAAACTGCAATAATGTCTACATCCGGCTTTTCCTTTGTTGCAGACTCAAGTTATTGCAGCAGCAGCTGCTGGTGTTGCTGCAGAAGGTTTGCCACCACAAGATGCTAAGGTGGAAGCGCAAAATGCTGCACAGCTTTCTGTAGCTTTAGTAGAGAATGCAATTGTGATTCTAATGCTTGTTGAAGATCATTTACGCTTGCAAAGCAAACTGTCTTGTGCATCTTGTATGAAGGATGTTTCTCCATCTCCCCTTTCGCTGGTAGCACCCTCAAGTCATTACCGCACAAATCAATCAGCATCAATTGGTGGAGAATCAGAATCTGTGGGTGACCGCAGATCATCCATTGATTCTGGAGGAGTCCCTCTTGATGTATGTCTACACTTACTTTAAATATTCTATTTGTTTGTTTATATATTACTTATTTGTATGGATTATGTTTCTAAATTTAGTGTCTTGTCTTTTGTTGTTATGCATCCGTAAATTACTTTTTTTTTTATCAGACTTCAATTCTATATTGATGTTGTGTGCACTTGGGATTTATTTTCCTCAGAAGCTGACATTTTGTGGTGCTTTTTAAGTTTAAGCCATCTTATCTCGAGTGGTATAGTACCTGTGGAAAAATAATTGTTGTAGATGTATAGAAGAGGCATTTTTACCAAATAGCAGAAGATTCTAATGCAAATTTCCATTTTGCTTTATGCGAATGGGTTGAAATATCAAGTGAAATTTTATCGTTTGGTTCCTCTCCATGATGTGCTATTCTTATACATGTTCAATTTTCCCAGTTGTGGAACTTATAGATTTGATGTCGTGGCATTCCACTAATAAGATTTCAATCAGGTCCTTGCTTCAATGGCAGATGCCAACGGACAAATATCTGCTGCAGTGATGGAACGACTTACTGCTGCTGCTGCAGCTGAGCCTTATGAATCTGTTTCCTGTGCCTTTGTGTCATATGGGAGCTGTACCATGGATATAGCTGAGGGTTGGAAGTATAGAAGCAGACTTTGGTATGGTGTTGGCCTTCCACCAAAATCATGCGAGTTTGGTGGTGGGGGCAGTGGCTGGGAATCTTGGAAGTCTGCTTTGGAAAAAGATGCGAATGGAAACTGGATTGAACTTCCTTTGGTAAAGAAGTCTGTGTCCATGCTCCAAGCTTTACTGCTAGATGAGTCTGGCCTTGGTGGTGGTCTGGGTATAGGTGGTGGTTCAGGTACTGGGATGGGAGGAATGGCTGCACTTTACCAATTACTGGATAGTGACCAACCATTCTTATGCATGCTGCGTATGGTGCTTCTTTCAATGCGGGAAGAGGACAATGGTGAAGACAGTATGTTCATTAGGAATGTTACTGTAGGCAATAAGATGTCGGACGGATTGCATCTACAAGCAGGGAACCCTGTGTCCTTAGAAGGTAGTGCTCGAATGTCAGCAAGACAACCACGATCTGCATTGTTGTGGAGGTATAGTGACCACAATCTGTATACACATTATAGATTTTCCTCATGTATTGAATTTGCTTCAGAACAAACAAATTATGATTTTGGATGCCTTAATGGGCCTGTTTACAAGCAGGACTACATACTTTATTAGCTTCACATTTGGATGTCTGACATATTCATATGTGAGTATATTTAGGAAAAATAGTTCTTACAACGAAGCTAATATGGTGTGTGTGTGTGTGTCTGATTGCTAAGTCACTTTAGATGTAGCTTCTTTTTTTTTTTTTTTTTTTTCAAAAAGTTATCCTAATTTTTTGGTAAACTTGCATACTGGATTTGTAAGATAGTTGTGCTTATATAATACATGAAGGATCTTCTATGATTGCTTCTAACTCCTGGGTTCTACTGCTTTATATATTTGTTTGCCCGGCGTCTCCATGATTTCATATGTATTCAGTGGGTTAAACTAATTCCTAATTTTATTTTGTACAGCGTGCTTTCACCTGTTTTAAATATGCCAATTTCTGATTCCAAGAGACAGAGAGTGTTGGTTGCTTCTTGTGTCCTTTATTCTGAGGTTAGTTTTCTATTATGTAGTATGGATGCTTATGTTGCTTGCCTATTAATCTATTTTTGTCTTCATTCAAATGGAAAGTGTTGATGTTTATTCCCTTCAGTGCAGTTAATTCACAGTCAGTTTTCTTTGTCATAGTTGATCATTTTTATATGGTGATCTGAGATACATGTTGCAGGTATGGCATGCTGTAAGTAGGGACAGAAAGCCTCTTCGTAAACAGTACCTTGAGGCCATTTTACCTCCATATGTTGCTGTCTTGAGAAGGTGGCGGCCGCTTTTAGCTGGAATTTATGAACTTGCTACTGCTGATGGTTTGAATCCTCTTGCTGTTGATGATCGTGCATTGGCTGCTGATGCACTGCCGTTAGAGGTTATTTAATTTCATCTATCAATCTTTTCTTCCCCTTCCATATACCTCTCCCACCCGTCCCTACCCCCACACCTGCACCCACCCCACCAAACAATATATCTTTGATTTCCTTGTCTGTATACTAGTTATATCTTTAATATCTGGCCTTAAGTACAAATTTTTGATCAATTTGTTACAATGAGTGTAAACCATTTCATCTATGCTGTCATGACAATAGGCATTATTCTTTGTTATTTGCTTTGGTGTTTTTAATATTGGCGTGTATTTTGAGCCATACCAGTTGTCCATCTTTCAGGCTGCTCTTGCTATGATTTCCCCTGCTTGGGCTGCTGCTTTTGCATCACCACCTGCTGCAATGGCGTTGGCTATGATTGCTGCTGGTGCTGCTGGTGGTGAGGCCCCTGCTCCTGTGACTAACTCACCCCTTAGACGTGACTCCTTGTTGCCTGAGCGAAAGACAAATAGGTTACACACCTTTTCAAGTTTTCAAAAACCTTCAGAGGCAGCCAGTAAATCGCCACCTCTCCCAAAGGACAGGGCTGCTGCTAAAGCTGCTGCCTTGGCAGCCGCACGTGATCTTGAACGAAATGCAAAGATTGGTTCTGGAAGGGGTCTTAGTGCTGTTGCAATGGCCACATCTGCACAGCGGAGGAATGCTGGTGATACAGAGCGTGTGAAAAGATGGAGTACTTCTGAAGCCATGGGAGTTGCGTGGATGGAATGTCTGCAACCAGTCGATACGAAGTCCGTCTATGGGAAAGATTTCAATGCTCTATCATATAAATTTATTGCTGTTCTAGTTGCAAGTTTTGCTTTTGCAAGAAACATGCAACGTTCAGAGGTTTGATTACAGCTTTGTCATCATGGTTTTGTCATTTATGATGAAGCATTTGAAAAATAAAATTATATTTTTGTTCTTCAGATTGATAGACGAAGTCAAGTTGATCTAATAGCACAGCATCGCTTATGCATTGGGTATCGTGCATGGCGGAAACTAATTCATCGCTTGATAGAGATAAAATGTCTTTTTGGGCCGTTTGGGGATTTAAGCAGTCCTTCACGTGTATGTTGTTCAATAACTCACCTGTTATCTAACCTACCTTTCTTAATTTTGTGTCTTTAATAAATTTTCTTATTTTTGTAGGTTTTCTGGAAGCTAGACTTTATGGAAAGTTCTTCAAGAATGAGGCAATGTTTGCGGATAAATTATGTAGGGTCTGATCATGTAGGTGCTGCTGCAAATTTTGAGGATCAGATTGAGACGAAACAGAATCAAGAGAATGTTATAAATCCATCCAATGCGCCTATCCTGGCAGCAGAAGCAATCTCGATGGAATTGGTGAAGGAAGATGACGAACAGTCTGAAATTGACAATTCAGATGCTGGTGCCTCCTATAGCTTAGAGCGTGGTGGGGATAAGCAGGCAAGGGTGTCTGAAACAAGTGACCATACCTTCCAGGAATCAGCTGAAACCAGTGGTAATCGATCTGCTAGTGAGCAAGATCTGGCCTCAAATTTATCTTTAGTTGCCCCTGGATATGTTCCCAGCGAAATAAATGAAAGGATTCTTTTCGAGCTTCCTTCGTCTATGGTCCGACCACTGAGAGTTATACGAGGAACCTTTCAAGTACGTTCTACAAATCTCCATCATATAGTTCTTTGTTACAAAGGTCTTTTTTTTTTTTTTTTTTTTTTTCCTGCTTGAGGATTTGTTGCCTTTTAAAGTGTGAGATGGGTGACACATAAAATCTGCATAAGTTTATATTTCTTTGAAGTGTTCTTTTCCCTAAAATTTGTGTTTGTTATAAGTGATTTTTTTTTTCCCTTTTCCCCCTGAATTATTGCCTTGCTTGGGATTCTCCTTTCAATTGATGGAAAGTGCAGTAAAGACTCATTGGTTGTCTTCGGTTTCCAGGGCATGAAAACTAACTGATAATCTGATATTAATTTATCATAATCCTTTTATACCTATTTAGCTACAGCAATTTTTACCAAGCATTTTTTTTTTCAGGTAACAACTAGGAGAATAAATTTTATAGTGGATAACACTGAAGTTAATGAGGAAAGCACCTCTGAATTGAGAGACCAAGAGAAGGATCGCAGTTGGTCGATGTCTTCCCTGCATCAAATTTACAGCCGAAGGTTGATCTGTGTTAATTATGTTGCATTCCATTTTCTTGCATATTGACCATAATTTGAGATTTTCACCTTCTGATCATTTAGTAAATTTGAGGAACTGTTTGGAAATCAAGCACATGATAATGGGACACGTATTTTTAATTACATAGGAGATAACTGTTACCCTACCAGTATCTGGTGTTGTCCAACACAGTTCAGTCAGAAATTTCTTTGTTTCACAGCTCAGGAATTTCGTTAAATGGTTGTCTGTTCCATTCTTAATCATAAAACATATGCCTCACTAGTTGAACTTTCAGTTAATATGGTTGATTGTTTCATCAACTGTGTGAGCTATTCCTGATTAACTGCTCCCTCCTAATTTGTTTCCCCCAAAATGTTCATTGGCTGTCAGAATAAGATCTAAAATTTTGCTGTAGGATGAAGCTGTCTGTTTAAAATGCAGCAATTGCCTTCTCAAGTGTGTTTTGTTTTTTTTAATCATTCAATGTTTTATGGCTTTAGCATCAGTTGTTCACGTCTAATTTTACTTTCTTTCTTTTCCTTTGTTACTTGTTTCCAGATATCTCCTGAGAAGAAGTGCTCTGGAACTCTTCATGGTTGACGGTTCAAACTTTTTCTTTGATTTTGGGGTATTTTCCTTTTGAAACGTACCTTATTATTATATTAAATATTTTACTTTGATTATGTAAAAGTTTTGCGATGTTGTTTTTTAATTAGATCAAAATGTTCATTTTTTTTCCTTTTTTTTTTTAAAAAAAAAATTCAGAATACCGAGGGGCGAAGAAACGCATATCGAGCTATTGTCCAATCATGTCCCCCTCATTTGAACAATATTTATCTGGCAACTCAGGTTTGCACCTTTCTGTGTTATATGTTTGCCTTATAAACTCAACTCACGGCACACATACATGTGTATAATTGTGCAAACATACAAACACACACAAGCAGAAGTCCCTGTATGTGTATGTCTTGTTTGAAGGGAGAAAGATCGCCATAGATGGTGAAAACAGAATATAAGCTTGATTATTTCTATTAGTGTCCCTAATATAATTGTGTACCATCTTTTGCTGTAGAGACCTGAACAACTTTTGAAGAGAACTCAGCTTATGGAGCGTTGGGCTAGGTGGGAGGTATAAATTAAAAATAAATTTCACGTATATCACAAATCTCATTTATAATCAATGTGCTGGTTTCCTTTTTTCAAATTCAGTATTTGGAAGTTAAAAATGAGGATAGTAACCAGTGGAGTTACAACCCTTTTACAGATAAGCAATTTTGAATACCTAATGGCACTGAATACGCTGGCTGGGCGTAGTTATAATGATATCACTCAGGTGACTTTTTTTTGGGTGTCTCTGTGTGCATGGATGATTGCACATTTTATTTGTGACTATGTTTTGCATCTGGCGTTAAATTCCTTTGATTTTCTTGCAGTATCCAGTTTTCCCCTGGATTCTTTCTGACTACAGTTCAAAGAGTTTGGATCTTGCCGATCCTTCTTCTTACCGAGATCTTTCAAAGGTGACTTTGTTTGAATATTGATTAAAATTCCTAAAGGCTTTTGATCTCTTCAGTTATATCACTGTAGCCTCATGCTTGCAGCCTGTTGGAGCTTTGAATCCGGATCGGCTTGAGAAATTTAAAGAGAGATATTCTAGCTTTGATGATCCAGTCATTCCCAAATTCCATTATGGCTCACATTACTCAAGTGCTGGAACTGTAGGTTTACTCTTTCTATCATTATTAGTGTTTTGTCTTGATGACTTATTACAACAGCTGGATGTTTGGATACTTTTGGCTATGAATTTCCACTCCATGATGGTTCTGTGCTGTTTTTGTTTGTTTGTTTGCTCTGCAGATTGTTTTTTTTTTTTTTTGTATGTATGCATGTACTCATTAAATGTTGTGGTAATGTAATTATTATATTTCCTTGTTCAAATCTTAAGTTATTGTTCTGCTTTCTCTACCCAAGAATAATATACAAGTTCTCTTTATGAAAATTTCTGAGTTTTAAATTTTGATTGTTGTGAATCCTTGGTTCTAACATATGTTATGAGGGCAAAGTTCCTTGAAGCCACTGCTATTTTTATTCGTTCCTGTTGTTTTCTTTTTTACTTTTAGTGTCTTTGTATACTCTTCTGTAACTTCTGAACTGTTATATTATATTATCATGACTTGGTTTTAAAGATTAGAAGTTCTTAAATGTCGTATTAGCCTTTGTTAAGAAGTCCTTTGATTTATGAGCTTAAAACAAAAACAGCCTGATTGCTAAGTTTATATTGTTGCATTCAGTGATTTAACCATTTTCTTTATGGTTCATTTGATTTGCTCTTACTGTCTCAACAGCATTATGCTGATGCTGTGGTAACACCTCTCTGTAATTGCTGGTGTTTCTTTGACAGGTTTTGTATTATCTTGTTAGGGTTGAACCATTTACGACTCTTTCAATTCAACTGCAAGGTGGAAAATTTGATCATGCAGATCGGATGTTTTCAGATATAGCTGCTACTTGGAATGGAGTTCTTGAGGACATGAGTGATGTGAAGGAATTGGTATGTGTTGTTTGATTATTGTCATGAAAAGACTACTGTCTTTTTGTGCACCAAAATTTTGGTCTTATCCCATTTAATGATTTCCGTGTTTTTGCATATGCTTCTCTTCATTTGCACATTAGTTTAATTTGATGAAAGTCTTCATTTGGAATTGATGTCTAATATGTTTTCTGTATTATAGGTTCCTGAGCTGTTTTACCTCCCTGAGATTTTAACAAATGAAAATTCGATTGATTTTGGTACCACACAATTAGGTGGAAAGCTTGGTATGTGCTTTAAAGTAGTCTGTTTTATTGTGTGAAGATAGTTGTTCCTTCATAGTAGTCTGTTTTATTGTGCGAAGAGAATTGATCTTTATTAATTTTCTGTTTGTATGTTTTTGGTGTATCAGATTCTGTCAAATTTCCTCCTTGGGCTGAAAGCCCAGTAGATTTCATTCGTAAGCATAAGATGGCTCTGGAGAGTGATTATGTATCTGCACATTTGCATGAATGGGTTGATCTTATATTTGGGTAGGTTTCCTTGTATATCGTAGAGAATTATATTCTCTTATTATTCTTGTTCTCCGGTTCTTTCTCTCTTTCATCTTATTACTTCAAAGATTGTAACCACGGTAGTAACTGATTTTCTAGTTTTAACTAACTACTTTTTCAATTTTATTTTTCTTAACTGGTGATTGCAAATGTATTGTAACATTCAGGTATAAGCAACGAGGCAAAGAGGCTATCTTATCAAATAACGTTTTCTTCTACATTACCTATGAAGGGACAGTTGATATTGACAAGATTCCAGATCCTGTAAGTCTACTCTGTCATGCCATATTGTCTCTTCGATTTGAAATTTTCTTCTTATTCTTTTTCTTGTATGCATCTTCATAATAGGAGCAACAGCGTGCTATGCAAGACCAGATTGCTTATTTTGGACAAACCCCTTCCCAACTTCTAACTGTCCCTCATATAAAGAAAATGCCACTGGCTGATGTTCTCCATTTGCAGGTAATTTGACTTCCAATTTGGCTTCCTTTTCATTGTCAGGTGTAATGCAAATTGTATGTACACACTTTTGTGTGTGTAATGTACCATGTATGAATATAAATTGGATCAAACGATAGCAATGGTAATTGACGATTTCCTGTGTACATGCTAGATGTCATTAGGGACCATGTCTTTTGTATGATTATTGACAATGTGTAATGCTGCACTTGAATTGCCAGCACAAGTGCCACATATCGTTTGAAGCTTATGGTGCTTTATGCTTGACATGTGCTTGCAGATGAATGCATTTTGTGATGGTCAAGTTTGTTACCACTCTAGATCCATGTGAAATTTCTAGCTTTCTGGTTGGATAATCTATTTTTTGCTAATTTATAAAGGATGATTCTAATTGAAAATTTGCATTTCAGACCATCTTCCGTAACCCAAAAGAAGTCAAACCATATTTTGTTCCAGCCCCAGAACGTTGCAATTTACCTGCTTCAGCCATCCATGCATCCTCAGATACTGTCGTGATTGTAGATATGAATGCCCCAGCAGCACATGTTGCACAGCACAACTGGCAGCCCAACACTCCTGATGGGCAGGGTACTCCATTCCTCTTTCAACATGGAAGGGCCACTGCAGGCCCTGCTGGTGGTACTTTTATGCGCATGTTCAAAGGACCATCTGCGTCTGGTGGTGATGAGTGGCATTTTCCCCAGGCATTAGCATTTGCTTCATCTGGAATCAGAAGCTCAGCCATAGTTGCCATCACACAAGACAGAGAAATTATCACCGGTAGTCGATTTATTTATGATTTATATTTGCCTGCCTTAAATTCAACTTCAATTACTGTTAGCTTTTCTTTCTAACAAAAGGAAACCTTTCCTTTATTGAAAAGGGGGACCTTCTAAATTTTACGAAAACTTTTTTCCCTGACAAATTTTAACTAAAAAAGTTTGGATCCCCATCTTGTGAACCTTGCCCTGTTTTACTCCAGTTGGTCATTTGTTGGGTTTCAAACACTGTTGCAACAGGTATGCAATGTGGTCAAGCACCATCCTAATGAATTTAATTATTATTTCAGTCAGTTTGATTTCTAAGGAAATGGAGAAAAGGATTAGAAGGAATTTGATTTCTAAAGAAACACAGAGAAGGACTAAAAGGAAATCTGGAATTTACATCCACCATCTAAATACTAATATGTCTCCTAAAGAAAAGTACCACTCTCATTTCTTTGTTCTTCCATTATCTTAGCAGCTCAATGGAAGTGTTAACATAAGATTCTGTAGTATACTGGGTTTGTAACTTATCTAAACATGAAGGTTTTGCAATTAAGAAGATCCGGAAGATTCCATATATTATTATACACCTTTTGTTCATTTAAGTTTTAGTATTTTTTTGAACTTCTATAACATTTGCAGATAGTTTGATGTTGTCTGTTGATTTGTCTGGCCTTTCCTGTACCTCTGTAATTTGAATTTTTACTTAAATTATATGTGAACTTTTGTTTGGTTGGAACTTTACTTTGTCCTTTGCCTGTCATTGCTTACCTTTTGGATTTTAACAGGTGGACATGCAGACAGCAGCATTAAGTTATTATCATCAGATGGAGCGAAAACATTAGAAATGGCTATTGGGCACTGCGCTCCAGTAACTTGCCTTGCTCTCTCACCTGACAGCAACTACCTTGTGACGGGATCTCGGGATACTACAATATTAGTTTGGAGGATTCATAGAGCATTTGCTTCTCACAGTAGCAGCATATCAGAACCTTCCAGTGGCACAGGAACACCATCCTCAAGCAGCAGTACTCTGGCAAATATCTTGGCAGACAAAAGTAGAAGACGGCATATAGAAGGTCCATTACATGTTCTCCGGGGTCATCACAAGGAAATACTCAGCTGTTGTGTCAGTTCAGATCTAGGAGTTGTTGTTTCATGCTCCGATGCTTCAGATGTTTTACTACATTCTGTGAGAAAGGGTCGCTTGATCAGACGGTTGGTTGGTGTGGAGGCCCATGCTGTTTCTCTCTCATCTGAGGGAGTAGTAATGACCTGGAATAAATTACAGCATACTCTCAGTACCTTTACTCTTAATGGGGTTTTAATCGCTAGAGCACAACTTCCTTTTTCTGGAAGCATTGGTTGCATGGAAATTTCTGTGGATGGACAGAGTGCTTTGATTGGAATGAATTCATGTTCTGGAAGCAATGGGGCCTACAGTAACAGCCAATATTTGAATTCAACAGAAGATTCTGATCTGGAATCAGAAAAGGCTGAGAATATAAACAAATTGGATATTCCATCACCTTCAATTTGCTTTCTTGATATTCATACTCTGAAGGTATTTGACTTTATAGCGCGTCTGCATTGGCTTCATCCTACGCATGTTGTGACTGCTAACAATACACAACTAGTTTCATGATTTTGGGTGTTAGGTGCTGATGTTTTTTTTTCCTGCATGTTTGACAGAGACAGACAACTGCTGTGTTTTTCCTCTATGTCATCCTTCCTATGTTGAAATCAAGTTTGAATGTACCCTGCATTATGTGGTGTTCTGGTGATTTTCTGATATAATTGAACATGACAACTTTGCTTGGATCTTTTAGAAAATAAGGGTGTTTTCCTCTTTGAGTTGCAAATGTGCCCTAAAATAGGCATTTTGGACACCTTTACATGCCCTAATCATGCTGTTGATCATGGTTAGATTACACTCTTTAGATGGTCCTGGTAAATTAGCTTTTGTTGTCATATACCTTCTCTGCGTCATGAGTGCATGAATCTTGTATTACTATGAAGCAAATAATCCTTTGCATGAATCTTGTATTACTATAAAGCAAATAATCCTTTGCATGAATCTTGTATTACTCTAAAGCAAATAATCCTTTTTATTCTGCAGGTATTTCATGTATTGAAGCTGCGGGAAGGACAGGATATCACAGCTTTGGCCTTGAACAAAGACAACACAAATCTTCTGGTGTCAACTGCAGATAAGCAATTGATAATTTTCACAGATCCAGCTGTAAGTTCAAAATAAAATTTTGCTGCACTTTTTTTGTGATCTTGTTAATTGATGACTCCTGCAATTTAATATGGTAGAGGGAGTTTTTCTCCGTCTGACATAGTGATAATATATTTACATATAGCTTAAACATTTTACTGATTGCAGCTGAGCGTGAAAGTGGTGGATCACATGCTCAAACTTGGTTGGGAGGGTGATGGGCTCAGCCCCCTTATAAAATCTTAGTTATAGGTCTTTGAAATTCACTTAGTTGGAGAAAAGATGGAAGTATATAATAATAGTAGCAGAGATATATTAGAACAAGTATTACAGTACTACAAGGAGATATTCGCTGCCCATTTCGGAGATCAACTGGGTCCCTTGAGTCACAGTTTGCAGCATTCTTAGCGGGTGTAACATGTGTATGTATGTATTTGACACGGGAACGACCCTATATATCTTGAAGACTGACGTGCCAAGTTATTAGATTTTTGTTTGGGTTTAACAATTTTTGTTGCAATGGGATTTTTGAATTTCACTCCCAGGCTTAAGCGGTTAGGTTTTGTCTATTAAATTTTTGACTAAAAAGTGTGAGTGAGAGAGTACAATAGCCATTCATTATTGTAATCTTCTTGTATATCGTATCCATGACTTAGCAAGCATAACAGCTCATTTATTTGTAACATTTTTTTTTTTTTGGTGGGCTTTTGTCAAATTTAAATGTATTTGGTTGAAAATTATTGTGTTAATTAGATTCTTCATTTTAAGTTTAATTCTGCTACTGATCCCCGTTTTGGTGCGATGTTGGAAGTGGAAATTGTTTGATGTGTGGAGCATAGCAAAGGCACTTGGGTGAAAATTAACGAGGCCTAAAATTGAGATCCAAATTGTCGGCTGTCGGGTGGTCAGCTTATAACTATTTTAAATTTTTTAGTTCTTAATTTAGATCACTGAATAACTACGTAGAATTTTTATGATTTTGCATATGATTTCGGACAGTAACATAACTCGTAATTCAATAATATTGAAAATGGTAAACATTTGTCTTACATTATCACATTTCACCATTCACTAGTAATTTCCTGCTCACACTTAGCCAGCTGGGAATCCTTACTCCAACCGGTTGATTATGCCGTATAGTAAAGGAGGGGGTCCTGATACTCAAAACGCCACATAGTAAATGAATGACAATATGATGATGTCTTGGACGGTCCAGATGCCAAGAAAGTTTTTATTGTTTATTTATTAACTTTTGTTTTTAAGCAACGGAACCAGAGAGTAAAAACAGGGGTAATCTTATTTTTCTTAATATAATTTTACATAATATCAAAATCTTTTAATATTTTTAGAAATCATTAATATTTCTTTTATCGATAAATTGATAAAAATAGTATAAATCGATAAAAAAATATTAACGATTTCTAAAATAAATCAAATATTCACTATAATTTATGATAATATCCAAAAAAAAAAAAAACTTTTACCCATTAAAAATTGATATAAAAATCAAAATTTGATCATTAATGTGGACAGAGATATTTTGATCATTTCGATTACTTAGCAATAGAAGAAAGCAAAATGAAATTTTAAAAAATTATAGAGATAATTAGCGATTACGTCAAACTATAAGGATAAACGGGGGATTATCCAAACAAAATAAGCTCTGCAATCAGCAGCGCAACTGTGACAGATTAGGGTTTCTGTTAATTTTGGTGGATAGAAGAGAGAGAGAGAGAGAGAGATGGGAGGCAAAGGAAGGAGAAGAAGAGAGAAGAACTACAGAGCAGCGCATGGAGGTCCCACAAGACTCCCTTCCCCACCTGATCCCTCCCAAGTCGACGCTTTACCTTCCAAACTCCGCAAACTCATCTCCTTCACTTCTACTCTTCAAGGTTGCTTGCATTTCCTTCTCTCTCTCTCTTAACACTCTCTGTATCCTGTTTTGTTTACTCAAAATTTGTATGATATTCAGGTTCCGCGGACTCTCAGCCTGAGAAGAAGAGAAAAACAAAAGCAAACGCCGACGGTGATAGTCGCCAAGTCAGTCTCTTTAAATTTGAATGAGTCAGAAGTTCCCTTTTTTTTGTTTGATTGGTCTTATATATGATTTTCTCTTATCAGTCTGTCATTGGATGAGTGTTTGTTAACATATATGAATGTGTTGATGTAGCAACGTGACGAAACTAAGTCGGAAGCTACTAGGACCAAAGATGGAGATGATGATGGACGTCTGATCACGCCTCGACAGGTAGATAGTGATGGTGAAGTTGTGGAGAATGGTAAAAATGGGAAGAAAAAGAGAAAAAGAAAGCGGAGGGAGATAAAGGACCTTCGATTCGATGCTATGCTAGAGAATTCAGCAACCTGTTCTAAACGAAAAGAACGGAGGAAGAAGTAAGTGTTTCTAGAAATTTATTGGTTGTAAAAAACGTGTATGGATATGAGATTGATACTTGATATATGTTGCATGTGCATCAGTTATATTAGTTATAGTAGCTGAAGTGATTTCAGAATTGACTAGAACACGAAAGTTACTGGTTCGATTAGAATAGAAAAGAAGCTATGTTATTGTTTCTAAGGAAATTCAAAATAGAATTGAATTTGGTTTTTTATTATCTGTTATGTGAATATATTGTGGCAGTCTGAGTGAGAGTGAGGGTATTACTTTGTTCTTGTTTTGATAGATTATTATTTTTGTAATTGATATATTTCATTTGTTTTTTGTGGTAAAATCTATGGTGATCTTTCTGGTGTGTGGTTGCTACTTTTTATCAGGTCTATGCTGTTGTGAGGTTTGTGATTTCTGGTGCCAAATATGCATCAAGTCGGTGATATAAATGAGTGGAGTTTGCTTCTCTTTGGAAGATGTTTTGAATCAATTCCTATATTGCTATTTGTTTGCTTATGTATTTGAATAAAAATATTTAGCTTTATTGTAGGTAAAAATCAAATTATTGTAGTTTCAGTCCCATTGTCCATTTCGATCCATTCTATGTAGGAATATTAATGTAAAAGCATGGTGGTCCTGAAGAATGTATTTAACCCTGTATCAATGGAATAGTGAGTTAGCTAAGCCAAGCAGATTGTGAACTTCTCATGTTTTGAACTGTATTTAACATGATACAAATAATTTGTACTCCTTGCTGAAAGAAACTATTATGGGTAGTGCCTTAAGTCGATTAATTTTATTATCAGGTCTCTGATATAAGGAGATAATTACAAGAAAAGCCAACTTTAGGGTTCATTACATGCAAAAGTGACATTTCCTAGTGCCTGCACTCTGCTAATGCATGCTGTATTTGTTAAACAGTAGATGAGTATATCTCTTTTTTTTAATGTAGGTATTTGGAAGCCAAGAAAAAGAACCACAAGAAAGCCAAAACAGAAGAGAATTTGGACTTTCCTGGTCGCGAGAATGTGAAGTTTGGAGATGTGGTAGAGGCTCCACCAAAATTGGTCACAGTTCCTAAGGTTGCGTCACTATTATTTGTTTGTGTACAAAATTATTACACTCTTTCAATTAAAGTAATAAGTTTAGTGTTTTTCCAGGCCTTCAAGAGTGATGCTTCGCAAGAGAGGTTACGTTTGCAGGCAGTTGAAGCCTACAGGAATCGCAAAAAATGGACTTCAAGACCAGGAATTCAGCTTCCTCTTGTGACCACAGCACCATTATTATAGTTTTTTTCAGCTTAATGCCATATGCAACACATGAACTACTTTTAGTTTCTTATTTTCCCTGCATCTATGACTTGAGGGTTGTTCCATCTGTAAGAGTAATTATAGTTAGTGGTACAATGAGTGCCACTTCAATTTTGTTTATTAATGAGATAAAAATGTTACTATTTCAATTTGTGTAATATACCAGACTTTTATCAAATTAGTTCTGTGGGTAACATATAATTGATTTAGACATTCAGAATTATCAGAGACTTGACTAGATAAATTCACTTCAGCAGAGGTCTGTAATCATCTCAGGCTTTTATTGTTTCTTAATTATCCACAGAGCCAAAAGTCTTGGGTGGGCTTTGAAAGAGTGAAAAAAAAATAACTCGAACGTATAACTTTCAGGGTGCAAGAGAGGAATATTCCAGCCCAACTTCAGCTTTGTTACATGCATAAGAGATCTGCAATCAGATATTCAGATTTCAGCTGTGGATATTATGTTATTATGAATCTACTTTGGCGGTTCTATATATGATTCGTTCTATATATGATTCATACGAACTTAATTTCCACATCTGTGCAAGGCGCGAACGTGGAGGCCTCCGTCAATATGCAGGTTAATCATTGTCCTGTAATTGACAGGTTTCTTCTCATCACTCAGTTTGAACTCAAAACAGCGTAACAGCACAGCTGAGAAGATCTTCATCTGCCTATAAGCAAATTCCTTTCCAAGACAAATTCGCGGCCCGGCCTGTTCACCAGCAAAAGTTTTGAGTTTTAGCTTTCTTTAACAAGAGTAACACTTCTTGATATTGTACCATCATGAAACATACACAAACCTGGAAGGCTGTGAACTTGAAAGGGCTCTCTTTCTGGAATTCACCATTCTCGTCCAGCCATCTCTCTGGTTTGTATTCCTCTGCATCATCACCCCATATGAACTTCATCCTCCCCATCGCATAAGGTTGGTAACACACCATATCCCCTTTTTTCACACTGAACCCATCCGGCATAGTATCATCAGAGAAGCATAATTTAGAATCCTGCATCCGTAAAAATAACATTAGATACGAAAACTGAAAGTATATGCAATATCAAGTGATGAAAATTTTTATTACCACTGGAACCACAGGATACAGCCTTAGAGTTTCGTTTATAGCTGCATGGAGATAATACATCCTTTCTAGAGCTTCTTCATTCATAATATCTGCCAACTCATTGAAGTTTGTAATGTCTGTGACAGTCATCACATCCTTCACTTCTTGTGCTACCTTTTCCTGCACCGCTGGATGCTTGCAGAGCACGTAAATGAACCAGGAAAGTGCTGCTGCTGTTGTGTCTTTGCCAGCAATAATGAAGTTTAGAATTATATCACGTAGATACTTTGGGTCAGTCTCAGTCAGTTGTAGAAACCTTGATAAAATGTCTTCTTTCTTAATCTGCCACACCCATGTAACATATTCAAATTACAGCTTTGCAGTTTCAACATTTCAAACAAGAAACAACAGCTATGCTATGGCTATGCATTAAAGACTTACAGAAGAATAGTCTTGTGGGTTCTTCATTTGCTCAATCTTGCTATGAATTAGCTTGTATACGAAAGTATCGACTACTTCAATGTTTTTCTTCAATTTAGCTTCAGATCCAATATTCAAGAACTTTTTGATCTGCCAAGAGGGATCGACATATCGCCACAGAATCATGGCACTTGAATCATCAAAAGCATTGCAGAAATGAGTGCCTTCTTCACTTGATCCACACATACTGTCTAATTCAACTCCAAATGCAACTTTGAAAATTGAATCTAAGGTGGATTTCATGAACAGACCCTACACAAAAAATCTGATTCAGTTTAACGATATTAAACATCAATGGTGGTTTTTTTGTTCATGAACATTGATGCTAACTCAGTTGAATGTCTATTGTCTGGTTGGAATTTGAGGCTTCAGACACTACACTAGCAAGTTTTGCCACATTTTTCCTGAAGACCACACTGCTAAAGTCTCTCAACACCTTTGTAGAGAACTCATAGCTTGATACCTTCCTCTGTTCACGCCACTTATCACCATCAACTGTGAATATTCCATCACCTAATAAATCCCTCAAAATGTTGTAATTGTACCAACCCTGCAATAAATTTTTTTAATCCAAACTCAACTTCTGTTCACATCCTTAAAAAAGCATAAAAAAACTTGTCCTGATATAAAATAGAAAACAACCCCCTTAAGAATCCGTAAGACTATAACCATGTACAGCAAAAATGCAAATTTTTTGTTTAATTATAGATATATAACTTCTACCATCAATGCGACCACCAATCAAAAGCATTCACGGATTATATATAACTTCTACAGTTAGTGCGTTGCTACGACCACCAATCAAAATTTTTTCAGTGATTATATATATATATATATATATATATATCCTGTGTTATATTAAGGGGTTGTTGTTTTCAATTAAAAATCCCCACTTAGAATTCAAATTGATGGATGACGTACCTTGCCATAGTTTTCGAAGTTTGTTTTAAGCATATATTCGACATTGGCAGGGTCAGAAGTGTAAACTTCACTTCTAAAAGGGCCGATAAGCCTGTAAGTCTTGTACTTGCCAGCAAGATCAGTCATGTAGTGATGCAATCTATTGAAGTTGAGCAGCTGATTCAAAACCGTGCCTCCGACTGGATGGTACTTCTTATTCCCATGCTTTTTCTGGGATTCTCTAGCGAGGACTCCTAGAATGGATAATGAAAGAATTATAGATAAAGCTGTGATGATGAAGGAGATGTCAAGCAGATCCATGGAAGCTGTGTTGTCTTGATCAGTGAAGGAAAGAGAAGTTAAAAGGTCAACGGCTTTGTACGTACTCGAAGATCATTGATACCTCTCCCTATATGAGTGGCAAGACCAAACAGAAAAACAAAATAACGCTCTACTAATCAAAATTTAATCTAAATTTACTATGCGGATGATATATATACATATATATATATATCATATTATTAAAATATCATAATTGATCCAATAATTATAAATTATCTCATCATCTTGAGTAAAAAATTGAGGTTAATTTTTGGAAAGTCTTAACAATATTCCATAATTAATATGATTAACAAAATAGTTGGCTGAATTTTGAAAAGTATGGTACATTATCTTAAATTTTAACCAAAATTATTGCTCATATAGTCATATGTATAGCAAGCTTATCTATAAGAAGTAATGCCATACTACTCAAATATTTTTTTCAAATTCCATAGCAAACGAATTGCACAATACATTTGAGATATGTTTAAAATGAAACAGAAATATATTTATTTTTTATTGCATCAAACTCTCACACTGTTAATCAATTTTTATTAAAGTTAGTAAAACTTATATGACTCAGGTAATTTCATCATTTATTTATTTTTTTAAATTTTCTTTAAAAATTTAAAATCATAGAAATTTGAAAAATAATTAAAAATTAATAAAAAAAAAAAACAAAAACAAAACTCCAAAAAAACAATATAAAAATTATCACAAACAGATTTGAGATCCATGTCAAATTTGAGTACTCGAGCAGATCTTCACTGAAGATGTAGCATCAATTAAAATCAACATCAATTAATCCTGATCATCATCAACTAACATCAATCTTCTTCATCATATTAATCTATCCCCAACTAACATCAACCTATATTGAACTTTATTGACATTGACCTGCCTTTAATGGAGTTTTGTACATTAATCTCGTCTGTATAATTTATTTTATTTTATTTTGAGATTGATATAAGAGATTATCAAAACAATTGGAATGAAATATTAATGATGTAACCCACGGTGCTATTTTCATATAGAAAAGATCAAATTGTATGAAGGTGGAGAGTGGTCCAGATAAATTGGTGGGGAAATTATTATTTCTTGATGTAGGATCTATGCCGTATGCATTGGAGCTGTGGCTTTTTTGTCAACGGCGTCAAAAGTTATCTACCAACCCTCTGTATAATTGCATATCATATAATAACAACGCTATTAATTGCATTGAGTATTGAAACGGCATAAATATTGATATGTTTTAATATTTAATAATAAAATAAAATAAAAATATATTATAAAATTAAAATTATAAATAATAAAATAATAACAAGGATTAACATCTCCACCACATAGTAAAGGGGGAGGCCTCTTCACAAACTTGTGTTGCAGTCGCCATAGGTAGACTTGCCGTAGATGGAGGTGATTCCATCTCACCAGAACATTACTGGCCACCAGTGTTTGGTCAAGGGTACTATTTGTCATGCAAATGACAAAAGTTTAATCTATTTGTAAGTTCACCAAACGTCAAGGTGTTATATTGCAATTTTCTCATAAAAGAATAAGAGCTCGAAATTCGCAAGTGTTTGCTTAAAACTCCGGTACAAGTCTCATTCAAATGCCTACTAGTTTTTATGTTGTAACCAACTCATCTGCAGCAAAAATCTTTTTCTATACAGATTCAAGGGTCCGTTTAAAAAAAAAAAAACAATTAAAATGGACATATTTAAAAATCATATAAAAACGATCTAACTAAGAAAATATTATCGATCATAAGTTAATTATGAATATAAAAAAGAGTTCAGATAAGAAGGTTTCATTGTTTAACCAGCTTTCCTGTCCAATCTTTCATGACATTATTTTCGCTAGTACAACCGCCCACCCATATCACATACCCCAAATTATAAACCCCATATCCTTTTCTTCACATTAAATCCATCAGGAAAATTGTCATCTATTTCGCCACACCTACCATCCTTGTAGGTACCACAAAAAATCAATATAGGCACATGTTATATTGTCAGCAATGTTACGTGAATATTTTTACTTTCCAATACATTCTTCAGCTGATTAATAACACCCAGTACATTTTATCAATTATGCACATTTCAATATTTATTATTATATTTTTATAGAGCTTTCTTTGGCTTCTAATGGAAATTTCATTTGTTTCTAACTGCTCGTCAAGTTTCTCTTTCTCTCATATTAGAATATTACTCTCTTCGAAAGTATTTGCAGAGCAACATTATAACTTACCAACTTACTGTGGAAAACAACAAACTAGAGACAAACAAATTGACTTCACTGACTTTCTTCAAATGTAAAATCGTTTCTTAATTTTTGAATTATTGCATTATACATACCAAGTAATTTTTCCAAAACTTATTGTCAACGTGATTGTAACCAGTAGGAAGCAGTTTACTAAACCACAACTGAAATATAAAGTTTTATTTCTATGTTTCTAAATTGTTACAAACACTATAATGGAAAGATCAACAGTTAATTTAGATTCAATAATTTGAAGCTTTCCTTGAAATGGCAAGCAGTGGCAGGCCTCCGTCAATGTGAAGAGTGAACATGGTCTTATAAGTCACATTTTTAGTCTCATCAGCCAGTTTAAAGTGGAAGAAGCGAAGAGGTGCCATGGACACTATCTTCATCTGCCTGTAAGCAAAGTCCTTCCCCAGACAGGTTCGTGGACCAGCCTGCAAAATCAAAGGAAGCACAAATTGAAAAATTGTATGAGACTGTTTGACAAAGCATATTGTAATAGCATCAAGTTCATTTTACGAACATGAAAAGCTACAAATTTGAATGGGGATTCAGGTTGGAAAATTCCATTTTTGAGCCATCTGTCGGGTCGAAATTCCTCAGCATCATCTCCCCAAATATAATCCATCCGACCCATCGCATAGGCCATGTAATAAACCCCATCTCCTTTTTTCACTTTATATCCATCAGGAAGAATGTCGTCTGTTTCTGCACACCTCCCATCCTTATAAAATCAAAGAAACCACAATATGAATATAAGCATCTTAAGCAGGATTTTTTTTTTTTTATATATTTTTATTTAATTACTAGCAGAAAACACTGGAATAATTGTATTTGAAAGTTAAATTGTACCACAGGGACCGCAGGGTACAGTCTTAAAGTCTCTGTCAAGGCTGCATGAAGATAATGCATTTGCCCTACTGTTTCCTCTGTTATGTTGGCCACAAAATCATTGATGTTGGTTTCTGTGTTTAGACCACCACTACCAGTGACATCTCTCACTTCTTGGGCGATTTTTTCCTGTATAAGTGGGTTCTTGCAAAGCATATAGAAAAACCAAGAGAGAGTGTTGGCAGTTGTGTCCTTGCCAGCAATCATGAAATTCAATATTATATCCCTCAAGTATTGATCGTTCATTTTCTCTGGATCCTTCTCACTTGCTAACAAGAATCTTGAAAGTATGTCCTCCTTGTCATTCTTTAAATAAACACAAAACTAAATAAGTTAAAAACTTAAAGTTGAATTTAATAACTAGAACAGAAGTTGATGGTGTTATATTTGTATGTAAACACTCACAGAATATTGTTGTAGTTTTAGCAGATTCCTCTTGGTAGTAATAACTTTGTGCAGAAATTCATCAATGATTTTGATGTTCTTCTTGAGAGAGGCCTCAGTTCCAATATTAAGACACCTTTTCAGCTTCCAGAATGGATCAACATATCGCCAGTAGACCAAAGCATTTGAATCATCAAATGCTTTCATGAATTCTATCCCTTCTTCGCTTGAACCATCCAAACAATTCAAATCCACACCGAAGCCAACTTTAAATATAGAATCCAAAGTGCATCTCGTCAATATGTCCTACAAGATTCAGCCATAATTGATTTACAGGTCAATACATTAAAATTAAAACCCAAAAATATTAGCAGAAAAACTATTTAAAACCCACGAAAAATAATGGATTTAGACTCTTTACTTGCATGTCAAGAATCCGACCCGCAACAGCAAACTCAAAGACTGCTTGGACCAGCTCTGCAGCTTTTGTCCTGAAAACACCACAACTGAAGTCTCGAAGAACTCTTGTTGAGAACTCAAAGCTAGCAAGCTTCCTCTGCTGCTTCCACTTGTCTCCATCGACCACAAATATACCTTCGCCAAAAAGACAAGTCATTATGTCTTGATTTTTCTTACCTTTCGAATACTTGTTGAATTTTGACTTGAGTACATGTTCTATGTTTCGTGCATCGGTCGTGCATATGTTACTGGTCCCCGGAGAAAGTACCCGAAAAGTCGGCTGCTTTCTTGCAACTTCAGTCTGGTAGTCGTAGAATCGTTTGAAGTAGAAAACCCGGGTAAAAACTGTGCCGTCGACTGGTGGGTGAGTAGGGTCATTGATGGATTTGCCGATGTAGGTTTTGAGTATGATAAAAGAGATGAATGTTAAGAGAAACAGTAGTGAAAATCCTATGAAATTAAAAATGTACCAGAGAATATCCATCTTTTTTTTTTCCTACGTTGTGAAGAAAAAATTGAGCATGGATGTTTATATATATATATATGGAGAAAGAGAGTAAGCCCACGTTGATTTATCAGTTCCAAGATGATAGATTATTAGATGTACTAACTTTTTGCATTGACTTTTTGATAATTAATATTTATTATTATTAATTTATAGATAACATTCTGCCTATAATCTTGGAACTAATATTATTAAAATTAATTCTCGTATATATATATATATATTATCTTTGTTATATATATTAAGAAGTTGTATGCGTATTATGATGTGAATTAACGTGAAATGTTGGATTAAGTTGCTCTTTGCATCATCGTATAGAAAAACCGATGAAGTGTTGGCGTTTGTGTCTTTGCCAGCAATCACGAAATTCAATATTATATCTGTCAAGTATTGATCATTCATTTCCTCTGGATCCTTCTCACTTGCTAACAAGAATCTTGGAAGTATGTCCTCCTTGTCATTCTTTAAATAAACACAAAACCAAAAACTGTTAAAACTTAAATTCGAATTTAATATAAGGGGAAAAAACTAGAGCAGATGTTGATGGTATTATATTTGTATGTCACAGAATATTATTATAGTTTTAGCAGATTCCTCTTGGTAGTAATAATTTTGTGCACGAATTCATTAATGATTTTGATTTTCTTCTTGAGAGAGCCTTCGGTGTCAATACTAAGACACCTTTTCAGCTTCCAGAATGGAACAACATATTGCCAGTAGACGAAAGCGTTTGAAAGCATTTGAATCATCAAATGCTTTCATGAATATGTGTTTGTCCATTTTTGTACTTTTATTTAAAGATTGTTCTGTCCTATAAATATCTTTTTGTGTTTAAATCATTTTTATGGGTGACAATAACTCTACCTCACCCCAAATTAACATTTAAAAAAAAAAATGACAATGCTCTTAATTAAATCAAATTACTTATTAAATAACAGTCATCAATTAACATATATATATACCCATATATATATATATATATATATAAAAGTTAGTCAAACTCATCTAATTCAGGGGCACTTTCGTCCTATAACATTTTTTAGTTTTCTTCTAAAATTAAATTTAAGATCATAGAAATTGAAAAAATAATTAAAAATTAATGAATCGTTCATCACGATTAAAAAGATGAGAAAAAAATAAAAATTACCACAAATAGATCGGGGATTCATATCAAATTTGAGTACCCAAATAGATCTTCATTGAAGATCTAGCACCAACTAACATCGTCATCCTTAGTTAATCAAAATCGTCATCAACTAATAACCACCTCTTTAATATCATATTAATTTAGCATCAACCAACAGAACTCACGTTGAATTCAATTGACATTAACAGACCATTAATAGAGTTATCGTACATTAACATATATCCTTTGTATATTCTTCAAATAATAACAACCCTCTTAATTGGATTGACTATTGAAATGCTATAAATACTTTTATGTTTTTAATATTTAATAATAAAATAACAAAACTATTTTAAAAAATAATAATATATTATAAAATTAAATTTATAAATAATAAAATATAAAAAAGGAGTAACATCTCCGACACATGGTAAAGGGGGAGGCCTCAACCTCTATATAAGGCGGCTTAGTTCACCCACTTTACAAACAGGTGTTGCAGTCGCCATAGGGGGACTTGCCGCAGGTGGAGCCATGGAGGTAACTCCATCTCCATGTGAGTTTTCTCCATTTTTAAGGGATCCTCCCCTTCTCTAAAAATTTGGGGTGGATCATAGGGTATTTGGAAGTAAAACCAGTTTTATTTTTATTTTAAGAAAAAAAAAAATTTGGCAGCTTTTCATTTTCTATTCATTATAATTATTATAATGACAATCTCGAGCCTTAAATATTATAATTAAACATTTTCCTATCAATTTAAGTTTTTGGTTCTGATGATAACTAATTTAGTATTATAGTTTGGAGATCTCTGGTTCAAATCATCTCTCTATCCTTTATCTGAACATTTTCTCATTATACATATTAGATGGTTGGGGACGTTTAACATGTGTTCGTCATCTATCATCTATCGATGTTATATGTGAGTGGACGTGTCATATATCAACCTCAAGTTTTAAATATTATAATTGAGTCTTTCCTATTAACTTAAGTTTTTGGATCTGATTGTAACTAACTGTAATTAAAATGACCTTCATGTCATTAGTAACACCTCACCAGCACATTAATGGCCACCAGTGTTTGGTCAAGGATACCACTGGTTATGCAAACGACAAAAGTTTAATCTATATGTAAGTTCACCAAACATCAAGGTGTTATATTGCAATTTTCTCGCAAAAGAGTTAAGAGTTTGAAAATCATGATTTAATTACATGGTATTAAACAAAATTCTTTTTTGAAAATAAAAGTAATAGATTTAATAGTTAGGAGAGAAAATAATGATTCTAACCAAAATTTCTTTCACATAGTCTGAACGGTTTTGCATCCTTCTTAATTATTCAAAAAAATTATTGAGAGAAAAATAATTAGAAAAACAGGGAAAAGAATATAGATATTTGCTCAAAACTCTGGTACAAGTCTCATTCAAATGCCTACTAGTATTTATGTTTTACCCAACTCATTTATCAGTTATGAAAATACAGCAGCCCTACCATTGTCGATACTTGGTCCGCTTCATCCTAGGAATCTGGGATGCTTTAATTTCTTGCACGTATATTCGTCTCTGAAGCAAAATGTAATACCAATTCCAAAATAACTTGTGTATTTTACGTAAATGAACATTGATAAGATTTTTATTGAAAACAAATGCAGATGGAGGCCTCCATCAATATGAAGGGTGAACATAGTCTGTAAGTCACAATTTTAGTCTCATCAACCACTTGAATAGGAACAAGCATACAAAAGCCATTATTGATGCTATCTTCATCTGTCAGCAACAAAAATTGTTTTCTATACAGATTCAAGGATCAGTTTAAAAAATCAACCCAAAAAACAAAAAAAAAAAGAAAAAAAGAAGCAATTAAGATGGTCATGTTTGAAAATCATATAAAAATGATCTAGCTAAGAAATTATTATTGATCATGAGTTAATTATGAACTTTAGAAGGAGATTCAGATAAGAAGGTTTCAATATTTAATCATTTTTCCTGTCGATATTCCATGACACATTTTCCAAAGGTTACATGAGTATTTTCACTTTCCAATACATTTTTTAATGGCTTTTAATAGAAATTTCATTTGTTTCTAACCGCTCATCAAGTTTCTCTCTCTCATACTAGAATATTACTCTCATAGAAACATAAAATCGTTTCTTAATTTTTGAATTGTTGCCTTATACATACCAAGTAATTTTTCCTAAACTTATTGTCAACATGACTGTAACCAGTAGGAAGCGGTTAACTAAAACCACAATTGAAGTATAAAGTTCTAAAATTATTACAAACGCTATAATGGAATGATCAACAATTAATTTAGATTAAATAATTTAAAGCTTTCCTTGAAATGGCAAGCAGTGGGAGGCCTCCTTCAATGTGAAGAGTGAACATTGTCTTATAAGTCACAGTTTTAGTCTCATCAGCCAGTTTAAAGTGGAAGAAGCGAAGAAGTGCCATTGACACTATCTTCATCTGCCTGTAAGCAAAGTCCTTCCCCAGACAGGTTCGTGGACCAGCCTGCAAAACCAAAGAAGCACAAATTGAAAAATTGTATGAGACTGTTCGACAAAGCATATTGTAACAGCATCAAGTTGAATTTACGAACATGAAAAGCTACAAATTTGAATGGGGATTCAGGTTGGAAAATTCCACTGTTGAGCCATCTTTCGGGTCGAAATTCCTCAGCATCATCTCCCCAAATATAATCCATCCGACCCATCGCATAGGCCATGTAATAAACCCCATCTCCTCTTTTCACTTTATATCCGTCAGGAAGAATGTCGTCTGTTTCTGCACAGCTCCCGTCCTTATAAAACCAAAGAAACCACAATATGAATATAAGCATTTTAAGCAGTGCTCTTTTTTAATTTTCATACCAGAAGATATATACGGGGAACATAGTTTTTGAAATTGAAATTGTACCACAGGGACCGCAGGGTATAGTCTCAAAGTCTCTGTCAAGGCTGCATGAAGATAATGCATTTGCTCTAGCGTTTCATCTGTTACGTTGGCCACAAAATCATTGATGTTGGTTTCTGTGCTTAGACCGCCACCAGCAGTGACATCTCTCACTTCTTGGGCGATTTTTTCCTGTATAAGTGGGTTCTTGCAAAGCATATAGAAAAACCAAGAGAGAGTGTTGGCAGTTGTGTCCTTGCCAGCAATCATGAAATTCAATATTATATCCCTCAAGTATTGATCGTTCATTTTCTCTGGATCCTTCTCACTTGCTAACAAGAATCTTGAAAGTATGTCCCCCTTGTCATTCTTTAAATAAATACAAAACTAAATAAGTTAAAAACTTAAAGTTGAATTTAATAACTAGAACAGAAGTTGATGGTGTTATATTTGTATGCAAAAACTCACAGAATATTGTTGTAGTTTTAGCAGATTCCTCTTGGTAGCAATAACTTTGTGCAGAAATTCATCAATGATTTTGATGTTCTTCTTGAGAGAGGCCTCAGTTCCAATATTAAGACACCTTTTCAACTTCCAGAATGGATCAGCATATCGCCAGTAGACCAAAGCATTTGAATCATCAAATGCTTTCATGAATTCTATCCCTTCTTCGCTTGACCCATCCAAACAATTCAAATCCACACCGAAGCCAACTTTAAATATAGAATCCAAAGTGCATCTCGTCAATATGTCCTACAAGATTCAGACATAATTGATTTACAGGTCAATACACTAAAATTAAAACCCAAAAATATTAGGAGAAAAACTATTTAAAACCCACGAAAAATAATGGATTTAGACTCTTTACTTGCATGTCAAGAATCCGACCCGCAGCAGCAAACTCAAAGACTGCTTGGACCAGCTCTGCAGCTTTTGTCCTGAAAACACCACAACTGAAGTCTCGAAGAACTTTTGTTGAGAACTCAAAGCTAGCAAGCTTCCTCTGCTGCTTCCACTTGTCTCCATCGACCACAAATATACCTTCGCCAAAAAGACAGGTCATTATGTCTTGATTTTTCTTACCTTTCGAATACTTGTTGAATTTTGACTTGAGTACATGTTCTATGTTTCGTGCATCGGTCGTGTATATGTCACTGGTCCCCGGAGAAAGTACCCGAAAAGTCGGCTGCTTTCTTGCAACATCAGTCTGGTGGTCGTAGAATCGTTTGAAGTAGAAAACCCGGGTAAAAACTGTGCCGTCGACCGGTGGGTGAGTAGGGTCATTGATGGATTTGCCGATGTAGGTTTTAAGTATGATAAAAGAGATGAACATTAAGAGAAACAGTAGTGAAAATTCTATGAAATTAAAAATGTGCCAGAGAATATCCATCTTTTCTTTTCTACTTTGTGAAGAAAAAATTGAGCATGGATGATTATACATATATAAAGAAAGAGACTCTTTCTCCTAAGAGCAAATTACAATTTAGTCAACTGATTGGAAGTTTATTACAGATGAAATCATTTTTTTATGTTTTATTACTAAAAAGCCTACTACTGTATCACATTTTCCGTTATATTTCACAGAGTGAGGGGCAAAATTGTCAAAATAGTGGGTAGAGGGCTGTCACGTGGGTGCAAACGAGAGTAAATGCGAAATGACAGCATGGAAAATTAAGAAAAAAAAGAAAAAAATATAAATAAAAATTTAAAAAATAATTTAAAAAAAAAAACCTAGAAATCACGATCATCTGGGCTCGTCTCTCTCTCTCTCTTCTTTTTCTTATCTTCTTTATACCAGATGACTCTTCTTCTTCTTCTTCTCTTCATCAAACCCAACATCCTTGATCAAACCCAACATCATCAATCTCTCACAAAACAAAAACATCAATCATCAATCCGAAACAAAACAGAAAACACATCCCAGAAATTAATCCAGAAAAGAAGCCAAGGAAGAAGAAGGCTCGAGTGAAGGAAGAGAAGAAGAGAGAGGCAAAGAGGAAGCGAAGGAGTGGGAGAATAAGATGGCGAGTGCGATGGAGGAGAAGAGCGGCGGGCGGCTGCTAAGGTTTTGTGATGTGTGAACTGGTGTGAAGCGAAAACGGTTGGAGGAGAAGCTGACGGACGTGTTGGAAGAAGGCGAACGACGAACGGCAGGGGGTTTGTGATGTCTGAATTGGTGGGGTTTGGGCAGAGCTAGGGTTTGTGATGTGTGGTGTGAATTGGTCTGATGAAGCTATGATGTGGGGGTTTATATATTTTCGAACTGTTTTTTTTTTTTTTAATCTCGTGTAATTTAATTGTTGAATATTTGATCTTCAACAGATGAAGGTGGTCTGGGTTCAAACTTAGACCTGGCTTCGAATCTAGATCTTCAATTAGGTTCAACTTAATTCTTTTTTTTTTTTTTGTTTTTGAGTTCTAGATTCTGGGATATTAATTATTGAAGATGGTTTCGTGGGAAGTGGGTTTTATGGATTTTGAACTTAGGTTTTTGTGTTGTGTTGATGTGTCTATGTTAAAGTGTTCGATGAAATGCTTGTGAGAAATTAGTATTTTCATGTTGATGTTAAAGATGATTTGTTGATGATTTTTTGGATGGAGAAGGAGTGGAAGAATCGACAGCGTTGAAGAGATTAAGTTATGAAAATCTTTTTTTGTTTCTTTTTTTAATTATTTAAAAAAAAAATGATTATGATTAATTTTTTATTTAATTATTATTATTTTTATTTTTATTTCATTTTTTAATTTTTAATTATTTTTTAAATTTCTTTTTGTAAAATAATTAAAATGTGAGGATATTTTGCTCTTTTTTGCGGTCTATGGTTAATTCTATCGGAAGTTCCTAATGACAGTAGGATAAATTATAATAAATAGCAGAATATGATTGTGACTGTAATTATTTTCAAACGGATAGGCTCAATTGTAATTTACTCTTCTCCTAATATCAGTTCTAAGATTGTAGACCATTAAATGCATTGACTTTTTCATAATTAATACTTGCTATTATTAATTTATAGATGGTTAACTGTATAAAATCTAAGAACTAACATTATTAAAATTAGTTTGTCTTAATAGGAGAAATAACATATATGTATATATATACGGCGAAGATCGGATGACACAAGTTTTAGTACAAATTTGTTAACCATTGAATAAGAAAAATTTTAATGATTTAAATTTACTCACACCATTATATATAACTTCATTTTACACTCTAAATAAATATTTTTTTTCCTCTCTCTCTTCATTATTACACCATCTTTTCTTTCTCCAATTAATATTTTTCTCACCCAACCCAATTATATTTAAATTATATTTTAAAACCCACCAAGGAAATTAAAAACAATGCTGCAATTAATTTTTTAAAAAAAAAAACTTGGTAAATTAATTATTTAAAGAATGATTTAGTTTTTTAAAATAGTTTAAACCAATAAATTTTCATTACAAAAATTTTCATTACCACTTAAAAAAAATATTATTTCAAAAATAATTTTTAACCAAAATAAGTAAAACAGATTTTGTTTTCTAAAAATACAAAACAATTAACCAAAAAAAAAAAAAGACAGCCATCAAATCATTTTCCAAGTGAACCTGAAAATATAAAACCACACTTGTTAGTTGTTGTCACCAATGACGCCCACCAATCATCATAATCTTTATTACCAATGTTTTTTTTTTTTTTTAAAAAAAAAAAATCTTAAATTATAGTTTTGTTAATAGACAATGTTATCCATATTTACACTCTAAATTATATTTTTTCTAACTGCAGTATTTTATATTGATTGATTTAATTTGTTACTTTTTTTTTTCTCCCTTTTTGGGAAACTCTGATGATTGATGGACGTCAATGGTGATAACAACTAACAAGTGTGATTTTGTGTTTCAAGTTTACTCGAAAAATTATTCTATAGCTGCCTCTATTGTGTGTGTGTGTGTGTGTTTTTTTTTTTTTTTTTTTTTTTTTTTTTTATTTTTTTTTTTATTACGTGTTTTGTGTTTTTGTAAAGCAAAATCTATTTTACTTATTTGGGTTAGATGAAATAAGATTTTTTTTTGTTTTTTTAGTGGTAGTGAAAATTTTCATATTGAAGATTTCTTAGTTTAAACTATTTTAAAAAATAAATCATCATTTAAATAATTAATTTTCCAACTTTTAAAAAAAAAAATTAATTGCAGCATTGTTTTTAATTTTCTTGGTGGGATTTAAATATAATTTAAATATAATTGGGTTGGATGAGAAAAATATAATTTAAATAGTAGATTTTTAATATTAATTAGAGAGAGGAGAAATGGTGTAATAATGAAGAATGAGTGAAGAGAAAACATTTATGTATAGTGTAAAATAAAGTTGTATATAATGGTGTGAATAGATCTAAACCACTGAAGATTTCCTCATTCAATGATTAACAAATCGTATCAAAATTTGTGTCATCTAATCCTATCTCATATATATATAAAACTTCTATAGACAGTGCATCCTAACTTTAAAATGTTAAGACGAACCAATTAAATTCATTCATTGCATTTGAATAGAATATGAGAGAAAATTTATTTTCGGAAAGTGAATACAATGAATAAATTTGATTGGTTTATCTTAACTTTAAAAAGTTAAGAGGCGTTGATCATAGAAATTATATATATATATATAATCTTTGTTATATATGTTAAGAAGTTGTATATGTATTATGATGTCAATTAATGTGAAATGTTAGCTTTAAGTTGCACAATGCATCATTGTACAGTATCAAAAGGTCAGTGGATTCTTTCACTCTTTCTCTCTCTCTCTCTCTCTATATATATATATATATATGATATTTTACATTGATGGGGTTGTTTGTGGATATCATTGGTTCACGTTGAAGATTTTCACTCTCTTTCCATATATATGATATTTACGTTGATGGGGTTGTTTGTGGACTTTGGTGGGGCCACGTTGAAGATAAGTTGTTTCTCTATAATAATTTTGTGTGTGGATTACATGCTCTGTTCAGTCACAGGTTACGCAGTCTCTTTGGTCACCATAAGTAAAATTTTTTTATTTGTCAGGTTACTGATCATAAATATTCTATCCAATGATGGTGTATATATATATATATATATATATTATTAGAACTGACACAAAAAATTATCGAAATTATATGAGATGAGATATTAGTGATGCAATTCGAAAAACAACTATATTACTTATTATGTCGATAATTTTCTTAGCTCAAGAGTACTTACCTTTCATTTAGGAAAATAGAAATTCAAGTCTTTGTAAATAATTTTTAAGCTGGACAAATTTTATAAACCTCTAATCTATTTAATATCAACTGAAAAAAAAAAAACATTGTCTTGGTGGATGATCAAATATTTTTCCAAGAGTAGTACTTTAGTGACTTTCTCTACAAAATCTGACTACAGATTTTCTTTTACTTCCCAATGCGTTTTTCAGCTGACAAATTACCCTAATACATTTTACCACACTTCAATATTTAAGCTTTCCTTGAAATGGCACCGAGTGGGAGGCCTCCATCAATGTGAAGAGTGAACATGGTCTTGTAAGTCACAGTTTTAGTCTCATCAGCCAGTTTAAAGTGGAAGAAGCGAAGAATTGCCATTGACACTATCTTCATCTGCCTGTAAGCAAAGTCCTTCCCCAGACAGATTCGTGGACCAGCCTGCAAAACCAAAGAAGCACAAATTGAAAAGTTGTAAGACTGTTCGACAAAGCATATTGTAACAGCATCAAGTTGATTTTACGAACATGAAAAGCTACAAATTTGAATGGGGATTCGGGTTGGAAAATTCCATTGTTGAGCCATCTTTCGGGTCGAAATTCCTCAGCATCGTCTCCCCAAATATAATCCATCCGACCCATCGCATAGGCCATGTAATAAACCCCATCTCCTTTTTTCACTTTATATCCGTCAGGAAGAATGTCGTCTGTTTCTGCACACCTCCCATCCTTATAAAATCAAAGAAACCACAATATATACATTTAAGCATTTTAAGAAGGGTTTTTTTTTTTTTTTTTCAAATTACTAGCTGAAAACACGGGAATAATGGTACTTGAAAGTTAAATTGTATACCACAGGGACAGCAGGGTACAGTCTCAAAGTCTCTGTCAAGGCTGCATGAAGATAATGCATTTGCTCTAGCGTTTCATCTGTTACGTTGGCCACAAAATCATTGATGTTGGTTTCTGTGTTTAGACCGCCACCAGCAGTGACATCTCTCACTTCTTGGGCGATTTTTTCCTGTATAAGTGGGTTCTTGCAAAGCATATAGAAAAACCAAGAGAGAGTGTTGGCAGTTGTGTCCTTGCCAGCAATCATGAAATTCAATATTATATCCCTCAAGTATTGATCGTTCATTTTCTCTGGATCCTTCTCACTTGCTAACAAGAATCTTGAAAGTATGTCCTCCTTGTCATTCTTTGAATCAACAAAAAAACCAAAAAAAAGGTTAAAATTTAAATTCGAATTTTAATTCATGAAAAAATTAAAATTTTTAACGGAAATGAAAATTGATTGAATTATATGTATCTTACTGAATATTGTTGTAGTTTTAGCAGATTCCTCTTGGTAGTAATAAGTTTGTGCACAAATTTATCAATGATTTTGATTTTCTTCTTTAGAGAGCCTTCACTGCCGATACTAAGACACCTTTTCAGCTTCCAGAATGGATCAACATATCGCCAGTAGACGAAAGCATTTGAATCATCAAATGCTTTCATGAATTCTATCCCTTCTTTGCTTGACCCATCCAAACAATTCAAATCCACTCCAAATCCAACTTTGAATATCGAATCCAAAGCGCATCTCATCAATATGTCCTACAAAAGAAAGTCATTATTGATCTACGAGTCATGATGCTATATAATATGTATAAGTGGTTGGCTCTGTTACCACCCAAAGTATTACTCTCCACACACCCATCTTTATGAAGATCTTTTATTTACTTCAATCCCCCTTGAAACTAACATGTGTTTGTCATTCTTTATAATTTATTTAAGGATTGTTGTAACAAATAAATATTTTTTTAGAAAAACGAGTATTTAAATTATTTTTAAATGTCATCGTGCTCTTAAATAAATCAAATTACTAATGGGATAATCCTAGTTTCCCCCCTATAGTTTGATGAAATAGCCAAAATCCCCCCTTACGTTTAAAAATCACTAATATCCCCCCTCTTGATTTACAAAATAGATAAAAAAACCCCCTATGGTTTATTAAAATATTCAAAAAACCCCCTACCATCAATTTGAACGTTAAAATTCAACAGTTGACCGTTAATGTGAAAGGGCAAAACTATCCAAGCAAAATAAAATATAAAAAAATATAAAAATTTAATAAATTGATAATTTAATATTTACAAAAATTGAAAAAAATCTTCACCGTCCATTTTAAAGATGGACGGTGGAGATTAAAACTTTTAAAATTTTAATCATCCAAAAAAAATAAAATTCAACTACATACACTCTCTCTCTCTATTCTCGTTCTCTCTCTTCTCTTTCTCTCTTTTTTCTTCTTCCTCCTCCTCTCTCTCTCTCTCTCTTCTTCTTCTTATCCTCTCTCTCTCGACTGATGCCTCTCTCTCTCTCGGCGGTCTTCGTCAAAGGAGGGTCTCCATCGACGGAAACCCAAACTGGGTTCCGGTCGGAAACCCGTAGATCTACGGGGTTCCGGTCGGAAACCCGTAGATCTACGGGGTTTCGATCGGAAACCCGTAGATCTGCGGGGTTCCGGTCGGAAACCCGTAGATCTGCGGGGTTCCGGTCGGAAACCCGTAGATCTGCGGGGTTCCGGTCGGAAACCCGTAGATCTGCGGGGTTCCGGTCGGAAACCCGTAGATCTGCGGGGTTCCGGTCGGAAACCCGTAGATCTACGGGTTTCCGACCGGAACCCCGTAGATCTACGGGGTCGGAAACCCGTAGATCAACCGGAACCCGTAGATCTACGGGTTTCCACTCGACGGGTATCCGACTGGAAACCCGTTGATCTACGGGTTTTCGCTTGAAAACCCGTAGATCTCTAGGTTTTCCGACGTCGGAAACCCGTAGATCTCTGAGTTTTCGATCGAAAACCCAGAGATTTTTGGGTTTTCGGTGCCGGAAACCCAAAGATTTCTGGGTTTCCGCGTCTGAAATCCAGAAATCTTTGGGTTTCTGACAACCCACATTTTTTTTTTTTTTTATATTGTTGTTGTGTTTTGATGTTGTTATTACAGTGTTGAGAGTTTTGTGTTATATTGTTATATTTGATGCTGTTGTTACAGTGTTGAAGGGTGTTGATGATGGATAGATTAAACGAAGATGGGTGAAGATGGCTGGGTTGGATGAATGGATGATAATGGTTATACTGTTAAGGGGCAATTTGGTCTTTTTGCTTATTATCATGGTTAAAAACCAATTTCCACTAACAGAGTTAACAGAAGGGGTAAAATAGGTTTTTTAAAAACTATAGGGGGGTAATTAGCGATTTCTTTAAACAAGAGGAGCGAAACTGGGATTATCCCATTACTAATTATTAATAATAGGAACAAAATGGTTGCACATGTTGTGATAAAAATCTTAACTATTTACTTTCTAATTGATAGTATTTAATTCCTTTAAAAAATAATAGTATTAAATAAAGGTCAACAATTATAATATATATATATATATATATATCTAGGATTCTTTAATCAGATCGGTCCTAATTTTTTTTTTTTTTTTTAAATCAATAAATTCCTTTTGGTTGAAATTTGATTCCCACCGCATGAAAAATTTATTAATTGGGCTCAAACAAGCTTTGGGCAAATTTTGGGCCTTAATTAGCTCAAGCCAGTTGTGCTCAACAATCAATTACAAATGTGGTCTTAACTAGTTGGGCTCAATTAGCCTTGGACTCAAATATTGGGCCTAACAGAGATGGATTACTTACCTGCATGTCAAACACCTGACCCGAATTCGAAAACTCCAAAACCATATGGACCAGCTTTGCAGCATTTCTTCTGAAGACGGCACAGCTGAAATCTCGAAGAACTCTCGTTGAAAACTCAAAACTAGCAAGTTTTCTCTGCTGCTTCCACTTCTCTCCATCGACTGCAAATATCCCTTTACCGAAAAGATCGGTCGCTATGTCTTGATTGTACTCGCCTTTCGAATACTCGTCGAACTTCCTTTTGAGTACATGCTCTACGTTTCGTGTATCGGTCGTCATTATTTCGCTTCCTGAGAGTGCAAGAAGCCTGAACGTTGGCTGTTTTCTGGCAACTTTGGCTTGGTAGTCGTATAGTCTGTTGAAGTAGAGGAGCTGGTGGAAAATGGTGCCGTTTACAGGTGGGTGAGTGGGGTCTTTGATTGATTTGTTTGTGTAGATTTTGAGTATGAGAAGAGAGAAGATTAGTAAGAGAAAGAGTAGTGAAAGTGCTATGAAGATGAAGATGGGTGTGAAAACATCCATTTTCTGTTCTTGTTTTTTGGGGGATGATTATAAGATCATTTTGATTGTATTTATATACATTGATCAGGTATATATCAATATATGTGTTTTATGTAGTATTGTAATTTGTATGTAGTGTTAAAATGTCTTGGTTTGCATCTTTGAAAGTGAAATGTATATTAAAAAAGAAAAAAGAAATTAGATATAGGTCAAGTATTTCATGCCCCCATTAAGTTATGCCACTTTATAATAGTCAGAGAGGGGTTAACTTAAAGCAACTTTTGTAACTAAAAACCTTCAATTGGATAAGAGTACCATATTGTTGTGTAAGTTTGTTTAATATAGTGAAAATGCTATGAAAATGAACATGGGTAATAGAATATCTTCTTTTATTATTATTTTGAATTTTGTTATACATATTGAGCATATATGTGCAATGTCAAAAGGTCTTAGTTTATATCAATTGAAAGCGAAACATATTTTTTAATAGAAGAGAAAAGATATATAAAAGTTTCAAATTTAGCTCTCTTTGTAAGCAACGGTAGATTGGTAATCCAATTGAAGTTTATCTTCCTTGATTTTATCTTCTTTGATTTAGGTAGTTTTTAGATAAAACAGATTTACTCTGAAAATTATCTTATAATGGTTAGAAATGGTTATAAGGACCTTTAAAAAGATAAACAACTTCAAACTGAAGTTTACAAAGTGAATTTTGATCGATAACTTAATTGTCTTTCAACTACGAATTATAAATTTATTTAGAAAGTTAAAATATATATATATATATATATATATAAAAGAATTTAATGCATAAATTGGCTGCTCTGAGTGGTTAAGTAGTAAGGTGGTTGATTGGTTGATCTGGGTGGTTGGGCAGAGTAGAGTGGCCATAGGGTGGCTGCTCCTGGCATATATGGTTTGAATTATAGATTTGTTTATAAAACTCATCATCTATTGGACAAAGCCTTTGCAGCCCACGGCGTTGCAGGCAAGGTATTGGAACATGACAAATAAATAATAAAAACAACAGAGCTTTAAAGTTATTTGATTTTTGGCTTCTGTCATTAACTTAATTTTCATTTCATACATGCCATCCAGAAGATGTTAAATAAACTACTTCAAGTCACAACTAAATTATATTGATTAATGATTTAAACTGTTGTCAAAGTCCCCAGAGTGCTACAAAGAAATTCAGGACAATAATTTCATCTTAAAGGAGAGTTATATTGGACTTTTACTTTACAACTTAATAGCGATTCAAATATTCCATTCAAAAGACATTGAACAGACCACTCCAAAGTCACATAGAAGTTATCTTATAAGTTTGATTTAAATGTTAGATCTTGATTGTAAACATATCTTGTCATCTTCATTAAAAATTTGGGTACTGATCGTACAGTTCTTAATAGGGAGGATTTTCTTTTTTTGTGAAAAAAAAACAGAAACAAACAAATTCATAGTTTTTTCTGAAATGTAATAATTCATCGATATATCGAGAATCTTATAAGTCATTATAATGCATGGGATGATGTAGGGATTGAGACAACTTCATCAATCGGGCAAGGATAGGGAACAAACAGTGAATAGATACATTTCAGGATCACAGGTGTAGTTACATAAAGGGGGTACAACAACGTGATAGAAACATCTTATTTATGATTATCACACCATACTAGAATATTCAAGACCAGTGTCCACATTATTTAGACCAAAATTTTAATAAGCATACATTCGCTGAATGGCCTTTTCAGGAGGAGTACCACTGTTCACGCTGTCGCGTGGTTTAAGAGAAGGAAAATGCTGTGAGGGGAAGCCAGTGATCACGACTTTTCCTCTGGCTCTTCCAGTTTCTAAATGTCGAAAAGCTTCGATGACATCTGTAAATTTATACGGGCCAGTAGGATCAAGCTCAGCCTTGATCTTTCCGTTTTGTAAATAAGGCCTCAGCTTCTCTAAGTTTTCCCCAGAAACTGTCAAGCTCGAGTAAACTGCTCTTTGATGTGACGGAGGCCATGTTATGTCTATGATTGGAGCACCTTCTTTTGCTACCACAAATGAATTCTTGCAGTCACCTAAAGATGAAAATTCGAATAATATATGTGTCATTAAATGATTATGAATAAGTTTAAAAAATGTTTAGTAATATGGTGAAAAAAATTACTTTCTTTGCATATTTACTAATCATTTATTTAAAATGAGAAAGTGAAAACATACCAATTGTATCAAAGAGAAAATCGTATTTCTCCTCTATTTCTTCGTATCTTGTCTTTGTGTAGTCAATAACTCTATCAGCTCCCAAGTTTTTGACAAATTCCACCTTTGGGGTGCTTGTTGTAGCCACAACGTAAGATGCTCCATACAAGTGCTTGGCCAGCTGAATAACTAAAGTTCCAACCCCACCAGCACCACCAACCACAAAAATGCTCTGCCCCACTGTGAAACCTGCAGTTGCAAAGCCTTCCATTGCAGTTTGAACTGCTAAAGGTAAGCTAGCAGCTTCCTCAAATGAAAGGTTTTGGGGCTTTATTGCTACCAAGCTCTCCTCCACAACTACGAACTCTGCCAGTGTCCCAAGCTGCTTTAATTTTCCCTTTGCATTAAAATCTTGGATGTTTCCATAAACCTCATCACCTATATTAAATTTTGTAACACCACTGCCTTTTTCTACCACTACGCCTGCCATGTCGCAGCCAGGAACTACCTGCACAGAATCATACATATTAACTAGAATACCTCAGGTTTCTCGAAAACCATCCTAGAAATGAGAGACTATAATTGTTCGGCTATTTAACAGTGTTATTCAGGACCATATATTCTGAGAAAGTGCAGCAAAATATTCAGAGTACCACCATATTTGATGTGATTCTTTTGTTCCTCACCATGATTTTAGTTTATATGTCATGTACCATTCTCAAAAGTAATTTACAGCTAATAAGCAACAATAATTACACTATTAATTATTTTGAGCACCAGTTCTAATTTCTAGCTTACTTTGCTTACCAACCCCCAAATGAATGTACTTCTTGTTTTTCATTACTTAAAATGATAATAAACGTTTCAAAATCAAGTTTAAATTTTAGAGTTGTCAACATTAATGTAGGCCTTCATCAAAATTAATAGTCCAACTTGTACAGTGTACTTCAAACAATTCCCCCATCATGAGTCTGAAACTAAAAAATATACTCAATGTGATTAATTAATGCACTACAGAGTTAAATCTACCAAATCGATTTATTTTGTTGAAACAGTGATTCAAAGCCAAAACTGTTAGCAATCACTGCATTCAAATGTTTAAATTATCAAATAAGAGCTCTACTATGATATTTACATAACTCCTCACGTGCTAAACGACAAACTTGACATATGAACCAAACCAAATATTGATATTGCAAACTCCAATGGAAGACTCTCTAGTTCAAAATGAGCTTTCATGTCATCAAGTAAGGGCCAAACAATGATGTAAAGCCTCCGTACAATAACATGGAAAAAATAAATGTGCCCGAAGTTAAAAAAATAAATCATAGTAAGCTCTCCAATTGCATGAGAAAGGTTACTCTCCACCTTTCTCTTTCTCTCTCTCTCTGAAGATGTACTTATCTCACACATTAGTAGTGATTTCTACTCACAGGAAAGTCAGAAGGAAAGATGGGTTGCTGGCGCCTCTTGAAATCAATAGGATTCAAGGCGGCAGCTCGAACTTGGACGAGCAGTTGGTTAGGCTGGGGAGCAAGAAGCGGTAAGACTCCCAACTTGAGGACTTCCTTTGGACCATACTCCTCATAAAACCAAGCTTTCTGCATACTTTTGTTTCTTGAAAATACTCTTATTCTCTCCTTCTTATATAGACTTCAAGGACTAGATTTGAATGGATAAGCATTGTATAGAGACTTCCAGGACAAGAATAACATGAATGGATACCTTAGATAGAGAGAAGTCATAAATTAAAGAGGGATTAAATTTTCAGAATTGAGTGAATTTGTAGGGAAAACAATTTTAAAACAAAGGATATTAGCCAAAGTGACTAAAACTTGCTTTCATGCAGGCTAAATCATTAATCTGGTAGTAATTTGATTTGTTCTCTATTTTAAAATAAATCTTGAAGCCGAACTCCTAGATTAAAATGAACCTTCTGTTTATGAAAATAATAATAATTAATTAAATGTATCCTTTTTGCGCTATCACCATAGAAATGTCATATTTGGAGAAGGTCATGACACTCATAATTGCTGCAGGAATATTTGTACAATATCATAAATGGTGATACAAGTTTGATTGACCATTCTAACAACCTGATAAGTGCATATGGTGATAACTCTACAGTAATAGTTTTCCATCATCTGAGAATAACAAAACGGTAAAAACATTCAGATAACGTCACGTTAAAGTTTTCGTTTTCATTATAGTCTTCACAAATTCATGTATAACATTAAATCAGGGTGATTCTTCTTTTCAAATGTATTTTCAATAGTCTTAAGTATCTATTGACACCTTTTTAATCAACATTAAAAACAAAGGGAACCATTATCAACCATCTTGAGTCATCTAGGACTAGCAAATTGATTAGTCAAGCTCTGGTTCACAATTACAGTTTAGAAAGAGTTAACTAAATGGCAAAACTGAACTCCAAACAGATGCCGAAAAATTTACTATATTCATCAATTTTTGGAAATTTGCACATGACAAAGCAGCAATAGTATGAATCCTTGATCTCACTTCTTGATATTTGAGGATCAAGCATAAAATTTAAGAACTTTGGCATATATTTTCAGAAAACAAGTTTTTATCTCAGTCATGCAAACTGTAAATTCATAATCCAATTATAGATGTATTTTCATTTGAAAAGGGTAAAGATTCCAGTAAAGAAATGGTCACATTTAATACATCAGAATGTGATACATAACAGAACTCATATCCTAGAGCTGTAAATCCACACCACAAAAAAAATGGAGAGATATATAGCACAAATGTAGCTGATCACTTCAATCACTATCCCTATAGATGAATGACATGAAACTAGAAACACAATGATTGTTGGATTAGCATGTGACACATGCCATTGAATTTGGAGGAAAGCTTTAAGCAAATGGAATGGACTTACGTTTATCCTAAGACAATGACCCTGAAAATCACATTGGAGATATTATGATCCTAAGATAGCATCAACTATTCAGAGAACCTGTACCTTAGAATTAAATGGTGTGATGCTCGCCATAAATTATATAGACCCTTTTGTTATTTTTTGTCAACACCCAACTACTAGTCTTTACACCTCAAATCAGAAACCTGCAATTCAAATGGTATCAGACTTGTAGTTGGATTTATTATCTTTTTGATAATCATGTAGAATCAGCAAATTTTGGGAGCATATACTTCCCGTGTATATTTTTAGGGAGTCTTGTTATGTTATTAGTTGGGTTCTTACCTAACAGTTTAAATTTTTAGATCTAATAATTATTACATATATTTTATTAGTTCAATTGGGTTATTGATATCAAAATCTAACCTATTTTGAAGCAAATGACGGAATAAGTGTTACTAATCATTTAAGCTCCAACGACTCCAAATTGCTCTGCCTTGAACCAGGCTACATTACGTTTTCAGTGAGCTCTCTGGCCCTAATCTGCGTTTCCATTCTCTGGTGTCCAGACTTCTCTCATCCTGAACCAAAACTCTAAAACTTGACCGTATCAATTGTATCATTGATCTTGCAAGATCAACTAAGCTTCAGTAAATTTCAAATTCTACGCTACATGTTACACTTTGACCACACATTTTGCTTCAAATACTTTTAAGTACACATAACTAAATTTGATTATCCATGGATTTTATGCACAAATACGTGGATGATCATTCAGCTGTATATGCTTGATTTGAGTTGTTAAAACGTTGTTGTAAATCAGTAAAATTTATACATATTTGTGATTATTATGCAGGTAAGTGTTTGATCAATCAAGGTACCAGATTCATCATTCATGATCCAAAATATTGTCGCTCTAATGATGCACTCTTGAGTTTTATAATATGTAAAAATATGTCATCATTTAAATTATCTAAATTAAGATTTTATAATCAAAAGAACATCGTATGCTAATCAATCTCATATGTTTTATTATAATTAATATTTTTTGAGATTTAATTATTGTGTTTCCATAACTTTAGCTTGTTCCAACCAAGTTTTAAGGAAAAAAAAATGTCAAATTGTTATGAATATACGGTCTTAACACCACTTCCTTTTTTATAATATTCTTTACTTTATCTGTTGTTATTTCATTATGGAAAAGATTATCTAAATTTCTCTATTTATTGTAACCATTGAAATACACATCAATTGAATTACATTCACTATTTTTCTCCTGTATTTCTCTACTTCTCTATTATTGTGGTTAGTATTCTAAATTAATTGCTTTTAGGTTTTATTTTATAACACAAACAAAAATCCAAAAGAAACCAGCTTTTTTAAAAAAAATAAAAATAAAAATAAAAATCCATTAGAAACCAATTGCGTCGGAATCGCCAGACCATAAAGTGCATAGAATTTATTTTGAGTCGGTAAAACGGTTTACGACTTTAGACCATCACACAGACCCATCAAAAATCAAAACATAGCTTCATGGTGGGCTATGTAGACATTACGATATATGGAACATCAAAATTGTTCAACCGGTCATCTTAATCAATTTAACCATCTTTTATTTATTTATCAAAATATAACGAAATTGAAGTGGCTTGGCAGTTGCTACATAGCTAAAGAAGAATATAATAGAATTGAAATACTTACTAATATTCCATAAAAATGCCAAATATATGAGAGCTTTGTCAGTGGCATGGTGATAACGCCACTGACTTTGTGTCTTAGGTGTCTGTTTCAACTCTTACTAATAGCAAAATAAACCTGTCCCCCACCATACAAAAATGTATGGGTTCTCCTCTCACCTTGTATGGGTCTCCTCCCCACTTATGTGTGGATTAATACCTCTCATACGAGAGCCGTTCTCCGAATCGTGTTTCAGAGTCAAACTTTGCTTAATCCCGGTTGATCCTTAGGTTTGTCTCCGCCATCGAGAGAAAAAAAAAAAGCAAAATATGTTATTAAACTCTTTCATCGTGAGTTGAACACAAAATCTATTAAAACATTGGAGTTGGGAAATAGATCATCTGATTTCACATGGCCTCCTTCCTAAGTTCCTAAAGTGGAAATTAATCTTATTTGTCTACTATATTGAAATACTGACTCGTCTATCTTTGTTTATTATTACTATCATTATTGTTTCGAAAATCAGGACAGCTCGAATTTGTATACATAAGAATTTGTCTTGAAGTGACTGTGCACAAGAAATGCTACGGGTTGGTAATTTGTAGCACTGGAGGTGTCAATTGAGCCGGACAGACTAAGCCTTCCTCTTGTACGGCCCTCGAATTTTTAAGTCTCGGCCTATTGGGTCCTGAAGCCCAATTGAACCTTTAAATTTCAAGCCCGGCCTGCTCTACTCAATTGATACCTCTTTGTAGAATTGGGTGCCACCTCGTCAAGGAATATTATTTGGGCTTCCAGTTGACGGCCTTTGTTGTTACAATTTCGAAGGCCCCTATTAAAATAATATTTGGGCGCTCAATAACGGATGCAACGTTTTGCTCAAAAATGAAATTATAAAAACCGAGTCAGAAGGGAGACATTATAAACATGGCGTGTGAACGAAGCTAAACACCATCTTGTGCTCTCCATTGTTGAGAAATTGCAACATCCTATTACATAAAACATTTACTAATAACTACTAATATTATCTCATTATCACGAATTCATCTAAGACAGCAACATCTCAATCTCTGCGATGTCGGTATTTCCTCATAAGATTCTCGACAAAATCTCTGAAATAGTTCGAAAAACTATAAATCTGTCGTCACAATTTTTTATTTTTTTTACGCTAAAGTAATCGATTTCTTGACGCCTTCGTTGATCAGATATGAGTTTCATCAAGGGAATCATCGACTCTTTAGGATCAATTTTGAGCTCTCCATATGAGACCGAGCAAAACCCTAGCTCTTCGACAATGGACGGTGTAGCTGGAGGAAGTTCGATTGCAAACGAACGAGTCGCGTACAAGCTAAAAGGATACTTCGATTTGGCCAAAGAAGAGATTGCAAAGGCTGTGAGGGCCGAGGAATGGGTTTTGGTTGCCGACGCTATCGTGCATTACAAGAACGCACAGAGAATTTTAAACGAAGCTTGTTCGACTCCAGTGCCTTCCTATATCACTTCAAGGTATTCGAAGCTTAGATTAGATTGATTGTTGTTGTTTTTGTTGAAAATGAGTCTTTGTTAGTGTGAATTTTGGTCGAAAATGGTTGTGCTTGTATGTCAGTGAACAAGAGAAGGTAAAATCGTATCGGCAAAAGATTTCAAAATGGCAGAGTCAAGTATCCGAGAGATTACAAGCTTTGAATCGGCGAGCAGGTTAGAATTTGGTATTTTCATGGACCATTTGTTTGTTTTGACTTAGTTTTAACTGACACTGTTGTCGACCTTCTTTTGGATTTCTGTGCTGCTCGTACTAGGTGGAACATCTACGAGCAAGGTATGTTTTAACTGGTTTAATTTGTGGATTTTTTTTTTAATTAATTTTATGCTTAGATACGTTTATCTGGCTTGTCGTCGTAATAAGTGACTTCAGTTATGTTTAGAATGCAATTGCTTTAGTATATTAATCGTTAATGTTAACTTGAACTGGATGAACCCATTGAAGTCTAAAAGTTATTATTGAAGGAAATTTTTGGAAGACAAGCAGAGTCATATTATAAAAATTATCTCTCTGTATTTTATGGTTTCTGGAAATGCTATTTGGAATTTGTTATTCAGATATTCGTGAGAAAATAATTTCACATGTTTGTGGAAGTTTCATTGAACATCTTTTAGCCTGATTAGAAGAATCATGCATTGTGGTGTTGAAGGATGACTCTAAATGTTCCATTATGGATTTCTCCTCCAGCAAAGAAATTTTATATGGTAGCAATTGAAATGTTATTATTTGAAGGCAGACTAGGGTTGATTGGGACCTGCCACTATGTGTCTAATATACATCTAGAGTTTTTATATCCTTTATCTTCTTTTGTGATCTGTACTATGTTTCTAACGTTCTTGGATTTCAACAAGTGTCCTTGTTCCTTCTTGAAGACAATTTATATAACTTCAAGCTGTGGAATACTGATTAATGTTGGTTATATTTTACTGGGCTTTTCTTTTATTTTATAAAACATGTGCAGAGCACCTCACCTCGTGCACAAACTGCTGCAGTTTCATTGCCATCGAATCTTAGAAAAACAATGTCACAAAATTCTCAGCATTCCAGTAGAAACAATCCTGCAGCAAGGAGTCAGACAGACAAAGTTGTAAGCTCTAAACCAACAAAAGAATCTGGAAGTGTTTATGACCCAAAATTGGTGGAAATGATAGAAACAGCAATAGTGGATAGAAGTCCATCTGTTAAATGGGAAGATGTCGGTGAGAATTTGTTATGAGTTATTTCTTCTTCCTGTCCTTTTTTGCATTTAGATTGCAAACTCATTGAATCAACCAAATGTTTTGCAGCTGGCCTTGAGAAAGCAAAGCAAACCTTAATGGAAATGGTTATTTTGCCTACTAAAAGAAGAGACTTGTTCACTGGCCTACGGAGGCCAGCTAGAGGTAACAATTTATTAATCAAGAAGGATATTGGTACAGCAATTAAAAGATTTGTTTCATAAACACAATATCTGAATTTTGGATGTTAGGTCTGCTTCTCTTTGGTCCGCCTGGAAATGGGAAGACCATGCTTGCCAAAGCAGTGGCATCAGAGTCACAGGCGACATTTTTCAATGTTTCTGCTTCTTCGCTGACATCAAAATGGGTGAGTCTGAGTCCATATTTTTTTATCCTTTCTTATATCTATAAATGGTGCTTGTCAAGGTTATTGTTGGTCTATGTCCTAATGAGCACTTGTAAAATATCAGGTGGGAGAGGCTGAAAAGCTTGTCCGGACTCTCTTCATGGTTGCTATATCCAGACAGCCATCTGTAATTTTTATTGATGAAGTATGCCACCCTTTCTGCAACTAGATTCAATGACATCATGCTGCTTCTGTTTTGCATGTTGGTTTTGCTGCACATGGTGCATTGCTTGCATTTGAAGACAAAAGAATGAGTGGCTAATTATATTAGTTTTGTTTGTATTATGGTAGTGCGATCACCAGTACCTGGTGTTACCCTGATAATTCAATTCCCTATTTCACTTTCATATATTCATTGTCAGTTATTTGGAAGAATTGGGTAAATAGTAAAACTCTTGGCGAGTTTGAAAATCTTCTTAAGTTAGAGAACTGACATTACCCATTTCTCTTTTGGACCTTTTTCTATTTTTGCACTGTACGAGGGCAGTCCAGTTTAGCAGTGCATGGGTATTGTATTGTTATGGTTGTTGATGGTTCTCTACTTGGAAATATTATAGAAAGACTTGAGAATTTTCTCTGCAAATCTCAACAAGCACAGCCACCATTACTCTCAGCATTACCTCCCCATCATCATTTTTATCTACTTCAACCCTATCCCTTGTGAGTCTGGGATTTGGATTTAGCTTTTAGTTTAAGTTCTTGATGCCCTAGGTTATTCAAGTTTTGTATTGATAGTTCGTGTTTTCCAGCCATTCTGCTTGAATGGTGCTTTAACTATGTAATTTTTCTGTGTGATTGCTGACAGATTGATAGTATAATGTCAACAAGGTTGGCAAATGAGAATGATGCCAGCAGGAGGTTGAAGTCCGAGTTTCTAATTCAGTTTGATGGAGTGACGTCTAACTCCAATGATTCAGTGATCGTCATGGGTTAGCTTCATATCTTTATGCAATTAACCTTTAATTTGTTGCACTTTCTTTTCCTTCTGTTCTGGATTTATCGTATCTTTCTTCAGTTCACAAACTATCATGTTCAGCACTAACAGTGACTCTTCACAGCTGATTTGACTTTAGCTTTTCTATCCTATGCAACAATAATGGAGATTCTTCTTGGCATCCTTGATTTAGTTTCATCAACCTGAAATACTTATTATTTATTTAATTTTCTTATGTGGCAGTTTAAATACTTACTCAACCTAGAAAATATTGTCAACCTGAGGTTGTGTTTCCTTGGTTCACATGGCCAAACGGCCATGCCCAGATAGGAAGAAGATTTACTGAAATATTTTTATGTTTTTATTTTTCTTCTGGAAGAAAACAATGAAACTTGGTGCATAAGTTTGTTGGCGTATTATTGAAGAAACCTGTATAGCTTGGAGGATTCATGGTTCTTGTCCTGAGAGCCTAGATGAATGAATAGAATTGTATACAGTGATTTGTTGGGACCCGTGTCATTTCTTGTCATCATCAAGAACAGTAGTTCTTAATAGTATTTTTTGGCTTGATATGGCCTCCAGCAAAGGGACTTCCATGCGGTTTTCATGTTATTTTACTTATTTTTAATGTTTATGACACCCAACATGTGAACATATTGTAATTATTTTTTGGATACATTTACCTAAGGACTTCGTAGTTTAACTTGGGATGATATCAAAACCTGAATTGGGTGGATGCTGCCCTTAAACCTTGCAAATTATAGTTTAATCCAAATAATTAGGATGGGGAATGCTGGTCTTGTTGCATTTTTTTGTTATAAGTGTAGTCATACATCTAAGAATACCATCTTGTTTTGTTATGACTTTTTTCTTATATTAACGCAGGTGCAACCAATAAACCGCAAGAATTGGATGATGCAGTTCTCAGGAGATTGGTAAGTATGTAATCGAAAGAACTTGTGCAACGTAACTGTTTTGGGATTGTGAAGTGAGGTTGGATATGATTATTAGCAAGTTTCTCTTTTGAACCATAGATGACAAAAATTCACTGACTTTTTCTTGTTTAATATTTGGAGGAAAAAAAGATGTAATCATTTCCATAGAGGTGATATGAAAATATAAAACCTTTCTTTGGATGCAATTTGGAGTCTTCTTCAAATATTCCATTTTTTTTTTCTATTATTATTATTTTTTTACTTAATACAATTCATATCAAGACTTGTGTTTCTATGAGCCCATTCTTTGTCCAAATATCGTGAAATTACATTGGTGAGGACCATTGGTGTTGTAAGCTAACACATTAATATTATGAATGAGCTGTAATGTCTTATTGGCACATTAAGCCCCTAGTAGATATATATAATGTAACTGGTTTCTGATTTAGTTGTTTTTTTTCCCTCTCTTGAGGGCCAGTTTGTTTTAGTTTTTATCTTCTTTGTTTCCAAGCAAATAGTGTACCAGGAGTAAACCTGCCTTTGTTGCTAGATTTGAGTTTTCTAGGTTGCTCCATGCCAACTAAACTGATCTTCTATAAGCTGCTTTTCGTATCCATCTGCCAACCGCCTACTCTCTGTGCTTTGCAGAGATGGTTTGGTTGTTTAATGAGACAATTATTGTAGCTGTTATCTTTTATCTGTATAATTATGTACTATGTTTTACCCTTCACTCTCTTATAGAAGAATTGTAATTTGAAGACATTCAACAGTTGAACTAGAATGATGCATTAAGTATGATCGTTGTGAGTTTCTACTGTCGATATAAATTTTAGTGAGTTTTGACTCTTTCACTGCTTTTTACTCAACTTTAGTGACTCATTTAATGTGAAACCCTGAATCAGGTGAAGAGAATATACATACCTCTACCAGATGAAAATGTTAGACGACTTCTTCTAAAACACAAACTGAAGGGCCAAGCATTTTCTTTACCTGGTAAATTCATCACGGAGAGTGCCTTTTTGGTCGAAAATTGATTTCCTCATGCAATCTTGTTCACTGTAGTAATATGATTTTGCTGGATCCGTTGTTGGACTTTATAGTCATCCATCCCCATTACATGTTAAAATTTCATTATTTATTTTCTGCAAATTATTCAGCTATGTATTTTCTGCCAAGTATTCTCAATTTATATTACTTAAAAGACACAACATTTGGCAAGCATATATCACATTGTTATTAATTTGCACTTTTACTGAACTGCACTTGGATATTTTTGTCAGGTGGAGACCTAGAAATACTTGTTAGAGAGACAGAAGGTAAGAGGTATCCATCGGTATGATAATTTTTTTTTTCATTATATTGCCTTCTGAGATGGCGCTTGGCAATGCTGGGGACACCATTTTAGTTGGCAAAGACCAAGATAGTTGGTGTTTTTCATTTTAAACTCTCTGATGTTGAGGTTGGGGGCTTGCTGCCACTGAGCTTATGCCAGTCAGAACTCATAACCCAAAGTGATCAACAACGTTTCAAAATTTTTCCATCATTTCCCTCAAAAAATTTGGGAGAAACTTAATTTGAAGTACTTTTAATGCTTAGCATACTCTGGAAGTGATTTACAAGCCTTGTGTGAAGAGGCTGCAATGATGCCAATTAGAGAGCTGGGTCCTAACATTCTTACTGTCAAGGCTAATCAGGTAATCTAGTTAGATTTTTTTACTTTTTAGTTTTTAGATTTCCTCTCTATTTGTGACTGGGTAAACGATAAGTGCAACTTGATGCTAAATGTTTTATCATACCAGCTGAGACCGCTAAAATACGAAGACTTTCAGAAGGCAATGGCTGTGATTAGACCCAGCTTAAACAGAAGCAAGTGGGAAGAGCTTGAACAGTGGAATCGGGATTTCGGCTCCAATTAAACTCCTGTCATCACCTGTCCTAGAATGTGATATGGTTCAGATGCTATTAGCAACGGTGTTGTTGCCGAAAGTTAAAACCGAGGGAGAGGGATCGAAATTTATAGAATCATACTGGACAACCTGAATTCTTCCCAAATTGTAAGATTCTATTTGTTCTTTCACAAGTACGATGATGTGAGATTTGTGTAATCAAACATCAGCAAGTGCCCTCATGACACTGAACTTAGCATTTCAATGAAGAAAACAGTGTAAATATGGCAAAGTATTTGAATATTGTTATTGTTGTTATCTGTATAAGGATCGATGTCCGGATAACATTGGATTTCGAGATTGATAGTGCGTGTCACTTTCAATCGAGGCTAGTATTACTGAAAACAAACTTTAAAACATTCTGGTGAGTGGTGCCTGGGCCAGATGTGCGAACCAAATTTCCAACCAGAAGAAATACGCTGTTGAAATTCGAGGACTAAACAATGCGTTTCCATACTAAGAAAAGCAAGAGGAAGTTTTAAGACGGGATAAACGGCGCACTTGTTTCATTTATCATTTTTTTCTCTGGCTTTAGCAATGAATTGCACAAAAAAACCAAAACAAAATAAAAATAATATTAGTTGAAAAAAACCCCAAACATTGGCGTCGCCCGGACTCGAACCGGAGACCTTCAGTGTGTTAGACTGACGTGATAACCAACTACACCACGACACCTAGTTGTTTGATGATTGCAGTATAATTAATTTAACGGTATTACAGTCTTCCCAATTCCCAACCTTTCGGCCCATATTGCCAGATGACTGGAGTACGAAGTCATGACAGAATACAGCGTTTCCGACTGACAATTTTACTTGGTCAACCAGAAAAGGCAAAATTAGAGCTGAAGCAGCAGCGTGATAATTACATCTACGAGAGACATTCTTGCATTTTCATTTGAGCCATCTTATCCCATAATTCCACCAAACAAGCACAAAAATGAACTGCTCCGTCCTTTTTACACGAACACAAAAAGGATCTTACAATGATTATATATTTATATTTTGACATGCAACAACACAAACAACATCAACTGCTCCTGTTTATGAAAAGGCTCCTCAATACTGATATTGGATGTGACCTTGAGATAAAAGTTAATAGTATCACGATGCTTATCCTACTAAGAGTAAAACTAAGAACAAAAGTTGCGGCTTTCAAAAAAAAAAAAAAAAAAAAGAACAAAAGTTGCAACCTTGAATACTCATAGGCTGTCGCTGATGGTGGCGTCGCTACTGCTGGTAGGACTCTTTTCTTCATCATTGGTCACCAGAGGCCGAGCTGGTATTGATATAGAAAGATTGGTATTCAAGGTTGCTGAATCTGTTCTGTTGGAGACGATCACTAAGCTAGGATGAGAAGCACTAACTGTACTGGTGGTGGCAACAGGTTGTGTAGCTTCGACACGCTTTTTTGCACCTCTATGCATGTGACGAAGGCAATACTTCTGATCCGGAACAACCTCCCTGCTGCACCGCCACTTCTTCCCATCTGTTCTTCTACACCTCCCTGGTTCAAGTTCTACGCCACTGCAACCTAAAACTGAAAACGGAAGTGACAAATATATTAGCTTTGTTTATCTTCAAAAGTTTCTGCAAGGCAATGAAAGAATCAAACATTCTAAGTTTGTGGACCCAAAAGACAAAAAAGAACAGAAATCTGGAAGTTGATAACCAAATTAATAACCTCATACTTATAAGTCCAAACTCTTATTCATTTGCTAAAAGAAAGTTGAATTCTCTAAAGCAGACAGACCGATTGACAAAAAGGAAGGCAACAAGACTTGTGCATAAACCAAACTGAATCACACAATCATCTCTCGCAGCTTTGAAACTTACAACCATTGAATTCCATATGGTTATAAAGCTCCAAGCAGTTTCTTTGGATATTCTCTCTTGCTGGAAACATAATCTTTATTAACAACTACACGAGAAGAAAGAAAAAGCACAAAACTGACCACAAACGAACAACTACCACATCATCCCTTCTTACTAGGGAATCAGCAGCACTCTATAGTCATCATATATGAAATGCAGGAAGGTATGTTAGACCCGAACAATATTTCTCCCATGTATATGCATTAACTTGGTACCATGACGATATTACCTTGAAGAACACTTTTTGGTGAGAATCCCAAACCTGGAGATGGATTACTGCTTCCACCTGTTCTGTTTACGTTGATCGTGTTTTTGGTATTAGCGCAGTTGCTGCTATCATGTTTCCCATCAACACTGGAGTTGTTGCTACTCGTGGTGGCAGCAGGGGTGGAAGCAGTCTCCATGGCTGTGATTCTGGTGCCTGTACTGTGGCTGTTGAGGGTGAAAGGGTTGGTTGCAGCGACAGTATCAGGAGCAATGGTGATGGTTACAATGGAGTTTTTGCTGCCACTAACATCATTCTTGCTGTCCGTACAGGTGGTAGAGATAATGCTAGTTGTGGAGGAGAGGCTGGGGACAGAGGAGGTGGTGTTGGCATCAGCAGCAACAGCATTACCAGAGTCTACAGAGTCTCCAACAACACTTAGGCTGTTACTTAATCCTAAAAACACATTGGTTTTGCTGTCATTGATGCTATCAGTGGTGGTAGTGTTACTGTCATGGCCAGTAGTGGTGTTACTGGAAGGAGTCATGAATTGGAAAAGAGTTGAAATGGCTTTCGAATTTTTCGAATCACTAGATGGTATCGGCTCTACTGATTTGGGACAAGGATTGTGGCTTGAAACGGTTTTCAAATTCTCTGCACCCGTAGCTAATATTTTGCAGGATAGTGAAGCAATCTGAGAAGCTTCCACAAGCTTTCTTGAACGCTGGCGACCTCTGTGCATATGCCGCTCGCAGTACTTCTGATCAGGAACTACATCCTTACTGCACCTCCATTTCTTTCCATCAGTTCTTCTACACCTTCCCGGTTCTGGTTCCATCATGTTCTTATAATCAAATTCCTGAGCACTGAATCCTACAACTGAATCATTTAACAAGATTCAAAGCACAAAAAGAAAAATTAGCTCAATTTTCTCATTTTAAGTTCAAATATATGTAATGAAACATATATCATAAATTTATCCGAAAATTTGTGTCTGCAACCATGAAACAATCATAATCAATACACATATTTCGTTTCACAATAAATACTATATCCCAACCATATTCACGGAGCCAATGTGCATTCGTTTGCTTTAGCTGAACCCATCTCCAATTCTAACTTTCACGTGAAACCCTCTTAAAACACACAACAATTTTCTCACAAGTAGCAACCAAATATATAAAGAGAGAGATTACGAGAGTCTAACAAGCTTCAAACTTTTAAACAAACAATTGTCATTTCAATGTCTTTCAAAATGACAAATATTAACAAAACCAAACAAAAATGACTAGTAGTACTAAAGGTCAAATATAGTTCACAATTCACATGCACACATCTTAAACAAAATAATAATAATAATAATGATGATGATAAACAACCGAGTTCAAATCAAAAAGTTCGTAAAAAACCAAAAAGGACTCACAGCTGGGATATTGTTTAAAAAAGCTGCCAGTATCAGACCCAAAGGAACTAGCAACAGCCTTCCAAATGGGAACCACAAGTTGAAGAGGAACAGGAAGACCAGCTGTCAAGTACTTGAAGATGAGAGCTTGCTGTTGAAACTCAAACAACTGACCAGGATTCAACAAAGGGTTCCCGTATCTAATCAAACGCTTGTGGTTTTGTTCTCCACAGTCACCAAGACCAAGCTTGATCAATGGTGATTCTTCCTCAGCAGAACCCCTCTTCTTCTTTTCAACTCTCTTCTGGGGACCACCACCTTTTCCTTCACAGTAAACACAAACCAAACACATAAAAATTTCTCACCTTTCAAAGACTACATAAAAATAAGACAACAATACATGAGAGGAAAAAAATATATACCAAGGTGTGAGCATTGAAGCGGTTTGTGTTGCATTTTCATACAAGAAAGAGAGAGCTTGGAGAACCAACCAACCAACCCAAAGGTGTTGTAACTAAGTTAATATCTATCTGGGTTGTTTTGTTGTTTGAGTTAAAAAGCAAAACAGGAACCCAAAAACCACCTCCGCATTAAACAAGGGACATGAATACATGATTTTGCTGAGTGAGTGAGTGAGTGAGTGAGAGCGAGTGAGCAGTGGAAGTGTACAATTCTAATGGAAAGTTGAGAGGTTAAAGCGGTGTCAGAATTTTCCTGCCCATTCCAACAGCCTTTTGCAGTCAGTCGCCAGGACACCAGCCAAATTTTTTCAGTTTCAACCTATTATTATTCCACATCCAAGCCAGGCCAAACATGGTGGGCTGGTTTTTAGTTCGCGTGCCTTGCACTGCCCAATTACTAGACTCATAGGTGCTCTGTTGTGATGTGTTCTACGCGCCCATTGTCAGACGGCTTGTCTGGCACCAATTGTGAATAGGATGCGACACGTGGCACTGTATTGCTGTTACGTGGACCCCTGCTCTTAACAACGCTTTAACTGATTTTGTTGGATCCAGTAATGTTGGCAAAAAGGAAAACCTCAAAAATTATGGACTCTGTTTTGGACACTTATGTGTCTATGGACTTGTATTTGTGGCTTAGTTTTGCTATTTACACCCCTCTAAACTGTTTATACACGCATTCAGTATCTTCACTGGTCTCATACTTTTCCTTTTTTTTAGAAAAATTTGTTTATTTCTTAAAAATCTATTTCAACAGTGGTGATTATGGATGGAATGAGATTGAGATCTTTTCCATCCATTATTTTTATATTAATTAACTAATTAATTAATAACAACTTTTCTTATTAAAATGTAATGACCCTTTATTCCTTAACAGTGAAATATAATGTTAATGACTCATAACTCGTATGTCAAACCGTTAGTTAAAATTTTTAAGCGGATGTTAGGGCAATAATAATGGATATCTATATCTGTGTTAAATAATGTTGGATGCATTCAAGCCCAGATGTTTTAACTCTTGTGATACTTTTTTTTTCCTTTTAAAAAAGATAATATTAAAGGGATTATTTTATCAAAAAAAAAAAACTAAAAGGATTATAATCTATCAAAATTTGATGAAATTAAACAATATTTATATGATTTAAATATTTATTTTAATTGTTAAAAAATATTTACTTACATTAAATGGTAAAAATTTTCCATACATAATTATAAATCATGTTTAATGAAACTTAATCCTCGAAAAAGCACACAACTTTAAATTCGAAAAGCACCAATCGATTCCATCCTAAATATTTTTGTTCTCATAATCTCCCGAAATCTAGTGGACCATTTGTTTGCTTTCAATGTGGAAGGGCACACAGTCACGTGGCAACCAATTGAAAGCACGACTTATATATATATATATATATATATTTTTTTTTTCCATTTCGAATTTTGTATACGGTGCTATAATGTTGCCGACAACATGAGCTCGCACAAGATTATTAAGTCCTTTCGTTCCTGTGGCTTTGCAGAGGACCCTGTTTTATGTCAATTAATACATCTATCTATTATCACTGCTGCAACCTTTAAGCCGGTTTGTCTTGGTCAAAAAGTATCAAAACTGATCTAAAAAAATATATAAAAATAAAACTTGAACATGAAGGAATTTATACGTTTTCTCATTCAAAAAAAATAATAATAATAAATAAAATAAAATGAAAAAATGAAAAATGAAAAATGAAAAATGAGGATGAGTAAGTGAGTCCGACATACATAGTTTTCTTTTGAAATTTTATAAATTTCGACATTTGTTAAGCTATCATATGATCTACATACGATTTCTTTGTAAAAATGATTGAACATCTCTCTTGATTTTAGAATGTTAATAATTCAAATCTCACATTTATTGAAGGCATAAGTAATTTTTTATAAATTTAATTTCCTCTTTTTCATAGAAAAAAAAATTATATGATTATATCACAATGTATAATTACAAGATATCTTTGAAGTATGACAAATGCCAAACCTCATTGCAGGTCTCTTTGATTGAAAATACCCAAAATTGATAACACTTGTATGCTTTGGGGAGACCATTTACAAGTTTGAGAACACTAATTAAATTGTATTTTGCACATTTTCAGTGAAATTGTATCTTGATAATTGGAAAGATAGCAGGGTAGTTATGGCTCCATAGCAATGTGACTCGAATCTTAGAAAAATATTGTTTGTCTTTTTTCTAAAACTTCATTTGACACACGAGATTATAATAAAATAAAATGGATTTGATTGAAATAAAATAGAATTAATTTGATAGAATTGAAATGAAGAATTTATGTCTCATGCTAGGTCAAACTTGAGATTTGATTTAAAATTATACTATATTATGTTTGGTATGGATTAGAATTGAATTGAAATAAAATTAATATATGTTTGGTATAGGTTAGGATTGAATTGAAACAAAATTAATTTTAATTTTTTATTATATAAAATTAATTCTATAAAAAATCTAAAAAAAATAAAAAATCATAATTTTTCATCTCATCATTAATTCAATTCAATTCATAACATCTCCCATAATTCAACATCATCAAATACAACTCATCGGTATCATCAATCAAATTCATCAACATCATCATCTCTCACATCAACAACATCATCGATAATATCAAAACATCCAAACATGACAAAAAAAACCATCAGAACAAGAGTTCTGATCAGATGGTTTTGGGTTCATTGTCGAACCTAGAACCATCTAGTTATGGGTTCTATGTCCTAAACCACTTGATTCTAGGTTCGTCGAACTTAGAACTAAGTTCCAACTAAGAAAAAAGGAAAAAAAAAAAAACAAAAAAAGAGGGTGGAGAGATTCTTGCCATTGTTGATTCATTTGGAAGAAGGATAAGATGAGAGAGACGAAGAGCAATGAGTCAGTGTGGTGGTGGTGGTGAGTCGATGTAGTGGAGAAGAGAGAGACGAAGTATGTGACTTGTGGAGAGAGAGAGGATAAAATGCAAAAAAAAAAAAAAATGAATCTCATGCACTTGGGAGTTTGGAAAGACATGGGTGAATATGAGATTCAATTTCTCAAATTGAATGGAGATGAAGGTGGGTGTGAAATTGTAAAATCCATTCCTATCATCGGCTCCAAATGTGGGATCTATGAGAATGGGAAAAGATGAATCTCAATCTCATCTCATATGGCATGTACAAAACACTTGACTAAGTGTTCTATATATTTAATTAGTGGACAGCTCGTGTGGAAAGTTGTATCAGCTGGTTTTTGAAGATTTCCCCACAACTGACGTCCACAAAAGCACAAGAGTGGCAGATTTGTGCTTAGCCACCGACTTCAAATTGTTCCCATCCCATACATGTTACAGCTTGACCGAAAGACTCTTTAGCATCATGGTTTTAATAAACACAATATCACGAATATTACGTCATTATTTTTAAAAATAGATGTTACATTATGTATCCTAATTTATTTTTTTTTGAAAAGTATCCTAATTTTCTATTTTGAAACTTACGTATCCTAGTTTTATTGGAACCATTCAAACTGTAAATTTCAGAAGTTACAGAACTCAATTGTTTCGTCACACAGTGTTGATGGGCCACAGCCCATCTCTTTAAAAAAAAGTATAAACTTTTTTGGTAAAATTTGTAATTTTTACATTTGACTTCTCTCAAAATTTCTTTTAATTATCATAATGTGGTCTAGCCGTCTAGGTCTTTGATTCCTCCCTTATTGAATAATATCATACATAGGAAATAAGTTAACGATTATCATGCAACTTCGTGCTTTTGTGATAGTATAGCTTTCACTTGATTTAAATATTTCAGATTAATATAGCTGCATGGTAAGTGGTCTAGCAATGAGCTATTGAAAAGGTTTCAATAAATGGGTCAGTTCGTATCTGTAACTTAGTCCATTTACAGCCAAATTTCGTATGGGCTGAATTGACCCTTCATCGGAGTACCGTTACAAAACCAAACAAACGGAATTCGATTTTCAAGTGGAGGGAGCATTTGTTTATAGCCGTTATAAACCCATGCATTGCCACCATGATTTTTTTTTTTTGAAATCGCCACCTTGAATTATATTCACTGATATCTTATCATGTCACCAACCAAAACCAAAAAAAGGCAAGGCCATTATTGTCATTCAACCAAAAAAAAGTGATTTTTTTAGGTGAAAAAAAAAAAGGTGATACTAGAATACTTAAGTATATTATGGGGTGTCACCACATTTCCAGCTGTGACCAAACCATGCCTGCCCCCTCCACATGGCCCCCAAGTCCCAACGGACCCAAAATTCACTAACCTTAGTTAACTCCCTAACCCTTAACCCTAGTTAAATCCTTCAACTCTCCTCACGTCCCCATATTAATCCACTCTCTTTAACGGGTCCTCTCACTCTTTTCCACTTGAAACGACAGTCCTAGTACCCACGATGACTTCAAGTTCACTACACTTTCGCTTTCTGTGCCTCACTCTCTCTATAGTCGCCGTGACGGTAACGGCGCACAACATCACCGACATTTTAAAGGATCACTCCGAGTACTCGGAGTTCAGCAGCTATCTCACCCAAACGAAACTTGCCGATGAAATCAACAGCCGCACGACCATCACAGTCCTTGCCCTCACTAACGCAGCCATGTCCGACCTTGTAGCCAAACACTCCCTCCCGGCCATTAAAAACGCGCTAAGCCTCCACGTGTTGCTTGACTACTTCGACCCTCAAAAGCTCCACCAGATTTCTAACGGCAGCACTCTGTCTACCACGCTTTATCAGACTACCGGAAATGCCCCTGGCAACTTAGGTTTCGTCAACATTACGGATCTCAAAGGCGGTAAGGTCGGCTTCGGCTCGGCTGTTCCCGGCTCTAAACTCGACTCCTCATACACCAAATCCGTCAAACAGATTCCTTACAATATCTCCGTGCTTGAGATCGACGACCCGATTATCGCGCCGGGGATCTTAACGGCTGCGGCCCCGTCGGCTTCGGACGCAAACATAACGGCTTTGCTGGAAAAAGCCGGCTGCAAGACCTTTGCTAGCTTGCTTGTAAGTAGTGGTGTGATCAAGACCTACGAGTCTGCGGCCGATAAAGGCTTGACTATTTTTGCACCGAACGATGAGGCCTTCAAAGCTACATGGCGTTCCTGATCTGAGCAAGCTCACCAATGCTGACGTAGTCGCGCTCTTACAGTATCATGCACTCAACAATTACAATCCGGAGGGAACCTTGAAGACCACCAAGGATGCGCTCCCTACCTTGGCTACTAACCGCGCCGGAAAGTTCGATCTCAGCTTCACCACTGCCGGCGACGAGATCACTATTCACACCGGAGTCACCTCATCGAGAGTCGCCGACACCGTGCTTGACACGACGCCGTTGGCCATTTTCACCGTCGACAGTGTGCTTTTGCCTACTGAGTTGTTCGGCAAGGCGCCGTCTCCAGCTCCGGCGGGAGAGCCGGTGACGTCTCCGTCTCCATCTCCAGCTCCAATCGTGGCGGCTCCTAGTCCAGCTGAGGCTCCCTCGCCATTGGCCGCGTCTCCACCGGCTCCGCCGACTGAGACTCCAGGAGAGTCTCCCGCCGACGCTCCCGTCGGCTCGGAGAACAGTACCAGCGAAAATGCTGCTATTCACTTGAAAGCTCCTGCCTTTCTCGCAGTAGTGGTTGCTGTTTCTTGTTCGGTTCTCTTGTCGTGAATCGTAATTACGGAGGTCTGTTAATTTATTTCTTTATTTTTGTTTTTTTATTTAATGGATTTTGTGATTTTTAGCATTTTAGGAGCTAGTGGGAGGAAGGGAGTGTGAGTGGAGAAGAGAGAACAGTGGAGTGGGGTAGGTTGATGTACTTTGCAGCTTTTTTTTTTAATTATTTCTTTTTTATTTCGTATTATTTGATTTATTTTACCTTTTGTTTTTTTTATTAGTGTTTTTCGATTTTGAGATATCGTTATCGTGTGTGTTGCGTTCTTTTGTTTTAAATTTGTTGTTTGTTGGTTTCTGCGTTGAATGGTGAGAATCTCCGCGCATGGACGGTAGGATTTGACTGTAAGCTCACGTGGGTCATGTAGATGAGTGGATTCCTTAGTTTTTTCCTATGCGTGGGGGGACCCCTTTCTCGAGGGAATGGTGTTTTTGGTGTTGTCAAAATTTGATGGATTAGATCCTTGCAGAAACCCATCAATCGGTTTCTGCGCGGCGAATGGAAACCAACTAACGTAATTTTAGCTGTAATTTAAAATCTGAGTGTTGTGATTTGCTATGGATTTAAAGAAACAAAACCAAAACAGAGCAGTAGTAGAGAGAATCAGAAAATGCAGGGTTAATTTTCCATTTATGTCATTATACTAGGTGAATCTTCTAATAGAAACGGATAATTTGATTTTTTATTTTATTTTATCAGTTAAATTATAATAAATGCTAATACAACTTGCAATTAAAAGTTTTGGAACAACTAAACATCTAAGTTTGACACGATCACTTTGTACAAGTGCAATGTGATGTAGTGTTGATTTTCAATGTTCTTAAAAGCAAGTTAATTTAGCATTAATGGTAATTTAAGTACTGATAATATCTATTTCATATTGATAAAAAGCAAGGTCGTATTAACCTATGTAAAGTAGAGACGTATGTGTATTGCTTATTCAAATTCTTTGCAAATTACAATACTCTTATGTTTTGAAAAAAAGAAATAAAAATTATTTAAAGGAGTGACGCCTTTTGTATTGCTTATTCGAATTCTCTACAAATCACAATACTCTATGTTTTCCTAAAAAAATAAATCCAAAATTATTTAAAGCTTTTGCTTCTATTTGGAGAAATATTGGATGACAACTCACAAGCCCTATTGAGGCTAAGAAATTCTGAAAAGTGTCAATGTAGCCAAGCTGTACTGTAACGTGGTGTGAGTGGTCCAATTTTACAAAACTAGCAAGATCCATGAACTTAATACATTGTGGACTTGGGAGAGTGGTGGATCATATAATTCACTTCACTAGCCCACGCCCAACCCATCTGCTGTTGTTAAGCATATAACCTGGATCTTGATGTTGGTGTAGTATGGTCAGATGCTATTGGTCATGTGATACCCGCATTTGCTTTGCATGGTTGCTTTGCATGGATTTTGACCCTGCATGGATTCTTCAAGAAAACCAACAACAGCCCCACTCACATTGAAATCCCAATTTGCATTATTAATTGGCTAACGGATAATCTTTAATTTTGAAATGATTTAACTTTATCGATCCAAATGCTTCTTCCGAATTGAAAAAAGCTCTTAGAGTTTCCAAATTGCATGATTTTGTTGGATTGGTGCTTAGTATGAGTAGTGCTGATGAGACATCCATGAATATGGGGGGACAAAAAAGCACTGAATTTAGAATGTATGACCTCTAGTTTAATTTAAATTTGAAGTGTGCTTGTATTGTTCTACATTTAGGGGCTGCCTTGTTCCTGAACTAATTGTAATTATGATTTGTTCTCATAAACATTTTTCTCTCCGATCTTTTAGCTGTGATTCGAGACAAGAAATCCATTTGAGATGTTCCTTTGACAGGCGACAATTTCAAAATACGAAAACCTTTGCAAAAATTTGAAGCTTGAGTGATTGTCTTGTAATAAAGATTTGTAATACATAATAAAATAGGCCTTTAACATTATCGGTTATGGAACGTTAAACTTCGTAGAAGTTTAATCAATAGGTAAAGAAAAACTAGAAAATAAGCCATCTATACCAGGACTACGAGGGAGAGTGGAAAAAAGAGAGATATAAATGTTGGTTGTAACAGAATCTTTTCTTATTCATATTATTATAGCTTAATCTCTCTTCATATTACTACTACTAAAAATTATGTTTGTTAATTCAAAAGAAAAAAAAAAAAGAAAACCGAATTACATAAAAAAGCAGTAATTATGTTTAATTTCAAAAAACATAAATATAAAAGCATTAAAAAAAAACTTTTTTTGTTTTTTATTTTTTTTTTTGGGTTCCTTTGAAAATGATTTTTTTTTTTCTATACTTTGTAAACATAAATAATAAAAATAATTCAACTAACTTATCAATTGAGTAACCTTATCTATCAATAATAATTTTTAGATATTCTTTAATAACTATCTTTATAATCAATACAAGGATTATTATTAATGGATAAGATTACGAGGATTATTATTGATGTATAAGGTTATCCAATTATTAAGATAGTCAAATCTAAATAAAAATTTTAATAACGGCATTCGATGTCGGTCAAAGGGCACTTAGAGAAGTTCGAAGCGGCGTCGTTTGATACGATATCATATCATTCACCGAGTGACATCTACAGCGTATCGCCAAGTCTTAACAGGAAACTTGTTAGATGACATGGCCGCCACCGGGCCTCGCAGCAGTGCAACGACAACCACCACGTCACAGGAAAAACGACACCGTTCGTTATTCGACCTCCCGCCAGACTTATTCGACTCTTGTCGCTTATTGTCTCCCTTAGCAAGTTCACTGTCCGAGACCGATGGCGGCTTCTCCGAGGATTCTACGGAAACCCTGGACGAGACCGATGATTGTGAAAAAGAAGATAAAATTCTCAAAAACGGCGTCGCTTTAAGTAGATGGACGTGTAATACTTGTAAGACCGAGTTCGAGTCTCTCCAGGACCAGCGCTCGCATTTCAAGTCAGATATCCATCGCTTCAATGTAAAAACCTCTGATTCTTTTCTCCTTGTTTTTATTTTTGAAGCCTTCGACTTATATATATATATATATATATAGCATTGTCATGGTAATTTTAATTTTTTTAATAGTTGTTTCAATATTTGGCAATTCAAAGTTGGTCTCTTTCAAGATAGTTAATTTGCAAGTATGGTGCATATGTGAAACAGATTTTTGTAAATCTGTGTGGTAAAGAAAGTTGAAAATCTGAAAATGCTCAATTTTTTGTGGAGAATTACAAATTTTTTATCTGGCGTAGTTCCGTTGTCCTGTAGGAATTCAATGGATTATTTGAGTCTTGAATTAAGTCATTTTAAGTGAATAATATTGGTTAATTACGATTTCAGTTGTATCATGTCAGTGATGTTTCACTATGTTTGTGATTGCCTTATTGTATGGCTTGATGATGATTGAGTTTGTGTATATTTTTATTGTTGGACATTTTGGCAGTTCGTTAATCTTAATTTATTTGTCAGTGATGTTTCACTATGTTTGTAAATTTCATATATATATATATATATGGTATTTAGAATAACGGACTACAGGATATGAAAGTTGGTTGTATTTTATGTGCAAACAAAAAGACGGGTTTTTCTTTTTCTTTTTTCTTTTTAAAATTTTTGTTTTTTTTTGGTAGTGCTCTCAATAAATAGATTACTGGTTATGATAATTGTTTTCTGCAACAATTCCTTGCATTTACTTGATTATATGTGGTGATAGGTAAAGCTAACCATTGCTGGTAAAGATATTGTGAAGGAGGAAGATTTGGATGAATGGACATCTGATTCTTTTAATGACTATGAGATATCCAGTATATCAGGATCAGAAGATGAATCGGATAAGGTTTCTCATCGCAATGATCCGAATGGACGATTGGTTGAAAGCATTAGGAAGAAATTATTTATATGTCTTAAGACAGGAGAGAGAGTTTCAATATGGAAATGTTTGCTTTTGAATGAGACGGAAAGTGTTTTATATGAAAATGATAATGCTGCTTCTGTTGAAGATGCTCGGTGCTTGAGAGAGAGTGAAGTAATTGAGAGATTGAACATTTTGATAAATGAGCCTAGGAATAATACACATTTTAGGGTTGTTTTGCTTGCAAGCGCTGGGCACTTTGCTGGCTGTGTCTTTGATGGTAACTCAGTTGTGGCTCACAAGACATTCCACAGGTTTGTAAATTTTTGTCTACAGATTTGTGAGCATTTTATTTCCACAAGGTAAGAAAATTAGGTTCTGGAACATTTATGCAAGCCCACTTGTCTTGTTTCTTTTATTTAGAAGTTTATGAGTAATGCTCAACTGTTTACACTTGCTGTATGTCTGTATGGCTTGAACACTTTTTCTTGTCATGTAGATATGTTGTGAGGGCCAAGGCTGGTAAAAGACAGTCATCAAAAGATGCTAGTGGCAGGACCATACATTCTGCTGGAGCTTCTCTTCGACGGTATAACGAACTTGCATTAAAGAAGGTATCTAATGCTCTGCTTTGCCTTTTCCACTGAGATTTACCTTCTGCTTTTTTACTATAGCCCTTATAGATTTGTTTAGAGTTTGATGTTAGGGTACCATTTATGTATGCTTACTACAATTCTACGTTTCTAATTATGATAAGTTTTATGTGAAATGATGTGGCATGGTTTATGTTAGAAGTTCTAATCATTGTTGTCCACATTTGAAGTTGACCCATCTAAATAAGAGGAAAGTGTAACACTTGTGTTATGTATTTACACTATTTTGCCGACATAAATGGTGTCATCTAGTCTGTAAAAATTGTTCCTTAATCTTGAAAAGTTGATTGATCATTACACTAATAAATATTCCAGGACATACAAGAACTACTTTCTTCTTGGAAGCCTTATTTTGATGCTTCCTTCTGTGTATTCATACATGCTCCTTCTACAAATCGTCAGTTGCTTTTTAATGGAGATAAACCATATTTTAGTAATCACCATTGTGCAATTCGAAATGTTCCACTGACTGTCAAGAGGCCTACCTTAAAGGAAATCCAGCGTGTATATAAGCAACTGACTCAAGTTGCATATGAAGAAGATGCGAAGGATATTACACCAGGTGCTAATGAAAAGTTAATTTTGGATGCAAACTCTGTTAGTGATGTTGGTCCAAGCTTCATCACAGAAGACTTGGGAGACAGCTTGGACTTTAAGGAAACCACTGAAGCTTCTTCAAGTTGCAAACAATCTAATGAACAGAGTGTATCTAGTGAGAGTGAAATTGAAGTTATTGGTAAATCAACAGCTCTGCATGAAGCAGCGCAGTCTGGCAACAATCAGAAAGTGTTGGAACTCCTGGAGCAGGGTTTGGATCCTTGCATTAAAGATGAAAGGGGGCGCACTCCATATATGCTGGCGACTGAGAAGGAAGTCAGGAATACTTTTAGACGATTCATGGCTTCAAACCTTGATAAGTGGGATTGGCATGCTGCTAAAGTACCAAGTGCATTAACAAAAGCAATGGAGGAGTCTCAAGCTGCTAAACAGGTGATTTTAATTTTTCCTTCCTGATTGTAGTGCTTCTCTGCTCCTTTTAGTTTTCGTATGTATGGTTTCCATCTGATTTGGTTGATCTCTATTAAATATGTAAATTTTTACCAATGAAATATTAACAATTATAGAAATGACATATATTAGAAGTCTAGAACATATATGTTTGTTGGGCTAGTTTTAAGTCAAGTTTTCCTTGGTTTTTAACCAAATTCAATCTAGCGTTTGGGGTATGGAGCATGGGTGTAATTTTATCCTATATAATTGACTTGGAAACTTATCAGTCTATTGATGTTGTCAGTTGTGTCCCTTTTTCTCTCATCTATTAGAGAATTTAGTGTTATTGGTCTTATTGTAAAACCTTGCACCATACTTAGCGATGTATAAATTTGTTATGAGAGTGTCATGCGAAGATATAAGTGATAATTGGGGTTCTATGGTCACTTTGAACTACTGGTTAATTGCCATTCTTTATGGTTGATCAGGCAGAGAAAGATGCCAAGAAGAAAACAAGGGCAAAAGAATTGAAGAAATTACGTAAAGCAAGAGAGAAGAAGGCCCAGGTGAGCATTTCTGTCCAAGTCTTGATACTATCCAAAAAGATGCTAGTGAAGACCCTTTTTTTTTCATTCCTTGATGTTTATTTCTCTTGTTTCTATGGAGTGATTTTTTTTTTTTTTTTGGTTTTTTCATATGATTTGTGTTGTTTCTTTATAGTGCATTTAATAATTGTTTTGGATGTACTCATTATAATAATGGAACATGCATAGCTTAGAAAAACATTGCACAGAAAATTGAAAATTGATTAGAGAAATGAAGGGTCCTAAATTTTTTTTTATTATGACATCTTGCTAGAGAATTATTATATACATTAGTTTCTTCACTGTCTGACTAGACCTCGGAGATTGTAATTGAGTGGCCTGAGTTCAGGTATTGAAGTAAAGGGTGCAAACAAAACACAAGCTCATTCCAATGAGAAAGAAAAATGATGTTGACAACATAATAGAAATCGACAATTAGATGGAGTAATTGTGGCTTTATAACTTTAATAGATCTGAGTGAAGATGTATATCTTTGTTAAAATCTGTTCTAGGGGAAAAGGAATAGGACGGGTGCTGCTGTAAGTTGTTTGTCTCTTTTAATCACTGTGCCTGCATGCTTTCTTGCCTCCATTTATTATCATCTTACCATTGCATTTTAGTTTGACTTTTTCATTTTGTGAAATTCAGGCTGAGGCTGCCATGTCCCAGAATGCTGCTACAGTTCGACAGAACCTGGCCGCACCATCCTCTGTCAAAAAGGGACAGTCTCAACCATCACAGATTTCTAAAGAGGTTAGATATAAACTTTTTACACAAAAATGGTGATTTGGTTGCCAATTTTTCATATGATATTGGGAATTGTTGGTAACATGTTTGTCTTAAATTTTTATCGTGTTTTTTTTTCAAACGTAAAGTAAGATTTTGCTGGTTTTTGGTCTTCAGATATTCTCATCCTCTTGCACCTGCTTTCATCACCAATTGATGAATTGTACAAATTGTTTATTTTGTTACTCTTAACCAGGAGGAACTAAAGAGAGTGCAAGCTGCTGAAAGAGGAAAAAGAGCAGCAGCGGCTGAGAGGAGACTGGCTGCAGCTGCTAACCTGAATGCTCAGGTCAATAGCCCAACCATTGTGCCAAGCACTTCTCAACCGAAAATGGGGTTAGCAACTGATGTTAATTGTTCATGTTGTGGTTCATCATTGGTTGGTAAAGTGCCTTTCCACCGGTATAATTACAAATACTGCAGCACAACGTGCATGCATGTCCACAGAGAGGCCCTGGAGGATGGGTAATTATCCACTTTAATCATTTTGACGTGTCAAATACAAATTTTTGCTCATTGAAGGACTTGTTATTTAGCCTCAAGACAGATTATAAATTATTTTAGATCCATTATGTAACATTGAAACATGCTTGTACAGACTATACTTGAATTTTTAATAAGAATTTAAAGGTTACAAGGAAATATTTTAATAATTGGGTGTGCCAAAAGATTCGATTCCTTTGATTTCCAGAAGACGTCCATTTTGGATCTATATTTACTTCCTACCAAATGAATTAACCAATTTTGATATCATCGCATCAAGTGGCTACCTTTAGTTGGGAACTAGATTCATCTCTCAGTTTGCCATATGATCGACGAAAAATACAGTACGGTTACTGAAATTTCGTGGGCCAGAGAACCACATGATACCATAGAAATTTGATATCTGGCTAATTTCCTTTTTCTTCTCTTTAATGTGTCTACACTGCTCCCATCTGTAGACCATATCAATGTCGTGCACCTTTAATTTGCACTTTATTTCTCCCTCTTTCTCTCCACACAAAAAATTAATAGAACATGGTCCACGCACGGTCCCTATTCACATAATGGTTTTCCTTGTGTCGAATGACGAGTCCTGTGTCAAATAAAAGATGTGTCAGCTTTGGCTAAAACAGAACACTACTCCATCAATAGCTCCCCTTCCTGTAGCTGATCAAGTCTCCTCTTAGCATAAATGCCAATCAGCACTGTAGCACCGACGGCCATACAGAAGCCAGCAACTTTCAAGATCATCTGTAATGCTGGCGGAGCTCCTCCTGGATCTTGCGACTCATCTGCGAATGAACATAGCAAAATCCCACTGCAAAGTGAATGTGATGTGAGTAAGCTGTAACCAATTGTGTTTATCTCATGAATCATACTACATTGTAGTTCAAAACAACATATTCCACAATGCAGAAAAAGTACACGTAAGAGGATTAATCACGTGGTAGCAGTGCATTATTGCAGAAAACTAAATCACTATAATCTGGAACTTCACAGTAAGGAGATATATAACAATAACAAAAGCAAGTTGTCAGTTATTTGAAAAAGTTTACTTGGCTGCCTCATAACCAACAGAGATTTACATGTACCATGTAACATACACAAAGACAAGTAGCACATTCAGCCTAGATTCAAAACAAAAGCCATAGCTGCATCTTCCAGACATTTGTTCTAAAAATCACCTTAAGACCTATAATAATATTAAAAAAAAAAAAAAAAAACAGAGCAGAAACAGAACTACATGAGGCAAAATAGCATTCTACTTATGCTAAATACAATAACACTGATGTTGAATGCATTAGGTGTTAAAATTTGTATGCGAAGGTCCAACCTGTAGAGAGCAACCAGGACATCAGGCACTACGCCCACCAACGATCCCACCAAATAAGGAGAGTAATCAACATCCGCTGGCCACAACAGCATAGTTGAATACAGGATATGGAAACGGGGAAACTCTTATCAACGTGATAGCCTGGAATTGACGAAACCAGCTTCCTTCGCCAACTAGTCTTAAAATCGAAGCCTGCTGTGGATACTTCTCGAGACATCCCTACCAGGAAATCAATCACAAATGTAATCAACACAACTTGGCCTAATTATTGAGACCTTAAACTTCACGAAAACAAACAAACTCGTCCTCACTTTATTAATCTGCTGGCGAAAGAGAGAACCAATGAAATAAGGCAAGGTTACACCCACAGTAACTCCAGCCATGACTACAACAAATCCAATCCCGTAACCAAAAGTCATCCCAGCCAACCACATTGCAGGTGTGGAAGGCAACATTACAACAGGAAAAATCACCAACGAAGCGACGATTATAATGGCCAGACTCCGTCGACTAAATGTCTCCATTTCCCAGTTTATTATAGGAACCATCACCTATACAAAATTACATTAAATGTATTTCAAGCAAGCTCATTTTCAATTGTAAATTCAAAATCAACAAAAAGGTACCTTGCTCATGAAGAGTGGTCCGATCCATTTGACGACAACTATCACCACCAAAATCCCCAACAAAGTCCCCAAAACAATCCACTTTACAAATCTTTTCCATCGATTCCCGTTTCTTGGATCGTCTCCGTCAACTTCACATCTCGAGTTCTCTTCCAATTGCTCGTACACTCCATTGTGATCCTCCATCGACAAGAACTACGATTTCCTTCAACCTCCCGCCGCACGACATCGTTTCATGTCAAACATGTGTGCGCACATGGTTTGTTGACAAGATTTTGGGCTTTTCAAAATTGCAAAACGCGGCTCCGTGTGTGTGGCGTTGGCGAGGTAGAGTTTAGCACAAGATAATGGATATGACTACTCAAGTCAATATTAATCGAGATTTCAGAGTCGATCAACACTCGATTTTCCTTTCTTGTGCTTTCTCCACAACCAAGCAGGAAGAAAAAAATCAGATATTGAAATCCAAACGCGAAATGGATTAGACGAGATTCTTGGTCACAATTTTTCTTTAAGTTTATACATAAGGAGTCTAGCAAGCAATGGAAAACGTACCCCGTTATTATGCTTTTATTATTATTTTTTTATTGAGGACGAATTTTATTTAGTCGTTATATTTTGATCATTTTTTTTAAATTGATTTGTCATCCTAATCTTTCTTAACTCACCAATTTGAGCTCTATTGTAAATCAAATTTCTATTATTTGATCAGTTAAAAGATTAAAAAATTAAATTTAAAAAATTAGAGGGTAATTTAAAAAAAAATAAAAAAATTCATATTTTAGATATCTAATGTTTTTTCTTAGACTTATTTAGATATCCAAATATAACATAAGTAAAATATATTTGTTTATATTTTTTTGTTATAGTTTACCATTAAAATTTTTATTACAAAAATCAAGTTGATGAATTATGTACAATGTTAAGATAATATATTCTATATTTAATGTGTTAGAAAAAATAAGGTCAGTTGAACTATATTGTTGTTTCTTATCGATAGACTTTTTTTTTTTTTTAAATAACCTTATCAATGGACGTGACATTTATAACTTTACTTGTAAAAAATCTTTCATTTTTAGCAAATTTGTAATATAAACTTTGTCTTTTCTTTTGTTTATGTAACAATGAAGTTTTATAATTACTTTTGCTTCTCACCTACAAAGAATGTATACTTTCTTTACAAAAAAGTACAACCACTTTTAATTTAAGTATTGAAAAATGTAGAGTTTGAGTATTAGAAAATTTAGAATTCTCTTTATATTTTTTATTCAAAGGTTCATATTTGTTTTAGTTTTCTTTTAAATCATGTTTTGATATTATTTTTATTAATTTATAAATATGTTTTTAATATGTAATTAGATCGATATGGTTTATTAAAATAATTCAATTGATTTGCAATTAAAATAAATAATTCAACAGAATGTAGCGACTAAAATGAAACTTGGCAAATCGTTTATTATTTTTCACGGTTTCCCGGAGACAACCATCGTTCAATCGTTAGACGAACTTGCCCGAAATGTAACGGTCTTTATTTATTTATTATTATTATTATTATATATTTTTTTAATTTTCACGGATGAGTTAATACGCTGTCGTTTTGAGTTTTGGTAAGCCGACATTAGAAATGTTTTTGGAGACGTTATAGAAGCAGGCTCCCCGCTCGCGGTTTCTAGATCCTACCAAAATTGTTCCGCGTAAACATAAGGCGAACAAATGGTGAGTTCTCTATCTGCGTCATTTCATCGAACAGTTGTAGTAGTGGGTTTCATTTGTGCAAGAAACTCACTCAAGATTCTTTCAAATTTTTGTCTCTTTTTCTTGCAGTCGGTGACTCTACACACGAATCTCGGTGACATCAAGTGCGAGATTGCTTGTGACGAAGTCCCCAAAACGGCTGAGGTCAGTCTTCCAATGTTTGATTGTCCTAACTGCTTTAATTTAAACCAATATAAAATTGATTGAAACAGTGTGCTTTCAAGCGTTGTAACTCAGTTTCTTTGTGTTTCCTTCTTGTCTTACGAATTAAAGAATTCAATATTGCACCTGTGTGAGTGAGGAAGAATCTTGGGAGATGATTTTGGATGTGGAAGATGTTGTTTCAACCATTTTAGTCAATATAGTCTGTTTTGTTTTAAAAAAATGAAGGAAATATTGGGAGAATAATTGAAATTGTTGCCAATAATGCCCTGAACCCACATAAACCCTAATAGCAAGTTTTATACTCGGTCTTTGTTCTCTGAATTGTAAAATTTATGTCTAAAAACCCTCATATTGGTTTGAAGAAACTTATGTGAGATTCTTTATGTTAGTTTATCTGTGTCGTGATTTTGCAAATTAAACAATCTAATCTTGTCTGTTTAACAAAATTAATTTTGCTCCCCAGAAGGAGAAGTGAGAAACAATCACAAGGGAGAATCTTCGCGGATGATTTTGATGAATAAGAGGTGGTTTGTTGTGTGTAAAATTGTTTTATAACGTCATTTTGAAAGAACAGCTCTAGTTCTTTTTCGTGGGTAGGTTGTTAGTGTTGTTTGTTGTTTGTTTTTTTTTTTTCCCCTTCCAATTAACATAATTTTTCAGTTTTTGATACTAGGAAAGGAAAACTCTTTTTCATACTCTTTAACCGATGAGTGCACAGTTAGGATAATTTTGTATGTGGAATTTGATTTTAATGTGCTGTCTGTTTGGGAAATAACATTTTTTTTGGGAAATTTTTCACTTCGCCACAATGTGCATGGTAATTTTGTGACATCACTGCCCCTTGTTTTGGTAAAGGTTATGCTTGCTTATTCTTTCCGTGTTCTTTTAATTACAGAATTTTTTGGCACTATGTGCAAGTGGTTACTACGATGGGACCATATTTCACCGGAATATTAAAGGTTTTATGATTCAAGGTGGAGACCCAACAGGCACAGGCAAAGGTGGGACCAGCATATGGGGCAAGAAGTTCAATGATGAGATCAGAGAGTCTCTCAAGGTATGAACCGAAGGTGATGTGCTTTTTAGGATGCAAAAATTTGCTAGTTTTGGTTGCATTCTTTGCTCATTATTGCAGATTGTTGATAGAAATTATTTCTTTTATGCATTGTCTTTTTATGCACGATTGCAAGCTATGCTGGTAGAGTCCAATTTCTTCCTTTCTGAGAGAAGGGTTCACTTTATTGCAATTTTATATGAAGCCTCAAATATCACATTCTTGGTCGATTTCAATCCAAGTAGCTGTATTTTTTAAAACAATTAAAATCAAATCTATAGTTTTTGGAACTTTTGATTTTCACTTTCATTTCTTCTCATCCACAGACTGCATGTTTGATGTGAACTAATAGCCCTAGCCAGGTTTAAGCATATCAGTATACTGATGGCCCAAGCAGATTGCGCAAGATTCGAAATATTTTAGATCCCAGAGCATGCTTATAAAGCTTGGGTTACTTTATTTATTTACTGGCATAATATTTATGTCGTATGATACCACATAATTAGGTAATCATATTACCAATAATTTTCTCATCTCTCTTCTTTTTTCTTCTCCAGCACAATGCACGAGGAATACTGGCAATGGCCAATAGTGGCCCAAATACTAATGGAAGCCAATTTTTCATTACCTATGCAAAGCAGCCACATCTTAATGGATTGTACACTGTGTTTGGCAGAGTGATCCATGGGTTTGAAGTCCTTGATATTATGGAGAAGGTATGTTTTGCTGGCTTTCTGGAGTCCTCCTTTATTTGCTGGGAAACAAATGATAACTGAGCCTTAGGCAAGTGAATGTATAACAAGGGCCCAGGGTTTGTGGTGTGTACATTTTAGCCTTGTAGGTAGGATTGATGTGACGTATATCTCCTGTTTGCCCAATTTAATACTCATAGGTTTTGTGGTTATGCTTATTGAACTCCCAAGGTTGTTTTTACGTATCACTTTTTTGGCAAAAATGATTGTCTAATCAAATTCCATGATATTCTCATAGGTGATGTTTCTTAGTTTGAGTTGTAATGATAATCTTATGGTTGTTTGTGCGACTCGCCTAGATGCTTAGGAGTCGTATTCTAATCATACAATGGTTGGTGGAAGTTTTCCGCTTGATACTGTTTGTAAACACATCCGCATGCATGAAGTTCAACGGTTGATGCATTTTATTATGGTTGATTTATCTTCCCCATTTATATCTAATGTTATTGAACTTATTTCGGTTTGTGCAGACTCAAACAGGCCCAGGAGATCGCCCCCTTGCAGAGATAAGGATCAATCGTGTTACGATACATGCTAACCCACTTGCTGGCTAGTTCTATGTGAGCCTTTCTGTCTGTATTGCCATTTTTCTAAGGTCTCAGTTTGTTGGTAACATTGACTCAATGGATAGAGCAGATAGCTAAAAGAGAGTTGTCAGAAATGTAACATTGGTATATTTCATATTCTGTACCATTTAACATTAACATTGGAACGTATTATAATCATTACCTCCTAATATTTACATAGATCGGATTTTCCCTTTTTCAGATTCTTTTTAGTTTGTTAGAGGACGATATCGATTTTTTAATTTATTATTATTATTATTATTATTTACTGTTTTACGTTTTTTTCTTCTTTTTATATTTTTGCTTAGCCTTTTTCAAGTGAAGCCCTTTTATGGAGACACCGTTTCAACTTTTTTGGAACTTATAAATTATCTGTAAATGAAATTTTTCTTAAATATATTTATCTGTAAAATAAAATAAAAAACGTGTGTTCCACCTATGTAAAATTTTAAGAATTTATTTTATAGTATTGTGAAAATGATTTTGAAGATTTTTGTCGGTTTATGTTTTTATGTTAGAAAAAATAAAAAAAATTAAAATGTTTTATTATGTATTTTCGTAATCTTATCTATTAAAACATTGTAAGGTTTTGATTCAGTCTTCTTTCTTTTTTTTTTTTTTTTTGGAAAAAAAAATCAATTTATTCAATAATGATTTGTACAGTCTAATTTTTATTTTTAAAGTATAAGTAGTTATGTCTTTTGTTTTAAGTAAGATTTAAATTGGAAACAGTTAAAACAATTAAATCGGAAAATAAAAAAATGAATTAAAAACGTTGTTGATCAAACATGGTGATGTGTCAACAGAAGCTGACCTCTAGCTGTATTTATAACAACTGGATCGAACGGCGCAAGCTGTACTTGTAAAAGCCCGATCTGACTCAGCAATTGGATTAATTCTCCACCCACCTATAAAGTTATAAGAGCCCAATCCAATTGAATAACTGGATCGATCCGCCTCCTGGTGTTGTTATAAGAGCCCAATGCAATTGACGTAAACAACTGGATCAATCCGCCTCCAGTTGTACTTGTAAGAGTCAAGTCCAATTTAACAACTGGATCAATCCTTCCCCAGCTGTAGTTTTATGAGCCCGGTCCAATTTAACAACTGGATCAATCCTCCTCCAGCTGTAGTTGTAAGAGCCCAATCCAATTTAACAGATGGATCAATCCTCAGCCAACTGTAATTTTAAGAGTCCGGTCCAATATAACAACTGGATCCATCCACCTCCAGCTGCAGTTGTAAGAGCCCAATCCAATTCAACAACTGGATCAATCCGCCTCGGCTGTAGTTTTAAGAGCCCGATCCAATTTAACAATTGGACCATCCACCTCCAGCTGTTGTTGTAAGAGCCCAATCCAATTTAACAACTGGATCCATCTGGCTCTAGCTGTAGTTGTAAGAGCCCGGTCCAATTCAACAACTGGATCCATCGGCCTCCAGCTGTAGACTGTAGTTATAAGAAGCCAATCCAATTCAAATCAGACGCGGCGCTCAGATGAGCTCCTCACAGTCACAGTCGCAGGACTCTCAGCCTCTCCTCCCCGGTGACATGTCTCCAGTGAAGCCGCTCTGCCCCGAAAGATTCGTTGTCTCGGTCGCCGTCAATTATTCATCCCAACTTCTTCAACAATGCTCATAAACGCCGCCAAGTACATTCTTCCCTCCATGAAAACCCTAATTTATCAAATAATGTTTATAATTTTTCTAAGAATACGAAATTGTTCAACATTTATGCTTATATTTTACGTCTGCTGTCTGTGAAAATGTTAGTTGTGATTTGTTGTTTAAGGTAAACTTTGATTGCATAAGTGTGTTGACAAAAGCTTGAAGGACCGCTTGATGCCCATGATTTTGTATTGAGATTCTGTGAATTTATGCATAATGTTTAGAAACTTTGTTTTCTAATTGTGTTATTAGCTGATTTTCCCTTGCTTGTTTTCTAATATCTGCACTAATTATGTGTATTGTTGAGGCACTTGTTCACGTAAAGTCAATGCATTGGTAATGAGTTTTAACTGATGAGATTATCATAAGCCAGGGCATGGATATGCTTTCGACCGTGGGTGAACATTTCATTGGCTGATTGATGGAAGATACATGCTAATGAAGATGTAGATCACTCGTCAATTTGTTGTACATCTGTCTTTTTGAAGGATTGGAGATTGTTTACAAGTTTAATTGGTTTTCATTTTTTATTTTCTTTATCTGTGTATTGATTCAGTTACTAACTATTTTATTCAGTTTAATCTCGTGTAACCTTTTGTTCTAAAGGGAAGATAAGAAACATTTATAAACGTGTCTTTTCTTTAAACCTTTAGTGAAATTTATTGACAATGAAAGTTACAAAGCATGTTCTATTTGTCGTGACTTGATTTTTAAAACCTTGCTTGTTCTTTGTTTCTGTTGACCGAGTTTAATGTGATATGATGATTTCTGGTTTTAGTATATCATGTGAATTTATTTGCAGGAGATGAAAGAGATAAAAAAAGTCTATTTCAAAAACTTATCTTGCCAACGTAATGCGCTACTCACAGGTTAGACAAGAAGCAAAAGGAGCTGGTGGAGATATGTAGATGATCGGCTGAACAAAACATGCTATAGAAGACCTTCATGAGAGACTTACTGCTTTCGTGCAGTCATGTACTGAAGCCAATGAAATTATGTAGGGGTAAAGAATTTGTTATTTTGATTATTGATTGTTTATCATAGTTCCTCTGACTATAACTAAAGCAGAAAGTTTGATTTAGCAGTTACTTGTATCACCCTTTGTTATTGTGCATGATCTATTGTATTTTGCCTTCATTATATATTCCAAGGAAGAGGAATTAAAAATGTTGTGACTATCCACTACTCTAGAGTTTTTCACAAATGTTGTTACTAATTACTAGAGGGTGTGAAATTTTATGTTTGTTTTCATTTTTAGTAGAAGTCTATTTGTAATATGAAAGATTTTATTTGTGTCCTCAATTTCTAAAATTTTGATTGCTAACTTATTGCATTTGGTCTTCCATGAACGTTCGGATCTTCATGCTTGGTTTTCCGTTTTTCATGCTTGGTTCATCGTTCAATTTGAATAATAATGTGCTTACTTGAAAATGTGTTGGAATTTCTCTTAAACACTTCTTCAAGAATTGACCCTGCTCATCTTCAAGATTCAGTATGTGAAAGTTGGAGAAGGAAAATGATCTTACAATCTCTCTTGGTTTGTTTTATAGGCTTTGATGATTCTCAGTTAGAGTTGGATTCAAATCACACGGTTATTTGTTCAACTTATCTCAATGCTCTAATAGTCATATTTTCCTACAATTGTTTGTGCAAGTGGTGTGCTTGATACTGCTTGTCAATAAATGCACAAGGATAAAGTTTATGGTTGATGCGTGCACAAGGATGATGTTCAGGGTTGATGCATTTGATTTCTGCAATTAGATGAATGCTTTTCATTTTATTTCTTTGGGTTTTTGCAGACACGAACAGCCCGAGGAGATCGATCCCTTGTGGAGATAAGGATCAATCCGCATTACAATACATGCTAACACATCACTGGCTAGCTAGTGTTCTTATCAGAGCCTAACACTATCGGATATGATATAGTCTTATTATTTGAACCTTTCTGATTGTTTATATTTATTTTGTAGCATTATTTGGATAATTAAATCAGAAATGTAATATTTGAATAGATGTATGTTTTGTACCCTTAACTAGAGATAGTGATGGAGCTTAAATAATAATACAAATTTAATTGCCTAAGTGCAAATTTATAAGCCGAATGGCGAGTCTATCAGATCAACACCTCCTCTGATGGTTATGCCTTTCTTTATGATGCTTCAGATTCTTTACTGTAGATTTCCAGCAAAGCTTTCATTGGAGTTGTATATGCATTTGCATTCATGGTGATTATTTATCAGGGAGGTGATATTGTTTTTACTCATTTCTTACTTATTTTATTGTTTTCTGTTCTCTTTTTTATATTTTAATTTCAAGCGAAGGCGTGAATGAAGTCTTTTCATTGTTCTCATGACTCATGTTTCATAAAGACAGTTTAGGTGTTTTTATTTTATCTCTTGCCATTCGTCAAATATAATTAAGCAGCCGCATCTTAATGGATTGTACACTGTGTTTGGCAGAGTGATCCATGGGTTTGAAGTCCTTGATATTATGGAGAAGGTATGTTTTGCTAGCTTTTTGTGCAGTCCTCCTTTATTTGGTGGGAAACGAAAGGTAACTGATCCAGTGTTTGTGGTGTGTACATTTTTGCCTTGTGGGTAGGATTGACGTGACATATCTCTCCTGCTTGACCAATTTAATGCTCATTTATGTTTTGTGGTCATGCTTATTGAACTCCTAAGGGTCATGGTGGCGGTAGGAGAGCGAGAGATAGAAACCACTGCAAGTCATTACGTATCACTTTTTTGGTAAAAATGATTGTCTAATCAAATTCCATGATATTTTTATAGGGGTGATGTTTCTCAGTTGGAGTTGTATGATAATCTTACAGTTGTTTGTGCAACTGGTCTAGATGCTTAAGAGTCGAATTCTGATCATGCAATGGTTTGTGGAAGTTTTACGCTTGATACTGTTGTAAAAATATCCACCACATGCATGAAGTTCAACGGTTGATGCATTTTATTGTGGTTGATTTATCTTCCCCATTTATACTAACGTTAATGAACTTATTTCAGGTTTGTGCAGACTCAAACAGGCCCAAGAGATCGCCCCCTTGCAGGGCTAAGGATCAATTGTGTTACAATACACGCTAACCCACTTGCTGGCTAGTTCTATGTGAGCCTTTCTGTTTGTATTGCCATTTTTATAATGTCTCAGTTTGTTGGTAACATTGACTCCATGGATAATGCAGATACAAAAAGAGATATCATAAATGTAACATTGTGAAATATACCATTTAACATTAATATTGGAACTTATTATAATCATTGCCGCCTATTATATACATAGATCGGATTTACCCTGTTTTAGATTCTTTTCGGTTGATTAGAGGATGATATCAATTTTGTTTTTTGTTTTTTTGTTTTTTTTAACTATTTTACTTTTTTTTTTGTTCTTTTTATATTTTTGCTTGGCCTTTTTTAAGTGAAGCCTTTTTATGAGGACACCTTTCAACTATTTTGAAACTCGTAAATTGTTGTCTATAAATTAACTTTTACTTAAATATATTTATCTGTAAAATAAGAGAAAAAAATGTGTATTCTACATATTTAAAATTTTAAGAATTTATTTTATCGTATTGTGAAAATGATTTTGAAGATTTTAATCGGTTTTTGTTTTTATGTTAGAAAAAATAAAAATTTAAAAATGATTTTTCTTGTATTTTCGTAGTTTTATCTACTAAAGTATTGTAAAGGTTTGGTTCATTCTTTTTTATTTTTTTGAAAAATTTAATTTATTCAATACTGATTTGTGGAGTCTAATTTTTTTTTTTTTTTTAACTTTAAAAAATTTAAACTGGAAAATTAAGATATTAATAAAAGATTTTGTTGATCAAACATGGTGATGTGTTAACAGATCCTGACTTCCAGCTATATCTAAGACAACGGGATTGAACGGCGCCAGCTGTACTCGTAAAAACCCGATCTAGTTCAACAATTGGATCAAATCGCCTCCAGCTGTAGTTACAGAGGCCCAATCCAATTGAAAAACTGGATCAATCCGCCTCCAATATAAGAGCTCAATACAATTGAACAACTAGATCAATTTGCCTCCAGCTGTACTTGTAACAGTCCAATCCAATTTGACAATTCGATCAATTAGCCTCCGCTGTAGTTTTAAGAGCCCGGTCCAATTTAACAACTGGATCAATCAGCCTCCAGCTGTATTTAACAGTCCAATCCAATTTAACAATTGGATCCCTTCGCCTCCAGCTGTAATTTTATGAGCCTGGTCCAACTTAACAGCTGGATCCGCACACAGCTGTAGTCGTAAGAGCCCAATCCAATTTAACAACTGGATCCATCCGCCTCCGGCTGTAGTTGAATAGCCCAGTTCAATTCATCAACTGGATCCATCCGCCTCCAGCTATAGTTGTAAGAGCCCAATCCAATTTAACAAGTGGATCCATCCGCCTCCAGCTGTAGTTTTAATAGCCTGGTCCAAATCAACAACTGGATCCATCGGCCTCCAGCTGAGGACTGTAGCTATAAGAAGCCAACCAATTCAAATCAGACGAGGCGCTCAGACAAGCTCCTCACAGTCACAGCCTCTCCTCCCCAGTGACATGTCTCCTATGATGCCACTCAGGCCCGAAAAAATTCTTTGTCTGGGTCGCCGCCAATTATTCATCCCAACTTCTTCAACAATGCTCATAAACGCCGCCAAGTACATTCTTCCCTCCATGAAAATCCTAATTTATCAAATAATGTTTATAATTTTTCTAAGAATACGAAATTGTTCAACATTTATGCTTATATTTTACGTCTGCTGTCTGCGAAATCTGACTTGTGATTCGTTATTTGAGGTAAACTTTGATTCCATAAGTGTGTTGACAAAAGCTTAAAGTACCGCGTGATGCCCATGATTTTGTATTGAGATTCTTTGAATTTATGCATAATGTTTACAAACTTTGTTTTCTAATAGTGTTATTATCTGATTTTCTCTTGCTTGTTTTCTAATATCTGCACTAATTTTGTGTATTGTTGAGACACTTGTTCACGTAAAGTCAATGCATTGGTAACGAGTTTGGACTGATGAGATTATCATAAGCCAGGGCATGGATGGATATGCTTTCGACAGTGGCTGAACATTTCATTGGCCGATTACTGTAGGATACATGCTAATGAAGAAGTAGATCACTCGTCAATTTTTTGTACATCTGTCTTTTTGAAGGATAGGAGATTGTGTATTGTTTATAAGTGTAATTGGTGCTGATGAATTTTTTTTTTTTCATGCAAAATCTTGATTTCATTTGTTATTTTCTTTGTGTGTGTATTGATTCAGTTACTAACTGTTTTATTCAGTTTAATCTTGTGTAACCTTTTGTTTTAAAGGGAAGATAAGAAACATTTATAAACTCTTCTCCCTAAACCTTTAGCGAAATTTATCGAGAATGAAAGTTGTAAAGCATGATTTATTGGTCGTGACTTGATTTTTAAAACCTTGCTTGTTCTTTGTTTCTATTGATTGAGTTTAATGTGATATGATGATTTTTGGTATTAATATATCATGTGAATTGAGCTGCAGGAGATGAAAGATATACAAAAAATCTATTTTGAAAACTTTCCTGCCAACGTAATGGACCAAGTAAGCAAAAGAAGCTGGTGGAGATCTGTAGATGATTGGCCGAACAAAAGCATGCTATAGAAGACCTTCATGAGAGACTTACTGCTTCCGTGCAGTCATGTACTGAAGCAAATGAAATTATGTAGGGGTAGAGAATTTGTTATTTTGATTATTGATTGTTTATCATAGTTCCTCTGACTATAACTAAACTAACGCAGAAAGTTTGATTTACCAGTTACTTGTATCACCCTTTGTTATTGTGCATGATCTTTTGTATTTTGCCTTCGTTATATATTGCCAAGGAAAAGGAATTAAAAATCTTGTGACTAACCACTACTCCAGAGTTTTTCATAAATGTTGTTACTAATTTCTAGAGGGTGTGAAAAATACATTCGTTTTCATTTGTAGTGGGAGTCTACTTCTTGCACATGAAAGATTTTATTCATGTGTCCTCAATTTTTAACATTTTGATTGCAACCTTATTGCATTTGGGACTTCCATGAACGTTAGGATCTTCTTCATGCTTGGTTTTCCATTTTTCTTATTTGATCCATTGTTCAATTTGAATAATAACATGCTTACTCGAAAATGTTTTGGAATTTCTCTTAAACACTTCTTCAAAAATTGGCCCCGGTCATCTTCAAGTTTCGGAATGTGAAGTTGGAGAAGGAAAATGATCATACAATCTCTTGGTTTGTTTCATAGGCATTGATGATTCTCAGTTAGAGTTTTAATCAAATCGCACGGATATTTGTTCAACCTGTCTCAATGCTTTAATAGTCATATTTTCGTACAATTGTTTGTGCAAGTGGTGCGCTTGGTACTGCTTGTAAATAAATGCTCAGGGATGAAGTTCATGATTGATGCATGCACAGAAATGAAGTTCATGGTTGATGCTTTTGATTATGGTTTATTTATTTCCAGAAGTAGATCAATGTTATTGATTTTTTTTTTTTTGGGTTTTTGCTGGCTAAACATTCCAAGGAGATCGACCCCTTGTGGGGATAAGGATCAATCCGCGATACAATACATGCCAACACTGGCTGGCTAATCTATCAGAGCCTAACACTACCGGCTAGAGTCTTATTATTTGAACCTTTCTGATTGTTTTACATTTATTTTGTAGCAGTATTTGGATAATTAAATCATAAATGTAACATTTGAATATTTGTATGTACTGTGTGCCCTTAACAGGTGATGGTAGTGAAGCTTAAAATAATAATAAAAACTTAATAGCCTAATTGCAAATTTATAAGCTGAATGGCGAGTCTATCACATCAACACCTTCTCTCTCATGGTCATGCCTTCTTTTATAATGCTTCAGATTCTTTACTGTCAATTTCCACAGAAAAGCTTTCATTGGACATACGTATGCATTTATGGTGATTACTTAGGTGATGAGAAATTTTTTTCTCTTACATACTTACATTGTTGTTTTCTCTCTTACGTACTTATATTATTGTTTTTCGTCCTCTTTTTTATATTTTAGTTTCAGGTGAGGCAGAAACGAAACCTTCTCAATGTTCTTGTGACTCATAAGGATATCTCCTTTTGTCATTCCTCAAATATTCAGTATAATGTTTTAAATACATTCTACATTTTATAGTTTTTAAAAATTTATTTTATAGTGTGTTGTGAAAATCATTTTTAATATTTTAATCAGATTGTGTTCTTATAATACAAAAAATAGAAACGTAAAATTGTTTCTATGTACATGTATAAATATTTTTAGAACTGTTTCAAAAAAAAAAAATATTTTTTAAACTTTAATTGAATGATAATTTTTCAGTCAACGTTTAAAATACAAAACAAAAATTATGTTTTTTTTTTTTAAATTATATTGATGCGTCATTAGCACTTAGCTCCAGCTGTTCTTATAATGCCAACTGGATCGAATCAGCTGTACTTCAATAACCTGAATTAAATTTAAATCATTTAAACCTCTAAGAGACGCTAAGTCCAGAGGAGAAATTGTATAGTAAGGGCTTCAATCTCCTCCCCGCCTTTTGATTTTTGCGCCACTTGTCTCTCGTCAATGGGCAGCAAAGAAGACAATCAAGAAACCCCAACGGTTCTAAAACCGAGTCCCAGTCCTAGCCCCAAAGACAATGTCAGGCAGACGAGCCTCGCACAGCCTCCGCCTCCTCAAAAGCCCCACAGTGACACGTCTCCAAAGAAGCCGCTCAGCTCCAAAGATTTCTTCGTCTCCGTCGCCGCCAATTACGCCTCTCAACCACTTCAGAACTACGACCCCAACGTATGGGGTGTACTCACCGCCATTTCCAACAACGCTCGCAAACGCCACCAGGTTGTACTTTCACTTCCCTACAAAAACCCTACTTTATCGAATATATGCTTATTATTATTTTTCTTTCCAAATTATGCAAATTTGTCTAATTATATGCTTTCGTACTTAAATTTGAAAGCTTTTATATTGTTTACGAACTTCGTTTTATGTTGTGAATAGTGATGCATTGGTAAGTTGTTTTTAACTGATGAGGTGATAGTGATCGTGAACCAGGGCATGAATATGCTGTTGACTGCAGATGAACATTGCATTGGTCGATTGGTGGAGGATACACGTTTCCAGATTGAATCGAATGCAGTCAGTGCCAATCATTGCAAAATATATAGGAAAAGGATAGATGCTGAAGATGTAGATAATGCGTCAAATTGTTATCCGTCCGTCTTTTTGAAAGATACGAGGTTGTGTATCGTTAGCAAGTTGGATGGTTGTTTTTTGCTTTTTTTTTTTTTTTGTTTAATTTTTATTATTAAAATGCTGGTTGTTTGCCTTTTGCAGCACAAATGGGACCTTTCTGAACTGGGAAAGGTTGAAGAAGAGTAGCTCTGAAGTCAAAGTCCATCATGGAGATATAATATCATTTGCTGCTCCTCCTCAGCATGGTAATATAATTCTTGCTACCTCGATAGAACATGGTAGATATTGTTCGCCTAGGCTGTAATTTTGAGGAGCTCTGCTTGTAGATGTCGCTCCGATTACTAAGTTATCCATGGCACCTCTTTACAGTTGAGTTTATGGCTATTTTGATGGCTGATTGGAGATAATTTGTTGATGTAAAAAGTATCTTGATGGTCAAATCTAAATGGTGGTTGTGTTGCTACCTAGTCAATGATTATTTATTTTACAATTGTTTGTTATTCTTCTAATACCTTTTAGATGATTGTAACCCTTTATTTTCTGGTTGTTTTTTTATACTAGGTATAAGTCAGAGGAAATTACTAGTTCTGGGTCATTATATGTTATAACTGTTATTTTATTGAGAAGTTTTGAACACCGTCATCATTATATTTGTTAATATTTTTACCAGCCATTTTTATAGTGTGAATTTTTAATGTCAAGGTTTGTTAAGCATTTAGAAATTAATATTTCTTTTGTTGTTAACAGAAGCTGCTTTTGCGTTTGTATATCGAGAAGTTCTTGGGTCCACTCCCTTGATGGAAGGTGCTGTTGCAAAAAGAAAAGCAGGTATATTAATCAGAGCATTTTTAAAACAGTATTTCTTATTTCATAATTTTATGTTTTACTTGTCTCTCTTTCTTTCTCATTTCCACCAAATCATATATAAATTCAGGTTTTTAGTACATTCTGTGATGTTCTTCTATCTTAAAGAACAAACAGTAGTTGATAAAAATCGTGGCCCTCATGGACATAAAGACCGTGATATGGTCAAGTTAGATATCAAGCCTATTGGTTGCCACTGCAATTTATGCTGTTAGTGTATGTAAAACAGTCTCTCAGCTCATAAAATCAATTTCGTAATAATTCGCATTAACGTTTCTGGATCTTTTAAATATTGGCAGGCCTGTGTTGTGTCATATGCTTTATTGATGAATATTTACTTCTGAAGAACAAGAAGCTCAGAATATGTAGCGGAAGTCTCCATATGATTTTGTTCTAGTGCCGATTTTGTTGACTTATTTTGTTTTGTTATTATGATATATAGAATATGATAGCAGTGTTCATGATAGGGATAACTGCTTTTCCCATTTCTTCCATTGTTTAATGAATTGATAGTTAGAATTATTGATAAATTGATGGAGCTTTCTATTGGTTTCTGGTCAGAGGAGTATGTTTCTGAAAATAAAAGACTTAAAGGTATTGGCATTGGTTCTCGTGATGGTCCTCTATCTCTTGATGATTTTCGAAGTCTTCAACGGTCGAACACGGTATATTATGTTCAATTCATGATTTTATTGATTGATTACATCCATGAGTATCCATATTAGCCTTTGGTCATTGTTTGCATTGTAACATGACTGCAAGCAGGAATTAAGGAAGCAGTTGGAAGCTCAGGTCCTTACAATTGATACATTGCGTAGTGAGAATCGTACAAATGTTGAGCGTCATGAGAATGTACACCTTCTGGTGATCTTTGACCTCTCTTTTTCACTCATCCTCTATTTGTGCTCTTGAGTGCATCCTTTTAACTCTTGGTCACTATCTAAGGGTTTAAAGAATGCTTTACATGATCCTGAGGGTCAGGATTTCTTTAATTATAGAAAGTGTGCAAATTACACTTCCTTTAGTAAGTTGTTTGACTCTGTCATTTCCCTTTTTAAAAGGTTGAGAAGAATTGAGGATGTTCAACTATTAAGATAGCATTAGTTTGAGAATTCATGCAATATCTTGCTTTCATCAGTTATCTAATTATTTTATTCAGCTTAATCTTGTGTGATTTTGTTTTAAACGAAAGATAAAGGAGCATTCGTAAATATGCATCCTTTTAAAGCTTTTTGTCATTCAAATATATGCTTGTTAAATTCAACTAAATTTATTGAAATTAGAAGTTATGAAGCATATTCTGTTCTGTAGTGCTTTGAATTTCTAAAGCCCTTGCTTGTTCTTTGTTTTTATCAATTAAATTTAATGCTAAATGATTTTTTTGGCATTAACTGGCAGGAGATGATAGTGATGAAAGAATCTGTTTCGAAAACGTATCTTGACCAACTCAATGAGCTACGTCACACAATAGACAATAAGCAAAAGGAGCTGGTGGAGGTCAGTAGAATATCAGCTGAACAAAAACATGCTATAGAAGACCTTAATGAGAGACTTAATGCTTCCATGCAGTCATGTACTGAAGCAAATGAAATAATGAAGAGGTGAAGAGCCAGTTATTTTTATTCTTGATCACTTCTTAGTTCTTATGATTTCTCTGACTGTAACTAGAAGATGAAAGTTTGATTTAGCAGTGACCTGTATACCACCCTTGTTATTGTTCATGTTTTTGGGTTTGTATTTTGCCTTCATTATATACTGCCAAGGTAAAGGAAAAACACGGAAAAGTGATTAGAGTAATGAAATAGTAGTTATTGTATTTTTAGAAGATGATATGGAGTCTCCTTGGTGTAGTTTAATTTTAGTTGTTTGTTGATTCTTATGTATTTCTCTTATTGAAGCAAATATAGAAGCAACTCTCAGTGAGATGCATTGAGACAGTATAGATGACTCTTGTGTGAAACATTCAATGGAGATTGCTGCATGTTACTTGTGGTGGCTGACCGGAAAGATTACTGATTTGATGCCTAGTACAGCTTCCATGTTGATGGCACTAACTAATTGGATTATGCTTAAGATTTCTTCATGAGAGAACTTAGCAACATTTTTCATTTTATTTTATTTTAATTTTTTCAGTCAGAAAGTATCTATAGCTGAACTTAAGGCACAGTTAGATCAAGAGAGAGATCAGAGAAGAGTGGAACGAGAGAAGGCTGAAGCTGATTTAAAGGCAGCAGTGCAGAAAGCTCAGGTGGAGGCACAAGAGGAATTAAATCGGCTCTCAGATGCTGCCTCACGACGAGATGTAGAGCAGCAAGAAGTGATTAACAAACTTCAGGTAAGAAAATGTTAATCTTGTATGAACTCTTTGTTTTTTCATGCTTGATTTACTCTAGAGTACAATTGAAAAAATACGAAATATATTGCCTTTTTGCAATCAGATGGTTGAGAAACAAAGCTCTTCACAAGTGGAAAGTTTGAAGCTTAGACTGGTATTAAATGCATCTCAACATTTTTTTCTACTCTGGTTATTCTTTGACTTCATCTAAAGGATTTATTTGAATGCTGCAGGACGAGACTAGGGAAAAGTTGGTTCTCTCTGATAATAAAGTTCGACAGCTGGAATCTCAAATATGTGAAGAACAATTGGCCTTAGCAAGTGGAAAAAAGGTAATATATATCTGAATGTATATTGCTATATCCACTTTGGCTACTGCCTTGCAAAATTTGACTGTGAATCTAATTTTTATCTTCTCTTTCATTTTGAGCAGAGAGTTGAAGAACTTGAAGATGCAATTAAGAGACTGAGGAAAGAGCTGGAGAATGAAAAGGTATATATGGAAATCGTTCCACTTTAACCCCTCAACCTTTGAAATAGTTATTGATGCTGTTGATTGGATTAGCCTTTATTTTGTGAATGCTTCTGAAGTGTGTGTGAGCTTTCAGAATTGAGCTCTGAGTTAATTAGGCCATCTCAATTTTATAATTGGCATTGAAGTTGTATTTTTAAGCTGAGGTTTTCTTTGCTGTTGGTAGCAGGCAGTCCGAGAAGAAGCGTGGGCTAAAGTTTCTTCCCTTGAACTTGAGATAAATGCTGCAATGCGTGATCTTGATTTTGAGAGACGGAGGCTAAAAGCTGCCAGGGAAAGAATTATGCTTCGGTAAGGATACTGAAGCTTCTGGTATTTCTGTCATATCAGCATCAGCGTAATTTTTGGGTATGATTGTTAGTAATTACGAGTTATAGGGTGGTGCCCAAGTTTTTTTATCTTCTTTTGTCAGTTCGGAACGTAGATGTGGAGGTATATCCTTAATTTTCCTCTGCCACTCATGCGATCAGTCATCATTCAACTCTTTGTTGACAATATCCATGTCTTTCCATTCAGCATTTGATTCTGTGGTAAAAGATTATCACACTGATTTAAATCATTCCTAGATTTTCTTTAATTTTCTGAAGTCTTGCAAGTAGTGCGTGTTATAATATATATGTCCATCTCAACTCTACCCAAAATAATTTAACAAGCCCCTTTCTGACATTACTGGTGTTCCTAGTAAGCTTCATCTGAATTAACTGGAACTATTACTTACAAGTGGGGATCTAATTGAAAACACATATCAGTATTTTTCCGTTTTTAACTGGATTTCTTTCTTTTTCAACATGTTTTCTTCTTGTTTTCTTTGTTTTAAGAGCTTTTATCAAGATTTGTTGTTAAGAAGAGCTTCCTTATCTGCCTATTCTAAATTTAAATTCGGTTCTCATTATTTGTGGTTTCTTAGAACCCCTATTAGAAATTATGCGTGTTTAAATTCTGGTCAGAAATTTAAGCATCTGAGAGCTGTATTAGATTTTCATCTGGAAGTGCTAAGCAGTTGATATAGATGTACAATTACTTATTTTGTTTCTTCATTGGAAATGTTAATTATGTTTTGATTGTTGAGTTTTGCTATTTGCTTGGATTAGCAATAAGTGCTGATCTTTTGCAATAAGTTTAGAATTAAGTGGAGGTCTTCCTTGGTTTCGTTCGAGTATGAAATCTAGGCTTACAACAAGGTGTGTATGTCCATGTCCATGTGAATGCTGAAGGTTTAATTACATCCTTGTGTTTTGATGGTTGCTGCCCAGGGAAACGCAGTTACGAGCATTTTATTCCACAACTGAGGAGATCTCGGTATTGTTTGCAAAGCAGCAGGAGCAATTAAAGGCAATGCAGAGGACTCTGGAAGATGAGGAAAACTATGAGAATACCTCAGTTGAGATTGATCTCAATGCAACTGATGCAAACATTAATGGAACTATGGCAAGAGAAAAAGAAACTGCTGGGTATCATGGCAACAATGCTGCTGTGAAGGCCTCCTCTGCCACTTCAGCTCAAAGATGCAATAGGATTCAAGTTATTACTTCCAGTGATGAAGCCAGTGTTACTGAGAAGCATGAATGTGATATAAGAAGTCAAGAAGGTGGCCAAAACACACAAGAGGCAGAACTTACAAGTGTTGACCGTACTTGTAAGGGTGGCTTTGGTTCTGACATTGATGCTGTTGGTACAGCACCTATTTTTGAGGGAGATCCCATTGAAACCGAGCGAGTTCTTGAAACTGAAAGCCCCGGAGTTGATGGTGAGAGGAATATTGATTTGAACAAATGGGGAACTTTGGTCGGGGACACCATGCAAATAGAGGATGAAGCCAATGTACTTGAAAGTGAAGATCGGGTTCGCCCAATTTGTCAGGAAACTCAGTGCCATTCCCAATTAAATACACCTCTTGAGAATCAAAAGGACATGGAAGATACAGAAGCTGGAGGCACAATCAGAACGGCAGATCTTATGGCTTCGGAAGCTGTTGGAAGTTGGGCTTGCAGCACTGCTCCTTCAGTGCATGGTGAGAATGAATCACCAGACAATGATCAGGAAGATGTCCCTACTCTACACGATTCCAATACTCAGGTGGCTGAGAGTCAAATAATGCCGTCTTCAACGGCAGCTGTGACTAGACGAAATCATGAACATCGAGCATTGAGTGAGATGATTGGAATTGTTGCTCCTGATTTAAAGGATCAGTTTAGTGGTGCTATAGATGATGGTTTTGATCGAGAGAAAGGGCGAAAGGGTTCCATTTCTGACTCGGACACTGAAGAGTGTTCTGACAGTGATGATAATGATGAAGTTGATGCTAAAGGTGGATCACCTTCCGTTGCAGATACAGAGGGTGGCGATCAAGCTGATGAGAATCAAGACAACGATGAGGCAATGGAGGAAGATGATGAAGCTACCCAGGAAGATTCCCTTGTATAGCTGGCCTGATAAATCTGTCCTTTTCCAGCGTGAGTTCATAGAAAGGTGTTCCCAGTTGTAAATATTGGAGGTCCACTGTAAATTGCCACTTTTTTGTATTGGGCCTTTTTCTTGTTCTTTTTTTTTTTTTTTAAAAAAAAAAAAAAAAATGTGCGCTCTGTATTTCCTGATGGGTTGGTTTGGTGTATGTATAGTTTGCCCGTCCTCACAGACAACAGTTTCTGGCTTCTGCAATGGTGTTTGCAAGTAAAATCAATGCATGATATGCATATGTTATTGCGAGAGATGAACCATCAGCACTAAAATTCATGCTCAAGGCAGTGCACTAGTGCATAGAGTGACTCTAGTTCATGGCAATTTTTCATTTCGGATGTACAGCTCTGAAGTTGCCTATGATAGCCCAAGGATGTCGAATAGGCGTCAGCGTTTAAATTGGTACTTGATTGTGTTGAAGGAAACTAAATCTCACACCGTGTTCTACTAATATTTCTATATTATATTTCTGCGTACGACGGATTAATTTACGACCTTAGGCTTAGCAGTGACCCTAGCTCTAAAAGTAATGGTTAGTGGATCATGGATTATTTGCTAAATGGATTGTCAATAAGACTTGGTGTCTCCCTTCTTAATTCTGCCAGAAGTCAATAAACGATTTTTTTTTTTATCATTTAAGGAGGTCTGGACTCAATTCTTCTTCAAAATTCGTTATTATGGAGGTAATTATGATAATTTGAAGAATTTTATACTTTGTAATGGTTCAAAAGTGGGATTAGTCTTTCTTTAATTTTCGTCAGAAAAAATATTTGATTTCACATTATGTACATAATCACGGAGCAGATTAGAATAACTCTTGGTGCATCTTTTCTGCTAGCTACATCAATATTAACTTTTTTCAATGTCAAACACAATCAAGTCAAGAATGGACTCATCTCTCGCATGTCCTAGTAGAGGGAGAATAAAGGTAAATAGTGATGTTTCCTGTTTAATATGCTTTAATTGATTTTATGATAATTATAGATAGATTTATCATTTTCATAAATGAGTACATAGCTGGCAAATTTTGAATTATTATGTCATTTTTTTCAAGTGTAAAAGGACTTATAAAATATTTAATCGAGTAGCTTAAAGGGAAATCTCACCCACTCTATAAGTCTAGTTTTTGAATCAGTATTTGCATATGCTTTAATGTTGTTAGACATATGAATGTGATGCTAGTAAAATAAGAAAAGAGGAAATATTGGAGGCGTGTACCAATCCTAGGGGCAATGTGCAGTGTATACTATCGATAAGAGTCAGAGATCTTCATGGATTTCTAATTTGAATTTAGAGAAGATTGTGATGTGTTTGGACCACAATGTGGATGGTGAGACAAAGTTATAACAGTCATCATCATCATCAATGGAACTGCACTTTGTACATATTTCTTCATAAACCTTATATCAGTCTTGATCAATATTCAGTGGTATGTGAGCCATCATCATTATTGCTCTCTAGATATACTCATTCGATTTATTATTATTTTTTCTTGATTGCTATTATGTTTTTAGCATTTCTAGGCCAAAAATAGATGCAAGAGTCCAAATATAGGGCAATTAAATTATTTTGAATATTGATGGGGTTTTATTTCATTGTTGACTACCTTCACTTCATTCGATTGTAAGGTCGTATAAGTACTTATGGGTGGTAGAGTAATACAAGAAATGAGTGAAGACTACATTGTGATATTCAATTCCTCATCAAATGGCTCTACCATTCATGTCCAAAATGGCATAATGAGAGTTGCAGTATCCTACTTTAAAACCTGTATTATATGCTTGTGTATATCACTAATGCCTAAACAATATCTTCAAAAATCTATGATTCTCACATTGGTATTGCATGCAATATCAAACTGCTCTTGACCTTATATATATCTTGTTGTAGATTTTCAATTTGATATTATGGTACCCACTTCACTGTGGGTGGGAAAGCAAGTGTCCAACTGGGTAATTAAGGGACCATGTGGAGTGGCTGAGATGCAGTTGGACTAAAAATTAAAAGTAAAAATACCCATCAAGAGTCTTGTGGATGAGAGAAATGATGATAGAGGAGAAGATGAGGCCAAATCGGTGGTTCATTTTCCAAATAAATGAGCATGGCTTTGGTATACTCAATTACATGTAGAAAAAAGGGACAAGATTACAACCTAACCACATTGACTACTCCCTCCTTCTTCCATTTCTCCACTCATTTTATCTTGGTTTTTTCTGCTCATACTTGCAAAAATTGAAACCCACATGTGCTTTGCACGTGAAATTCCACATCACTTTATCTCTTGTATCATTGTTATTATTTTAGGTTGGACTTATGATGATAGAATTTTAGTGGGAAGAACCCAACAAAGCAATCAAGTGATACTAGTGAAGGTGTCATCAGCTAATCCATAAAAATCTTGTTCTTGTACTAAGTATCTGCGTTCAAGGTTGCTTTGTGCATTGACATCTGTATAGACTAAATCAAGGGTTTGGCAATCTAGTCAGCATTTGAACAATAAAATATTATTGTCTTGATGTAAATGCAAATGATTAAGCATAATGAGGATGAGAAAGTACAAGTCTTGGGTTTACACTGTCTGAACCTGGAAAGCTAAAGACGTAAGCATTTACTTTGTTAAAAAGCACAACCAAACCAATTAGAAAAGGTTGTTTTTGCTTTTGAAACACAACCTTGTAAACACACCATGTGTTATGTGTAAGGTTTCTTTTCAAAAAGATAAGGCCTTTTGACCATATATGCCTATTTATGTTTTCTCAAGTGACCCAAAGTTATGGACATAATTAAATTAATCTTTGTTTAATGTTCAAGGTTGATATGCTTAAGACATGCAATTAAGGACTTTGACTTACTTGGCCCACAATGATGAGTAATGACCCTCGAACTTCAACTTTTGACATTTTGGTAGCTGTTCTTGTCAAAGAAATCTGCCACCCAGGTTCCCAAAATTAGAGCAAAATTAACAACTAGCATATGGAACATTAATAATTATAAAAAGCTACAAAAAACATGAGTGATGAGACTCAATCTCTTTAGTTAGGTCTACATTATTTACACTGTTGAAGACTACCTGTTTTAGGTTAGCCTCAACTATATTGATAGAAGCACATGTTATTCTGAACCTGTATAAGTTCTAAAATTCAAAAGCAATTTATATAATCAATTTCTAGTCTTTAAGCTAGGTACATACTTTTCAATGTGCCCTAGGTAGCTCACTCCCACCTAATCAAAAAGGTCCCAAAGTAAAAGAGAACCCGTTTTTTTCCTCTTCATTCTCGTAATATTTCTGCCTTCTTCATCTATTGCTGCCCTTTTGTAATGATGAGTCCTTGTGCCATCATTACCATGAAAAGCCTCCTCTCTCTCTGTCTCTCTCTCTCTCTCACTTTGATATTCAAACACAAACACTATCTCTCTTGTCTATATAGTTCCACATTTTCTCAGTATAAATCTACTACTCTTCTTTCCCTCTTATTTACAGCTCAAACAAAAAACAACCCACCTTCTAAAAGCTCTCTTTTTCTCTAATCAGAAACCCTTTTACAACAAACAAGATAGATATATATATATATATATCTTCTAGAGAGAAGCAAAATGTGCATAAACTCTGCAGACTTGATTTCATCTAGTACTTTAAATTCTGCTTTTCGCCGTATTAGGCCATCCAAGCGACACAATCTCCGAGTTCGCCGCCTAAACAGGTTAGTTTGTTTCCTCACGAACAAACCTTATACTATATATAATTAATGTGTCTTTTTTTGGTCTCTTCACTATATATTTATTAACAAATATGGTGCAACGTCTGTATAACAGGAGGAGATCAAAAGGGTCATCAAAGAGTGCAAAAAGGAAGGAGGTCAAAGTGATCAGTTTAAAAGCGAAGCTGGAAGTCAAGAACCTGAGGCTGTACTGGAAGAACCAAAGTATCATACAAGAGAATGAGAAGCTGAGAAAGAAAGCACTTCTTCTTCACCAAGAGAATCAAGAATTGCTACTACAGTTACAAAAGAAGTTCTCTTATTCGCATAACCAGCAGTTGACTCACAACGACAATCACTGATATGATAATCATATTTGTTTTTATATATAACTATTTATATATGCTAGAGGATGAAGCTGATCAACAAGAAGGAATATAGGTGGACTACTAATTTCCATGATCTTGAGTCTTTAATGTCCCTTTTCTCTCTTTTAGTTATATATTCCTTTAAAACATTTACATATTTTTTGTTGTCTTTATCTTTTTATCTTCTTAGACTATAGACTAATATATATATGATAAATTTTATCGAAGTTATGGACTCTTATATGTGCTTTGTTTGGATGTACAACAAGGAAGGATATTTGCATAATATGTTCTTTAAATGACACTTTTGTGTTGTTTTAGTACCCATTTGATAGAGAATGCGTGGAGACTTAAGTTGTCTAGACATGAGGGCTTTTTATATGCGAGTTTTTGCTTAAAATTGCTTTTCATAAATTTGTATTAATTTCTTTATAAATTTTGCATGAAGTTTCTTTTATTTTTAAAATAAAAAATAAAAAATCTTCTATTTATTGTATACCAAGAAGTAGAATGTAGTCTATATCCAAGACATTGAGATGACATTTGAAGCCTCCCGATTCTTAGAATGTTGTCAACTCAAAACAAAAGGAACATTTTCTAACGCGGCTTGTCGGTTGACCAACCTTGCATTGAACAGAGACTGCTTTTCTGGAATCAGATTTGATCCAAAGTCCACAACCTGTAGCACACTTTAAGCAGCCCAAAGGCCCAACAAATTAATGGGTTTGGATGATCAATTGTCTTTTGATATTCTCTCCCGTGTATGTTTGATCAAACTGCTCACATATACAAATTAATTGACTAAGGAGTTATGTTACATACTTTTTTTTTTTTTTTTTTGAGATAAGTTATGTTACATACTTACATTGTCTACATATATGAATCATTAACACTGTACTAATAGGCATAAAAAAAAAAAACTACATTAATTATCGTACATTCTCATTAATTATATGGTGTAGAAAACGTTAATTAGCTTATAGATTAGAATTTAAACATAAGTTTTGAATAACCTAGCATTACTCTTGAACCTTAATTAGCCATTGTAACTAATAGCTCTATCCAATTTGGTTAACATTGACTAAATGATCTCTGATTTTGGTTAGCTTGATTAACACCAAAAGCTATTTTTTTTAATTTTTTTAGAGATTTGCTTTTGTTCTAAATCATAATCAAACGAAATAAACCATGTATTGCTGCGACCATTAATTTGTAAATGGATCAAAACATATTTGTTTGGCTTACAAAAGAATCGATAGTTGCTAAGCAGTAAACATCGGGGAGCGAAACCAACTAAAATTTACGCATGCATAACAAACAATTTTCGTATATCATTACATTTTGGAGTTGAAATTGAGACGAAACAAGTAAACTAATCAAATCAAAGAGCGATGCTTGTCGATTATGTAATAAAAAATGTCATTAAAAATCAAAAGACTACTCCTCCAGTTTGGGTGCTTTGGGGCCTTCTCTTTACAAGCAAAAGCCCAGGGTTTCGCCTGTTGGGCTTTACACACATGAAAGCCGGTTTGTAAGATCGGCTTTTCAAACCCGGCCGTATTTGTTTAGGCCTCATTGGCCCTTTAGCGCAACAATATTAGGATAGAGGCAACACAAAAATCATTGAAAAATCTATTTCCTTTTATGTTAGATTACAACAATTTAAATTTTGATTTAAATTTGTAATATCAAAATTTCTTAAATCCAAAATCAAAAAGTGATCATATTAAAGGTAGATAGTAACCTTTAAATTAACACATAAAAAATTAATGAATAAATGTTAATTTTATGAATCTAAATAAAAATTTTACTAAACAAGTTAATAATTTTCTTTTCAACGGATACCAAAAAAAAAAAATTGACGTTTAAATCCTCTCAACAAATGTTATTTATAGAAGCAAGTAATGAAAATCTTTAGTGTCCACAAAATTACTTATTATACAATATAAATGAGAGAGAAATTCAATCTACTTGGATATTTAGAATCGAATTTACACAAGAAACTAAGACAACTACTTAACATCCGGATCACGTTCACTAATCTTTGTAAAAATGACGCCATATTGGCTGTAAAAAATCTCAATCCACCCAACTTAAACTTGAAGCAAAAGAAACAAATCCGCGGGAGTGGCAACTACAAAGTCAGTGGAGGGAAACGTGACACAAATATTCGCAGAAAACGGTCTCCATCGTGGCAGCGAATGGAATGGAATGATACTAGAATAACAAATTTAGTCAGTCACAACTCACTCTCACGTTTCGCATCAACTCGCAACCACCGCCAGGCCAAGTCTAGTGAAGTGAACACTCAACACACTAAACAGGAGCGGGAGTAATAAAAAGTTTATTAAATAATGACAAAGAAAAAGAACATTTTTGTAATTTTGAAATCTCAGTCGACTCGGGGGTCCACCAATCTGCGACCGTCTCTGTCTCTTCCCCAACTTCTCCTGGCATAGTGGGGGCCCCTCCACTCTCTCCACCTCAATCACTTCACCACTTTTGTTTGAAACTCAGAATCCAACGAACCAACAACAGCCTCCACTGTTTGTGTTGTATGTTTTGAAGTAGAGCGAGCGAGTGAGGGAGTTTGTTTTGTTTGTTGTCTGATGGCTTCGAGCGGCTACAGGAATGGTACTCTCCACAAAGGAGCCGCCACCGCGAAGCCAATCTCCGCTGCTTCTTCGAATTTCAAATCCTCTTCCTTCAAATCTAGGCTCCCTCCCTCTCACTCCTCGGCATCGGCAGTCCGCCGTAGCAGTCCCGCCTCTTTCGCCGCCGGAAATGACGGAGGTTTGTTTTGCTTCTCTTCATGACTGGCATCAGACGATTTGTCGGTTTTTGAGTTTTATTTTATTTCCTTTAATTTCAATGTGCTTGTTAGTGGCAAGTATATGATGATTCAAAATTTGAAGATTTGAAGAATGGTTGATATATTTATGGTTTAGGTTTTGTAGTTTTCACCAGAAATGGAGGTTTATAAGTTCAAATTTGAGTTACATTTCACTTGCTTTGAATAGAGAATCTTGGAGTAAAAATGCGATCAATAATCTTGTTTGTTTTTTTTTTTAGTTTCTGTTCATGTGTGCATTGTCATCAGCATGTATTGTGCTCTTTTATTGACTCAACTGTTAGTCTGTTGGTGCTTGGACTTGCTAAGAAGTTTTATAATGAATTTTGAGGTGTGGTTAGATTTTCATGTTCCGTGTTAATTGCAGTTAGATGATGGATTTTGTTGCAATGTAGAAGAAGTTACATTTAGTGATATGTGTTGGGGGTTTCTAGATTTTTTTGATGATTGTAAAAGGGGAAAAGATGATAAATTTTTAACAAAAAATAAGCCAATGAGGGGTGTTGAACATTTCAAGCTGCTGCTTTAATTTCCCTGAAATTGTGATGAATAAGAAAGTTCCTCTTTTTATGGTTATGATCAGTACCTGGAAGAGTTCGAGTGGCAATAAGATTGCGACCTCGAAATGCAGAAGAGTTGGTGGCAGATGCAGATTTTGCTGATTGTGTTGAATTGCAGCCTGAGGTGGTCTCATTTATTTTATTTTCTTGGATATTGGATGGTAGTTAGATTTTTGCTTTTTCTTAATTGTTTTGTTTTAGCCTTGTGCTAGGTTAGACCTTGGTCGTAGTGCCATTAACTATTTTGGAGTTTTTTCTTTGCCTCAGCTTAAGAGGTTAAAACTACGGAAGAACAATTGGGACTCGGATACTTATGAATTTGATGAAGTTCTCACTGAATTTGCGTCGCAGAAGCGTGTCTATGAGGTTGTTGCTAAGCCAGTTGTGGAGGTCTGTTATGTTTGGTATATATATTAATTTTTTTAAGAACTTCTTTCCTCTATTTATGCTCTATCAAATTTTTTGTACACAGCTGAATCATGCAACGATGTAAGTTGCCTTTCCTTAGACCATGTCAATTTGTTACCCTCTGTCATTCTCATTATTTTTTTGCTAATGGGTGTTTTTTTCATTTCTTTTTGTAAAAGCATGTTGTGTTCATGGTAATTATGTGACAGTTTATGATTTGTGTGTTTTAATGTTGTAGAGTGTTCTTGATGGTTACAATGGGACTGTTATGGCATATGGTCAGACTGGAACAGGAAAAACTTTTACGCTTGGACAATTGGGAGAGGATGATACTTCTTCTCGTGGAATAATGGTCAGGTCAATGGAAGATATTTTGGCAGATGTTTCTCTGGAGACAGATTCTGTCTCTGTCTCATATTTGCAGGTTGTTAGGCTGTTTCCACGTCCATTATATATATATATATATATATCATTCGCAAGTAATTATTGAATGAATTTGAAAGTTTATTATATTCTGTTTGTTCTGTTCTTATCAAAGTGTTTTCTTGTATATAAATAATTCCGGTTTCATTATCTCTAAAGTTCTTAAATACATTTGTTTTGAAAAAATATCTGTAGCTTTATATGGAGACCATTCAGGATCTCCTTGATCCAGCAAATGACAATATTTCCATTGTGGAAGATCCAAAAACCGGTGATGTTTCACTCCCTGGGGCGACCCTTGTTGAGATCAGGAACCAGCAAAGTTTTATGGAGCTGCTGAGATTAGGGGAAGCTCATCGAATTGCTGCTAATACCAAATTGAACACTGAATCTTCTCGCAGTCATGCTATTCTGATGGTGACTAATTATTGTAACTGTGCTTTTTAATTTATTAATTCTGGTAGTTTATCACATTGCTTTATGTAATATGAAGCTGATATATATAACTCTCTATAGATACATGTTAAGAGGTCTGTCGTAGGGACAGAAGAAACTTTTTCAAGTGAAATCAACAACTGCTCTCACTTGGTGAAACCATCTAAGCCGCTTGTACGGAAAAGCAAGCTGGTTCTAGTCGATTTGGCAGGTTCAGAACGTGTTCACAAGTCAGGTGCATATTTCCTGTTCCCTCTCTTTTTCAATTCTTTTCAATATCAGTGCCTTCTTTCTAACTACCAAGGTTACATGGAGTCATGCTCTATTTTGGTTTTGTTTGATAGACATTGGAAAAGGGTGTCATGCATCTGATCTTCCTCAATTAAAACGAGAAATTGGCCAAATGAGCCTGAATATAAATTTGCCTTTAATTTGCTTAGATTTCCTGCAATGGAATGGAGTTATATGATGGCCTGATGTGGGTTTCGATATTCATGCTATATCTCAATTTTGATCATTGTGCTTCATGGTTTATGCTAGGTGTCCACTGCATTTAACTTTCTTCACTTTTTGGCAGGAAGTGAGGGGCATATGTTGGAGGAAGCAAAGTCTATCAATCTCTCACTTAGTGCATTAGGGAAGTGCATAAATGCTCTAGCAGAGAATAGCGCTCATGTGCCAGTCCGTGATTCAAAACTTACAAGGTTGCTTAGAGATTCATTTGGAGGTGAGATACCTTTTATATATGTGTAAGTCACTCAGGTTTATGTGACCATGACAAAGTAGTTTTCCAGATGTTGTCTGTATCCAAATGTGTTTCTGTTGAATTGTTAATCTACTAACTGGCTTAGTGCACATTTTGATTTGGTAGTCACATCTTATTTCTGGCCTTTTCATGAGGGATCCCAATTTTTATTTTATTCTCTATGCATGTCCTCATAGCATTCTTGTTTCAAAGCATCAAAGCTATTGCTGACATAGTTATGACCCCAGTTTCATTGTTTGCTAACACATCCGTCTTTGAATTACAGGAACAGCGAGAACCTCATTAATCGTGACCATTGGACCATCTCCACGTCACCGGGGAGAGACTGCCAGCACTATATTGTTTGGACAGAGGGTGAGTTTTGTCATTTAGAAAGTTCATGTAGTTATCATCTGTAACATTTAAAGCCAAGATATATGTACTTCTGCATTTATATTTAATTATAGGAGATAGGCATTGCAGCTATATTTGGCAGTAGAGCACATTTAACTTCACTTTAAGCTTTTCCTTGCCTAGTGTGATTTATTTCGTTTTTCTTTTACATTGGCTTTGTTGCCTGGGTTTGACCATATAACAGCATTATGAAAATAAATGCAGAATCAATTTTCACTGTTTGAATTATGAATGGACGTGTTCTTTATCTCTGTAGGCTATGAAGGTGGAGAATATGTTGAAACTAAAGGAAGAATTTGATTATAAAAGTTTGTCTAGAAAGCTAGAAATACAACTGGACAAGCTGATAGCGGAAAATGAAAGGCAACAAAAAGCGTTTGATGATGAAGTTGAGAGAATAAATTTAGAAGCTCAAAATCGTATTTCTGAAGTTGAAAGAAACTTTGCAGATGCCTTAGAGGTTAGTGGTTTTTTTTTCTTTTTTTATTTTTTTCTTTTTTCATTGCCTACTGAAAGACTAGTCTCCCTGCAAATAATTTTTTACTGAATTTTATCGCATTGGTTTTTAACATGATATATAGTTTATGGTATAGTTTGATGGAGGATGAAACATTTTGCATTTGTATAATTTTTTTTCTGAATGGATCTTATCCTTGTCATTCCAGTTTAGCCTTACTTTGTAGCTTGGGGAAAAAAAAGAAAAAGAAAAAGAAATTGGAACATCTAAAAATTATTTATAATTGATGTAAATTGGTAAACTGGAACAACTATACTGTCCCAAAGTTTATGAAACTATACTTCAAACACCGTGAGAGTCAAGATTTCTTTTAAAGAGAAATCAAGTAAAGGCCTTTAAACAAGAAATTCTAGTAAAGATAAATGTTTATTGATGGAAAAAACTAAGTACATAGACTGACTCTTCCTCTTGATGTAGTGATATTCTTAAATAAACTTATTAATGATGCTTATGTTTCCCATGACACCTAATAACTCTTTTCCTTTTTCTAGACTCTATCAAGATGAACTCTACAATTTTCTAGACTCCATTAACTAGATTATTACTAATAACAAGATATATATTTTTGATTAATTAAATAGTGCCAACTATTCCCTAAGTAAATAAATGACTTATTTTAATTTTTCAACAAAATATCTCGAGATAGTAATTACATCAATAATGGAGCCCTTTGGAGAATTTTTTCTTGTCTTCTTACCCTTCATACTTATAAAGACTTGAACCAGACTTTTTTGTTTCATTAATTATGTGTGTATATTGCACCAAACACTCTCTTTAAAGTTTGATACTATGCTGATTTGATTTCTTCTTTTATAGAAGGAGAAGCTAAAGTGCCAAATGGAGTATATGGAATCAGTTAAGCAGCTGGAAGAAAAGATGATGCTAAATCAGCGAAAGCAAGAAAGTAATGGCTTCATTGATGATAGATACAATGGAGAGGTATGCTCCTTCGATGACCTCTTCTTCTGCTTTCTTGTGGTTGTTAGAAAGAGTTGTTATGTTTAGCTCAAAACAACTTTTAACTTGATGGACACACATGTTGATGCAGTTAACAGCGGTAGGGAGTCGTACATAGTTCTTTGACTTTCTATTTCAGTTTGTCAGTGTAGAAATTTTACTCTTGAGATATAGGAGAAATTTTTTCCAAGCTTGCTCAGATTTTTTACCCCATTTGTCGTATTCTGCAGGGACCAGTTTCTGTTGCTGAAGAAGTTAATGAGGTAAGAAAGCTGCTGCAAAATGAAATTGATCTTAGGAAGACAGCTGAAGAAGAGCTCAACAAGCTCAAGAGTAAACTAGGGCAATATATGGAATCAGGGGTATGATATTGTATAATGAACTATATAGAGTGCATAACCAAGTCCTTTTGGCTTCTATTTGTTTCTTAATGTTGGAATGGTGGCATTAAAGGGATTATTTTGTTTTTTCAGATATGTGAAGATACAGAAATTTTGAAGCTTCATAGAATTCTAGAGGATGAGGTAAATCAGAAAAGAAAACTTGAAGAAGAAATATTGATACTTCGAAGTCAATTACTGCAATTAAATTTTGAAGCTGATCAGGTATTGAGTATATTTGATGTCGGCATGATCTTTATTCTCGACAAACTTCCCATTGTTTATATGATCAATGATATGATGCCGTGATATTTTTTTAGATGGATAAAATTTGTGGGTGTTTGAAATTTTACTTCACATTATTTAACTATACGATGATCTGGTGATGAGACAAAATGCAGTGTTATTGTGACTGAAATATATAAGATGGGAGGTAATCAAGATATTAGTTGTGAAATTGTCATCTATATTAGATAATTATTTGCCTAGTATAACCAAAAATTTCAGTATGCATGATAGTTATGATTTCGAGCACTATGTAGCTGTCCCTCTGTAACTGTTGAAAAGAAGCCCATATGTGTAGATATTAACTCTACCTTGATTTTTATCATTTTAGATGCGAAGATGTCTTGAGAGAGGTGGTTCTGGAAATGCTTTTACTGGTTCAGATAGGCATTCTCAATCCAATTACTCTAGGAATGGACAGAAGGCACCAATTAATACACTCTATGAACAAGGTTGAGAATCTCTTACTGAGATTAGGCTCACTTAAACCATGTTTTATTGTGTATTTCTTATAGTTTTGTGTCAATGAAAATGACAGTTGGATTGCAAAAGATACTGTCATTGCTTGAGTCTGAAGATGCCAATGCACGAATTCATGCTGTTAAAGTGGTGGCCAACTTAGCAGCTGAAGGTGGGTAAAAGTCTCAATCCTTGGGCCTTGGTGTTTGTTGTCGGGTCATTTATTTTTGCTTGTAGAATATTGAGTTAGCACCATGGATTAATAGCAGGGCACTTTTGTGTAAATGCACATATTACTGTACAAGAAGGCCAAAATAGTTTGCCATTCTTATCGTAAACATGTATTTGATTGCAACCTCTCTTGAAAAAAATGGAAGTATGTAGTTAGGATCCTATGGCTGTCCTGATGTTTCAATGGTACACAAATTGATTTTTGTAGCCATCGAGAAACAGTATTACAACTGTGCATACTAAAATTGATTTGTCTACTTTAGTCATGGTCTTAAAGGCGCAAGTTTTGCAAGTTTGCATCAACATGGCATTGTCTTTATTTCTACTCCAGAATGTTGATTTCACATGTCACCTACTGTTAAACTCTAGCTTACATAGATTTAATCTCCTTTGATATGGGGTATGATATTATAGTCCAAATTGTGTTAATCATGTGCATGTATTATTGGAAATATATTTTTCTATGGTCATGTCAACTTCATTATAATAGATGATGTGTGTTCACCATGTACTTAAGCAGAAGCAAATCAAGAAAAGATCGTCGAAGCTGGTGGTCTTTCTTCCTTGCTAATGCTTCTAAGAAGCTTTGAGGATGAAATTGTTCGCAGAGTAGCAGCTGGTGCAATTGCCAATCTTGCCATGAATGGTAATTCTACATTTTTCTTTTCTTATCTTTGAGATCACAAGGTTTTGATCCTTCATCTAAGGTCATTACTTAAGTTATATCTCATTTTTCTTTAAATTTGTTGTATTTGGTTGTTTCTTTTCACTTGGCAGAGGCCAATCAAGAACTCATAATGTCCCAAGGAGGGATCAGTTTATTATCTATAACAGCAGCTGATGCTGAGGATGCTCAGACTTTACGAATGGTTGCTGGCGCTATTGCTAATTTGTGTGGCAATGGTATACTGTCTTCCATTTTGTTATTTATTCTTATGTTTTTTAGCATGTTATTGAACTTATGAGCCCATTGCCTTGGCCTTTGCATAAAATAGAGAACTGGAAAGAATTTTTGGAAATTCATGTATGACTATACTTTCTAATTTATATATTTTTGTTTTACTTCTAGATAAGCTTCAGATGAAGCTGAGGTCTGAAGGTGGAATCAGGGCCTTGCTAGGAATGGTGAGATGTGGACATCCAGATGTTCTAGCTCAAGTTGCCCGAGGAATCGCCAATTTTGCTAAATGCGAGTCTAGAGCAACTACTCAAGGTCAATTATCTGGTCTGATCTGCGTGATATTTTGGGTATTAATTGTTGAAGCAGCTACAGGTGGATTATAATCTGATAATTGTTTGAAGTGAAATGGTATACTTGCATAATGTTATCAGGATACATATAATGTGCTTCACAATAATGAAAGTACTCTGTCTTCATTTTGTCTCACCACAGGCATCCTGCGTTTGAGTTAGGAAAGATTGTTTGTTCCTGTATTGCTGCTTAAATGATGATTTAAGGTTGTCTTAGCACTTACACTCAGATTAAATTATATTTTCACATAATTAGATCTTACATTCAGATTTGATTCTCATGCTTAATCTTTTTTTTATGGTTGAAAGTTGCTCAGAAAACAGTAAAATGGTAATTCTGAGGTTACATACATCATTTTTGTCGTGTAGTATGTTGACTTATATGCTGCACCACCTCAGGTACAAAAAGTGGCAGATCTCTTCTCATAGAAGATGGTGCACTTCCATGGATTGTACAAAATGCAAATGATGAGGCTGCCCCGATCAGGCGACATATCGAGCTTGCATTATGCCATCTAGCACAGCATGGTAAGTGAACTGTTCTTTTATATTTATAGAACTTAGAATTCTCAAAGACATGCAACTTGAAAGACTAGATTTTGCAAATTTCAGAAGTAAATGCCAAGGACATGATTTCTGGTGGTGCTCTATGGGAATTAGTTCGTATCTCACGGGACTGTTCTCGAGAGGACATAAGAAATCTTGCTCGTCGGACTTTGAGTTCTAGCCCCACCTTCCGAGCAGAAATGAGGCGCTTGAGGATAGACTTTTGATTACAGTGTGTTGTTTTGGTGTAAATGCTATTGGAATGATTTTCGAAAACTTGCTGTGCACCGCTGTATAGGCATGGTTGAGAACCCCTGGCTGGCATTCCTTCTGTTAAAATTCTCATGGAGCGTTTAAAGGAATCCATGGTATTTGGTCTGTAATCAATGTTTCATAGCATTTTCACTGGACGAGGGCACTAGGCGGCTGTTAGCTGATATTATATGTAGAAGAAGTGGAAGAAAGAAGGAGATTGCTGGAGGAATGAATTGAAATTTGAGCCCCCAATTTTGTGCCCTATAATGTTAACGTAATTTTTGAATATTTCTTTATGTAAATTGAATTGTATTAGCAATGAAATTCATCATTCTTTTGCTTCATTTTTTTTTCAGTATGTACAGCCAAATGATGTTAAGATGTCAATTTTCAGTATCTCATTGTAGCTCGAAGCAAGCTGTGTTTTAAAATCACATCGATGTTGCCATGATGCGCCGTTACAAAAAGTGGTTTAATGGTAGAGTGTGTCAGGATGAGCTGAATACTATAGAACATTTCTGTCAAAATTGACAGTTTCTTATTTAAAAAGAAAAAATGACAATTTCTACACTGTCAAACGCACATGAATCTGAAATCTTTTGCTTGTAGGAAATTTAAAAGGATAATTAATTTAAAGCGCTTGTGATGGATTACGAGCTGTATATTATACATATTAACATGCATGATAAAATTTTTTTGCATACCAATTTCTTTTCGACGGTTAATTTGCTAATCACTACCTCAACAGAAGAAATTTCAATATATTTGTTTCAAAGAATTTATATCAAGAATTTATTGAGTCGTGAAGAAGACCTATGCAATAGCTACGTAGAGACTGAATTATAATCTAAAATATTAAAATAAAAATTTTGTTCACTGCTTTATTCGTTTTAGTTTTGAAGTTCAAATCTCACTAAATGGATTTAACAAATTTTGTATAAATAATTTTCTTCCTTAGTTATCTCCTGTCAAAGAATTAAATGCTTAGACTACACAAGTAGTAAATGCTTAGACTACACAGGTAGTAAAACCACACTTTTTGTTTGTTTCTTTGATAAAATCTCTCCAATTCCGAGAACATGCATTGCTTTATTTTCTCAAAATGATCTAACGTACTCGATTCATTCCATCAACTATGTGGAAAACGTAGGCTTAAGTTTAATTGCATCTTATTTAAAATCAAAACCATATGTTGCAGGTAAGTGTTAATTAGACATTTGAACAAATTATATTCGGTATCAAGTCATAACGATCTCTTGAGAATGAATCAAAAATTATTTTTGAAGTTAGAGAAGTTCATTTGTTGACTGTGTCCAGAGAAAAAATAATAATAATAAAACGAGATACTTTATAGGGTTATTATCATTTTGCCCCCTAAAAGTGAAAATAATATCAAACCACCGCCGGTTTTAAAAGTATTAGCTAAAAAGGTCCAATCGTCAATTCGAACAGTAGATTAATAAAAAATGTAACAGAACCATGATTTTTAAGGGTATAATGGTCAACTTAAATAAGAATAAAAAATTTTCATCAAAAAAATTAAAAAGCTAAATTAAAAAAAACTCTCTCTCTCTCTCCTTGTTTCTCTTCTTATTTTGTCACTCTCTCTCTCTCTTCCTCTCTCTCTTCTTCTTCTATCACTCTGCGCCTCTCTCTTCTTCCGGTCGGTAAGCTCAAACACACCCACTTGTGATCGTCCTTTTCCACCCTCCTCCGCTGTGTCTCTTTCTTTTTCCTCTCCACCGTCGTCGCTCTCTCTTCCCTCTCCACCCTTCTCCGTCGCCACTGTCTCGTCCCTCTGCACCCTCCGCCGTCTCTCTTTCGTCCCTCTCCGCCCTCCGCTGTCTCTCGTTCGTCCCTTTCCACCCTCCGCCGTTGCTCTCTCTTCCATGTCCTCCCTCTATCGGCGCCCTCTTTTGATGTCTGTCAGATCCGATCCAGTGGATGTGTGATGGTGTTCATCGTTGGTACTGGTTGATGTTTTGATGGACAGTGGGTGTGTGATGATGGTGATGAGAGTGGCTGGTGTGTGAATGATGCCTAGGTAGTGTGTTTATTTATGTTTTTGGTTGGTTATTTGTGTTCTGGATGTGTCAAAGGATTGTGTTTTGGATGTGGCAGGGGACACCCAGATCTTCAAACTTTTGAAGATCTGGGATTTTTCTCTATTTTTTTTTTTTTTTTTTCGAAATTTTGTTTTTCTTTTTTGTTTTTATTTATTGAAGAGTTTTTTTTTTCATTTTTGTTTCATTTTATGAAACCCAGATCTTCAAATGTGCATTGAAGATCTGGGGATTGTGTTTTGGACGTGGCAGGGGAAACCCAGATCTTCAAACTTTTGAAGATCTGGGATTTTTTTTTTTTTTTTTTTTTTGAAATTTTGTTTTTCTTTTTTGTTTTTATTTATCGAAGAGTTTTTTTTTTCATTTTTTTTTTCATTTAATGAAACCCAGATCTTCAAATGTTCATTGAAGATCTGGGTTTTTTCATTTTTTTTTTTAAATTTATTGAAGAGTTTTTTTTTTTTAAAGAAATTGTTTTAATTTAATGAAAACCCAGATCTTCAAATGTTCATTGAAGATCTGGGTTCCTTCAAATTTTTTTTTTTATTTTTTTATTTTTATGGAAGAGTTTTAAATTTTTAAAATTTTTGTTCTGATTTAATGAAACCCAGATCTTCGAGCTGAAGATCTGGGTTTCTTTCATTTTTTTTCAAATTTTTATTGAGATTTGGATTAATTTTTAATATTTTTTATTTAATTAATAAGGGTATTTTGGTCTTTTACTATTTTTATCACAAAACCACTAAATATATTGATGGAAACCGCTTTTCCCAGACGGTAGGGGGTTTTCTGGCTAATATTTTCAAACTAAGGGGTAAATTGAGGTTATTTTCATTTTCAGGGGGTTTTTTAGGATATTCCCTACTTTATATAATTGTTCAAATTCATAAAATAATCGGCAAAAAATGATACATGTGAACATATTTTACAGGATCGTTGTAGTATTAGAGCAAAATATAGTCCAGCAAACTATCTTCAAACAGAACTGTTAAAGGAATTTTGTTAACGTTATATATGGATCTTGAATTTCCTTCAATTCGGTGGCACTAGTTTACAACTTAACAATGTAACAACCCATATAAGATTATAAACACAACTTCAGCATCCAGCATGAACACACAATTAATTCATGTTATTCCCAAAATCAAATAAAGCTCTTATAATAAATTTTACACAACATTATCCATTGCCTAATCATTCTTTAATTATTCATATAATAAGGCATGCAAAACTTCACCCACCAATATTGTGACACGAACTTAATTTATCCATGTCTAATAAATTTTACTTTAATTATATACAACTATAGAATCTAGAAGGATCTGAAATACAGAAAATTATACCTGATTTCCAAATCTAATATTATTTGGTCCAAAAACTCATCCATAGTAATGTTATAACATGTGATTTACAACTATCACAATATTTAATATATATTACAGAAACACCATTTGAAATGATTTTTGAACAAGAAGTTTGGACTAAGTTTGTGTTATATAAAGTTGTGCCTCTTACACCAAATTAAAATTACTGTCCAGTTGGTGATCTCTAGCTTCAAAAAAAAAAAAAAAATTACTGTCCAGTGACAACCAACGATAATGCCAACAATGATCATTTTCAAATATTTGATGAGTAATTCTAAGTTATATCCTATTAACTGCTGAGGTCCTGTGAAGAGATGTAAATTATGCAGCTGAGAAAACAACAAATTGATATAGGTAGAGGAGGAAAAGATGAAGAGAGATGCAGTGGCTTGCACACGAAATTTTTAGAAAAAACAAACTAAAAGATAAAAATAAGAAGCATTGCATGCTTAGACAACAATCAATACATTACGAAGTGAAAAATTACTGCCTAGTTAGGGTCCATGATAAAGCACAAGTGAATGGATTAGTTTCTAGACAAAGTAGGACAGAATTCTAAGAACTCACTCAAATAATTATGAATCACAACTGCAGAGTGGGGATGCATGTTATAAGATACAAAGTGGGCATATTCTGATAGATCTTTTCACAAGATTGCTATCAATGAAAAGGAAAGGCAAAAAAAGCAAAAATGATAGGAAATTATATATGTAGATAGATATAGTATTATAATGCTTTTACATGTACTTATAATCATTGAAGTGTTGTTCAAAGAACCTAGATAGAGATGTTACATAATCATGAAAAACCAGATAATATGTTATCTCTTCTCAAAGCACATTAGACATGGTCCACCCAACTATCACTTTCAAGTTGTACAAAGAGACCTAGACAACCTATTAATAATTATTTAGATCAAACAAAATCTTATACTTACGAACTAATTTACATATTATCGATTTAAAAGATCTTGAAAAACACCTAATAAAGAACACTATGTAGCAAGACAAACATGCAAATAATGGTTTTGCTCAATTTTAATAAATAATTAGATGCTATTACAATTTTTTTAAAAAAAATGGTATATAATAATATACAAAGAAATATATGGAGGTATATAGGAAATTGATTGGAATAAGATATATTAATGCTTACATTTCTGGCTAATAAAATTGAAAACATAAGCATGATCGAAAAAATCTTGGCTTGAATAAAAATATGTAATTGTAAATACAAATTATATATAGAGCAGCTATATATTACTCCCACATAATCAATATAAAGTTTGGATAAGAAAATAATGTATTCAAAGACAATTGGAATGAACAACATAAACAACAAGAATGAAGAAGAAGAAAGTTATTATGGAACACTAATTGAATAAATAACAGGAAACAAAAGGGGTTTGAAGTTAAAAAGAGTTCACCGAAACCTAGTAAAAGTATTATGTGTGCAGAAGATACTTTAAGTAATTAATATAGAACTGAGAGAGATGATTGGAAACTCTGATCAGGAGAAGAGATGGTCACGCTACGAGCTACATACGTAAATTGGTTTGAAGAAACTGATGCCAGAACAGGAAGGACATTTGATGACTGGTGGAGTTTTCAGTGCATATATAAGAGCGAAGCAAGCTAAGGTTTCAATGAGAATCCATTTGACATTTATAACAAAGTGTTTATTTTAATACTAACCTCACCGCTTGATTCACTCCGGCTGTTCCCTTTAGACGTCTCTAGTGCCAAAATGAGAGTTTTAGAGGGGAGAGAGGGTGAGAGAGAGAGAGAGAGAGAGAGAGAGAGAGAGAGAGAGAGAAACTTTAACTCTTGCGAAGGCCTGTTTGTTCTGGTTGTTGGTTGCCATTATATGGAAGTGTAGCTGCCTCGGAAAGGAGCCTTTTACAGATCAGCGCACGTGTAACCGAGTATTCAAAGCTCATCACTGCACTGCTGGCTTCTATAATAAAACCCTAAACCAGTCAGAAATCAAGCAAACAGACAAGAAAACCCTAAGCCCATACCTTGCATCATCACCCTACTTTCTTCAAGTCATGATTCGCCATCCAATTCCACATCACATGTACACCCACCAACCTTGAGAATATAACTCTAGCAACACATTTATAATTAATCATAATTCGTGAAAAGGATGATAAAAACATTAATAATTAAAAATTTAATATCAATGAAGATAACTAGGTAGTGAAATGATGCTAAATTATTGGTTTAATGTTAATTACATAAGAAACTTCAAAAGTTCATATTTAACTTTAGAAAAATAAAATCAAAACTAGTGAAAGTTTAGAATTTAAAACAAACTTTAAATCAACAACAACCAAGAAAAGAAAACATACTGATGGTTTTGGATCATGCAAGAAAATCTGAAACCTACAATCTTAGATAGACAGAAAGAAAGAAAGAATTGTTTTCCCTCTTTATTCAGCAAACATGAATGAACAATTATCAGGCAAGTCATCAGAACTGCTAAAGCATCCTCAAAGTTAACTGGGTTGAACAGGAAGCTATTGATTCTGATGAAGTGATGATCAGCAACTAAAAATTAAAACCACCAAAAAAATTCATTTAAAATTTGTACATCCTTCTTCAAATCAAAAGGTAGATAAATTCCAAGACCAACATCTTAAAACGTAAACTAACTTATGGAAGAAGAAGAAGAATGGAAAAGGTTGATTTATAAGAAGGTCAAACAAAGAGAAAGCGAAAAGAAAGTACAAAAGCAGCAACAGTTTGTTTTGTTTGTTGTCAATAAGGAGGTCGAGGTGTGCCCCAGTAGCCTTCACTTGGTAACTGCACGGAATTTAAAAGATTTGGTGGCAACCCATGAACAAACGACGCATTAGGATCTTGCAATAACTGCTGCTGCTGCTGCTGTTGTTGCGGTGGATGTCCAACAATTTCCGGTGACTCGAACGGCCTACTTCCAGTAACCGACGGTGGTGTAACCTCCTCCTCCTCCAAAGGAAGCCTCTCGTACGCAGCATTACCGAAAGAAGCAGCCATAATGACAACTGGGCCAGAAGCAAGAAGAGGACCCACCACGCTCCCTCCCACCACCTGACCCTGTCCACCGGCCAAGTATATAGTCAAACCTGAAGCAGCCGGTGGAGCCGGAGGAGGTAAAAAGGAGCCTGAAAGCGATAAAATCTCGAATCTTCCATGTAAAGTGACAACTGCACCGGGTGCAGCCGGTTGCCTTAGAGTTACATTCGTTACAGTGCCGCTACCACTCAATATGCAAATCCCTCTTTGTCTTCTCCTAGCGAAGGTGGATATGCTCTCCATTATATCACAGCCGTTGGCGATTTCCATCACGTGGGATCGGAGGGCGTTGGCGCTGTCTCGGGTGATGATGATGGGTGGCTTCGGCTTGTTCTTCGACCCAGCAGGCCTGCCACGTGGTCTTCTTGTCATTTCTCCTTCTCCAGGTACCATGGCCAGTTCTTTGCCTTCTATTGGGTTGGTGGTGGCGTCTGTTGTGTTGTTGTTGTTGTTGTTTTCGTCTCGATCTCGTTTCTGGCCTCGGTTAAAGCTGCCGTTACCGTTACCGCTTTGTTCCTCGTCGGAATTTTGCTGGTGGTGGTGTTGTTGAAATTGATGATGCAGTGGTTGTAGATGGATGTCTCTTGCGTGAAAAGGAGGAGGAAGAGGACGGGCTCCGTGAGCTGTAATTGGGTTCATATTTTTCTTTCTTTGGTTCCTTTCAAAACCTAAATTACCTCACAAACACACAAACAAGGAAGAGAATTGAGAGAGAGAGAGAGAGAGAGAAAGAGAGAGAAGGGGTTTGAGTCTTCGGTTTGCTTCTTTGGTGGTTTTGTGTGTTGCTTTGAGGGAACTTTGATAGATGATAGATCAAATGCTACTAGTATCTTTTAGTAGAAAAAGAGAAAAAAAAATAAACAAGGAAAGAGTACTTTTAAGCATCAGGTACCAAATTTCCAGCTGAAATAGCTGAATCGAAGCTATCTTTCTCCTCTCTACCCCTCATGTGAGTAAGAGTTCGTTTAGCTTAGGTATTTTTTTTTCAGGTCTCTCCCTCTCTTCTAGAGAAGATTAGTTTGTTGGGTAAAGGTTTGGGTGAAAATGAAGAAGAAAAGGTTTAACAAGAGAGAGAGAGAGATACAGTGGCGTTTGGGTGGTTTTATTCGTGTATTTTAAGGCTTTTTAACGTTTTTGGGTGCAGTGTCGTTGGGTTGGGGTTAGGTCAAGGTATCGGATCGATGATGGATGGGTTTAGTTTTGGTAAGACAGTGTGCGCATGGGCGGTGCCGTGGGACCCTTTCATTTCTCTCTCTTTTGTCTCTCACAACATTGGGTCCCCAACACCCCATGTTCACTCTCTCTCTCTCTCCCTTAAATGTCTCTGTCTATAGGATTAAAAGCCCTCACTATAAGATCATGTTGTCCTTCATTTAACCCTCTCTTCATTCAAAATCTGAGTTTCTTTCCATTTTTATATAAATATATTACATCTATATATATATATGCTCTTCTTCTCTCCTCCATTTCCTCTCCTTCTGGTTCCTAGAAACTGCCCCTTTATTTGAAACAACATTTACAACAAAGCCTACTCTTTTGTAGTTGTACCCTCACAAGATCTTTCAAAACAAATATACATATACACAAAAGAGACAAAACAAATATATCTCAAAGCTTTCTCCTTCACGGGACTGTCTTGTTTTCTATGTTTCAGCTTATAATACATAATAGAAGAGTTGCATGCATATTTTTGGTTTATGTTAATATACCGAAAAGAAGTGAAAATAAACCTTGTCTTGCATCGTCCTCAAAAGGAAAAAAAAAAAAAAAAACTTGTCTTGCATTGGTTTACACAACGATAAGAGTTTTTTAAGATTTCATTCTATCAAAAGCTAAAGGATTATATATGAAAAGAGATAATTAATTAATTTTGTTAGAAAATGACAAGTTAACATAAAAATAATAATAATAATAATAATAAAACCTGAAGAGACTGAGTTGGATTTTGACTAAACTGGAGAGCGTTACATTACAGCAGTTACAAAACTAGTTGGACAACTTGAGTTAACAGTTATGTATATGTAAATTTACAGACACAGAAGACTTATAGCATGAAACTCCAGAAGGTGATGGCATATAATGTAATTTTAAGAAACGAGTGAGGGCTTGATTGAAAGAGAGGTGGGTGCATGTGGTGGGTCATGGGAAATTGGAGTGAACCCACCCGAACAAATTGGGTCAGAACAGGAGAGCCAGGGCGTGTCTTAAGGGGGACTCTCGATTCTAGGAAAAACGAATAGAATACAATACAATATTCATAAAACCCTCTCTCCCTCTCTCTCTCACGATCTATCCCTCTCTCAAGTCTCTATCGCTAAATACATTCGATGTTGATGTTTTTTTTATCAAAATGACGTGTCAATCCCCCAGTTCCTGACTTCTTTGCTTTCTATCTTATCACCTAATTTAGTGCAACATCCCTTGCGTACTTTCCCTTGTTCTCTCCTATCAATTTTCGTATGTAATTTCCCTTTTTTTTTTGTCACCATAAAAGAGATCATATGTTTTCCATGTAGCAACATGATGAAAGTGATGTAATAGTTAAAACTTGACTCTCTCATATTGAAAACCCATAGATTCATAGAATATATATATATATATATCTGTGCGCACGACAGAGTTATTATTGTTGATTTATTGTTCTAACTAGGGAAATAAATTATTAGATTTTCATATATATATATATATATTACAATGTATAAAAAAGTTAAGTAATCTTGTCTTGTGGAAGTAATAAAATCCGTCTTATGGAAAAGATAATTATTTATATATATATATAAAGTTGGGCAAGGTTTCGCAGCCCTGCTGGGTGCAGTCGCCAACACAGTTGATGGTCGCTGCTGGTTCTCCAATCAATTGAACCATATTACAGAGCAACCGATATTAATTTGGGTGACCTGGTCAACATTATATTATTTCATCAGATTTTTCTTTAATCTAAAGTGCTTCCAGTTAAAAAATATTTTCCCAAATAAATGAGATTGAAAAGAAGTGGTGCTCATTAATATGCAAAACTTCTCCTTTTTATTAGGTCACATCTGCTAAATCTGACAAATCTTGGTGGAATGAGAATTCATAAGTACTGCCAATAAAACCGTGAAAATTGAGGGAACTTTATTTCACCCACAAATCTGGACATATATGCCCCATATCATATTAAATTTTAAATTTAGATATTACGCATAAAATCAATACCACAAACTACGTTTACTCAATAAAGTCGAGCACCTTACAAATTTTATGTTGAAGAGAATTTACATCTTTAAGATATATAACATGTTATATCAATGTTGATAAAGATCTACTTATAATTAATTTGAAATTTAAAAAATAATAAAATAATTCGAATTTGCGATTTCTATAACATAAGTGTGAGGACATATGCACTATCAAATCAACTTCATTTTATCAAATCAGATTTAATTTTACTTGACTTCAGAATGCAAGTATATATATATATATATATATATATACATGCACATTAGTACTACAGCACCATTCAGAATGTCCATCTAGCTAGGCTTTAATTACGAAGTCAGTGATATTTTAAATTTTTAATTATGTCCCGTGAATGTCAGAATGTGACAATGTAAATAAGTTAGGCTAAGCTTTTACTCTCTCCATTGCGTTGTGTTTGTGTCCTAAATAATTAATACAGAGTAAGTTACTAGAGGTTAAACTAATTATTAAGAGTAATACAACAAAGTATTGGCAATCAATTATACCTAGTGAAAATTTTATCATATAATTGTAAAGATTTTACTACTTTATTAATTGAGTAAGGTTACTCATCAATAATAACTCATATAATCAATAATAACTCATACAATAATTGTTATTAATAAATAATTATATCCAATCAGTACATTAACAAAACCCTAATTGTAATTAATACAGATTATAATTTTTCAGTCAAATTATTTTGTATTACATAATTAATCAATCGTATTTATTTACACATAATATAAATGATAAAAAATTACAATATACTGAATATATTCTATATTTTTCCAAAATTGAAAAAGACGGAGGGTCAAAGTTAGAGGGTCAGCAAAATTAATAAGAGAGTTACAGGGGACGTCAGACACCGTTGGATGTTGTCCGCATGTTGCGATGATTTAACGTAAGCTGCCAACTCATGCGTACACGCACGCTCAAAACGCAAAATAGAACAGAATATTCGATTGCCGATGATGACATCATATTTTTGTCGTTTTGTTTGCTTGATTCAAGTACGGTTTTCTCCGGATTGCTAGGCAACTCCCTTCGAACATAAGTCATGTCCCATCCCGTATTTTTATGTATATTTTTTTTCAGACATGAATTATTTTCGTGCTTTCTAGTTATTTATTATTGTCAATGATAATTTACAAGCATTGTTAGCTCTTCTTCTTCGTCTTGGACAAGAGACAAAATAGTCCAATAGAAAGTTTGATAAATATTCAAGATGATAATGATATAGTTATAAACTAATTGATAGCAACCAAATGAAAATTTGAAGAAAGAATATGGAAAGTGCAACAGTTGAAAGTAAATCATGGTTCTTCATTTTATATGTATATAATTTTTTTAATATTTTATTCCTATAAATAGGAGAAAATTAATAACAAAATAAAGGGAACAAATAATCAATACCAGCTTTTAAATGTATTTGATAACAATTGAACCTTCAATAATTTAGTAAATGGGAAGTACATAACCACCTCTATTTGGAGATGATATGTAATTTATATAGAATATATAAATTAGTGAAATTTAATATTACATTGATCTTTAAAGTTAAACATAACTTTTTTTTAGTTTTAATATGAAAGATGTGATTATGTGATTGATAAAATCATAACAAATATATAAAATCATAGAATTACCTAGGTGTGTATTAATAGGAGGGAGAGCAAAAATCAGAAATGAGAAGGGACAAGGGGGGTTGACTGCATCGTTTAATGGGGCTGTATGCTGAAAAACAAACCAAGGCGTGTGGGCGTGAATGAGCAGGGAGAAGGCGTGTGTGGCGCTGACACTGACAATTTTTTAGAGTAATTTAACAGCAGCAGACACTGTAGCACGAGCGGCCGGCCATTCTATGTGCCCCCAAAGGCACCAAGAGAGGTAGCTAACTAAGCTCAGCTAAGCTAGCTCGATTGAATGAAATGAATGGGAAATTGAATTAACCAATAGAAGCTTTCTGCTTAGTGATCAAGGGAGTAAATGAGGTGGGTGTGGTCTTATTTTGATCTCCACTTGTTAGAGAGCATAGTACTCCACCATGCATCTTTCTACTGTCATCACTATGGCCTCCCTCCACGCCCTGAATTCTATGGAACCCATTTGATGCTCTATGTCGGACACTCTACATATTTTCAATTTCCTCCTCTCCTTTTTGTTTTTTTTTTTGTTTTCCTATTTGCAAATTTTACCATTAAAATATGTATAAAAAAAAGTAACACCAATCTTATAGATTCCATCAAGGTGGACCGATACTCATATTACGTCCATATAGTTGATACAAATTATATGAAATTTGACATGAATAAATTATTGGGAGATTCTTCACTCAAGAGTAAGAACAGTCCTAAACTTTTTAAACAGCTAGTCAATTTTTTATTGGTGAGAATTTAATTTTCACTTATTTCAAGACCGTTTTGACTAAATAAAAAAGAAACTCATAAATTATATATATATATATATATAAAACTCATAAATTATATATCTAATTACTTAACCCTAAATCTAAGAACTTGAAAGTTAAACTCTGTTCAGTATAATAGGAATTTTGTGGAATAAATTCTTACTTTTGGTCATGGAACAGAACAAATTCCCTAATCTATATATTAAAGATTATTAATACGCTGATAACTTATTTGCATCTTAGAAGAAAAGAAAACAAAAACACAAATTTAGTAATATATGCTCCAATTATGCATATACATTCACGTATCAAAATTGCACCATATCATGGCTCCTTCATATGGTTATTATACCAAACATGTAGTAATATACTTATGTATACTATTTAAATGATTTTTTTAAGGTAAAAGAGGGAGATTAAATTGATAGAAAATTATTAATACCTTATATTTTAGAATAAGGGTGGAACTTGAAATTTTGACCTTTTAGGATCAAAGGAAGAGTTCAGCGACTCTTACTAAGGGCTGGTGTGAAAACTTTTTGAATGTTAAGCAAATCAAATCCGACTTTTGATAAACTAGAGCAAATAATTAATAAATAAAGATCTTGATGATTGGATGATAGGATCCTCTCCGGAAGAAGCGGTTCTCCTTCTTTTTGCTTGATGTTTGATTTGGCCAACCTTTGTCTCTCCTACGAAGAAGAAAACAAATAAATTCAACCACCTTGACATTAAAAATGGGTAGTGACATATCATGCAACTACAAACCCCCAATATTTCTTTTGAAAAGAAGCTACCAAACAAAATGAGTAAATAATAATTAGAAGACTAAATTTATATATAAGAAAAAATCAATGCATGGTTATTATACAGCAAAACTATCTTTTTTCAAGCAGTCAACGGTTCTCCCAACACCTCTTCTTCTCTCCTAGGTACTGAAATCCAAGTCCTATTTTATCACCAGTCACCACTAGTCACGCTTCTTATAAGAAACCAGCTGTGTTATTTACTTATTTTCTTGTCCACTGGTATATATATTTGTCATAAATTAAATATTCGCCAATTGTTTCCAACGTAGTTCATTTTCATAATCTATCCCACCCGATTCCAGTAAGACAAAAGAAAGTACTTGTCTTTCAAATCTGATTTTACAATGAACACAACATGATTTTTTGCACAATTCCCTAGTGCTTGCAATTATTAGTTTGTGGTAATCAACCATTAAATCAATTTATATGTTGTAATAAATTGACCGATGGTTGTACTTTGTAGTACTATCATTTGGTTAAGAATTAAGACATGTAAAATAGACCTACCGCTTAATTAAATTGGAAGGTAAGATTCTATGTGTGTGTGTTTGTATACATATATATATATATGTATATATGTATATAAACTTTTGATCGAATCAAATTATTTTTGCTTCATGCAACTTCAGGTGAAGATACATAAAGTACTTTTCTCCACCTCTTAAAAGCTGCATTTACATGTGTGATTTGACATTGACCCTTCTTGTTCTTTTTTGTTTCTCATTTGACATATGCTGCTAAAGCATTGAGAATTAAGAAGTGGTCACTTTGAATTCTAATTGAAAATTGGTTTAATTCCAAGCAATTTCTGCGTGAATTCAAAAAGTTTAGTTGATTAACTATGTTTAAACATTAACGTAAAGTTCACGGGTTTTACCGATACAAACCAATTAATTAAAAATATACCATTATTTGTTGAATTTTGTGAACATAAGTTGATCTTTTAAGAAAGACATAGTCTTCCCTATAGAAAGTTGAAAACATGACCAATTAAAGGGCTTGGAAATCCGTTGCAACTTTGGGGTAATTTAACAATAATATAATAATTAATTGAACTTATCTTAATCAACTCCCTATTAAACAAATCAAAACTAATACATCTCTGTCCAAATTAACAAATATTATATTACAAAGTCTAAAGCTAATCCGCAAAGGCAGTATGGACCACTTTGATGAAGGGAAACAACACCACAATTCCATGTGAAGAGCACTTAAATTGTAATTGCTTCGAATCTAGCATAATTTCGCATGTTCTCACTTTCTCAGTTGCCGCTTTTCACTCAAAGTGGCTTGAGATTGTTGCACCCATTTCTTCATTCCAATGGATCAGACCAATCTAAAGCTTGTGTTTTTTAGTTAATTAATCAAACCCACATCGAGCACTGAGAATATTTTAGAGCCAAACAGCCGACCAAAACCGAGGTCACCATGTGATTGATAGTGATCTGTTTGGAATCATTTTTTAGTTAATTATTTATTTTAGTGATCATCTCTTCACCTACCTGTATGACCTCTTTTCAAATCAAACGCTAGCAATTTGGATGCTTAATTTCAACAGTTTTGCTTTTTTTTTTATTTTTTTGAAATGTGAATGATTGAACTTTTTAATTTTTGTATAAGGCAATCTCAATCATTGAAAGTGCACCATCCAACGATGTAAAATTTGCAGAACAAATGTATAAACTTATTCATGTAAACCTGACTTATTTCTCTTAATTACCCTTCTCTGCATGTTCGAATCTTTTACAATTTTTTAAGTTGTATTTTGTTAAGTAACCATTATCAAGGAATACTAAGACTGAAACCCTTCTTTTAAATGGTTTTTCATAGAACAATTATTTATTTAGTGGATACAAATATATATATAAAAAGTCTATGAGTCATCGGATATATTGACTTTTTAAATAATTAATATTTGATAGTAATTATTTGTATGTAATTATTCTAAAAGAAACTTTAGGGTTACTAGATATATATTCAAAACTACGAGATCATTTGTTTTTATCACTTTTCACATAATATATCTGAATTATATCTAGTAAATGATTTTTGTTTGTTTTTTTTTAAGTGGTCAAACTACTTAAGGTAATCCAAAAATTATTAAAAAAATAAAACTATAATTTCTGACTTTTAACTGAATGTCAAATCATTTAATAGTATTTTAAATATATTATTTCAAATCTATCATTCGTAAAATAACATAGTTAAAAATTTATCCTAATTTTACATTGTACAGATTCTTTTTTAATGTAATTAATAAAATATTCAAATATTAAAATATATATTATTTTACAATTTCAACTTTTATTGCAATAGTAATTCAATTTAAGAATATTTTGTTTATTTTATTTAAATATATAAATTTAATTTATTTTACTATAATAATTTATTTATGTATATATAATTTTCAAAAAAAAATACTTTACTATCATAATTAATCATATTTTAATTATGAATAAAAATATTACTAATATATACATAAAAATATTTTAGTATTTGTTAAATAATTTATTAGAATTGGTTGTATTATATTAAACAAAATTATATTACAACCAATAGTAAAAGAGTATAAATATCAAATTACTAGTTTTTAAATAATTTTAACTTTAAAAAATAAATAAAATTACTATATATTCATTAATAAGAAAAAAAAAAAAAAACAAAGTTATCATTCATATTTCATATTTCATATTTCAATCACTATTCAGTCTTTAATTTTTAGTAGTATTGTTTAGTCTTTAAACAAAAAAACAAACGACTTCTGCATCTAGTTCTTTGGAATTTTTTTTATAGCATTATTATTATTAAAAAAATTGTTGAAAGTGGTAATAAAAATATATTATTCTTCTAGAAATAAACTATCATAGATTATTAATCCTAGTACAACTGATTCGGTAATATTTTTACATAAAGAGGATGATAATTGATTATAGAACTCAGTTCCTGCATATTTGGGAGGGCTAGTAATAATTGTTAGGAATCTTCTACAAAAAATTTAAAGTTTCGGTAGTAATTGAAAATCAACTAGTTGGGACTTGAGAGAAAAAGTATAATTGTTAATTAAAATTTAATGTAAGAAAATGTAGCTAACATGCACTGTTGTGATACTCATGATGAGAATTTGTCTCCAAAGACAATACCCTAAATATATGATGATGATAACGTTGAAACACAACCTGATTAATATATTTACAGTTTCTTTTACATTCTTAAAGTTATCAAAAAGAGGACATAAATTATTTTTCTCCTAATATTGTATTCCTAAATTGAAATTTAAAAGGCATGATAAACGATGGAATTGTAATAGTTTAATGTGAACAAAGCAAACAAAATGATTACATATTCGTCGTGTCCATGGCTTAAATATTGGAAAAAGTGTGACATCTTAATTATAGTATCTTATTTAGATAATTAGTAATTAAAATATAGATCAAGCAACTTAGGGTATAAATTAAAACTACAACAATGCTTTGTACTAGCATGTAAGCATCCTAATAACAATATTAATATGGAATGGTTTTTAAATACCATAGAATACTGAAAATTTCGCCACTAATGTATATTTTAAATTTTTTATCTACATCTACATCATAAGCCACTTGAATTGCCTACATACATGTTGGGTGAGCTAAATGTCCTGTACGGAAAGGCATCAAATCTAGGCTTAAGAGAGTGTCTCAAGATATAATATAACTAATTTAATGACGAATACGTGTGTGAAAATATTTATATCATCTGATAGATTTTTTTTTTTTTTTCCCTATTCCTTTTCACAGCTCCCCTTATGCATTCTTTATTTAAGGAACATTGGCAGACCTTGAAGCTCTGGTAGTCTGATTTGATATTGGACTTCATAGGCCTAGTCAAAGTCCATGGCCCTTTCAAAGCGTTGGCATTCGGCCGCCTTATATGCAACCAAATAACTAATTTCTATTTTTTAATTTTCTAAAAAAAAAAAGTTATATATTTTAATTTCCTCAGCTTGTAAATTTCTTGAACTTATTATTCATTATTTCTTCTAGAATCAGTTGTCAAACTTCAATTTAAAAAATTAAAAAAAAAAAAAAAAAAAAAAGGGCCATACATGGCCTTTTTAAAATAAATAAATAAATAAAATTCGAGAATTAGGGGGACAATACATACGAACCTAGAATTTTATAAATACGATTGTAAGAAGTTTACCAACTTCTCTACATAAAATCCAAAAAATAAAAGCCAAAAAAAAAAAAAATTGTTGAAATTATTTTATTTTGTAAATGTTTGTGAACCTTTTGTGGTAGGACCGTATGTTCATGTTTTGGCAGTCCTTATCCACTCCTTGCTGTCTTGCATTTTCTGATTAACACATATAAGATGTCATTTGTTTACACGAAAATAAAGGAAAAAACAAATTAAAGATAATAATACGTCGAAATGGTAAAAGTTGAGGCTTACAAGTTAGAGAAAATTTGTGGGACAAAAACATGCTATATGAGAGTATAGTTTTTGTTTGCTTGTGTATTTGTTTCGAAGTGTCTCGATAAGAATATTCAGGGCTGTTTACGGACTTACGATGTTACATGGGTTTTTGGCAATTATTACCAAATACTGTCATTCCTTGTTGATAAATAAGCCCATAATTCGACTGGCATCACCGCAATACAGAGTAGTAGACAAAACATGCAGGACCCCATTTGCCGTCTGCAGCCTGTGAAAGATATAAAGAAGAAAAGGATAGAGCAAGAACACGACGAATGATGTATCGCTTGCGGTCCTTGATGGCATTTTATGCATCAAAAATGGAAAATATAATTTGATTTTTAATCAATATTAGATATAATTTTATTCTAAATAGATCATTCTTATAATATTAGACAGTGTTTAACTGCTTTAAAAAAAATAAAAAATAAAAATAAAAAAACATAAAATGAGTGAAGTGTAGAGGCTCTATTTTTTTTTTTCTATTTTGCACTAAAAAGTTATTATTTTATGTGCAAATCTCATACATATGAAAGAAAAAGATAGAAGAACAAAAGGGATGGGAAATCCGGTTGTCAATTGTCATTGCACTTCTTATCGACCTATTAAAATTGAGAAATACCTTTTTTTATTAGATGTGTGAAAAAACTTTATAATTAAATAGATAGTTATTAATATTAAACCGCATTTAACCATTTTAAAAGTTTTAAAAGAAATTTGAACAAAATCGCTACTTCAAAAAAAAAAAAAAAAAAAGAACAAAATAGCAAAAGTGGACGTGCTTAATGGAATTATTGAATGTTTTTTAATCATGTAATTTTCTTTGTTTTTTCTATCGAGATATTATTTTGCACTTAGAAAGATTTTCTTTTTTTGTTTAGGAGATAAAAGAAAGACATTATTTTATGATCAAATAAATCTACTATAACTGGGCAAGGGGGTGAGTGGAGTGGTAAAACATTGCACCCTCCCATGAGTCATGGGTTCAATATTGTGCACATCTCACCTCCTAATAAAATGGTGGGATTTTCGTTTATATCTATATATATATATATATATATGAGTTGTCTCCCGCTCAGGATGTGAGTGATTTCCAGTGATATAGGAGCCGTTTATCATATTATGCTATTTGTGTCCAATCAATTTAGTCCCGATTGATTTCTGAACTAGTTCTAATATGTAACTCAAAAAAAAAAAAAAAAAAACTACTATAACCATATGAAATTGTAGAGCTTTTTTTTTTTCTTATTTCTTTAATAATGTAGAGCTTCTTTTTTTAAAAAAAAATCTACATATATATTACATTATTCTAATCTTTTTTAAGACACTAAACAAGAGTACATGGAAGAAAACCGTCTGTCATACCTGAACCTAATTAACCGTAATCAACTACAATCAACATTATGTTGACGAATGGAATTTTGCGTCATCATCATTGATCGAAACTCTTGAAAATCAACAAACCCATCTCCATCTTTGTCGACTCCTCTTATCATACGCTTGCACTCTTGAAGACTGCAATCGCTACATCCAAGACTGATGAGAACTCTTTGCAACTCCTTGGCAGAGATGAGACCATTCTTGTCACTATCAAAAATGAGAAAAGCATCCATCAAATGATCATAATCTTCTTTGCTATCAGTAGTACTATCAACATGAACTGCATCCATGAACTCATCCAAGTCGATGAAACCATCTCCATTGTAATCCATTTGGCTCACCATGCCTTGAGCGTCCTTGGTGGCTTTTGACTTGTCATACCCTAGACAAAGAAGCACTTCACTGAGCTCTGATGGAGATATCTTACCATCCCCATCTGAGTCAATGACTTTGAATACTTGTCTAAACTGGTTTGACAATTCCATGGCTGCAAAAGATGTGTTTATTAACGGATCAAAACTGTTGTGTTTTCTTCTACTTCTTCTCTTATCTGAAGTTCTCAGTTGTTGAAGGGAAAAAAGTTTAATCTTCCGATGTAGAAAGATCCAGCAGCTTTTGAAAGAACAAGTCATCATGGAAACAGAGAGAGAGAGAGAGAGAGAGAGGAGCACAGAGTTGGTAGTGGCAGGATGGGTATGTGATACCGCCATTTGATGTGGGCTTTTGTGGGCAAAGTTTTGTCACCTTGCAATAATTTTTTAGAAAAAATTCATTTTAATTCATGAGGTTTTGATAATTTTATTCCTAACTTTTCAAAAACTTTTAAAAAATATCCAAAACCGTTAGTCGACTGACAATTAATATTAACAGAATACATAAAAAAATATTTTCTCTTGATGATTATTAGTTCCACGTAAATTACTGAATTATGTTAATAAAATAATTCATTTATAAGTTAAATTATTTAAAATATCTTTAAATTTAAGTTATTAAAAATAGTCTAAACTCACAATTGACCATCAATTGACTAATGGTTTGGATTTTTTTAAAGAATTTTAAAAAATTTAGAGATAAAAAAAACTGTTTTCAAAAAAACTTTTAAAACTTAATATTTTTCTTAATCTTAAGAACTAAATGAAGTTTCCCCTAATTTTTTATTTTTTTAGAATACCTTGCAATAATTTTGTGGGTACAAAGTTCATATTGTTTTTTCATTCGAGTACAATACATTGTAATTTTATTTTTTTAAACGTTGATAATTTATTAATCAAAGAACTATCAGAAGCTGTCAAGATCAATCACTGATTGTACGGTCCAAGTGACTACTTTCACAATTAGAAGATGACAACTCTTATCAAGACTCAAGAGTAGACTTACATCTACACCTTATGTTTTAATGAACAAGAATAAAACTTAAACTCTTGACCTATTAGAATCAAGAAAAATATTTAATCATCTCTACTAAAAAGTTTTTCTTATGATAAAAGAAAACTACCCAATCACTCCTTAGGAGTGAAGTGTGAAACTCATACCTTCTACGTGTCCAAAGAGTCAGAGACAGACCCTTGACCGATTCCTCGTTAGTGTTAGTTTGATAAAGTTTTGTTCGGTGGATGCCAGCTGAATTGATAATTGAAGGTAAAAAGTGCCGGCATAAAAATCATTTTCACCAAACTTTGCAGTCTCCGCATCCAGAGGATTGATTGGTCCAGTTGTGTTTTTCCTTAAAAAACATTGTTGGGTTCTAGGGTCAAGTTCGGCCATCCAGCTCGTATTACTTAATAAAGATTTCAAATTTGTATAATTATAAATGAGTTGCAGTAAATAGAAACATGTATGCTAATTGAAACACGTATATTAATTGAAAAGATGATGATGATGATGATGATGATGAGATTTTTTTTTTTTTTTTTTTTTTTGGAGTAGGTTGATGATGAGAAATTTGAGTACTTTGTTTCGTAAGAAAATTTTGAACACTTTTATTTGTGCATAACAAGTTCTTCCGAGGAAGTGGGAAAAGGGCCAAAATTCAAGACTTAGGAACGGTGTGCAAGAGAAAACAGAAAAGGACTCCACATGCAACTTGACAAGCAGTTTCTCTGAGATGAATTACTGTTGTGGAATTCGTATTCTGAGAAACATAAAGAATTATAGGACTAGCATACGTCAAAACTCCTGATGAGACTGAATTTTGAACAAAGAGCTAAGCTCCTGAATGAACTAATTAAAGCTTGAGATGTACTAACCAATCGAAAACCCAACGCTAGCTCTTCATACACTATGAAACTATATTTCCGTTAAACAATTACAAATATAAAGGCGAAGAGAAAATGGAAAACTACAAGACTTCAATCGAAGAAAGAATATCATACATCCCAAAATGTGGAGTCCTACCTCACCGAGATCAACACGACCGAAGCAAAATAGGGCCCACTGATGAGCTAAGCATATCACTGAGAGCTATCGGGACCTCATTTGAACCATGTTCACAACTTATTAAGCTTGAGAGAAGGGGAAAGAATTGAGCTATATAGTTCTCAAACGAAGTCTCTCCTAAACCACAGATAGCCTGGAGAGTTGCCACAATAAGAGGTGCTCGAGCAGCCAATTCCTTTCGTTTCCCAGACCCCAAAGGTATTAGCCACTGTGCTTGCACATTAGCGGATGATTCAGATGCCTGTCCATGGAGAGAAGTATCAATATAAAACTGTAAAACCTCCCGGCAAAGGCCAACAAGATAGGATTCCACTTCAGCCTCTTCATATGTGGGAGGCCTGTCCAATATAAGATTCTGTAAAAACATCATGCATATCTGGTAAGACTCATTTTCTAGCCGTAATAGAGGAGGATCTTGCATCTGCGTCATCGAGCCAAATTCTTGTAGCTTCAAACGTATTGTACTACTGCTGTTGATCTTGTGAGCATGGGATGCCACATCATGCAAGGCCTCAAAGAGAACTATGGTGTTTTTTGCAGAAAGGCGGGACCGATACATGCTGTAAATCTCCATCACCGCCTAACAAATTGAATGACAAAATGTTCACATCCAATTTCAGAAACAGATAAAGGTATAAAACTAATTCAATATCAAAAACCAACATACTAAACAATCAGGCATTTTCATGATTTTTTATGTATACAAAAGAATCTAATAAAAGATCTGTCAATCTAACACTTTATTTGAGATTTTCAAGTAACTTCAAACATTTGATAACTAGAAATTTCACATATAAACATAAGAAATAAATGAAAAAATAAAAACTTATATACAGCATATGCATTAAAACAAGAATTTAAAGTTTAACTGAGTTGATTACTGTAACACAGCAGTCATCAAAATAAGCAGTGACGAAGAGAAAATACCTGAATCAACAAAAGTTGAACAGCGGCACGGCACTTTGCATCTGTTATAGAAGCATATAGATGTTGTGTACCCAAGGGCTCCGAATCATCCGGCATGCCAGAACCAGACGACTCCACATTAGTTTGTTCATCCAATGCTTTTTCGTGTCTAGTAACCATGCTATCTTCACTAACGATGGAAGAAAAATCCGGAAGTGTTGCATTAGCTGCTTCTTTCAATGATGAAACCACTTCTAGCCACTTCTCATCAGAAAATAGATTTCCAGCATTGCTCATCAAACGGACAAAAGCAGCAATACCAATACCAGCTAAGCTCTGATGAGGACGTTTGATAAAACTTACCAGAAGCATCAACACCTTTATTAGAAGAGGATTGACAGTGTCGTAAAACTTGACAAAAAGATCCACAACTAATTGGAGGGCCAAGGTGCATGTCTCATAGAGCCATGAATCTTGATCAAGGTCACCCAAGTCATTATCAATCTCTTGCCCAGGTGAGTCCTCACCTGAAGGATCAATAGCATGCCGCACATAGTCAAATATTGGAAATAGGACTGACTCAAACACTCTTTCCCACAGTGGCAGTGAGAAAAGGTGACCATGATTTCGCAAAGTTTCAAACAGCACTTGTAAGGCACTCTTCCTGATTTCTGGCCTAGGGTCAAAGCTCAGTTCTGATAAACCTGCATTGTAGAAGACAGAATTGGACTTTATGCACAGTTATAATTTAAATTCAGAACAAAATAGGCATAGAGGAAGCATACAGGCAAAGTTAAAAAACTTCAGCAACTCCTAATGCTTTAGAACAAGAAATCCACCAAAACCAGTTTCCTTACCAGCCAACAAAGGGAACCAGAAATAAAGATGGTCATCTTTATCAGTCATCTCTCCATTTTCTAGTTTTCCTTCTTTTACTGGTTGAGGGGAGGATGGAGAAATCTTTCCAGACACTTCCTTGTCTTTATTCCTTGATGAAGCACCAAGATCTCCTTCAGCAAGTTTAGTGGCACAGAACCGAAGAAATCCAATAGCATTCAAGCTTATTTCTTTGTTGAATCTACTGTTTGTGAAGGCAATTAAGCAATTAACACAATCTGTGAAGGTTGTGGTTTCAGTCTCAGTAATATATGGGAAGTAATCCCGGATAATTTTCTCAATTATTTCAAAGGCCAAGAGTACAATATTTTTATGGTCATCATAAGCTGCTGTTGTGAAAACCTGAAGAAAAAGGTCACATGGAAACAAAATTACTAACATGTCAAGCAAAAATTATACAAATACAAGATGGAAAACAGACAGATTTCAATACCATAAACATGCTTTTCCATCCTGATTTGACATTATTGACACGAGATAAAACCATTTGCGAGACACATCTGATGATTAGTTCTCTTATTTCAACAGCACTACTCTTACGCATCACAATAACAAAAGGCTTCATAAACTCGTTTTGAAAATTATAATTGGCCAACTCTTCTCGCTCTAAAAATTTCATTGACAACTGGCGTAAAGAATCCATCGCAAATATTGCAATTGAAAGATTCTCAGAACAGCCAATGGTAACAAAGAAATCAGAGAGGACATGCCAGATGCTCGACCACACAAGCCTGATGCGGTTCATATTATAGTGCCTGTCACAAAAACATGGAAAGTATTATTATTCATATATATATATATATAAAGTATTAACCATGAAATTTTGTCCTTAGCAGCATATAAAACACCACTAAATCAAGTTGAATAGAATACATGCCAAAAGGGACAAGAGTAAGTAGGGTGATCCATACGCAATCTCAACGATCTTTGTGAGGCTGAAAACCCTCGGATCCGATGCAGATCGGAGTTCCTCCATGGAGACCTTGCAAAGAGCTTTAACAAAATCTATAATTGCCTCACTGTTCAACTTTTGACTTCGTGTGAATATACGATTCATTTCAGAGCTTCCCACTTGTTCTAACATGTTTAAATTGGAGACCAATGTGTTCATCTGTTCAGATGTGACTGCCCCAGAAACATTGCCACCGATGCCAGCACTGTCATACGCACCCCTCATGACAGCGGCAGCAGCATATTGCATCCGCCCAGGTCCTTTCTTCTTTAAAACTGGAAGGACACTTGACTTGGCTTGTTTGGATTTGTCTGATTCACCCTGAGGAAAAGCAAAAAAAGTGGCATCTGGAGGAGCACCTTCTCCCAAAAGATGAAGATGTTCAAACCTGGAAACACAGGTCAATATATGTTCCCATGCTTCCTGTAAATAGTTGCCATCTTCATCTGCAATTGTGACTAATGCCTATAAACAATGTAAACACCAAAAATAGCGTCAGACCATAGTTCAATGAACCTAAACTTTGAGATGCATTCATTAGCATATATAGCCACAGCCCAATCAAACTTATCAGTAATTACATCATACAAAGATGTTACATGGTAGAGCATCATTCAAAATGGATAAACAGGGATCTCAAACTTGCTGGTATAACCACAGAAACACAAATTCGTTTAACAAAGTACTGCCCCATCTGCTGTTAGTGCTAACAATGTTTCCATCCATTCCAATGAATTGCTAACAATTCTCTTAACTCTTGTAATTTCTACGAAGTATTTACAGAAACAAGAGCACATGATATCGCTTTTCTATATTGTTAGACACTAATTCCCTTCCCCTATATTGTTAGGCACTACTTGCCCGTACCTGTTGTCCTGAAAACATTTTAGATGCGGCACAGAATACAACAAATGACCGATTAAATTAGCATATCAAAGGAAAAGCAGATGCATTTCACATATACGAAAAACATAAAAGGAAATTTGAATTAGATTTTGCACATCTGAAGGAAAAGATTAAAGATAATAACATGGGCTAGTTTATAAGCAAGATTAATTTAATTCTAGTAGCAAAGAAATTAGTAAAACGTAACATTTTCCAGTGATATACAAAAGCTTCAATTATATTAGTAACAAACAAAATCACCACATAATCACAAAACTTATTAAAGAAGAATTAAAACCAAAACAAATCTTTTTTTTTTCTCATCCTGTACAATGACTACAAAGAGAGTATAGCAGATACCAACCTTAATGGCATCTATGTTTTTCTGCTTAATATCAGCAGGAGAGTGGAGAGACGTAAACTTTGCTAATGAAGTGACAAAAGCATCTCTATGCGTCTTCATGGACATTACAGCAGTAACATGGATAGCATAACGGAAGCCTTCAAGACAAAGAGCTAGTACTACTTCATCATCACTTTGGTCAAGTGGCACACTAAAGGCAGCCAACATAGGAGCCCAGCATACCTCAATCATAAATCTCAGAATCACCACATCTGTTGCCGCATAGTATACTGATCTGCAAATTTCCGCAGTCGTACATAATCAAAAAGAGAATCCAAAATAAGGATTTCTTCGTATAACACTACAACACTTCATATTATAGTCCAAATTTCAATTCTAGGACTACAGTAAATAAAAAAAATTAAACATAAGCGTTGGAGTTCATATTACGCTTGTTATATGCACTAGGTTCAGTTTTATGAACAGAAAAGTAAGTTCAAATGGTCAGGCATCAACTCCATAGCATAGGAAAATCTAGTCAAACTTACTCAGTTTTGCGAGCTTTTTCCTTGAATTGCTCTTGCATATGCCTGATGAGATCATCACTGGTCTCCATATGCTTTTCCTCATCCCGCTTGCGGATCACAATATTCAAGATGCTGTCCAAGCCTAATATTCTGTTTGAGTTCATAGACTGCTTCTGTTGAAGGGCGAAATCATCTTTCATTTTGATCTCATTTCTTGATATCCGTTCAAACAATGACCTCATATATTCCTCGGGTAAATCTTTACCATCATCTATGCCGCGATTGTTTCTTATAAAATCATCAGCTGACATCTATATGTTTCAATAAGAGTGGGAAAAAGAAACCTCGTCAAAATTCTGCCTCAAACATTTGATTGGTAAATAAAAAAATGTAAACGCACCTTGTTCTTCACCATAGGATTATGAGCATCAGTGTTGAGCATAATAACAGAATATGCAAGAACGTAAGCAGTATCAGCACTTGTAAAAGCCTTTGGATTACATTTGCAATAACGTTCAGCAAACTTTTCCATTATTCGATCAATCTTTTGTGCCTCACCAGGTAACCTAAAGCCTTGTAGAAAGGCCCTGATTGCCTCATCGAATTCCATGCCTTGAAATTCAAAAGAATCCACGTAGGCATGCATTACTTTGAGAGATAACTCCTCTCTTTCTCCAAGATAATCACCAATCAAAGACTTGTTCAAATCAGAGGCATTTTTAAGAAAAGCTGCTATCTCCTCTGGGGAATTTCCCACCTTATTTGCATTTATAAGAAATTCAATTCCTTTCTTGGGCTTCCGATTGAAAAGAGATATACCTTCCTGCCACATATTTCACATCAGATTTGATAGGAAACAGCAAACTAAAAGGAACAGTCAGAAAACTGATCTGCTTGTATACCAAACATGATATATTTGCTTACTTGAAGTTCAAGCTTGTAGGCCCGTCGTTGCTCAATGGTCGAAACATCAGAAACTTCACTGGAACTTTCAGAATGAGAATCTGATGCCTCAGCAGGATCCTCCCCATTCCCATTAGCGATGGGAACAGGTCCGCATTCAGGACTATTCTCCACTGCCTCAACTTTCTTAGTAGAGTGAGGATCTGGAATGCGCAACTGTTTGTTCATCCAATCTCCCATTGATGTCAAAATAGCTACTAAGCACTTCATAGCTTCAAGTTTCATTGTCGCCTCTTGAGGTGGCAACAGAGTGGTGGCTGTACCAGGTGGGACACCTTGAGCAGTTTTGAGAAGTCCATTGACCATTCTACAAGAAAATAGAGAGGCGAATATCAAACTTAATCACACCCAAATGATAAAGAGATAGGAAACAGAAACTGATAATGAGATCTGATGTCAATTTTAAATTAGTATTATCTCAAAAGTACAATAAATTGTGAATTCTAAAGTATAGAGCATAACGTACCTCTCAAATATGTTTGATGAATTGACATCACAATCATAGTTAATAAAGATATCTACCAAGATCTGTGAATCAACACAGAGCTTCTCTAAAAACCGAAGCACTATCATCTTCTGTTGAAAATTCGGTTGAGCAACATTTTCCAAAACCCTAACAACGATCATAGGGAAAAATACCCCAATCTCCGCTTTCAGTCCAGCTCTAAATCTTGAAACAAGACTAATGAAAATGGAGCAAGAAAGCTGGAAAATGATCATAAGAGTCGAAGCACTGTTCTTCAACAATGACAGACACAAGTACTGTTTAATAGCACCCAAAAACCTGTTCACCACATACCATATTAAACAGAGTAAACGTTTTAGTTATGAGGATTTCCTTAAAATAAATCAGAATGGATAAAAGAAAGATATAATTCACATTTCATTATCAGAAAAATTGCACAAGCTGGTAATACTCAAAAATGCAATGATGGAAATGGACACATTGCCGTATACAAATCCTATTAATCATTCAGCTGAACAGAAAGAACAACATCTTCCTAAAAAGTGTACTGCTGAAGTTTCTTCATAACCTACTAACAAACGCACCGGAACCCAATAGCTACAACTTGTTCCGGGAAAATGAATTTATATCAATGAACACTTCCAAAAATAGATCTTCACTAAAAATCACTCTTTCAAAAACACTAAGCAAGTTTCAACTTCAACCTACAAAATAATATGCTTTGTCTCTGCAGCAGAATTAAATTTAGAACAATCTACTTCATAACTATAATTCTAGCTAGCTAGACGGAAATATAAATCCAAACTAGTAACTAACAGTGCTTAAAAATGAAGAAGCAACAAAACATGAGCACCTGTCACTGGTCCTAAAAACAGCCCCAGCATTCTCCAACAAGATCTTCAACAACTCAAGAGCCACAATCTTGCCTCTCATCAATTGGGGATCAGCCAAAGCCTCCTTAGGAGGCGTCTTCATAGACAACTTACAAAGCGCTCTAAACACCAAAAAGGCATCCCGTCTCAACTTATTCCCAATCTGAACCTCCATATCATCTTCTCTATCCACTTCCCCGTCCGCCAACTCCCCTTTCCTCCCCTCCAAGGCCGATTTGTACATACTAATCTCCCAATACTTGGCATCCAACATATCCTTATCTGTTGAATCGAGCAAATCCGTTGGATTTGTAGTCTCCACGGTGGTCGTCTCAAATGCACCATCATGTGCCCCAACTGAGACCTTACTAGGAGTGACTGGATTCAACACTCCATCGATATCTTGCATGATCTTGGTTATAAAACCCTGAACGAACATTGTCATGGACCCGTCTGCATCTGATTTCTCCACCGGTTCCATCAATTCAGCTACAACAATCGGTTGAATCGGGACCGTTGACGAATCCGCCTCCATTCTTCTAAAAACAATCACCAACATTTGGATCAAAGACGCCTTGGCCGTCGTCTGATTGACCACATTTTTACTTCCTAGATAGATATCGTAACATGTCCTCACAATCTGCAACAGACTATCGCCGTGAATCCTCAAAGACATCGACGTCACAGCCGACAAAAGCGTCTTCAGGACCAAAAGCTCGACAGCGTCGTCGCCGATGTCGTGGCATTTACAAACGGATTCGATTAATCTAGACAGGAGCTTGGCTTCGGTGCCTCCGGTCGGGTCGGCCTCGCCGCGGAGGTAGCCATGTGCGATCAGCTTCTGGACACAATCGACGGCCGGATCGACGATCTTGAGGAAGCCGGTGCCACAAGCGTTGATCAGAGGGCTGAGGATGGACTCCGATTCGGCGAGGGAATACTCGGTGCGCCCGCCGTCGTGGAGCGGGCCGGGGGCAGAGCTCTCCGCCGACTCCGAATCCGGCGAGGAAGGCGTTGATTTCTGCTGCGGAGACGGCGGCGAAGTGAGCCTCTCGATGACGGACTTGCACTCATGAGCGAGCTTCGAGTGTTTACGCCACGACGCGTTTTTGATGATCTTGTCGAGAGCTGGTGTTATGACTTGGTTCAGGCGGGAATCGGCTTCCGAAGAAGCCATTCCCGAGTTCAGACTAGCTGCGACTCAGTAACTCAGATCTGGAACTAGAAATGGAACGAATCCGGACCTAACCGTAACACTTTCGAGTTTAAATTTTATCCTGTTCAGTCGTCGCCACGAGTTCACTCGGTGACTCGGCAAGGCGAGTTGGTCCGGATTTGATCGCATAAAACAATCGTCGCGGGACGAGAAGAACAGAGAAGAGACAAAATGAAAGAGTGACCTCTCGATTCACACACAGAAAGGGGTTGAGATTCAGATCGCGTTTTTGGTTTTGTTATTATTATTATTATTTTACTTTAGTTTCGCTTTTTCTTTTAACAAAAAGTCCAGGTTTGAATTTCTTTGACGGAAATGCCCTGGTGTGGTTTGGCGTCCGGTACTTTTCTTGATGGCGGCACTGTAATTTGGCGGCAAGTGGTGGGGGCAAATTGGGGATGTGGTGGGATTATGTTGTTTTTATATTAGTGTTTATTAGCTGGTGAGCTGGAGACAAGATTTGGGAAATTGCCAGTTTAATCTATTATTAGCTGGTGGGGTACTAGTTAAATTAACGAAAATTTCGATCAATTTTTTGCTATTACCGGGCAATGTATATTCAGAACATTTTGGTTAAACAAAACGTAAACTGACGTTTTGCTAAAGCGACTGTTATGTGCTAACTAATCCCATCAAATTTTTAAATTTGTTGATGACATGTTCTGTTATTTTTATTGATTATTATTCCTCATTAATGCTCATTACTATTTAAATGGAGAAATTTAAATGAAACCAATTTTGATAACAACAGTTGAAATGATTATAAATTGAAAAATCTTATAAACCATTAAAAAGTTTTTATTAAAATTTTTTATTAAATAATCTTATCCAAACCATTAAGACGGTTAAATCCATAAATGAAAACATCATATTGTATGATTCACCGTCATGATTCGTTATAGTGGACTCTGCGCAAGACCCATATAATTTGGCAATGGGTTTCGAAGGCCCGTATAAATCATCACATGCATTATTAGCCATTGTGATTTGTAGGCGTAAATAAACGATTGGGGTGCTCCACCTGGCAATTTTTGTGCCCTTTGATTGCCAAACTCCTTAATATTATGTTGGTCAATCAACCAATTTAATCGAAAGTAAAATCAGCGAGATCATTTTCTTAAGAAACATAGACGGGCGTAATTAGTACCCACTAGAGACAAAAAGCTAGCCCATCATCCAACTGTCTCTTACCGGGCCACTCTCTCACCATTCGACCGTCATTTGCTAGCTCGAATGGGTCGTGCTCACATTTGATGCAACATAATCGATGGCATCAAGTAACCTAATATCAACTTATGACTCAAATAAGTACTATATTTTTCCTCAAATATTTTGTAACAGTTTGAGTCTCCATATGTGTGAAAACCTTTTTCTCACTTGAACAGAATATACTAGGATTAACATTAATAATTTTCAGTAAATTTCTAATCGTTGATACCATATTAAATTATAATTATATAAAAAAATGATTTTAGTGTCATCCCCAAATATTATTATCATACCTATTTGTCTTTTATAATAATATAAAAAACTTAAAATCAATTTTCCACTTCCTATAACCTTTAAAATGCCAAAGGGCATAGTCCATGAGTGAATTGCATGAATGGTGATTACAAAGACGCTCAAAGAGCGTTGGATGCAATTAAGTTCTCAGGTATTTCTCACGATGCTAGACTTTGTGCACTCCTCATAAGCGCATATCAAACAGCAGGTGAAAGTCGAAAGACGTCTATTAATATTGCATTTGAAAACATGATAAGGGTTGATCTTGAACCTCACGACAAATGTGTAGCTTTAGTTTTGGCTGCATTTGAAAAGGAGAAAAAGCTTAACAAGGCCTTAGACTTTCTCATACATTTAGAGAGAAATGGAAATATAGTTGTGAAAGAAGCTGCATGAGCTGTATTGGCTAAGTGGCTCGCAAGACTAAGAGTGGTGGAAGAGGTGGAGAGTGCAAGAGTGGTGGAAGAGGTGGAGAGTGTCTTGAGACAGTATGCTATCGGAGAATTCTATCACAAAATTCCCGTCTCCTCTGAATTAATTTCCAAGTCTTTTCTTGTCACAGGCACAAACATGGAAACAGCCTAGCTCTTTCTATACATATATCACTAGATTTGAAATGTGTTTCTTTGGAGTGGTTAATCTTTCGCTTTTGGAATCTTATTTGTCAAAATTCAAGCTAGTTCCTAATGAATCAAATGGAGTGAATGAACTTGTATGAGTAAAAATGAATGCTTGTATGCCATTATAGGTAGAAGTTCCGATGAGAGATATAAACAAAATGGAAGAGAGACCTTATTTTTGGGGTAAAATTTGAATCGGTTAGCCCGGTACATCGAGGTCGCTGACTTTGGGTTGGATACGACAACCAAGTACTATCAAAGCTCAGTTGATGGGCCGACCCACAAATCAACCAAGTACTTCCCCAATAAAATCACATTCCTCCACAGCCCCAACAAATGTTGAGTAAAAAGCACAATGATTGAAAAGCTTTTAGCTCCAAAGCATCCTCTACTTGCTGCTTATGACGATTCATAGGCTGCAATCAAATGGGTTGATTCCCATGTCAATCAAAAAGGCCCTGACGATTGGCTCAACCGCCATGTTGATTTCCAACGAGTGTTTTTCTCCAGTGACAGTGCTGGTGGTAATATCGCAAACTAAATGGCCATGCATTATGGTCAAGAAAAGCTTGAGGATGTCAATGTTAATGGTATAATTTTATGCCATTCATTTTTTTTTGGGGAAATGACCCTGTCCCTGGGAAGGCAAAAACATATGAAGAGAATGCAGAATTGGTTGCATTTTTGTGGTATGTAGTTTGTCCTCCTTCCAATATTTTATATTCAATCATCGCGCTTTTTCATCAACATTTGTTGGGGGTTGGAGATGTGGAAGAATGTGATGTTATTCGAGAAACAATTTTTTAAGAAGAAGAAGACTCCAGTTTCTTTGGATTTGAAGCATAAGAATTGGAAGGAGGGGATTGATAAAATACAATTTAGTTATTTAAGGGTAATATTGGAATTTAAAAAATAATAATAATTTAGGGTGGAAACATTGTCGCTCATCAGGTTTTGCGCAAAAAGCCCAAATCACTGCAGTCCTTTAACGTGTCAGCCCAAATCACTGCAGTCCTTTAACGCGTCAATTTATGTAGATCAGGGCATCAATTGAGCCTAGACAACAAACCTTACCACCATTTGGGAGGGCATTTTGAACATTTTTCCGTCCTCATTTCTGTCATTTAATTTTAATGTAAATATAAAAATATATATATATTAGATTTTAAGTTATATAATAAAGAGGGGATTTTTTTTTTTTTTATGGATTTATTATGTTGGATTGTTGATGGAAGTATATTTTCTGAATTAGGTTTTTATTTATTTATATTTGTTTTTGTGAATTTTATTATAATATTAATTAAGAACTTTTTTTAATTATATGAAATTATTAAAAGATTTAGGTCACATAGGAATGGGGGATTGGGAATACAGGAGAAAATGGGAAACAATTGTAAAGTCGTATCAACATTAACATATCACAACGATTCAACGTTACATAGGAGATATTTTCAACCATCTACACGTTCCAAAAACGACTCATTAACATCTCGATTGCAAACTGTTCGTGGTACGATGGTATTATTAGTTCAAGGTTGGCAGGCGCCCATCCAACTGTGCTATTAAATGATCATTGTCCATTGACCAATTTTAGCAAGCTCGAAACTTCACCAGTGCCCAAGTCACAGCGTAAAATTTTTTGTGCACAATAAGTTGGAATTAACTTCCAACTATGGTAAGAAACCGAAAATGATTCATCCATAAATTTGAAGATTTAAATTGATGCAAGCCTACAAGTAATGATTAAATTTGAATTTTTTTCGCCTAGTATTTTTTCGAAAAGGAAATAAACTACCCCAAAAAAAAAACATAAAGATCAGTTATTACTTTCTCATTGAAAAACATGAAATTTAATTTAGCTCCCTTGCTAGTTTTTGATCCACATTCCACATAACAGTTGTTACTATAGGTCAGACGACTCATCTGGAGAGAGATGGAGATGATGACACATCGGTGCATGGCACTGAACCAGGTGGTAAAGCTGCTTGTCGATGGAGAAGTTCTCGAGCCAAGGCTTGAAGATCACCGCTGCCGCTGCTGCTGCCGCCACTGCCACCGCCCCCAGTGGCTGATGAGCAAGAACCCCCGTACTGACGTGGATCCATTTGCCGCTGCTGCATAGCCCATGAAGGTTGCACCAGTACTGGATCAAAGAGTGAGGACAAATCATATGAAGCAGGCATGGACGTGGCTGCTGGGAGGTCTGATATTGAGAGAGATGGTGGTGTCATCATTGGCGGAGGAGGAGGTGGTGGTGGTGGTGGTGACGGAACTTCCATTGCTGCTAGATGAGCTTGTAAGTATGAGAGTTCAGCTTGTAAGCTCACCACCTATATATGTAATGGCCAACAAAGTAGAAAAATAAAGCAGGCTATCAATTCTAAATAATATATAAAAAAAAAAAGAAGAAAAAAAAAAAAAAGAATTTAGAGTACTAAATACTAATTAAGAGATCACTGTTTATTAATAATAAACTATTGAACGTACGGGAAAAGACGTTAGTAATTAAATTATAGTAAACATTGAGGCAAATTTAAGTCTTGTAGACTTCTAGTAATTGTTAATTTAAATTGAAGGTGCTTGGATGATGTGCAAATTGAACATGGTGTTGCGGCCAAATTAAGATTCCTTGTATCGAAGAAATATCGTATATATAGTTAGAGAAGATTGCAAGTATTATTGTCATTGGGGAAGGACAAGCTAGAAGAGGCCCCAAGGCTGGTAGTTGAATTTGGATCTAGTTTTATAATTTATGAGTAAACACATACATTTAATCAAGGCAACAAATTTAATTAATTGTCATACAATATAAGCAAATTTAGAATTTTTACTGACATACATAAATGTTTATGGGTTGCTTTCTTTTTCAACAATGACAACTCTTTGAGTGGGGTCGATTTACATTAGTTTTATTATGTTCATCAAAACAAGGAACGAGACCTGAGAACAAATTTTTTCGATTGAAATGTTACGATGATATATTGACAGAAATACCCTACATTCTGTGCAGTGATAGGAACCCAACAAATTATATACTCTATAGTGGGGAACAAAAAATGTAGCTCAAGGACGCTGATAATAGAAGAATTTACAATTCCTAGAACAAGCAAAAACCGACCATCTCCCTAAAACCAGCATAATCCTCGACTTGCACTGAAAGATAGCAGACCATTGTAGTAACCGCCGACCATATCATTTCATTATCACATAAAATTATCTAGATTTCAGTAAAACCAATAAAACTGACCACACAAAGAACCATATGAAACATGATCATGACTTGTATTTTCATCGAAAATTCTCCTCGTTCTTTTATGTAACCAATTTTTTTTTTTTTCATCAGTTGACTGATGAGACCCCAAATTAAAACTTGGTAATTCATTTGATATATAGTAATTAAAATCTCATCAACACATCCAGATCAAATAAGAGTCAATGACTCAATCAAATTTCGTTTTAAAATGTTTTAAAGCTGAAAAAGGATGAGGGAAGTGAAATTCTGGGGACAAATCACTCTCAAAGATAAGTGATACAGAAGGGACAATGAAAGCTACAAACAGAAAGTAAAAATTGTAGTCTTTCTAGCACAAGAAATCCAGGATTATGATGACAACCAAACCCAAAAGAACTCCAATATAAGATAAGAATGAATATTAGAAATTACCTGTTGTTGAAGAGCAAATATGTGAGCAACGCAACCATAAACAGGATCTCTAAGGCGAGCCTGAGCCTCAAAACATATAGTAACCACCGCATCGAGCCTCTTGTGGACTGGAATATGTAAAAGCAGCTTCGACACGTTACTTGCCCCAAAAACCTTGTGCACAGCCGCAAAATGAGCCGCACCTTGTTCGGAGTCGAAATACGGTGCAAATATGCACCCCGGCACACATTTCCTTCTCAAGAACTTGCACGCGCCACATGGTCCACTTCCACCACCTCCACCACTACTACTTCCACAACCGCCGACGCCGCCGCTACCACCACCGCCGCTGCTGCTGCTACTAGGGTTGGCACTCATGATTATGACTAGGGTTAAAATTATTTATCAAAAAAAAATTGATATTCCCGATCACTTTTAGTTTTACTACTTCACATATTAGGGTTTGAGGGATGATACTACTTGAAAGGAAGAGAAGAGAGAAGAATATAGAAGGTTTTTTTTTTTTTTTTTTTCAAATTTTGATTTTTATAGATGGGTTGGTGGGTATGGTGTTATTTTGGTACATCGAGGGGTGTGTGTGTGTGTTTGAGATGGTTTTATAATGTGGATTTAAAACGCTAGATGCAGTCTTTAAAGCCACGCGAGAGAGCAAAACCCCTCCCAATTTAGCTGCTTGCGTGAAGCAAACAAGCGATAAGTCTATCTATTCTCAACTGCCCTTTTTATTTTTCATTTATCTCTCCTTCATCTCGTGAATTTTCCCTTGCAAAATCCATGTTCTCTTCTCTCTTTCTCTCTCTGCATCTCTTAAGCTTTCTCTCTCTAGTTTTTTTTTTTCAGTTTTCTCTCTCTAGTATTTGTATTATATTTTATATTATTTTTTTACCTTTACAACTTTGCTTTTGCTATATCTGAAACTGCCTATCTTGCAAGCATGAGGATGGATTTTAGAATTCGAAACGTGTCAAGTCATCCTGTTTATATTTTGCCACTGCGTGGATTATGCAGCGTAGAGAACAAAAGACGCCAACTCAATCTCTCCTTTCTCTTTCTCCCTCACGTTGAAAATGACTCACCATTATTTTCTTTCTCTTTACTATATATTATATACAAGCCAAAATACAAAGCCTCTGGTTTTTATTATTTCGGTTCAAAAAGACGGGAATAGCCACAGGTTTTTTATATCGTTTCCAACTATTTGATTTGTGCTATTAACTACTTTTACTATGTCTAATAAATAATGGATTTTTAACTTAACAAGTGAACCCTCAAAAGGTAAGTACTTAATGCCTCAATTCGTAGAATTTCGAGAATTTAATGAAGAGAGAGAATTGACTATATCCTATATGATTTCTACGCCAAATCAGTTGTAAAATTAATGGCTTTATGTTGATTAAGAGTGTTATTTTAAATCAAATATGTATATATTTAGAGATATTGAAAGTTTTTGTTTTTTTTGGACTAAAGAGATATTGAAGGTTGAAATTTAAGCTGTCAAAAATATGTATATACATCTAATATGATATTTTAGATGGAAATAGTTGATTAAGTTGGCAAGAGTGAAATTGGCAATGCTTCATTTCAAATATTCGTTGGAGTTGAATAAATGATAAAATTTGATTATCATGACAACTATGATTGTGATAATAATTGTTTGTGCTCTTCCATTATACTCATTCATAGAAAAGCTACCGCCAATTTTTTTTTTTTTTTTTATTATCGTGCTTTCCTAATTTACAAAAGGAAAGATATTTTTCATAAATTTTTAAAGTTTTTACTATGCAACATTCAGTGAAACGTAATTAAAAAAGAAAAAAGGTAATGGAAATTGAAGTGAAACCCCTCGCATCCATGTCAAAATTAAAATACAAAAAGTTTAATATTTATTAAAAGAAAAGGGTAAATATGTAATTCCGTGACGCACCACAGCGTTTATTCCATTATTAACAAGTAGATTAGCGAGCCAATCAAACGGTCAAAGCAAAATCCCGGCGTTCAAAGCACCAGCAAGAGTCATGCTACTAGGAACGTAACGGCCGGTAAAAGATGACATCATCCTAAACGGGACCCACGCGCCGTTCATTTGAAAGGAAAGTAACGTCCTGCTTCCTTTATGTTCCCTGATTTTTTTTAATATTATAAAAGAAGAAAAAATAAATACAGTCTTTTTAATGCAATGAAAATATAAATAAATTCCTTTATATTTAACTTAATGCAAGAGAAAAATAAATTTTTTTAGTAAAATCTGTTAAGAGTCCGTAACGGCGCATCACCGCGCCGCGCCGTCCGGCTCTTGTCCAATCCATGCGTTGTGTAGAGGAAGCATTGACAAGCTCCAAGACCCACCATTTGACTGGACACGTGTCACGATATCAAATTCCAGTGTACAAATTTTGCACTGCTTACGTTGCAACAGAGCCATGTATACGTGATAGAAATTGGAATTACCATTTGTATCCTAAAATTTTTATACGTAAATGAAGAAAATAAACTGTCATTTTTTTTGTACTTAAAATTTTGCACTGCCAACGTAGCAACAGAGCCATGTATACGTGATAGAAATTTGAATTACCATTTGTATCCTAAACTTTTATATATCGATGAAGAAAATAAAATGTCATTTTTTTGTACATAAAAAGGATTGCCCTAGTAGTAAAATTATCAAGAGCAGAAAGAAAGTTCGAAATACATAAAATGCACTTTGTATCACCCAGGGGCGGACCAAGTCCATTAAATTGGAGCTACATTAGTATTCTTGAAATTCAGATTAATATGCATATGTAATTTACTTTACGGTTCAAAAATGTGATATATATATAATTTTTGAGAGATTCAAGGTCCCCCAGCCTGCAAAGGGCTCTGCATTGCTCATCTCATTTACAATTTATATATCACGATAAATAAATTGAAAAGAAAAGTATATGATTAATTGGATTTATTAAAAATCTATCTAAATGAATATATTGGCATACTTTGAAATACCAAAAAGTGTAATTAAAATACAAACCGTCAAAACGTGTTTTCAAAAAATATGGGATAAATTGAATTTAAATTATTGTTTATCGAAACATGAAAATATAAAGTTACTTTAAACCAACTTTACGTTAAAAGCTGTTAATCTATAGTTTGAAATATACAAACATCTAAACTAGGAAAAATTTTTCCTTGTAATACCGTTAGGTGAGGAAAATGCGGAATGACAACTACGTATAAATAAAAACAAATAATAATAGTAATGATATGGATCGTGGAGTGATATGAATTAAATTGAAAATATGTATGATACATCAAATGAATTATAAGCTCATTCAAATATGGATATATGAATGCTTTATGACACAAAAATATATCATTAACACACAAATTAATAGTACATTTTTTAGAATGTGCAGGATGACTCCAAACAAAATCATCATTGAAGTATAATAATATAAAGTTACATTACACTTAACATTGCAAGCAATTGATCTGAAGTTTAAAATACATGGATGTCTGGACAAGAACTTCCTTGTAAGGCCATTAGGTGAGGAAAATGTGGACTACTGACAGGTACTTGACAGAAACAAAAACAAAAAATAAAATTTATAATAATTACCATGTAGAACAACCAAAATCGATAAAATATTTCAAAGCTATGGGGATGTAGGAAGTAGAAGCAACAATATTGTCCCTACAAGATGTGGGAAATGGCAAGTTGTGACTAAAGTTTGCTTAAACTTTTGATAACAGGAACATATATAAGATTGATTCGTGTTCAATAATGTAAATGCAATTAGGATTTATTAGGACCCCACGAATTGTTCACTCGTGCGGTCAAACACCTATAGCTATACAGAATTACAATTAATTAAATTAAATTATCATTGATCTGCGAATAATCTGTTGATAGAAGGAGTGTCATATAGTACAGGATGTCACCTTAATACACAACAAAGTAGCTGTTACGTGAATTATATTATTAGTTTTGAGTGACTTTTGATAGAAAAAAAAGAAAGAAGAAGATGAAGACTTGTTTGATTATTAAATGAAAAACTGAAAATTCAAAGGAGTCAAAGAAAGAGATTGGACCGATTTAATCATGAAATCTAACAATAAATTTATAGACTTTAAAATGGTCGTTTTAGTCAAACCATTTGGAAATTTTAAAATGCATTTTGAAAAGCAGCAATGATATATTGTCGTATGGTGGTTATCCATTTAGGCACTCGAGAGTTTTAAAGAATTAATAAAATGAAAAAACAGAAACAATCAGTAATATATGTAGCTAATATCTTAAAAAAATTAATGTTAAATCTCTAGTTCAAAATAAATTTATTTTGCTAGTAAAACTAATTTGATTATGAGTTTAAGTTATGTTTTGATTTTCTATTATATTTTAGTAAATAAATAAAAATAAATAATAAAAAACTAATTGCTGTCATAAGCAAACTGTCTTGATCTTGGACTTAACAAAGCAGCCCCAGCCGGTCTGAAGTATCGTGACCGAGCCCAATTTTTGAAATTGAAACACTGCACCGAGGTTAACACGAGAAGAAGAAATCTTGGGCCGAAACATCAAAGCCGTGGGAATACATCAAACCTAATAAATTACATTATATGGTATAATTATTTAACTGCCTAGAGATCCATACCATATAATATAATAATGTTAAACACAATAGAGCTAAAGTCAAATTTGTGTATGCCTTGTCACATATTGAATGTCAACGCCAACTAAATGTAAGTAGTTAAAAAGTAAGAACTTATCGAGAAAATCCAACAAAGACAATTGTACTCACAGAAGTAGGATTGAAGAGGCAATGTGTTTTTTTATTTTATATATTTTGGTTAGATTACTTTAGCGTCTCATGCACGGACCAAACAAAGCGCAAACGGCGCAATTCGATTCTTTACGTTTTCGACGCCTTCTCTCACACTCTTTACTCTGTAATCGTGTCAACTGTTGGCTCTTGTTTAATTGTTTTGTCATAGTTTCAGGATTTTATTTATTTATTTTTTATTCTCTTAAGAAGGTTCACAATTACATTTGTATGGGTGGGACTTGTGAGTATAGAATTCTAATTTTGTTTTCAAAATTTTGTTGATAAACTAGAATATTTGTAGAAAAAAAAATGAAAATATCGCTTCATTGCTATCATTTTCTACCATTTTGTTATATTTTAATTCAATTTATTTATATTGAAGAAAGAATTTGAGACAGAATTTATGAGATAATAAAGGAAATAAGAGAGAGAACACACTCGAGAGAATTGGAAGAGAGTTGTTTCCATTAATAGGAGAGAGAACTATGCGAAAAGAAACTTTATGAGTTAATGTACACAGTAATTAATATCTTTTAAAATTGAGATAAATCACGATCATCCATAGCATCTTAATCTAAAGGTTTTGGACAAAATTATATTCATTATCATTAAAGAGGAGAGAGAGAAAATAATTGTTGTGAGGTGTACAACAACTTTAGTTGCTTAAGGTATTAATTCATTCCTACCATTCATAATCCCTTGATTTAAGGGCTTACAATTTGTTTTAGAATTTGTGTATTTTATTAGGGCTACTGATCCTACCCCTATTTTAGAGATAATCTTATTTTTTTTCCTATAGTTTGATATAATATCAATTCCTCTAATATTTTTAGGAATTGCTAATATCTCCTTATTGATTTATAAAATAATTTGAATATCTCAATATGTTTATGAAAATGTTAAAAAAAGTCTTATGTCATCAAAATTAATTTTGAAAATTAAAGTTTGATTGTTAATGTAAAATAACGAATTACAAAATATTTTGATCATTTTAGTAATGGTAGTAATGACTTATGGGATAAATAGGGATTTCGAAAAATTATTGGTGGTTAATTAGCGACTATCTTAAAGCATAAGGGTAAAGTGGGATTATTCCCTACTATATATATTTTTTTTAAGAAAGGATTATTCCCTATTTTATAAATTATAGATTCAGCAATCGTAGTTAATGGAGTTCTGAAAAAAAAAATTAAGTACATGGTAATATAAGCAACAAAATCAATAAAATATTAAAGAAAACCTATCCATTTTGCTCGCCAAGCCAAGCACGCCGCACCAACCACCGTAAGCCACCTACACAAACGCTGCTCCAGTCTCGCTGCTCGTCGAATCGTTAACGGCTTGCCGTTGCTCCAACCAGGACCGCGAGTCACTTCTGCAGCCGTCAAGCGAAACCAGTTGAGCTCTTACCTTTCACAAAACCCCTTTGTAGCAGAAAACAGTCGATGGATTCTGTAAGACCAATTTGACACATACTTCAGCGATGGCTCTCTGTCCCTACTCCACTTTCCCACAAATCATCCACATTAAAGTCACAAAACCCAGATTTTGTCCATTTTGGGGAGACTTCTTGTTGCAAGGACACGTGAGATGGAGTTGTCGGAGATATCAATTTGGGCAAGTATTTGCAGTAACCACCAACGTAGAAGAGATAGGAAAAACAAAAGCCAAGGAAGAGAAACCGAGGTTTAGGTGGATTGAGATTGGCCCCAATATCACTGAAGAACAAGAACTTACTATCTCTCAACTCCCACCAAAAATGACCAAAAGATGCAAAGCAATTTTGAAACAGATTATCTGCTTGTGTCCTCAAAAGGGTAATTTGTCGGAGTTGTTGGCTGCTTGGGTAAGGATTATGAAACCTACAAGGGCTGACTGGCTTGCAGTTCTTAAAGAATTAAAGATAAAGCAACATCCTCTGTATATTCAGGTAAAATTTTTCTTTTTTAATTTTAGTTTTTACTATCAAATTTATTGATATTGATAGCTCTGCAATGATGTTATTTCTACAAAAAATGTATTTTTATTTGCAAATTATTTATTGTTTAAAAAAAGTGGGTATGTAGTGAGAATTTGTCAATCCTCACATTATTGTAGATGCAGAGTGTTTGGGTAGGATATGCATACTTGTTTTTCTGCTTTGGTGTGGGGTGTTTCACTTTGGATTCAATCATTGTTAACATCAGATTAAAGCAATCATGTTTATAACTTGGATTAGAAACATTGTGTGTATCTGTTGGTGAATGAGAAGGTTATTCTTTTCTTCAATTTGCATTGTCTCTGCTTAATTGCTATAAGAAAAATGTTGTAGATATTCAAAAGAAGACGACATTATTTTTATTTGTTCTCAATGGTCTAATGGTTCCCGAATGAAAATGAGGATTTTTGATCAGTTCAGTTTAATATCTATCCTAAATGCAAAATATGTTAATCGTGGCGTTTTCGGTAGAATATTAATCTGTTTTAATGCAGGTAAGTGAAAATTTGTAACTGGGATGACTGCTCAATCTTTTCAGGTTGCAGAAATTGCTCTACAACATGAATGTTTTGAAGCCAACATCCGTGACTATACGAAGATAATCCATGCCTACGGGAAACTGAATCAGATTGAAGGTGCTGAAAACATTCTAGCAGCCATGAAAAGAAGTGACTTCATCTGTGATCAAGTGACACTGACTGCAATGGTTGACATGTACAGCAAGGCCGGCAATCTTAAGCGGGCAGAGGAAACTTTCGAAGAGATCAAGCTGCTTGGCCAACCACTGGACAAAAGATCATATGGTTCAATGGTCATGGCCTACATCAGAGCTGGAATGCCTGAACAAGGAGAGGTTCTGATTAGAGAAATGGATGCCCAAGAAATTTACGCGGGAAGTGAAGTTTACAAGGCACTGTTAAGAGCATATTCCATGAATGGCGATTCCAAAGGAGCTCAAAGGGTGTTCGATGCAATTCAGTTCGCTGGCATTACTCCTGACGCTAGACTCTGTGCACTTCTCATAAACGCATATCAAATGGCTGGCGAAAGCCAAAAGGCATATATTGCATTCGAGAATATGAGAAGGGCTGGTCTTGAACCTAGTGACAAATGTGTAGCTTTAGTGCTGGTTGCATTTGAAAAGGAGAACAAGCTCAACAAGGCCTTGAACTTTCTCATAAATCTGGAGAGAAATGGAAATATAGTTGGGAAAGAAGCTTCAGCTGTATTGGCTGGGTGGTTCAAAAGACTAGGAGTGGTGGAAGAGGTAGAGAATCTCTTGAGAGAGTATGCTATGAGAGAATCCTATCGCAAAATTCCCATTTCCTCCTAATTTATCACCAAGCCTTTCATTATCTCTGTCGTGGAGGAGAACAACCTAGCTCTTGTGTAAATATATCAGTAGATTTAAATTGTGTTTTCTTTGTAGTATAACTGCAATCAGCTGAGCTTGGTTTGGTAAGCTGTCAGTAGTGGTGCAGCCCCACTTGCCCTGCCTTGACCAGCAAAGGCAAGATTCAAAGCTCAAGAGCCACAAAATGTGGTCATCTTCCTACCTAAAATGTGGGTCTGACTTCTCTTGATTTTGGTGATAGATTTTTGCATTGTAGATTCGGTAGATCAGTGATCTAGTGTTAAGAGATGTGAATAAAAGAAAAAATGCAATAAGCTAAAATTTTTCTTCTTCTTATCTGGTTGTAATATTTTTGTCGGAATTCAAACTAGTTTCCATTGCCTTACAATGGAGTAAATAACTTATATTAGTAAAACTGAATGCTAGTATGCCATTATTGGAAGAAATTCCAACCAGAAATAAGAGGACAAAATGGAAGAAAGACGTTTGTTGGGGACAGAACTTGAAAAGCTTAGCTTAGTTTCATAGAGGTTACTGGCTCTCATTTCGACCCAAGAACATTAGTAGTGAGCCTGTAACCAGATACACCTCCTCTCACAGTCTTTGCTGTCTAATCGTGTAAAGCATTGCCTCTTATTTAATTGCTTTGTCAAAGCAGAAGGGTGACTAAAAAAATTGATTGAAGATGTTAGAAAATTCATAATTCATTTGTTTCACAATTTTTTATTTTCTTTTGTTTATTTAAAATTGATCAAAAGGATGTTTTGATCGTCGAGCATCTGATTCATGTGATAGCCCACCTTAATCGGATTCCGCAACAGATCCTAAAAGCATACCATGTAAAAAGCATAATGACCTTAACTGTAATATCAACCAAGAAAACTGTTGTGTAACATGGAGTAGGCAGGAGTTTAATGAATGATACCCAAAAGAATGGGAAAAAAAGAGAGGATCGTCATAACTTGCGATTAAATTTAATTTGAGTTACCATTTAATTGATTATCATTATCTATCAATATCCAAATTTTATTTACGATCAAATTGATTTAAGAATCAACTATATAATTTTATTTTTTTTAATGTATATCCTAAATTTAACATAAGAATTTATAAATTATATTATACATTAGAAAAATGTTGTGGGGATATAATTTAAGTAAGAAAGTAAGTATTGAAATGTTTAGAAATTTTGATAATATTTCTAATATGTGAAAGGTATTAATACTAAAATATAGTTGAATATATAAAGATTTAGATAGCATTTTTTTATTTTTTAATATAATTATAAGATATTTCGATATGAATTAATGATTCAAATCCTATATGACCTATTAAAATTAAATATTAAATATACGATTAAAAAATATATTTATATAATAAAAACAAAATTTATACATATTTTTTAATATGTGAATATAAAAAAAAAATGATTTCATATAAAAATATAAAGAAAAACTACATTAAATACGTGGATGTGTGAAAAATGACAACATAGTAAATTTGAAATCAAAATATGTCCGTCAATTCAAAACCGACAAGAAAGACAACGGAGCTTTTCTCAACCAATAGTGTGGGGGGTGAGGGGGAGACTGTTTATTGTGCGATGCTGAGCTAGTATTGCTTGAGAGAGACGATTCCTCAGACAAGTGTTGCAGATTGCCACTTGTCATGATTTAATTTGGAGCAATCAATTGCATCAGCAACATGGGTTTTCGTTCTACTCACCGTGGGCTCGACTCCCTAGGCTGCTGTTTCTCTCCACAACTTCTATCACCATTTGAGAGTTGAGACCCACCCCCTTGAATTTCTCTCTTCATTTACCACCCCACCACCATTTTCACGCGGGCCTGCGGTTTCCCCATATCAGATAGCTTCTGCTTCTCAGAGTCAATTTTTCACTTTGATAACATCTTTCTTTTTAATTGCTTTTCACGTTACAAATACAATTACATTTATAACCACTGATATCTTGTAAGGTATAACTCTGAGACACAATCAGTAGATAGAAGAGGATTATCCACATAAAAATAAAAAAATTACTCACACATTAGAAAGATTTTGGTGACTTGAACCCATCACTTGAAGATATCATGGGTGAACTTAATTTTTATTACTGATAGCCGTTTTTCTTCTTTTTAGTTGTTAATCATTACAAATTTAAAATTTCAAATCAAAGAAATTAGAGTTCCATCAAACATTGCATTTGCATGAGCATATAAATTTTAGAACATTTTTATTATTATTAAACTAGATTAAATTAATTGATTAATATGTGTAAAATTTATATACGTACGTACACTTTAAAACATCGATTTGCATGGTCTGTTGCTAATATTGAGATGCTCAATATGATCTAAAGTGTTACTATAATCATTTATGCTTAAATTGGAAATCATTTGTTCCACAGAAGAACTTTCTTGATAGTTTGCTATATCACACGTCTACATGTAGTACATATATGAAGCCATTTAAATTTCTTTGCATATGGTTTTATGAGGGATCTATTAATAGTACATAAAACACTATAACGACAATAATTTTTCTTAATTAACTCAACATGAAACACCAAGTTCGCAACTCTATCAATAGATATCCCACACACATAGCACTATTACCACGGTTTGCTTAATTGCTTCTATCACACACCTGACAAATGAATGAACAAAAAGTACTGACAATAATTACACGATTAGTTGGAAACAGACACACGATATCTCTCATAGTCATTATCAGCTGACTAAAAGATCATATGCAGTAACCAAATAAACCAATTAAATCTTTGCTTTTAATCATTTGCTTAGAAAAACACTTTTGTCAATATCAGTTTCACCAATAGATGAAGCAAGGAAGCAATCGAGCAATCAATGAGGAATAGAGAGCTAGCTAGGAGAGGAAAAGAAGTAAAGAACACTACGCTCTCTCAACCAGTGTCTATCTATAAATCTACATCGACCTAGCAGAATGGTCTCGATAATATATACATGTCCAGAATTATAAGATTAGCTATAGCTGAGAGATATGACAGAGACGGAAGTGACAAGAGAAAAAGCTGTGATCATTAGATGGGATGTATGTTTGTCCCACGAGGGGTTCGCACGTGGCCGCAACTGCGGCGGTTGGAAGTTAATACTGTCACTCACCGCATATATGTTTGCTTCACGCAATATGCTCAACTGCTTCTATATAACTTGCCGTGGCTTTAAAGTTTGAACCAAGTACACCCCCCACAAACAGTCTCTCATCTTCTAAAATCAACACTAGCTAGTTATATATATAGTTGTTCAATTATGTATTTATATGTCATTTAAGCAAGTGTGTGTGATTGTGTTTTTAATTTGAAAAATGCAAACAGCCTGTCCTTTCATATGACCCACCACCAAAAGCTTCCACGTTTTCCTCTCAAAAACTGAGTAACAAAAAAATTACCATTTTTGCTCTCTAAATACCCATGTCTCATTCGCTTGTTTTTCTCTCTCTCTTTTCTCTCATTCTAGACCCCACAGGAAGTGAAAAACTCTGAAAAGAAGATAACTTATTCAAAATCTGTATAGAGGAAGCGAGAGAGAGAGAGAGAGAGAGAGAGAAGGAGGTGGATCAGATGAGTGCGAGTAATGGAGGTGGGCCGTGCGGTGCCTGCAAGTTCCTTCGACGGAAGTGCGTAAAAGGGTGCATATTTGCACCATATTTCGACTCAGGACCAAGGCACCGCTCACTTCGCTGCAGTGCACAAAGTGTTTGGTGCCAGCAATGCCTCCAAGCTCCTCAGCCGGATACCTGCACACAAGCGTCTCGATGCGGTTGTCACGCTTTGTTACGAGGCTTTGGCTCGGGTCAGAGACCCTGTTTACGGCTGTGTTGGTCACGTCTTTACCCTTCAGCAGCAGGTGAGCCTGTTTTCATTTTCTTATGTTATTTATATTTTTGCTTGTTAAAGGAAAAACATTATAGATTATAGTTCTACACACAAAAACCTTCTTTGTTTTGGTTAATTTTGTTTGTCCCTTTTACAAATTAGGGTTCGTTTGTGTCCTTTAAAGCAGTCCTGGTACATAGATTTGTTATATATCATGCAAGTACATGTACTTAGATCAGTACTTACTGTTACTTTTGAATATGCAGCCCGTTTTTGTAATACTAACATGCATATTGGGATGTGTTTACACGTTTATAAGAATTTTAGATAATTAATTAGCTAGTGTAACCCGAGTTTGTCAAAGTTTGTGGGCTGATACATTGAATGTATGTAATTAGTCTGCAAATTTCTATTTCCTCAACAAATATATATAGCTGTAATCTGTACTTGAAAATAATTAAACAAGGAGTGTATGTTAGTTTGCACCAGCCGGTCTCTAGTTTGTTTGAGAAGAAATGTAGAAGCAATCAAACATGAGGTAATATAACTTCTAGCTTTAGTAGAATCTGATTACTAGATTTGCTAGGTTTCCCCGAAAGGAAAATAAAAGCTAACCAATTGCAGTGAACCACCGAGTTCCTGCCTCCTGGTACATAATTAGAAGCAACTGCTCTTGGTCTGGTAATATTTTGACAAGTTGTCCGTAATAAATTAGACGTAAAATCCGTCATCAGTCAAGGTTTCACATTTGTATGAGAGTTTGTCAGTATCAGTGATGACTTTTGCTTTTGCTCTTATTAATGATAACCAAGCCAACCGCAGCACCTGGTGTTCAAGATTTCTAGTCTTGGCGCTATATACTCTGAGCAAGCAAGCCAGCACACATAATTGTGGAAGTAACCCAAGTTAGACAGTTTTCTTTGTTTAATTTTTTAGTATTTCCAGCGTTTGGTTTCTAGGGTTTCGTCTGCTGGGTAAAAGTAAAACGAAAGAAAGGTTTTTACAATTAAAATTGCGTGAAATGCGTGTTAGCTTTTAAAAATATATATAGATAGATGACGATTAGGATTTTTAGTAGGTGAGTGTGACTAGGATTGATGCTTCCATTAAATATATGATTGAGAAACCATGCTAAACTTGCACCTCGGAGAGAGAGCTATATATAGATTTTAAGAGAGAGAAATGGTCGTGGGTGGCAAGCTAGCAGCTGTCAAGTGTCATCTAACTTGATGGATTTAATATATAATCTTTTAATAATAACATGATAAATAATATAATTTTATAAATAAATATTAATATTAATTTATTTTATCATTTGTTAAAAAATTTTATATAAAATATTACATTACGTATCGTATTATTATTAAAAAATAATATTAATATTAATTTTTATTTTAAAAAAATTATATTATATATCATATTGTTCAATTTTAATATTTATACCACGCTAACTAGCATTCACGGAAGATTTTTCCTATGTAGTGGTGGATTGTGGTGTATTTTCTTAGTTGCTTGCCGGAACTACTAAGCAAACTTATGAGCTCGAGAAATATTGAAGTGTTTTTGGTTTTGACTTTCTTGTCCTCTCTGTTCTATTATTAAGTATTTATTTTTTCGTTACTTCACTCGTAATAGTTGGGTCCCTACCACGTGATTCCAGTGGCTTGTTCGCCAAAAGTGGTGTTAATCATGCAATTATGTTTAGTTGCAATTTTGCAATAGGAGAATTGAGTGAATTAATTTCAAAATTTATCATTTTTTGTTAATTTTTTATAATTTTGTTTTTTTATTTTCAACTATTAGATTTTCATAACCCATTGAGCAAATGGATAACACATTAGGATAGATTTGTAGGTTTCATCGATTTGGACTTAACTTTTCAAAGGAATCTTTGTACTTGTGCAATAAGTTTTCTCAAGAATTATTAGGTTAATTAAAGCAATAGCTATCTACTTTTTTGCTTTAATTAGGTAGAATAGCGTTACTATCTTCGTATATATTTATATACATAATGGATTAGAAAGTTAGTTATTTTTGGATGATAAGATTATATTATGAGTTCTAAAGCAACAATTTAAGCATAGTTTATATTTGCATGATATGAATCAAGTGGATATAGTATTTGATTATATGTTTACTCTTTGATAATGCCCGTTAAGCATATAATATTCTATATCTGCATGATATAAAGATGTAAGATGGTTATAATATTGTTATTTAAAGCTTTCCACACTATGATCCTTGCTTCTTAGATCTATAGCTGGTTCTTGTTTTCTTATTTTATACTCAGAATTTTTGTGCGATTAATTTCTGTTCTTAGTATATTTTTGTAGATATGTCTCTTCCGTTTCATCACAACTTGGAAAAACAACCAGGATTTGCTTAGTTCACAAACTAAAGCTATTCTTGATTTTTATGAACAAGGCATGGTTTTAAAAAACATTGACTGAAATTATATTCAAAACAAATGTTTGAATACAATATAAAAAAGTGATCAAAATTTTAAAAATTCAAAAGAAAATTATTTTGTATAAAACCACTATACCTATATCATCTGTTGTTATCTTTCATGATTTTAATTATATCATACTTTTAAATATATTTGAATCGGCCATAAAAAATATATATATTTGAATCGCGAATCAAACATATTGTTAAAATTTTGTCTTTTTCTAATATTTACAAGATAACAACAATATTGGACAAAATACACCCGATAAGTCAACTTCTTATAATGATATTAAACCAAGCGTTACTTTAGAAAAACTAAGATCAAAATTGCATTTATTGATACAAAAATATGGTTAACATGAAGAATTCCTATTCTGTACAGGTAGTGAATTTGCAAGCTGAGCTAGCATACGTTCAGGCACGTCTCTCATTACTGCAGCGCCTTCCTGTGCTGCCGCAGCCGCCACCGCACGATCATCATCATCATCATCATCAAGCTCAGACTCGAAGCACCACTTCACCATCAAGTCTCCATTCATCGTCAGAAATAGCATCAACTATAACGGACCACTTGGTGTCAATATCTAACACTCACAGTTTATCAATGAGTTATGATCCTCTACAACCGCAACCAACATCCTCAGAATTGACAAGTCTTTCTAATGTGTCTGATCAAGATCACATGGAGGACGCGGATCTCCAAGCTTTAGCTAGAGAATTTGTGTCTAAGTACTTACCAGGAGTGAGATTCCGGCCTTCAAATTCTGATTAAAAATCGTTATATTTTGCTTGTTGAAACCCGACGTCGCATGATCTTGTATGTTTTCCCGTTCTGTTAGCGTATCTCTTGTTAATTCAACAAGTCTAATAAAATCCTACTTTTTAATTTCTGTCTTCAATTGTCAAATTAGGTGTATGTATATAATATGATCAACACACCCAAGCTCACTTATGACATTGTGCGGCAAAAACTTAAATAATATTAATAATAATTAAAAAATTAACATTGATTAAACAATTACTGCAACATCTTATATTATAAACCAGAATAATTTTTTTTTTTTTGTTCAAAATATTACAAATTGGGGTGTTGGAAGAGAAAAAGTGTAACCGTAAAACCACGCCATCTTAATTTCCATATATATATAAATAACTTTTATATATATATAAATAATTTTTATGATTAATATATTTTTATTTTTAAATTGTTAGAATCATTAATCTCAGTAATTAATCTCACCCGATATGTTATCGCGGGAATTTTGATCTGCGAGCTTATTAAATATGAAAAACCAAGATTCTACAATTGGAGCATAAAAAAGAAAAGATGGGCTGACATACGCTTGTAACAAGTTGCTAGTTTGACGATGGGCCTAAAATTTTTATACGCCGAAGACCAAAACCCACTAGTATAAAACTTTCCAACGCTTTGATTAACGTACCAAAGAATTTTATCAGAGAAATGAAGGCCGCAAGGAGAATTGGGAATTTTCATGACAGAAGTTCCTTGGCCTTCGAAAATTCGCCCATCGGATTTCATCAATTGGTAGAAAGTATGAAATCGTGTGATATTATGACGATACCAGCTAGATATCATCATTGGCATTTTTTCTGACAATAGATCAACGTAGTTTTACTTGTCCATCGAAAATTCGCGAGCCAGATTTATATTCTTCCTCGGCTAAAAGAATGAAATTGTCATGATACAAGATATAATATGGATGTCATTCTGGGAGAAGTTAGATCATTGAAATTATAATTACTACAACATAAGTACAAGATACCAATTTTCAATCACTTATGTAATCTGACCAATTGCTTCCATTTTTTTTTTTTTTTTCAAAGAATTGTTTAACTGAATGTTTAAGTTAATCAAGATCAGTATTGAATTGTTACTTGTTGATGCTGCAGTAAAATAAGTATTATTAGTATCTGTGGAAAATCATCACTTTAGTGAACCAATAAATAAATAAGCAGATAAACCTTTTAAACAAAGGCTATAATTTAAAAGAAGACGACTAGAAGCACTAGGCTTTTTAAATGTTGGGCTGTTTGTGAATGTAAGTTTCTCTGGTACTAAAGACAAACGCATCCAATAAAAAAGAAAGCACCAAAATAGATTAAATCAACGATGACAATTTCCATGTCAACTAGAAACGGACTAGCAACCTGAAATAGATAAAATCAAACTTACTACCCAATAAATTATATTCCGATTCATAGCATTCCTCGGACAGCTTGCATTAGAAGCTAAAACGTGATGTCAAGATGTAAATATATACAATTTCATTTGGACAAACATAGAACCATCAAAAATCCAAAATTGTCCAGGTTAAGTGTAGAGACAACCTACACCAAGTATCCACTAACATCAGGCTCCTGGCAATTTTTGGCCATCGAAAACAGACCACAGACTAGAAGAGATGCCTAGGATTCACCAATTCTTCTGAACCAAAATCATGAATCACACTATGCAACTACAAGCTTCCACAGACTGCATTAGATTATAGTATAACCTAATTCTTGAATAACATGGACTTTGGTGCAAGAGTCAGACAAGCATATAATGCGCAAAATTCTAGAGGCACGGTGAGTGACAATAAATTCTTATTATAACTTACTATCAAGTGTCCTACACGACAAAGAAACCATTGTTTCATGTTCACTATGGAATAGATTTGATGAAACAAGCATTTATCTCAATCATAAATTTCAACAGTTTGTCATCAGAACCTGAAACTGGCGAAAAAAGAGCACGAAAGATGACACAGTTTTGAGCTCCACATTTCACTGTCCTACAGAAGTACATCATTTGCAACACTATCGCAAATGTGATGCTGCTGAGCTTCATTCTAATTCATAAGAAATCCACATTTCTATTTACAAACAGTATCTTCAAGTTCAAGGCAGATATATAGGGTGTCAATCAAGGCAATTTTATAAAATACTGAACACACAGCACTGCTAAATTTCAACATTATCGTCTGTGATTGTCCAGAAGTTATTAGGGCCACCACGCGCTTCCTTTCCCTGGATTTAACATATAGACTAGAGTCCAGAATTTTAAAGAATTTTCACTAATTTGCATCATAATGAGAATCAATACCTATATATTGTTCAACACAATCCGAGATGCAAATTATATTTTTATGGAATGTATCCTAAATCCGTTACATTTCGAAGGCATGTACAATGAATTCAGAAATACAAGACCCATCTTACCATAGACCTGAATATCGCTGTCAGGTTGTTTGAGCTGCCAAATATCTTTTTCCATAACGGATTCAGCACAATAGCAAAATCCCGCAGGCCTCAACAATGACTGGCTTGAGATATAAGATTTCCATCTTTCCTGTTGACATAAAAAATGAAGGAAATTGTTCAAGCAGCAAAATACAATTTGCACAATCTGCTAGTTTGAAGAATATATCATTGCAAAAGGGAAACTTTTCTTACAAGGTCTACCATAGAGAAAATGCAAAGCTAAAAACACGTCTTCAGGAATTTGCCAAGAGAAATACTAAGCATAAAACTTTAAAATAAAATGGCGAAGCGAGAATGCGAGAAGCAATAGAGTAACAGTAGCAGAGATTTTGACCACTGTTTAATTTTATTGGTATACATGGAGAGACTTAAGCGTACTCACTGACAGTACATATAGAAAGAGAACAACAACAGTCAACCTACTCCTCTAAAGCATACCTTTGATAGCTTTCAGATCATCACTGTTCAACCATCTTTGTAGAATTTCCATAGTGTAGTAGGTACGAGCTTTGGAGACAGAGGAAGCATGCACAGGCTGTTCATAAGTTGTATAAACCAGACAGCGACAACTGGAACTAACATGGCATTTGAACAACCAGAGTAAAATTATTCAAGAGAATCAAACATACTCAATAATACACCTACACCCAACATGAAATCATTTTGTTGAAAGAGCACAGCATGAATTCTATTACAAAGGTTTTTTGGGTAAGTAATTGTACAAGGTTTCTCAAGATTTCTGGTAGAACCTGATCTCATGTTTTCTCTAAAAAAATGAATGATAAAGCCATCAATCATGGACCAACTTGCATCCACAGAACGTATATGCATAATTAAGAATAATATCCAAAAATATTCACCAGCACTTGAACGTGTACAAACCAGCTTCTGAAATGTATCAACAACCATTTAAAAAAAATGTATCAAGAACAATGCACCAGAATGCATGAAACTTTACATCTAAACGACAGAACTACACAAGAGTCAAAAACAGATTTTAGTGTTTTTTTCTTTTCTGTGGACAGCTTGTTCACAATTCTTTGTTTCCATACAAGTTCCTATTTCTGCTCAAAAAACAAGAGGGGAAAAAAGCTATCTGCTGAAAATCATAAGTTGTAAACTATAAAACAGCCCAGATATATATCTTCCACACATAACAATCCAAGGCATCATGGTTGTATAGTACCGATAACCCACTCAAACATCAATTCAAACAATAAAGTGCTTAAACGATTAAAAGGTGTACAAAATAATTTCAAGATGTCAGCAACTGGCTGCTGAGCTTTCATAAGGATATGTATGAGGACAAAATAAATGTAGACATCATTGAGATAAATGCATATATTATCAAGCAAACAGGAGGGGTAAAACAACAGAACTGCACACAGAATAAGTTATAGATACAAGAATTTCCAAGAACAAATAGAGAGTCTAATGTTCATTATAGAAGAACCCTGCTAAAATCATGAAGGTCCAGCAAATGGTTAACAAACAGTTATAATAAGGTATGTGTACAGAAGCCCAATTGGCTATACTTTACAGAATTACACACAGCAAACCTAAAAGCATGTGAGAAGATCCAAATCTTCAGTATACATACATGTACAACCCAGTTCCAGCTATGCGAAGAGAGAATGGGCACAATAAATGTCATGACTAAGTTAGACAGGGTTAACCGGGCTCTCTGGGACTCTAAACAATCTCCCCATGTCTAAATCCACTGTCTCCACAATCTGCACTGGAGTCCAATCCACAAGGAGAATCATACCACTTAGGATTTTCTTGGTAGAAACTGTCAACTGGTATACCAACGAGACTTACATCTCCCACTATCGACTCATCATGTCTCAATGGCTTGGTTAGTTTAGTATCTTCACAGTCAAGAATGCTCTTTTCATCAAAATCACTGCACTTCAACCATTTATCAGGCTTACAAGGCTCGCTCATCAGATCCTTTTCACTTCTACACTCCGTTCTCATCTGGTCCCAAGGAACAACATCTCCAAGTGTTCGCCCGAAACTGTCTTCGTCATCTTCAATCAACTCCTGTCTCCTTGCCATCCCCAAGTGTTCTCCAATGCTCCAAATCACTTTCCGCCACCAGCACATCATCAGAATGAGGCTTTTCCGAAATCAACCCAATTGACTTCGAACCCTCTTCCCCTATACTCCTAACCTTATTCAACACATCAAACAATTCTCGAGACACTGAAACCAATAACTCAGGCTGGATCTTCCCAATTCTCCCCTCTAACAATCCAACTTCAGCTCTCAACTCCTGCACTTGCTGCAAAACCGAAAGCTGCAAATCACTCTCATCCTTATGCATCAACCCATACCCATCACTCTCCTCTCTCACCCCATACATCGTCTCTTGATCCATCGAATACCCACCTTTACTCCCAACAACCCGATGTATAATCCTCGCATTCCCATCCAGCGGCCCAGGCTCATGCCCCGAATGCACCGCATACAACTTAAACATCGCCATCCCCTCCTCCTGATACACAAACGACTTATCCTTCTCATTATAATTCGCAATAGGCACTATCGCCCTAATCCTAAACCCACAACCACACCTCTTCGAGGCATAAGGCTCCCTCTTCAACATCCTAGACTTCTTCACGGCAGGCTCCCCCGCCCTATGACACGCATAATCCTTAACTTCCGCCATAAACGGCTTATACCTAATATACTTCTGCCTAATGCAGAGCACAACCTTATGTTTGGCAGCTAATTGCTGTAACTTATGAGGAACCTCCTTAGCAGGGACATCAAATGACTCAGTGTACTCAAACCTACGCCTCTTGCTCCGCGAAGCGGACCCAGACGAGGCAGAGCAGACGGGACAGGCGGCCACACAAACCCTAATGTAACTCTCAGGTATACCGTAAAACTTAGCACCCACGGTCCAGACTTGTTTGATTCTCTCTATGGTCTCTTTAAGCCCTAGGTGTTTTAAATCGGCGTCGCCGTGGAAACTCATGACGATGTCCTGCCACTGATTAAAATGAGAAACGAATTGCTGTGAATTGTTCTTGAAACAGAGGAATTCGTTACCGGTGGAGGGGTCCACGTGGGCGGTCAGCTTGTCCTGGATTCGCTTCCACGCTGTCAGATACGCCGTGTCCTCGTTCCGGTCCTTCCAGACGGCGCGCCATGACTTGAGGACGGCTCGCGGCGTGGCGGCGCGGATCTCGGCTGGAGTCGCCAGCCGCTGCTCGACTATGCAGCGGATCATCAGCGCGTGAGACTCGGCGTTGAAGGTGTAGAATTGCGTGGATATGTGTGGCTCCGGGCTAATGTACGCCGGGACCTGGTGGTGGTGGTGGTGGTTGAGGTTGACATCATCCTCGGTCTCGGCCGCCGCTGTCTCGCCGTTGAAGGCTCCGTTGGTGGTTTCGTTGTTGGTAGTGGCGGCGTCGTCGTTGTCGTTGTCGTCGGCGGAGGAGTGGCTCTGGGAGTCATCGGAGGAGGATCGGAAGAGGACGATTTCGGGGAAGGAAGAGAAGGGAGGTTCGTCGTCGTCGTGATTGGTGGGGTTGTGGAGAATGGACGGCTGAGATTGGGTTTGGTGGTTGATAATCAAGGGTGGAGGTGGGGGTGGGGGTGGTGGGCCCAGATCATGATGATGATGATGATGGTGATGATGATGGTGGTGGTGGTGGTGATGATGGAAGAGATCGTCTTCGGTTTTGTGTGGATTCATCAGAAACAACAACAACAAAATAAAAAAACAAGTCGAACTAGTAGAACTAGTACAAGACGAAGAACAATATATGGGGGAGAGAGAGAGAGAGACAGAGAGAGACGAGTAGCTTCTCAGTAACTTCCTTTTAAGCTGTGTTCAGTTTTCTCTGACATTTTCTTTTTTTAATTTTTAATTTTTCAAGGGTTTTCTTTTCGTTCTAGTTTCTACTGTCTTTCTCTCTCTCTCTCTACTTTAAAAAGTCTAATCTGCCTTTTTTTACAAGCTGATGCTTTCTTTCTCTCTCTTCTTTTATTTATTTATTATTTATTTTTTTTGCTCTTATTTTTCTCTTGCCTTGGTTTCTGTTTTTTGTTGTTACGTTGTTTTATACATTTTAAGAAAAAAAATACATTCATCGGAAGAGAACAAGCCTCGAAGTTTCAAACGTAGCTCCAAATCATAGTTTCAAACGTAAAATAATATCTCGTCTTTTATATAATATTTATAAAAATATATGAATAACCCCGCCTCTTGCTATTTAAAAGTTACCATCGAAATTATATTATTAGAGTTTCATCTTCATTAATTTCGACTATTATAATCTCATCTAAGTTTATTTTAATAATTTTTTTATCTTAAAAGTGTGTCAGGAAATTGGAAAACAAAACATTGCAATATAAATTTGATTATACATATATAGTTAGTTAGAATCAAGAGGTTAGATATCCTGTAAGCATGATTCACATCATATTATAACGTATCCTAATTCTTATGTATTTATTAAATTTGATGATATGAGCTAAGGATACGGATTTTTTTTATGATAATTGATGTAAATTTTAGTAATTTTTGTTTGTATGATTTGCCGTGATTCTTATTTCGGTAAGTATGTACTTGGGTTACTGGATTCTATTCAGGAGGGTTAGACAAGGGGAATTTTTGTACTATTGAAAATAAAATTATAAAAATAGTTAGAACAGCCTTTTGGTTTTCATAAATTTGGTCTAATGCACACTGATGTGAATGGATGGTTTAATTTTGATGATACAGGTTGCTTAGTGATAGGCTCCTTGAATTCGCGAGATTTTGAAATTAAATTCCATGTAGTCAGGCGTTTCAAGTTGATTTATGATAGGCATCTCATATTAAGCAAAATTTAATTTTGAATCTCATTATTTCGTTTAGTTAATTGTTTCATTCCCAAACCACTATGAGTTGTTATAAATTTTGGTTTCTTCATTATATCGGAGAGCAGCAGGTGTGACAAATTTAAAAAAAAAAAAAAAAATCGATATCCAACATCAAAATTTTATAAAAGACTATTGAAATCAAATATTATCTACGCGGGCTTGATATTTATTCATATTGATAGAACTAACTATTCTTATAATAGGAAGAAAATTACATATATAAATTATAATATACATTTGTTAAAAATTAAATCTCAACCTTTCAAAATTGTGATGGTGCACAATCACCTGCACAAAAAATGATATAGGCAAATATATATTTCATAGTAAAGTTATAATTATAGCTTGAGCCACAGTTAACCATTTATAAATTCGATCTAACATCCATGAATGGGGAAAAATTATTTCATTTTGACGATATGGAATTCGTCGATTATATAATTCTCACATCATTAAGATTTAAAAATCGAAATATGTTTATACCATCAATAGTCAATCTCCCAATTATATTGGTTGGAAAAAATGATTGAATTTTTAAATAGTAAAAATCGCTTTAAATTATTAAAAAACTGAAAAGTTTCCACTCATCGAATTTAAAACATGTTGAGCTCAATTTTATAAGAGATATTATAATATATGTTTTCCAAAAAAAAAAATATGTATGTGCCAATCATCTTGAAAATACAATTAAAAAATGTATACATCTATATTTTTTATAGATGATAATTTCAACCTAGACAAAAACCTATTAATAGCCTATTATAAGTGATAAAAAAACTTATATAGAGCACTAAAATTAAAAACTATATATGAATCTTGTAAATTTAATCCCATAACATCGAAGTTTAAAAGATATATGCTAAAACACTATTCACATGAGTATAGATTATTGATGTTAAATCTCTATTATGAATACTAAATGAAAATTCATTCATTATTTAAAAAAAAATATACGTATATTTTAATTTTGGAAATGACAAATAAAATTATAGATATGTTTCATTTTCCAAGACATATGCATGCTAATATATGATAACATATATCAATGTTTTGTCAAAAATAAAGCGGCTTAATGGTTGAACCTTTAACTCCAAACCCATATTTTTTCTTAAGAGGTGGTTTGGCATCCCATAACATCAGGCTCTTCCTCTTGTTGTTTTCTCTCTCTTATGTGAATGTTGTCCTCCATCTATATGTGGATCGTTCTCTCTCGTATAAGAATCGTTTTTCGGATCGTACTATCAGTGTTAAATCTCATTTTATCCTAATTATTCTTTTGATCAGTCCTAGTAAAAAATAAAAAATAAAAAATAAAGAAAAAACCATACGTCAATAAGTTTAGCTAAGCATTTTGCTGTAAGTTGAAACGGTAAATTATAAGTATATTCTCATTAAATTAATGTTTAAGTTATAGATATATGTGCAGTCAAAATATGGTTTTATCATCTGACTTGTCTTTGTGTTCCCTCCATCCATGGACTTTGTTCTTCGATACTTGGATTTTATTTATTATTATTATTTTTTATTTTTTGACATCGATACTTGGATTTGATTCTGTGTGATCTTTTTGCAAATTATGCGTTTGATTATTTGTGGAAATTATTTTGCAACGTCGACATAGAACTAACGGGTTAACCAGAGGTAGAAATATCGCAACAAATACGGCCCATGTTGCAACTTCCACGGCCCAAAATGCAATTCACACCACTCTACCGACACCTGTGCGATGTAAACGCTACGCTACCCACAGGCCACAATGATGTCCGCAACAACACCCATGAAGTTGCTCACACAGATGATAAAATGATATGATGCAAATATTGTCTAATATTTATTTTTTTTAAAAAAAGCCTAATATCGGAATATTTATGCAATTTGACAAAAAAAAAAAAAAAAAAAAAATTGCACCCCAAGAACCTTGTTGATAATGGTTGCCACAGTGGACTATGAGTTCGAATCCCTTTCTAATTTATTTATTTTTATTATTATTATTGTCATTATTATTTATCTTCTATATTTTTAAGAATAGTTTCGATTTGAATAATTTACATGAGAGAAAAATGTAACGATCTTATTCATATATTATTTCTTGCGTTGATGCATCACTTAATAAGAAAAAGTGAGGAAAAAATAAGTTAGGAAGAAACCTAGCTCACCAATTTACAAAATATAATTTCAACATCAAATTTATTTATCTTTTTACTGTTAGTATCATGTGTTAACTTTAAGTCTTAAATATTATAATTTGGCCGTTTCCTATCAGTTTATATTTTTTGATTTGATTGTAACTGATATATCTCAGAGCTTGAAGACTTTTAGTTCAAACATTTTTTCTTCTCTTTATCTCAAATTATTATTACACATACTATAACGGTATAAGACATTTAACATGTATCCGATATCTGTCATTTGTACATGTGACAGTCCACGTTATACGCGAAGAGACATGTCACGTATCTGCCTCAAGTTATAAATACTATAATTAGACTCATTGCCATTAGTTTAAGTTTTTTTATTTGATGGTTACTGATAATTAGATTAAATGAAAATTAGATAGATTATTTTGTGTCTTGATGTATCACTTGATAATTAAAAAAGTGAGGAAAAAAAAGGTTAGGAGGAATTCTAGCTCACCGACTTCCAAAATTTAACTTCAACATTGAATTCATATACCTTTTTGCTATTAGATTGAATAAAAATAGATATATGGATATTGAACCTTTTTTTTTTTTAAGTCAAAATTTAAGGTTTATATAACCTAACCCATTAGTAAAATCAATAAAATTGAACAAACAGAGGCACTTATTCATAGCTTAATACATTCATTCATAGTTTAATATGTAATTGTACTTGCTTTAACATTTGTAATAATGGTTTATATGAATCAATTTTTATAATGTACATATAATGATCAATCTTAAACTTTCACACCCTACCCCTAATTGTATAAAATAACAATTTAATAAATGAAATAGAAACTCAATGGAAATTTGAGTGAAGAGAGTATCTAAAGGATCTTAAAAAACTGTCACTGTCTATGAATAAATTTGAAAATAACGTAGTAACGAAATAATCATTACAAATAAATTGATATATTATTCTCTCAAAAATATATATATATATATATTGGGAGTTAATAATTAGATCGCGTTATAATATTTATCGTTACTAGTCTCGATTGTATTTTGGGTTGATCAAAGTTATAAAAAATAAACAATAAAAAAATGACATGTTTACTCAAATTGTGTGAAACTGGAACATGAATGAGAAGTTTAATAATATATTGATAATGATTATAGATTACTTCATTGGTTTGCAAGTTTGTTCACTTATTAAGACTTCATTGGCTTGCAAGTTTGTATACTTATTAAGACTTTATGCGAGCATTAATTTTTTCAATAAAATAAGAGTCCAATATAAAATGGAATACAATGGTTCATTTGAATTGTGAATTACAACAACTTAATTTTAGTAGCGATAAAATTAAATATTTTTATCAATAAGTTAAAAATTAAAGTAATTACATAATATAGTTAACCAAATTATATGTTTCTCACACTTATAACATTAGATTGTATGTTGAAGTTACATCTACCTATTCAAACACTAATTTAATTATAATATTTCAAAATAAAAATGAAATAATAAACAATATCTATTTACCAAAATTGGATGAAGTGTAGACTTTAGTAATAAAAATTTTATATTTAATTCTTTACTTTTTTGACATAGAAATCTAATCAAGATAAAAGTAAAAAAATCATGGACTCATATTTTAAGGAAAATTCACAAAATTAAAACCGATTAAACAGTCTCATCAAATGTTAATGCCTTTATGGCTTCATTATGCAAATAACAACAAATGAAATCTTTACTTTAGTTACTTTAATTTAATTTGTTCAAATTAGAATTTAAAACCTCAATTTGAAATTCAAAATATTTATAACCAAATTACGAGCCCATCCGCATCTGTGGTCCCCACGCATCAAAAAGGTTAACAAAGGCCCCTGATGTCGCCACGTCATTGGGGCCCACCAGCATATGATGACGTGTCGAGATCAGGCTCCACCATGCGCTTCTCCCAACATAACGGCTCCTTGCGCTCTTTTTTTCTCTCTCTCTCTTTTCATTTTCCCCCCGCGTCAAATTCAAGCGTCAAGTGCGTTACTTTTGTTTATGTATTTATGACTCCACAAAAAGCCAAAATTTAATCCGCTGAAAACTCCTTTTCAAAACTGAAATCGCTGCGTCCATTGCCGGCAATTACGTCATTTCGCGTTGGCCGGAAAATACTCTTCCAGCCAGGTTTGGTTCTAACCATGTCTACACAAAATTTCTACGCTCTCCTCCGTGCGTGTGTTTATATAATTACATGCTCATCGATTATGTATCGAGTGCTAGTTTTAGTTGGTTACGTAACTGTGAGCATTTGTGGTGTGACAAAGTTTTGAAGTTAATCGAGTGATCATCTGCTTAATTGGAGTTGTTTGTATGATATAATTGATCTTTAATTGAGTTTGACTTTTGTTTTGAATTCAGTTTAATATTATCATCATAAGAATGCTTTGTTTATCCGTCTGTTTCATGTGGAATTGTAGAGAAACGAAGAAACCGAAAAGATTATATTTTGTAGATGAATTGATAATTTTTTTGATATTTACTTTTGATTTGGAGTGATTTTGACTGTTATCACAGTTTGGAATTTATGATTGTAATGTAGGGTTTGGTTGATCATGATGTATGTGGTTTTGTCTTTTTTAATGTTTGTTGTTTAGAACAAAATTTAATTATTTTGAGAGACTCGCTTACAGGAACTGGTGCCCCTTCTGCTGGAATTAGCTTCACCATGTCGAGTCGTATGAATCAGTTTGAGAGCATTGAAACGACATGTGGATCTTTACTAATTGAACTGCAGGTTTTTGTCTCAAATTCTTTCGAAGTGTTTAATTACAAATACTGGCCAATTGTTTGAAAAACGTGTGTTTCGCATAGTGTTTTCTGATGTTATTTATGAAATCAGAGAATATGGGATGAAGTTGGGGAGCCTGATGTCGAAAGGGATAAGATGATTCTGGAAATCGAACAGGAGTGCCTGGCAGTGTATAGGAGGACAGTGGATGAAGCCAAAATATCCAGAGCTCAACTTCAGCGAACTATTGCTCATTCTAAAGCTGAAATTGCAGACATATGTTCTTCACTTGGTGAGCAACCGGTTAAAGTAAGTGTGTTTAGAATTTGACGAAATGGAACTATGTATTTCAATATAATTATTATTTAGTTTGTCTAAAGAAACAATTTATCGATTTAGGGTGATTGGAAATCCGGTGGAAACATGAAGGAAGAACTTGAATCTATTATTCCACAATTGGAGGGTTTACGCAAGAAGAAGTTGGAGAGAATGTGTCAATTTGTTGAAGTGTTAGTTGAGTTACAGAGAATATCAAATGAGATGTTTTGTGAAGATAATAGATATGAGACCACTGTGGATGAAACTGACTTGTCTGTGAAACGACTAGAAGAGTTACGTAGGCAGTTACTTGATCTTCAGAATGAAAAGGTTTGATGTGGTTCTTATATTATTTTCTTTTTCTGTTGCTGAAATAAGGTCATTGCATTTACTTGTCGATTGAAAAATTAATGCTGCAAATTAGCCAAATTGTTTTGTACTACGGGTAGGTTGAGCCTGATGTGCAGATGTATCAGGAAGCTAGTGCTAGCATTGAAATCAAACAAGTGAGGAACATGTTAGAGATGATTTAAAAGTGTCTTGTAGAGGGGAAAATACTGTAAAATTAAAGATATTTTGTTGGTGCAGAGTGTGTACTGAGAGGGAATTCAGTTATGCACATCATGAGAATTTGAATAGTTCTATCATAATGAAATCCTTCTTTGACTCTTTTCTGGGCGACTCTGCAGAGCAATCGTCTGAAGCAGGTTGTGGACTATCTCAGCAAACTAAACTCACTGTGCTCGGTACTTGGCGTGGATTACAAAGATACAATTTGTATGATCCATCCTACTTTGGATAATTCCAAGGCAACAAAAGATGTAAGTAATAAGACAATTGAGAAGTTGGCTACGACAATACACAGTTTGCAAGAGGTGAAGATGCAGCGGATGCAGAAGGTATGTACTTATATAATGTGGTTCTTATCTTAGGCTTTGTTGCAATATCGTTCTTCTGCTAGGCCCTTCTGACCCTCCAAGATGTTTTTTAAACAGCTTCAACATCTTGCTACTTCATTGTTGGAGCTTTGGGATTTAATGGATATACCCATTGAGGAGCAACGAAGGTTTCATAATGTTACCAGTAATATTGTTGCCTCTGAATCTGAGATTACTGATCCTAACATGCTTTCCATGAACAATATTAAATATGTGAGTATGTCATCCTAAAACTGAGTTCTTAACATTAAGCAAGCTGTTTTTTCATGTATACTGTTTAGTCCATATGGGAATCTGATTTGTTTATGTCTTTATCTATGGGAACTGTTATCCTGCAGGTTGAGGGTGAAGTGTCAAGGCTTGAGCAGTTCAAATCAATTAAAATGAAAGAAGTTGTTATGAAAAAGCAGTTGGAACTTGAGGAGATATGCAGGAAGACTCATATGGTCATAGAAGGACATCAAAAGTATTCAATTGAAGCTTTAGAGTCTGGTAAAAATTTGCAGCAGATTATTGATGTTAAATAATAATGCAGATGATATCATGTTTATTGTATGAGCAAAGTGCTTTCAGTTTTTATATACAAGCAGTCTTGTCTGTGAAAAGTATTTGCAATCCACTTGAATTCTGTTGCCGTTGTGTCAGGGATATATATTGCTATGATTTTTTGTTTGACTTGATTTATTGTCTGGGAAGCTCCTACAATTACAATTACCACTTGCAGGCACTGTGGATCCATTTTACCTGTTAGAACAAACTGAGCTTCAAATTGCCAATGCTAAAGCAGAAGCTTTTAGCAGAAAAGAAATATTAGACAAGGTGGAGAAGTGGCTTACCGCACGTGAAGAAGAGTGCTGGCTGGAGGAATACAACAGAGTAAAATATTTTATTGATGTTTTCAGTTGAAACATGAATTTTTTTCCTTAACCCTTGTTTTATACTATTCATTTATTTGTTGAATTTTAGGATGATAATCGTTATAATGCTGGAAGAGGTACACATCTTAATTTGAAACGTGCGGAGAGAGCTCGTACCTTGGCTAACAAACTTCCAAGTAATTATACTGCTTTTGGCGTTTAACTCTATTTTGGGCAGGCAAAATTGGTTTCTGATATGTCTTTGTTTGTGACACCAAATGGGTTTATTTTGTTGATATAGATCTGCTTGTACTGTTAGCATTGCTACTGCTGTTGTGAAATAAGGTTACTGTGCAATAGGCGTAGAATATTTACCAGTCTAATAAAGATCAGTCTATAAATCATGTTTAAATTAAATTACTAGCCTAAATAATTTCTTGATCTTGCGTCCTGCCACTGGCTTTATTTTATGGATTTTTTCTTGTTTTGGATGGTGTTGGAACAGCAATGGTGGAGGCACTGACTTCAAGAGTCTCTGACTGGGAGAAAGAAAGAGGATTTAAATTCTTTTATGATGGCGTAAGAACTTTAAATTTGATCAATTTTTTAGATAGTAAAGGCTACTTAATTGTCCAAATTTCATTTGATAAATCCAAGATGGTGTTAGAACTTTCCATTTGATCAAATTTTTGATATAGGAAAAGGTTAGTTAAATTTCAAATTTGCATTTGATCAAATCCAGGATGTAGTGGTTTAACTTTAATATTATCAAAATATTGTTTTGAGCTGGATGTCATCTTCATTAATTTTTTATGTACTTACTTTTATGGTTTTTGTTAATCTAGGTACGACTTTTAAACATGCTTGAAGATTACATCAACCTGAGGCAAGAGAAGGAGCAAGAAAAGCAGAGACAGAGAGTATGGACTTGCAGATTTCTTTACGAATATTTTTTTGCTTCATGCGGAGCTGTGCTTGACTTCATTTTGTATTTTAGGATCAAAAGAAACTTCAGGGACAGCGTATTGCAACACAGGAGGCACTTTATGGGTCAAAACCTAGTCCAACAAAGAGTGTAAAGAAGGCATCTAGACCTTCAACAGGAATTGCAAATAATAGGAAACTTTCCCTTGGTGGAGCTATGCTTCAAAACATAAAACCGGAAAAAGCTACTCCTCGTGTGCACTTTAGTAAGAATGTAGACTATGTGAACCGGAACAGTCCGTTGAGTCGCCAGCGTTCTGGTGGTTTGGCAGCTCATTCTGGTATGTGTACATGTGATTTTATATTATTTTTACATACTCATGAGTATGCACAACACTTGAGAAATCATGCCGTGCTTAGTCCTGAAGGCTGAAACTCATTAAAATTATGTGTACAGGTAGGAGAAACTCAGAGATTGGTGGTCATATAATGAACTCTTCTGGTGCTGTCAAGGCATGTGGAGTCCAGTCACCGATGGCTCGAAAACCCCTGTCTCCTGTTTCTGTGGCAATTTCCTCCAAGGCCAACATCATGGATTTCTTGGGAGATCAGAAAAGAACACAGAATGGGACATTACAAACAACACTTCCCGGCAGCAAGACACCTTCCAAGTCAACTTTCGTTGGCAACGATGAAAACAGAACACCAAAAACAATGCCAATTCCGGTGCCAACTACTCCTAAAACAGTCTCTGTACCAATGATGACTGCCATGACACCAGCCACCCCATATGCTCATTTTGGTCCCAAACCATTCCAAAAGATAGAGGAAGAAGTTGAGTACTCATTTGAAGAGGTGAGAGCTGGTTTTATTTGCTCTTGAAACAAATTTATAGGCCTTCTAATTGTTCTTGCTATTGCTTTCTAGTGAGATTGTTTCTTTTTTTCTTTTTTTAATATGTTCATCGTCAATTTGTCTTGAAGTCAATCTCGATTGGCTTATAAAATTCTAATATCTTAATGGGTGTTTTTCTTTTTCTTTTTTTATTATTTTTTTTGAAATATTGATGGGTGTTTTTCATATTAAACGATATTATGATTTGATTTGGGAAGATTTGGCAATTTTGTCCTTTATCATGGGTGTTTAACATTATAATAATCTTTCTATGGATTTTCTTTTTGAAGTTTTAAAAATGGTCTCATTTTTTCATTTACCACTTTCTTAGTAAGAATAATTGAGTATTTTCATTGATCCTAAAAAATCAAGGGTTCATGTTTCACCCTTATTCTAGTAAAATATAATATAATGTGTGAATGTAAATCTATTTTTAGTAAGAGTAATCATCTTTCATTTGTAAAAGTAGTTATCTTTCGATTATAAAAATAATCATTAGGATCGCTTTTGTAGGAATAATCATCTTTCACTTGTAAAAATAATCTTTCGAATCACACCATCCATGATCGATTTTTAAATCTCGGCAGTCTTTATTAATTTTTTTTTTAAAAATTTAATTTTATGGAGTTGTTAATCGAAGTCTAAAAAAGAATCGCATAAAACTTAGCGAAGCCATGTGCATTCCATATAATTTCTGTTTTGACCATAATTTTGAGGAGTGGCTCCAGATGAATGAGACGCTTATCAAGACAAACGTATTATAATTTTTTTTTTAATCAAGAGCATTTCTTTTAAAATAATAATATCACTATCTCTTGTAATCAATGGTTGACATGGCACGGCCATTAAAATATCTAATTTTATTTTATGGGCACATATTGTGCACTAGATATAATGTAGGCACTCGCCTGCGAGACAAGCAACCTCGGACAAGTGTAACCACTTATCCACCAAAAAACCACGAAAGTCAGAGTTTTGTCCATTTTCACAACTCAAGGTAATGACTTGTAGGTTCTCATCTCGAGTTCGTCAGCCAATCAGAGTCTGACAAGTGCGTCACCTCTATAAAGAGTCTGCTCACTGATTGGATCACGAATGGAGGCCCGGTTGCACATTTGTCTACACGTCGCATGGAATAAAACTGACGCTCATGCAAATTAAAAAACAGGAGAAAAACAACAAAAACAAAAAATAAATATAAAAAAAACAAACAGATTTGATTTTGATAAAATTTGATAATATCTATAAATCATCACACTATTAGACTCCCACTACTACTGTCCGACAATGATAATTAAAGAAAGCTGTTGCTTTCAAATTTGTATTAATCACCATCTAGACTTACAGCAAGTCTGTCCTTCCAAAAAAAAAAAAATTCAAACAACTTTGACCAGTCGTGCCAATCACAAATTCCATTGGTCCCAAAATTTTGACCACGTGTGAGAAATTCAAAAGCACATACACATAACACACGTGACGCGTGATGATTGGCCTGTGTGGTGTCTGGGATTATCCAATTATATTCTCCCAGTCAGATATTTGATCTGATTCTCAAGTATCATGGCAGTAGAAGATTACGTTCCCACACTCTTCAGTGACAACTGCGCGTAATTTGCAGCAAAATCAAAGGGCAGTTTTGAAGCGTCAAACGTTTCATTTTGGACCAATAAAGACAAAAAAGCAGGTCAGCGGCAACAAAAAGGTCGGCCCATGTACACTACTCTTTGCAGCTTTAAATGGAAAAACAGGAAACACATTAAAAAAAAGTAGCTTACTTTTTTTCCCATATTTCCCATACCTTTTTAACAAAATTACCAATCCAGCCATTTTATTCAATTTTTTAATTTCAAATTTTCAATTTCATTTCACGGACGTGAAATTTCTCTTAACCAAATTGTATTTATCGGGTTTAGCGACTAATTAATAATTATTTTCCAAATATTTTAATGTTTTATTTTCGTTTTTATCTTCAATTTTCATTGTACATATTATTTTTATTTATTTAATTTTTTTCCTTCTGTTTTTTTATCTCTCCGTCAAAATTCCTCCAAATTCCGACAGCAAAAGAAAAATCCGTCATGCGTTTTTTCTGACAGTGAACTCTACATCAGTTTCAGTTCTTCTTGAGAAATAGTTTTCTCAGACAACAAACAAACCGAAAAAACAAACGTTTTTTTTTTTTTTTGGAACCTTAGTGTGATTTTCTTGCTTTTGAAATATTTACTCGAGAGAAGCTTTGAATGGCAGTGCTTGAGCTCTGCAAATGTGAAAAAGTCCGAGACACAGACTCTTCCAGTTAAAGTTAACGAAGAGCTTTTCTGTTTTCGGAGTTTTGGATTCTCTAGTTACAGGTAAATGATCTTCAAAAACTTTGAAACAATCTTATCAATTCATGCTTTTATTTTATTTTATTTTTGTTTTATTTTCTTAAAGAAGATTTGATGTTTTTGGTTTGTTTCGACTTTTTTCTGTTTCTGTTATAGCTATAGTTTTCGAACAACAGATTTAAACTTCAAGATCAGAAAAATGGACGGTCTGGATTATTCATGCAGTGATAGATATTCATGTTACAGCTTTCGATCTTTGAATATGTGAACATTATGTTCAGCTTATAGTAGATTTTCTAGTGTTTTGGTGGGTCCTTTATTATTATTATTTTTTTTGTGTCTAAAAAGTTGTTCACTAACTTCTTGTGAGCTTCTGGTTTTTACAAAATCTGATCTTTAAAAATATGTTGAAGAAAGATGTCTAGTTGAAGCTATATTTTCTTTAACTTGTAGTTTAGCTTATAAGCGTTTGGTGTTGATTATTATGCTTGAAGAAAATGTGCAGCTTTATGTGATTTGAAGCTAAGTTTTGTAATTTTTCGTGAGATTGGACTTTTTTTCGTGTGATTTTAGGGAAATATCTAGCTTGAGTTGCAAGTTTTAAAGATTGGAGAAATATTAGCTGCCAATCTTGGTTGTTTGGTGTATTAATTTTAGTATGTACATTTGATGGAGTTGAGTGTTCTGTTTTGGTAGATGGTGATATGAGTGTCTAGTGTTGGCAAAAATATTGGACTGTTTTGAGAGATACTCAATCTATGCATGGAAGCAAGAGAAGGCATGAGCAGTGGAGTTACAGTGATAGGAGCAGAAGCTCCATCAGCATATCATGTAGCTCCACGAACAGAGAATCCTAGCCAAACTGGTGGATCCCCGGCAGTGGCTGTGACCCCGGTTACTGTAGGATTGACCGGAACTTCAGAAAAGAAGAAGAGAGGTAGACCGAGGAAATATGGACCGGATGGGACGCCTGTGGCATTGTCACCAATGCCCATTTCGTCTTCAGTGCCACATTCGGGTGATTTCTCATCTGGGAAGAGAGGTAGAGGGCGAGTTGGTGGTTTCGAGAGTAAGCAGTTCAAGAGAGTGGGAGTGGACAATTTTGGTAAGGAGTCAATCCAATGCTGTTTGTTAAGTTCGTTTATAAAAATATTGTTTTTGTTTGGATTTGTCGAAGTTGCATGCTTTCTATGTTGTGAATTATTTGATACGTTTGATTTGATTTCGTTGAATATGTATGCTTGTTTTTGTATATGAAGGCGGAATTGGAATTTTGACTTGGGTTTTGGGACTATTATATACTTAATATACTCTGATTTTGAAGAATATAAATTTCCCATTAAAAGATTACTTCTGTGGAATCATTCGCTGAAAATACTTGTTAAAATTTATGTGGGGACCCTTTTGTGAGATGCTCTTGTTTAAATTTGGAAGTATTAACATTCTGGTTCTGGAAATGTAAAAAGTGAGATATTCTGGATTGGTTTGAGGGGAGGACTGTTCCTGATGTGGATATGGTATCATTCCATGATTCCTTTTTGTGAAGAATATTACGAGGATGCTCTTGAAAAACATAAGCAAAAATGAAAGTTGTTAGAGGTGCTAGGATACTTGATTGGTATTATTGCCTTCTAGTTATGGAGGATTGGCTAAAAAAAATAAAAACAGAAAAATTTTTTGTTTATATTGCCAACCTTCGCAGGATTTCGCTAATTTAATTGAGGAAAGTCTCAGCATCTTGGTGCTTAATTAACTTATTATATGCTTGTTTAACCATAATGATCTTAGGAACATTTAAAAAATGAAATATGCCTGCACTCAAATTTAAAATTAGAGTTCTGGTTCGGACAGTTATAATTTCATTATACCATTTTGTTGGTCATGTAGCATACTTCTTTTGTTGTGAAAATTTATTAAGCCTAGTTTAACTGCAAAGCAATGCCAAGATAATTAGAAGACTTGCTTGGTTACTGCAGGCCTTGTTTCCATTCATCAGTGTTTGAAACAAAATTATCAATTTTGATAAATTGTCTGTCTGTTAAACATTCATGCAATACTAATCTTTATTGCATGTCATTATAACATACATTAGACTGAAAAAAGAAAGCAGTTTTATCATAATCCTACGAGTGAGGAGGCATAAATTTCGATGCTAGGAGTTTATTATTTACTTGAAATCCTAAATTTTTAAATTTACTGACATTCCTCAATTTCCTTTTACAGGTGAGTTGTCTGCTTGTTCTGTCGGTACAAATTTTACACCCCATATTATCACTGTCAATGCTGGCGAGGTATTTATTTGTTTATTTATTTTTTAAAAAGAAAAGGATAAAAGTAATTTCAAATATCCTAAAGTCTTATTGTTGATTTTCTATGGTTGTTTAAGGATGTGACAATGAAGGTTATATCATTTTCTCAACAAGGACCTCGAGCAATTTGTATACTATCTGCGAATGGAGTAATTTCAAGTGTTACACTCCGTCAACCTGATTCTTCTGGGGGAACTCTGACATATGAGGTCTGGCAATTTTCAGTTCATTTTGGCATATGTGAACTTTTACCTATTATACCTGTTTATCAAAATTCAATTGTGGAAAATGAATATTACAAAATGTCCCGAAAATAAAAAAAGAATCAAATGAATATTACATTCTAACATAATTGTTTTGATTTGTATTTGTATATGTTTTGTTTTAACTCAAAAATGGTTTGATTTCTTGAATTTAGAATATGAAGTACCATTGGTTGAGTGAATGGAGATATTTCTCTGTAGGATTCTGTAAATTATGCACACAATTAGAAATTTAGCATAAAACAATATCTTAGCGAATTATTGATGACTGAAAGAAATTTGTGCTGCTTAGTGGGTGAATCCAAGAGTCCATTTTTTGCCGAAAGCAAACTACCACTTTCGCCAGCAGGAATATTAAAACTCAGTTCACAGTGTAGATAAAAGATTATTTTCTAAACAATTATATGTTGGATGATCTTTATTATTACCAAGAAATTAACGCTAATTAGGTGTATGAATTATGACAAAAGCAAGAAACATGAACTTCCACTAATAATGGTTGAAATCTCATTTGGAAGATCTTTAAATTCCAAAAAAGCTTATGATAACGGAAATCTTTGTTGTTTTAAGAAGCAAGGTGGACTGGTAACTTAGTAATTTGAGTGTTGTGTTACAATGATTGGGTTGGCTCCAAGATTCAGTAATCCATTGATTATTTTTATGGAAAATGAGTGGTAAAAAATTTATTTATAGGGTCGCTTCGAAATACTTTCCTTGTCTGGATCATTTATGCCCACTGAGAGTCAAGGGACGAGGAGCAGATCAGGTGGGATGAGTGTCTCTTTGGCAAGTCCGGATGGTCGTGTTGTGGGAGGGGGAGTTGCTGGACTTCTGGTAGCAGCCAGTCCTGTGCAGGTAGTTTTTTAACTCCCAGTTTTCTTCTCCTTATTTCTGGAAGGATGGTAAAAATAGTATGTACCTTCGTTTTCTTTGGTTTTGGTTCCCATTGAGTTATCGTATTTTATTGCCTACTAACTACCCTTTGGTAATAATGACCTCTTCAAAGATTCCAATCATATTGCCTGTTACATGTTTAAGAGGGATCCATGTACATTTGGTGTAATAATAGCAGAACTTGTATCCTAAGTAAGAAATTGACATGTTGTACTTCAGCTGTGTGTAATTTGTATCAATTTGTAGACATACTCACATGTCCAAACTAACTAGCAAATGCAGTATTGTCTTCTTTGGATTGCCTGATAATTTGATGGATTCCAAAATGGTTGCTGAAAATTGTTTTCGCTCTAATAAACCAACGTTCTGAATTTTCCTCCTAAAACCCTTTTTTCGATTTTATCAGGTTGTGGTAGGCAGTTTTCTGCCAGGAGGCAACCAGCCAGAGCATCAGAAACCCAAGAAACAGAAGGCCGAGTCGATGCCAATGTCAGTGACCTTTACACAAGCTCCAAGCATTACCACTGTCATGCCAGCTTCGAATGCAGAAAAAGACAGCATGGATGGACATGCACAGCAGAATTCAAATGCCTTAAAGCCGAACGCCCCGTCTCCTCCTTCCTACCGAAGAGAAAACTGGGGCAGCATGCAGGAACCAAGAAACTCAACGACGGACATCAACATATCTCTACCTGCGGGTTGATATAGGCCTAATCAAGCATCTCAACTCAAGCTCTTCCTGACCGCCATGATCCCTGATATAGTACTACTGTTTGAAGAGTTGAGATTTGTTCATTTTACCAAAATTCTGTGTAACTTGCTGAATATCACAGGTTGAACTAGGGCTACAGCTTTTCCACATCTAAATAGGATAATGTTAATTTCTTTTTCCAGACGTGACATCCTCTTTCTGCTCGTTTTGGTGGGCTCAGGCATTGCATCTGAATGTAGTCTATTTGTGAGTAGTGCAAGGACAGCTAGTTTGCCCTTTTTATGACTGATCAATTATATTGGTGACTTCTTCTCTTAACTTCTAAAGTTTATCGTGTTTGTCAAAAATTGTCATTAACGAACAAATCATCACAAACAATTAACAAGATAATTATTAGTTAACCTCTTTATTATGGGTAAATTTTGATCTACTATAAACTCCTAAACTCATAATAAGGTACTCATTTATCTATATTTTAATCAAATCTGTGTAGGGTGTACTTTTTAGTCAAATCTGTACTGGGGAACTTAGGATTCAGGATTTTATCGGTCTGTAAATAGCTCTCAATGTCATTCTTGTATCCCACTTGTTAGTATGTCAATTGTAACAAGTACTTGCCCTTTATCCAAATAGCTAGCATGATGGTCAGTTTGCATCATACTTGTTTATTGTAGTTACGGCTCTTTTTTTTTTTTTTTAAAGGAAGTTATGGCTCGTGTTGTCATATTACTAATGTGTGAATAATCTAATGACACCTATTTTAACAATGACAAATGGTCTCCAAGACAGCACATTTTTTTCAAACATCCTTAATTTCCAATTTTATATTTTGAAGCATCCTTATTTTCCACAGTTAACTTCTTGTCTATTTGTCTGATTATCCATCTTTTTCTGTCACGTGTGTCATAAAGTTTTGAGCCTCCCTCTTTTGTGGGGCATCGTTCACGCTGTCACAGCCTAAGAAACTTCCTGCTATAAATAATTCATGGGCAACTTACACATATCTTCTCTGAGGTTTGATAAAGTTGCATAAATATGATGAAATTTAGATAACTCGTACGGACACTGTTTGAGGTTTCAAAAACTCTGCACAAACTTCTCTTATCGTTAGTCAACCACTATTAAATCCTTACAGTCAACGGTCAAATATATAAAAAGATAAAAATACCCTTAAGATCAAATTTAAAATCAACATGTCATTTTTTATCAAATTAAAATGAATAAAATAATAATATAATTTTTTTTTGTCATCTTCTACCTTCATCATCTTCATCATTCTCACCTCCATTTCATCATTCATCTATTGTTTTCATCAAAATCATCATCTCCTTCATTTTCATTAAATCAACGTCACCCAAATCAATTATCATCATTAAACCAAACATCAAACATAAATCAAATAAAAGCAAAAGATTCAATATTCATGAAAGTTAAAAAAAATAAGTAAAAAAAAGAAAAAAAAATGGAATTGTTCTCTATGGGAGAACCAATCTTGGTCTCCGGCAATGGAGACCGGTTTTCTGGTCTCCATCTCCGGAGACAAGGATTTGGTCTCCATGGGAGACCAGCTCCTTTCAATATATATATATATATATATATATTAACTTTTAGTTTTTTTTTTTAATTAAATTAAAAATATTTTTATTAATTTTAAATTTACAAAAAAAATAAAATATTCACTGTAAATTTGACCTGAAGGGTATTTATGTCTTTTCGTACTTTTGATTGTTGATCGTAAGGATTTAACAGTAGTTGACTAACAGTAAAAGAGGTTTGCGTGAAGTTTTTGAAACCTCAGGTAGTGTTTGTGCGAGTTACCTAAATATCATCATATTTATGTAATTTTATCAAACCTTAGAGGAAAGTTTGTGCAATTTGCCCATAATTCATTAAACCTCTCTTTGCTTGTAGAACTAGACTTTCTACAACTTTCTTGGTAAACCTACTGCTATATTTTAATAACTAGTACACCAACTAGGCTATATAAAAACTTCCCTCTCCCACCAAAATGATCTCACTTAAAGAGATATTGTAAAAGAATCTCACAGGAACCCAGTTGGGCATGAAGAGACTTCATATACCAAAACTTGTACATATTTGTATATTAAGTATTCCTTTGATCCTCTTGATATTGATCTTCTTCTCTTTTTCAATCTCAATAGTTCGTCATAAGCACCACAACCTCATTTGCTCCACTTATGATTTCATTATTGTGGCCAAAAAATCTAGTAGGGTGGCTGTCTTTGTCACATGTAATGTTATTATTATAACCATCTTTCTCGGGAGTGCTTTGAAGTCAGCTGCAGGAGATTCTGATCAGCTGTTTAGTCTTTCTCCTTCAGTTTATGAAGTAGATGATGCAATAGAGAAGGGAAATGATGGAGAATCCGATACGGATTATGGTGATGAGGAGGAGGAGGTGGAGGAGGAGTTTCATGGTTATGATGGGTATGATGAAGATAATGATGATGATGTCAACTCGGAGGATGCTGATAGTGAAGATGAGATAGACAGTAGTGATTTGCAAATGAAGATAGAAGAATTCATAGACAACGTGTACAAAACATGGAAGGAGGAGATGGTTGCTGAGAGGCTTCTCTGCATAGCAGCCACAGAATTCAACTAGCCATGCCACCTATCGAGCTCCTGTATGTGTGTATATGTAAAGTACTTCTAAACAATCTCAAAAAAAATTCCAAAAATTGCATTTTTAAGATGGTACGTTGGTTGAGTTATAACTGTCATGTAGACAATATAGAAGTTAAAACTCAGCTTTCGAGTCATTTGAGATTTGCGTTGTGGGATACTTTTTGAGTTGTATAGTAGTTACTGATCAAGCATATATGTGTGTATAACTGGTGTGTTGTAATATGCATGTAATTGTAAATATTTTCATGGGAGAGAGAGGGTGGCTGCTGGGGGTTGTCTGATAAGTCCTTGATGGTCTAGTTTTTTAAGATACTATTTGGGACTGAATTTGTTGATGAACATGTGCATGTACATAGAAGCAACAGGGGACTGAAAATCATGAACATGTATTATAATGTTTAAAAATTATATAAATAATCAGTTTCCATATATTAAGATGTTTGTCTTCTCATTGCACATCTTGATGTATAAATTATAATACTCATCTGTACAAAGCCAAAAGCAGAGTGGAAAATTAATTGTGGAAGTTTGTAACACCGTCCAAAGGACAATATACCAGAATCTTGATGTAATGACAAACATATTGAGATTATTTATGAATTTGAGACTAAATGTAAACTATATCTAAAAAGTTTAGAATATATCCGATGAATCTTATATTTTTCATTCAATTTATATTATATATATTTAATACTAAGTATTCGAATCAATAAAGTGATTAATTATATCATATAAGATAAATTGAATGAAAAATATATTGTGTATCGGGTAAATTAAAAAAAAAATAGTAATGTTATTAAAAAATTATTCAAGATTTATTTTGTGAATCACAAATTCTTGCTAAATTTCCATTGTAACCTGTTTAGAGAATTATAAAAACATGCTTCATGTTTGATATGAATTTAAAAGCGGTTTCCTTCATGAAATTGTAGATACAGTTTCATGAAAACAACAGAAACAATATTTTTAATGCCATGTTGACTGTTTCTAGGATTGTATTAACTGGAAGGAAAAAGAACAAAGAATTTTCAGTATCCAAGACTAACAACAGTATCCATTGATTGGGCAAAAGAAAGGTACATATTTGTACAAATAAATCAGAATTTATGATTAAAACAAACAATCTTGTTCCCACGTATCCTTAAATCAGGTTTAGTTTAAATATTTTTTTCTACAGTTGGGGGAGAAAGGCACAGTATCTTTTGTTTAACAAGTGGTACTTTATTTGAAACGAATGAAATCATCAAGTTTCTGTATTAATTCATGTCTTTTTTAACATTTTTCTTTTAAAAAGTATATCAAAGGTAAATTGTAGGTCATATTAAATTATGTGAAAACTACATTATTATTATTATTTTTTCGTGTTGAAGGATTGGGTCAATGAAAATGATTTAGTGATAGTCTTTTCATGTATTAAAGTTGTGGATTTAAATTGTATCTTCTCGTTAAATTTCAACTTGTACATTAAAAATAAAGATAAAAAAGATCAAAAGGTACTGGGTCAGTTATAGTGAAAGAAAAAAAATGATTTGTATTCGTCATATTTATTTTGAAGGGAAAGCATATTCTAATGAAGATTTGCTTTTGAATTCCAAAGAATGACATACTCATGTGTATGTCACCAGATTTAAATGAAGCATCATCATTTGGACTAATTGTTAGAGCTTAATTTTTCATCTAATGGAAGCATATATGTATTGGTCTGCACAGAAAAAAAAATCAAATAAATAATTCATCGTCAAGTATAGGGCTGTTCTCAAGTCTTGATGATCAAGAAACATGTTGTCTTCCAACTCAATAAAAATAATAATAAGAAATATGTTTTATTCTCTATTTTCGACGATGAAACAGTTAATAAAGATTATAGCTTTTTCTTAATGTTTCAAGAACCAAATGAAAAAAAGAAAAAAAAAACTATTTTTTAATAATTACAAATTTAAAACTATTTTTTTCCTAGTAAAATCAACAGCAAGAATTATAGATTTAAAGATCCAATTAAGATTTCAGTTAGACAAGGACATTAAAATATATATATATATATATATTGGAAATATCTGCATTAGATGTTCTAGACCATGGTAATTTAATGGAACAGACTTCAGAGTGAGAATAAGAGCCACCATGGACCCATACAGTGCACTTTTGATGAAGTAATATTAATAATATTTTAATGTAATAATCAACGAATTTATTGAATGTGAGAGGTGAGATACCCAAAAGCAAAAATATAATTTTATTCAAACTCAAGAAAAAGAATGCCCCTATAAAATTATTAAAAAAAAAAAACCCAAGTTCGAAGGTTAGACAATTAGATGAATTTGGCGTTACCTGTTTTGATGTACTGTCCAATTTTGTGAATGGAATATGCCATCTAACCTACAATTAGGCTGTTTTTACTTATCATTCAAATTTGTTACATGCTTTAGATTATTTTATTTTAAAAATTTAAAATAAGTCACCTAATTTGTACACACTCTAGGATTTGCCGAGAGTCACCACACCTGTTTTACTTCCTCTTGGTGCCTCCCTGTGAACACTTGAGCCAGAGATGACCGAAAATATTGGCTTGACTGAAGTGGGGTCCCGTTTGGATTGGCATCTGGAAAATATGCACCCTTTGAAATTTTTATATTATGATTTTATGGTCGGCAAGTTAAGACATGATTCTTCGTTCTTGTTTACTAATACTTATCACATATTGCCTTTGAATTTGTTGACTGTAGAATTTCTGCACCATTAAAGCAGCAAAAATGTCGCCATCTTATCTCTTATTATATTTTAACTCTAACCAAGTCATCCAGATGTGCAAGGCTAACCAAAACATTAAAAAATACAAAGCACCCACACACACGTCGTAAACTTTAAAAAGAACATGAATTCCTAGCTGGTTGCTCTCACATCCCGTTGATATAACATTTCTTCCAAGTCTTTAGCCAAGTTGCATCTAGTACAGAAATTCACTAAATAGTGATGGAATTGATGCTTCACCTAACGGAAAACTTTGTCTGTCAAAAATTGATTTGTAACGGAAAATTGTTGCTAATACAGTGAATTCGAGACACAACTAGACAGTATTGATAAATAAGTCAATAAGACAATAATTGGATAGGAACAGCTAAACTGCTTCACGTAACGGACGACAAAAAACTATCAACATTGGAATACTAGGTGTACAAAGAGAAACTGGAGAACCAAAACAACTCATATACTGTTATATGAGCGAAAAACTAGAGAACCAAGACAACCCATAAAACTATTTTCCAAAAAAAAAAAAAAAACAACCATATAACTGTTGATTACATGACAGAAAAACTAGAGAACCAAAACAACATTACCCATATAACTGTTGATTGCATTTGCAAAATCCCAGAATTCTGATCCCTGACAGATCGAATCCAAGTACACTGTACACCTACGAGAACATCCTGAAACTAATCAAATAATGGTAATCAGCATCGGTACATGAATATAATGTGAATGAATCAGGAACAGCTTAATGATAATATGGTTTAATTTTGTTATACGTAGAATTCAATAGCATCATCATGTCATCAATTACTGGTGTAATCAACAAAAATTTGAAATTCAAACAAAAACATTAAGAAAATGAGAAAAATATTCTTATATCCAACTGATCGTACACAAATTGAGTATGCAACATACACTTCCTTATTTAATGGCAGCTAGATTTCATTCTATATATTCCTGTGAATATCTATGATCCACTGGCATAAAAAACCTATCATTCAAGAAATTATTAAAGATCTGCTTCTGCAACTGCCACCACCTACACTTTTACATAGTCAATGTCAGCAATTAGACATCCTCAACCAACACAGTAATCACATATTGCTGCTGCTCCAGCAACTGCCTTATCCAACAGTACAGATTAAAATTATCCATCTGCCAAGATTCAATAAATTCTAACAATTCAACAGATTTTCACCAGCTCAAATTAATGGAAATCCAACTCCTCTAGTTGTTCCCTGTCTCTCATCCCAAAGAGTCCTTTCTACCCCTTTTACAATAAAACACAGAGATGCATTCAAATTTCTTCATCACAATGTTCCAAATTATGGTCACTGTTTGCATTATAAATATTTATCAATAAAAATGACATAATTTTCGCATTTTACCCACTTCGACCCACAGGATGGAGTTGTTTCTAGATGCCAAAGGAATAAAAAGAATCAACCAGTAAAAGTACATTTCAATTCATTATGGCGCTCAAAATACCTTGTACGTAAAAGAGCATTCATTACTCAAGGCAAGCTTAGTTGTAGTACCAATGCATCATCAACTATGATCTTCACCGACTGTCCAAAGTAACCTATATACATTTGAAACAAGGAACATACTCAAAAGTTGCTCCGAAAAGTTTATAAAGAGTGATTCAGTGAGGGCATAAAAGTATCTCATCACAATACCAGAATAGACAAATAACTAGGAGGGCTACAAGATAGCCAAGCTTATAAAGCCGATGCCTCTTCTCCCAGTTCATCTGGTTGTAGATCTCAGTAACATCCAATAAGTGCTGTCCGTTCATATACCTGATCATGAGATAACAATTAAAATCAGATTAACACTGACATGTAATAACTATCACCTGTAGGGTCAAGAACTATGTTTTTCTATTCATGTCATATCGCTTCTAATAAGAAGAGCTTTCCATTATTAGCAAACAGATGATAAACTAGTTTGCATGATTTAAATTCCCTATAGCTTGTCGATTTGCATGATTAATTGATCAGAAAGTTACATCTTAAACATTCTTTTCTGCACATTAAATAAGTGGATTTTCTGGCCCTTCTCCAAATTCCTCATTGCCTCTGCTTGTTGACTTGACATCATTTATGTTATCACCAAGCTTCCCTTGATTTTCTTTATTCTTGTTTTTCCTAACATAATTGAACCAACCAACTGAAACTGCAATTGATTATTTCCAACCAGAGCTGCCATAGATACGGTGACTTCTCCATACTAGCAACAATGGTTATACTTGAAAGAAAACGAATGCACATTATTACTAAACCAAAAGGCAATCGACTAAGTGCAGCTGCATTAGAAATATGATAAATAACACAAACGTTTGCTGAGACGAACCCAGCAAACATGAACAGCCACCTTGACAGATTTCATCATGAAGTCAGCTAAAGATTGTTGAGATATCGGTGCAAAGGAAACTTACAGCATCACATTATAGTACAGATATGGAAGAGACAACAGAAACATAAACCAATGGCCTGCCATAAGGAAAATGATACACAAGATTCCTTGAGTAATAAACTCCGGCATGACAAGCATGTTTATCCGAGCAGCTGAATCATATGGGTTGATATAATCAACCTCGAGGTCCGTCAAACTCATGAGCTGCAACTAAAATTTTTGAAATGTAAGATTTCTCATCATTTTGTAACAACGCTCACAAAAAACCCATCTTTCTAATCAATTAACACCAACATCCTAAAAAATCACTTTGTCTGAGAAATAAACCAAATACTCTAATTTTAATACCTTACATAGATAAATAATCTCCAATCAAAATTTAAGACAAAAGAAAATAAAACTAGATATTATTTAGAAAAATTTGTCAACAATTTGCACACAACAAGGCTTATTTCATTATATGTGCCAAACACTGCCCATCTTATACAAATTAAATGGAAAATTGCCAGTAAACCCCATCAAATTTCTAAAATTGACAAGTAGGCAAACAAATTTAAAAAATTGACAAGTATGTCTGTTTTAACTACCGTTTTCCATACAGTGACATCCCCATGCCATTTCACTGATTAATACAGGCATCGATGTAATGTAAATAAAACAAATAAAATTGATCCCCTGTAACAATAAAATAAAGAAAAATCGCGAAACAACCAACAAGCTAAGATGACAAAAATTCACAAATCCCAAGAGACAGAAGCTATGTTTTGCAAAAATATTCGAAACAGAGACCATATAAACACAACAATCGCGACACGAAAACATATCTACTCTTCACTACACTTCAGCGTCCTTCGATTTCACCAATGCTAGCAGTTAAAACAGTCATAGATCGATTTCAACAATAAAACCAACCAAAAAAAAAATGTAAAATCATTATAAACACAAAAACAAAAGAGGTGCAAATGAAAAGGACAGAGTGTAGACCTGGTAACCTATAATGGCGAGAAGAGATATAATGAAGAAGAAGACCAATAGCCAGCCGAACAGGTCTCCCATGGCGCGTCCAGTGTTTATTTTTTTTCACTTTCTGTCCGGTTTATTAGTCTCTCTCTGCTTTGGTTTGGTTTTCGTTTGGCTCGGCCACGTTTTTGGTGTGTACAGGTGTTGAAGCCACTGCAATTTCTTTCTTTATGCTACCACCATGTGCTGTGGTGCCTTGTTGATTGGATGACATCATCTTTGACTCAAAACTATGCCGTTTCACTCGCTGTTTTTGTTTTTTTAAGTAATTATTTTATTTTAAATCGGCCCATGGTTTGCGCCTTCAGCAACCGTCCAGTCCAGTCTTCGCGCGCGCCGTTTATTTATTTCTTTAACTAAACCAATAATTATTTATTTAATTAAAATTACATACTTTTTTGTTTGTGGCTAAAACCTTTTTTTTTTTTTTTTTAACATGGTTTTAAATTTACCCCATTTTAAAATTATTGTTACTATCAACCTAAGTTGCTTTAATAATATCTTGTTTCAAAATATGATCTTATTTAAGTTTCATATGTAATTTGTATCATCATGATATTTCATTTAGTTCAAAAACCTTTTAAACTCTATTGTTTAATTTTAAGTGTGCGTAATATTTTTTCATTTTTAATAAAAATAATTATTTAATTAATAGATCTCCAAATTACTATTGAATTTTAATTAGAATTTGTTAAGGATGGAGCTACTAGTATGAGTGGTTGCATTAAGGTAGGGAACACAAAATATCTGTCTTTTAGTGCTGCTAAACACTTCTTGAGCCATAGGAGGTCAGAAGTAAATTGGTTTTGCTTCGTTTTAGCTGGAATGTTCTAATATCATATAAAAATAAATTAAATGCAAAAGAGACGTAGAAAAGCTTTTTAATTCGCTTCCCAAAAAAAAAACAAAGACCAAAAAAAACCTTTCTAATTTCTTTATTCATAAGAGATGCAAGTACATATACTGATATACCATGAATGCAAGTTCAAATATAGTAAGTTCGTATGAACATAAAAAGCTCAATCATTGGATACATACATACATACATATATATATATATATATTTGGCAAGAAAAATACAGTGCATGTCTATATTTCTTTGTGTATCAAAGATGAGTTTCAACTTAAACCTTCTAACTCATTGTTAATCAATCATATGAGTAAATTTATCCATCTCAAGTTAGGATTCAATTTGAGATTTCTTCAGATTATTTAATAATATTTTGTTTCCCAAAAATATCTTATCGTTTCTTATCTTATCATTATATGACTTTATCTATTTCAAGCAAGTTATATAGATACATAATGTTTTTTCTTAATCAAAATAAATAATTAATTAATCAATGAACCACCATACCACAAGATGAATATGATTCAAGTACTTTATCAATCGAATAAAAATTAAGATTAGAGTTATATTAAGATTAGAGAAATTATTTTTGCATATACCTTAGTTTTTATTTTATTTTCAATCACATTACATCCTATACTCGACGTTCATTGGATTAAAATTCTAGTGGACTGTCCATTAAATTTCAAAAAATTTTGTTGCATAGTAGAAAATTCCATAAATAAATTATCGTCAAACTTTTCAAAATATCATTTCACTTAGCAAAGAATTAGTGTTTTATTAGAGGGCCAATTAACTGAAATTGGGCCGAGAGAGAGGAGCCCAATCACCGCACCAGAGACCAAAACGACATCGCTTCAATACTGATGGTTTCTTTCGTGTTAGCGAAGACAGTGAGATCTTAAAAAGTAACAAAACCAAAATCCGACCTCCATTCTCGCTTGATTCCAACAATCTCCCTTCCTCTCAGTAGTTTCAGTCACCATGACGAAGCAGGTCCCCAACTGGTCCCCCTACGACAACAATGGAGGGTACTCTCTCTTTTTCCTCTCCACACGTTTGTATTTTTGAGTTTCAAACTTCATTCTTTATCGATGTCACTGTATTTGTTTCGCAGATCTTGCGTTGCGATTGCCGGAGCCGATTACTGTGTTATAGCTGCCGATACTCGAATGTCGACTGGTTACAATATCCTCACTCGCGATTGCTCCAAAATCTGTAAACTGTATGTACCCTAATTATATTTATCTTTTTCGTTTATCATTTTGATTATTGTTTGAGGTTGATATTGCAATTAGTGATTTTATTTATTTATTTATTTTTGTTAATATTTAGGTTTTCATTATAATTATTAGGGTTTCAGTGGATACTTATGTTAGTTATCAATTTTGGGATTCTTGTTGAGGCCTGCTCACAAATATAATGATTCCAGTTATTCAAGTTAGTGAAAATAAGTTTATTCGAATAATGGCTCTTGTAAATTGGTTAAACTAGATTCAGCTATTTATGCTATTTGATGAATCGCTGTCTGCAATAAAGGGATTTGTTACGGCATGAATCTGGAGGGGTATGTATGGTTTTTGGATAATGCTGAATGCGTGTTCTTCTCTTTAAAGTGAACAATTTGATATCTTACCAAAAGAAAGTTTGTGTTTGAATTGGCAATTGGCTTCTTGTTTGGCAGTGGAGCAATAATGACTTGGATGCGTGCACCTCAATTGTTTGGCTGTTATGTTAGCTAGAGTGTTAAATGCGATAGGGAAACTGTATTCCATGAGAAGTTATGATGTTTTTGAAGTTTGTGCAGAGTAACGTCATATAGGAGTTGAAATGAGTTGATTTGTTTTATGTACTAAGTTTGTAGCTGCATCCTGGACTGTATTGGTTGATTTTGGAATGGTATATTTCTTGTTGTTTGTTTTATGATCTTAAGTTTGTTTTGTGTGGTTTACACTTTTTGTTGGAGGTCCATGATGATAGGTTTTGTGTTTTATATTGTGTATTTTTTTAAACCTTTGATAGGGCGGACAAGAGTTTGATGGCTTCTTCTGGCTTTCAAGCAGATGTGAAAGCCTTACAAAAGTACTTGGCTGCAAGGCACTTGGTCAGTTCTCAAAACTCTTAATTGATTGTTCTTTTTTATCTGGAATATTCTTCCATAGAAGTGGATTTGAAGTTTGCTGCCTTAGAGTAGGCATAGCTGCATAGAATTAATATCTTATAATGTTGGTTTCAAATAACTACATTACCACTTAGTCATATGTGTTCCTAAACGATGTGCTATATATATCTAATTAAGTTGGTTCTTGTCTGTTTTCTGTTGGTTATAATTTTAAATTTTTCAATGATGTTGTCCTCTGGAAGAATTTGGTATAAAAGATAGAATAATTGTTTTGTGATGTGTTATTTATATTAAGACCCCTTTATGTATGGAACTTGTTCAAATGTCGTCTTTTGCAGTAATCTATAAACTTGTAATCTTAAAAAGAAACCGTGTACACATGTCGAGGGGCAAGTCTCTCCTGATAATATATAGGTACTCATGCCATTCATATTTTTATATTTTTTGGGTTTCCTTGAAAAACAGATCTATCAGCACCAACACAACAAGCAAATGAGCTGCCCTGCCATGGCTCAACTACTTTCCAATACTCTTTACTATAAAAGATTCTTTCCCTACTATTCATTTAATGTTTTGGGTGGCCTTGACAATGAAGGTAAACTTGTTACGAACTTTCAGTCCCAGTTTTAAGCTTTTCTTGTTCTTACTGTCTTCTAAATATGGCTAATCCAAAACTTCAGGCAAGGGCTGTGTCTACACATATGATGCTGTTGGTTCCTATGAAAGGGTTGGATATGGTTGTCAAGGTTCTGGTGCAACACTAATCATGCCTTTTCTGGACAATCAACTGAAGTCTCCCAGTCCACTCTTATTGCCTGCTCAGGTTTTCTCCAAATTTTAGATATTCAGTATCACATATTCTTCAGTGCGTTTATTCTGATATCCTGATTGAGACTTCAATTCCTATGCAGGACGCTGTCACTCCACTTTCAGAATCTGAAGCTGTTGATTTAGTCAAAACTTGTTTTGCATCGGCAACTGAGAGAGATATATACACTGTGAGTTCTTTTGAATCAGTTGTAGGCTTCTTCTGATTGTAGAATGTGGATCCCATGCCATCTATTCACATGTGATCACGTTATTTATGAGTGGAAATTCATCACGGACGCGTTTGTACACCTAGAATAAGAGGAACAAAACCTTTTCTGTTTGGCCACTATTCTTTATTATTGGTGTTATGTTGTTATTTTAATCTACAGTTTGTTTGCCTTTTTCTAACATTTGCGTGATATGTGTAACAGGGAGACAAACTTGAAATTGTCGTTTTAAATGCAGATGGTATCCATCGTGAATACATGGAACTCAGGAAGGATTAAAATCTCTATTCAGAACCATGCCACTGGTTGAACCGAGGTGGAATGCTGAACCTATATGGATTTGCCATTACAAACTTTTCAGTGTTCTCAAGTTACTGTGGTTTTGTTCCGTCAATTAATCAAGTTTGGACCATATTTGGTAGTGGACATGTTTCAGTGGTGATATCTGTATGAGACATGACTTTGTACTTGTAGACAACGATAATGCTTTAAAAATCTGCAGTTGATTTTAACTTCAGTTTACACATTCTTATTTGTTCAATGTTATATGACCTTTCCGTGGGCAGACGTTATTTTCGTTTCCAAAAGGGCCAAAAGTTTTTGTTGAAACACCTAAATGAGGCGACGAATTCAACTTATTAGATGCCTTATAAATTTGTTAAATTACTGGAGTTCATGAAGTCTCGTTCTTTGGCTCTTAGAGTTTATAAATTCACATATAGGCTGACGTAAATTATAAAATCGGTGATGTATTTGATGAATCTCTATGAAAAGCATTTGATTTTACAGGATTTAGAACAACACCACGTGTGTTCGAACCAATTATTGATACCCACTCGCTGTAAACATAAAATCATGGGGAAATTTAAAGTAGTTCCTGATGATCCTTACATCTTGGAATTTCCATGAACAATAAATAAAATTTTTGTTCTTCGTGAATCGCGAGCATATGCCCCTCAAAAGTTGTCTTCTGACCCCCATCCTACAATAAATAAAATTTTTGTTCTTCGTGAATCGCGAGCATATGCCCCTCAAAAGTTGTCTTCTGACCCCCATCCTTTCTTTTCCAACACCAATCTCAGTGCCTGTAATGAAGGAGCAATATCACTTAATTGCCAAAACCATTGCTGTTAAACAGTGACTTTATTACACAACGTATCATCAAAATTGTCACCTTAATTCTCTTTCTATTGACGTCAAAATCAAAGTTTCCAAGCCGTGACGCGGATCTATATTCGACAATCGAATCCTTTCCAGGAGGAAACCAGAACTCAACATCATCCACAAGCTGATTGAATACATATAAAAGTAATCAGTACATGTCTATGCTTTGCTATATAAACTTATTTAGACACTAGAAACACCACCTACCCCCAAGATTGGACTTTCATATTCCACATGAACATAATCAGCTTTGGTTTCCACAATTCGCGGACTAAATTTATCTGGTCTAGTTGATTTCACCTGCGTTTACACAATTGAAATGGTTAAATATATATATCTAAAGAGGATCCTTGCATCGAAATATCACACCGCCAACCACATCACTTAAATCAAAATTTTCAAATGGGTTGATATATAATTTTTTACCACTAGAAGAAGCTCCTCCATGGCCACTTCTCTACTGACAGGCTTTTTCCTACCACGATTGTAATTCCTGTAACCAAAAAGTTAATAATTAAAAAATTAAAAAATAAAAATTAACGTGCACCACATTTTCATTGACGTGTCAGTGCCCACAAGTCCACAATCACAACCCACTTCTAATCGGTGCACATTTTTAATGTGCCTGCCCTAAAATAGTAATAATTGACCCACCCCCCACCAAACAACCAACCACCAGATTCAAAAACCAACCACACCCACCACCCCCCCCCACCCCCCCCCCCCCCCCCCCCCCCCCACCCAAAAAAAAGAAAAAGATTGACTTTGACTTACCAAGGTGGGGCGTAGTGTATGAGATCACTTACATTCTCCGACGTCGAAATACAATTCTTGGTCGCCGGACACAGCGCCAACGCCTGTTGGTTCTTTTGAACTCCTAGATATTCCGGTTTTTTGCCGCTGAATGAACCATCATAATACAAACAAACATGAATTCAATTTAACATATAAATTATTAAAACTGTAACAGATTCCATGAATTCTTCACAAACCTGAGATTCAAGATGGCCCCAACCACTGCCAATTCACTGCTTCTCAATATTATATCCCTTCTAAAAGTAAAAAAAAAAAATTAGCAATAGCAAAATTAAAAAAAAAAAAAAAAAAAACGAATATGTAAACAGAGACAGAGCACCTTCTGCTAGTTTGGTCGGAGTTGGTGGGTTTGTTGTTGGGCTGCTGAGACTGACAACGGATTATGCAAGGAAGCTTGTGACCATTGCAGCTACTGTTGTATTTCTTAGTATAACAGTATGCGCTACTCGACGCTATTGAAGCCATCTTTGCACTCGTTTAATTTGCTCGAAGTCGCTGCCGTTGAAGCCTTTTTATGGGCTTATCTCCTCCAGTCATATGTTGCATCGTATCATTACGCGTGCTTTGGGTTAACAGCGACGTCGTCGTTTTGACTTAACATAAAACGTGGACTAAAAAGCAAAAAGAAAATGACCCCGACACAATCACGTTTCTTAAAATTCTTTAATTTGCGTTCACGCGGTGGTTTACGTGCTGCCCCACTCCTCTCTAGTTAGAAGCGTGTAGTGGTTTACGTGCTGCGCCTCTACCTCCTCTCTAGTGAGATGCGAGGTGGACAACATTTTTCACTTAATACGGTTTTTTTTTTTTTTTTTCTTTCCATGCCCGTAGATTGTTCCCTCACTTAGGTATAAGTATCTTATTTTTATTTTTAAGAGTTGATCCCCGAATTATATCCCAATATCTATTACTGTTGATCCTGTATCTACCCTAAATTGTTTCCGTCATTGAAAAAAATATATATATCTTTTTAAATTAAACATTAGTAACTCTATTTTAGTGATTTTTAAAAGAGTTAATTACACTAACATACTCTGAGTTTTTCCCAAAAAGCTTAATATTCAATAATTTCATTTAATTACTGCAACCCTCGTTCCGTTAGTCCACATCCGTTAGAATCAACGGTTGACTAAGAAATGAAGGGTAAAATAGTCATTTCAGAACAATCAATTTTTTTTAAAAAAAAAAATCAAACATGTAAAAAATCTCTAATATCATCACCAATCCCCAACCTTAGACAAACAAACCAACCTATCTTAAAAAATCAAACAAACGCCTAACTCGCAACCTGCAACATTTTCAGAACAAACACACTTCAATCTTCAAAAATCAAAACCCACATACCCACAACCTCGCCACACAAACAAACAAACAAAAACATCCTAATCTTCAACTCGCAACCTCGTCACACAAACCCGTAACATCATTACCAACCCAACATCTCCAGAACAAGCATACCCTAATCTTCAACCTGTAACCTCGTCACATAAACCCGCAACATCATATCACCAACCCAACATTTCCAAAACAAACTCACCTCAATCTTCAAAAATCAAACAAACCCCAACCCACAAACTCTAACATCTCCAAAACAAACACACCTCAATCTTCAAAATTCAAAACCCACAAACCTCCTATCATATAAACCTAACCTGAGTCTCATGATTGGTTGAAGTGAGACAGTGATGGCAGAAGGATGTCGCGGTTCGAGAACGCAAATGGAGACGGAGCTGATAGAGATAAGCAAAGGTGACAAGACGGAGTCGATGATCGTTGAGATAGCCTTCGCGACAGCGTAATGGAGACCACGGTGGTCTCCACCGTGGGAGACCCAAGATGGAGACTCGATCTCCACAGTAAAGACCCGGTTCGGGTCTCCACCGTGGAGACCAGATGGTCTCGATGGTCTCCACCATGGGAGACCCACCTAGGTTTCCGATGGTGGAGACCACTGTGGTCTCCATTACGCCGCCGACCGAAGTAGGAATAGAAGGAGACCGGTCGGAGTAGAGAGAGAGAAGAGGAAGAGAGGAAAGAGACAGAGAGAGAGAGAAAAGAGGGGCAAAAGAGAGAAAAAAGAAATTTTATTCATATATATTTTTATTTTTTATTGTTTTAGAATAAATTATAGGGGTATTTTTAACTTTACAAAATCAAATCTCAATCAACTGTTAAATGAGATGAGACTAGTTTATAGGGGTAGTTGTAATAATTAAATCGATTTGTTGAATGTTAAGTCTTTATCTAAAAACTCAGGATATTTTACTGCAATTAACCCTTTTTAAAACGTAGGCAAAATGGCCAAAAAAAATTCACAATCAAGTTTACCCTTATTTGTCGATTAATTACAACAAGACCACAATGTGGATAACATTGCAAATACTAAAAGTTTGGTGACATTTCTGTAATTTGACAAACTTGCCAATCCGAGGCGGGAACAAGAGAGAGAATTCCAGCTGCAACCATCCTTTTAAAATTATAAATTAAAAAGTCTCTTTGTATTCCATTTACAGCTTCTGCAACAAGCTTTCTACAATCTCTCACTCTCTCAATGGCGCGAAACAGGGTATTCTCTTTCACTAATTTTTGTTTTTCTCTTTAATTTATTATCTCATGACAAATTGTTGTTAAATTGAATCTTCTAGGTTTTAGGGTTTTGCTGTTAATTGATTGAAATGTTAAAACCCTAGTGATTGTAGTCGTCTTTAGCAACTTGCACGTTACACTGTTTCTTTGGGCAAATTGATGTGAAATTGAATATTGATTTGGAGCAAGACAGACCAAAGAAGACCAAAGCATCAGTCTTTTTCATGTTTCTTTGTAATTGTATTGGTGAAGTGTTATAGTTACTTATTAGTGTTATGCAAGTATCAGGAAGGGTTGTTGTTGTTGCTGGATGTTGGTCCTTCGATGCATGGTGTACTTCCACAGGTTGAAAAGCTTTGCTCCATGCTTGTACAAAAGAAGGTATCTTGCTTTTGAGTTTCGAGACTGTTTGGCCATTGTCTCACTTTGTTTTTTCATTGAGAAAGTTGAAGGGCTTGTTTGTTTAGGAATGCTTAGTGTAATGTTCTTCGGTTTTTGTTTATGCAGCTGATATATGGAAAAAGTGATGAGGTTGGAATTGTTTTATTTGGAACTGAAGGTACTTTCTTAGCCTTTTAATGATCAAATGTGGTATTAAATGAATGAAAGTATAATGCTTTAAGAAAAGACTTCATTCTACTATGCCTATGTGATTCTTTGTATTTACTGACCATAAAATCTGAAAGTTTTTTAGTAACTTATGTGGAATTGTTACTTTGTTTTTCTTCTTTTGGAATCTATAGACACTAGAAATGAGCTGACGACGGAACTTGGTGGATATGAACATGTTGTGGTTTTACGGGATATCAAGGTTGTTGATGGAGACCTTATTGAAAGTTTGACACAGCTCCCTCGAGGATCTGTAGCTGGTGATTGTATCCTTTACTTCCAAATTGTTTGATTTGCCACTCTTTGCTCTGCATTATGCATTTTACGGTTGTTTGCAGTTGCTTTCGTAGTTTGCACCTTCCACTTTGCAACATTGTAATTTATAGGTTCCTTGTGCGCAAAAATAGACTTCCTAGATAAAATTTCTTTGCCTTTATAAGACTCAGTCACGTTATTTTGGCTGTATTTTCGGGTACTACATGCTTATCTGATAATATAATCACCTTTTGTATTAGTTTGAAACTATTTATGTATTCATTATTATTAGGTGAACTGAATTGATCTGCAGGTAAAACAATGTGGAAGAATTTTTATTTTTTTATTTTTAACCTTTAATATCTGATTTGAACATTGTTCTAGATCTTTTTTTTTTTTTTTTTTTTTTTTGATTTTATACGTTGTAGTCTATTTTATGATATAGTTTGACATTCTTTACTCTTTTTAGTTTTCATTTGATCCTGTCGAGCAACAAATCTTAGTATGGTTTATTAGAGGTTGTCTCAGGACAAAGTGATTGTTTGTATGAAGTAGTCCGATGATTGCTTAATCATGTGCTGTTTTTCCCCTTTGTTGCCTTAACTTGGTAGTTCTTGATGCAATTGTTGTCGGGATGGATATGCTAATAAAGAAATATGGAGAAACATATAAAGGAAAGAAACGGCTCTGTCTTATAACCAATGCACTATGCCCTATTAAAGATCCAGATGCAGGAGTGAAAGAAGATCAAGTTGGTCTTATTGCCATGCGAATGTCTACGCTTGGCATTAAAATGGAGAATATAGTTGTGAGAGGAAGTTTAATCGGGGATGCAAATAAGAGAATAATAGATGAGAATGATCTTCTGTTGGATCTATTTTCAAAGAAATCAAGGGCAAAGACAGTATATGTTGATAGTCCAACTTCATTATTAGGTGCCATCAAAACTCGAAATATATCTCCGGTCACACTTTTCAGAGGTTATCTTGAAATAAGCCCTAACATGAAGATTAAGGTGACATGTTTTGGCCTGTACATAAACATATCAAGCATATCTTATTTATTTTTTGACTCTCTTTTTTGGGTGTGTCTACATGTGTTATTGTTTTTCCTCCCTTGAGTTCAGAGTTTCAAAAGCAGCTTCTTCGATGCTTAAAATTAAACCTGGTGTCTAAGTTGTTAGGTTTGGGTCTCGCTTTCTCTCTGATTTGTGTGGGGGATTTCCAACTGAATTAGATTTGTTTCCGCAATTGCTTTGCACTTAAATTTTACTACCTTATTTTATTTTATTTTTTTCAATTTTTAACTTTTAATTTTATTTTTAGAATTGCATTCCAATTCTTGCAAGTTGGGATTGAGTTAATTTGCATGAGTTATCTGTAGTTGGTTTTTAGTTAATTTGCATGAGTAATCTTTCTTTATGTTATTTATTGTTTAGTTTTGTTACAAGGAAAAAAATACTTTGCTATTAATTTGATCGCACATTGTAAGTAGGTCTGGGTTTATAAAAAGACGGCAGAAGAGAAGTTTCCTGCTTTAAAGAAGTATTCTGATAAGGCACCTCCAACTGACAAATTTGCCACACATGAAGTCAGTCTAGATTATGAGTATAAAAGTGTTGAAGATCCTAGTAAAGTTGTACCACCAGAACAAAGGATTAAGGGTTATCGCTATGGGCCTCATGTTGTTCCTATATCATCTGCTGAATGGGAGGCTGTCAAGTTCAAACCTGAAAAGAGTGTAAAGCTTCTGGGATTTACCGATGCTTCTAACATATTGCGGTAAAATAAGCTGCTTTAGACTTTTTAGTTGCTTTCAGTTAACATAGTTTGTAAAATATATATTTTGTCTAATCATTTGTTTTTACTGAATTGCTTATTTCAAAGACACTATTACATGAAAGATGTCAATGTTCTCATTGCTGAACCGGGCAAACCAGGGGCAATGATTGCAGTTTCTGCCCTAGCAAGAGCAATGAAGGAAATGAATAAAGTTGCAATTTTGCGATGTGTATGGAGACAAGGGCAACAAAATGTTGTTGTTGGGGTCTTGACTCCCAATGTATCTGAAAAAGATAACATTGTAAGGTTCTGCATGCAGTGTCTTTCCCTTGTAATTGTTTATTGTCTTTAGTTTCCTTAAGAAAATTTGCTTTCTGAATTTGCTTGGCAGCCAGATTCGTTCTACTTCAATGTTCTTCCTTTTGCTGAGGATGTTCGAGAATTTCAGTTTCCTTCTTTCAGCAACTTTCCTATATCGTGGCAGCCAAATGAGCAACAGCAAGAGGCTGCAGATAACCTAGTAAAGATGCTTGACCTTGCACCATCTGGCAAAGGGGAAACTTTGCAGCCTGATTTTACACCAAATCCTGTTCTAGAGGTAATTAAAGCTGTTAATAATCATATATATTTGTGGAAACTATTCATTTAATGAGCATGTACGGTTGACAGAACTCCCTGCACTAAGAACAATATTTTTCAGAAAGCTTTTAAGGATCATTAAAAGTAGAGTTGTTTTAACCTTGATATGCCTTTCTAAATTTTAGCTGAAGCTGATTGCTGTTGTCTGTGTTTGCCAGCGTTTCTTTAATCATCTTGAGCTGAAATCAAAGCATCCTGATGCACCTGTTCCTACTCTTGATGAAACACTAAAGAAGATTACTGAGCCTGATGCAGAAATACTTGCTGAAAACAAGTTCATCATTGATACATTTCGTAGACAATTTGAAGTCAGGGAGAATCCTAAGGTCATTTTTAAACTAGGTCTCAGTTATGCAATCAATCCATTCACAAATATTGAGCTAGTGTAATGATGTGTTTTGCAGCTGAAAAAATCAACTAGGCGACTACTGCAGCATAAACCATCTGGGTTAGATGAACGAGATGGTGATGACAATGATGCTCAAGTTGTCAATTCCTCTGAAAGCAAGCCTCGAATTGAAGTTGATAAAATTGGTGATTTGACCCCCATCCAAGACTTTGAAGCTATGATGTCACGAAGAGATAGCCCAGATTGGGTTGGTAAAGCAATCGAGGATATGAAACTGAAAATTTTCCACCTAGTGGAGAACTCCAACAAAGGAGATAATTATCCTAAAGCAGTGGAACTCTTGGTTGCTCTACGCAAAGGGTGCATTCTTGAGCAGGTATCTCTCTTGTCCTTTTCTTTTGGCCTAATTTTGCCACATAGATATGGTGCCTTTGTTGTGAACTTTTTACAAATTGCCCTTTGGCTAAGCTAGGCAGACTGTCATGGCTAGACATAGAATTATTGATAACTTAAGAAAGTTCTTCTGGTACAGGAACCAAAGCTATTCAATGATTTTCTACGTCATCTTTGCAAATTTGGCCAGGAGAAAAATTTTGGCAATTTCTGCGATTTGCTTGTGTCCAAAGACCTTTCATTGGTCACCAAGTCGGAAGCCATAGACAGGTCAGTTTCGCATTGCATCAATATCATCCAGTAATTTTATTCCCTTAAGTAGCCATTTAATTCTATGTTTTCATGATTTGTTTTCCTGAACAGTGATGTTACAGATGATGAAGCTCGAAGCTTTCTTGTCAAAAGAGAGCCAAAACTTGAGGACTAAAATTTTGTCTAACTTTTTCCAGTTCCCTTTGTATTATGTAAATTTGAATTTGTCACAAGGAGTGTTTGTGCAGCCGATTCCGCCGTTAAGCAGAACCTAAAAATTTTCATTGTGTTACAAGAAAATTAATGCAATGAAGTTACCACTATCAAATGAAGAAGAATCTTCACTGGATGACGTGATGAAAATATTATGCTTATATATATATAAGTAAACAATAATATTTAATGTGAATGTATAATTCAAAATTTGAATTTACTAATTTGCTAATTCTTGAGTGGCAAAAGATAAAAAATGAACAAACTAGATGTAATGAAAAAAAAAAAAAACCCAAATTGATTTAATTTGAACTAAATTGAATCAGAAAATGAGTTTTCATTTTTAAAACTTTGGATCGGATCAAATTATTATAAATGTTTGAGTCAGTTTAGGTCGTTAAGGCCAACCAAGCCAAAAACCGACCTAAAATCAATTAAAAAAAAGAAAAAAGAAAAAAAAGGAAAGAGTGGCCATATTTCCATCTCTCATAAATTGTGTGTACACTGCTTTTATAAGTACACATTATTAAAATTATAAAAATTTTCTAGTTTGTAAATAAACCTCATTTAATACCAATATTGCCATTGTTTTATTGTTTTTGTACAATATTTTTGTAAGTATAACACACAATACTTATTTTGTCGTCTAATTAATTGTGCTAAAATTTTGAAATTTTTTTCTCAAAAGATAAGACAAGCAGATTATGATTTTCTTCTACTAATAATTAATTTAAAACTTTTTATTTTTCAATCAATTTCTTAGGAAGATTTTAAATTCTTCTTTCACACTTTACAACTAATTTGTATTCTTTTATAAAAATTTGACATTAAAAAAACGGTTAATTTAGAGAAGTTAGAATTGGACAAAAGTATAGAGGGTTTTATCTCAGTTTAATTTTTGATTGACTTTAATTTTTAGAATTATATGATAGCATTCAAACAAGTTTCTTGTTATTTGATCAATGTGTAATTTTTTATATAAGTTCAATAGATGTATTGTATTATAAAGAAAATAAGTTTGAATTGATCGGTGATTCATTATGGAGTATTTAAAATAAAACAAACTTCTTGATATATATATATATATATATATTTTCTTTCAAACATGTTTTCCTTCTTTAATTTTTCATTTTTAACTAAATACAATAATTTTATCATGATTTTGATTCATTCTCAATATTTTACAAGTAATTTGTTACCTTAAAAATTGTTTGATATTTTAAATTAACATTTCAAAATCATGCTCACTATTTTAAAATTAATTTGTTTCCTTAACAATTATTTTATATTTGAAATTAATATTTAATAGAGAAATTAAGGTTTTGAAAAAATAAAAAGGTTTTATTATATACATGAGGAAATGTTTAATATTTGTGGGTGCAGTTATAAATTATTTACCATTTGTAGTAATTTCTTTCAATGATAATATTGGATGTTTGGAAATAGATCATGTTAGGGTGTACGTATAATTTTTTAGGGTTGTAAATATCCTCACTCTATATTAATCATCAAACTTCACAATTTACATTACGTTCACTTCAAAAAAACCTAGTCGCAACTCTCTTCATTCTTGGTCAAATACAAAACTCTCTTCATTCTTGTCATGGCAACAGCTGCAATTGTGAAAGCAAATTCACTGCTTTTGTCAAAGCGGAATGAAAGCCCTCAAGTCAACCTTTTTTTACAATAACTCTGTCAAATTTAGCAGATGCTTTAATGTTAGAAATGTCAGGCTGAATACTTGGACTTTAGGTGCAACAAGCAAGAATAAGATTGTTGCTCCTTCAATAAAAAAAACGGGAACGACACTGCTGCTGTCCCTAGTTCAGAACAAAATCTAAAGGCAGAGATGTCGGATTCTCTCCATTCTAGGAGTGATTGTATCCTTACTAGGTGTGATTGTTTTTATTGTACACGTAGAAATTCGAAAATTAAAGTGGAGGCTGAAGTAATGGCATTCATAGCTAGTTTTTGTTGACTGCTGCGGCTGTGCTATATGCATGGTGCACAAGATAGTGGAAGGGACAAAAGCATGGCTTTTCAAGATCAAGGTATTATTTATTTTATTGATGGTAAAACATTAAATTTACTTTGAATTATGTATTTCCCGTTAATTATTATTAGTATGATAGAATTCCTCAAAAAAAGATTTGGACTAGTTCTGAAGAGAGAGAAAACCTTATCAATATGTATAATTATTCCTATGATAGTGAACATATAAAGTAATGAACTCTTGACTCTTGTGTTATAAGGGTAGTTAAAAAGATTTTCCTTTAATCAATATGCCTTTGTGAATTATAGCTGTAACTAATACCAGATGATGTTTTTATTTTGTCACTTCTCAGCGACTTTTTCATCATCTTGCAATGAAATTAAAACGGTTATGTGAGATTGTTTCACTCGTTGATGAAATGCTCAAGGAAATTATAAAGATTAATTCAGAACGTCTTGTTGAAAATTAGTCCATGATCAAATTCAAAAAGGATTATAAGGTATTTTTAAACTAAGATTTGAATTATGCTTCTAACTTTACTACATCCATTCAAATATTGTAATGATGTTGTTCACAGCTATTAAATGAACAAGTAGATTGTGATGATGCTCAAACCATCAATTCCATTGAAAGTAAACTTGTAATTGAAAGTAAGAAAATTGTTGATGTGACCCTTATTCATGATTTTGAAGCTAAAATGTCACCAAGAGATAGCCCGAATTTGTTTGGTACAACGTTTGAAATCGCAGAAAAGAAAATTTTCAACCCAATAAAGAACTCCAACGACGAGGATAATTATCATAAAGTATTGGCCGTACATAAAATTTGGATCCTTGCTATTGGTTTATATTGTCACAATGGTATGTGCCTTTGTTATGAACGAGTTATTGGTTGTTCAAGCTAGGTAGAACGTTGTGGCTAGACATACAATATTTTATTAACTTCAGAAAGTTTTTCCTTTTTGGGTGCTGGAACTTGAGCGATCCAATGATTTGCTACGTAAGCTTTTATTGGTCAGAAAGTCAAAAATCATAATCAGGTTTCATATTCCTGCAGTTCTTTAATGTATCCTTGCCGTCCCAATAATTTTTATTTCTTTCAACATATTTTGTTTATCCGAACAGTAGTGATACAGTTGATGAACGCTCGAAAAAAGAGACCAAAACAAGAAGCCTGGACTAAAATCAAATGATATATCAAATTTTCTCCATTTCTCTTTGCATATTTAAATCTCAAGTTTAAATTAAGATAAGTAAACATCAAGAGTTTGACTCTTAGAAGTTTCATTTTTAATTTATGTAAAATTTGATTTAATTAGTTTTTTAATTTGTTATTATTTTAACAATTTTAGAGTTGATGTGATGGATTTTAATTACACAGTGAATTTACTTTTAACAACTTTTAATTACCGTTGATTAATCAATGGATAAAAGGAATAGATTGTGTAATTAAATAATTGAGTGTAGTTAGATCGTATATAAGGTCATGTTAGCGCAATGTGCCTAAAGATCAATTACATGTTAGTGATGGCCTACAAATTAAGGCTTGGCTCCTTAGGACTAAATCAGCATTCAACAATAATTATTAGGATTCTCAGGGCATGGATTTTTTTTTTTTAAATTAGGTTTTAAATATTATTTAATTTTAATACAATACTTTATATATAATTTATTAAATATAGTCTTAGATGACTGAATAATTATCATGGTATATTTTATGTTCAAATCTTTAACTCCATTAAAAACAGACTCATAACTCACTGCAGTTGAAAAAATTAATTGTTGATGTGACCTTTATTCAAGATTTCAAAGATAAAATATCACAAGGTGATAGCCCATATTGGATTTGTGCTCCATTTGAGAAAAGGGTTAAAAAAGAATTTTTAACCTGGTGGAGAACTGTAATAAAGGGGATAATTAATTATCCTGAGGCAATGGAACTTTTCGTTGCCCTGCGTCAAGTGTGGATCTTTGAGTAGATATATTTTTCCTGTTTCATTTTGTCACATTGATAATGTGCCTTTGTTATGAACTTGTTATAAGCTGTTCAAGCTGGGTAGAACGTCATAACTGAACATACAATAATTTATTAACTCTAGAAAGTTCTTTTATGGTGCATGAACCGAAGATTTTGCACGGTAGTCTCACCAAGTTTGCAGAGAGAAAAATCATGGCAGTTTTTGTAATTTGTTTACATCTGAAGACCTTTCATTGGTCAACAAGTCGGAAGCTATTAACAGGATTCATATTTCTACAGTTGTTCAAGATATCATTATCGTCCTGTAACTTTATTTCTTTTAGCAGCTAACTTTTTTCAAGTTTTGTTTACCTTCACAGTGATGCTTCAAATGATGAAGTGTACAAGTCTGCAAGTTTCTTATCAAAACATAGCCAAAATGCGAAGACTGAAATAATGAGATATGCCAACTCTCTCCATTCCTGGCAGTGACATGTGTCACGATGGTTCAACACATGCCAAAACTTCGATCTTTGAAGCGATGATCAATCCCTAGGCAACTTGCTTTTTCATTCTTTAATAGGCTTGAACCACGCACTTGGAACCGATTGTCTGTTTGCAATTTAAATTTGATGTTGTGTCAGCATTTATCTAATCATCAGTGGCAAACTGTTTTTAAATATTATTAATAAAACATTCGTCTCCCATTATACATAATTTTTTTTTTTGAAGGAAAAAAAATATACATGTGAAAGGTTTCACCTATTTATGTTCAGATAATAGATGTTTTTCATGAATTAAGAACCGATATTAGTGTAGTTATTACTAATTTAACTGCAATTATATATATATATATAAAAGGTAAGTACGTAGACTCATTTCAAGGAAGCAAAACGGTAAAAGTAAAAATGTACTTATAAAGTGAAAAAGGAAAATATGTGCCAAAAAAAAAAAAAAAGTAAAAAATTAGTCAAAGACTGAACTAGAAGTTTGACTTCAGACAAGCTATTTGTTCTAAATTGCAGCGTCTCGCTTTGTCAACTGAGGATCAATATTGTCACCATGAGCAGCACCTATCATCAGGTACTCACTTTCTCTTTTAAATAAAAAGCAATCAAGACTCGATTTTTCCTTCTGTGTTGGTAATTTAATTTTGTTGCAGAAAGAGACCGCTAATTCTTCGTCGATGTCTTCGTTATCGTCTTCTTCAATCCTTGTGTTGTACAATTTCTGGCAGAGCTCATGTTCTTGGCGTGTCCGCTTCGCTTTGAGCCTCAAAGGTCTTCTTTTCTCTTGCATTGCATGCACTTTATAATTTCTTATTTTCTGTCATTTGTAAGCTTTTTCGAGTGTTCGTGTTGTAATGCAGGGCTGCGCTATGAATATAAAGCAGTGGACCTTACAAAAGGAGAACAATTTAGTCCAGGTTAGCTCTGCATGTGTATTTGATTTTCATGTTTTGTGAAATATTGAAAATTGTAAAAGAGTAGGATATTTTGTGATTTTTATGTTGCATACTTACATGGTTTTACCTTTAATGTGAAAAATAAATGAATAAAATTCAATGTTAATGAATTGTATATGTACTTTTGCAGAGTTTGAGAAATTGAATCCTCTTCATTATGTTCCGGTTTTAGTTGATGGGGATGTTGTGGTTGCGGATTCCTTTGCAATCTTGCTGGTTGGTATTCTTGGTTTTTAGATTGATTAGTGTAGCTTGAAAGAAGGAACCACAAAAGGTTTACATATTTGGTTCTCTTTTAACTCTTTATTGACATCTAGTTTGATCTGTTTTACTATAAAATAGTTTAGTAATATGTATGGTTACCGTAATTTCGATTAGCATTTGGAGGAGAAGTATCCCCAACGACCGTTGTTACCAGCTGATCCACAACAAAGAGCTTTGCATCTACAGGTAAGAATTGTGGTGTTTGTGCTTCGTTTCAATGTGATAGTGGACCAGATGGAGTTTGTGTGTGGATTTTACAAAATTGAGTTGCTGGCCTGATATTATTGATTCGTGGGTTTAAAATAGTCATGTGTTAGTTTGCCAAGTAGAATAGCAAGTTCATAATTCAGTAGACCATGATTTATCATTGCATTCAAACTTCTATGATGTCTAGTATTGACAGTGTTAGATTTGTAGGCCTAGTCTATTAGTTCTTCAATTTAATGGACTGCAAACTCATCAAGTTGGAACTGACAGAGAATTTGCACACTTCAAAATTTCTCGCGTTAAGGGTGTGTTTTCTGTATGAATTAATATCATATCTTATGTTACTGATTATTAGAAGGTCGAAGATTTATGCAAGTTGAGTATGGTTTCTGCATTGGTTCTTTTCATTTCTCCACGTGTTAATATTGTTTGCTGATTCACAGGTTGCCAGTGTTGTCAGCTCTAGCATTCAGCCTCTTCACATGCTAGGACTGCTGGTACACACTGTCTCTATACGATTAATTTGCATTGACTATATATTCACTCCTTCAATAATTTCTACACCTTTGTCTCTTTCTTTTGTTCCTTAAAGAAACATATTGAAGAAAAATTCGGTCAAGAAGAGCAACGCTTGTGGGCTCATTCTAACATAGAAAAAGGATTGCTAGGTAAGGGTTTTGTCTTCGTAGTTAGTGAACTAATATTCCCTTTTCTTTTCCTCCATATCATTGACTTTTTATGATTATAAATTATATTTCCAGTTTGATGGCTTCCATCGGATATATATATGTTTCCATCATTATGTGTATGGACTTGGGGGTAATCTATACAAGCCTACCTGGAGGTGATAATCTTATGGCTTGGTTTTTCTTCATTTCACTGAGAAATCTGTATGGGGCAGTAACGATGGTAGTTGTTCTAGCATCAATAATGACCTCATGACACATCCTCTTACTACATGATTCATGTGAGGCATGTAGCTTGAAACAGGGCTTACTTATTTGTGATGTTTGCCTTTTGAATGTCCCAATCTAAGTTCCCACTGTATTGATCATATGTATTGAATAGTTCTCGATTGTTTAGAGGGTGATGCTACTATTATAACTGCTTTGGGTTATTCAGTATCAGACAAGTATTATTCTCCATGCATGTCTTAACATAATGAATAGTTGTATGTTATATTATTATCACTATTATTTTTTTCAACTCACACCCAAATCCCAATCCAGCCTAAAACCAATTAAAACTAAATTCCTATCTAAGGTTGGTATGAGGGGACTTCAGGCTACTTGCAAAAAAGTTTAATCAACAAGGTTACTCCATTGGGAATGAATTTAGTTAATGATACTGGAAGAATTTGATTTACAGATAAAACAATCCTCATGCTGAAGACAGTTAGGTCATTGTTTTTTATAAATGCAAAACTTAATATTAGCTTTCTACCAAGCATCAAATGTGCTGCAATTGTGAAACACCGATTGTATGGCCTGTATTGCTTGGCAGAGGAAATTGGACTAAAGTGTTGTGAAAGCATCTTTCTTACTGTTTGTGTTGGATCTTGTTTACCTTTTCATTTGTATAGCATTCATCACAAACCATTAAAGACTGCTCTCTTGTCAGTACACTAATATTAATTTTTTCACCCTTATGTGCAGCTCTTGAGAAGCTGCTGAAAGATTTTGTTGGCAGATGTGCCACAGGAGAAGATGTGTACCTGGTATCTTCAAGAATACTTCTTTTTGTTTGTTAATTTCTTCTTTCAAACTATAATTCTTTTTCATTAAACAAACTTCACTGCCATATGACACTTTCATATTAAGCTGCTGGTGAAACATTGATGCAACTAATACACATAAAAACCTGAACTGAAAGGTGTATTGGTGTTTTTAGTGAGTTAAAATAGACAATATGATTAAGAATTGCGTGTGAAAGCATCTGAAAAATCATGTTTTTCCAGTAAGATAATGTTTGTTTTGATTTATTTTTAATCATTAAGGTCCTTTTAGAAATTGTCCTGATGATTGGATGGTTGGCGATTGTTACTAGATTTATAAAATTATAAATTTTAGGAATAACATCAGTCAATGATAAATATTGAACTAGTAAACATCTTAAGCCTGAAACTAATGATTTGGAGGTTGTCATTACAGGGTGATGTGTTTTTGGCCCCACAGATTGCTGTGGTTACTTCAACATTTGACATTGACATGGTATAGTATTATTCCTTATTCTGTTTGGCGTTATCTTTTGTTTGGATTATGATATTTATCATATTAAACAGGCGCTAGTTTCATTCTACATTAATTGCTCTAGTGCAATTTTTTGGCTATAAATTCTATGGGATAGTTCTTCGCTGTTAGAAGAACTACTCTGAGGCCCATAAATAAAGAACAAAACTGACTGTATGGCATACAGATAATGGATTTGAAGAGTAAAGCAGACAAACATCAACCTATCCTTTAAGTTTGTAATAGAAAAGGAATTCATGTAAAGGATAAGCTAAGAAGAAATAGAATCCTTAGAATCTCTAAAAACAAACAAAATGCCCAATTGTTAATTTACATTCAATAGCATTTAAATGTTCAGTTGTTGCCTTGTTGGTGGCCTTTGTAAAGTGAAAATCTTCTTCATAATAACTCTAGTGTTTTTGTCATGCCAGTCCAGAGATGCTAGAAATGCTTAATATATCATCACATTGATCTGTAACTTGCATCTAATTAAACAGTTCATTATTGTCTATGCAGTCAAAGTACCCTACTTTAAGTAGATTGTATGAATCATACAAGGCTGTACCAGAATTCTTAGCCTCTTCACCAGAACAGCAACCAGATGCGGTGCATTAAGTATGTTGTTCTTCTTTCCACCCACTTGCTTCTTAAATATCATCATTTCAATGTGTGTAAAATTTTTGTATGTTTGTACCAAACAATTTCTCCTTTTCCTATTAGTATGTACTATCCTATGACTGGAAGTTGTGTATGAAATAACAGACTAGTTATATAATATGATTAAAGACTAGTTATACAATATGAATAATGAGGTAAGTCCGTATGTTTGTCGCTTTTCTGTTAACTTTTCGAATTAGTTATTTTTTGGTGACTAGGCTGTAGACAGGCTTGGTTGAGCAATTGGTGTTACTTGTGGGTCGAGGAATGAGTAAACGATGCTAGGAAAGTAGTTATGTAGTAAATGTTGTAAGCTTTATTGGTGCAGGCAGTGGATAAGGACCATTCTTCATTAGCTATCCAAGCAACCAACAATGGATAATTTGATACATAAATTAAATGTAGAAATATATTCAATTACGTGTCTAGTTGTCGTATGCTGCTTTTTGATAGTGTAAATTTCTGATAGAGATTGATGGTGACTGACATTCTTTGATTTCCTGATCTTTTGTAATTAAGCTAAGAAGAATCTCTCCCAGAAGTCATTTTCTAATTTCTCAAGTAAACCAGCAAGAAAAGTTGTAGGCCGTCAAGAAGTCATTTTCTGATTTCTAGTAAATATTGGACAAGAAGAAAAGGACATGCCATACAAACCTAAGAAATATCGCCACAATCTAAAATTTGATTAAATACAATTGCGAGAAATACAAGCATTTGCGTTTGACATTTGTTGCTATGCTATCACATTCTTTTTCAATACCTTATATTTTTACTGTCATTGTTCAAACTTGGATTCTCTATTGATTTATTCGCTGTTAGTTTTTAGTCTTTTTGTGACATGCTATCATCATAAATAGTTGGTAAAAGCTCTAATCTTGATCAGAGCAGCCTCAAATTAGTAGGGAATCCAAATCCATTTATTTTTATTTCTCCATTGTTCGCACCTCCAATGCTCCTCCCTTGCTCAAATATTCCTCTCATCGAAGCTTTTGGAGGAATACAATGCTGCCCTACTTAGACTTACAAGAAGCAGAGGCAGCGCTGGGCAGAGAGCTGAGTACTGCAGAGAAACTTTGGTTCAACTACTCAGCCAAGAAACATGATTACTTTCTTCACTTTCACAACTTCATTTTCCTGCTCTTGTTTTATTCTCTAATTCCACTAGCATACATGTTGGTGGAGCTGAGTAGGTCCAAGAAAATGAACAAGTACAAGATCCAACCCAAAGTGAAGAGATCATTAACGGACATGTTGAACTGCTACAAAAATGTCATGCTAACTTTTCTACTTGTTGCATGTCCTCTCCAAATCATGGCCTTTTCTAATATAAAGGTTGGTCAATGATTATAGTTGTAATATAAACATGCCAACGTAAACTCTTGATGACCCAAAACCATACCCTCCATAATTCAACTAGTTGCTTATTTTTCTTTTCTTTTTCCTTTTTCTTTCTCTTTTTTTTTTTTTTTCGTATATGCAATATAAAAATTAGATTTTCCAACAGATGATTGAGATTCGGACAAGTTTGCCGTTGCCATCAAAATGGGAAATATTTTGGCAAATATTGGTGTACTTCATTATAGAAGATTATCTCAACTATTGGCTCCATCGATGCTTGCACACCAAATGGGCCTATTAGAAAATCCACCACGTACACCATGAATACACAGCCCCATTGGGATTCGTCGCACCCCACGCTCACTGGGCCGAGATTTTTATTTTGGGCATTCCTTCATTTCTTGGGCCTGTTTTTGTTCCTGGACACATCGTCACTTACTGGTTGTGGTTCATTATCAGACAAATCGAGTCCATTGAAACTCACAGCGGGTACTACTGTATTATCAACACCAACTGTATTTGTTTGCTGTACTAGGTAAAGTATGAGTTTCCTTGGATGCCAATAAATTATAAAATAAGTGTTATCTTAATACAGATATGAGTTTCCTTGGAGTCCCTTGAAATATATTCCATTCTACGGAGGAGCGGAGTTCCATGATTACCATCACTTTGTTGGGCGTTATAGTCAAAGCAATTATGCATCAGTGTTCATTTACTGTGATTATATTTATGAAACCAATAAGGTTAGTTTTATGGGTTATAAATTTATTTTAAATTTGTGATTGGTTCATTCACATCAAAAATTCACTTTCATTAACATCATATTTAAATTTTTGGGTTTTAACTGCTATCAAAATAGAGTTGGTTTTTCTCATTAGGTTCATGTTAACATGTTTCAATAAACACCTATAATTTTCTTATTCAAGTTTTTAATCCCTTTTAAGAGGAACCTTTTTTACATGAACCAAATTTTAATTAGTACTAATGATACGATGATAAATCCTTTCAGGGATACCGGTATCATAAGTCTCCCCTCAATAAGGTAACTCTAAAATTTCAAATTGCTGTAATTATTACAAAATTTTAATGCAAACGTGGTAACTATGGATATATACCTTCAATTTCACTGTTCTGTTATTGTAGGCCTCTTTGCAAATGTTTGTTTTTCTACGTAATTGTTTTACTTGTATTTTTGTCATGCCTGTTCATAGCGTTAGAACTGTCTAAAAAGATGCTATATGTTAAACTCCAACTAGCATCTGACTAAACAAATTATAATTGTCTATGCAGTCCAAGAACCCTACTGCTCAAGTAGATTTATATGAATCATAAAAGGCTTTACCCGAAATTCGTAGCTTCCACACCAGAAAGACAAGTAGATGCGGTGCATGCATTAAGTATGGTTTCTTCTTCCACATCTAAGTGTAGTATCGTTGTGTATGTATTTGTCTATTTCTTTTGGATATTGTTTGTATTAAACAATTTTTCGTGTTACACTACTGATATGATATAATCCTACAGCTGGAAATTGTATGTAAAATCATTTTCATGCTACAGATAATAGTTAACTAATGCAGGTAGTTATGGAAATGGTGATACTAATTAATCCCCTCTCATGTTCTTTTTTTTTTTTGTTTTTTTGTTTTTTGTTTTTCATTTAATTTCATTTTTTTATTTGTTTATTTTATGAATAATTTATATTTTAAATATCTATTACATTTAAAAATTAATTTAATATATTTTTTAATAATCTAATTCTAATAACACTAAACACATAATAGTAGTAATTTAATCAAATCAAATCCTATTCTATCTTATTTAATTTCATCTTTTAAAAATAATTCAGTTGAATCTCACGCAAAACAATGCACCCTATACAATTCAGCGCCACTCTTTCAAATTTTAAATGTATATCTAGCAGTGAATTGGGATGGGGCACTCGGACATCAGTATTAACACTATTAATGATGCATTCTCTCTATCATGACTCACAGTGCTCACATCACATTCGATATATGTCGGTGCTACTGGTTTCAACACTATATATATATATATATATATATATATATATATTATTTTAAATAGAATTTATGGTGTTTTCGCTTTAATATGAATTATTTTTGGGTGAAATAAAGAATTTATACCCCAAAACACGACAACATTGCTTTTAATACAACCATTATAAAATGGGGTGGTTAGCTAGTAGAGAAGGGCAATCCCTTCACATCTTTCGCTATAAATCTGTTCGTCTTCCGTAAAACTCTATCACTCATCCAAGATTTCAAGAAATCACAATGCTTCCCTGATTGACCTTGCAAGAAGCAGAGGCAGCTCTGGGTAGAGAGCTGAGTCCCGCAGAGAAACTATGGTTCAACCACGCAGTCAACAGACATGATTCCCTTCTTCACTTATACAGCATCATTATATTTCTCTTAATTTACACTCTAATGCCTCTACCATACATGTTGGCTGAGCTGAGTAGGTCCAAGAAAATGAACAAATACAAGGTCCAACCCAAAGTGAAGAGATCATTCTCAGACATGTTCACCTGCTACAAAAATGTCGTGCAAACTTTTCTACTTGTTGCTGTGCCTCTTCAAATCATTGCCTTTTCTTTTATAAAGGTTGGTCCATGGTTATAAACCTATACTTGTAACCATGTCAGATAAATGCTATATTTCAATACGTTTTGATGTATATGTTCAGTCCACTTAAATTAATCATGTGATATGAGTCTGATTAGTTATTAATGTCACATGGTATAATTTAAGTGGATTTGATGCTTTAAATTACATAAAAGTTGCTACTTGGCTTATGATCAAGTTGCTGCCAATAATTTATAATTTGCTTAACTTTCAATCCTGGGTTATAAATACTAATGAGAATTAGCTGGATTTTCCAACAGAAGTTGGGGATTCGAACAAGTTTGCCACTGCCATCGAAATGGGAAGTACTACTGCAAATATTGGTGTACTTTGTCGTTGAAGATTATTCCAGTTATTGGATCCATCGATGGCGGCACACAAAAATGGGCCTACGAGAATATCCACCACGTACATCATGAATAGGCATCCCCTCTCGCATTTGCCGCACACTACGCTCACTGGGCCGAGATTTTGATTTTGGGCATCCCTACATTTCTTGGGCCTTCTTTTGTTCCTGGACACATAGTCACTTACTGGTTATGGATCAATCTCAGGCAAATAGAGGCCCTTGAAATTCATGGCGGGTATTATTGCCGAAGACACCGACCATATATTTTCTTTTGCTCTATTGTTATTGGTTATGAGTTAAATCAACAGTCAAAAGATAAAGTGCTATCCAATTCACTGGAATTATCCAAAGCTGGGTATCAGTCCCAAATCTTATTTTAATTTATGCTGGCTTGTGGGATGGGGTGTATAGTTAAAGAAAAAATAAATTAACGACGATAGATAGTTCAACAATATCTTGAAACTGTTAAATAAATATTATATGAAAAAATTGTAGATACGAGTTTCCTTCGAGGCTTACAAAATATATTCCGTTTTATGGAGGAGTGGAGTTTCATGATTATCATCATTATATTAGGCCCCATAATCAAAGCAATTTTGCATCAATGTTTACTTATTGTAATTATATTTATGGAACTGATAAGGTCAGTCTTCTGGGATATAATTAGTTTTTTTTTTTTTTTTAATATATCATCTTTTTACTTTTTAAATTTGTATAAAGTACAATTCAATGTGTGATGTATAGTTAATATCAAAGTACTTACTTTCACTGTTACCAAATTACTTTCATTCTTTTCTTCAATACTTTCCGAATATATTTATCCTTTTCACTATGATTATACTAATAAGTTTGCTAAGAGTGAATAGTTTTTTTTTTTTTAATTCATTTGGATTTCCTTAAGAGGATCCTTCTTAATAATGATAGTACTAATGATTTGACAATAAATCCTTTCAGGGCTATCAGTATTACGAGTCTCTCCTCCGCAAGGTAACTCTAAAAATTCAAATTGCTGTGATTAATAATACAGGATTTTAACATTGACATGGTAACTATTGATATAAATGTGTGATGTATGTTAAATTGATCAATCAAAGAATAATATATTATACTATCCTACTTTATTGAAATCATCCGATTTAGACATTATTGATCATTTTGTTGCATATAATTGCATGGACATAAAGAGGTCTAAGTTGGTTAGAGCTTTTTTTAAGTGGAACAAAAGTACGTTCAAATTCTCTTTATATCAACCTTAGACGAGGATCAGATTTAATTTGTGCTTGTGAGAAGATAGGGTGCATGATAAAGTTAAAAAAATGACAATTCAATGGGTATATTGTATCTAACTTGTATACATGAAAATGTAAATATGAGTTTCCTTGGAATGCTACAAAATATATTCCACTCTATGGTGGAGCACAGTTCCATGATTATCATCATTATGTTAGGGGTCATAGTCAAAGCAACTTTGTCTCGGTATTCACTTATTGTGATTATATTTATGAAACTAATAAGATGAGTCTTATTTAACATATATATATATATTTTTTTTTAAAATTATGATTTATCTTTTATATTTATATTTGTAAATATCCGTTTTTAACTTTTTCCTTGAATACTTTTAATATATAGTTGATTTTTTCAATTAGCTCATATAGTTTTCTTGAGTTTTTATATACTCTTGGATCGTTAACTATACATGAACCAAATTTAGTATTAATTATCTTATTATAAATTTGTCTAGGGATATCAGTATCATAGATCTCTACTCCATAAGGTAAATTTAAAACCTCTTTCGCACATATCTTTGGTTTTCAAAAAAAAAAAATATATATCTTTTATAAATATTCAAGTATCTTTTAACCCATATTATTCAAAATTATACCACCACCTTTCTAACAATTGTTTATGCTTGATATCAGAAGCTACAGCGTAAGATGGAAATTGACAATGCTTTCTTGCGGAAGATCTTCAATAATTAGCCTTCAAGCTCAATCGGGCTGCAACAATAATTAGCTTTCGCTATGAATGTTAAAATGGTTTTATTACATCGAACAAATTTTATCAATTACCGCTAAAAGTTCACATCAAAATAATACTTGTTGATGGGAGTATACTTGTAATAATTTATAGATGAAGCATCAACTTTTGGAATAAGGTCGGGAGAATCCAACAAATATGAGTCCCAAATTTGTCCGATTCCAGTTGTGCCTCGAATTATGTTGATTTACTAATTTTGGTTCGTTGTTCAAATAAGTAGACCATTCATGATTGATAAGTGTGTTTCTTTCTTTTCCATGTAGCGTTTAATCACCCATAATTGACACAATAGATGTCACACAGCATGAACGGGTCCAACAGTTCAAATTAGTCGAGCACATGACTGGTGGCACAAAACGAAAGAACAATATAGAATACAAGAACTTAAATCGGGCGTTCTAAATTGTCTATAAAGCTCTCAAGCCTATAAAATTTCAGTAACATTTATCAAGTATATTTTCTCTGAGTTCTGTTCTGTTCTACCTCGAAAGCCGGAAGCTAAGTACCACATAACTCCAAAGAAACATGCAACTATTCCATCTGAAGGATTTAGTAGTCAAAATTTTTTTTTCAAGCGTATCTAAAACATATCTATCAAAAGCTCCTTTGCGCCAAGGCATGACAACAGAGCAACCTCATTCATGCAGGGAGTGATGGAGCCACCCATAACTTCACTTTCTTGTCAACACTTGATGTTGCTAAAACCAATTTTCGTTCATTTCCTGTACAACATAATAAGGACATGTTATAGCCATCGATATAGCAAAAAAGATGCAAAAGAATTATGAGGAAGAAATAAAAGGGTTTAAGTTAGCAATCACATCGAAAGACGCAAATCCAACCTTTACAATAACCTAGCAGTACTTCTAGCATAGCTATTTAAACTTCATTATATTTTGAACACCAAGGTATTTGATATAACATCGTAGGAGGTTGACGTTTATTTTATATTTATAAATTATTGAAAAAGGTTTTGTCGGCAAAACTTTCTAGGCCTTAGCACCAGGGCAATTGTGAGTAAAATTTGGACAAGTTTCTTACAGGATTCTGAAAGTCTGAAATTAATGAAGTGGTAACAGGCATCTTGCCAGTTGGACCGGAATAAACCTCATCTTAAGAATTCACACAGATTCATACACATGCACAAGGAGAATTTCTAGTGGAAGGACATTGCGATAGAAATAGGTACTAAAGCACAGAAGAAATATAGGATTATTCAAGCAAGGTTATTTACCCATTGGTATTGGCTTTGGTGCCCATGACAAGCCTGTGATCTCACCTGCAAGATAAACTAACATTAATATGAAGTTGACACACTGTATTTCATTGATATATGAAACAAAACACAAGGTGTGTAAATTAGGAAAAAAAAAAAAAGAAAAAAGAAAAAAGAAAAAAAGCACAATCAGCCATAGTTCAAAAGGGCAAAATTCACTACATCAAAGATCTGTTTAGCAAATTATCAAATTAGATTGTCGAACCACATAATAAAAAATTCAACGTACTAATCCCAATTAAATAAAACTGCAGCTAATACATATCATTAAAAACCTCAATGACTTCAGAGAAAATTAAATTGGTGACATGAGTCACACGACAAGCAAAATCTTGTGCCTAAACAAGTGATAGTAAAGTACCCAACTTCAAGAATGAAAAAAAATAATAATAATTAACTTTTTGCCTTCCAAAACTGAACATATATTAACATAAAAGTCACAGTTCCCTATGAGCCAGTACCATATTTAAATCTCATGATGAAGAACAAAGTCGAAGAAAATCTATAGAGCAAGAAAATGTAATGCTCAGGCATACCATCATGGGCTTTGTCAGCAGTGTCTAAAACCTCTCCCGTTTCAACATTTAACCACTGCAATGTTGAAGCATGGGTAGCTGCCAATATCCTTCCATCAGGGGATAAACAGAGATGATCATAGTGTAATGTATGTTCAGCATGGAGAGGAATTGGAAACACCTTCAAAGTTTTTGGATCCTCAGAAAGATGATATCGGACTTCAGAAAACAAATAAGCAAGGTTAGCTAATTAACAGAAGAAAACAGTAAGTCATAGCATCTAGATCACCTTACTAAAAACAAGTATATTCAATCAAAATGTTACATAATTTTGTAGATGCATTGAATATGATATTCGTATTGATTGTTTCATTTCAGGGAAGCAGAAAGTTGAAGCAACGCTCAAGAACTGGAGTATGACAAGTGTAACCATGGCCAGCGGTGTAACATGCTGCATCTTTAAAGTCGTACTTACTAAATTTATTTAATATTAAAGCGCTGCAGATTATAAGTGTAATAATGGACCGTGGTGAAAAATGCCACATCTCTAAAGTTGTACACACGAAAAAAAATTAATATTCATTCAAATATCAACACCAAGATCATACTTAAGAAGTAGATTAATTGTTCAACCAGTATACTATAGGCAATGTTTGGTGATCCAAGCATATGCACCAGATCAACCAGTGAAATACTGCTTAACACCCCTCAATCCACTTCTAATGGCACCATGAATCAACCAATGTAAACAATGCACATAAGATGTGTTACGCAAACTAGCTTTTACTACCTTTTATGCACAAACAGAAATCAACAAAAGTATGAACATATGATATGATACAAACCATTGATGTTCCAAGTTCGTATCGAACCATCCTTCGATGCTGTGATGATTTGCTCTGAGTTTGGTGAAAAGCATAAACAAGTCACTGCACTCTTCATGTCAAAAACAAATTGCAAATGTCAGGTCATCACACTCTCTTGTAACATATTTACATGAACATAACCATAAAAATAGAAATTAAGAGATTAAAACAGATCGAAAAAAGTTCAATTGAACTAACAATTTGTTAGTTGTGAATATTTGTCTTTACTGCTGGAGGATTATTAGGAATTAGGTTGTATAAATTTATTTTTATTTCCTTTTCTAGTTGCTTATTTTGTTTCCTTTTCTAGTTGCTAGTTTAATGGAATTTGATTCTCTAATTAAAGAGAAACAAATTCTGGTCAACTGCCTTAGGGTTTATTCTGTATATAAATTTCAGTTCTGTACATAATAAAAATAGAGAGAAAAAGAGCCCAATTCTTCATGGTATCAGAGCACTCTCTGAGAACCTAAAACTCAAATACCAAACTCATCATGTCCCGCGAATCCAAAGAAGTTACTTCCGGTTCAGAGCCTCCAAAATTCGATATTCATAGTGGAGGCGGAGGCTCCGACCAAACTTCATCTCATTCTAATCCCCTTATCACTGGTCACAAGCTGACCGGAAAGAATTATCTTCAATGGTCTAAGTCTGTCCTCATCTTCATCAGTGGAAAAGGGAAGGATGACTATCTCTTAGGGACTATCTCTCAACCAGCCAAGGAAGACGCAAGTTATCGTCAATGGAAGATCGACAACAACTTAGTTATGTCCTGGCTTCTCAACTCCATGGAGAATGAGATCAGCGAAAATTTTTTGTTGTATGATACAGCACAAGAGATTTGGAATGCTGCCAAGGAAACATTCTCCACATCCGACAATACAGCAGAATTATTTGCTGTAGAAAGCATCTTACACGATTTGCACCAAGGTGATGATTCTGTTACCAGTTATTTTACTAAACTCTCACGCTTATGGCAGCAGGTGGATACATTTGAGACAGACAAATTTGAAAATCCCAAAGATGAAGCTACCCACAAGAAGAGCATTGAGAAGAGGAGAATCTTCAAATTTCTTCTTGGTCTCAATAGAAACCTAGACGATGTGAGAGGAAGAGTTATGGCAATCAAACCTTTACCAACTCTTCGTGAGGCGTTCTCTGAAGTAGTCCGAGAAGAGAGTCGCCGAAAAGTAATGCTGGGCACTGATAGTGAGAATATTCAGGCTGAAGGAAGTGCACTTTCAGCCCATGGTAGACAAACTTCATTTGATAATAGGCAGAAGCGAGGGGGTCGTCCATGGTGTGATCATTGCAAGAGACCAGGACATTTCAAGGACACATGCTGGAAAATACACGGCAAACCAAGTGATTGGAAGCCGAAATCTGACCGTGAAGGGAAAGGAAATACTGCAGGTAGCAGTGAATCATCATCATCAAAAGCAGAACTCTTTAGCAAAGATCAGTTAGATTTTCTCAAGCAGATTATCAACCAGCAAACTTCTCCTGCAACTGGTTCAGTGGCACAGACAGGTAATTCTTCAATGGCTTTACATGTGAAACAGGAGGGTTGTCACTCTTGGATAGTGGATTCAGGGGCATCGAATCACATGACAGGTGATGCTAGCATCTTTAGCACATTTACAACATGTGATAATAGCCTAACAGTTAGAATAGCTGACGGTTCGCTTTCTAAGGTCACGGGTATTGGTACAGTAAGGGTTACAGATAACATCACTCTCACATCTGTATTATTAGTCCCAAACCTTGACTGCAATTTGCTATCTATTGGTAAGCTAACCCGAGACATGAGATGTGTTGCTAAATTTTTCCCTAATGTTTGTGATTTTCAGGACTTGGATTCGGAGAAGATGATTGGCAGTGCTAGGATTAGTTCAGGTCTGTATTATCTCAAGGCTACTTCTGCTGTGACAAAACAATCCAAAGTGGCTACTAGTGATAAGATGGATCATAATCTTTGTTTTTCTTCAAATTCTGATAGAGATAGGACTATAATGATGTGGCATTTTCGTTTAGGACATCCAAGTTTTATGTATCTTTCAAAACTTTTCCCTGATTTATTTAAGAATAAAAGTCCTCTTTCTTTTCAATGTGAAGTGTGTCAATATGCCAAACATACCAGGAGTGTGTATCCAAGTATTCCATATCACAGTACAAAACCATTTTCCATCATTCATAGTGATGTTTGGGGCCCTTCCAGGGTTCCTAACATTACTGGGGCTAGGTGGTTTATTTCCTTTATAGATGACCATACTAGACTCACATGGATATTCTTAATGAAGGAAAAATCAGAAGCAATCCAAATCTTTAAGAATTTCAAACATATGATTCAAGTCCAATTTCAAACAAGCATTCAAATTTTGAGAACAGATAATGGCCGAGAATATTTTAATTCAACTCTTGGCAAATATCTTTCTGAAGAAGGTATTATCCACCAAAGTTCATGTGTGGATACCCCTCAACAAAATGGAATAGCTGAGAGGAAAAATCGTCATCTTCTTGAGGTTGCTAGAGCTTTATTGTTTTCCACCCATATGCCTAAAATGTTTTGGGGGGAGGCTGTTCTTACAGCTGGTTATCTCATTAATCGGCTGCCATCAAATGTTTTAAAATTTGCTACCCCATGTCAAATACTTAAACATTTTTATCCTACCACTCAAGTTTTCTATGACATCCCACCTAAGATATTTGGTTGCACTGTTTATGTGCACATTCACAGCCATCAAAGGTCCAAATTAGACCCTAAATCAATGAAATGTGTTTTTGTGGGATATTCTCCTAATAAAAAGGGATATAAGTGTTATAGTACTGCTACAAAACGTTTTTATCATTCCATGGATGTCTCCTTTTTTGAGAATACTTCTTTCTTTAGTAAAACTGATATTCAGAGAGAGAAATCAAATCATGAAGAATATCAGTCTTTATTTCCTGATTTCGATGTGATATCTTCCCATGAAATTCTGCCATCACATTTTAGTCCTAACCAACCAAATACTTTCCTGCCTAGTTCGACTGATTCATATGAAATTCTAGACTATACCAATCTTTCTTGTCCTAGTCAGAATAGGTCTTCTAGTTATCATCAATCTCCCACCTCTAATCAGACTGAATTTCCAAATCAAGTTGAGTCTCAAACTTTGATCCAACTCAACAAGTCAGCAAATCCAGCCCTCACAAAATGTCCACAACTGATCCATCTAATCCTCCTAATCCGTCACAAAATGTGATTGTTTATCATAGAAGAAACAAGCCGCAACAACCAACAGATCAGACAAATCCAGCACCTGTCCATGAATCAGAACCTGATTCATCAGTCCTAGAAAATAACAAACAGCAACAGCCAGCAGAACCTAAAGAAAGTGTGAGTAATCTGAATCCCGAAACTACTGCTATTATCTCTAACCAACCTATTGCTCTGAGAAAAGGTTACAGGGAATGCAGAGACCGTCCTTTGTATCCCTTGAGCAAATATGTAGCATATGATGGTCTCTCGCCCGGGTTCAAAAGTTTTATTACAAAGTTGGCAGATATTTCAATTCCTAAAACTATCCAAGAAGCTTTGTCAATTCCAGAATGGAGAAAGGCTGTTATGGAGGAGGTCCGAGCCTTAGAAAAGAATGGAACTTGGGAATTGTCTGAGTTACCAAAGGGTAAAAACCCAGTGGGCTGCAAGTGGGTATTTACGGTGAAAACCAAAGCTGATGGAAGTATTGAAAGGTTCAAGGCGAGATTGGTGGCTAAAGGATTCACACAGTCATTTGGGATAGATTATCAAGAGACCTTTGCACCTGTGGCTAAGCTTAATACAGTTCGGGTGCTCTTGTCATTGGCAGCTAATCTTGATTGGCCTCTATACCAGCTAGATGTAAAGAATGCGTTCCTTAATGGGGATTTAGCTGAAGAAGTTTATATGGAGGTTCCACCAGGCTTAGAGACAACTGCAACAATCAACAAAGTTTGCAGGCTGAGGAAGTCCTTGTATGGACTAAAACAATCATCACGGGCCTGGTTCGAAAGGTTCACGCAAGTCCTAAAGAAACATGGGTATAGGCAGTGTCAATCTGACCATACCATGTTTATTAAACATGCAGAAAATGGGCAGCGAGCAATCCTAATTGTTTATGTGGATGACATTATCCTAACAGGTGATTTTTTGGATGAAATACCAAGGTTAAAGATGTGGCTGTCTAGAGAGTTTGAAATCAAGGATCTAGGGCATCTTAAATACTTTCTTGGGATGGAGGTAGCTCGTTCAAAAGGAGGAATCCTAATATCCCAAAGAAAGTATGTGTTGGACCTACTTCAAGAGACAGGGATGATCGATTGCAAACCAGCTGAGACTCCCATGGACACAACGATGAAGCTTGGGTCTGATAGAGAAAGTGCACCGGTTGATAAATGGAGGTATCAACGGCTTGTGGGTAAACTCATTTACTTGTCACACACAAGACCAGATATCGCCTTCTCAGTTAGTTCAGTAAGTCAGTTCATGAACAATCCAACCGAAGAACACATGACAGCAGTTCAGAGGATACTCAGGTATTTGAAATTAACACCAGGAAAGGGCTTGTTTTTTAGAAAAAATACAACTAGAGAGGTGATCGTACATTCTGATGCTGATTGGGCCGGTTCAATCACAGATCGACGGTCAACTTCGGGGTATTGCACTATAGTTTGGGGCAATCTAACTACATGGAGGAGTAAAAAGCAGTCAGTTGTTGCCCGAAGTAGTGCAGAAGCAGAACTTCGTGCCATGGCACATGGAATTTGTGAGGGACTTTGGGTTAAAATGGTTCTATCTGATCTAAGAATAACTTTAGAAGAGTCTATCTGTATGTTCTGTGATAATCAAGCTACTATTAGCATTGCAAAGAATCCGGTTCATCATGATCGAACCAAGCACATTGAAATAGATCGACATTTTATCAAGGAAAAGATTGACTATGGCCTACTGAAGTTATTTTATATTCCAACAAATCAACAAGCTGCGGACATCCTAACAAAAGCACTCCCACGTGACAGGTTTGAGGAATTGAGCAACAAGCTGGGAATGATAAACATCTACAACCCAGCTTGAGGGGGGGTGTTAGTTGTGAATATTTGTCTTTACTGCTGGAGGATTATTAGGAATTAGGTTGTATAAATTTATTTTTATTTCCTTTTCTAGTTGCTTATTTTGTTTCCTTTTCTAGTTGCTAGTTTAATGGAATTTGATTCTCTAATTAAAGAGAAACAAATTCTGGTCAACTGCCTTAGGGTTTATTGTGTATATAAATTTCAGTTCTGTACATAATAAAAATAGAGAGAAAAAGAGCCCAATTCTTCACAATTAAAACATCGCTTATAGTAAAGCAAATATATGAATCAATACCAAGAAGAACAATAAAAATGCTTGGGATGATCCTTTTTTCCCTTTAAGCCTCTTACAGAAAAATATTTCGCAAACGAAAACAATTTTAAGTATGAAAGAAATAAAATTAAAACTCGACCATTCATTTGATTCACTGATTAGGTGAAATTAGCTCTTAGCATAAAATTAACTTAAAAACTCCATTCTGACGTTCAAGATTTCAGAAGTCAGAAAAATAAGAAAGAAACAAAAGTAAGAATATACAAGGAAAAAGAGCACTGTGAAGACACAAATGAGATCAAGAATGGGAACATTTATCGAAATATGATACCTTGTGCCCTTTAAGCTGCATAGCATTTGAAACCTCCTTGACTGAGCCATCCTTTGAGTACACAATTTCCCAAACCTAGTGTGGAAAATGACAAAACAAGAATTAGCAATTCATCACAGGAAAACTAAAATCAAACAGAAACATATGCTACAGTCTCCAGTTCAAATGTCAAAGCATATGGCAGACTAGATTTACTATCAAAGGTATTAGATTATGTAAGTATGCAAATATGGAATAAAAGAAAATATAGAAGGTTGTGCATTTTGCATCAATAAGTGACTACATTATTTACGTAACAAGGAAGACGCATATATGTGAAAAACAATGGCTGCATATCCTTGCAATCCTACAAACAGTTTTTCTTGCAATCAGATCATACGTAGCATGGCGTGTAATTATAAAAACCACTTGCTCACTTCACATGAACTCTACAAGAAACCTCAAAAAAGACACTCAAAAAGAATATAGAAATATCCCATGATTCGTATATTGTTAGTCATTGAAGCCAATCAGCAACATTCACCTTCACATCTGCCGTGAAAGCAGCAGCAGCAAGAAAACGTCCATTTGGTGATATGGCAGCCATGTGATTTTTCAACTGATTTGTGTCAACACTGCCACAAAGTTTTCCAGATTTTCCATGCCAAATGCTTATATCAGTTCCTGGAACAGAAAATTCCCAGTAAGCAGGCAATAGTCCACAAAACTAGAGAACTAAATCAATTAAAAGAAATAGAACAAGGGGAGGGGGGGAGCTGTTTTTAAAATCTACTGATGAAAACTTTATAAGGTTATGATGTGATATCCACGAAAAAATTTGCTCCAAGGCAGGCTCGGTAGAGAGAACTCAACAACTTGTGTCAAATCCATTGACAGCCAGTCTAAATCACGATAGAGATTAGCTAAGTTCCCTTCTATAACTAGCAACCAGTACTATTTACAAACATGGAAGCATGTAAAAACTTGAAATATCATTCTATGACATCAAAGCAGCCATGTTCATCATATTGCATTCACTAATTCTTTTACAACATAAGACAGATAACATGTATTTAAAAAAAAAAAAAAACACACATACACACGAGACCATGAGACACAGTGTAGGACAAATGAACATCATATACCTTCTGAACAAGAGGCAATGATTGTACTCCCATCACCACTGCCATAGCTAGCAGTAGCTCCACAGAGGGTCAGAATAGTTCTTTTTTCATGCACTTTGTGATGTTCCCATTTGATTTCTGGCTTGGATTGCTGCTTACTTTCATTACCCGCTTTGGTTTTTTCCTCTCCATACATGTACAACGAACTACCTGATAGAGCACTAGTCGCAACAACAATGGAAGACGAATCATCAGCGAACGTTATAGCCGTTGGAGGACCTCCAGCTGGCAAATTAATCCTCAGAAACCTGGAACAAACAACCAAAACAAGCATAAACTACGCACATTATATCGACATCAACACAATATCAAGAAAACGATCAAGATCACTTCAGATTCATACTTGAAACTTTTACTCGAAGCATCGTCCAACTTAAATACCCTGACCACTCCATCAGCACATGCTGCTTGCAAAAAAAACAAGTCAAGGCAGCCATAAGAGGGCTTCAAATAACCAGAATTCTAATGCTATGACCAAATAAACAAACAATAAACTAGTCTAATTTTGAAGATTGAATCCACTTACCAGTTGCCAAACTCAGTCCATTAGAGGAGAAACACAGTCCAGTGACAGCATCTCCGTGACCTTTCAAAGTATTCACATCCAAGGGATGATGTTTCTTGGATTGGTCCTTCAATTTTCGTATTGAAAAAATAAAAAGTCAGTCAAATTATCAGATTTTTTTTTTTTTTTTAAAAAAAACATTTATTTACATATACCTTATCGGAGGCGTGAGAGTGAGGTTTAGTGTGGTGTTTTTTGGCGACTAGCTGGGAGGATTTGGCAGGCTTCTTGTTGTGTTCGGGTTGGAGCTCCACCTCGGCGATGGATTGGACATCGGATCTTCTCTTGGTAAAGTAGTTTTTGAAGAAGATGAGGGCGATCAGAGCTCCGAGTACGACTGAGACCACCGCGATTGAAAGAACAGGATCCATTAGTGTGAACCGGAGAGGATGATTATATGATGATGCTTTTCGGAAGTGGAAATGGCGCGGGGGCTTGCTGTTGAACGTTGATTTCACTGACTATCAGTCTCGAGAGGTCGAAACGGGTGGCTGGAGTCTCTGTAGAACATAGCAGTGGTATTGGGAATAATTTTGGTCCTAATAACATGATAGGATTATTTATTTTATTCATTTTCATTTTCAATAATACCGCAAACTTATTTTTTTTTATTTTTTTATTGGTATTTTATAAAAATATGCCAAATAATTCATTTAGCTATCTGTTTCGTTTATAAGCATTCTAATAGAAAGAATCAATCTGTATCTTATCTTTAATCTAATACCAATGCATATTCAATCAGAAAATGAACCATATTTTCTTTTACAAAATATAAAATGACACTTAATAATAAAATTTTTAAAATTATGTATGTATATTATAAATTTATAATGGGCGACAATTGATTTGGAATCAATTATATATTATAACTGTTCTTATTATTTATAATTTAACACAATATTTCTATCATATTAACTAATAAGATTAATTAAAAAAACGAAAAAAAAAAAAAACTAATAAGATATTTTTCTTAGAAGTACAATATTAACCTTTTAGAACTTTCAATTTTCAAGCTACAGTACCAGTTATTATAGGTGTAAGTAACAGTGGAATCAAAACAATCTCACACGTGTGTATATTATAAGAGATTTTACATTTTAAGAGATGAGTGTGCAGTTTGCATGCTGCAAATTAATGATAACAATTTTTTATCTTGTTAAATAAAGTTAAGATTATTCTTTATGTGATATCATCTTTAATGTAACGGCTAATTGGAATTGATGATCAAGATGATAACCAAAGTAACAGTCACTTCATCCGATAAAACCTTGCCTGTTGATTGTCTGTTGCAAAAACAATTTATGACGGCAAAACAAAATTTTGAGTCCATGACATTCATTTTTTCCAACCAACGCCAATTCTTCCAAGTTTGACATGGTTGAGAGGTATATTTCTTCAAGGGATGTTGCACAATCTAATATCAAATCATATGTGAGAACAATGAAACATCTTGTGCATGATTTGTAATAACTTTATTATATTAATGTTTAAGCATTTGAACCGGTAAATTCTCATGATATCTTGTCAATGGGAGATCTTGTGCAATCTAATACCAAATCATATGTGAGAACAATGGGAGACCTTGCACATGAAATATGATATCTTGATTATATTGATATTTAAGCATATAAACCGACAAATTCTCATGATATCTTGTCAATGGGAGATGATCTTGCACAATCTAATGCTAAATCATATCTGGAAGTAAAATGCAGGCCTAATAGGCTGACCAATCTTGTCCGATTCTGTGAAAATTATTCAACCACTTGACCCTTCTCTCTAATAAAGTAAATGGAAAGACGAAAATAATGCTTAGTTGCATTTAAATGCCACAAGGTCACAATGAACAATATGAACTCATTACATATATATTTTTGCATACAATGACTTAATTTGCTCCACTCCACTGGGTAACCTAACAGCCATTAAACCAACCTAAACAAAATTTGAGGAGCGCATTAGCATATATATCTCTGTACTTTCTAACCAAAATCACGTGTATGCGATACACAGCTGATCTCTAACTATATTTACTTGGCAGGCCTAGATTCTCAGCCAAAAACAAAAAGAAGCATTGTCCATTTTTCATCCATAAAAGATCATAATTCTTATGCATTGCTAGAGTAGGACCCGTTCAGAATCACTTACTCAAAAACACAAACAAGATAGCCACCCCATTGGCAATGAGCAAAAATTTATATTTGCCAAAAAACATGGCACCGGAACTAAAAATCTATGGTCAGTTGCCCCCTGCTCAAATTTCCTTAAATGATAGTAGCTTCAACTTCTGCAAGATTGGGAAAAAGTTAATGAGCAACTACGCTGACAAAGAGAACCAAGTTTTAGTCAAATCCTCATTCTAATTGCAGATAATTATGTCCTATTCATGTCTCACATAACAGAGGAGAAGCAAAAGGTCCTCAACAGTTTTCTCAAAAAAGAAAAAAAAAGGTCCTCAACAGAAGCAAACAGAAAAAATATCTCTCTCTATTTCCTACTTCAATGCTGGACTTGTGGTACACTGATGACCAAATTCAAAATTGTTGTTCCTGTGCACATATTCATCAGAAACTTCCACAGAGACAGAGCAAAGCTTGTTTACAAGTCCATTGTGAAACAAACACAGAAAAATGAGAACAGAAACAAGAAACCAGTCTGGATAGAGTAGAGTTGGTAGGTTTTTTATTCATAAACTTAGTTCCATCTACCCACAGAAAGAGCAATAAATTACTGTCGATGTGCTTACCATAGATACCTGATAATGAATCAATGAATTTGTACAAAATATTAACCAGAGAAAACTTCAAATTTTCATCTCACTATCGTGAAACATATGAAGAGGTAAAATCCTAAGGGGGGTTTAGTCCTTTGGTACTCATTCTACATTAAGAACGCTACAAATTTTGTGAATGAAAATCATGTCAAAGTCACTGCCAAAAGAAAAGAAAATTGATAAACAAGCAGTCATTACCGTGATATATTGTGGGGGATCATCCAAACTAGTAGAACCTAGCACAACTTCCCTCCTCAGTTTAGTGGTAAGCTTGTGACAAACTCGCAGCTGACAACAACACAGAAAGGAAAAAGAGTCTATCATTAGGTATATTAGAATGGAATGGGGCATCAATATGAAGCTATTAAGTGAGGTTCAATTTTCAATTTTGAATTTGAGATAGAAGTCATAAAAAATTTCACCTCAGATCGAGTTGCCCCACCGATGATAAATACAAATATGCGTCGTCCCATCTTCCTTAAATCTAATTCAGCAGCTGCATGCTTCAAAGTTGAATCACTACAGAAAGCAGCAGAACAGAAATATGAACTTGAATCTCCAGTATAAATGGGTGGAAATTGTGCATTAAATAGACATGCAAAGAACAACTATTCTGCCGTTGACCTTCATATAAAAAAATAGATCATTCCCACAATATACAGCAAATCATAGAATAGGGAAAATCTGTTTAGAGATCATCCTTTAAGATTAAAATCAATAGTGACCCTGCAAAGGCAAGACGTAGACAAAAGAAAAGATCACAAAGCCATAATGGTACCTTGAACTTCCATCATCAGAAAGTTGAGGTTTTGCCCAAGATGGAGTTCGTCTTGATCGCTTTGAATGAGCAGGAGTTTTCCTTTCAGGAGCTGGAGGAGCAGCTGGAGCTGTCTTTTTCCGAACTGACAATGTATCCTCCTTGACAGTTGGCTTTGGATCATTCATACATGAGTACCCATCCTTCGGAAATTCGCCTTTACCAAGATTTTCAATAAGCTCCTGAGACAGAAATCTTGTAATATGAACATTTATTTTAATGTATTTCTCAACTGCAGATGCATATTTCTGGGACCAAAACAAGTAAGAAAGTGATCTTAAGTTCTTTAAGACGTCACAAGGTAAAATAACCTCAACAGAAAAATCTCCTCTCAAGATGACCTCTTTTTTCCTTGCTAGCTGCTATGTTGTTGCTAGGAACTGCAGCTGACTTAAACACTCGTTGCTGTGATATACTAATCTCCAATATTGGCACCAACAGAGAACAGCCACATGCAAAGGCAGAGCATTTAATATATTACATAATAATTTCTTTTCCCCTCACTTTCAGTAGTCAATCCACCATCTGTGCCAGGAGTCAGAATGACTTCCTTGCCTCATGGTCCAAACACCAAAGATTGCATTGGCATTGCTTCAGTTAATTGAACATCAATGCCCCAAATTATGACCCAGGAAAGCAGTGGCAAGATGACATGTGGACAATGACAAAGTAATGTTGGCAAAACAGTTACTCTTCCCATACTCTTTGTAGTGCAAAAGAGGAAAAATCTTTTTTCAAGACATGAAGCTAATATTTAAGATAGTTATCAATAAAATATTATTCATGACCATATTAGCCTATGTCAAGCAACAGAAAAGCAATTCAAGGTCATCATAGATTTTACAATGAACAAACTTGCTTTATGTCTCCCTTCCATGTTCATGAAAAATATCATAGAAATTCAACCACGCTCACTTGTAATAAATATCATCGTATGGCAAACTATATTAATCAAACATGATTGCTATGTTGCAACAGTATCAAACAAAATTCGTATTGTCAAATATTTGATAATTTTCAATGTACCAGAAGGATACACCCATGGGGAGCTGAATGACAACACAACTAATCAGGCAGCTGCAGGTAATTTTTACAAGGATATAGCTTAATAATAATTAGTTTAAAGCATCTATTTGCTAGAGACAATCACAGAAACCATTAAGCATCGGAAAACCTCAATTGAAAGTAAGGATGTAAGTCAAAAGGCTTGCAAACTTTTATTTTACCTCTACCATGGGATAGAAACGAAACAGCTGCCATGTTTCTTCTTCGCCAGTCCGATCTTTTCTTGCTGCATTCTTCGTCTAATAATTTCAAAAAGAAAAAAAATACCAACTTTTTAGACCTTAGATTAATAACAATGTTTTTTATGAAGGCAAAATCCCAATAGTCTTCAAAATCCATGTCGTATAATATTTTACCTTCTGGCCATCAAACTTAAGAGAAAAACCACCACCAGATGTCTTTTTGGAATCTGAAGATCCTCCAAGCAACCGCATGTTATTCACGACCTTCATATCCTCAGGTGATAATTTAGCCAACTGATTAACAAGAAAGGAAATAACAAACAATTTTTATAATTACATTCAACAAAAGATTTAATACTACGTGTGGCATTTCTTACTGTTCTATTCCAGTTTCTGAGTGTATACACATATGTATCGTATACAAATCACTGTTTAAATTCCATAACTACCTGCATTAACTTAGAAGCTTTGTCATCCTCAAACTTCTCAGGATAGACAGATGAATAAATCATCAACAAACGCAACTTATTTTCCGGGGTTGCATCCTGTAAGGAAAAAAAATGTTGAGAAAAAACATTAACTAGACCTAATAGTAGATGAAAAACAATGTACAGCCAACAACTGTGGACTACATCACCTGGTTAGTCCTTAAAAAACTGATGACTTCTTTTGCACCTGCATCTCCAAATACAAGATCCTGCTCCAGCTGCCCAAGATCTCGCAGTCCATCATCTCTAATTACTTGGTTAATAGTCCCAGCAATCTGTATAGAAATAATCAATTAGAAGTGTCAGCAAGTGTAACCACTCTACTGCACACATTTTAAACATTTCTTACAATGCTTTGAAGGTTCTAAAACAAAAACTTAATATTATCGTTGTACCATTATGGAAGCCTACCAGAAGGCAATCACAATAACTTATTTAAAATCCCAAATCCCAGTTTTGAGAGTGCAGCTCTGTCTTACAGTCCTTGTTTCTAGAGGCCATACAAACAAATCTTTCGAACTGTTTAGTGCAAAATATTTTCATATTCAAATCGTGTAGTTAACTTGAATTTCCTTAAAATCCAATAAGGTGAAACGAATTAGAAGAATAGTTGCAGTTATAATTTTTCCATAATTATAGAAACAACAAGATCCCTTTTCTCCATCTTGCACAGTAAATGGCTGAATGGATTCTATCTCCGGCAGAATTATATATTCAATTATACTGTTGAATGAAAAGTAAAGCACTCGTAGAATAAGAGACAAACCTCCACATGAAGAGAAAGCCTTTCTTTTTGTTCATTGAATTGTGGCAAAGCTTGAACAACTTTCTGCAAGTCTCGTGTAGATAATTCTCCACCATCTCTGCATAAAATCAAACTTAAGCATGTGAAATGTAACTGAGCAGTGATTACATTATCTGTTTTTAACTATTCTGAACCTTAAAAGTATTGCAACATTTAGTATCAAATGGAAAATAAATATAAATATTAAAGAGTAATAAATAGACTTCTGCCCTATAACCTGCTTTGCATTTGCGCAGCTTTGTTCTTTGATATGAAGTTTGTCATCTTGTCATGCAACCGTTCACTAGCCTGATATGCCACATTAGTTAAAAGGAGCATTTGAAATCATCATGCATTGTAAAGAAAGAAAAATATAATGCATGAGACATACATCTGCTATGTGTGCATGGCGAAGCTCAAGCCAAACCGGATCATGATCTTCTAGGAGGACTTCCTTTTTCTCAGGGGGACCACCTGTTTTGCTAGGAAGCTAATATACAATATATGTCTGTCATTCTAGCATACAATACAGATAAAGGAGGAAAAAGAAACTGTCAAGGAAACAGGATTACCTCAACAACATATTTATTTCCATCCATGTCCAGCAAATCATGGCACATAGCATCATAAGTCCATTCATGGATGACAGGAGCAATCTGAAAAATAAAATCCATGAGGAATAAGAAAAGAAGAAGAAGAAGAAGAAGAAGAAGAAAATGAAAGAAAGACAGAAACTACTGCAGTATACTAAAAACATGATAATATCATAACTAGTTGTGACCTGGTCAATGGATCTATCTAAAATGATCAGATCGCATGTCTCAGTCTGTGGGAAGTTGGGAATGGATTTATATTTGAAAAGAGTGTCCCAAACAGCAGTAGCAAGCTTTTCAGGTATCGAATCCCGAAATGTCATCAAGGATGGATCAGAAGCCTTGGCAGAGCGATATCGCACAAATGGAAACTCCTGAAACCAAAGAAGACCACTGATCTCATTCAAGGAACTTGCTATTTCCAAATTAGAGACAGAATGATGTAACCCAACTATTCAACACCAAGTAATGCTGGCCAGAAGTGACCCAAACATTATATTCTATCCTCAATGCTTGACACAACAGGAGACAAGTTCAAGTGAAAGTAATCCTAGGTTGTCAAGTCTTTCACATGAAAAGGCAAGGAACAAATTTCATCTGCTAAAGGCAAATGATTCTATTCAAGAAATAAGATTTGACGAGCAGACATACTCAGATATTTAGATAAAGGTGTTCCACACTTGTTTTTACCTTTTTATTGGTTTATAGATGGTTTATTGTTGAGGTTTTTGTTGAATCAAGATAATTTATTGCCGTAATCGCCCAACTTAAGAATTTATGGAAACCAGGTGTCCACATTAATTTTATGGTTTTTAATTGAACGGCATTATAGTTGCTGCAAGAGAAATTAAGCACAGAATTTTGGTGAAACAGAGTTCAGATCAGCAATTTTCTTCTCTTTCTCTACCTTAGCCTCTTGGGAATAAATTTTATGTCATGTAACCTGCCAATTCAGAATCATAGCCGCTGAAATTTGCAAAAACTTCTCAAAATCAGAGTTGAGGACTTGCCACTGTTATAATCGTGATCTGAGCATTACTTGGATCCAATTATTTATCTACTCATCAACTATTGACCCTATGCTACATCACTGATGCTGAATCAATTGCCCATTAGAGCCAATTGCTCTAGAGAGATGAACCAGAAGAGAATCTAGGATACATGAAAATTCCTTCTTAGGTTTAGAATATTATTAAGAATTTTTAAAATTAAATAGATAAAAGAATAAAATGGATGTTTCTTGTTAATTTACCATTGCAAGTTATTAAAATTATGAAGGCTACATATGAATATATGATACATATTGTACATTCAAGAGAATACCTTCAATGAAGCAAAAACAGTAGCAATACGTTTTGCCATTGTGTTTAAACAAGCATCAAAACTGCGAGATTTCTCAGCATTTTCACCATAGAGTTCCTCTAATGCTCTTTCTTGATCAGTGACAAAAGCCTGCATGTGGAGAGTGCCGGTAGACTAAAGCAATATTCTTAATAAAGATAATAAGAGAGAAAATCAAATGATAACTAAATATTGATTTGTATGCATAAAAGAACATTATAGTCAGCATTCTCCTCTTCACAGTGGATTTATCCATGTAATTAATTTATCATAATAAGAGAGAAAATCAAATGATAACTGAATATTGATTTGTATGCATAAAAGAGCATTATAGTTGGCATTCTCCTCTTCACAGTGTATTTACCCATGCAATTAATTTATCAGACATGCTTTCAAAGATAGTGTTGTTCGTCGCACATAAAAATATAATATAAAGCATATTAAGGATCCATTCACCAAGAAAAATAGAAAAATCAAATGTTATCATTACTTGCGCACCTGGTTATCTATAGGAAAATACTCCAAATTCATCTGCATATTGCCAAGCCCAAAAGACAAGATCAAAAGTAGAACTATAAGGAAGGAGGCCATGGACCTTATTCATGAAAAATCAACACATAAGCAAAGTGAAAATCTCAACCTCTCCCAATGCACCTATGCGGGGCAACACACTTGTATCACACTTGATATGATTAACTAATTCCTTTGGAATAGGTGAACTGAAAAATACAAATGCTCTGAAAGTAAAAAGAAGACAATTGTGAGAAAAATAATGATGGGTTGAAAGTTATAGAAAATTACAGGAAAAAAAACAAAAATCCTCACATACTTCTTGTATAAAGGCTCCCTTCCGGACATGTCAGATAAGAACATGACCACACTGCATGCTAGCAAAAGATATAGTTAAAATGGTTCCAGATCCTTTATAATATGCATGCGATCTAAAATTAGAAACCACAACAGATCATGGTAACTAGAAAATAAAACTCACCTAGAAGTTATCATAAATTGATACAAACAATAACATAAAACATGATTGAACTTACCACCCCCAACCTGCCTCTCTCAAATGAATGTATTAGTTATAACAAAATATATTTGAACACACCAGTTGGGTAAATCCAAAGTTAAAGACATCACATGCCTGAAAAGAGTGAACCCCTTCCCAATCTCACTAATACCCTTCCAATCTCAAACTATTATGCCTCTTACTGACTTCACTTTATCATAGATCAAGTGAAAAAATCAATAAACCAAATAAGAAGATCTTAGACACTCAAAAGAATCATAGATTTCAGGCTTATTATAAAAGAAAAAAACTTTAACAAAATGAAATTAGAACCATGCAATTATCAAAACCGCTGTTTAAATGTAGAAACATATGATTTACTAAAACCAGAAATTGGTTGAGTCCAATCCAGTCCTAATCAATAAGCACAGTAAATGCAACCATGAATAATTAAAAGAAAAGCATCAATAACTAGAGTAATGAAGACTGTATGTAAATGTCATTATCACTAATGAAGCAATATCTACATGCTAAAGATATATATATATATATATAAAAGAGAAAAAAGAATGTACTTTTCCTTTGATGGCTGAATAAAATATAAAGCATCCATGGAAGGCAATGGCTGTCTTCTCCTAAAGAGATCTTCCACCACTGCAGCAAAGATAAATAATTAGTGTGATCAAGAAACATCTGTTAAATTTTTAATGTAGTTGTTCGAGACATCAAAACACTGACATGAAAAGCAAGTCTTAATAGGCTTATACTTGCTTAAGATTTGTTATCAACGAAAATAATATTAATGACCAGTGCCAAAAATAGAAAGATGTGTACCGCAAAACACATTTTTAACATTACTGTGAGACTTTAAGGCTGAGAGGATTAACACTTATTGTATTATTCTCTCCATTAAGTCAACATAGCCTGTATGACCTTTTGAAAAAATTTTGAGCACACTAAAGCCTAAGATATTCAAGGCAAAATTATAGGTTCTGTTAGACCGTTACTCACAAGAAACTCCTTGGTCTGTAATATCTGCCATTTTACATGAAGCAGACATAACTTTCACTGTAACTCTGTCCATAATGAGTACCTGTCAAAAATCAGTTAAGCTTAACTACAAAAGATTTTCAGAGAAAGCTTCCTTTAAACAAAAAAAAAAAAAACTATATGTACGGTAACAAACTCGAGTCACTGTGATTTTCCTAGTGAATTTGTGACTAGTGCGTATAGTGATAGGAGGAGCCAAAAAAAGTTCTATATAATGAACCAAAATACAGAGAATATATTAGCAACACAACAATGGCGTATATTACAGTTAAACTCTCATCAACAGGTACTACAACATCAAACAAACCTTCCACGATTTTGAATCTAATTTTGCGGATGCCAGCATTTCGAACAATAACCCTAAATCGTGTCAAGTAATCAACAGCGTTAGAGAAAAAGGAAGAAATCAGCAAATTTACATGTCAAAGTTCTGGAAATAAGAAATACGTGGCGAATTGTAATTTTATTGGAAACCAAACAGATTTATATGGAGCATTACACTAAAGTGCCCTAACTATCTCTGTGGTTTTAATTTCTATACTCAAAATTTAAATGCTGAATTAATTAATTAAACTACATTTCTCTTGAGTGCAAGATCTGAGAAAAAAAAAACACGAGAAAATAAGAGAAAGACGCTTACGATCACGGCTGGTTTGACGGAAGAATTTGTACTCTCCGCCATGCGACGACGATTCGTTATCCGAAAATGACATTGTCAGTGTTGAAGTAATTTTTAGGTTATTCAGGATCAACTGGTTGATAAATAAACTCAATAAAACAAGAATTGAAAAATCAAAGAAACTTTGTCAAAAAAAAAGGAAAAAAACAAAGAAACAAAGAGAGAAGTGTGTTCGTGTGTGTCCGTGAGAGGAGAGAAACCAGGCGCGGTCTAAAAATGACCGTTAGAATTGCGTGGGAAGTGTTTATATGGTACGCGCAATTCACGCTATTGGATACAGCTGTTCAAACGCCGAGCGAGTCTTGATACGACGTCGTTACCGCTGTTTTGAAGCTGTCCATTTACTTGCATGCCCTTTTATTTTTCTGGATAATTTTGTCCTTCTATTGACCGACTTAAAATAAAAGTATGGGAAAGCTTCATTTAGTCCTCGAAGTTTTGGAAAATATCAAATTTTTAAAGTTATTAAAAAATAATTCTTTTCATCCCTAATTTTTTCAAAACTCTTCAAAAAACCTAAACCTTCAATCAACTAACAGTCAACGATAACTTTAAGTAATTTAAATTACAATTTAAAAACTAAAATATTAAAACATTTTAGAAAATTTAACTTACAAAGTCATTATTTTATGAGGATAATTTTGCAATTTATGTGTTATTAATAATCATCAAGGATAAAATATTTTTATATGTATTCTGTTAATATTGACAATCAGTTGATTGGTGATTTAAACTTTTTTAAAAGGTTCTAGAAAAATTAAAAATAAAAAGAGCTGTTTTTCAAAGGACTTTAAAAACCTAATTTTTTTTAAATCTCAAATACTAAAATGAAGTTTTTATCTCAAAAGTTTTAATATCATGCTAAATTGACCCCTAAACGTTTATATAATATGAATTTAACCTCCTTTTATTAGACAACATTGTGCAAACGGGTGCACATGTGCAAACGGGTGCACATCAAAGGAAAGACATTGAGAGATGGTGATCCAAAAAAGACAACATTTTTCCTCCAAGTATAAAAACATAGGATATGCATGGAGAGGTGTCTCCAATTTGGAAAATGATTCTTCCTTCTATGATGACGTATCAGAGATATAGAAAATTGACTTAAAAATTCAAATAAAATTTTTTTAACTCATGCTAAATTGACCCATAAACTTTTATATAATATGAATTTAGCCCCCTTTTATTACTCGACATCATGCAAATGAGTGTGCGCCAAAAGGAAGACACAAAGAGATGGTGATCGAAAAAGACGACATTTTACCTCCAAGTATAAAAATAGAGGATATGTAGAGAGCAAAAGAGGCGTCTCCGATTTGAACGACGATTCTTCATTTTGTGATGACGTATCAGAGACATAGAAAAGTTACTTGTCAATCTACTTACTGATTTTGGTATGCAAAACAATAAAAGACGAACATATATTTGAAAAAGTTTCCCATTCTAGTGTATCTAGTTTTGGTTTTCTAATTAGTGAAATAATTGCTTTGGATTGCAAAACATGAGGGTTGAAGAAAAAAACACACAATTAGAAAGTGTCTTCTCTTATTATTGAAGCCTTCAAAGATATATGAAACCATAGATTTCAGAATATGGAAACAAATGTATCTTGATACAAGCAACATAGTACCGGACAGAGTACATATAATACAATGCCCAACCTGCTCTCAAATTGCCAAGAAACACCCTTAAATTTACAATAATTCAGCTTAGAAGCTCATGAACCCAACGGCTTCTTATTCTCGTGAAACATCTTCATACTATTATCTTTTATCTCGTAGATATTGATCTCGCAAACTGATACGGTGAGGTCTTGATTGATATGCTGAACTGCAATTTGAATTGTTAAAGTCGAATAAGTCAGTGAAGAACAACGTGAACATACTTAAAATTTTTGCTTGTAAGATAAAAACTTGACGGATCCAGTTCTCTTTTTCAAATGCCGTGTCAAGTTTAGTTCAAGTCGAGGTTGTTAATTGGAAAACTTACACCAAATTTACAAACCTGTGAGAGACAAGAGCTAGAGATAGCCTTTCTTTTTGCAGCATTGGATTGCTCCATCGAACATTTCATCGAGTCCATACTTGTACTCGAAACCAGTGTCCAATAGTTTCTTTGTTGACATCTCAGGTACTTTGTACCCTTTAATCCCTGCCAAAGAACTGCCAAAAAATACAAAAGAAAAAAAAAAAGAACTAGTGAACTACATATACTTCTGATTTTTTGAAGTTGAAGTTAGAAAGCTTGGAATTCAACTCACTCTGCTGTTGGTATCGGATATTCTGGATATTTGGCAGATAGAAATTCGGACATCTGTTGAATTGTTATTCTGTGTGAGGAACAATTATACCTCCCTTTTGCTTCAGGATATTCAAGAAGGAAAATATGTGCCCTGGCCACATCATCTACATGCACCATATTCATGTTTATAAGATGCATATATTCCTCCTTGATACCTGAATACATATTTAGTAAAAGAACATTTTAATCTTCAATAATTGTTTCTTGTTCTGGAGAATTGATCAAATGTGATAATTATATAGACTTTTTATCAGGGAGAGAGCACATACCCAGGATCATAGACAAATTAGTGCGCACTGAACCAGGAAACTTAGGACAGATGAAGGGACCAACAACAAAAGAGGGGATTAGAGTCACTAGGTCCAATCCATTTTCTTCTGCAAATTGAAGAGCTGCCCTTTCAGTTAATGTCTTGGATATCATGTAAGTGCCAAAGCCAAAAACAGGAACGGTTTGCCTTATATAATTTACATCACTCCAAGAACTCTCATCCACTACGTCACAATTTTGGCCACTAAACTCAACAGTTGATGCACTGGAAGTGTAGACAACTCGCTTTACTGTTTTGGTTTTCAAGCATGCCTTTAAGATGCCTAATGTTCCATTGATTGCTCTTTGCGTCACTACTTCCTCAGGTTCTCTGCTTTCAAAGTCAAGAGGTGTGGCTACGTGAAGAACACTGGTGCATCCTTCAATCGCTGGCTCAAAACTATCTGGGTCGCTGAGATCCGCAGGCAAGATTCGGAGCTTCTCAGATGCTCCTGGTAGATGGGTAAGGAAGCTAAGGTTTCTCTTCTTTTCTGATCATGATTTCTCAAAAGTGTGTGTTAGTGTTAGACATGATTTGTAACTAGCTAGTTGTTATAGTATAAAATCAAAACAACAGAAAAATGTAAAGAAACATACCTGGATCGGGTCTAACCGTGGTTCGAACAGAGTAACCATGTTCTAGGAGCTTCATGATCAGCCATGAAGCTATGAACCCAGTGCCCCCAGTGACACAAACAGTTCCCTTCTCTTCTTCCATATTTCTCTCCATCTACCGACCACAGGTCCACAGTATCGTTTATATTCTTAAGTTTCCTCAATATTTTCAATTAATTACTTTTGGTGGCAAGTCTTTTTCGTTATGATATTGCCACCCAAATTTTTTCTCCATACACCCACAGTTTTACCGAATATTTATATTACAAAAAGACTCCTAAATAAAATTATTTTTATGAATAAAATAATATAAATAAAATACATATATGTTTTACACTCAACCTAATCGATATACTTTTAAGGAAAAATTTAATTGATCATAAAACGCTAATTTATTTCTCTCATGTAATCCAAAATTAAAATCTTTTTTAATCAAATCTTGTCTAGATAAAAATTCTCAAGCTTTTTATGATCTTTGAATTATCATTATGTTAGTTAAATTATATCTAAAAATTCTTTCTCAAATATCTTCTTTTTCTCTATCTAATTCCATTTCCTCTCTCTAAAACCATTACAGGTAAATTGAAAAATAATATGAATTTACTCATAAGGATGCAAGTTCAAAGAACTCCTCACAATAGGTTCAAGGCAAGAAAAGGAAGATACAAGAAAAAAATATATTAATAATAAAGAAAAGGAAGATACGGGGGGAAAATATATTAATAATAACCTTTTTGTTTTGATTTTGATTTGTGTTGTGCCTTACTTTTGGGTATTTAAGAACTAGATTGTTTTTACAAGAATTTTTCCATATAAACTTCATGTTTGTTAAGTTTTCTTATATTAAAAATAACATCCTCATATGTTTATAAGAATTTACAAAAAAAATCATCGTGATATAAATGCATTTTTTTTTATAACTAGTGATATAGATGCACTTGATCAGAAAATCGAAAAGAGAAGGAATACTACTTCTATAATTAACATGGGTATGTAGAATAAAATTTTTAATTGTCAACTTTAAAATTGGGTCGGTTGAGAAGATGGGTGTAGGGAGAAGAAGTTTGGATGACAATGGAGCCTCCCAATGATTTTAAAGTTTTGAAATAAGCGTCACTTTGCATATTGGGTTTCATGTTCTCTCTTGCCGCTACTTATCCCAATTAAAGATGGTGCTGCCTAATAATATAACATTAACGTAATTTGTGTGGAATGACTATTTTTATTTTTCATAGTATTCTTAATGCATTAATTGTTTAAATATATATATAAATTTTTACCTCATAGAAATTACCTTCACATAGTTTTAGTGATTGAGACATAACAATTTAATATGTTAAAGTTTTCAAAACCTTTGATATCAACAACAATTATAATAATAGCATACAAAAGATGGCTGATGAAAACCCTTAGTGAAAGTCTTACTTTGTACATCTTTTAATAGGAAACAAAACTTTATAAACAGAAAAAACCATACACTCTTTGAAAAGCCTTCTCTAACACATTAACACATAAAAATGGTTTTATGTGATTCACGTCACTAATTCATTTGCTAGTTATTACTTGTTAGAGAAGCTATCGCAGCTCATTGTAGTCGTCGCGAAGCCAACTGTAGTTAATTCTTTGCAGTGAGAAACTCAAGATGAACTAGATCAACATTTAATCAAATAAGTCAGCAATCCCCATGGCATCTATCTAGTGAGATAACAGCTTTGGACTTGATTGCAGTCAACATTATAAACTTATAATACTGGACTCTCTTATTGTTGATGACTTGAAAGATGAAAGTCATTGAACCAAACATTTCAGAATCCAGAAACAAATATATATTGTAACCCTTCAAAATAATACTAGATATAATACATATAGTGCCCAACCTCCTCTTGAACTGCTTAGAACACACCGAGATTTACAATAATTAAGCTTAAAAGCCCATTAACCCTGGTTTTATTCTTTCAACTTTCATATCAGGAAGCTGTATCATTATCTGGTAGGTTGCTGAACTGCAAGTCAAAAATTGAACGAGTCAGTGAAGGACATATGGAATATAAAAGTTACTGGTCAATCTAGTTGTTGTTGGTCATATTCAATAACAATTTGTTATCCAGCATTATTAGATAGGCTGTAGAGAGACAGTAAATATACTCAAGTTTCTGCTTATAAGATAGACACTAGACAGACAGATGCAGTTCTCTTTTCTAAAAGCAGTATCAAACTCAAGCTTAGTCTAGATTCCTAATTGAAAAACTTAAAATGAATTTACAAACCTGTGCCAGGAAGAACTAGAGATAGCCTTTCTCTTTGCAGCATTGGATTGCTTCATCGAACATATCATCCAGCCCATACTTATGCTTGAAACCAGTACCCAATAATTTTTTTGATGACAAGTCAGGTACTTTAAAAACTTCAATCTCTGCCAAAGAACTGCTAAGAAAAAAAAGAATAATATGCTTCTAATTTCTTTAAAGTTATAAAATGACATGACTACAATTAGGAGAAATAAACTGAAAAGGAATTTAACTCACTCTGCTGTTGGAATTTGATATTCTGGGTATTTGGCAGAAAGAAATTCAGACATCTGTTGAATTGTTGGTATGTGTGAAGAACAAATATATCTTCCTTTTGCTTCAGGATATTCGAGGAGGAAAATATGTGCCCTGGCCACATCATCTACGTGCATCATAGATGTATTGATAAGATGTACATATTCATTCTTATTACTTGAAATACATGCTAGTATAACGTTTTCAGTAGTTGTTTCATTTTCTTGAGATGGAATTTTATTGCGTAATTGAGATACAAATAATAAAATATGAGAGAAAAAATACAACAAAGAAAATTATAATAGTTGAGGAGTATGCCTATATCTCCTCTTGTAAGACGGAAAGAGATTTTACTAAACTTTCAATAGGGTTATTTATATCAAACTTTAATCCCGAAAATAGTGTTATAACTTACCCTACCCTACAGGACAAGCATTATTTAAAATTTTATTAGAGAAGGAGCACGTACCCAAGACCATAGCTAAGATGGTGCGCATGGAGCCGGGAAACTTAGGACAGATGAAGGCACCAACAACACAAGTTGGGATTAACGTCACCAGATCCAAGCCATTTTCTTTTGCAAATTGAATGAAGTTTTTTTGAAACCTGAAGGACTAAAATGAAGCTGTGTCTTAAAGTTTTAATATCACGCTAAAGTGACCCCTAAACTTTTACATAATATGAATTTAGCCTCCTTTTATTAGATGACATCGTACAAACCAGTGCACAGCAAAGGGAAGACATAGAGAGAAGGTGATCCAAAAAAGACAACATTTTTCCTCCAAGTATAAAAACATAGGATATGCACAGAGAGATGTCTCCAATTTGGATGACGATTCTTCCTCCTATGATGACTTATTAGAGATATAGAAAGTTGACTTAAAAATTCAAATAAAATTTTTTTAAATCATGCTAAATTGACCCATAAACTTTTACATAATATGAATTTAGCCCCCTTCTATTACTCGATATCGTGCAAATGAGTGTGTGCCAAAAGGAAGACACAAAGAGATGATGATCGAAAAAAGACGACACTTTTCCTCCAAGTATAAAAATAGAGGATGTGCAAAGAGCCAAAGAGAGGTGTTTCCAATTTGAACGACGATTCTTCATTCTGTGATGACGTATCAGAGACATAGAAAAGTGACTTGTCAATCTACTTACTGATTTTGGTATGCAAAACAATAGAAGACGAACATATATTTGAAAAAGTTTCCCATTCTAGTGTATCTAGTTTTGGTTTTCTAATTAGTGAAATAATTGCTTTGGATTGCAAAACACGAGGGTTGAAGAAAAATGCACACAATTAGATAGTGTCTTCTCTTATTATTGAAGCCTTCAAAGATATATGAAACCGTAGATTTCAAAATCTGGAAACAAATGTATCTTGATACAAGTAATATAGTACTGGACAGAGTACATACAATACAATGCCCAACCTCCTCTCAAATTGGCAAGATACACTCTTAAATTTACACTAATTCAGCTTAGAAGCTCATGAACCCAACGGCTTCTTATTCTCGTGAAACATCTTCGTACTATTATCTTTTATCTCGTAGATATTGGTCTCGCAAACTGATACGGTGAGGTCTTGATTGATCTGCTGAACAGCAATTTGAATTGTTAAAGTTGAATAAGTCAGTGAAGGACAACGTAAACATACTTAAATTTCTGCTTGTAAGATAAAAACTTGACGGCTCCAGTTCTCTTTTTCGAATGCCGTGTCAAGTTTAGTTCAAGTCTAGGTTGTTAATGGGAACACTTACACCAAATTTACCAACCTGTGAGAAACAAGAGCTAGAGATAGCCTTTCTCTTTGCAGCATTGGATTGCTCCATCGAACATTTCATCGAGTCCATACTTGTACTCGAAACCAGCGTCCAATAGTTTCTTTGTTGACATCTCAGGTACTTTGTACCCTTTAATCCCTGCCAAAGAACTGCCAAAAAATAAAAAAGAAAAGAAAAGAAAAGAAGCAGTAAACTACATATGCTTCTGATTTTTTGAAGTTGAAGTTAGAAAGCTTGGAATTCAACTCACTCTGCTGTTGGTATCGGATATTCTGGATATTTGGCAGATAGAAATTCAGACATCTGTTGAATTGTTATTCTGTGTGAGGAACAATTATACCTCCCTTTTGCTTCAGGATATTCAAGAAGGAAAATGTGTGCCCTGGCCACATCATCTACATGCACCATCTTCATGTTTATAAGATGCATATATTCCTCCTTGATACCTGAATACATATTTAGTAAAAGAACATTTTAATCTTCAATAATTGTTTCTTGTTCTTGAGAATTGATCAAATGTGATAATTATATAGACCTTTTATCAGGGATCGAGCACATACCCAGGATCATAGACAAAGTAGTGCGCACTGAACCAGGAAACTTAGGACAGATGAAGGGACCGACAACAAAAGAGGGGAGTAGAGTCACTAGGTCCAATCCATTTTCTTCTGCAAATTGAAGAGCTGCCCTTTCAGTTAATGTCTTAGATATCATGTAAGTGCCAAAGCCAGGAACAGGAATGGTTTGTCTTATATAATTTACATCACTCCAAGAACTCTCATCCACTATGTCACAGTTTTTGCCACTAAACTCAACAGTAGATGCACTGGAAGTGTAGACAACTCGCTTTACTGTTTTGGTTTTCAAGCATGCCTTTAAGATGCCTAATGTTCCATTGATTGCTCTTTGCGTCACTACTTCCTCAGGTTCTCTGCTTTCAAAGTCAAGAGGTGTGGCTACGTGAAGAACACTGGTGCATCCTTCAATCGCTGGCTCAAAACTATCTGGGTCGCTGAGATCCGCAGTCAAGATTCGGAGCTTCTCAGCTGCTCCTGGTAGATGGGTAAGGAAGCTAAGGTCTCTCTTCTTTTCTGATCATGATTTCTCAAAAGTGTGTGTTAGTGTTAGACATGATTTGTAACTAGCTAGTTGTTATAGTATACAATCAAAACATCAGAAAAATGTAAAGAAACATACCCGGATCGGGTCTAACTGTGGTTCGAACAGAGTAACCATGTTCTAGGAGCTTCATGATCAGCCATGAAGCTATGAACCCGGTGCCTCCAGTAACACAAACAGTTCCCTTATCTTCTTCCATATTTCTCTCCATCTACCAACCACTACCCACAGTTTCGTTTATATTGTTAAGTTTCCTCGATATTTTCAATTAATTACTTTTGGTAACAAGTCTTTTTCGTTATGATATTGCCACCCAATTTTTTTCTCCGTACTCCCATAGTTTTACCAAATATTTATATTACAAAGAATAAAATAATATAAATAAAATACATATACGTTTTACACTTAATCCAATCGATATACTTTTAAGGAAAAACTTAATTGATCAAAAAACGTTAATTTATCTCTCTCATATAATTCAAAATTAAAATTCTTTTTAATCAAATCTAATCTAGATAAAAATTTTCGAACTCTTTATGATTTTTGAATTATCATTATATTAGTTAAATTATATCTAAAAATTCTTTCTCAAATATCTTCTTTTCCTCTATCTAATTTCATTTCCTCTCTCTAAAACCATTACAGATAAATTGAAAAATAGTATGAATTTACTCGTAAGGATGCAAGTTCAAAGAACTCCTTACAATAGGTTCAAGGCAAGAAAGGAAGATACAAGGAAAAAATATATTAATAATAAAGAAAAGGAAGATACAGGGGAAAAATATATTAATAATAACCTTTTTGTTTTGATTTTGATTTGTGTTGTGCCTTACTTTTGGGTATTTAAGAACTAGATTGTTTTTACAAGAATTTTTCTATATATACTTCATGTTTATTAAGTTTCCTTATATTAAAAATAACATCCTCATATGTAGTTAATTCTGAAACTCAAGATGAACTAGATCAACATTTAATTAAATAAGTCTGCAATCCCCATGGCATCTATCTAGTGAGATGACAGCTTTGGACTTGATTGCAGTCAACATTATAAACTTATAATACTGGACTCTCTTATTGTTGATGACTTGAAAGATGAAAGTCATTGAACCAAACATTTCAGAATCCAGAAACAAATATATATTGTAACCCTTCAAAATAATACTAGACATAATACATAGAGTGCCCAACCTCCTCTCGAACTGCTTAGAACACAACGAGATTTACAATAATTAAGCTTAAAAGCCCAATAACCCTGGTTTTATTCTTTCAACTTTCATATCAGTAAGCTGTATCATTATCTGGTACGTTGCTGAACTGCAAGTCAAAAGTTGAACGAGTCAGTGAAGGACATATAGAATATAAAAGTTACTGGTCAATCTAGTTGTTGTTGGTCATATTCAATAACAATTTGTTATCCAGCATTATCAGATAGGCTGTAGAGAGACAGTAAATATACTTAAGTTTCTGCTTATAAGATAAACACTAGACAGACAGATGCAGTTCTCTTTTCTAAAAGCAGTATCAAATTCAAGCTTAGTCTAGATAGCTAATTGAAAAACTTAAAATGAATTTACAAACCTGTGCCAGGAAGAACTAGAGATAGCCTTTCTCTTTGCAGCATTGGATTGCTTCATCGAACATATCATCCAGCCCATACTTATACTCGAAACCAGTATCCAATAATTTTTTTGATGACAAGTCAGGTACTTTAAAACCTTCAATCTCTGCCAAAGAACTGCCAGGAAAGAAAAGAATAATATGCTTCTAATTTCTTTGAAGTTATAAAAGGCAATGACTACAATTAGGAGAAATAAGCTGAAAAGGAATTTAACTCACTCTGCTGTTGGAATTTGATATTCTGGGTATTTTGCAGAAAGAAATTCAGACATCTGTTGAATTGTTAGTATGTGTGAAGAACAAATATATCTTCCTTTTGCTTCAGGATATTCAAGGAGGAAAATATGTGCCCTGGCCACATCATCTACGTGCACCATAGATGTGTTGGTAAGATGTACATATTCATTCTTATTACCTGAAATACATGTTAATATAACGTTTTCAGTAGTTGTTTCATTTTTGCTCGAGATGGAATCTTATCGTGTAATTGAGATATAATGATAAAATATGAAAGAGAAAAAACAACAGAGAAAATTATAATGATTGGGGAGCATGTCTATATCCATTCTCATACCACTGAAAGAAATTCTAATAAACTTTTAATAGGGTTATTTATATCAAACTTTAATGCCGGAAATACTTTATAAATTACATACCCTACGGGACAAGCATTATTTAAAATTTTATCAGGGAAGGAGCACGTACCCAAGACCATAGCTAAGGTGGTGCGCACGGAGCCGGGAAACTTAGGACAGATGAAGGGACCAATAACAAAAGTTGGGATTAAAGTCACCAGATCCAAGCCATTTTCTTCTGCAAATTGAAGAGCTACACTTTCGGTTGATGTCTTGGAAATTAAGTAACTTTCCCCGAAGGAAAAGTACTTTCTAATGTAATCTGCATCACTCCAGAAGCTCTCATCCATTATTTCAACATCTTTGCCATTGAACACAACAGCGGATGCACTGGAAGTGTAGACAACTCGCTTCACTGTTTTAGATTTCAAGCATGCCTTTAAGATGCCTAATGTTCCATTAATTGCTCTTCGGGTCACAACTTCCTCAGGCTCTCTCCCTTCAAAATCAACAGGCGTGGCTACATGAAGCACACCAGTGCACCCTTCAACGGCTGCCTCAAAACTATCTGGGTCACTGAGATCCGCAGTGAAGATTCGGAGCTTATCAGATGCTCCTGGTAGATTTGTCAGGAAGCTAAGGTCTCTCTTCTTTTCTGATCATGATTTCTCGTAAGTGTGTGTTAGACATGATTTACATATACAATCAGAATAACGGAAAATTGTAAAAGAAACATACCCGGATCGGGTCTAACGGTGGTTCGAACAGAGTAACCATGTTCAAGAAGCCTCATGATCAGCCATGACGCTATGAACCCAGTGCCTCCAGTGACACAAACAGTTCCTTTATCTTCTTCCATCCGTGTGAAGACCACCTTGTATCATAATACCACACTCATATATCATTTCTTTTTCGCCAGAACACTATTTGGTTTCTTGTTGTAACCACTCTTTTTCTTTTTTTCTTTTTGTTTTTTCGAACTAGTAACCACTCCTTTTCTAATATCTTCTTTTCGCTGATGAGTGGTGATCATTAAAGTTTGAAACAACTAGGGTCACTCTCTCTGTGCTCTTTAACATCCAACAGGACCAACGCCATATTTTGGGATGACATTTTTATTATTATTATTTTGGTTAGAATTTTAATTCATTAATTATTCAAACTGTTTTTTTTAACCTTATAAAAATTACTTTAATATTATTTTTAGTGATTGGGATGTAACAAATAAATATTTTAATAGTGTTTAAAACCATTAACAACGCATTTTCTTTCTTAGAATTATAATTTATTAATTATTCAAAATGTATTTTTTTAACCTTATAAAAATTACTTTAATATTATTTTTAGTGATTCGGTTTTAACAAATTAATACTTTAATAGTGTTTAACAAGGCATATTTACCTCCATATTTAATATCAAAATTTAAGTCTTCCATTATTCATGGTGTTTAATTTCGACCTATTTTGGTATGCCACTAAACTATATGTATAAACACACACAAAAATTTAGAAAAAAAAAAAAAATTGTCAACTATTACAATAATAATGAGTTAATGACCCTTGAAAATATGCCTAATTTCTAAGTAAACTCCTCCGACGTACTTTTTCAATTACTCAAGGCGCCTTTTCAATTACCCAAGGTAAGCTAAGCACCTTGATTCGGCAAAGAAGTGGATGATTAATGTGGTACTTGTTAGAGAAACTACCATAGTTCATTATCGTCATTGCCAACCCTAAGCTATTTGGACCTGTTCTGTTTTGACTTGGGCTATCGCACTGGTTTCTTTTAAAAGATGGTTCCCTGAGGCCCCATTTCTGTGCAATCCTAAGCTATTAGGATCTGTTCTGTTTTGACGTGGGCTATCGCATTGGTTTTGTTTTTTAAAAGATGGTTCCCCGGGGCCCAATTTCTGTGAAGATTTTTGACAACTCTGATTTTCCTCCTAAGCCCATACATGTCTTCCTAAGCAAAAACGATCACAATCAATCAAAGTTCACTGATTCATGTCCATCTATTTTTTTAAATTCGTGATACTCATTTTGGCGTTCATTGATGAGCTGTTGGGCCAAAACATATATTCATAGTTTTAAAACTTCAAAGATGAAACAAATATTAAGTAATGACACAAATAAAATAATACTAGATAGAGTGCATATAATGGCAAACCTCCCCTAGAACTACTAAGAAACACTAATTGATTTACAATAATTAAGCTTAGAAGCTTATCAACCCCACTTCTTATGCTTTTAAACATCTTTCAATTATCAAGCTACATCTTCATATGCTAGATATTGACCTTCCAAACTTATACACTGAGGTTTGATTGAAACACTGTCAAAGTTGAATAAGTCAGTGAAGAATATATGGACTATAGAGTTACTTGTCAATCTAGTTACTGTTGATGTGCTTAATAGATGCAGTTTTTCTAAAAGCAGTGTCAAGCTTAGTTCCAGTACATTGGGTTGTTAACTGAAATAAATTACACTCAATTTACAAACCTTAGCTAGACAGAATTAGAGATAGCCTTTCTCTTTGCAGCATTGGATTGCTCCATCAAACATATCATCCAGTCCATGCTTATACTTGAAACCAGTATCCAATAGTTTCTTTGATGACAAGTCAGGTGTTTTAAAACTTTTAATCTCTGCCAAAGAACTGCCAAGAAAGAAGTGAAAAATTTGCTTTTAAATTCTTGCAGTTGAAAAATGACACATGATAAGAAATAGCAAGAAATGAAATGGAAAAGAATATCAACTCACTCTGCTGTTGGTATTGGATATTCCGGGTATTTGGCAGAAAGAAAATCTGACATGTATTGAATTGTTATTGTGTTTGAAGAACAAATATACCTCCCTTTTGCTTCTGGATATTCAAGGAGGAACATGTGTGCCCTGACCACATCATCTACATGCACCATTGATGTGTTCAAAAGATTTGCATATGCCTTCTTATTACCTGAATACATATAAACACAAAAATTGCAGCGGTTGTTTCATTTTCTTGAGATGGAAATCTTCTCAGGGAAAGAGCGCATACCGAAGACCATAGCCAAACTGGTGTGCACTGATATAGGAAATTTGGGACAAATAAAGGGACCAACAACAACAGATGGGACTAGAGTGACTAGATCCAAGCCATTTTCTTGTGCAAATTGAAGAGCTGCTTTCTCAGTTGATGTCTTGGAGATCAAGTAAGTGCCTGCAGAGGGGATTGTTTTTCTAATGAAATCTTCATCACTCCAGAAGCTCTCATCCATTACATCAACATGATGATTCTTGTCATTGGCCAAAACCGCGGATGCACTGGAAGTGTAGACAACTCGCTTCACTGTCTTGGATATCAAGCATGCCTTTAAGATGCCTAATGTTCCATTGATTGCTCTTTGTGTCACAACATCCTCAGGCTCTCTCCCTTCAAAATCCATAGGCGTGGCTACATGAAGCACGCCAGTGCACCCTTCAATGGCCGCCTCAAAACTATCTGGGTCATTGAGATCCGCAGTGAAGATTTGGAGCTTCTCAGATGCTCCTGGTAGACTTGTGAGGAAGCTAAAGTCTCTCTTATTTTCTGATCATGATTTCTCATAAGCGTGTATTAGACATGATTTTATAACTAATTGTTATACTATACAATCAAAACAACAGAAAAATGTAAAAGAAACGTACCCGGATCGGGTCTAACCGTGGTTCGGACAAAGTAACCATGTTCAAGGAGCCTCATGATCAGCCATGAAGCTATGAACCCAGTGCCTCCAGTGACACAAACAATTCCTTTGTCTTCTTCCATCTCTAAGAAGACCGCCTAGCATTGTATCATCACATCCCTTCATCACATATATAGACACTTCCTTAAGTAGTCGGTTTCTGTTTGTTTGTTTTTTTTTTTTTTTTAAGTATTCTATCATTAATAAAAGTTTTAAAACCAACATTAATTATATGAGTTACAAAATTCAAATGTGAGGTGTTACAAAATTTTAAAATATTTTAATATGAATGTTGCACAAATTTAAGATACTTCAATTTGATTAATTGATGGACAAAGTTGGTCCGTCACTCCAACCTGAGCATGTGCGGAAGGTGTGACCGTTTTGGATCTCCAAAATTTTGGAGCCCCAAATTTTATAAATTTTTTAATTTTTTAATTTTAATAATTAGTTTGTAAAATGAAAATATAATTAATATTTCAGATAATACATAAAACCTTAGAACAATGTGTGTGGGGCCTCTTCTTGTTTGTTCAACCCCAGTTTGAACCCCTACAATGCGATTTCTTGGTTCTATTTCTTCTCTTTTTTCTTCTGTTTTGTAAAAAAGAATGAATAGTGACTGCAGGTTCTAACCTAGATGGTAAAACATCCAAGATAAAAGAATTTGAATCCTGACAATACAATTTCTTGTTTTTTTTTTTTTTTTATTTCCTTTTTTGAAAGTAGCATCCAAGATAAAGGAATTCGAATTCCTATAATGTGATTTATTGTTTCTTATTTTTCTCTTTTTTCCAACAAAGGAAAATGTAGCCGTTGGGTTCAAACCTAGATGGTAAAGCATCTAAGATGACACTTTGGGCGTTACGTCACCAATTATGCTACTCATTTTTATTGTTCTAATTTATGTCAACAAATATTTTTAGACATACAAAGGGTCCCAAATAATTATTTATATATGTAGTTTTAAAAGAAAAGGTATTTATATTAATAAAAGAGTCCATTTTAGTTTTTCGTATCAAGTGTCTAAAATGTCATAACAGTTCTGTTAATTGTTTTGTATTATAGATAATTAGATACCTTTTCATTAATTAAAAAAGTGGACAGTTTAATTTCTATCAATAAAGCTTGTGTAGTCAAGTAAGTCCCTATTAAAATCTCTTAGATTTTTAATGCTCTTATACTATTCAAGATCGCTCTACGTATTCTCATCCAGCTTGCTAAAGTCTTTGTCATTTTTTTTTTTTTTTTGAAAGTTCAGTCTTTGTCATTTTAAGCTATGTGACCAAACTAGAAGTGGAAACAGTGGTTTCACTGATTTCGAATTCACACACGCCTTCAGGATCCCTAGCAATCGTTCGACAGTGCGTACACCACTATTTCTTCGGGCTGTTTGCAGTCTCGGTGCGTGCTACGTGAAAGTCTCTTAGTCTCCCATGCAGCCTTCAATGGCCGTGTTGAAGTTGTCTGGGTGGTTGAGATCAGCATTGGAATTAAAGCTCTAACTCTTGTTTGATGCTCTTGGTAGGTTCATGATGTAGCTTACATCTTTCTTGCGTTCCACAGATTAGCTTACATTGAAATAAAATTTGATATGAAATTTGTAATTTAACATTTAAAATTATACGCATTACATTGAAATTCGTAATTTTCAATTAATTCAAACTATTTATAAGCTAGCCAAGTATTAAAGTTCACAAGGCTAACATTCTAGTGTATGTCAGTACGGCAGTATGAATCGTAGGTATAGTACAAGACGGACAATATAATACAAGGTACGGTTCCAAAAAAATAACATAATACAAGGCAATTTATAGGTCGGTCTATTTGGGCTCGTGGGACACTGTATTATTTTACAAGAATGGACTGGGCTATCTTGAGCCAGGCCTGACTCAAGCACATATAATGACATGGATTGCAAGTGAATTTGTCCACATTGCTAAAATTATGTAATGACAATAGTACATAATATAACGTTTTAAATTTTATTTATATCCTGATCAAACAAGATGGGTCCCGCAGGGGTGAGGATTTTTGACATCTCTAATTTTCCTCCAGAGTCCAAAAGTACAGAGCCCAAACTTTTGAATTGATCAGAGATAAAAGGCGTAGAGGCTGAGTTGGATCTCATACAAATGCCCAATATAACTCCCAAAGCAAACTTTATATAGAAAAAGAAAGAAAAAAAAAAAGAAAAGAAGAAAAGATTCCCAAAGCAAACGATCAATCAACGAAGATTGAACATTCATTGATTCATATATTACTGATGAGCTGTTGGGCCAAAAATATATTCATGGTTTTAAAACTATGAAGATGAAACACATACATATAGTAACACAAATAAGATAATACTAGATAGAGGACATATAATGGCCAAACTTCCCTGGAACTACAAAGAAACACTTCTTGATTTACAATAATTAAGCTTAGGAGCTCATGAACCCCACTTATGCTTTTAAAACATCTTCATATGAAAGCCACATCTTCAAATGCTAGATACTGATCTTGCAAACTGATACACGTTTTATATGGACTTACTTATCAATCTAGTCACTATTGATCAAAATTAATAGATGCAGTTTTTTTCTTTCAAAATTAAAGCGTCAAGCACCTGCTAGACAGAACTAGAGATAGCCTTTCTCTTTACAGCATTGGATTGCCCCATCAAACATATCATCGAGCCCAAAATTATACTTGAAACCAGTGTTTAATAGTTTCTTGGATGACAATTCAGGTACTCTAAAACCTTTAATGTCTGTCAAAGAACTGCCAAAAAAGAAGTGAACAATATGCTTTTAGTTTCTAGAAGTTGGAAAAATGACACATGACTAGAAATAGCAAGAAATGAAATGGAAAAGGATATCAACTCACTCTGCTATTGGTATTGGATATTCTGGGTATTTGGCAGAAAGAAATCTTGACATGTGTTGAATTGTTATTGTGTTTGAAGAACATATATACCTCCCTTTTGCTTCAGGATAGTCAAGGAGGAAAATATGCGCCCTGACCACATCATCTACATGCACCATTGATGTGTTCAAAAGATTTGCATATTCCTCCTTATCACCTGAATACATATCAATACAAAAATTTCAATAGTTGTTTCATTTTCTTGAGATAGAAACTGAAGCACATTTTTGTAAAGCTTGATCTTATCAGGGAAAGAGCACATACCCAAGACCATAGCCAAACTGGTGTGCACTGATCTAGGAAACTTAGGACAAATAAACGGACCAACAACAAGAGATGGGGCTAGAGTCACTAGATCCAAGCCATTTTCTTTTGCAAATTGAAGAGCTGCTTTTTCAGCTAATGTTTTGGAGATCAAGTAATTGCCCACCATGGGAATTGTTTTTCTAATGAAATCTATATCGCTCCAGAAGCTCTCATCCATTACATCAACATGAATCTTGTCACTAGCCACAACCGCGGATGCACTGGACGTGTAGACAACTCGCTTCACTGTTTTAGATTTCAAGCATGCCTTTAAGATGCCTAATGTTCCATTGATTGCTCTCTGTGTCACAACATCCTCAGGCTCTCCCCTTTCAAAATCCATAGGCGTGGCTACATGAAGCACACCAGTGCACCCTTCAATGGCTGCCTCAAAACTATCTGGGTCATTGAGATCCGCAGTGAAGATTTGGAGCTTCTCAGATGCTCCTGGTAGATTTGTCAGGAAGCTAAGGTCTCTCTTCTTTTCTGATTATGATTTCTTAAAAGGGTGTGTTAGACATAATGTAAATAATTTTTAGTACAAATATATATAAAAAAAAAAAAAAAGTAGTATAAATCAAGACAACAGAAAAACTAAAGAAACGTACCCGGATCGGGTCTAACTGTGGATCGGACAGAGTAACCATGTTCAAGGAGCCTCATGATCAGCCATGAAGCTATGAACCCAGTGCCTCCAGTGACACAAACGGTACCTTTATCTTCTTCCATCTCTAAGAAAATCACCTAGCATTGTCTATCACATATATACACTTCTTCGTCGCTTTATATTTCTTTTTCTTGGTATTCCAATGCAATAACTTTTATAATATATATATATATATATATACATATATTATTTTTAATGATTCCGGCCGGGTTAATAATTATTTTCACAACTAGCACATCACCAACCAGTACGCACTATTTTCGAGGCAAATAGTTTTATTCAATCAGATATCACTTTTTAGCTTTTAGCAAAGGCAATTGTGCAACTCTTCCTTCATCAAAGCAGTGAGAGTTCTCTTTTTAAAAAAAAAAAAAAAAAAAAGCAGAAGAAATTCCATTCCTATCAAATTTTACGATCTTATATAAATAATTTTTTATTTTTATTGTGGTATAGTTTTTTCCTCTTAATTGCCTTCCAATTATAAAAATAAATGTTTGGCTTTGGTAGACCACAGTAAATTAATTTGTTGGAGGTCGACTTGAAAGTATAATTACATACAAAAAAATATGTTCACAACTATAAATATAATAGATTCGCGTGATTTTGCACCTTTTTCTTTGTATTAGTAGTATTATATATTTATTTATTTTAATAAATCTCTTACGTATCTAGATGTAAGCGTAAAAAATAACACTAATATATGTCGGCAACAATAATAAATTGCCCATGTTAAATAATAATAATAATAAGTGGCCCACAAAAGATGCTAATGTCTACTAAAATCCTCCCATTCACGTTGTTCATGCCGAGTTTCCTCATCGTCAGCTCTTTCATCATACGAAGATGGGACAGTGCCATGTTCATTAGAAAAGCTATCATAGTTCAATATAGTCATCGCCAACCAAATCAATTGTTGATTTTTTGAAGAGAGAAAGTCTAGATGAACTTGTTCAACAAGTAATATATATAGTAAAAATATCTCCTTAAAATAAAATTAATATGAAATTACAATTTTTTTATATTAAAATAAGGTTTAAAAATATTATTTTTCATTTTAGAAAATTTTTCTGATTTTATCCATCTATACATATATATATTTATCAGATTTAAGACTCATAAATTATACCCAAATTTATTCGCACCACTTGAATTATTTATTACACTAAAATGAATACCGTTTCGAATGAACATAATTACATAAATCACACCAAACCCTTCTCCCTACAACATCGAATGGCTCCATCGAACATTTCATCGAGCCCACGCTTGAACTTGAACCCACAATCTAAGAGCTTCTTTGATGAGATTCTAGGTCTTTTATAGGCCCTGATCTCCTTCACACGTCTGCCAAATAAAAAAATTCAATGGGGGTCAAACTTCAATTATATTTTAAATTATATGCCAAAACCAATGAAGAAAGTAGTAATTAATTATAAAAATAAACTCACTCTTGTGGTGGTAGTTCAAATTCTGGATATTTGGCAGAGAAGTAGTCAAACATTTCATCAATGGAGATATCCACTGATGAGCAAATGTACCTCCCTTTTACGTTTGGATACTCAAGAAGAAAAATTTGTGCCGATGCCACGTCGTCCACATGCACCATATTGTATGAATAAAAAAGACGTTTATAATCATCCCTTTTATCTGCATGAAAAATGACATATCATATTGTACACTAATTCATCTAATCAACCTCTATCAGAATCCTGCCCGATCGAAGTTAGTTTTTAAAATAGAAATATATGGCCTTTAACTAGAACTAATAGAACATACCCAAAATCATAGTGAGAAAAATATACACAGATGATGGAATATGAGGGCAAATGAAAGGTCCAACGACCAATGGAAGAACCAAAGACACAAGATCCAATCCATTTTTTTGTGCGAACTCAAGAGCCGTCCTCTCTGTTACAATCTTCGAAACCAAATAAGATGTGCTTAGATATTTAATGCTCTTACACATTTCGAGATCACTCCACATGTTCTCATCCAACTGGCTACACTCCTTGTCATTGTAAGCTATCGAGGACAAACTAGAAGTGTAAACGATGCGTTTCACCGTCTTCGAGTTCACACACGCCTTCAGGATCCCTAGCAGTGCATCGACGGTGCGTTTGGTCACTGTTTCGTGGTGCTCTTCGCTTTGTTCGGTCGGGTGAGCTACGTGAAAGACTCCCATGCAACCTTCAATTGCCGCATTGAAGCTGTCTGGTTCGTTGAGATTGGCATTGAAAAGCTTTAATTTATTCGATGCCCCCGGTAGGTTCGTGATGTAGCTCACATCTTTCTTGCGGTCTGCAGACCATATTTTACATTTTAGAGTCATTCAATAAGATATCCGCAACTTTTAGTGTTAACACCTCCTACTCCACGTTCAAATTTGAATCCATAGCATTTTTCAGGTACAGCTGGTGAGGGTTAAAGCTAGATGATACTCATTAGTACCACCGAACCACATAATACAAATTCTAATTATAACTATTTGTTGCAGGCCCATCTACCAGAAAAATTCACAAATGTTTTAATGTGTGTCAGTGCCATAGCATGACCCTTAATTTTTTTTATAAGTGCTACATATTACAATATAGTTATTACAGTCAATACCTTTTTATCTATAATTTAATATGTGGTTCGAAACAAACTCCCATAAATTAGGACAAGAGACCTACACATAAATAAAAAAATATTCTAAACACAATTTACACATAGATAAAAAGCACTGCACAAACACTGGCTCTCTAAGCATAGACAGGCCACCCATAGCACGACCCTAAATTATCTACCATTAAAATTCATAAATGTTTAAATGTATTTTAGTACCATAGCATGACCCTTAATTGATGTTTATTGTAGGATAGTAAAAAAATGGACAATAGTAAAAGGACATGGTTGACTCCACCAGATAGTAACAGTAAACTATTCTCAAAGTTGACTTCCCTCGCGTAACTAGAAATGGGTAAAATAATACACAACTTAAACAACGAAACGAAGAGTTGACTTGTTAATGATTTACGATCTTACAATCTGTGTTTATAGGCTGTAGCGCTATAGTATAGAAATTTTTTGACGTAACTGAAACTCTTTCACCATAACTAACATATAATCAATTATTACGAAGAAAAGAAAAAAAAAAACAAATTAGAAAGCATATTTATAGATACAAAACTTGAATAATCTTGTCAACGATTAAAACTTTTCTCCAATTCAACCAAATTGAAAACTAATTTTTCAAAACTTCTTCGTCAAAATCGTTCTTTTGGAGTTTGTCTCTTGTCATTATTTTTTTCCTTCCAAAAAGAATATTTAAATAAAAGTTACCTGGGTGTGATCTAATGGTGGCATGGACCGAGTAACCGAGTTGAAGAAGCCTCATCACCAGCCACGAAGCTATGTATCCGGTTCCACCTGTTACACAAACTGTGCCTTTCTCTTTTTCCATCTCTCTCCTTCTCTTTCTCTTTCTCTTTCTCTTTCTGATCAGTTGCGTTTACTCTTCGTCTTTCTTAAATAAGCCCACAGCTAGCATTGATTCAAGGTCATACAATTTTTTAAATTTATTATTCGTTTTGCATATATGATACAATTTGATTATATATTACTATATAATATATTAAATTATCTATCATTCGTTTGCATTCTAATGTTTCTAGAATGTCGGATAATGTACTAGTCCAGTGCTTTGAGTTGCCTTAAATATTATATTAAGGCTCCGTTTAGCACACGATATTGGAATAGATTGAATTAGAATAAAATAGATTGAATTGAATTGGATCGAAATAAAAAATTACCATCCCATATTTGATAGAATTTGAGATTGAATTAAAAATTATATTTAGTGTAGGTTGAGATTGGATTAAAATAAAATTAATTTAAAATTTTTATTATATAAAATTAATTTTATAAAAAATCTAAAAAAAAATTAAAAAATCAGGCATCATCTCCCACAATTCATTAATATCAAAATCCACAATTTATCAATATCATCATCTCTCATAATTTAACATCATCAACCCATAGTTCATTAATATCATTCAATTCAATTCATCAACATTATCATCTCCCACAATAATAACATCATCAAATCATCATAACATTAACTAAAAAAAAAAATTGAGAATAGAATGGTTCTGGGTTCGACGACCCAGAACCAGATGGTTATGAATTTATCTCAACTCAGAAGAAGAAATAGAGATGGTAAAGAGAGAGAGAGAGAGAGAGAAATTCATTCCCATTGAGTCAATTCATATTGAATGACATTGGGTAGCATAGGATTCAAGATTCCCATGAGATTGAGATTCAAGTGATTTCATTCCTAAGTTGGTGATGCTAAACATGGGATTTGAGAGTTTGTGATATTTTCAACTTCAATTTTATCTCAAATCTCATGCACCAAACACTATCTAAAGATGATATTGTACCAATGCAGAAACCCATAACTTATCAGTCCCCTATAGCAAATCAATTTTACAATGAATGATTCAATAAATCTAAAATATTATTCGATTGAATAAGTGTTATTCTACAATGAAATAACTTCGATAAATCTAAAATATTATTCGATTGAATAAATATTTTTTTATTAGTAAGTCAATTACATTGGATGATAAAACTATTTCACCATTAATTATCTTTAATCTTCTATAAACTCAATTACTATGCTTATACCATTATAACAAGTCAACAGTTTTTCGATTTAGTTGATTTATCTACTTCTCTAAACCCTTTGGTCGAGCTTTTAACTAAATCTAATTCGCTTTCCTTATCTTCATATATGATATTATCATACAATATATATATATATCTTATAAAATTCTATGTTTTTATAGATTTTTCCACAACTCTTAGCTCATGCATAAGTGGGCCTTTTTTTAATTATATAAAACCAATATAGTAAATCTCATCACTATCCCCTTCAAAAAAAAAATGTCATCACTATCTTATATCATTAGAACAACAACATTAATCATGCACTGCTATCTATAAATTATTAAGTTGTAGTGAATCTTTTAATAATAAATTCTAACACGATGTTACGTATCCTCTTTGATACACCTGTGTTACAGCCATTTATCGTGTGTGGATGGGTAGTTAATTAAGCTAGCGTAGTCGTCTCATGATTCTTTAAAGCTGTCAATGATTTGTTCTCGCCGCAAGTTAAGCTTCTCGTACATGGCTCTTAAATACACACATCATTACGATGTGTATATATATATATATATATATATATGCCTTTCCAATACGACAATGTTTAATGACCACACTCCACAGGGACTTTAATTTGGTTTTTGCTGTATGCATGTGGAATCCATCATGAGACTAGAAAATGCCTTTTTACTATCGTTGACTTATTTATTTGCAGAAAATAATCACTTAGGAGAAAAAAAAATAAATATGAGGTCTTGCACGTCATTTTTTTTTTTAAAAAAAATATTTCACTTCATTCTTGTAATAGCTGTTCTTTTCACGTTCAGATTGAGACTGAAAGAAGTGGTTGTTATAAATTTATTCTAATGTCTAATTACTCTACGATACACTGTAACTTGGAATTATGCCAATTGGACCCGTTAGAGCTGGACAGCATGGACATCCAGTTGCATTTGACTTTTGGTGAAAGTTAGTTGCCTAGCCATCCATCCTTAATGAAATTAAGTTCTGGATGCATAAAAAGTAATTAGTATTACAAACGGTGTATTGGACTGTTAGTCAATAGTAGTTGGTGGCAAGCAATTATGATTACTTGCACAATTAGTTTTGTAAAATCGGCCTCACCGTCTTATTACACTATAAATACATGTAATGCTTCGATCAATTTCGAATGAAATCAGAGAGCATAAGTATTTTGTGCTTCTCCCTTTCACTTTCTCTTTCTCTCCTCACCATTCGTATATTGCTACTCATATTTCTCCTTCTCCATATTTTGCTTTGATTCTCGTCTCTTTTTATAGACTCCTTATTCTTAACTTCAATTTATTTATATTTATATTTATTTTATAAGACGTTATCAGCATGATTTAAGTAAGTAAATAAATTCTTATTATGAATTATTTACATATTATTTATATTTATTTATATACAATTATTCTTGTAACTCTGACTATGCTAACTTTATAATGTATAACTATGTCAACTCAATAAATGTACGGTTCTGCCGACTTTATTAATGTACGGCTCTGCTGACTCAATATACTAACCTTATTTATACTATATTTATTGTTATGCATTATATATGTGGCTTTACTGACTATTAATTGTTATTAATATACATTATATGTACGACTCTGTTGATTTTATTTACCATTGTTATTATATATTATCATAACCTAAAGTTCTAAACAAATTCAATCAAAACCTGGAGCTCCGAATTCTAATTCATCATAACCTTAAAGTTCTGGATTTCAATTGATAGAAGTTGAAGTTCTAGAATTTAATTTGTTTGAACCAGAAGTTTTAAATTCTCAATTTAATTATAAGCAGAAATTCTAAATTTTCAATTTAATTAGAACCAAAAGTTCTATATTTTTAATTTAATTAGAATTAAAAATTATTATATTTAATTTATCTATTAGAACCAAAAGTTCCATAGTCTTGGTTTATTTGAAACCATAAATTTTTCAATTAAATTTTGTTAGCTTTCACACTCAATATGGGCAATTATATATATCAAATAATTGTAGTTATCTGAAGCAGTATAATCGGTCCTGACTTATTTATAGAAAGAGTGTGCCTTTGATCATGGATCTAAAAGTATCTAACCCTAAACATCAACACTCAATATCTAAAAAAAAAAAAAAAAAAAACTCAAAAAATCACCAAAAAAAAAAACTCAAAAAATTCCAACAAAACTCATGCAATCAACAAAAGAAGTCAAAGATCTCATATCATGAGCAATGGAGAAGGAGAATAAGGTAGACAATGGCAATTTAGGTAAAGTGAGTATATGGTGTAATTGATTTATTTTAGAGGCTGATGAAAACAAACATTTTTAAACTTGTGGCTAAAAACGAATTTTGACATTCTTATATTGATATTTTTTGTATTTTTCACTTTATTATTTTATATCAATTAGAAGTTAATATTGAGGGTCCTGGTAGATATTCACGTGAAAATTTAGAAGTTTGGACCTTTGAATTACAACGTCAACCAATACAGATTCACTAGTTGTGAAGTTTGAATTATAGTATGTAAAACAATACCAAAATTTATATAATTTAGTATGATTTAAAAAAAAAACCAATATTTCGTATACAATGGGATTTATTCAAAAATATTATAAATACAGTTTCAATAATTATTGTTATAATACGGTTTAATGTGATTTAATACCAAAGAATACTCATTCATTATAACAATATTTAAGGTTGGAGTATTTCATCATTAAATAATTTAAAAGTTTTGAATGAAAATAATTCAAGAGTTATTATACAATTTAATAAGAGTTTTATAATAGTTGTTTTTTTTTATTTATTAAAATTCGGACGAAATTACACGATGAAGGATACCTTACGAACTTGTCATTATACAATTGCAATAGAGACCATTTTTGGGTTCATAAATTCGAGTACTCCTAGATATATAGCAGCTAGATTCCACCAATTCATTTCCGTCAAAATCAAGTTGTTAAGAGTCAAGCCATTAGATTATGTCAATTTGTCACAACAGAAGAAGATATAGTTGAAAATAGAGGACCAAAAATTAAAAAGAGAAATGACATTACTTCAAACTTCGAATTATTACATGTTTACTAGAAGTCATAGAATAAAAACTTGGGCGAAAATATTGGATTCAAAGAAGATGCTTTTCTTTGGCAGAACGAATAGCTCCATCGAACATATCACCAAGGCCATACTTAAACTTGAATCCAGAATTCAGGAGCTTCATTGACGAGAGGTGGCCGCTTGATTCATAGCCTTTAACGTCCTTCAAGGAACTGCATGTATGACAAAATTAATTAATTCGGTGAAATAAAAATAATAATAACCCTTTTAACTTCTATAAGAAGTAAGAAAGTGAAATTTATAGTCTTGAAAAATGAAGGGCACAAAATGAATCATTAATTATAAGAAAAATTTGAACTCACTCTACGGTTGGTATTTGATAGTCAGGGTGTCTAGCAGAAAGAAATTCAGACATTTGAAGAAGTGAAATTTCATCTGATGAACAAATGTATCTTCCTTTTGCATCTGGAGATTCAAGAAGGAAGATATGTGCCATAGCCACATCATCAGTGTGTACCATGGCTAATTTCATGAGAAGTCTGTACTGATTCTTGTCACCTGACAAAATAAATTGAAATCAATCGTAAAAACATATATTATTTATGTGGGATTAATTTGCTGTGCATCTCGTTATGAATTATGATAGGTCATTTTAATTAAAACCTGAATTTTGATATCAAATAAATATTTTGTGGAAGTTTATTGACATTTAAAACAGAAGTTGAATGTTGCATTCTCTAAATCTAGATGTTAAGTACTTAAATACATGTAATATAAATATATAATACGTCAACTATGTCCTAATAAGACCAATAGTTTACCATACAATTTCCTTCACATCTCTCTTATATGGACATACAAATTCATCCAAGTTTGAACATTTTATATCAAAAAACCAAAGTTTTGGATGCCTTAGTTCTCCTCCTTTAAATTAATTTGACAAAAACCTCATAAAACTATTTGAAATATATACCAAGAACTTTTTGCAATGGATCGGAAGTGGAGGCTTGTTAGTGGATTTCATCTATCAACATAAAAATTTATTGTATTTTAATCAAATCTCAATCTGTAGTTTTATATGAAATTTATTATGAAATGAGATATATAATACGTACCTAAGACCATAGCTAGTCCGAGGTAGACTGAAGCAGGAAACTTAGGACAAATGAAAGGACCAACGACTAGGGAAGGAATCAAAGTGACAAGATCCAACCCATGTCTATCCGAAAATTCAAGAACTGCCCTCTCAGTCTTCGTCTTGGCAGCCACATATGCGGTGCCTATAAGATTAAGACTTCTATAGAAGTCTATATCGGTCCATGAACTTTCATCAACCACATGATTTTGTTCATCATTGCCACTAAACGCAACGGTGGAGGTACTGGAAGTGTACACAACTCGTTTAACAGTCTTTGAATTCAAGCAGGTTTTGAGGATCCCTAGGGTTCCTTCCACGGCTCTTTTGGTGACGGTTTTCTCGGATTCTTTTCCGATGATATCAACCGGATGTGCCACATGGAATACCCCCATGCATCCTTCAACGGCTTCATTGAAACTGTCTGGCTCGTCTAGGTCTGCGTTGAAGACTTGCAGCCTCTCTGCTGCTCCTGGTAGATTTGTAAGGTAGCTGATGTCTCTTTGGCTCTCTAGTCATGTATCGACACTTAAGTTTCAGTGTTACATTTCAATATAATTCGGTCCCATAATATAGTCTTGTAATTTTTATCTTTTACTATTATTATTGTTATTAATATTATTTTTGATTAACAGGAAGATTGTTTCTGTTTCTGGTTCACAAATTTGATACTGTCGACAGATTTTTCAGTTCTAGCGGTAAATTAATTTTTTTTTGCCTCAATGGATGCTCTTCTCTTTTTCTTTTTTTTTTTTCTTTTTTTTTCAGTGGGGGGGTGGGGAGGGTGGGGTTGTGAATTTGTTTAAAAAAAGCTAAGGGGGTGTATTCATTCTATGAAAAAATATTCCATAAGACTAATATAGTGAATCAAACCAATAAAATAATGTCATTTCTTTTTTTCTAACATTTCTCATTAATTGGTCCGTCTTATCATATCGGTCGTAAGACAGTCTCATCGAAGATTTTCTCTCTATATTTTCTAAGACTTTTATGGAATTAAAAAGTTTGGTTATATTACATTCAGATGTTTAAATACTGTATAAAACTCATGAGGTATTCAATATAAACTTTTAAAAAATTTATAAAAGTCATGAGTATGCAATCAAGACTTTTAAAAAGTCTATAAATAAAATTTGGAGTTTTAGGAAGCAATTTAGGTACAATATTAGTTTTGAAAACTAGTATAAAAAAAATCATTCCAATTAATACAATCCAGCTAGACTTTTATTTTTTGGAAATAAGTTTTGTTTTTCATTAAAAAAGAAATTTATGTATACACTGTGAATCTAATGAACTCTAAAAATTATCGTTAATTCAAACAAAATGATGATATATAGTATTATATATTCCCATAGTAGCAGGAATAAAACATGCTACTTACTAGTGGAAAATTTTATATTAACAGGTGTTTATAATACTTCAATTAATCAAATTGAAAATTTAAAAATTAAGATATATAATAGTGAATGATTAAAAGTATTTAAATTATTTGGTGGTATATAAAACAAATGAATAATAAAATTATATCAACACCATAAGGTTGTGGGTTGAAATCAAGTGCTACCCAAAACATCGAATTAATAATTATAATAATCAAAAGAAAAGGTCACCTGGATGGGACCTAATAGTTGTTCGAACAGCGTAACCACGTTCAAGAAGCCTCATAATCAGCCATGATGCAATGAAACCAGTTCCTCCAGTTACACAAACAGTTCCTCTATCCACTTCCATTGATCTTTCAATATATATATAAAGGCTAATCAAAGTGTGTTTTCAAGTTTATGTTATATATAATCTACGTTTTTCCCAAATTACATATATTCTTTGTAGGCAGGCAAGGCCACAACAAAGACAAAATGAACAGACAAAATTGTGTCTCAATTATATCTCTGATTATTACAAGAACATTAAAAAAACAATTCGGGTTATAATTACATCTTTGTAGTGGAGCTTTTAAAAAGATTCGAGGAAGAAATTCTTCTTGTAGAAAAACACCCGAGAGTGGATTGCTTTTTAACTTTCTAATGTTGTTGGTATCTGTTGGGCCGTCATTCTCGGCACGACCAGGATATTTATTTATTTATTTTATTTGCATTTTTTTTTTTTTTAGTTTGGTAATCCTATCCTCTCAATTTATCTACCCGAATATTTCAAGGATAAAGTACTAGAATTTGCTTTTAAATTAGTCCATTGACATTTTTAAAAGGGAAATATTAAAAAATTACCTGTTGTTTGCCTAAATTTCGTTTTTGCCACCCTTAGTTTGAAATTTACCTAAAATCCCATCTGCCATTAATATAAATATTTAAAAGACTCCCCAAAGGCGACTATAATGCCTATGACTGTCACTAATTTCATTAGGTTGAAAATGTTGATTGTTTGACTTTAAGAGCAGAAAGAGAATTGCATGACTAAATTTAAATAAACATTTGTTAAACAAATATATAAATTAATAAATAAATTTAATAATACTAAATTATATAAAAATATAAAATAACAAAATAACCCAACCATCAACCACCATTCATCTCTCCCTCTCCCTTTCTCTTTTCTCTTACCATTCATCTCCTCCTTCCCTCTCTTTTTCCTTCTCTCATCTTCTCTCTTCCCTTTTCTCTCTTCCTTTGGCCGATTTTTTAAGGTGCTGATTGTGACGGAGGTAGATTGTGGGTTAGGATTTTGATAGATAATGGTTAACGATTGTTTTGGGCAGGCTTTCATGGTTTCGATGTTGATGGTTACGATTCATGATTGGAGGTTAGGATCGTGGGCTAATGTTCATGGTTGCAATTAATGATTGTTTTTGGCAAGTTGATGATTGTTTATGGTGTTGATGGTTATGGTTATGTAGTTGATGGTTGATGATGGTTAAGTTGATAGTTGATGATGGTTGGGTTTCCGACGACTGGATTTCAGGACTAGAAATCCAGATGTGAAGAGAGAAGAAAAGGAGAGAGAGAAAGGGGGAGAGAGGAGAGAAGAGAAAGAAAGACGGACTGTAGATGATCGTTGATGGTTGCCAAGTTAAAGGGTTTGAAAATCGACCATGGATGGAGATGGTCTTCTATGGTTGGTGGAGATTCATTTCCCTTTTTTTGTATTTATTTTTTTTATATCTCATTAACTGAATTTATTTTATTTTTTTTTATTTTTATTTTTTTGCTTTGGAGAATATAAGTTTTTATTATTATTTTTTATTTTTAAATATTACTATATTTATTTTTTTTGTTTTTAGATAAATATTTCTTAATCTGTGGTAAAAAAGTCTTTTTTTAATCTGCACATATCAGACTGACTTTTTTGTCAACTTTTTAATATAAGATGGGATTTGGGTAAAAATGAAATTAGTACGATATTTTTCCTTTCTTTCTTAATTAGACAATGAATTGATAAGTTAACCACATTGGGCGGTCAATGGTCATTGGTCCATAGACTGATAAGTTCAAATGGTCATTGGTCCATAAACTGATAAGTTCAAACCAGTAGAATTATAGTTAAAATATTGAATATTATCGGTTCTTGTTTAACTATTCTAGGCAGCAGTGTTAGCACGTCATTCTATTCAAATTTAAATTCATCCTTAAATATATTTTCCATATGCAATGAAAATTGATCGGTATTGCTAATTTCGTCAAATTCAATCATGAACATCACCGCTTCTTGATTGAAGCAAGGTTGAATCTGTTTGGAATTTCAGATAAGGAAAAACTAATTAAAAAAAGGTAATTCCATCTGAAAGTCTACCTATTTTTTGTTTTGCACATCTAGAACCTTTCCAAATCTTTTTTTTTTTTTTTTTAATTACTTCATCGGTAATTACTTTAAATTTTATAAACATTATATTTTACATGAAAGAAAAATATGATGATACTACTTTACCCAAACTGGTGGCTAAATAATGACATTATTGAAAATAAAAGAACTAACTGGTTAAAATTGATGAATTCTTTGATTAGTTAATTACACTATATTTTAGGATATATTATTTGCACACCAAATTTGGATAAAATAGTGTTATTAAAAATTAATATTTTTTGTCAATGGTAATGCTAAAGATATTGACAGCTTACATGTCATGTTGATTTTGATAAAAAATAAAAAAATCTAGTGGAGATCTAATCTCCTCCATCTTTTTTTTTTTTCTACTTTTTATTTTGAAAATTAATTAAATAAATAACTAACTTTAAAGATAATTTGAATTTTAAATTAGATATTATGATGTAATTATCTATAATAGAAAACTTTGTATAATTACGAGCAAAAAATCTACATAGGTACAAATATGTTTAATGTTTGAAAAAATTGTGCAATTTGACATGAATTATATATTAATTTGAAAAATAATTTTCAAAATCACTCTTTTTTTTTTTTTCAATGAAAAGAACATATTTTACTTGTTAAGTCTCTTGTGTATATTTATTATAACTTATCAACCAATTGAAAGAGATTTCTCAATTTCAAAACTCCTTTCTTATGAGTAAAAAAATTGTTTCATATCTCATGATAATTTTAGGTCTTTATAGTAAATTCTTTTAACACACCACATCTTAATAGATGTAGTTATGAACCATCATCATGTCAGGTAATTTTCTTGTCTTAATGTTGAAGATACGATAATAAAATTTGAGTAACACAATTTTTTATAGAACTCTAATATGTTCATGATAACTTTTAAAGTAAGAAAAAAAAAAAAAACTAGAGAGAGTAAATACTTTTGAACCTTTTTCAATGTCAAAAGTATTATCATCAATTTTATTAATTACACTAAACTATTTCTAAATAATAACATTAATAAACCACTTCAACCCTGATTATCATATGTCATCTTTAATAAATTCAACATGTTCATACTAATTTATTGGAATAAAAGATAATTATTAGATTCTAATATAATGATTTATAAAAATAAAAATAAAAAATTAAATATTAAAAAAGATAATCCTTATCATACTCATAGTGAGCAGGTGTTGTTCTCCACAAGTAACCTCGTACACAACCAATAGTTTACATTGAACACAATGAGTGACATCCAAAACAGAACATTCAAAGAAGTACATTCCTGTTCTTGTAACAGGTCAACGAAGCGCGCGCGCGCACACGCCAACACCTTCTAGGTTTCATTATCAACCGACACTAAACCATCTTTAATCATACGTATAAAGCAACTTTTAAAGTTTTTAATCGCTTAATTACTTTCAACTAATCCAAATCCCCTTTAATCAATACTTTTAATTAATTAATTAAACTTCCCACGAAAAAAAGCACACACAAGTTATACCAAACCCATCCCCATCATCTACTCTACATGTAACACATTTATTTTATTTTATTTTCACCTCTCTCTTTCTTTTTTCTTTTTTAATAAAGAAAAAACAAACACAAAACCCTCTCGAACTTTTTCTGTTTCAGACGTCGCTTCTCTCAGACGATTCCACACCCTACCTGGAATAGAATCCTAAATCTCCTAAACCCAAGATTCAACAACAACAACAACAAAAAATAAAATAAGATCACTTCGCAAAACAGGAAAATCCCCCAAATTAAAAACACACGCTAAATTATTCTCATTTTCTTGTCGAAGAAATCGCTGTTAAAAAAAAAATAAAAATTCCAAAGTATATAATTTTTGGATCTTTGGTTTCTTAGCATGCATAGATCTGGAGCTACGATGGCCTGGAATGTGTTCAAATTTTGTACGGCCTTACGTGGGCTGGGCTCGATCATGATCTTGCTGGTTCTAGGCGTCGTCGGCGTCACCTACTACGCCGTCGTTTTGACCAATTACGGCCCAGCTTTGTACGATGGTGGCCTCGATTCCCTCATCGCTGTTGCTGTCTTGATCTTGTTCCATTTTCTGGTAAGCTCTCCAAACTTTTGGTGATTTTGGGCAATCTTTTAATTTTTTAATTATTTGAAAATCGGGTTTTTTTTTTTTTCATTTTTGAATCAGACTTAGTTTATATCCGTTCGAAGAAAATGAGGGAAAATAGAAAACATAGCTTTTTGTATGAAAAATTATAGCTTTTTAAAAATTTGTGGTATAATTTTTTTTAAAAATTTTTATTTTGAATGTTTTTTGTGTTATTACATTTTTGGACAAAGTTTGGCATTCCAGGTTTATTGGTTGGAATCGTGAAAATGCTAAATTGTATGCAATTTTTGGACTTTGTAGTTTATAGTTTTTAGATCAGAGAAAGGTATATAATAGGAAGTTGTGCTAATGACGGGAAGTTTGTTATGGTTATGCAGTTGGTGATGCTATTGTGGAGTTACTTTTCAGTTGTTTTGACTGATCCTGGTTGTGTGCCGCCCAATTGGAGGCCTGCGGTTGACGAGGAGAGAGGAGGGGAGGCTGACCCGTTGAATGGTTCGGAATTCAGTAGTTTGCCAGCTGACCCGTTGCATCAAAGAATACGATATTGTCGGAAGTGCAACCAGCTGAAGCCGCCTCGTTGCCATCATTGTTCTGTTTGTGAGTTTTAAAAGGTTTTTTTTTTTGGTGGGGGGGGGGGGGGAGAGGTGTGGGGGAATGGTGGGGGGTTGTGAAAAGGTTTTTTTGTGTTTGAATGATAAGTTCTATCAATTCTTTTGTTTTTGTTTCAGGTGGGCGGTGCATACTAAAAATGGACCATCATTGTGTTTGGGTTGTTAATTGTGTTGGGGCATTGAATTACAAGTACTTCCTTCTTTTCTTGGTATGTATGCTTTACTTGCTACCTGTAATTGTAAAATGTTTTGGAGCATCAGTTTCATTCATCTCAGAACTTGTTATTTCGGTTCTTTTCTATTTTATGTTTATATTTCCATTTCTCTTTTTATGCATTACTGCAGTCATGGGGTGTATTTTTCTTTGCTCTTTGAGTGGAAATTAATTTTTTTTTATTATTTGATGAATGATGGGTTATTTTCTTAAATTGGTTTCTTAGTTTAGACCATGCAGAATGATCCTCATATTTTATGGCAAGAAAAGTTAAAAGTAAATAGAAACTTTTGTCTGCTTGTTGGCAACTAGAAAAAGCAGTGCTAAAATAGGGGTGCTGTTTTGGCTGGACTTGGTAGTGAAGTTACCTTGTGATTTCCAATAGTCGTTAGCCTTCTTAGGTTTGCTCAATCTAGACTGTTTTTATTGTGTTACACACGATTCTTTGAGAGAGAATAGTGTGATTTCTTTTGGTGGATGCCTCATTTTTCACAAGTACATGTATTGAGCTCTTGTCTTTCATGATACATTGGCTTACTCAAAGCGGCATGTTTCTTGAAGTGTTGTTTGAGAAAGTAATGGCATGGGGGATATGTAAGCAGGGACAATGCTTCCAATGAACAAGGACTTATGGCCTAAGAAAAATTGACCCTGGTTCTGTTTATTGTTTTTGGTTGATTATGGCTCTGTTGATAGCAGTATTCTGTTGGATGTATTTATTTATGTTGTTGGGGTACAAATTCTGTCATCAACTGACCATACAATCTTCTATATGCATGCAGTTTTACACGTTTCTTGAGACAAGTCTTGTGACATTGTCACTACTGCCACATTTTATAGCTTTTTTTAGTGAAGGAGAAATTCCTGGAACACCAGGAACCCTTGCAACCACCTTTCTTGCCTTTGGTATGGCCTAGTTAGCCTGTCTATTGTTTTGTTTAATTGTCTTCATCTGTACCGCTGCATAATTATAGTTTTGCCATGTCACAGTTTTGAACCTGGCATTTGCATTGAGTGTGATGGGCTTTCTGATCATGCACATATCATTGGTAGCTGCTAATACCACAACTATTGAGGTACTGTTGTTTTCTTACCTTAAATTTCTGCCATGTACTTGCTGTTTTGTGGCATCTACTTTTTCTTTCACTGATAAAAGAAAAGTGATGGACTCTGCTACCAATGCACTGGTAGACTGGTTGCCCTGACCAATACAGTTACAGATCTACCATGATTACCTGTCTTGGCATGTAGTGGATTGAATGATGAATTTGTTCATTTTTTGATCAGGCATATGAGAAGAAGACCACTCCAAAATGGCGTTATGACCTTGGTCGAAAGAAGAACTTTGAACAGGTGGTTATTTTGCGATATATAGTTTCTTTCATTTGTTCCTTTACAAAGCAATTGTGCGTGAGACCTATCAATGATGAATATTAACTTTTGTTGATCTGGCCAAACTGTGTCTGACGAACAATTTTACAAGGTTCTAGCTAAAAGTTAAAGCATTCAAGATTTTTCATGCTTTAGGAATATCTGCCTGTTGGACTTGACTTAGCTAAATTGATTCGGGTAGTTGATGGAAGCAAGGCAGTTGGTTACTGGAGAGTAAAGTCTGGTGCTGATCATTATCAAAATTATTAGCATAGCACTAACTTAGCAAATTGTGTTTTAGCTTATAATTTGTACCTTAACAATCCTGAGTCATGGTGTTCACAGATGGTCTGGGTAAGTGATAAGAAAACAACCTTCTTACTGCGGCGGTGTTTAAAATTGAGTCTAAAGTGGCTTTAAATTGTGGATTTTCTAGTTATGATATGACCAAGGTTCAAACTTTATAATAAAAAATTTATATAGTATAGGTGCAAAAATATTCAAATATCTGGATTCCAAACTTGCACCAGAATAACATATTAGCGAGACTCCGCGACTCTGAAGCTGGAAAACTGAGTGACTTTAACTGTGGCTAGTTTTTCTAAAGCACTAAAAATTGTCAGCTAAATGTGTTTAGTAACGCGAGACTGAGTACTATTTGAATAAGAAAGACAAGGATGAGTATTAGCTTGGCATCGGCTGTGAGCTGTTCCACATAGAAAGTTAAAACTGCACATTACATTTTGGCTTTTTTTTTCCCCCCTTAAATATTGGTGTTGGTTGTACTTGTTAGGTGTTTGGAATGGACAAGCGATATTGGTTTATACCGGCTTATTCAGATGAAGATTTACGACGGATTCCAGCACTTCAGGGTCTTGAATATCCATCAAAGCCTGATTTTGATTCTGAAGAGTTTTAAGAACTTCTTGTACTATGCATAGAAAAGCTGGAACTCGTCCATGTAACATTTGATATGGATTCCCATAAATGTACCCCTACATCCTAACTTGTAAGCAATTGCAGCAGCCGATTTCAGCTTCTAACCATTCATTAATTCCAAGGGCATCTTTCTTGTAGAAACAAACATAATAGACGAGGAGGGGCGGGGTCAGTTGTGTATGAAGAGCAGCAGCAGATGAGGGAGAGCAACATGTGTGTTGCCCAGAAGAACATGGGGTTGATGGGCTGATGTTTATTTCATGTTCTTATTATGCATGTATGGGAATGTGGGATCTGTAAGATAAGAATATGCATTTTTTTTTTCCTTTTGTTATTGTGATGGCACGCTGATGTTCTTGTAATTTTTGTTGTACTATTGATTTTGATATATGGGATAAATCTGCTCGCATACGGTGGAGTTATCTTTTTTGTATATAAATGCCCATTGAAGTAGCGTTCATCAATCCTGTGTTTGATGCTTGAATCTTTATGGGGATTAGGGTTCAGCAATCTTTCAGCAAAAGTTGGTGTGCTTTAGGTTTCGGCAAGTGTTTGAATGCATCTTGAAACTTATTCAAAATATTTGTTTATTCATGTGAAAAGTGTGATTTCTAGTTTTATTGTTGATTTAAGTTATTTGTTTTAAATTAAATCAAGAATATATTTGTTAAGAAAAAGCTATAATATTCACATAAATTGTGTCAAAAGTTTCTTTCTACTTTTAAAGTTTCTTTAAAGTTTTTTTCGATCCTTAACCAACATTAAAAAATATCCGAAAATATATGAAAACTTATATTCTTTTAGTTTTATTTATGTGATATCAAAGTAAATTTTATTTTGAATTAGATAATTTATAGTATGATGTATATTTATTTTGAATTAGATAATTTACAATACAATGTATAAAATATTCAAAAAAGAATAATTTAAATTAAATAAGAGATTTTTTTGACAAGAAAAAGTGGTCAAATTGGATCAAGAGCCTGCCAAGGCCCACAGCCCAGTAATATATAAAAATCAGACCCAACCACATTTTTAGCAAATAGAAAAGAAAAAAAAAAAAAAGAAAACAAAAAGAAAAACAGCACTAGCGGGAACATTCTAGCATATTGAAGAACCTGGTTTGAGTACACGTGTCACAATCTCTAATTTTTTCGCTCCATTTTTTTGTTTTGTCTCTTCACAAACAGTAACGACTCTTGTAGCCAAATAAATTCGATTCTCAACGGAAATCCGGAATCCCATTCTCCGGTTCCTTCTGGAGCTGAATCGTCATCGGCTCATTTCAGCAGGTAATCATTTTCCTCGTTTTCTTTCAAGCCAAACGGCGCCAATCTACTCGACGATATCTAATTAGTTTTCTTCTTCGCGGTTTCTCTCGTAAAAATAGAACCTTCAAAAGGCGCTTCTAACATATTTTTGAAACTGTACATGATAGAATTTATCATTTGTTTTTAATTGTTGTTTATTAAGTAATATATATATATATATACACACACACACACACATCTGCTATCGTCTAGAATTACGATTTTATTTAATTCTTTTTTTGTTTTCCAGTTATGTGTTCAACAATCAAATAGCGCTCAAAAGATTATCAATTTTGTTCTTCGTTTTGATGATCGTGTGTTGATTAAAATGTGCTAGGATTTCATTTAGAAGAAATATTGATAGGTTTAGACTATGCGTAGAAAGAGAGATAATCAGTAATTTATTAGAACCATTTGTAAATGAGAGTGATTTATAATATTATATTGAAATTGATTAAATATTTGAGCTCTACTTAGTGGATATTAAATGGTTCCTTTATGTGATCGTAGTGATTTTGGTAGCATTTTGTTCGTGTCATGAATTGTTAAGTTGAAGATGTTTTATGCTTATTTGATTGAAATTTTCTTGTGGTGAAGATTTTGTTGTGAAGCTTCGAGAGGTCATTTACAAATGCAGAGGGAAAGAGATGGTAGAAACGATTTGTTCGATATGGGGGACCCATTTGGTGGTTTCCCGGCATTTGGAAGCTTTGGATTTCGTAGGAATATGATGATGCCTAGTTTGTTTGGAGGGAGGGATCCATTTGATGATCCGTTCTTCACGCGTCCATTTGGTAGCATGTTTGAAACTAGCACTTTTGGTCGAAGTGCTTCGTGCAGCAGTACACCTGAGACCGTTGAAGGAAAGAGTGTAATCATAGAAGAATTGAATTCTGATGATGAGGGAGAAAAGGAGGAAGATAGTGGTTTAAGGAAAGAAAAAGATAATAGCAAAATCCATTCTGGCTCCAGCAAGGAACCTCATGTTGAGCATCCAGATGACAATGTTGATGCTAATGGTAAATGGACTTTAATGTTTGTGACAGTTGTATGCTGTGTGGTTTTTATTATTGCTTGTGATTATAAGTGCTTATAAAATTGTAATGATTGCTGTGTCTCTAATAGAGGGCATAAGCAAGAAAGTGAACTATAAAAATCAACATAACAATGTGCAAGGGACAAAACCACAGGCTCATAATTTCAGTTTCCAGACATGTAAAGTGACCTATGGTGGTGTAGATGGAGCATATTACACATCTACAAGAACCAGAAGGGCTGGCAGTGATGGTGTAAGTAACTTTTCTTGGGATAGGTAATTTTATGTTGGATTTTTTTATGCTCTTATGGTGTATTTTGTCTATCAGGCGGTCCTTGAGGAGAGCAAAGAAGCAGATAGAACAACATGTCAAGCAACACATAGGATTTCTAGGGGCATACATGACAAGGTGGGTGATATACGAAGTGCAGCATTGCTTTTCTAGCATCCGCTGCATAAATTTACATGGTATATTAGTTGAAATTTTAAATCAGACTTACTGGTGCTAGTTAAGAAATCTGTTACCCGGTTCTCAAGTCTAGTGGGTCTGAAACCATTATATATCCCTTGTTAAATATATGTCTTTAGTTTATGGTAGGTTTGATAATTTAATGGTAGGTTTGATAATTTAATATGTTGTCTCTGCTTGCTGTTCTTGGTTAGTAAACAGAGGTCTGGGTACAAAATACTGATAACAATAATCATAAAGTACTTGATTGTTGTTACATATATATATTTCCTTGTTGCTACATATATATTTCCATGTGTTTTTTATGTGGTTTAATGGTTGCATTGTTGATGCAGGGCCATTCAGTCACAAGGAAGCTTAATTCAGATGGTAAGGTGGATACATCGCAAACTCTACACAACCTGAATGAAGGTTTGTTCCTGATGCCTACTATGGTTTTTTCGGGTAGCATTATTTTGGATGCATGTGTTAATAAAGAATTACAATTTGAGATTCTTTTCCAGATGAGCTAGCTGGTTTTGAAGAAGTGTGGAAAGGTAATGTGAAAAAGCATATGCCTAACTGGAGGGATGAATTTGATACTCACGGTAATGCAGGTAAGTAATTCTGTTTCCTTGTGGAAACAATGGTTTGTTTGGATCGTGTTTCTGTTTGGGCTTGTCTGGTGATCTTCTTGTTTTGTCTCTGTATGTTTGGTAGTTGGTCGGCCAGTTTGCTTAGATGATACTTAACAATTACCATCACTTATTGCAAATGAGTTTGTGAATAGATTATCTGAATACTATAAAGATTATTTACATACTGTAGCTGCATCAAACAGGCTTTCTTCAGACTCTAGTTAGTTTTCTGGAGTGAAAATGTCTGATTGCATGTGATTGGTAAATGTGAGTGAGACAGTCTGTTTATAAATTTCATTATATATCATGTATCATCAGACTCAGAGTATTAAAAATTAGAGAATAACTCTTTTGTCATAATGTACCTAATCATTCCATGGATAGGTCTTATGGCTAGTCTAGAAAGCCTCGAGGAGGGAGTAGCTACCTTGATTGAGCATTAGGCAGGATGGGGAAGGTCCATGCAATTACTTCTCCTATAGTTCTTTCTGCATTTTTCTTTTCGTTGTCATCATAGTGCTTGTCTTTTAAGTCTGATTTCTTGGATCTCAGTAGTTAAATATGTTGGCATGCTTTTTCTCTGTGATGTATTCTGGTCTGGTAGTCCGCTATAAATTCTCTTAAACTTTTCTGGTTTAATTGAAACATTATGAATATTTTCTTTTCCTGTATGATATAAAATCAAATGAGGTATTATTGTAAGAGACACATAAAAATTGAGTTACGTGCTGTACAAAGCTAATAACTCGAGAGTTTATCCCAATCATTTAGAATTGACAGCTTAGTAGAACTCTTACACTGATCTTTATCTACATGCTTCTCCCTATATTTTTTGAATTTTGATGTCTACTTCTAACAAATGCTAGTGCTTATTGAATTTTGGTTCAATAAATGATTTATTTGATTGAAACTCATCCATTCAATGGGAGCATAGGTGCCAGTGCTGATGAACAAAAGGGAAAGGCAACTTGGGGTGGCAGATTGCTTCCATCTTCAGAGCAGGCCCGGAATTTTGGAGGAACAGTCTCAGATGATAGAGCCAGGACTAGTGCTTCGGAGGAAAGAACGAAAAAAGTAGTTAGAATTAATATAGAGTGATTCAACCATTTACTGTAGTGTCACCTATAATGGAAATAATAGTCGTTATTTGTTGGTCTGGGGTTTGTCTGGTTGGAACGGTATGGAAACTCTGTTGATTTAGTTCTGTGACAATTCCGTATCAATTGGTATGGAAACTCTGTTGATTTAGTTCTGTGACAATTCCGTATCAATTGGTATGGAAACTCTGTTGATTTAGTTCTGTGACAATTCTGTATCAATTGGTATCGAAACTCTGTTGACAATTCCGTATCAATTGTGCTTAAATCGCTAGAAACATCCGTCTCTGTCTTCAATTGGATATAAAGAAGTGTCATGGTTCTGCTTCGGCCTTCGTGGTGGTTGTGTTCTAATATAATGAGGATCTTAGTTATATCTTCCAATGAATGTTACACTTCAATGACTCATGATGCTAAAAAGGCCAGTCATAGCTTGGTCTAACCCGCCAACAAAAATATTTTTTATAAAATTCCGTTTCTGTGTTATCTAGTGTAGCCTTGTAACTGGTGCAGGACGCTTCCGTAAGCTCCTTTGAAAAAACAAAAGACACGCCGAAGGGCTGTGCTTCAGTTGTGTATGTTAGCTTGGTTTTTGGATTAATAATTCTTCAAATTCACTGTATCAGAAATGTAATTCCCAGTCCCGAAGCCTTGGTAGCTCTCGTTACATCACAGAGTGAAGCGAATTTCTTATAAATTATAGCCACTAAAAATAGTTTGACGACCGAAAATATAGCAAGAAATACAAGAGTAAAAGTGGATATAGAGAGAGAGAGCCAGACATGGGAGTAGAAGACTTGTTTACAAGAATCCCAAGATGAGAGAGAAAACGGAAAACATATAGAAAATAGACCTGGGTAGGCTGTGATTTTCAATGGATGTCAATGCAAAGCGAACGTGATTGGAAGACTTAGATCTCTGTGTTGGTTGTTGGGCATATAAGTAATCATGTCATTTATTCAAGCGTTTGTAAGTTGGTCTTGCGTATCAGCTTCCTTCCCTGAAATGGGCCCCTAATATCAACCATAGTTTCATTTTATTATTCTTCGTTTGGTGAATTGTAAAATTTGACTTAAAAATGATTCTCAAATGTTGTTACTTGTCACCGTTAATTTTCTTCAAAGAAATTGACGTTTTAGTAAATTTTTGACAGATAACATTTCAGCATAAGCAAATGCAAATCTGTAATGAGATTGAAATGTAAATATTACTTTCTTTTACATTCTTCATCGAATAAAATTTTATTAGGTATTCATGGTTTCTAGAAAAAAAAAAAAAAAAAAGAAAGAAAGTCAATGACAATCACTACACACGTGTAATCATGGTCAGATTATAGATGCTAATGAAAATCTTGGTGGGTGTGGAGGATTTTTATTGTACCATTAAATTTAATGTCCTTCTGCCTGAGAGGACGAGCATTGTTTTGCTTGTCTTGGAGATATGCTGCAGAAACGTGTTACAGCTTGTTAGGTTGGTTCTTGGGGAAGATGGTGATGGTCGCCTAGTCGAGAACATCACAGCTCATATCTGAGAATATCTTGAGAATTGTGTGAAAAATTTAGAGAGATATGTGCCGCTTGTTTGACTGTAAGAAATACCGAAAATTTAGAGTTGGATCAATCCATGGAGAATTTATAGTGGTACTAGTTGGCGATATGTTCCATCTATGCTTCCAATCTCTTTCAGTCCATAATCCTGCAAATAATTTATATATAATATGCAAGTTGTTCTACTTGTTAACTAGTTCAACTAGTTTAGTTTTTTGTTTCTACGAAAAGTTGTTAAAAATGAAATCCCACTCACATTAATATTTATGACTGATTTATCATAATATGAAAATTAATGAAAAATGAAAGGTAGTTAATATTAAAGTGATTATAGATTAGTGTAAAGTATTCGTATTTTGAAACTTACAGAATAAATGAAAATTAATGAAGATTGAATAATAACTAGAGTTAAACCTATTAATTCTAAGAACCCTTTTAGTGCTTGTGGAGCTATATGATCGAAGATATTCAGAACTTCCTTACTATAATTGTTGCCATTTTACTCCAAGGGATATCTGAGGTAGTACATGCTCTTGCTAGCATGGCATTTCTTGTACTGAGGATGTAATTTGGCATTTCTTATTTAATTTTATAATATCATAAGCTTTATATTGATACAAACATCATAAAGATAGAACCGGCATAAATCTAAACCAGGTAGATATTCAATATACTTATAATTAAAGAGAATGCTTGGCGTGTTCTTTCACAATTAATTACTACAACGACCACATGGAAATGAAATTGGCATCAATTTTCTCTGAATTCTTTTAGTCAGAAGAATTGAATCGCAAACACATGCGGGTTCCAAGTAGAATGATTTGGCCAGCATGGTCACTCACACGTGCATCAGGATGGGCAGTTTCGATTTGATTCTGGGGGCGCTTGTGTTGTACATTTCATTTCCCACTTACATAAATATTCTAATACAAATGGGTGATGGGACCATTAGAGTTGCTATTCAGTAAAGGTCCATTTGATTTTTCAAACATATTTTACCGTCTCTAAATTAACTCTACTTGTCTTGGAAAACCAAAGTATATATGGAGTAGTCTTTATATTAATTTAGATTAGGCTTTGTCAGTTCTCATTTTATAATGTTAGTTTTGAAGACAATTTCTTTAAAACAACAAGAAATTAAATTTTGGATATGCGTATTTTCTGAAGATTTTTTTCTTTTTGAAAAAAAATAAAAAGATATATATATCTTATCCAAAATTTAATTTCTTATCAAATAATAATATGTAATTTTCTTTCATAGATAAGGAGGGTATGGGCATGGTATATATATCTTTGTCAAAATATCAGCTAGAAATAAAATGCCCATGCAATATCTAGTGTTGCTTTAAGAACTCTCTTTTTTGTTCTATAGATCTGAAGCAATAGAACAAGTGCACATTATGATCTTCTTAACAAATAAATCTCATCCAAAAATGGAATTTTAATTTAGAAAACACCAACAGAAGCATCTTTTCATTAATTTTTAGATTCTGAAAATAATAAAATGGATTCTGAAAACAACACAAGACATTGGATGGGCATTTTATCAACTTCTTGGATTGACCAATTGACAAGAGATACCAATACCATGCCCATATCCTCCTCATCCAGGTAAAGAGAACTGCATATATATGATTATTAAATGAGAAGATAGTTAACCTGTTACAGTCAGAAGCTATTTATTTATTTAAAGCATGTTATTCAAACTTGCCAGCTGTCGAGGTAGAATCTCATCAATTAAAACAATAAAACCTCCCTTAGTTGCTTGCATCCATATAATTTAATGATACATGAGACCTATGCTTTGCGTCATCACTCCATCTCTCTCCTTATATATTACCAATAACCAAACTACACCTTCCAAACTCAAAAACAAAACAAGAACAAAAACCCATCTCAAAACCAGAAACCAAAAAAAAAAAAAAATGGTGCGTTGGTCCTCTGAAAATGCCACCAAAGCTTATCTCGAAGCTCTTAAGATGGTAAGTTTTTTCTTCTCTAAACACCCTTTTTATGTGCAGTTTGAAGTGCTCTTATTTTTATTGTCTTTATTGATTCATTCTCATGTGACAATTTTATTTTTTTTTAATGTTTTTTACAGGGTAAAAGAGACAGTGAACCTGACGTTGCTGAATTTATATCTGCCATTGCGGCTGGTAACAATGCACAACTCATGGTGATGGCATGTTCTACCATTAACATGTCCACCGCGCTGGCACTTGTCGCGGCGGCTCATCAAACCGGCGGCAGGGTGGTTTGTATTGTAAGTGGACTCGATGGAAATATTCAGGCCACGGAAGAGGCTCTCGGGCCTCATGCATATTGCATAGAATCTGTAGTAGGGGATGCACAAAAACTGTTGATGGAGGAGTACAAATGCGCAGATTTCGTGATCATTGATTGCAACTTGGATGATTATAAAGGGGTTTTTAGAGTGGCCAAAGAGTGCACTTCAAAACAAGGAGGGGGACTTGTTGTAGGGTACAATGCACTTCACAAGAGAATTTCATGGAGTGAATTCAAGACTCACTTTTTACCCATTGGAGAGGGGCTGATGGTGACTAGAACAGCCGCATGCGGCGGCGGCAGAGGTGACTGTGGAAAGAGAAGCCGTTGGGTTGTTACGGTTGATAAATGCACCGGTGAAGAGCATGTGTTTAGGATCACTTCACCACCACATAAGGAGATGAGAGCTTGAAAAATCAAATGGAGGCTATACAATTTTTATGTTGATTTTGGTGACTATTGTTTCTACCCTATGAGTACTAAAGTTGTAGATACATTACAATCGGAATGTTACACACATCTGGCTTCACCATTTTTTAAGAAGTTAGATGTTTTGTACACGTTATAAAGAATTTTCTGGTGTATGTGTAGCAATATGTACATGTGGCTGATAATTATAGGAGTGGCAATATGTGTTTTAAGTTTGAACTTTCTTAGAAATCACTTGAATATCGTGTACACTTCTTATTTTGGTATGATCTCAAACGATTTTAAAACTGAATTGAAATTGAGTTTGCATTTTGAAGCTATCAAACCTTTAATTAGTTGAACTCCTTTAATTAGACGGGGCAAATAGATGGATGCTTCAAAGCTTCAGGCTCTCGCAACATTAGGATTAAGCCCAACCCAATTTTGATATCGGACCCAGTTTTCTCACCTTTTTGAGCCGTTAATTCCAGCATTAACAAGTAATTGACCCAAACACCTCAAACATTGGTAGCATAGGAGCCTCAGAGCCGAATAATTCAACAGACTACTATGTGATTAACCTTTTCGTTTATATATATATATATATATATAATAACAAAGAAATAAAAAATTTACTAACATCAAATTCGTCAAGGCTTTATTGTGATCTGTTTAGATTAAATATTTTGTTAACCTAAAATTTTAAAAAAGTTGAACTAATATTAATGATTAGAGATTTATCAAAACCTACCAAGATTAAACTCTATTACATGTGGAACAAAAATCTTTTTATCTAAATGAATGAAAACACAATACACTAACCACTTGAGTTATAAATAAATTTATTTTTATGTTGTTCACTCATTTGTAGATTTTTTTTTTTTTTTGGTTTTTTTTTTTTTAAATCTAGTTGGATTATGGTTGTGTCTTAAACTAGAACCGTTTTATATACTGAACTCTTGATTTTTACAAGATTTTGAGACATTATTAAATTAATAAGACAGATAATTAAGTTCAACTTCTTCATTACACAACAGTATATATATATTTTTTAAGTTCCAATCATAATGGTGTATAGCTAACAAGCACAAAGCTTTAGAGAAAGCTATAAGAAACATCTATATGAAATTAATTAAACCGAACCAACTCTCTTAAAGTGTGGTTTTATATGAAAAATTTTCTTGCTTAAAACATTCATGAGCAAAAGGCTGACTCCTAATATGCGTTAATAATAGTTAAAAAAAAAGTTTATTAATCTGATAATACTTTTCAACCAAATCATTGCATTCAAAAAATGTTAAAAACTTCTATAAGCAAAATAAGATTAAATTTTATATTAATTACTATACAGATATTTACATTAGAAATTTATTGATAACAAAACTCCCGCTCTAGTGTATTTTCTTTAAAAAAAAAAAATGATAAGTCTAATTTCCCCCCTATAGGTTAGATATAATAATAAAAAAACCTCTGACTTAATAAATCACTAAGAACCCACTATAGTTTGACATAATAATAAAGAAAATATCTATTATTTATAAAAACAACTAAAAAAACCTTTTGATTTCATAAAATCACTAAAAAAAATTTTTAACTAATTTTATAAACGATAAGAGGTTTTTTTAACTAAGAACCCACTATAGTTTGATATAATAACCTAAAAACCCCTAACTTTAGAAATCACTAAAAACCCACGATAATTTGGCATAATAATAAAAAATCTCTATTGTTTATAAAAATAGTTAAAAAGCTCTATAATAATTTCTAAAGTGAAGGGTTTTTTTTTTTACTAATTTTAGCCTGTTGATACCTATAGAAAACAATAAGGTAACTCCTTCAACTTTCATCTTTTATATGCACACATGCACACTAATTTCATCGAAATCATTAAGTCGTATCCGAACTATCAAAGTTCGATACTTTAGTTTCCAAATTATTTACATTATCGCACTCACAATTATAATCCTTAAATTGATTATAAAGATGATTATTAAAAAATATTTAAAAGTTACTACACGTTGTAAGACAATTGAACCTTATAACTAAATACAACAATGTAATATAGCGCTCAAAATTGATCGTGGAATACGTGTTCCTCTCCCGACCGTTGATCACTTTGTTCAATCCAACGGCTAGGACTCTTCGTAGGATTCTCACCCCGAGCAGCACTCCGGACATGAGCAATATCCAATCCTTGCCCCACCGGCAGGAACACCGACCGCACGACACATGTCCCTCTCTCGAGCACGCCATGCCATGTGAAGCCCGCTGACGTGCCACCACCACCAGCTCTTTGACATGCATTTTTGCATGCCAGAACCGCCCCGTTATGACTAAACCTAGCGAACCTCAAAACCCTCTCGAAGTCTTTTCGCTTGCAGTCCACCGCCAGAAACTCGACCCCCACCAAGCCTACCATCACCTCCTCCGCGTCTCCCACCACCATCTCCGTAGCTGACACGCCCGACTCGTACATGGCCTTCACGTAGGCTAATCTTGACCGCTCATCTGGGACTACGCACACGTGTCTTCCGCTTGTGTGATGGGCTGCCACAGCTAGTCCGACGCTGGTCGCTATCGCGCCGCCGTATGACCAGGCCTCGACGATCAGCTTAGCGTTCCATCCGGCCGCCATGGCGGAGAGAAGCTCTGCTACACCGGATTCTTTGAAATTCCCACACTGCAAATAAACCAAGCTCGATCAATATCCGATAAATATTCATTTTCAGGTGCAGACGTCTTGAATTTGAATAAAAATTATTTTTTTTATTTGTTATTTTAAATTCCTAAGAATTTATTTAAGGTTAGGATGGTAAAATGATTGATATACTAAGATTTCTATAAGATATAAAATTGTGATGGAAAATTAAGAGACTAGAAAGAAAAAAGAGATCAAAAGAGGTGGAAAAGGAGTGGGGACTTACTGATTTGACGGTGTCTATGTAGGCTTTGCAGGCTGATTCTGGAGACCAAACGAGCTTCATGGTCTTCTTCTCTGTTGTGTCTGGTGTTGTTTTGCTATTGCATAGATGAGAGAGAATTTGGTTGTGTTGTGTTGTTGTGTGGTCAACTGAGGCGTGGTTGGGGTTTGCATTTAAAAGGTTTTGGGAGTGAACAGTGGCAGACTTGGCTGTTGTAGAAACCGTTGACATTTGCTTACATACTAGCACAGTTAGAACTGGAGTAGTTACAAAATAATATTTTATAAAACGATATTTTGGAACTCCCTTGAAAATATTGGACTAGATTTGGGAACTGGTTGAATTCGTTTTTATGGGATCTTTTTAAACTCCAAAAAAAAGCTATGTGCCTTCAGTGTTTCCCTTAGGTGGCTACTTTTATTATACATGAAAAATGTGTGTTAACATTTTTCGGTTTAATGGTGTCGTAAAGTCATTTATATATATATATATATATAAAGTTGTGTGTGGGGATGTTATTTCAAATTTTAATAATATATAGTATTTAAATTTAAATTTAAAGTTTTAATTTGAATTAAATGAATCCATCCCATCATAAATATTATTAAAATTTAAATTTTAGTGTGCTGAATCATTCAATAAATTTCTTATTCTAAACGAAACTATCATGCATTTACTGCGTGGTGCATTTTTTGTCCGAATTTTGTTAATGTGTCAGATTTTGTTACATGATGAATCAGACCCTCATTCATCATATGATGCATTTTTCTCTTTTGTTTCATTTCACGGGATATTTTGTTCAAAATGACTCCTTTTTCTACATTTCTTGGAAAAAGATAAGAGATCATTTATTACATTCCTATCCAAAATTAACTGAAAGTATTTATAAAATTCAAGTTTAGTTATTATACGTCAGAGTTGCAGAAGAAAGAAAGAATTGGGTTTCTTTAAGCCTTTCTTTTTTTCTTTGAACCAAAAAAAAAAAAAAAAATCTTCGAGCCTTGTTCACAAGTTACACACCAAAAATATGACGATCTAACCGTTAGCATCATCATCGTCATCGACCGGCACAGATGGGCCATCCCATATGTGCATACATAGAAATATTAGAAGCCGTTTTGAAAAAAACAGGAGGAAATATTAGAAGCCGTTTGGAATTTGGCTAGTGCTTCCAGCATATAAGCAAAAATTAATGGTGGGCCAAGTTGCTACCAGAGAGCAAGAGGTCAACAAGTGCTTTTGATAAGCTGAAGCTGCTATCTAGTTGGGTCCTAATTTGCTTCTGATCACCAAAGTGTTTACCCAAAAAAAAAAAAAAAGGCTGAACTGAATTAGACCACCAGTTTGGCTTATAACCTGTTCAGTTTTTATGTGTGTGTCACTCTTGTGTAAAATAAATTGGTTTGTTATATACATCATTTTCTTTAGTGAAGTCATTGATCACCAAGCCTGTGTAGGCATGAAAAGTATGATGTTTGACCTAGTTCCAAGTGGGTAAATAGTAACTGGTTTGAAGGGAAAACAGCCAAGTGATTTATTGGTAATCTAAAATATTGTCATCATTTGATCTTTTATTAGTTTAGCTGGTTGAGCAATGTTTTAACATTTTAACCTCACAAATGAAAAAGAATAAAATGTTTTGTGATATGTAAAGACGTGCCATATAAAACTGGATATAGGTATAATGGTACAACAAGCCATTAAGGTTATTAAATTGTTAATATTTCTTGCAAATAGTATATAAATATTGTTAAATAACTTTTTTTAGGGAAAAAAAGAAGAAGAGATTGATGTTATATATTGCAACTACATATACATTTTATTAACAAAAACCCATTACATGTGTACATGGTTAGAGATAAGATTAAATAGATATAATATAAAGTCAAATTTTTGCGGTTATTTGTTGAATAAATTTTACATATATCTCCAAACATCAGCCTCATTTTGTTGCTGAATAAAAAGCTAATCAATGTTCTCCTGCATATAAGACCTCAGAGTTCTAGCCGTACATGAATCTATCTATTTGTACTACACTTGAAAAGATCTAATGAATTCAACTTTGTTGGGTCGAATTATCATTAAGAGATAAGTGTGATATAAGCATTAATTAAAACATCAAAACCAATTATTAAACATGATAGCTGGCTACTTCATTAAATTTCTTTAAACAAACTGTTGAAGATAATTACAATGGTTATTAGGGAACAAAGTTGGGCCATTAATAGGTGTATGTTGAGTAGATAACGACTGCGACTTCTCCCAAGTCAGTGCCCCTCAATTCGCAGTAGATAATCGTTTTCTGGGCTCTACTACTTTTCTTCAATGAAACCAACACACCATATAGAAAAGGAACGAATTAAAAAAGATTTAAAATTGTATTAAAGAAATATATGACGTGGTTGAATGAATTGTCGGACGTTCAAATTAATTGATTTGCCGCACCCGCACACCGTTTAATGTACGGTGTATGCATGGTTTCGAATTCGCTAGCTAGCTGTATACATAAAGTCCTGCTGAATTATCAAATGAATTGTATTTTCCTTTTTTGGCTTAGTAAAAAATACTTTTACTTCTTTTACATTATTTATTTGAAATAAATATATAAATAGTTTTGAAACCAACACCACACCCCCCTCTCCTCTCCCCCCCGCCGAAAACAAAAAACAAAGGGTTTAAACATTGATTTTGTCAGAAAGTTCTTGGCTGCTTTATTAATGTACTAGTAAATCAACATTCCAATAGCAGAACAAAGCTTCTATTAAAAAAGGCTAAATCTATATCAATTTAGAATATTTGCAACTCATCTAATCGACCATTCACTTTCAATAATAGGACAACCAATTTCTTAAATAATAATAATAATAATAATAACAATAGCACAACCAATTTGCTCATATATATCTAAACTTTTCAATTCAAGTAATAAGCCAGAATTTAAGAAAGCTTTAAAGAAAGAAAACAAAGAAATATATCACTGAGGATGATAAGGACAACCAATTTGCTCATATATATCTAAACTTTTCAATTCAAGTAATAAGCCAGAAGTTAAGAAAGCTTTAAAGAAAGAAAACAAAGATATATATATCACTGAGGATGATAAGGACATACATATCCAGTGATTTCCAAAAAGATTTTGTGAATTGTTGAGACAAATCAAATCTTTTTTTTTTTGGCAAAATTAATGAATGTTGGGTCTAATACGCCAATTGTAATGACGTAAATTGTTTCAAGAAAAACCGAAAAATGATGTTGTAACCCTGGCTAGCTAGCACTAGAAAAGATATATATATATATAATATATGTTGTTATAACTTATAACTGATAAGGTCAGACTAAGCACGCTTAGCTCATTCCAGTTGAGAAAACCTAACAAAACAAATATTAATTAGTGATTAATTAATTAAATTAGCTAAAGAAGAAGAAGCTGTTGCCTTCACCTACCTCATGCTTTAAAACAAGACAAATCGTCCATCCATTTCAACAATAGGGCGACAACTGACAAACATTGTCTGCTGCTTATTTATATACAAGTATTCTTAAGAATATATAATCATTACATAAAGCAATAAAGGTTGACAAGTTCAAACCCCATTTTTTTAATGGTATTGTTTAATTTAGAGGATTTTACGTCTATCAATAATCAGTAGAGTTATAGTACACAAACATTTTGTTTATTTTATGAAAATTTTATTTTATATTTTCAACTATTGAATTGTAGACTTGTAGTCGAATGAACTTAGTACTAATGATCATTAGGTTGATGGTTTATATCTAGGTAAAGTTAAGATATTAGACAAACTATAGTAGGTATCTAGATTTTCCAACTAAAAGTAATCATGGTTCGGTTTGGTTTTTATCCGAACCAACTTGAGTTGAGATACATGTGGTTTTCAAAAATTTGACTCAAAACTGAAATAGAATGAAACTGAACTAATTTAAATAAAAAAACAAAAAGAATGCAACTGAACCGAACTGAATTAAACATGTTGGATTTGATTTTGATTTATTTTTCGATATAAGGTCCCTTTGGGTCAATCATATGAACCTTATCGGTCCATGGGTTGCTGTTTTAAGCTTTTGGGTCAATCAATTTGAACATGGTTCATAATGCATTTTTCATTATAATCCAATTCCAAGAAACAACAATTAAAAGACCATTCGAAGAAAAAAAAAACAACTAAAAGACTATTAAAAAAAATGTAATTGACTTAATATATATATATATATATAAAAGATCGTTATCGACTTATTCTTGGACGTCTCCAGGCCCATAAACATATCTCGGACCGGTCCTATTTTGTAATACTATTGGGCCGACTTGTGTAACCATTTGGGACCAAAATTCTTCACTACTCGCTCACAGAATCACGCGCGCTTCGTGCCCGCTAAAAAAAAATCTGTGGCAGAGCTCTAACTCAGAAGCAGACCATTGTTAGCTGTTGATTCAAGAAATACCAAAAAAAGCTAAAATTGATGCTTGTTGTCTATGCGAATTCAAACCAACCATGGAACTCGACACGCCAAACTCTTCTACTTCTCCAAAAAAGCAAAACTCTAAACGACGTAAACCAAATCCATGCGCGAATGATAACCAGTGGATTCATCAAAAACACAAGCTTCACTTCCAAAATCATTACCGCTCTCTCCTCTTCACAGTACACGCCGCTTGTCGGATTCGCTCGTTATGTTTTCTTTACTTGTCACGCGTTTCGAATCTGTAGAAAAAAAGAGGACCCTTATCTTTGGAATGCTGTTATCAAATCGTATTCTCATGGACTTGAACCAAAGCAAGCTTTGATTTTGTTCTGTTTAATGCTTGAGAACGGGGTTTGTGTTGACAAGTTCTCGTTTTCTTTGGTTTTGAAAGCTTGTTCTCGGGTGGGTTTGGTTAGAGAAGGAATGCAGATTCATGGTCTGTTGAGGAAAATGGAATTCGGGTCTGATTTGTTTTTGCAGAATTGTTTAATTGGCTTGTACTTGAAATGCAGGTGTCTTGAGCTTGCACGTCAACTGTTTGATAAAATGCCGAAGAGAGACTCGGTTTCCTTTAATTCTATGATTGGTGGGTATGTTAAGTATGGTGAAATTGCTCTAGCTCGTGAATTGTTTGATTGTATGTCGATAAAAGAGAAGAATTTGATATCTTGGAATTCAATGATCAGTGGTTACGCGCAATTGAGAGACGGGATCGAGTCTGCTTGGGAGCTGTTTGAGAAAATGCCTGAAAGAGATTTGATTTCATGGAATTCGATGATTGATGGGTGTGTTAAGTGCGCGAAGATGGAGGATGCACAGGCTTTGTTTGATCATATGCCAAAAAGGGATGTGGTCAGTTGGGGCAATATGATTGATGGGTACGCAAAATTAGGCAGGGTTGATCTTGCTAGGGCTTTGTTTGATAGGATGCCCGAGAGGGATGTTGTTGCGTGTAATGCTATGATGGTTGGTTATGTTAAAAATGGTTATTGCAAGGAAGCTTTAGATATTTTTCGTGATATGCAATGTGAATGTGATTTGTGCCCTGATGATGCCTCGTTGTTGATCGTTTGTTCGGCAGTTGCACAATTAGGACATATTGATAAAGGAAAGGGTATACATTGCTATCTTGTGAAGAATGAGTTTCCTTTGGATGGAAAACATGGCGTTACTCTTATTGACATGTACTCCAAGTGTGGGAGTATAGAGGATGCTATATCAGCTTTCAAAGATATAAAGGGGAAAAATGTTGATCATTGGAATGCTATGATCAATGGATTGGCCATTCATGGCTTAGGTGAATTGGCATTTGATTTGCTCATGGAGATGGAGAGGCTTTCCATAGAACCAGATGATATTACATTCATTGGAGTGTTGCATGCCTGTGGCCATGCTGGCTTGGTGAAGGAAGGTCTCTTGTGTTTTGAACTTATGAGAAGAATTCACAAGTTAGAGCCTCAGCTGCAGCATTACGGATGCATGGTTGACATTCTTGGTCGGGCAGGGCAAATAGAAGAAGCTAGAAATTTTATTGAGGACATGCCCATTGAGCCAAATGATGTTATTTGGAGGAGCTTGCTTAGTGCTTGTAAAAATCATGATAACTTAAATGTTGGTGAGCCTGTGGCAGAGCGTCTCATTGGGATGGATTCCAGTAATTCAAGTTCTTATGTGCTTGTATCTAATATGTTTGCTGGTCATAGTATGTGGACTGATGTTCGACGGGTTAGGACAATGATGAAAGAAAGAAATATAAAGAAAATTCCCGGTTGCAGTTGGATCGAACTCGAAGGTATTGTTCATGAATTTTTCGTGCAAGATAAGTCTCATCTCCAAGTCGGAGAGATCTATTCTACGTTGAATAATTTGGGGACACGACCGGTTCGCTGTTCACCCCTTGTAGCTGAGTTAAAAGGTTGCTAGTCATTTGTATAGAATACGAAAGTGAATTTGTGAATGCAGGTTAATTCTTAGTGTAAACCATATTTGATTTACTCCGTACACACACGTATACAAATGTGTTTCTGTTATATATAAGTCACATTTTAACCAGGGTGAAAAAAAAATGGAAAAGAAGAAAATAATTGCAAGTTACTGACAAGACAAAAGGACGAGGCTAAGAGGTAAAAAAAGACAAAAATTGTTCACAGGCACCCAAAGGAAAACCAATACAGCCAAACTTTCTTTAGTGAAAACCTTTCTTTTTGACATAGATGGGGTATGTAATAGATTATGCAAGTCATTTCACTCTCCTGCACGCTTTACACGCATTATCATGTAATATGTCCTATGTTAAAAACCAACCAATGTGGTTTGCAGTTCAAGTTCTTTCTTTAATTGGTGTATGCCAGTTGGAATGCAGCTCTCATCACATGTTTTCGTGACGTGACCAATTTTGGTGTGTTGCCGTCATAACATTTCTGGTTGCATGAACCAGAGGGCACCTTAGTAGAGAGATTCTTCAGTCATTGTCAATTCGTGTAAAGGAGTTTTTCCTTTTTCTCTTTCTTGAAGTGATGATGAGACGAGAGATTTTTTTTTTTTTTTTTGAAACTGAGACGAGAGATTTTTACATTACACATTCAAATTAAAAAAAACTCCAGTTGTCCTGGAAGAAAGCCAACTTGTTACTCGGCCAAACTTCAATTAGTACAATGAAGGGGCCAATATAACAACACATTGGCCCTCTACCATCAAATTACAATACACCAGTTCACGATATTACACAACAACCCTCGAGAAGAAACGACATTGCTTTACTTAAACATTAGTCACAAGATGTTCGACATTTAGTTACTAGTTAGTGATTTGCGCAAATTCGCCTCTTGGTAGTTGAAAATTGAGGCAGCAACTCCATATCATAGTCAAGAACTGCCAACCAAACCACTCAGTTCCAGCATTATGGTTTCAATGGATGGCCTGTAGCTAGGAGATTCATGGGTGCAAAGCAGCGCAATTCGCCGAAGTTTAGCTGCCTCAGATTCTGGAAACTTCCCCTTTAGATTTGTGTCAATAAGATCTTCGATTTTGGATGACTCTGCTGCAAGGCGGGTCAGGTGGGTGACTTTTCGCTTTCCACTGAGAATCTGAAATACAATCATACCAAATGCATATATATCGCTCTTTTCAGTAAATCGGCCAGTGGTGGTGTATTCGGGAGCTAGGTATCCCATGGCAGCACTCGCTTTGAGCATGGAGAAGACAATGTCATCTGCTAGAAGTCTGTGCAGGCCTGAATCTGAAAGAAAGGGGTTATATCGTCTATCAATGAGCACCTTCTCCGCTGATAGATTCTGGTGAACTAAACCAGGTTTCCTTCCATGTAAATACCCAATACCTGATAAGAAAGAGACCAAAAACATCAGTAAACACAGACTAGATCAGTGCGTATGGGGCATTATTAGGACAAAACAGACGCAGATGAAATAGAACAATTTCCTCAACATCCATTAGCAAAGAAAAAAAAAAGATGAACCTTTGGCAATGCCATTTATGATAGAAATTCTGGTAGACCATTCCAGGACCTTTTCACTGCCCTCCTTGACATCTAGATACTGCAACAGGCTTCCATTGGAGACAAAATCATAGATGAGGAAGCACTCGCCTCTGCCTTTTGAACAGCAAAAACCTCTCAACCTCACAAGATTTTCATGTTTCAATGATGTCAATATCTTCAACCCCTTCAAAAACTCTGCTTCATCAGATTTGCAACTTGTCTTGGCAATGCACTTTATAGCAACAACTGACCCATCTCTCAAGATCCCCTTGTAGATGGCAGAGAAGTTACTCCTTCCCAACAAATTCATCTCCGAGAAGCACTGTGTTGCACGCTCCACCTCTTCTAAATTAAACATAAAGCTCTCAAGTACTTCCTGCGAAAACCCATCTCCATTCTGACCTTTAGCCACGGGATCCCACCCATTTGAATATTCAAGACTGATTAGAGGCGAGGCACTTCTCCTGCAAACTTCCTTCGCCTGATCAGTGCTAAGACGACCGTCTGTGCTATCAAAAGCATTCCCAATTCTTTGTTTCCGACGACGGTACCATGTGAATGTGAAGAGTCCAGTGACAGTCAAAGCAATGAACAATCCAACTACCCCCAAAACAACCCCAGTAAGTGGACTTTTGGATGGATTTGAGCAACGGTTTTGCCTACAATCAGATGGTAAATTTGCAGACTCAGGAATATCCTTAGCAGGAAGACCATTAGGTCTGAATGGTTCAGGTCTACTAGGATCCATCCGATCAGATGCTGTGCAATTTTTCAAGTTCGAAAAGCCAGCCCCACATAACTGTGCATTGTTTTCGTATTGAAATCCGCTGTTCAGTCTCTTAAGAACTACGTTGCCATTCAAAAGGAAGCAAGAACTTAGTATTAATCATTTTTCACTATAATTGTAATTGAGAAAGCTAATAATATAAAGCAAGGATCACATCAAGGAAGACCATATTACCAGAAGGTACGTTGCCAGAGAGCGAATTGTTGCGGATGTCTAGAACTTGCAGATTAGGAGCATTGGCCAATTTAACAGGAACTGAACCAAAAAGCTTATTGAAGCTCAAATCCAACCTTGTCAACAACACCAAATCCCCCAAACTCGCAGGAATTGCCCCAGTCAGTTGATTATATTGCAAAGCAAGGACACTAAGCTTGTTTAGAGATCCCAACTGTGTCGGTATGCTACCAGTCAACTTGTTGTAACACAACTGTACCACTGTAAAAAATAGACCACATTAAATCTCAGCAGGTGCAATTTCACAACTTATTTTCACCAATAAACTTGAAATGTACAGTGTTTAAATTTCTTATCTAACATTTACATAAACTGTAATGCCAAAAAAAAAATAAAATTACATATACGGCGTCGTGATTTGGACTTATTTAAACTAAGATTTTGACTGGTTTATGCGGACGGGACCAAACCAGCTGAGGTCCCTAATTCAATCCATTAAAAATGGCCCAGCAAACATATATGTGACGAGTTGATACAATAACATCAATGTACAATATTTATTCCTAGTAAAATCAAATCAAATAAATCATGAAATATATAAAAATTTTATTTTTAACTTCACTAAACTCAACTTAAAGTGCTTATACTTCAAATCAACCAGTTAAAAAACAAAATGAAAAAATAAATAAATAAATAAAAGAGAACCAACCTTGAAGACTGGTCATGTTACCAATACGAGAAGGAATCCCTCCAGAGAGATTATTGACGTTAAGATACAAGTCAGTGAGCTCACTCAAGCTAGCAATCTCCACTGGAATCTCTCCGTACAAGGCGTTGAAGTGGAGGTACAACCCAGTCAAGCTCTTGAGCCCACCTACAGCTGCCGGTATCTTCCCGGAGAGACCCTTCCCTTGTAAAGATATGTTAGCAACGAGGCCATTCTCGTTGCAGGCGACGCCGTCAAAGGAGTCGCCGCTACATGGGTCGGCATTTGGAGTCCACGAAGTCAAGAGCCGGTTTTGTGGGTCCAACGAGTCTTTGATTTGCATGAGGAGGTCGACCTCTGTAGGTGCAGAGAAGGAGCAGTGAGAGAGAGCGAGTAAAAGAGTGAACAAGTAGAGGAAGGGAGGCATGTTTGGCTGGCGAGAAAGTGAAGGAAAATGAGAGAGAAAATGTGGGAAAATGTGTCTGGTCCGAGATTTGAAGTTGTGTAACTTCTGGTCGTGTAAGGATTTCGAAACTGGGTGGAGTTAGTGGTAGTTAAAAGTAGTAAATACAAAGTACAGTGTCCAGATTCTCCCTCCCTCTCTCTCTCTCTCTCTCTCTTTCTCTATCCGGTTAAAATTTTACGGTGCTTTGCAGTTATATGGTTTTTTGGGGATAGGTAGGGGATTTTTGAAAAAAAAGTTTGGTCCCGATGATTTAAAAGAGACTGAATCATGACCATTGCAAAAGTGGGGGGGTCCCACTTTTTGTATGGGGGTCCGAACACTTGATGGTGGGTTCGTCGTGGAAGCTGGCGGATCTGAAGCGCTGTGTTTGATCGATTTGAATACTTTTAATAGAAAAAAAAAAAAAAAAAATTCTCTGCTGCAATTATTGGTACAGTATGGGCATTTTACTGTATCAGTACACCTAACACGCTTCAAAATTTGAATTTTCTTTATTTGGATTTCCCCACATGTTTTACGGGTTTTGATCCTGTTTTAGATCAATTTAATATTCAATGAGTAATGTATGTTGCATTGACCATTGTTAACATCTACGTTGATCGTCGATGTTGAATTTTATATGCATATATTGCAGTTTTATGTTTAATTTTATGAATCTCACTATAAAATGAATTGTCTTATAAACCCTCCTGAAATTGTAAAATTCCTTAACGGGTATATTTAATCTAGATTTTTTTACAATTTAATGGATTTTTTTAGCAAATTTTGATGAAATTTTTAGATTCTATAAACTTCATATAAATTTTGCTAAAGTTCTTTAAGAAATCCATCAAAATCTTGGATCCATATTGATTTTATTATAATTCTTTAAAAATTTCACCAAAGAGAATAGTAAAATTTGTTATAATTTTTTTCTTCATAAAAATTACTTTAAACTCCATCCAAATATATTACTTAAATAAAATATATTAAATCAATGATTTTTTAATATCTCCAGATTTTATTGGATTTCATACAAATCCAAGTTGAATACATATAGATTTTAATAGATTTCATACAAATTTGAATTAAATATACTTAAATTTCAATTAAATTCATTCTAATATAATTAAATACATACAAACTTTTAGAATCTTTTAAATTTTAATTAAATCTTAAATTGAATACACTCGCTTGATATGTTTTAAAAGTATCGATACATTTTAGTAAATTTATTATTATATTTAATCAACTGTACAATAAATCATCATATATACAATGTTGACTTTCACATATATAATTTACTTTCAAACTCGTAAATCTCAAAAACTATAATTAGATATTTAACGGAACCGTCATGAAACTCCTATTTGATTAGTGTGGGTGTAGAATTGTTAATTTCAAGTCTTTCATTATGTTTACTTTGTGAAAAAAATATATATAAGAAAGTCAGAAATAAGTTAGGAGATCGTCGCTTTCAAAAAAGAGTATGATACCATACTTTGAATGCGAGAAATAAAGATGGTCCTTTTTCGCATCATTCCTCTTTGATGGGGAATGATGCAGAGAAGTGAAATTATGGCTGCTTTGTACCAGTCAAATATGGTCTCAGCCTTAACAGCAACTGTGGACTTTTAAAACCAAACCAAACCAAACCAAACAAACCAGCTAAGAAAGAGAGATTGAAAACTGAAAAATCCACTGATTTGTACCCAAAAGTGCCCTACTACTGTCAACAGTTGCACATGTGACCTTTCTCCATATCTAGTGTGATCTTACCATCCTTTTATCAGTTTTATTTTGAAATACCTTTATCAGACAATAAATTCGCGCCATTCATTGGAAGTCTCTTATTGCTCGTGATGATTATTAAGGACATATTTTTAGGCATCATGTGAACTTGAGTTTTTATGATTGTTTGTCTTGTAACAGGCATTATTAAGTCCTATATTTCCAGACCTCGTCGAACCATTAATTTTTAAATATCAAAGAAGACAAACTTTGGTGGGGTTGTTTCTTCTACCTTGCGTGTCCTATTACCTCACGGTAGCGACCATATCATGGTAAAAAAAAAAATATCCTCCTTTTGTTGTCCAAAATGTTTTAATATGGCAGAGAACATCATAAACAGGAAGAAAATAGTGTAATAATTCAACCATTTTCGCTGTATTTTCACTCATATTTCTATTTGTTTGGTACTGCTTTCGTCCCTTGTGTTGTTTTCCTATTGCTATATCAATATTTTTCCTTGCATGCCATAGAAAACAAGAGTAGATGGCGAGACATGATTGGATCAATTACTCAATTGTTAAATATTTATAATCATAACCTTTCTTTGTCATTCAAAATCCTGGCATGAAATGATAGGTATTTATCTAGCCTTTAGTTTGAAGAAACCTAACCAGTTACAGTTTCTTATCTTAGCTGGAATGCTCATTTGCCCACCTCGAATTTGAATAGTGTTAGATTTCTCTCTCCATCCTTTTCAGCTTTTACGGTTTATTTTTCGACCGGAACAAGTGTAGATATCAATAAGGATCAAGCGAGATTTAACTTTATGATACGATCCGAAAAACAACTTTCATCCAGAAGGAAATAACTCATACATAGATAGGAAGAATGACCCACACAACTCTTTTACACTTTTTTTTTTTTTTTCCAAAATCTCTGTTTTCTAACATTTAAAGAAATACAAAGAGAACCAAACCCATTTGAAATGGTTTTTTTTTTTTTTTGAAATACGTTCAAATGGGTTTTTGTAATGGGTTGGATTCTCTTCCATAAGGCAACAATAAGAGAACGTCAAATGTCACTTTAAATTTTGTAATGTACTTGGGAGTCATGCACCAACATCAACAACAACCTAGATTGAAGCTAAAGCAAAACCACGTCGACAAGACAAGTCCAATCTTTATCGCCACTTATATATTACCTTGGATGAATAGAAAATATTCTTTGCTTCGATATAAAAAGCAAAATACTAATTTATGCATCTTTTTATATACATACACAAATATTATGTATCAATATTAATAAGAGATATAACTCCAAAATAATAATAATAACAATAAGTGATATAAAAATAAAAGTTATAATCCATATAAGTTGAGTATAGACAAATTTATTTTGATTTTAATTATTGACGATTATGAATGACTTAAACTTATAAATGGAACTTCTATACTAACAAACTTTTTAAAAAATAGGAGATTAGTCATCCTGTTTATACACCTTATATGCGCATCGCTGTCAAAGGGAAAAAGGGCAATCCATTGAAGATAAGGAAAAAGGATTCGTGCTTTCCTTGCTTTTGTTTTCTTTTTAGCTTTTGAAGACAGTAATGTAATGCCTTCTTTAATAGATTATTGCACTTCCCCAAACCTCAAGCAGAACATCCTTTTTTTTTTTTTGTTTTCAGTTTTACTTTAATAATCAGAGATTTGACCGGTCTTGACATGTGTAATGTGTTATTCTTCAAAATTGTACATACATATATGTACATTCATGAAAGAATATATAGTGAGACCCGAAAAAACAATATTAATAGCAATTTGTATGAGTCTTGTATATACTCAAAATCAGTTTCATTCGAACATAGTCATCACGTATAATTTGATTCTTAAGTGCCAGATAATCCTAGAAAATTCTGCAAACGGCAGTAGAAAATTAAATATCACTTAAACATTCAGAAACGCAAATATTTACAAGTGTGGAAAAACCTCTCTTATATGTCGTGTGAATAGTTATTTGGAGGCATCAGTTGTATTTCGAAAGAAGAGTAAATACATTCACCATTTTTAACTATGTATAGATCATTGTCTTGGGCCATTGCATTCTACAGATAAATAGGCCCAGAAAAACAATGATGGGCCTACTTATGGCAATCATGGCATGGGATACGTATTTCTATCCAATCTCGGCCCAAAGTCACATGCCAAAGAGGAAAATAATCATTTATTGAGGGCCAAAGAGAAAAATAGACACAAGATAAAGGACTGGAATGCAATTAACAAAGACAATAAAAGTCTTAGCAGTGTCAGCTTCACTTTCGATACTAGGGTTTTCTTTGAAGATCGGAGCGGCACCGCCAAGAGAGGCAGCGACACTCCCTACTCCGCCACCATGGGTCGTATGCACAGTCGAGGGTTCGTTCTTCTTGTCTTTCTCCTCCTCTTTATTTGTTCGATAAAAGACGTATTTTATTTAAAACCAATCAATTTAAATCTGATTAATCTATGTTTTTGGTTTGTGTATATCAGTAAGGGTATTTCGTCCTCAGCTCTCCCGTACAAGAGGACCCCACCGAGTTGGCTCAAGATCTCTTCTCAGGATGTAAGAAAACCCTAAATATAAACATTGATCTTCAATTTTATATTTATTTATGTATTTCAATGTTGTGCATTTTTGTGTTATTGTTGTCCAATTTGATGTGATTGATTTGCATTTTATATTTTCATTTCAGAAACCAAGTGTATGAAATAATTTACATGTAATACTACTGTAAGGAATGGTACTCCAGATTTAGCGTTACATATAAACTTAACTCGATTCATTTTGTTGGATTTTAGTTTATTATTTTGGTTTTATTTTGTATGAATTGAAATAAGAATATATCTTTTTGTCTTAATTAAATGAATTTTCAAATTATAATTTATAACGTGAATAATATTGGAATATAACTACGCATGACTTCTGTTTAGTTAGTTTCTACAATGTTATATGGTTCCTGGGTTGGTTAATTAGTGGTTAGAAAGGGAGTTGTTAAAATTTTTACTTGGGGAACATGTGGTCGAGCTTATGGAACACATAGTGGTTGTTTTGTTATAACTTGAATATGTGTTCTGTTCATTTTGTATGACCGTAACCCATTTGAGTTTCACAGTATCATATGTTTTAGTGATTAAGTTTGTATTGTCTGTATTTTTTTAATCTTTGTGTTTCAGGTGGAGGACAACATTTGTAAGTTTGCCAAGAAGGGTCTGACGCCGTCTCAGATTGGTGTTATTCTTCGGGATTCTCATGGGATTGCTCAGGTGAAGAGTGTTACTGGGAGCAAGATTTTGCGCATACTAAAGGCCCATGGTAAGACTTGCTTGAGGCTTTCTTAACTGGTTTCTCCTTCTAGTTTTGAACAAGAGTTGTCAACTGATGTTCTTGTCACCTACAATATGTTATTAGGGCTTGCTCCAGAAATTCCCGAGGACTTGTATCATCTGATTAAGAAAGCTGTCGCTATCAGGAAGCATTTGGAGAGGAACCGCAAGGACAAAGACTCCAAGTTTAGGTTGATCTTGGTCGAGAGCAGGATCCACCGACTTGCTCGTTATTACAAGAAGACAAAGAAGCTTCCACCTGTATGGAAATAGTAAGTACTCTTGCTCTTGATTGTTACTGATTTATAGGATTAAATGTATATAGGTTTAGCTAGTATAGATGCATTATAAATTGAGAAAGTTGCTACTCTATGTAATTAAGTTTGCACTTAATGGAAGGTTTCCCTTTTAGTGACAATGTTGAGAGAGTCAGACCATGCAAGTGTTAAGGGTAGCAACAAGGAGTAAATTTTTCAGGTTGGATGTCTGTAGTCAGAAATCAATAATGTTTCTTTTGCCAGATATTTGTCTATAAGTCTGCATTTGTTTTAGAGGTATATGGCCTGTCTGGGACACTGGATGTGGGTTACAAATAAGTTACTTTATTTGAGTCATAGCGCTACATGTGTTATTTTGAGCTAAAGTATTCTGCATAAAAAGGGTTCTCTTTCTGTCTTTCATATTAATTCATTGAAATGGTGTTCAAGGACCCCATCTCATTACAGATTAGTTGGAATCTTTAATGCATACACAAATAAACAGTCTGTTGTACTCCCACGATGCACTTATCGAATGGTTTTCTTTTTGCAGTGAATCAACCACTGCCAGCACTCTTGTGGCTTAGGTAAAGATATGCTGGTGGTCACAAGCTTCAGGCAATTCCATGAATGTACCCTTGGATGAGCAGAACCATTTTTTTCATATTGAATGTTATTCTGGTCAGAACTTTTATGCGTGAAGAATGGGTAGATCTAAATTAGGAAGCAGAAATTTTTGATGTATTGGACTAATTTATGGTTGTTCACCCTGGCACATTTTTTATGAACAATATCATGACGTGATAATTTATCAAGAGTTTTTAAAGTAACCAGATCATGATATTTATGATAATTTTTGCATCTTCATTTTGGAAGAAAAAACCATGGAAGAGATTTTGAAAATCTTAAGCATATTTTTGTTCAATATGCTATTTTTAGCTATTTCATTCTCTCCCCTATAATAGAAGTAATAGTTGCTCATATCAATGGGATAATTTTGTTTGGTTACATGCAAGGTTCGTAAATACGCGGTACGGTCACCCCGCAGTGGTACGATATGGTGCGGTTAGTACACATTATACGGACGTATTATACGGCAAATGATAAAAAAAATAAAAAATAAAAAACAGTAGGAAATGTCATAAATTTCTAATACAACAATGTATTTAAACATCAAACCAAATAAAAAACAACACAAAAGTCACAAAAACAAAAGATGAACACCAATGTATTGCTAGTAAATAGCAAAAATATTTCCACGTCGGATCCTTTTTATTAATAACCATTCTAATTTACAACCACAAAGTCTCCTGTGATTTATAAAAAACAACAAACTAAATAAAACTCAAAATCTCAAATATAAACTTATAAACTTAAGCTTAAAACAGTGAAAATCTCAAATATAAACTTATAAACTTAAGCTTAAAACAGAGAGTGAGAGACTGCCGGAAAAGAGAGAGAGACAGCTGGAAAAGAGAGAGAGAAAAATGAGTTGAACAGAAGAGAGAGAAAGCACTGTCAAAGGACTGAAGGAGAAATACCCGTCGGAAATGGAAGCTTCACCGTCGCCCGTCGGAAATGGAAGCTTTGCCGTCGGAAATGGAAGATCTGGCGCCGGTCAGTAGGGAGGTTGGAGAGATGCTGCCGATCAGTGAGAAATAGGTTGGAGAGATGTTGAGAACAGAGCATTTAGGTCTGTTTGTTCATACATCGTTTTTTTTTTCCATTTTTGCCCCTCAACATCCAAATACGGCCGTATATGTCAATATACGGCCGTATGGGTACGGTACGGCCGTACCGGTGCGCAAAAAACGGAAAAAATGGTATACGGGCGTGATACGCCCGTATGTATATGGCCAGAGGCCGATACGGCCGTATCGCCGTATATACGGCCTGATACGGCCGTATTTTCAAACAATGGTTGCATGGTACATGATAGTATTAAAGTAATAAATGTTAAAAAGTTTGGAATTTATTTATAACCTCAAAGAAACTGCAATAAAGTAATAGACAAGGACAACCATTGTTTTAGATGCCTTTCATTATTATAGAAACAACATTACAAAAGCTTAAATATTGGTATTCTCGGATCACTAAGATGCAAATGGACATTTAAGATTGTTGACGTTGCAATCATACTAGACTCTCTTAATACAATTGAATATTAAGAATGAAAAATCTTCCAAAGCTGACCCAAGCGACTCTATTTTAACATTATTGCTGTGATGGTCGGGTTGATTATTCGGTAATTTCTTTTATCCAAACTATTCACAACCTGGCATTTTTGGACACGGAAACGCACTTGAACTTCGCGTTTTGGGCATAAGTATTTGAATTACACGTCATCACTGGATCATTAATCATATTCTCTTCGTCGTCAACAAACCAGAGAGTTGAATCCATGTGGAATTGTGTGAGCAACAGCAGCATTAGAAATCTATGCTACTGCCTTGTCTATCTTCCACGTGTCCCTATCGCAACACCCTCCTCCCTCATCTCCGGGTCCCGTGCCCTAGGTTTCTTGGACAACACCAGCCGTAATCAGACGTCGTCTTTCGCTTCCGTTTCACATTCCCCTAGAAGGTATCGTTTTGTTTTCCAATTACTGTTTATTTGTCGCCTAAAATTACAAAACATAAATGAATGAATAAATGATGATTTGATGACTGTTTTGAGTTCAAACCTTTGTCTGGACAGTAGTGGTAGAGGAAGAGGTTTGGACATGAATAGTCGTCGTCGCGGTGGTGGTGCTGGTGGTAGTGGTGGAGGCAAAGACAGGATTGATGCTCTTGGTCGTCTCTTGTAAGCACTGATTTTGGACATTGATTTTTGTTCTTGTTTTAAATGAAAAATATGACTAGTAAAGTGTTGCTGTTGCACTAATTTCTGATAACTGCTGTCTGCTAGAGCATGTTATTGATCATGTTGTTGTTTCAATTGCAATGATTTTTGTAGAAAATTGTAATATAGGTGATTGGTATCTTCTTCAACTTATTGTATTTAATAAAAATATAAGTGTCTGAGCTTGTTTTCAAATGGTGGTGTAATTCTTTGCTGAGTGGAGCTTTATTATCTGACCATTCCAAATGAAGACAACATTGAAGTTAAATATCTCAATTCACATGTTTGTTATTTCCGTTACATACTTTTGGCTCGTATTGATTTGTTTAGGTAATATGTTCAGGACACGTATATTGCGTCACATGGCTTCTGAATTAAATTTGGATATGCGGAATGATGGATATGTCAAAGTTGAAGATTTACTGAAGCTGAATATGAAAACATTTGCCAACGTTCCATTACGATCGCACACGATTGAGGAAATTAGGGAGGTTGGTTCAGTAACATACTTCTCTAGCTATTATTGCCTGTGATATTTTCCAGTAAGGGCGTTGTTTGATGTTTAGGGAATTTAATGTGCTCCTTTTTTATTGGAAATTTCTTGTTATTGTAGTGCTTGTAGCACCATAGTTTAGTTACTCATTTGGTGAAGTCTAAATGATTTGGATACATCACAACACAACAATTTCATCATTTGTTTCTTACATATCAAAGGGCTATGACTGGAATATTACCGTGAAGTGAAAGGATAAGCAACAAAAATGACTATGCTTTCTTTCTTTTTTTTCAAGAAACTGACCAAAGTTGAGTGGAAAGGATGACAATTTGTGTTGGTTTAGCTTGGAGCGAATTTGCTGAATGAGACAGTGCATGACACATGAATTCCTAATTTTACTGATTTAGGAATTGATGCGTCTTAGTATATCAACTACTTTGATTTGAGTCATATGCTGCACGCTGGTTCAGTAGTTCACCAAATGAAAGCAGAAGACTGGGATTTCAGTGATTGACAAGTGATGAGAGTAGATCTTGTCAGTTAAATTTTATGTTTTCTTTTGCAATTGTTTTTCTGTTTCAATGACTTTTTTTTTTTTTTTTAAGCATTTACAAAACAAACTATTGTAATATGTAAAATGTTATCTATTAAAGATGTGGGTTCTTGGCATGTTCAGGTTAAGTGCTTAAAATGTTGCTGTTGTGAGTTTACTTGTAACCTTAGAAACTTATCAGCACTTTTTTTTGGAGGATGATGCACCAAAAGTGAATATTTTTATTTTTATTTTTTTCAGTCATGTACTCTAATTTGTCATTGATGCTTTTTTCCAGGCTGTTGGGAGGGATAATAAGCAGCGGTTTGGCCTTGTGGAGGAAAATGGGGGGCTTTTAATACGTGCAAACCAAGGCCACACAATAATGGTGATGTGCCCTCATATAATTTGTTTAATTATTATGTGCCTTTTATATCTCTAGGTGCTTATTTTGTCAATAGAACTGATTGCAACATGGCCATTATTTATTCATCAAGTTGCAATCTTTTGATTGTGGATTTAGTGGCTAAGGAGTCCCTTTTCTACTCTTTTGAAATAAGTTTCTATAATGCTGGGCAGGCAGTTGAAACTGAGAGCTTATTGAAACCTATCATTTCAGCTGAAGAAATTACAGGTACAATACTTGTATACTTTCAATTCAGTAACTCATTAGTATCTTACGTTGCATTATGTCACTGCATTTTGTATCTTGTGGTGGCAGTGTGTGTACATGGAACCTATAAGAAGTATTTGGAATCAATCTTGGAGTCAGGTTTAAAGCGCATGAAAAGATTGCATGTCCACTTCTCATGTGGCTTGCCCACTGATGGTGAAGTAATCAGTGGTAAAATATTCTTGAAAATCTCTTTGTCAATAATTTTTTACGACTCTAAAATTTCTGTTTCTTTCGATTTTCTTTTCAGAAAAAGATGATGCCATTGCATTTGGTATGTTTTAGTTTTTTTTTTGTCAATGATACTCTTAGAAGCATCAACACAAACACATTCACTCGTAAATAATCCAGTCACCAACAAGTCATCCAGACATGGTGTGAAGTTAAACATAATTTATCACCTCTAATAATTTATAATATTTGTTATTTTTCAGGTATGAGACGAGATGTTAACGTCTTGATCTTTCTTGATGTCAAAAAAGCTTTAGAAGGTATTGCTATATGCAATTTTAAACTTGATAACAAATTCGTTGAATGCATGTTCATATTCTTTGCTATGATATTGAAATGATTTTGATGCCTTCTATCTTGTTTTGTGTTGTCCATATGTGAAAATCAGATGGAATGAAGTTGTACGTATCAGAAAACAGGGTGATCTTGACTGAAGGTTTTGATGGTGCTGTTCCGGTTAAATATTTCGAAAAGATTGAATCATGGCCCGATAGAAGACCTATACCCTTTCAAACTGGGATTTGATATCTTTTTGATAGAAAAGCTGGGATTTGTTATAAGAACCATGAGATGAATTGCTTCTTCTTGTTAAAATTAGTGACATACATAATAAAATTTGTTAATTTATCTAATTTTTTGTATCGCTTCTAACTGATCCAAAGTGAAGAAGTTTGTGAATTTACTTGCTCAAGTTTGTATCTTTTTCTCTGTTCTAATTGAGAATTTTGTTTATTTAAGTCTAATTATTTGAAAGTGAAAAAAAAATGAATAATTTTTAAATTGAGGTTTTAATAGATCAAAGTAGATTATTTTTAAAATTAAATTTACTATTATACTTGTTATGATATATAAATAAAAGTAATTTTTATTTCGAAAGCAAGTAACATTCTTCTTAAGGCAAAGATGGTGTTTTCGATGAAAATTTTAATACATATATCAATTATATTTCAATACTCTTGACTGTTTAGGAAGTATTGCATTTTTACTTATTAGATGTTAAAAATATCAAAAAAAAAAAAAAACTAATATGCATCATATTAAAAAATATAAAATTAAGCATCAGATATATGATAAATATGTTTATAAAATCAAAAGTTGAAATTCTATTTTATCGTTTAAGGTCAAAGGTTCATCTTTTACTTTCATCATAAAACAAAAAGGGCGGGTGATTACTATAAAAAAAAAAAAAATGATAAAAGAGGGTTTTTTTTTCGAAGTTGATAGATGAAATATGGGCTACTAAATAATTAAGTAATCAGACAGTGTGGTTTGTGTTTTTATATCGGCAGGGTAGAGGTGGTCTTCGGTTTTGGTTGGAAGCCCTAGATTTGGTCACAATGAAGCTTGTTAGGTCTCTGATATCAACTCACTTTTCCCTCTTTCTGTTCCTATTATGGTGATATTGTTTTTGTTGCTAATCATTCCATCTGAAAATCAACAGGTTCTTGATGAAGTTGAACAATGAGACCGTCTCGATTGAGCTCAAAAACGGAACCATTGTTCACGGCACCATCACAGGTTACTTTCTCTTCCTCTTTTTCCTTCTCTTTCAGTTGCTGTTTCGTTTCGTTTCAAGGTTTAATTTATTTATGGTTTTGTTAAACCCTAGTTGTTTTTTTTTTTTTGTTTTTGGCTTAGATGTGGCTCTTAATTTCTTTCATTAGATGCTTGAATAATCTGGTTTTGTTACTTCTTTGGTTGTTAAGTTTTTTATGAGATTTTTGTCAAAGCAATCTTTTGCCTTTACAAACTAATAACACTAGGGAAGGTAGAGGTGAAGAGAGACTTAGGGCTGTTTCAAAGTTGATTTTTTGTCTTTTTTGGTTGTTTGTTGGTTTGTTCGTAACAATAAACAAGTTAAGAAGTTCTCCATTTTAAGATTGGCTTGGGTTATTAGGTGAGAATCGAAGTATGCACTGTGGAAATTGTCGATTCTTAAAATTAGATAGTTTTTCCCTTTAAAGAGGCTGCAGAATTTTGAATAATTGGAGACTTAGAGGTCCATTTCCATTCTGTTTTCTATTTTGTGGGTTTTGTGCATATTGTTGTTAAAAAAAGAAAGTATGTGGGTTTCTTGTCATAAAATTTTTAGTGAATTTAGGAGTTTGCTTAATAGAATTTAGTATGGTGTGTGATACTTTGGAAAAAGTTGATTTATCTAGATGAAAGGAGGGATCTAACACAACAAAAATAAGTCAAAATGAGCTTTGTTAAGGCTAATCAATGTGGAATATCAGTCCTTTATTTGTTTTTTCTTTTGGTCATATTTCTGTATGGAAAAAAAAAATGAAATAGATGATCCTGCATTTGTGTACTCCTCAATGCTTTCAGTCATTTTTAGAATACCTTCCACCATTTAGAATGATCACTTACTTCTGAGATAAAATGGTGTTATTGACTCTAAAACACAAGGACAAGATGACAAGAGTTTAAGATAAATTTGTTCAATGAATAGCATGCTTGATACTTGCATATACTGATTGGTTATTGGAGATAAATGTGCACCATTTATAGTTACCTCGCACGATATTGGTCCTTCACATTAGGATCACGGCCTAGAATTAGGATATATGTAAATTCCAATCAGTGATACTATAACTTATTTATTCATTTCTGCTTAATGTTGTTGTTAAAGCCCAGGCTGACAGCAATGTTTAAGTGCATAGTTTTGTTCATTGGAAGGTTATTTCGATGTCAAGATGCTGATTGTTTTTAGCAATCTATGGCCTTCATTTGGACTTGTTTCATTGGGCTAAAGCATTTATAAGTTTTCCTTTTTTCTTTAAAAAATGGGATTGGTGCCAAGCAGTACTCTCGAATGTGATGCCAGTATTTTGCGCTTGACAATGAAAGTTCCTTAAAAACTGCCCTTTCTAAATAGGTGGTATATTATTAAAACTTTGTACTCTTTCCCTTCGTGCGAGGAAGTTGCCTTTTGGATTCACCTTCCCTTAAGATATTTCAAAGTTGTAATTTCTGCAGTTGATGAATTTTCATGTATTAATGAAGTTTTATGAGGAAGTAAAATAATCCTGAAATTACGTGAAACCTTTTAGTTGACGAATGCACATGACTCATGGGTTCATAGCTCTGTAATTACATCGTAGTCCAGTGAAACTTAGGGCCAAATGATATATTGTGTTTGATTTCCCTTGCAGGAGGTTGATGAAGTTGCCACCTTTTGTAGTTGAGATTTGCCTCGTTCATGGAGGAGAAAGAAACCTCTTTCATTCAAAATGAAGTTAGAAGGTTGAACATAATGTTTTGGAAAATGGAAGATTATATGTAAAACCAGTGTCAAATTGGCTTTTTTTTTGTTGAGCACAAGCACAATATGCTATATTTCCTCATGACATGACCTCTTACCCAGTACATTTTCCTCTATTTCTTGCCCTTGTAGATAAAATTCAAAAATTTTCGCTTGTTAGAATTTACTCTTCAACTTTCTCCCAAACATGGGACAGATAAATGTATGCTCAAACACTCAAAAGGCACAAAAACTTTGATGCACTATTGCCTATCAACCCTATAAACTTCTGCGCAAGCAAGCTTGTCAAACTCTAGAGGCTTGTGTTCCTTTTTCCTTTCTTTTCTTTTTTCAATTTTTGTGTTGAAGAAAGATAGAGAGGACAGGCGAGTGGATTTTATAGTGGTGGTGTTGGGTTGCTAATGCACTAATTTGATGACTTTACTTTTGTTATCGATGGGTTTCTGGATTAAGGTGAGCTACATTCCTTTGTGGTTGCATGTAATTGTGACGAGTTTCATTCATGTATTGTTGAGTTAGGCAGTGCCAGTGTTGTCGCATCATATGTATGGCTTGATGCCACATAATAACCAGAGTGACACTCACATTGTATATTTTTCTATGACCATATAGACATCCACATTGTACATTTTTCTCAGTTGATTTAATTAGTTGCTTTGTATACATACATGGAAGATGCAACTATGCAAGTGCTCTGACTGATGGATTTGATGGTTTATTACAGGTGTTGACATCAGTATGAATACTCATTTGAAAACAGTGAAACTTACACTAAAGGGGAAAAATCCAGTGACTTTGGATCACCTTAGTGTGCGGGGTAACAATATTCGTTACTATATTCTTCCTGACAGCTTGAATCTTGAAACATTGCTGGTCGAAGAGACACCTAGGGTCAAGCCCAAGAAGGCTACTGCTGGTATTTTCATATTTGATATATTAAGAAACTGTATTCATGTTGTGATTATTTATATTCAAGCTTGGTTTTCATGATCACCAAGGATGTAAAACTTTCTTATGCTTTGAAAATTCAGGGAGGCCTGGAGTGGGACGTGGTCGGGGCCGTGGACGTGGTCGCGGACGTGGTCGTGGCCGTTAAATATGTTGCATTGATTCCAATTTGGTTATGTAAACATATATGTTGTAGGAGAGTATGTTGGTATTAATCATAGGGACGTGAAGGGAGTGACCATCATTCTAATTGTGTTTCGCATTTTGCCCTAGGGAGGATTGTTCATGATTTTCGAGTTTTGTTCCTCATATAACTCCATTACAAAGGCTACTAATCGATTAGCAAATGATCTATTATGTATTACGAATCAGTATTTTTCAATCTGAACGTTAAGTTCTGGCGTGGCATTTGCGTCGACAACTAACTATTTTTGGAGTATCGCATTCTTGAAGTCAACACATTTGGTGCGAAGATTATAAATTTTATTGATAATAGTCTGAGAAGATGTTGGAATCCTTTGAATAGTTTGGTTAATTTACATGGTTCAGAATCATTTGGAATTCGGAATAAATAAATGGCCAAATCTTGGGTGCTTTGTTGGCTCTCTTGTCGAATATAAATTGTACTTCTAATCGGAACGTTTTCCCATTTGATGTTGATGCCCTCTGGTTTTTTTTTTATGGAAATATTGCTAGGTTATATAGAATCCTTTTTTTTTTTTTTTTTTTTTTTTTTGTTGGGACATGTCTAAGGATTAGTTAAGACTAACTAAGTAAGGTTTAACTTTATAACACGATCCGAGAAATAATTCTCTTACATAAAAGAGCATCTTATATATAGATGGGGGAAAGATCTATATATATATATATATATTTTAATGATGAGAAAGCGTCTTTGTGAAGCGTAGAACTTACGTTTGTAAGTCAGGATAATGGGCTAACCAACGGACGCCACTGACCATTTACATATAGAATCAATTTTTTGAATTTGATAGTATAGATTATTTATATTTCAATACTCTGATTTTTAACATACCGCTGAGTTTTTAGATGTTAAGAACATCAAAAAAATAGATTCAAATAACTAATAAGCATCCGATTAAAATAAATAAAATTAAGCATCAGATAATTGCCGTGCTTTTTGTAAAGTTGATCCGTGAAGGGCTAAAGAGAAAAAAAGATAGGGGCCACTGAATAGTTAAGTAAAAAGTGTGGGATCTCCTAGAAATAATTGAGAAGTGAAAAACAGATATAGTTGGCGACAACTACAAACCCTAATTTCGCTGTATCTTGGAGTGCTGGTTGCTGTGGTGCCGTGCATCCTCTCTACATAGCAGGAAGAAGATTCAGGTTTGTCGCTAAGTTATGCTCTCTGGCTTTATTCATGAACATATAATTCGACCTCGATCTTTGAATAAGATAGTGTAGTGACTTGATTTAGTTTTGGTTACGCAAAAAAACTAAGACAATACATCATATGCTTTTGCTGGCTGCACGAGTTTGATCAATATATATATAATTTTGTATGATCTGTAAATGCAAATTGGTGATTTTTATGTAGTAGATATGTTGAATTTTTATGGACTCGAATTTGATATGTGCTTGATAGTGTTAATAATCGAGTATTGGTAGATATATATTTGTTTTAAATAATGAAGCCTTGGAAGAATTTTTCTCGTTTGGATTTTTTCATGACCGGTTTTGATGGATTGATAGTGTGGTTTGTGTTTTTATATTGGTATAGTATCGGGGTCATTGTACTGCATTCTGTTTCTAGTGAATCTCGGTGGATACGTGTATGTGTTAACAATGTTGTATGTATACATATTTTTGTGATCAGCAGCATCAGCTAGAAGAAGAAAACGGAAACATGGCATTTGCTGCAATGAAGCCTGCAAAACCTGGTTTTGAGGAACCCCAAGAACAAACTAACCGCATTAGGATCACCCTTTCCTCCAAGCATGTAAAGAATTTAGAGAAAGGTGTTGTGTTTGCCTACTTAGTTGTTTTTTCTTGTAACTACTGAATAGAGTTGTCTTATTTTTAAATGGTTATAGCACTGTGTTAATATTGATTTTTCATGCTTGGATTTGTTAACAGTATGTGCCGATCTTGTTCGTGGTGCTAAGGACAAGAACCTGAAAGTGAAGGGACCAGTGAGGATGCCCACCAAAGTTCTGCACATTACTACTAGAAAGTCCCCTTGTGGTGAAGGTGTTGACTGATGATCTGATTTGCTCTGTTCTTTCTTTTATGATTTCTTCGAAACCTATTGTGGATTCTCAGTTGGCTTTTAGAGAACTGTTAGTTCTGCTGTAGAGGTTCCATTATTTGTTTTATACTCAATGTTTCTTTCTCATGAGAATCTTCATTCTAGGGACCAACACATGGGATAGGTTTGAACTCCGTGTGCACAAGCGGGTGATTGATCTTCACAGTTCCCCTGAAGTGGTGAAGCAGATTACATCAATAACTATCGAACCTGGTGTCGAAGTTGAGGTTACAATTGCGGATTGAGGATTAGTTATGAAGAATCAAGTATAGGAAGAATTTTTCTCTTTCTAAACTTTTGGCATAGTTTTGTTATAATGGATATGCTTTGTGTTCCCTTGAATAGCTCCCGAAGAATAATGATTTCTACACAGTTTTGAAAAGATTTAGCTTTCAAATTCAGTCTTTATTTTGGCAGAATTTTGTTGGTTACATGTTTACCTTTATCTGCTTATTTGAAATCATGCTTAGTTTTATCAGATACTGCCTAGCCCCTTGAATGCTCTTCTCTTCACATATAATAACATTAGATATGTTGGTAGAGGTTATTGATCTTTAGATTAAACGCAATATCTAATGGTTCATAGATAACTGTACTGGTGACATGGGCATGGCACATACATAAAGTGCTGTAGACAGTCGTGGGCCTTATGTCTGTGTCATGACTTAATTTTTGCCATAGACACATGATGTCGCTTTGAATTTTAGAGCTATTATAATTTGTTTGAATAAGCCACCAAAAGCCCTAGAAACCTCAGTAGACAGATGTTGATTGCTCTTAGCGAGCTCAGCTTCTGCTTAATGTAATGCTTCAGTAGGAGCTTGCGCATGAGGAAATCAAAAGTTTTGATAGGCAGACCAGGCAGTCTCAGTTCCATTATCTTTTTGTTAGTTTCCAATGCGGTGCAGTTTAAATTGCCAATTATCTGGCCAAGCATGAATACAAAGGCTGCTTGAACTCAGGGCATCTATATTTTTCATCAATAAACGTGAAGAAGAATGGCAAATTTCATTTGATGATTTGACACAGTTAAATGATATTACACATGCAACTCGAAACAACTATAATTTTGGTATCGCCTATCAGTATAATGATTGTTGGTAAACACCTGCAATCAGAAAGATGCTCCTTAAATAAGCCCATGTGCAAGCCAAATCTCATTTATGCTCCTCATTGCATGCTTCTCATAACAGGACTAAATAAACCAACGTGCTAGGTAATCTCATTTGTGCTCCTTATTGAATGCTTCTCTTAAGAAAAAAGAACTACATTAGCTACCTGTATGCGAATTGTTGATATTGCAAAACTGAACTAAAATACAATTGCCGAAAATTCATCTACATATGCCCCCACTAGCACCAACCACAGGTCGAGCAGCTTTTCAACGAGTCTGATTGAAGACAACCAAAGGAAAGACAATACACCCAAACTTAAAAACCTATAGATTGTACACCAGGGATTGTTAGAAATTGACATTGTAACCAATTCCAAGTTTTGCTTAACCACCATTAAGTAAAAAAACATTACATGATACAATAAGATGCTAAATCAGGGGTGGTTTGATGGGCAGTCCACAAATTAACAAAAAGGGAAAACGCAGAGATTTGGGGAGATTCTAACCACTTCACTGAGGTAACTATCCAAGACCAGTTTCTGAAACTTCAAGTGGAAAGCAAGACTAAAACACTCCTATGCCCCTTAACAACCAATCTAGATGGCCAACTACAATAATGATGCAACCATTTTTCTCTTCTTTATTTATTAATAATAGAAAAGCTAAGCCTAGTGTCATGCAGCAGCAGCAACTAGCTTTCCCATGCCAAGGCTCTGCATGATCAGAGCTTCTGGTGATAAGAGCAACAATTATTTATCAGGTGAACAAAGAAAGAGTTGGACTATCTAAAACGATGACTATGAGCCTGTCCACAGCAGCAACAGTTAGGAGTGAAGGATACAGTGTAAACATTGTATGACAAAACAATTATTCCTCTTAAAAAGAGTATACAATATCCAAACCTAAAACACTAAGTTCTCATGAACCACTCCTACGCAATCATCCACTGGAGATAACAAAACAGAATGTTAGTGACTGAAGTATAGCCTAAGATTCCAATGTCACAACTCATAAATTAGTACTCATAAGAAACTTGTCGCTAGCTTGTAATGTATGAGTAGCAAGATATATTGGTTTGAAAAAGAGTACTTTAACATCTAATAGTACATACAAACTTTATTCTAAGAAATCATGGCACAATGGTCACCCTAACAACTCATTAGCAATAAGATTAGAAGCTCCCGGCATCATCAGACTACAAAACTTTTTTCTTGCAACAAACAAATTAGGTAAGACATTAAATTCAAATATATTCAATTCATCTCATACGTTTACTATTTTATTGAATTGCATAGCAATGATACATGTCCAACAATCAGCATATGCTCTATCAGTCATGAATTTTACAATGCCGAAACTACAACAATTACATTTTAAGAAACAAAAAAGAAAAGATGGTTCTGGTTTCTTTTTAATACAGCTCAGGACTGCCCAGAAAACAATGCCCACGAACCACAAAACTTCTCTAACATAGTAGAACATGAGGTTCCTCATATTAGCATCATTAAAAATTATGAAAGATTTGACGATAAGGAACAGAGAATTACTAAAAACAATCATAAAAATCATAATGAACAAGAATTCAAGGGATCCTAACCACACAATCAAAAGAATGTATCATCAACCAGAAGCCTTCTTTCCACCAGAATAGTAACTGAGGTACCATCTCACAAACTTCTTCAAACCTGTCTGCAGATCCGTCGTTGGCTTATACCCAAGCTCCCTCTGCGCCGCGCTAATGTTAGCATGCGTAAACGGAACATCCCCATTTCTAGGCAACTTCATAATATTCCTCTTCGCCTTAACCTTCAAATGCCTCTCCAAAATGCTCACAAGATCTGAAACAGGCACAGGAGATGTATTCCCCAAATTAAACACCCTCAACTGTGCCGCCCGCTTCTTCTTCCCCCCACTACCCGTACTCTTCTCTGCAGTATCCAATGCAGCCAAACAACCCTTCACTATATCATCAATGTAGGTGAAATCCCTAGCAACCGTCCCATGATCAGCTGCCTCAAATATAGGTATAGACTTCCCCTTCAAAATGTCCTTTGTGAAGAAGAAATACGCCATGTCTGGCCTCCCCCACGGTCCATACACAGTGAAAAACCTCAATCCCGTTAACGACAACCCATATATATGATTATAAGTGTGTGCAATCTCTTCACCAGCCTTTTTCGTGGCAGCATACAAACTAGCAGGCTGATCAGTCCTATCTTTCTCACTAAAGGGTACCTTAGTATTGAGTCCATAGACAGAACTCGAACTCGCCCACACAATAGCAGGCTGTGGATTGGCACTTTTACACACTTCAAGTAGACTAACAAAACCAGCAATGTTACTATGCACATAAGAGCCAGGATTCTCCATTGCATACCTGACGCCAGCTTGAGCAGCCAAATGCATCACATGCGTGAATGCCACCACCTCGAACAGCTTCTTCAGAAGCGCCACGTCATTGATGTCTCCTTCAACGATAAAAATCCCACTCCTCTCCAAAAGCGCTTGCCTCGCTCGCTTCAACGACGGGTCATAGTAGTCGTTGAAGTTATCGAGACCAAGAACCCCATCGCCGCGCCTTTTAAGAGCCGCCGACACGTGGGTACCGACGAAACCGGCCGCGCCGGTTACAAGCACAGAAATGCCGTTTCGGGCACGGACCCGAGCTGATGACCGGACCCGTTTCTCCCAGGTGGGTCCGCCCCAACTGCTGGTCCGGAGAGACCGACGGGAGGGATCGGACGGTAGAGGATTGGAGGAGGGGGATCTGAAGAAGAAGATGAAGATCAAGCCCAAGAAAACGAAGGACCAAAATGTGAGCTTGGCCAGAGAAGAATGGAGCCTCAATCTGTTAATGTACGGCGATTTCTCCATCTTGAATTTGCCAGGCGTTGATGGGATGTTGTCAAGATGAGACATTTGTTTGAGCTGCGACATCGTTCGTTTTCTTGGATTCTCTAAAAAATCCTTTTTTGGGTTTTTTTTTTTTTTTTAGGGTTAGGGTTTGGGAGATTCCGGTTTGTTGTCGTTAAATGGTAGAGCTTCAAGATAAGAAAGGAAAGAAAAAGTGAGAGTGTGTGTGTGTGTGTTGGGATTAGCGTAAATGCTAGTTTTCCATGTTCTTGTGTGTAAAATGGGAGAATGGGAATCTTCTGGTTTCTTGCAGAGGTGGGTTGGTGATGGATGGGCGTTTTGGTTTTCTCTTTTTGGGGTTTATATCTATGAAAATTCAAGATTTGATTTTGTTTTCAAGAAATGGAGATGGAGAGAGAGAGTGGTGTGTGTTGGAATTTTAAAAGAAGGTAAGGGAGATCAAGAAAGGTCAAAGAACTGTAATTAATGAAAAATTGACGGGTTATTTGTAATTAATTATTAATTTAACTTTTATTGAAAGATATGGATAATTTTGGTTATTGATTTTTTTTTAAAAAAAAAATTTGGGCTCTGTTTTGATGAAGGTAAGCAAGGAAGAAGGGTTAATAGTAAACAAGTGTTCAATCTAACATTTTATCTGTTATAACTGTGTTTAATTGGCTGAGGGACCTTGAATTTTGGGGCCAATTTTTAAGGGGAAAATATATATATAATGTGAGGTGAAGAGGAGGATTGTTGGAGAGGGTGGTTCTTGGCGGATGGTGTGGATGAGATTTTGAGGCTAATTATGTGGAGAATTGGCTAAGCTTATAGTTTTCTCAACATTGGAAACCGTGAGAGATTTGTGGGGATTTGAGATTTTAAATTCTTTCAATCCTTTTAAATTGATATTTACTATGTTTTATTATGATAATTTAAGCCAACAGAATTTCCAATTACTAGAAAGTGGGATTATTTTGGATTTACTATTATGGGCATTTATCTTTTATTTTGAGACTACTTGATTGTTCACTTATGTACTCCAATTTTTAACAAAGTGAACCGTTATAATTTAGGTCTGCTTAGTCAATTAAAAAATATCACATTATGTGTATACCTACTTATTTCACTTTACATTGAATAATTTTGATTTTAGCTAGTGATAATTATAAAGTAGAGTGGGCCTAGATATTATAGGGATTTAACCTATCATTATGTTGGATGATGATATTAATAGATCATCAAATTGGTGGCACTAAGCACAGCTAAGCTTCTCTTCTCTTTTCTTTTTTCTTTTTCTACTTTCATTAAAGACATATTTATCATGATTTAAAATACAACATGACAAATAAATTTTGTAGATACAAAGGCGGCCAATAAGTACATTTTGATCTTTTATATACATATATATATATATATATATAATGGTTAGATGTTTTTATTTTTTATTGAGAGTGAGAGAGAGGGATTTCGGTGATATTAATTGAATGGGAGACATTTTCATATGAAGAATATAGAAATGAGTCAGATTTGGTGAAACAAAACTTGAAATGAAGGCAAAAGCACCTTTCCAGTAATCCCACATTTTGATTTCTTAGATTGCAATTTTGTTAATGAAAAGCTAGCACAGCAATAGCATCATGTAGGTTTGTGTAGAGAATCATGTGTTAAAAAAAAAAAAAAAAAAACAATACCAAACAACATTTCTTCATTTCAAAGCTCATTGTGTGACTTCCTTCAAGTAAGGAAGAGTAATATTGAAGAAAATTAGACCAAGTTTCTGCCCCTACAAACAAGACCCTAAAATGTACTTCCCATAATGAATCTTTTTATTTATTTATTTATTTCAAATGGGTAGTCACACAATCTTGACTGTTTTGAACCTTTATTTTGTACTAGATATAAATTTGTCAAGACTATTTTTGTAAGCATCAAAGAAGAGTAAAAAAAAAAAAAAAATGTGTTTCTGCCACCGCTAGAGAGATGAGCCCATGTGAGGATCTGATGGAAAAAGACGAGAGCAACACGTCCTTGGATTTTTTTCTTTATAGCCTGGCATCATGTTCTTCCATGTTTACTAGTTAATGTCTATAAGCTGGACACGGACAGGACATTAAAAAATCAATACAAAAAAAGTTGTGTCCATCCATCTGTATTGAAATTCAACAAATTGTATGATATCAGTAATCCCATAAATTATGGATCTATCTTATTGCAATTTGCAAGTAATTCTATTAAATTTTAACTGTAAGTCTATTAACTATCAAACAAGTGAATGTACTTGTGAACCTTTTATACTGTCATCCACACTTGGATTGTTTGAGCACACGTATCTTATTGTGGTGACCTTCAAAAGATATCGGTGGAGAGAATGAAAAATTAAAAAAAAAAAAAGGTACATAAGTGAACCCACTTGGCTCATATTGGTTGCATTTGCATTTATTCTTGAAAGGGATCAAGCAAACAAGTTACACACAGAAAATTGGCGAAAATAAATAAGTACCACTAAAACAAGAAGCTCAACTTGTCCAAATAAATCCATTAGAAATTACAAGAGCCACAGAAAATGAACTGATAGTTGCTTTCCAATACTATGCTTGGTGGAGGCAAAAAAGCTTTTGTGTTCTCTTCTAATGACATTGGACATTGGAGAATAGATGTTCAATGTTTGGTAACCCTCTCGAGGACATCAAAATAGTCGGGGAAGGTTTTCCGGGTGCATACTGGATCCTTGATGATGACTGGGACATCTGCACAGGCAACAAGAGAGAATGCCATTGCGATGCGGTGATCTTCATAAGTATCAATTTCTGCCACATTTAATTTTCTTGGTGGAGTGATCACACAATAATCTGGTCCTTCTTCAACTGTTGCTCCTAACTGAAGGAACAACCCAAACCAATTTAAATAAGTTCCAAGTAGACATGTTCAAAATTTTAGGGCAGCATAATAAGGCCACTAGAATCTACCTTCCTCAATTCTGTGCATATAGCAACCATCCTATCACTCTCTTTCACTCTCCAAGTTGCCACTAAACATACAAAAGAGAGGTATCTTAGTGAATAATTTGATCATAAGCAATTCTCAGATATAAGACCATACAATTAGAATTATTACGACTCAGAAAACAGCAATCATTAAATAATTCATGCCTTTTGAACCATTTATGAAGTCCATGATACTGGAAACTCGACTATAGTAAGTACCCTTATTTCTTTAACCTCCATTTTGCAAAATTAAAGCCCAAACAAAAGTCCAATTTTCACAAATGAACGAAGTGTACCGTCTCTAATGGCAGTAGGACCTTCAGCAAATAGAGCAACCACAGCAAGTGTCAATGCAACATCAGGCATATTGTTCATGTTGATATCAATAGCACGCAAGTGGTTCCTTCCACGAGCATCTCGCGGTGGTCCAGTGACAGTTACACTATTCTCTGTCGAGACAACTTTAGCACCCATTTTTTCAAGAACGTCCGCAAATTTCACATCTCCCTAAATCAATTGCAAAAAACAATGCTGACATAGGTTGTTTAGACAATGCAGATATAATGTCTGGACTCATGACAGAAACACAAAATTATATGCAACCTTTGAATTAATTCGAATAAGAATTTACAAAATATATACCTGTGAACTACATGTCCCACAACCTTCAACTGTAATGGTCCCACCAGTGACTGCTGCACCAGCTAGGAAGTAACTAGCACTAGAAGCATCACCTTCAACAAAGGCATAACCAGGAGACCTGTGAGAGATTCATTGATTTTTTAGTACTTTCAGTACCATTCTACAAAGTGGAACGACTATACATTAAAGCAACTTACTTGTACTTTTGACCACCCCGGATATAGAATTTATCCATACTTCCACTATACTCTACATTTACTCCAAAACGTTTCATCAACTGCAAAGTCATTTCCGCGTAAGGCATCGAAATGATTCCATCAGTTATCTCAATTTCCACATCAGCCAGGGCCAGAGGAGCTGCTATGAGCAAAGAAGTTATGTATACACCATCAGTTCTTCCAGAGAGCTTTACCTGCATATGGAAACACAACAAAAATGTAACATCAATGATGTCATTCGACTATTAAGGTCATATATATGCACACACACACACGTATATATTACACGACATAACAACCAAAAATGATCTAAAAGACATTGTAAAACGTCACCTTTCCCCCGAGAAGTCCTCCTTTTCCATTGATACGAACCGGGGGATAGTTTGTATCATAAATGCAATCAACGTCTGCACCAAGCTGCTTAAGACCATCAACCAAGTCCCCAATTGGTCTTTCTCTCATTCGTGGCAGCCCATCAAGTATGTAACTGGTATTTATATAAGGATATATAGAAGAAAAAAAAAATTAGCTTTTTGTAATAATGATTTGTAAAACTAGCTAGATATAGATGAGATGAGATTCAATCTTTTTCGTTCAAATAATCATGGTAAAAACTAGTCTGCCATTTGATTGTGGTAACAAATGAACGTGTTAAAAGAGAATAAGTAGTCCTATCCCGTACCGATAACTAGATTTGGTGGCCACTTGCTTAAATTTATATTCAAATTTATCTTTTATAATTGTAATATTTAAATTATATAAGATAAATGAAAAAATAAAATTAATATGAAACAATTTATATATTTTTTTAAAAAAACAAAAAAAATATATATTTTTAATAAAATTTATATATTTTAAAAAGATATAAACATTATAAAGTAATAAATTGTTATAAATAATTAAATGGATTCAATTATAAAAAGGGACCAATAGGACTACTAAAAACACCAAATGTCACATATCTTTCGCTGGCAATAAGTAAATACACTGCAGGCACTTTCTACTCTTCCTTAGATCAAACCGTTTTCAAATCAAGAGTAACATACATAAATATAAGGACGAGTGTTTTTTTTTTTTTTTTTTTTTTTTTTTTTTTTTTTTTGAGTTATTGGGATGAATCTAACAAACAACCGAAACCAAACTGGTAGGACTCTAGTGGCTCAACCCGGATAAGTGGCTTCCGTAGGACTGGAAATCACCCATATCAGGGTGAGAAATAACTCATAAATATGAGAGAAAATCTCATTTTTCTTTAATAAGATGGGAGCATAGGGTGTCAAACATTGGCTTAAAACCAACGCTGGTGTGCTACAAGGCCAGTAACATAAAGTTGAGTTTTTATAACTTTAATTATGTAGCTTATACATGAGTTTTTTTAGATTTGTGACATATTTTTAATAGGCTTTTATTCTTTACATTCTTTTTCTCTATATCTCATCCTTGTAAGTGGACTAACTCTCAAGTGTTTTCTTCTTATTATTATTATTATTTAAATTGTTGGTTTTGTTACCCATGATCGTGATGAACAGTAAGACAACACCTTTTAGCAAATTACGTGATAAAGTTCTAAGGGGTCACTAATTCAATTAGCTAAACCGACACTTTTGTCCCTTCTCATATACTTCTATAAAGATCTATTATATCATTTTAAAATCTCAATACAACCTTATAATTTACATTATTTATTTGATCATTTCAAAAAATATTAAGGGTATGCATGTTGTTTCATTGTCAAGCAAAATAGATGGAGCTATCATTCAAAAACCTTTGTCACTTTTCGTACAGAGCTAAGCTACCAGACAGCAGCGTTCATTATCAATGGGGATATGGAAGAGTGATGCTATATTATTAGAAATTTTGTCTAAATTTATTACTCAAATGATATAACAAGTTTATTTGTAATCACCACAGAATCAATATATTAATATAATTAAGGTATTTAATAAATCATCCTATCATATCATTTGAGTAAAAAAATTAGATAAAATTTTGATTAGTATAAAATTACTTGAACAGAAATGGAGGAATGTACAAACTACAAAACAGCCTAGGCTTTTTTTTCTTTTTTTTTTTTGGGTTAATAACAAATAGTACAAATAATAGTAACTAAATATTAATAATACTATATAAAATTTATTTATTTTACCATTTTTATATTCTAAGCTCAATGTAAATATCATTGCGTATATACTCTTAATCTTTTGATAATTAACAATTCAAAAATTCTTTGGTATATACTTGCAACCTACACATCAAATTTACTTGTTCTCTTGAAACATTATTAATTCATTCTGTAAATTGGAAAAAAAAAAAAAAAAAAAGAGAGACGAAGCTACTTTAATATTTCTTTCTTCATTTGGTGAAGTTCGAATAACAATATTTCTTTGTTCGTATTAATTATTATTCATTCTCCTATAATTTTTCTTTTGAGGTATATATAGAACTCGTTTTTATTTTTGTATTTAAGTGCGTATTTTTCAATTTTAAAAATTTAATTGTACCATAAAATTTTGTTTGACAAAATGAGTAATGCTGATAATAACCCATTAGCTATCTATCCGCACTTCCATCTAATATTTTTTCATCAATGATAAATTTATTCTTAATTAAAATTATTAAATAAAATAAAATTTTCTTAGATATTTATGCATAAATTATAATTTTATCCTTTTTTCAAACATTTTTCCATGCTTTGCTTGATTAGAAAGTCCTGATGAATATATGCCACTCAAGAATTTATTTTATTAGTTATAAAGTTGCAATCTTTAAGGTTTTTTTTTTTTTTATATAAAATAAAATTTTATCAAGTAAGTTTAATTCTCTTAAGAATATGCAATTTCTATGAGTAATGATTAAGAGTTTTTCAAATAAGATCCTTCCAATTCATTATTTAAAAATATAATATTTATAATTTTCGAAAAAAAAAAACTTATAGAAAAGAACTGTGAAAAATAAAAGGATATTTTGGAAAAAAATAATTATATTTAGAAATTTATTATTAAATATGAAGTGTTTTTAGAGAATAAGAGTAAAAAGAAACAAAGTAAATTGTAAGAATAAAAAGCTCTATGTGATATACTCAAAACCCTAGTTTTATAAAGAAATCTCTCTCTCTCACTCTATTTATCTTTGTATCAACATCCCCTCCCCTGCCGGAGAGAGGTTCTCCCCCTCTCCACTGGGTCTTTCTCTTTCATTTTTGTTATTTTGATTCCAATAGTTAATCCTTCCATATGCATTTGTCAAGGTAGATTTCTACTTAGATCTAAATCTTGATACAAATGGTGACAGAAACGCAGCGTTTTGATTGAGGAAATAAAGGAGCTAGAAATGAGTGAAACGTAGTCGTTTTGAAAGACTTATGGAAGCAAGAACGCTACCGTTTTGAGGAATACATAAGTCGGTCAAATGGGATGTTAATTCAGTTAGATAGTTAGACAGTTAGTCTATTAGAAGTCAATGCATTGGAGAATATCAGGCATAAAAAGGTGTACAGGAAGTCTTGTAAAGGCATGAGTGATATTGAATAAAATGTTTCTTGATTCTTCTAATTTCCTCTAAATCCTCTCCTCTGCTTATTCTTCTCTTTTCTTCCATACATTCTTCTTCTTTTATTCTTTTTCTGGTTCAGTTCATATCAAATCTATGGTAGTTTATGTTCAACGTCAATGTAGAGCTATGGTGATTTTTAGTTCATCTAGATTTAGATCTATAATGGTAGATGTCCACCCAGATCTTGATTTATGGTGGTTTAGATGTTTTATTTATTTATAGGTATGTTGCGTGATCACATTACCAATTTGAATCAAACATAGTCCAGATTTGAAAGTTTATAACTTTCAACCAATGCTTTACAGAAGATGAATCAGTATATCAGTCGGAAAGACCTATTATGATGGTAAAGAGTTTAATGAATGAGCCCAATAAAGTTCCCAATAGAACTCTAATTGGACTGTTTTGATAGACATACTGATGTAATGGATCTCTAGTGAACTTTTTTCTCCCTATCAATATTCTGATGGATGTATTTCCATTTTTATAATAGATTGTTTAGAGTCTTATACGGAATCTATATGAAACAGTTGTATTATTAGAAATTTTATTGAGTAAACTTGTACTTATTTTAATCTCAACGTGGATTTGGATCAAACTTTAATCTTATATATGTTTGACATTTTAATGTGAGAGAAGAAAAAATAAAAAATATTATATTTAAAAGTGGTTGAGAGAAATAATATTAAAAAGTGGATAAATCTTATCCATTTATTTGTGAAGTTTCTCACAAATGATCTTCAAAACATCAACATGTATCAAGTCAGCACTGAATCCATCCAAATACCATTTAATCCACCCAAACATTAAGGCCCCTGAAGTGGGGCTGCAAGATATCAAAAGCAAAAATTGGGCAAACCTCAAATTGCCGCCAGCAGCAGGTACTGCCGCAGTCAGCATGCAAATTGCAGCACCAGCATTTCCAAGGAAAAGTTCAACTTCCCCTATTGGCTCTTCACTGACTGGAAACAGAACACCACCACCCTCCACCACTGCTCTTTTCCTTCCAGTGTCCACGCCAACATTGACTCCGAGTTTTTTCAAGGCAACAAGCATGTGGTAGATGTCATCACTAATCAATAAATTGTCTAGTACTGTCGTTCCCTGCATTGTTAAATTATAAAAAAATCTATTCAGTTGACCAACACTAGAAAACAAAAGCAATTACTTTCTTTCTTTTAAACTATTAAACGATAAGAGCAACCATACCTCAGATAGAGAAGCTAGTAGGAGAAGACGATGAGATAGTGACTTGGACCCCGGCAACGTTATAGTACCCGAAATCTCTCTAATGGGTTGCAACATTATCTTTTCATTGTTAACCAGACTCTCATTGTGTTTCAAACACCAAAAACTTGAACATTTTTTGCACTCTGTTGTAAACGACAATGAATATTTGGGTTTTGGATTTTTTGAAGTTGCATTACAAATTTTGCTTACGTGAGCCATTTCAATGCAGAGTCGATCACTTTCGATGAAGAGAGAAAAAATAGAAATATTATTATTTATAATGTGCTTGGTCGTAAGTGAAAATGGTTAAGAGTAACCACGTTTATAATGTGTGACGAGAGAAATTTCAACCCTTCCTTTTTTTTTTTTTGTGTGGTTGTCAGATTGATTCAGTTTTAAGTGGAGCCAACCTACTAGCAAACAGAACCAACTTGGAAACAATAATGATTTGTACTCAAGTTCGCAGGCGTTGCCTTGCTTGTCGGTGCTTGGGCTATAATGAAATGTATTGGCACTTACAACTTGGAGTAGCATGTCTTTTATCATTTTCATGTCAATAATGTCTCAATCGTTGTTACCGACCCCCTCAACCAATGTTTTAGCGCCTAGTTGCAGATTGAGTATGCAATTATTTTCTTGATATCATCGTATCCAATGAGTAAATGAATAATATATTATATCATCAAAAAATTTTATTCAAATTCATTATTTGTAATAAATTTATATATAATTACTAAATTATCTCAAAATTAATGTATTGGCACGTATAACTTGGAATAGCATGTCTTTTATGATTTTCATGTCATTATCTCAGTCATCGTCACCAACACCCTCAACCAATGTTTTAGCTCGAAGGTGCGGTTTGAGCATGCAATTATTGTCTTGATATCTTTGTATCCAATCAGTTAATAAATAATATTACACCATTAGAAAATTTTATTTAAATTTATTATTTATGATAAATTTATATATAATTATTAAATTATCTCAAAATTAATTTGATAGCTACAAATCAATTTATCACATTATTTACATAAAATTTTTGATCAAATTTTGAAGAGAGTAACATTATTTGTCCATTAAAAAAATAACATTGTGAAAATCCGTCAACTCTTAGATAGTAGAATGTTGAATTATTTATGGGAAAAAAAAAAAGATTCTTTGGCAACCTAATTTGTGTAAATTAAATAAATTTTAATTATTATGAAAAAAAATATATTTAAAAGAAATATATTGTAATATGATAACAGTCTTGCAAATTTTTTTCGGGGGTGAAAATAAAAGGATAATAAAATAAAGTAACTTTGCTATGTTCCAATTTTCCTTCTTATTTTGGTGTTGTGCTTAATGTTAAGAATAGTGTTAATGTGTTTTTTCATGGTGTGTGAGTGTATATATATATATATATATATATATAATATCTCTATTTTTAATTGAATATATAAATTTTCAATCCACAAAAAAATTATGCACTTTATGAATTGATGTATAAAATCTTGTTTTTTTTTTTTTAAGAGGAACTGTTTGTTAATTACCACACAATTAGCTACTAGTGGGATTTCGTTATTGTTCTATGGTTAGGTTGGTGGGATTAGTAACTGAGTAAACAAATCTTTAAGCACCATCTCTACTTAGAGGAAACAAAAAAAGAAAATTACGATGATGACCTTCAAAAGTAGCTGTAGAGACCCTGCAGATAAAAAAAAAAAACAATAAAAGCTAGAAAGCACAATCAATCTATGTGTATTTATTAATAAGCTTATTTATAACTACCACATTCTATATATAACATACTCATTTAAATAAAAAATTTAGGTAAAATTTTGATAAATGTAACATTATTCGAATAGGAATGGAGGTATACAAACTACAAAGCAGTCCAGATGTTTTTTTTTTAATAACAGATAGTAGTAAATAACAGTAAAAAAATATTAAATTCCATATAAAATTTATTTATTTTACCATTTTTTTATACTAAGCTCAATGTAAATCTCATTGTGCATATACTCGCAATCTTTTGATAATTAACACTTCAAAATTTCTTCACTAAATAACACTATAAATGTACTGCAACCCACACATCAAATTTACTCTTTCTCTTCAATTTATCTTAATTCATTCCGTAAATTGAAAAGAAAGGAAGCTACTTCAATATGTCTTTCTTCATTTGGTGAAGTTTGAACAACAGTATTCCTTTGTTCGTATTAATCATTATTCTATCTCCTATAATTTTTCTTGGAGGTATGTATACTACTCGTTTTTATTTTTGTATTGAAGTGCATATTTTTCAATTTTAAAAATATAATTGTGCTACAGAATTTTGTTTGACAAAATGAGTGATGCTGATGATAACCCATTAGATATCTATCATACTTCCATTTAATATTTTTTCATCAATGATTAGTTTATTCTTGATCCAGTACTCATTTAATATATATTTGATATTTTAACGTGAGAGAAGAAAAAATAAAAGATATTGTATTTAAAAATGATTGAGAGAAACAATATTAAAAAGCGGATAAATCTTATCCATTTATTTGTGAAATTTGTCACCGGTGATCTTCAATATATCAACATGTATCATATTGAATCCATCCAAATACCATTTAATGCACCCAAATATTAAGGCCCCTGAAGTGGGGGCCGCAAGATGTCAAAAGCAAAAATTGGGCAAACCTCAAATTGCCAGCAGCAGCTGGTGCTGTCGCAGTCAGTTTACAAATTCCAGCACCTGCATTTCCATGGAAAATTTCAGCTTCCCCTATTGACTCTTCACTGACTGGAAACAGAACACCACCACCCTCCACCACTGCTCTTTACCTTGCAGCGGCCACACCAACATTGACTCCAAGGTTTTTCAAGGCAACAAGCATGTGGTAGATGTCATCACTAATCAATAAATTGTCTAGTACTGTCGTTCCCTGCATTGTTAAATTATAAAAAAATCTATTCAGTTGACCAACACTAGAAAGCAAAAGCAATTACATTTTACATTTTTTTTTTTTTAACTATTAAACGATGAAAGCAATCATACCTCAGATAGAAAAGCCAGTAAGAGAAGACGATGAGATGGTGACTTGGACCCCGGCAACGTTATAGTACCAGTAATCTCTCTAATGGGTTGCAACATTATCTTTTCATTGTTAACCAAACTCTCATTATGTTTCAAATACCAAAAACTGGAACATTTTTTGCACTCATCTGTAAACGACAACGAAAATTTGGGTTTTGGATTTTTTTGAGTTGCATTACAAATTTTGCTTACGTGAACCATTTCAATTCGGAGTTCACTTTCGATGAAGAGGAAAAAAAATAGAAATAGTATTATTTCTAATGAGCTTGGTCGTAAGTGAAAATGTTTAAGAACAACCACGTTTATAATGTGTAACGAGAGATTTTTTTTTTTTGGGGGTGGGGTTGTTGGATTGATTCGGTTTTAAGTGGAGCCAACCCACCATCGCTAATAGAACCAAGTAAATTTGAAAAACTGTGATTGTTTGTCGATACTTGGATTATAATTGAAATGTGTTGGCACGTACAATCTGGAATAGCATGTCTGTCATTTTCATGTCAACAAAGTCTCACTCGTCACTGACACCCCCAATCAATGCAATGTTCTAGCGCAAGTATGCAGTTTGAGTAAGCAATTATTTTTCTAATGTATTGATATTCGATCGGTTAAAGAGTAATGCTATATTATTAAAAAATTTACCTAGAGTGTAATTGACATGTGTTCACACATACAACTTGGAATATAATGTCTATCATATTCACGCTAATAATGTCTCAATCATCACCAACACCCTTAATCAATGAAATGTTTTAACGTTAAGTATGTGATTTAAGTAAGCAATTATTTTCCTGATGCATTCATATCCGATTTGTTAAAGAGTAATGCTACATTATCACGTCAATAATATCTCAATCATCACCGACACCCTCAATCAATAAAATGTTTTAACGCCAAATATGCGGTTTGAGTAAACAATTATTTTTCTGATGCATTCATATCTAGTCCGTTAAAAGTAATACTATATTATCATGTCAATAATGTCTCAATCATCACCGACATCCTCAATCAATTAAATGTTTTAACCCTAAGTATGCAGTTTGAGTAAGCAGTTATTATCTTGATGCATTTATATCTGATTCGTTAAAGAGTAATATTATATTATTTAAAAATTTGTTTAAATTTATTATCTAAATAATCTGATAAGTTTATATATAATTATCATATCTTCATATATATATATGGCTTATATGTCTAATTTTAATTAAATATATATTTTCAATACACAAAAAATTATGTATTTTATATACTAATGTATAAAATAATTGAATAATAGTTTTTTTTTTTTTAATGTTTTCTCTTTTAAGAGGAACCGTTTGTTAATTACCACACAATTAACTATAAGTGGGATTTGTGTTTAAGCAGTCTAAAAAGACATTGACGGTTTCGATATTGTTCCATGTTTAGGTTGGTGGGATTAGTAACTGACTAAACAAATCTCTGAGCATCATTTCTTAAAATAATAAAAAAAAACATAACGAATTACTTAAAAGTTTTTGAACGTATGTTTTATTATAATCAGTGATAATATTTGCTTTTTATAATAATATCGTCTCTCTATTAATGATTTGATTATGTTGATCATTTGAGATAATAAAAAAATAATAAAATATAATATAATGATTAGAATATCCTCGATTAGCTAATATATGGTCTTATTTTTATGGGATTAAAATTTTAAAAACTTAAAAATCTCGACCATCCATCTAAAAAATAAACGGTTGAGAAATAGTTTAAAACTTGCGATTATAGAACTGATTTAAAAATAATTAATAATTTTTTAATTATAAAATAATTAAAATAAAAAAAAATTAGAAAAAAAAGTAACATTTTTTTAACTCATCTATCTTCTTCTTCCCGGATCATCATCAACAGTCATGGATATCTAACCTACTTAGATATCCATTTAAAAAAAATATATTTTTTTTTTTATATTTTAAATTATTTTCTATAGTTAGAATTTATTTTTTAAAATTTTAAAATTATTTTTAAGTTTTTAAAATTTTATATTATTTTTAATAAATTTTCATAATTTAGATGGATAATAGAGATTCAAATAATATATTGATTAATATACTTTTAAAGAAAAATAAAAAAAGTTATTAAAATATTCTTTCTACAATTAACTTTTATAATCAATCACAATCAAATCATTAATATAAGGGAGGATATTATGTTAAAAGGTAAAAATAGTGTTCGATTATAATAAGGTACATGTATAAAGGGTTTTGAGTAATTTTTTTAAAAAATTATGGTGATGACCTTCAAAAGCAGCTGGAGAGACCGTGATAAAGAAAAAAACAAAACCAATAAAAGTTAGAAAGCACAATCAATGTACGTGTATTCATCGACTAACTAATATATAGAGTGAAACCACTTTGGTCCTATTGGTTTCACATTGATTCTTTAAGAGTATGCATCAAACAAACAAGTTACCTATACGCAAAAAAAGGTAGATAGCTCATTCGAAATTACAAAGGCCACGTAACATGCACAACAATAGCTGCTCTCTGATGCTATGGACAAAAGGTTTTTGTCTCCTAATAACCATGATAAAAGAGCTGTTAATTCTTATTTCAAAAAAAAAAAAAAAAAAAGAGTTGTTAATTCTTGCCAATCCTGTGATACTGAATATAATGTAAGTTGATCCAACGAGTAACGTTCAGGTGAGAAAACAGGAAACTGGGGCCGTTTGGCATTGTTCACATTTTCTGTTTCTGGTTTCGGGAACTCAGAATATGTGCTTGGTAAATATATTATTTTAGTACTATTTATGGGATAACTATTTGAATCTGAATGATTGTGCAGGTGAAGTTTTTGAAATCCAAATCGCGATGAACAGGTGCTCACACGAAGAAAACTGAAAGTGTGGTTTACATGTTTTCCAAGAGTACACGTGCAACCATTGTCTGGCACAAGTAACGTGGCTAAAACTCCCCTTTTCTTTTTCTTTTTTTTTTCTTTGTTTTTTTTGAAAATATATAAATTTAGGATAACGGTACACTTCCAAAAAAATTTACTTAAATTATGTGACAAGTTTATTTATAATTATTAAATTAACTTTAGGATTAATTATATGACAAGCTTATTTATAATTACCACATTAATTTTGGAATTATAAATTGATAATACAGTGATTACACGTAAATTTATCATATTTTCAATTCGTTTTTTTATTTTTATTTTTTTTATTACTCATGCCTGTCTAGGATATAACCGAGGAGTAAGGGTTCTCTACCGTCAATTTTTTTTTTTTTTTTTTTTATTATCTAGTGATATATCAATATTTAAAAAAATAAATGACTAAAATTGTTAGATTTTTTCTATTTCATATCTCACTCAAACTTAAGTATTCTTATAAAAGACTTAACATCGATAAAATATTAATAGAGAATCTTTACTCGTTACCGAGATCGTATTATGACTTTGAGATGAGATCCAAAAATCACATTTCAAAGAGCGGAAAAAATCAATCGCTTAAAGACTTGTTAGATATTATTACAAGGACTTTTGGTGATGGCTAACAAAGCAAAACTGTAGGCTTTGGTTGAATTCATAATCACCGGCGAATCTACGACATTTGAACGTGAAATTTAGTAACATTATTATGTAAAACATAACAACAATGTTTTAGATTGGTTATTCGAAAAACAAGCCTACTTCAAAGAAGACTCCGAAACCCAAAAAGGGAAAGCCGGAAGTTTGAATTGTCAAGATTGACCCGGTATCATGACAATTTACTGTAACCTATATTAATTCTTTTTTTTTTTTTTTTTTTTTTTTGAAAGCTATATTAATTCTTTTTATTGAGACAATTCGACAAGATGTTACGAATTAAAAAAAAAAAAACCAATTTCAACAAGATGCTATGATTCATGAACATTGTTCTTTTCACTAAAACAATTTCAACAGGATATTATGAATAAGAAGAGATGATTTCAATAAGATGTACTGCACAAAGGATTCAACGCTGTTTGTCCCTTCAAAAGCTCTTAAATAGTTTTACATAAATGACCTTCAAGGGTAGGTGGAGAGATGAAGAGGGAAGGGTGGAAAAAGAACAATCAATCTACTTGTATTCATCAACTGGACAGTTATTAGTACATGAAGTGAACCCACTTGGGTCATTCTGGTTTAATATAGATTCCTTTGAGAATCAAACAAACGAGTATAAATACATAAAAAGTTTTTAACTGGACTGTCTTTGGAAAAAAAATAATAATAGGCAGCTCAACTTGCTCATATAAAGCTATTAGAAATTACAAGGCCAAGCAAAATGCACTAGTATTGCTGCTCTCCAATGCTATAGTTGGGAATGGCACAAGAAGTTTTTCTTCTCTCTAATAACCATAGTGGACGAGTAGTTCAATGCTTCGTAACACTATTGAGGACATCAAAATAGTTGGGGAAGGTTTTACGGGTGCAACCAGGATCCTTGATGGTGACTGGAACATCTGCACAGGCAGCAAGAGAGAATGCCATGGCCATGCGGTGATCATCATAAGTGTCAATTGCCGCCACATTTAATTTCTCCGGTGGAGTGATCACGCAATAGTCTGGTCCTTCTTCTACTGTTGCTCCCAACTGAAATATTAAGGCCCCAATGTAAGTAAATACCAAAGCACCTATAGTCGAAACTTTTAAACGAGCTAAGCAATAGAATCTACCTTTCTAAGTTCCGTGCAAATAGCAACCATCCTTTCAGTCTCTTTCACTCTCCAACTTGCCACTGTAACACAAAAAAAAGGAGGTGTTTTTCTGTTAATAATTTGATCACAACCAATTCTCTGATACTGCATATAATCTAACTGGATACCACAGAGTAGAGTTCAGGTGAGCAAACAGGAAACACAAAATTTTCAATATTTGCACAAAAGAGGACGTGTGGACTATGGTGGCCACAAATTGGTCATAATGCATCTGAGTCAACTGCAAATGTGAGGGCATCACATAGGAATTCCGCAATTCTCATACAAAGTGTGGATAGCTTAACAACCATTGTCTACTATATGCAAGCTAAACTAGTCCATTGTGTTTTACAAGTGGAACAGCTAGACCATACTTCCAATTTTTATGACTTGGGAAATAGCAATCATTAAGTTGTCATTTGTGCCCTGCACAATTTGCAAGTCCATTGCAATGGAATTTTAAAATATTTAAGACCCTATGCTTCACCAACCACCAATTTGCAAATCAAGACTACAACAAGGACCATTTTTATCAAACCATACCATCTCTAATGGCAGTGGGACCATCAGCAAATAAAGCAACTACAGCAAGAGTCATAGCAACATCAGGCATCTTGTTCATGTTGACATCAATAGCACACAGGTGTTTCCTTCCATAAGGATCTCGTGGTGGTCCAGTGACAGTTACCCTGTTTTCTTCCCAGACAACTTTGGCGCCCATTTTCTCAAGCACCTCAGCAAATTTCACATCTCCCTAAAGACAAGGATTGAAGGAGCAGAAGAAAGAAAGGTAAGTTCATTTTGAATATGAAGACATAGATTGAAATCTGGAAAGAATTTTTAATTTGTGTTTAGAAACTAGCTAGAATTCAGGGCTAAATCTGGAATACAGCATGGAGATTGCACAGGTTGAGAACATTTCATATGAGAAGGTAATGTGTGACAGTAAAACAAAATTGCAAGCAAGCAATCACAGAATACAATAGACGAGGGTAAAATATATACCTGTAAACTACTTGTCCCACAACCTTCAACTGTAACAGTCCCACCAGTGATTGCTGCACCAGCTAGGAAGTAACTAGCACTTGAAGCATCACCTTCTACAAAAGCATTTCCAGGAGACCTGTCAGAAATTATTGCCTTTAGTACTTGCAGTGTAACCAGACTCCAAAAAGTGGAACAACTATATATTAAAGCAACCTACTTGTACTTTTGACCTCCTTGGATGGAGAACCGATCCCAGCTATCAGTGTGCGATACAAAGACTCCAAACCTTTCCATCAACTTTAAAGTCATCTCAACATAAGGAATGGAAATAAGTTTATCAATTATCTCAATTTCCACATTCCCAAGAGCCAAAGGAGCTGCCATGAGCAAAGCAGTCAAGTATTGACTACTAATTTTTCCAGAGAGTTTCACCTGCAAATGGAGACACAACAAAAGCTTATTATGGATCATGAAATAAGGTCTTATATTCTTACATTTGCACACATATAAACTTGAAATAATGAACAGAATCAATCACAAATGGAGAGGACATGTATGGCATATCAGCCTACAACAAACTCATGTAAAAATCTGTAAACCTCACCTTTCCCCCAGGAAGTCCTCCTTTTCCATTGATATGAACAGGGGGGCAATTAGTGCCATTAATACAAGTAACATCTGCACCAAGCTGCTTAAGACCGGCAACCAAATCCCCAATTGGTCTTTCTCTCATTCGAGGTACCCCATCAAGTACATAGCTGACACAATATGAAGAATAAATAAGTTTTAGCATTTGTAACAATGATTTGTGGTAAAGATAGAAATGATATGCACTCCTCTCAGAATCTAGCCAGTGCCACTTGATCATGCCTTTGACAAGTTACACACGGAAAAAGAAGAATTATAATTGATAAACCACATTTTTTAAAACTTGAAAATCTAATCTGGCTTAATAACATCTTATAGGAAGTCCCAAGTATCTATCTATCAAATACAATCAAAATTTATGAAAATTCTATATCATTAAAACAATTGTACATAAATAAACATCTCAAGATTAATCATAAATTTGAAAGGGCATGAGAAAGTCCTATCTTCTATGAGAAAGTCCTATCTTCTCAGAACATCACAGCATTCATTTTCAACCAGGGGGAATAATTTAAATGCAACGTATGACAAACCTCAAATTGCCACCAGCAGCAGTTACTGCAGCAGTCAAAGGACGCATTGCCGTTCCTGCATTTCCAAGGAAAAGTTCTACTTCCCCTATTGATTCTTTACTCACTGGAAACAGACCACCACAACCCTCCACAGTCACACGTTTCATCGCACTGTCCTCTTTTACATTTAGTCCAAGTCTTTTCAAGGCATCAAGCATGTAGTGGATGTCATCACTACTCAACAAGTTGTCAACCACAGTTGTTCCCTAAATGATAAAAACGACTAATGAAATGTCTGCCAATACAATTTACTCAATCCACAGAAGACACAGAATAAGAAAATAATTTTGAACCAGAGTAAATTAATCCCCTCATCCAAATATACTTTAAGAATACACATAACACACAAAACAACTAGGCAAGGCATGCAAACAAACAACGTCTTTTACACACTTTCTTTTTCTTTACTTTCATATACAACACAAAATCATCAATCCCAAACCAAGAGATCAACCAACCGTTAACTCCCGAATAAACAGATCTCGCAAACTAACAAGGAGCTTCAAATTACATCCCCACCCACCACAGAACATTTTTGTTCGCCAATCAAAGATAGTAAATACCAACTACAAACAAACAACAAACTAACTTATTCAACTTGCAAAAAATTTAAAGCACCACAAACTGGTCACGGAAACATCAACTACAAACCAAAAATCTACCAATTCTAATTACCCAAATGGACATCAATCATTCTCATTTTCTTCAAATTTCTCAACATATTAACCAATCTACACATTAAAAATCAAAATCTTTAAACAAAATCAAAACTTGAGTGAAAAAAAAAAAAAAAAAAAAAAAAAAAAGGCAAACCTCAGACAAGGCAGCCAGAAGAAGAACCCGATTGGACAGAGACTTGGACCCGGGCAACGTAATGGTACCCGAAATATCATTAATAGGTTGCAACACAATCTCCGATACATTCGAAGTCTTCTCTGCCGTGCCAACAGAAGCAGAAACCCTAAAAGCACCAACTTTCTTGTAACTCAACCTCTGATTGCTCTTCAAACCCCAAGAACTCGAACACCCATTACTCTCTGCTCTAAAAGAGATCGAAAATACAGATTTTGGCTTCTGGGGTTTTCGAAGATTTGTAAAAACGTATGAGGCCTGTGCTCCTTCACAGATTTTGCTAACTTGTGCCATTGCTCTGTTTTTTTTTTTTTTTTTTCTCTCAAAAATGGCAATGTAGTTGTGTTTGTGAGTGTGTGTGTGTGCGCGCGTGATTTTTTTATTTTTTCTGGTTCAAATTCGAAGGCAAGAAAATTGCAGAAACCACGTATGTGTTTAGGTGGTGGTGGTGGTGTTTGTGTTGTGGTTGTTGGATTGACGCAGTTAAGGGGGGCTTCGCTTCACCAACCCACTCCAACCAAGCTTACCTGAAAATGATGGTCAATATTCGAAACAGTCCCTGGAAAGTTTGTGATTTTCGAAAAGTTCACTGGTCCTGCTGTGGGTGCTTGTACCTTTGGTGGTTGGTGAGAGTTTCTGAGAACGTACAAGTTAGAATAGCATTTGGCTTTGGCTGTTCCCACGTGGCTCACCAAACTCAATCGTGTCAGTAGTGTCTGTAGATTAGATTCGTCTACACCCTACGGTTCTGCCCAACTCGATCAACCAATACACTGTTTTTGCGCCACCTAATGCATTTGAGTAGCAACTTATTGCTGACATGGCGAGGTTCCATTGGTCATGATGATATGTCTTAATTTTATCATTATCTTATTATAACTCTCTGTTATCATATTAAGATGCGTAGATGAATTAATGACTTTGTTTTTCCTTTTTAGAAAAGGTGACGTTTTATCACAAAGGTTTTTATTTACAGAAATCAATTATTTGATAGTAATGTAAAATTTGCATACGATTGCACTTGAATTTCTTTCACTAAACTTAATAAAAACAATATATAATCATCTAAATTATGAATTGATAAATAAATCAACTGATGTATGGTAAGTGAGATAATGTCAATTAATAAAACAACATCTCAAAAATTAAGATATAAATTAGTGGATTGAGATGTTTTGTCACGCTTTTATGTATTGAGATGCATGAAGCTTTTCAATTTCAATCATGCAAGTTTGATTTTATAGTATTATTGATGTAATTAGAATATAAATTGGGATTTTGTTGGAATAAAAGGAGGACCCATGGAAGTAGGTTTGGTTTGACATTAAGCAGTGTGGGTCTAGGGGGTAGGTATGGTTTAGCGGCGGCGACAATTAGAGGGGCCGTTGGTACAGAGAATGCCTCTAAATTTGGTACTGGGCTTTAACCCTTTCTTTTTTTTTTGGTCATTGAGCTAATCCCACGAAATAATCAGGATCACGTTTGTAAAATATTGATGTCACGGTTTAAATAAACTACTCTTATATGATTAGAATCTATCCATATTTGTGGAAGATAACCTTTCTCTATATATACACACACCCGAGAGAAAATCTCACCGTTTTACGAGAGAGGTGGGGTGCTCACACACCAGTACTGGGCATTATGTTATTTTATGTAGTTGGTGGGTATCTTATATGAAGTATAAACAGCCAAAATTTCTTAGCACCTGTCAAGTCTTCTATTCACGTTACACTATTATTGAGTTAAAGAAAAATAATACAAAATTCATTTATTCAGGCTACATGTTAAATTATTCATGTAGTTGGTGGGTTTGGTATATAAAGTATAATAAACAGCCAAAATTTCTTAGCACATGTCAAGTCTTTTATTCACCCTACACTATCATTGAGTTAAAAAAAAAAAAAAAAAAACTATATAGAACTCTTTTGTTCACGCTACACGATCATTGGATTAAAATAAAAACTATATAGAACTCGGTATTGTGAGTAAGAATTTCATTTATTGTTTTTAAAATGGTTTAAGTAATATATCAAACAAAAAAAATGGTTTTATTAGGTTCAGTTTAATTGAAAAATAAAAACATTTTAAAAAATTTGTTAGTTACAATTAATAGAAGTTGATAGCTTCTCTGCTCGCTTTTAAGATGCAATGATCATCAACGGCTAATTGTTTAAAAAAAAAAATTTGTCCAATAGTAATATGGAGTATATTAAAAAAAAAATTATATAAAATTATTCAAAATGATGTGATAATAACAAATTTATTATTATTATTTTTACATAAACTTACTCATCTTTTTTGTGTAGCTAAAATCTCACAATAATGAAGCACATGAACAAATATACATATATACAGACAGTTGGAGAGAAGTTATCAAATTTTATCTGTGGAATTGGTATTTGGCTTGGCAATTTGCCAATTTGCTAATGGCAATGTGAGAGAATTGGATTAGAAAAGCATTTGAAATCTCAACAAATATTTTGTCTCGCCGCGTCTTGGTTATTTTGTATACAATAATTTTTTTTTGATCAACTTGGCATCATAAAATGAAACAGCATGGAAAAATCAATCTTGCATGCTGACGCAGAGGAATACACCATGTATTTCTCCATTATAATTTTGCCACATCGTATAAGTTACAAGATATCACAACGGGAATGCACGTGCTTCTTATAGGCATATGATTCCAGCCCCGTTCACAGACGACTCCAAATCCTTATGTTTCATGTTATTGACAAATGTTGGATTATTTTATAAGAAATGAAGAGGTAACAAGCAGTATCCGCAAAAAAGCATATGCCAGAATCTGAATCTATGTTTGAATATGCTGAATTTCTTTGATGCTTCTGCAATTAGAAGCCAGAAACTATTAAATGTCATCATGAAGAGGGGTCCATTGCCAATACCATACACAACAGTCAATTCCACACAGAAATATTAATCTATCTAAATGAACTTTTGGTGGTAGAAGACGTTATGGATAGCAGAAATGAGACCATAAAAGCTTCAACCACCACAAGCTCATCCACAGGTCAATATCTTGCTTTCTATACCCGCAGATGGACCCTACCCCAACAAATTTCTAAACCTTCATTTTCACTGCATTGCTACTTGGTAGGTGCTGTAACATGGACTGGATTGCCATGCCCTTTTCGAATGGCTTCAAACCATTACCAAATCCTAATCCCAAAAGAGTCTCAATTGCCCACAAGAGAGGGCCTCTTTAGCTGTGGGGACACTCGAAACACTTTCCAACAACCAATTCCATTTCCTCTGTACATACATGTTGCATTTGGTAGTAACCAACATTCCTTTCAATGATGTGTATACAAGAATATAGATACACGGAGAAACAATTTTAGCAAGGCAAAGTTGTATATATGCTTATAGTGAAACATTAACAAGAATCTAGATCACATAATATTACCATTAACTTATAAAAATAACAAATACGATAACACGCACAATGAGGAACTAGTGGATAATATCCAACTGCATTAAAAATCAACGACAAACATTACAAAACTCAATATTCGTCCAAGAGTGTTTACAAATGATGAGCATTAATAAACCCTAGTCTCGCTCGCTCTGATTTTATGTTGCTCCGCTCTGAGGTTATAGGCAACCAGAAGAAATTTTAATTTTGTGTTTTTTTTATTAAACAAAAGAGATCATGTAGTGAAGCAAATCTCTCAGTAATGGCTTTTTTCACCATGATCTCCAATCCAAACCCAATATTGAATAATAACAAGTTTTGGAGGACAACTACCAACCAAGCCTAGCAGACTTCTTTGGCTGCTGCAATGACTGCCTCTGCGGTGATACCAAACTCCTTGTATATTTTGCCTGCTGGTGCACTAGCTCCAAACCGGTCAATTCCGATTGCCTTGCCTTTGCTTCCAACAATCTTTTCCCACCCAAATGTCGATCCAGCTTCAATGCTAACCCTAGCTGATACGGAAGCTGGAAGCACACTTTCCTTGTAGGAATCCGACTGCTCATCGAAAAGCTCCCAAGAAACGAAGGAGACAACTCTTACAGCCTTACCTTCCTTTCTGAGTTCCTCAGCTGCTTTAGCAGCAATTTCCAATTCTGAACCAGTTCCAATCAAAATAACATCTGGTTTATTACCTGAAGAATTGTCTGAAATAATGTAGCCACCCTTTTCGACTCCTTCAATCGAAGTTCCAGGAAGCTGGGGAAGCTTTTGCCGAGAAAGGGCAAGGACAGAAGGTCTCTTCCTGTTAAGGACTGCAACCTTGTATGCTCCAGCAGTTTCATTCCCGTCAGCTGGGCGGAGCATCAAAATGTTGGGCATGGCACGGAAACTTGCCAAGTGTTCAATTGGCTGATGGGTAGGTCCATCTTCACCAAGACCAATAGAATCATGGGTCATAACATAAATTACTCCAGCTTCACACAAAGCAGAAATCCTCATAGCAGCTCTCATGTAGTCAGTGAAAACAAAGAAAGTAGCACAGTACGGAATTAGGCCAGGGCTGTGAAGGGCAATGCCATTGCAGATAGCTCCCATACCATGCTCCCTGACACCAAACCTAACATTGCGTTCCTCTGGGTTGTCCTTCTGGAAGTCTCCAAACATTTTCAGTAATGTCATGTTAGAAGAAGCAAGATCTGCACTACCACCTAGAAGACCAGGGAGAACCTTTGCAAGAGCATTAAGATTTTGCTGAGATAAATTCCTGGTGGCATCAGCTGGGCTCTCTGGAGTGTATGTCTGAAACATTGGAAACACAATGCATCAAAAGATTATCCATATTCAATATGCAAATGTTATTTGCAGCCCACTGGAAAACAGGCCTTCAAGGTAAGATCATGCGTAAACAAGATCATAAGAGATCTACTTACAGGAAGTGCTTTCTCCCAACCAGCAGGAAGTTCACCATTGATGATAGACTTCAACTCCGCAGCCTCCTCTTTGTATTTTTTCTCATACTCAGCAAACTTGGAATTCCATTCAGCTTCAAGAGCAGCACCTGCAGCAGAATGGCGACTCCAGTGCCTGGAACAAAACCAGGTAAGTTTTAGAATATCAAATCAGCAAAGTACGAAGATGAAAAAAAAGAATCTTTCTAGTGTTATTTACTTTTTAACATCTTCAGGCACATGGAAAGGCTCATATGGCCATCCAAGATTCTTTCTGGTAGCATCAACTTCCTTGACACCCAAAGCACTCCCATGTACACTGTATGTGTTTGCCTTGTTTGGAGATCCATAGCCAATAGTAGTAGTTACCTGTGAAAATGAAGAAGTCCCACAAAAAAAACATAGCATTTTCTCAGAACAAATAAAACCTGGAGAATGAGAAATGGATGGACAGGCAATTTCAGTAAAGTATTACACCACTAAAACAGGGTCTTTGCCCAATTCAAAAACCATTCTACATGACAAGGAAAGAGAAAATTATACAAAAAACACAATTTAAGATTCCAATGCCATTAAATTCTGTTCCAACCTCCATAGTTGCTTGCTACAGTTAGTATATACTTCAAATCATGCAAGACTAACATAGAAATTGATGATAAATCAACCTTCCTCTTAATGAATTTAAAGTGCAGTGCAAAAGGTATCTAACCTTAATCAAAGTAGGTTTGTCTTTAACAGCCTTAGCTTCCTTAATGGCAGCACGGATTTCATCATAGCCATTGTTTCCATTCTTCACCCAGATAACATGCCACCCAAGCCCCTCGAAACGCTTGTCAACACTCTCAGTAAAGGCAATCTCCGTGTCACCATCGATGGAGATGTGGTTATCATCATAGAAAGCAATAAGCTTTCCAAGTCCCCAATGCCCGGCAAGCGAACAAACCTCATTTGAAATCCCCTCCATTTGACACCCATCTCCCAATATCGCATATCTATACAAAAAGAAAAGACACAAGCACAACTTCAACATCTCCAAACAAAACACAAACAACAATGAAAAAAACCAAGATCTAAGCATGTATCATACGTATAGTGATCAACAATCTCACTATCTGGCTTGTTATATCTAGCAGCCAAGTGCTTCTCTGCGAGGGCCAAACCAACAGCATTGGCAATACCCTGACCAAGAGGACCTACACCAAACAATAACATCAAAACATATAAATCAAACAACTCCCAATTGTTACAACATGGGAAGACAAAACCACTTCAAACAAAACATGTAAAGATTACTAGAAACCAACCAGTTGTGACTTCAACACCAGGTGTCTCAAAGTTTTCAGGGTGTCCAGGGGTTTGCTTCCCCACTGGCGGAAATTCTTCAAGTCCTCTTCCTTTTATATAAATAAAAGAAAACAACACAAAACAGTTCAAAATTGAATCTTTATCATACCAATCACTAAACAAACAGCAACCGGATCCGAGAAAGATCCATCAAAATTAAAATGAATTGAATTTACCAGGACACTGTCGTATCCAGCTAAGTGAAGAAGAGCATACTGCAACATACATCCATGTCCAGCAGACAAGACGAACCGGTCACGATTGAACCAGTAAGGGTTTTTGGGGTTGTATCTCATGACTTCGTCGTACAAGATATGGCCCATCGGAGCGCAACCCATGGGCAGACCTGGGTGACCCGAATTGGCCTTCTCGACGGCATCGATGGCGAGGAATCTGATCGTGTTGACAGACTTGTCGACCAGGGAAGTCTCAGTTGTGACGTCTACTGTCTCGACCGCGGCGGCGCGGATTGGGCGGAGGATTTGGTGGTGGGAGGCGGGGAGGCGGCGGCGGGAGGAAGGGGAGACGCGTGAGGTGGATTTGAGGCCGGAGAAAGCGGGGAAAGGGAGTGTGGAGAGAGAGAGACGGTTGTTGTTATCGGCGGATTGAGAAATGGCGCGAGCTAGAAGAGCTTGAGAGAGAGTTAGAGACGACGTAGAAGCCATTTCTCGTCTAGAGTGTTGAGTTGAGAGAGAGAGAGAGTTGAGTTTGTTTTGTTTTGTTTTTTTTTTTTCCAACTTGAGTTGAGTTTGTGTTAGAATCGAGAGGGTGAGGTGGTGGTTGTTGCTATTGTTATAATCGATGCTTTGTGTTGTTCAAATGTTTTTTTAATGTGAAAAAAGGGAAAACGAGGTCGTTTTGGTTTTATATGTTGAGTTGCGGGGTGCCAACGAACTCTTTTCTTTGTTGATCTTCTCGTCCACACGAAGGGTCAGGTAGCATGAGCTGACCGTTAGATTCCAAGTGGAAACATCTCCACCCTTGACTGTTGGTAGGAGTTGAGGAAATGCTCTGCCTTCCATTTTTTTACCACATATATTCATTTTCATTTTTTATTTACTGGTGGTATGTCATTAATTTTGTTTGGGAATATTTTGATTTTATTTTAATTTAATGATATATTTCTCGGGAGTAAACTATACGGTTTAGTTTGATTTTGATTTATGAATTGGCAAAAAAACGTTGTAGTTTGGTGGGACAATCACATTCAACTTTGTTGAAATTGAATTCAAGGTACCAATAAAACACATTAGAGACCATGAGATCAATACTATGACAGCTAATTATAAATTAATTAATATCATGCATAGGTCAATTTTTAATTTAATTTTATATTATATATTTTTTAGGTAATGTTAATTATTCAAAATTTTATCTAAATTTATCGTCTAAATAATATAACAAGCTTATATATAACTACTATATTATCAATACATCATTTTATATAAAATGATTATTATAAATCACCTAATCATATCATTTCCTAAAAAATTTAAAAATGTAACATTATTTATACTTTTTCGGCCACTAATTGACTAACAAGACCAAATTTATCAACTAACTCATCAAGTCTGAATTCGATTAATATTTTTTCAGTTAAAGGATTGTCAAATTTCAAAACTTCTATCTATCTAAATTTCATACGCTAAACGTTTAGTCTCTAAAATTTAACATAAAATGTGTAATCACAAGACCATAACAATTATTTTTATGGCAAATCCATAACAAATCCCCCTGTAAATAAAAAGGTAGATTGTTTCGTGTTAACAAAATTCACCTCAAAATAGACAATTAGACAAAGAAAACTATTTAACTGGTGAAGTACCCTCCATAGCGGTAAGTCCGCAACCAAGTTGCCAGTCATAGCACAGGCCGCTATACAACGGGTCCAGTTATGGAAATCAGAGCCAACCAACAGGGAACAACGGCTGGCCTCAGCAATCGAAAAAGGATATTGTAACCCAACTTGAACTATTAGTAGTTTCACACCCACAAAAGGAAGAAGTTTTGTTATTGTTTTACCTAATTTTTTTTTTTATTACGATAACATCCAGATTAGCATCAGACACTGAAGCAAAATTTGGTGGGTTGTTGGAAAGTTAAAGAGGCTTAAGGTTTGGTGGGGTGGTCAAAAACATATTTAGAATAATAATATAAGCTTTGAGTTGAAGATTTGATTAAAAAAATCCGAATAATGCATCGTTGTTTGGTGAAAAACAATACGTTATTCAATTCAAATCTCTACTCTTGTACACATATGATTACATCACCCTAGTTGTACAATAAAATTACATCACGCAGCCTCCCATTTAGAAGAGGCTAAATTACACCCCACAAATGGCAGCAAAACATTATTATAAAATTCTTTCAAAAAAAAAAAAACTATTATAAAATATTTTAAAAAAAAAAAAAAAAACCCACTATTATAAGAGAAAGAAAGCAGCAACAAGCAAAGGTTAGGACTAAATATATACCAGTGTTAAAATGTTGAAAATGACATCATTTTTTTGCTTGACTGGTCAGACATTACTCTGATCTGAACTATATTTCCTGCAATAAATAGGGGAAACACAAGTGGGAAAAGCAGTTTTGGAACGTCAGATGTTCTGGCATTAATGTCCAGAACTACTAACCCATAATACAAGTACATCGATTGAAATTTGAATTTACTCACTAAATGGGGCTGAGGTCCCATTATATGCCTCAAGAAGTTCTAAATCACGTGTATCTCAACTTCAGTCATTTCTAATAAATTCAACTTCCCAATTGCTAAGTTATCAGCCTTGTTGTCCTAGGTGATAGCTTCTAAAACATCTAATATAATCAGCAAATAGTTATGAAGAATACAACCCTATCTGAAAGCAAACTATATGCAAATATAGACCAGAGTTACAATCTAAAACCAGGTCCAAGTAGTTCCATTTTAAGTTTCTTGACACAATGCTGTCATTATTGTTCATAATCATCCAGGTATATACATGCAGAAGGGCAGCAAATCAACTCAACCACCCACTAAAGTAGCTTAATTATCAAAAGAAAAGAGCACAAATGAAAATTATTTATAGTTGGTTTAAAGTCTTGCCTAAACCTTACGTCATTTTGATCCGTTTATGGCTTGGAGCTGAATTGCGAATTCCTCTACTAGTCACTGAGTATGGTGCTGATGCCGATCGAAGAGTGGGAGACTTTTTAATATATGCATAACGTTCATTGCCATTCCAGTACAGAATAACACGACTTGTGCAGGAATGTGACCAGCTATCACCTAACCAGTGTGTTGAAACAATGTTAGAAGTGATATGCGTTTGGAAAGTGAACTGACTAGCAAAAGAAGCAAATACAGACATGTATGTTTCAATTTTCAAGTGACCATGGGAAGGAAGGCAGAAAGCAGAAACTGATTTTAGAACTTTACATACCAAGTGCAAAACTCAAGTGAAATGAACCTTCAGTATACTTGGTGGTCACCTGGTTCAATAGAACAACCTGCCAAACGAATTTATGCCTGAAAACAGTAATGAAAACAAAACAAGCATGCTTCGAAATATAAAATGTCGTAGAAGAACAGGCTGAACAGCATAAATGGCCATAAATCAATGTAAGTTAAGATAAAATATCCTAGAAACACGCTTAACATACACTTATCAAATAGGGTAAACTTTTCAAAATATCTGTCCAAGTGACATAATCTGGCAGCTTATTGCTGTTCGGATACTGGGAGTGGAAACACCAGTCTAAAAGAAGCATTGGAGAAAGAAAAGTTTACAATACGTGATAATTTTTTCCTTAGAACTATGGTGGCAGTTTTAAATATATTAGCAAAGCGATTTATTGCAATGTAAGCATTTTAAAACTTTAGAAGAGATGTAAATTATTCTTACTGCCAAATTCAATTCTTTTGCAAGCTTCATCAACTTCGAGGATATTTTACCAAGTACTTGAGTTCTCAGGGTCAAGTCATCAAAATCCTGACGGAAGTGGAATGTAATACTGTCGACAATAACAAGCTTAACCTGACATGACAATAAACAGTCAATTCATCAGGGACAATATGATTGATACAATTAACAATTTTATTGCCAGGGAATCGCTGCTCGCCAAATGATGGGACACCAAGCAGGTAAAGTATACCTGGATAAGAAGTTACAAGCATGCATGTGGACCATCGTCCATGCAAATAAACTAACACAAGCATGAATGATGAAACTTCCCTAGTTCAGATACAAAAAATGAAATAATGACAGGAATGAAGTGAATAAAATTCACTAGTAAGATGCATTTTGTAAACCAACAAAATAATGCTATACCTACATCTTTATGCTCCGAAATGAACTTCTCTAGGTCATCTATCAATGCAATTTGCTCCACAGAACTGCAGATGCGGAAGTAATATATGTTCTCCAGAATATCCTTGGATTGAATTCTAACTTCACAAGCTTGAGCATCATTTCGTAAAAACCTATCATATTCCGACATATCCTCAACACATGCCTCAGCAATTTGTAAAGCACGCTCAACCATAAAGCTACCTTCCGTATCTGAATACCAATAGCATGGTGTTCTTATGGACAGGTATCTTGACAAAAAATCAATTAAATTAACATGAAAACTAACAATGATATTCCACCAACTTGCCTATATATATTGCCTTCCCTTCAAGACCACCAAATTCACGAGGTATTTGAACATTGACGGCAAGCTGAATCCTAAAAATTAAATACAATAACTTCCAAACGAATATATAAACTTCGAAACTACAAGAAATCTAGAACGACAAACAATCCATACCCCAACTGTGTTTTGCCGATACCTGGTACTCCACCTGTAAACACACCAACAAAAAGAATAATTCCAACTTCTTATAAACAAAGCATGTATATTATAAGCAGTTGTCCCTACAAACGAATCAAATTAGGCATCCAAAACAAAAGACCAACCAATTTCCGTAACTTCTTTGCATTTGATCCCACCACCAAGAATGTTGTCCAGATCTACACAAGATGTAGTGATACGTGTCAATACCAACACATCACGGAGCATATCCCAGGCATTTTGCGTAGCTGTCAAGATTAAAAAAAAAAAAATTGCAACATCATATATATAATTAAGAGGCACCAACTGCCAAATGTACACAACAAAACAAAAGCGAAAAGAATACCATTGAGATGCAACCTACTGCCCCGAGATGCAGCCTCAAGAATTTCAACAGCTTCACTCTCTGCAATTTTTAACTCTGTTTTTTTAACAGAAGACAGAAAAAATATGTAGTTGAGTAATTTGAGCGTAAAAGCTCGCGTAGAAATAACAACAAACACTTGATAAGCGCAAGAGATTACCAGAAGCAAGATCGAAGGAAGAGACTGAAGAAAGCGAGGAAAGAGAAGTGTAGCCTGCTGATATTAGCTTTTCTCTTTGTGATTCTGAGATTGGGAGACTCGATATCTCCATATTTTCCTTCTCTCGTTGTTCCTCGTGGAGAGCGTCAAAAGCATTTATGTTTTTCACTTTTTGGCGCGTTAAAAAGGAATACACAAAATTTTGAAAACAAATGTAAGCATAAAAGGAAATTATTTATTATTTTAAAAATATTTCTTAATTATGATATTATAATTATACACGTTTTTATGATTACGTGACAATAGCGTAGCGATCCCCTGAAATTCATCGAGTTCATTGTCCAGATTCCTTTTTAGGAATTATGCTTAATTATTTATTTAAGCATAATCAGAAACAATTTTGAAAATGGCACAAAGTAGAAAAGAAAAGGTGATATATTTTTTAACATAACGTGACTAATAATTGTCATATATGTAGTATTAAATTCGAGATTTGTTGTTCTGGATTTGATTGATGCTTTGTAATACATGAAGCCAGGATCAGAGGCATTGGGCCAAAGCACCACAATTACAAGTAAGTGCAACAAATTGAGCGAGCTTTAAAAAAAAAAGTAAATATTTACTATCAGAAACTAATCAAAGATTGTTGAGTTCACTTGAAATGAATAGATTAGGAACACCATGTGAAGGGTTTAGGATTTTAAGCTGTGGGGGCTATGACTGTTGCTGTACTGATGCTTGGACAAGAGATGTAAGAGATGGATGAATCCGAGCCTTTCTCATAGAGCGAGCTTTGCTTCTTCCTTCTGCATATTCCTTCCCCAGTGGCCACCTTGGCCGCAAATCATACTAGTTCACAAGGCAAACATGTATCAAATTAAGGTTATGATGACCATAAGTTGATTTTCTAGTTTTAACCAAAAACAAAGAGAAAGGGCCAATTGCATGCCATTAACTCAAAAACAAGCGTAGTTAAAAGGAACTCTTCAGCATACCACAAAATCCTCAGGGTCATTGGCAGGTGGTGGAGGATCATATCTTCCCATACAGAAGTTCTCGATGCCAGTCCAAGCCACCATTACACCTATTTATATCAAAATGAAAGCATTAATCATCCATAAGAGACCATGGGCAGTTTAGTCGAGAAGAACGATATTTTTCCTAGCAAACTACATAAGATATATATCCTTGTCATTAATTATATGTAAAAGAAGAAATTCTACATGGTTAGGCATGCCACCTTTTGATTCCCGTTTTATTTGAGGAAACAAAAGTGAAACTTCCTAGTGTTACAATTTACATTCATCAGTCATCAATTTTCTCTTTCTCAGTCATCTCTCCATCATCAACAGATAGTAAGGATGGTCTAAAAGCAAATTCCATCAAAGAAGTAAAATCACTAAGCAACTCCTTTTTAAGTTATAGAGTTGGTTGGTGCCATAATAATTACTTTTTTAAGTTTTACAAATCACATTTCAGTCAGATAACTGAAGCATTCCATCGTTTTAATTACAGCATAATATACATTCAAGACATCCTCATATTGAGAATTCAGGTATATAACTTACCGTTGTCAGTACAAAGACTGGGAGGAGGGCACACAAGTTGCAGGCTGTTCTTCTTGACAACCTGATCTAGTCGAGCCCTAACATACTTATTTGACGCAACACCTCCAGAGATGACCTACGGTAGGACAAAATATTAAGATAAGGTATCACACACCCCTGCATGGAGGAAAATAAAAGAAAAAGAGGCAGTACTACTTAAGAAGGGTCGAGTAAAGATAATTAGACAGCTGAAGATGACATCACCAGATGTTTTATAGAAGGCTCAATCTTCAATGCCCATTCAATAGCTCGTTCACATCTTTCCTCTAGATGTAATACTGCGACTCGCTGCATTAGACAATCTTTTAGGGAGTAAAGCATAATAACATATACATAGGAATTATCAATTGACCTTGTGAATACATTATGAACTAGACTTTCAACAATAGAATTTTTCATTTTCTCTTTTTACTGTTCTCTTCTTTTAGATAAAAAGAATGAAACCTGGAAAGAGGCAGCAACATCTGCTCGGGAACTTCTGTCTTGACAACTCGCAGAAGAAATGGGAATTTTAGCATCACTGCACAGAGCAATCATACTCATATCATTTATCAACAGGTGAAAGAAGATATGATAAAAGGCTGCTAAAAAAATTATTAAATTCATTGTTTTTGAGATCAACTACTATATCTCCCTTTTATTTTTTCCCTTTTTCAAACAGGCATTGTGATATCCAAAGGATGGCCATGATTGATTAGAATCCGCCGTTTAAATAATGATAGGCAACTCAACCTCCAAATGGAATGTAAACACTGACATAATCTACATACATATTTCTGGACTCAATAGCCAGTCTCACTTGAGTCTTCAGACCAGCATATGAGAAATTGCAATCTTTATGTTGTTTCATTGGAGTCTGGAAAACACAAAGTAGCACCGCACTTAGATTACAGCTAGAGAATGCAAAAATCATAGTCATGTTTTTCGAACATTGCCAAATATTAACCAATCTAGCGTATCTAAGTACATCAAAGAACACAGCAAAATTTAAGGTAAAGCACTTACTGAAAATTTGACAGACTCTGCATCACCTTCGAGAGCAAGTTCCTCCACAGCTGGCCCACCACTCCTCCTCATGTCAAGACCGAGCCATTTTGCTGTCTTGTCGAACGCTTCACCTATCGCATCATCTATTGTCGTTCCAAGTTGTGTATATTGGCCGAGATCATGTGCAAGAACAAGTAGATTGTGACCACCTAGGATAAGATAGAACAACAAATCTTACATCCAGTCCATGGTATGAAGTATGTGTGGAAAGATTAAACTCCTTAATGAAAACAGAAGTGATCAGCAGAGATTTGAATGGCCAAAATGGCCAAGAGGAAGGGCATGGGCATATCCTCTTTTGAAAACATCAAATGGCACCTGAGAGGATTTGTTCTGGTTGAAGAATGCCCAAGTAACTTGTTTCAGTCTCACCTTTGGATAACCAGAGACTCTCCCTTTTCATTCACCTCAAGGTCATAAGTTTCTAATAGGAAAAAATGAATTTAATACCATGTATCAACTATGAAATGTACAGAGCCCAGTATATGCTGATGACGGATATTATTAATAGTTACTTGAGGAGGAGGCCCTCTATATAACAGTTTAAGATAGAATGTTAGTCCAATAATTATAACAACTTTTGATCACCCATAGTTCCCAAACCACACATTTTGGCCACACAAGCCCTATACATATGGCATTGCCACTTAATAGACAAAAAAGCTCTATACTCCTGAAGAAAAAGTTATTTGTTAAACCAAGAAAACAGATAATAGTAAAGGAGTTAAATTTATACCTGATATAAGCAACGCCAAGAAAGGAAATTGCAACTCCCGTTCAATTAGCCTACAAGGAGACGGAACAAATATAGTTACCACTACAAAGCTAATAACATCAATATCTTTTCTGTTTTGCTCCCCTTTAATGAGCATATGAAATTGTACAAAAGCGCGAGCCTCGATGTGATGCCTACCTACCTGGCCACTATAGCATGAGCCTCCATGTGATGGACACCAACGACGGGTAGATTGAAGCAACCAGCAATTTTCCGAGCTTTTTGCACACCGACTGCATACCAATTCAAACAGAAAAGACTGTTAGTAAACTCTATTTAAACAAAAACATTAAGTAGCCATTTTTTTTTTCTTTTTGATGGACATGAAAACTGGAAATTAAAAATAAAAATGTAGCTGTCTGCCACAAAAAGACAGGAAACAGTTAGGTATCAACAATAAAATAAACTTTACAGTGATATACACTTTGAATTACCACGAAGACAAAGGCTTAAACCAGGACCAATAGTAACAGCAACTGCAGAAAGGTCTTTCTCAGTTAACTTTGCTTTATCAAGTGCTTCTCGCACAACCTGCACTTCAAGTTCAGAACCACATCCGAGTACAGAGCATTCAAAACATATGGACATCAAACATGTTAAGAACAGTAGTATATATACAGGTTCATCACAACAGTGATATGGCAGACACTTTTAAAAACTACAAATGCAGCACAACCATACAAGAGAGATCAACATTAAAAGAACACAAGACAAGGTACCAAAACACATAATACCGGATCAATGGCTAACGAATGAGCTTCTTCTGCCATTTTAGGAGCAACACCTCCATATTGAACCAGCAGATCTGCCTTGATGCAGTAAACACTTCAAATATCAGTACATAGCTTAAAAACTAAAAATTATGAACTTACAGCTTATATTGACCTAACTACGATGACCACGATAAAAGTCATCCAAAATGACTCAAAATTTTCTAATTTCATTATTGCATAACAAATTTTCAGGCAAATTCGAAGCTGGAACAACCACACTAAGAATAACTCCAAGAATATACCACACAACGCACACTTAACCCATAACATATATTTAGGCAAATTTGAAGCTGAAACAAACAAACTAAACTTACAAAACACAAACGTACCTGAGAAGACACAACTTGGCTAAGAATTACACCATTGCCTCTCACCTAGAACCACCCAAGAAAACAAGAAAATATAAAAAACCCAGTAAAAATAACACATACCCAACACAAAAAGAACTAGAAAAAAAAAAAAGAAAAAGAAAAAAAAAAGCACTACTAGCAGCTTACCACAGCAGCCGCAGTGTCATCACAACTGGTTTCGATACCAAGAACAATCAAATCATCCTTGGAACTTACATCAAGCTGACCGCCATTCTTTGAACAGAAAAAACGGTTCGATAGAGAAGAAAGTTTGGGGGGGTGACCAAGTGGGTCTTCTCGCTGTAAGTTGCTTATAAGGGTAGCAAAACGAGGGTTTTCTGAGAAGATTTAGGCGCGAAATCGTTGAAGACAAGGTCTGCAAAGAAGACATTTTGGATATGAAAAACCATGAGAAACGGAGACTGAAGTGTTAGATTATAAACAGCGTCCCCGATACGACAACGTTTTAATTTTACAAAACGTGGGTTCGAACATGGAATTGGACCTTTTTATAAAGGGTCCAGACTAAGCCCAAGTCCTTCCAAGTATTGTTAAGTGAGTTTAGAAATTTCTTTTAGGGAAATTCTCAAAAACCCACTCAGTGTCTGCCTCATTCTCCATTTTTTCCACTCTAGATTGTCGAACGACAAGAAACCAGATCGTCTAGCACACAAACCCGATCAAACCGATCATCTAGTATAGAAACTCAATCGTACCAATCACTAAACAAACAGGACCCGGATCCGAGAAAGATCCATCAAAATTAAAATGAACTGAATTTACCAGGACACTGTCGTATCCAGCTAAGTGAAGAAGAGCATACTGCAACATACATCCATGTCCAGCAGACAAGACGAACCGATCACGATTGAACCAGTAAGGGTTTATGGGGTTGTATCTCATGACTTCGTCGTACAAGATATGGCCCATCGGAGCGCAACCCATGGGCAGACCCGGGTGACCCGAATTGGCCTTCTCGATGGCATCGATGGCTAGGAATCTGATCGTGTTGACAGACTTCTCCACAAGGGAAGTCTCAGTTGTGACGTCTACTGTCTCGACCGCGGCGGCGCGGATTGGGCGGAGGATTTGGTGGTGGGAGGCGGGGAGGCGGCGGCGGGAGGAAGTGGAGACGCGTGAGGTGGATTTGAGGCCGGAGAAAGCGGGGAAAGGGAGTTTGGAGAGAGAGAGGCGGTTGTTGTTATCGGCGGATTGAGAATTGGCGCCAGCTAGAAGAGCTCTAGAGAGAGTTAGAGACGACGTAGAACTGTAGAAGCCATTTCTCGTCTAGAGTGTTGAGTTGAGAGAGAGAGACAGTTGAGTTTGTTTTTGTTTTGTTTTTTTTTTTTTTGGACCAAATTACAATTTAGCGTACTGATTTGAAATTAATTACAGGGGGAGTCAAAATTTGCTGTTAATTATAATTTAACCTATTGTCGTTAGAAAATTTCGTTAGATTTAACCGTTGATAGACAAAAAGACCAAAATACTCTCATATTTAATAATTTTTTAAATTAATTTTAAAAACAATTAAAATTTTCATTTAACTAAAAAATAAATAAAAATAAAAAAAATCCAATCTCCAAATTGGATGGTGGATGGTGGAGATCCAATCTAGAGATTGGATCTACCTAACCCAAAAAAAAAAAAAAAAAAAGACAAAAACCTTCAACTGTCGATCCACTTCTTCTTTTTTTTCCCTCATCCGGAATGTCATTAATAAATCATCATAAACAACAAATCTATCAATAAAAATCCCCTGAAAACCACCATCAACCTCAAAAATCACCATCAACTTACCTGAAAATCAAACCAAAAACCAACCTAACTTCAAACCAAACCAAAAACCAATAAATAATCATCAAAACGAGCCCAGATGAGATCTGAGTTCTAAAACGAACCCAGATTTGTTGGAAATGAACCTAGATCTCATCTGGGTTCATTGGAAACCAACCCAAATTTCATCTGGGTTTTGGAACAAACCCAGATTCCATCTGGAATCTGGGTTCCTGGTTTCGAACGAACCCATATGGAATCTGGGTTCGTTCCAAAACCCAGATTTCATCTGGGTTCCTGATTTCGAATGAACCCATATGAGATCTGGATTTGTTGAAAACCCAAATTAAGAAGAAGAAGAAGAGACGAAAAAGAAGAAGAGAAGAAAAGAGAAAAAGAAGAATAAGAAGAGTTTAGCAGAAGAGGAGAAGAAAAGACGAAGAAAAAGGTAAAAAGCAAATGAACCTGGGTTCGAAGACGAAGAATAAGGTAAAGAGCAGATGAATAAGGGGAAAAGAAGAGAAAAAGACGAAGAAGAATGAGAAGAATGAGAAGAGAAGAGAATAAGAATAAGAAGAATGAAGAGGAAAGAGAAGCAGAAGAGAGAGACGATCTAGGAAGAGAGAGAGAGATGTGGATTTTTGTTTTTTTTTTTTAAAAATAAAAATAAAAATAATATCAAAAGACAAATTGCCCTTATCTCAGTTAACATTAACAGAGATTCCTTAACGGCAATAGATTAAATTGTAATTAATTGCAAACTTTGCCTCCACCTATAATTAGTTTCAAATCAGTAGCTTAAATTGTAATTTGGTCTTTTTTTTTTTCCAACATGAGTTGAGTTTGTGTTAGAATCGAGAGGGTGAGGTGGTGGTTGTTGCTATTGTTATAATCGATTCTTTGTGTTGTTCAAATGTTTTTTTAATGTGAAAAAGGGAAAACGAGGTCGTTTTGGTTTTATATGTTGAGTTGCGGGGAGCCAACGAACTCTTTTCTTTGTTGATCTTCTCGTCCACACGAAGGGTCAGGTAGCATGAGCTGACCGTTAGATTCCAAGTGGAAACATCTCCACCCTTGACTGTGGGTAGGAGTTGAGGAAATGCTCTGCCTTCCATTTTTTTACCACATATATTCATTTTCATTTTTTATTTTACTGGTGGTATGTCATTAATTTTGTTTGGGAATATTTTGATTTTATTTTAATTTAATGATATATTTCTCGGGAGTAAACTATACGGTTTAGTTTGATTTTGATTTATGAATTGGCAAAAAACGTTGTAGTTTGGTGGGACAATCACATTCAACTTTGTTGAAATTGAATTCAAGGTACCAATAAAACACATTAGAGACCATGAGATCAATACTATGACAGCTAATTATAAATTAATTAATATCACGCATAGCTCAGTTTTTAATTTGATTTTATATTATATATTTTTAGATAATGTCAAATTATTCAAAATTTTATCTAAATTTATCGTCTAAATAATGTAATAAGTTTATATATAACAACTTTATTATCAATACATCATTTTATATAATTAAAATGATTATTATAAATCACTTAACCATATAATTCCCTAAAAAATTTAAAAATGTAACATTATTTATACTTTTTTTGCCACTAATTGACTAACAAGACCGAATTTATTAGCTAACTCATCAAATCTGAATTCGATTAATGTTTTTTCAATTAAGGATCGTCAAACTTCAAAACTTCTATCTATCTAAATTTCGTATGCTAAACGTTTAGTCTCTAAAATTTAACACACAATGTGTAATCACAAGACCATAACAATTATTTTTATGGCAAATCCATAACAAATCCCCCTGTAAATAAAAAGGTAGATTGTTTCGAGTTAACAAAATTCACCTCAAAATAGACAATTAGACAAAGAAAACTATTTAAGGCTGCGTTTGGCACGCGGGATTGGAATGAAATTGAATGAATTGGATTAGATTATATTGGAATGGAAAATCACCATCTCATGTTTGGTAAAACTTGGGATTAGATTAAAAATTATATCATATAATGTTTGGTGTAGATTGAGATTGGATTGAAATAAATTAATTTAAATTTTTTATTATATAAAATTAATTTTATAAAAAATCTAAAAACAAAAACAAAAAACATCTCCCACAATTCAACTTCATCAACTCACTCCATCAATATCATCATCTCCCATAATTCTACATCATCAACCCACAATTCATCAATATCATCAATCAAATTCATCAACATCATCATCTCCTATAACAATATCATCTTCAACAATATTAAATCATCATAACACCAAAAAAAAAAAAAAAAAAACACACTGAAAGTTTGGTTCTAGGTCGGTTGGTTTTGGGGGCGAACCCAAAATCGATCTGGTTTTGGGTTCACCTACCTAGAACCAGCGATCGGTTCTAGAGGCGAATCCAGAACCAACATCTGGTTCTGGCGTTCGGCGAACCTAGAACCAAATGCGTGAAGAAGAAGAAGAAGAAGAGAGCTTCCATGGGCGTGAGAGGAATAACTGTGAGAAGAAATGTGAGAGAGAGATAAATTGAGAGAAAAAAAATTTATCAAATCCAATCCCACCCCACCCAATGACATGATTGTGGGTGGGATTGAAAAATACTAAAAGAATGGGATTGGATGAGAGGTTGGGATTCCAAAAATCCCAATCTCATTCATTTTAATTGTTCATCAAACATGGGATTCAAATAGATTGAGATTTTTGAATCTCAATCTCATCTCAAATCTCATGCACCAAACACTACCTAAATGGTGAAGTACACTCCATAGCGGTAAGTCTGCAACCAAGTTGCCAATCATAGCACAGGCCGCTATACAACGGGTCCAGTTATGGAAATCAGAGCCAACCAACCGGGAACAACGGCTGGCCTCAGCAATCGAAAAAGGATATTGTAACCCAACTTGAACTATTATTAGTTTCACACCCACAAAAGGAAGAAGTTTTGTTATTTGTTTTACCTATTTTTTTTTTTATTACGATAACATCCAGATTAGCATCAGACACTGAAGCAAAATTTGGTGGGTTGTTGGAAAGTTAAAGAGGTTTAAAGGTTTGGTGGGGCGGTCAAAAACATATTTAGAATAATAATTAATATAAGCTTTGAGTTGAAGATTTGATTAAAAAATCCGAATAATGCATCGATGTTTGGTGAAAAACAATATAATGCATCGTTGTTTGATTAAAAAATCCGAACTTATGAAGTCGTTCAATTTGCAGTAGAGCTAATCGAAACACTGCAGAAGCTCAACAAGATTCACCAACGCAATGTTAATGAAAATGGAGATTTTGAAGGTGTCGAAGTATATGTTAGAGTGCATGAAACTAGAGTTCGATGATAAGGCTGCTTCAAAAGGTGAACCTGCTCGAGATTCTCTTTATAATGATATGAATGTGCTGCCGAAGTATGTTTTGGAGCGCATTATGCTGGAGTTAGATGATAAGGCTACTTCAAAAGATGAACCTATTTAGGATTCTCTTCATGATGATCTAAAGGTGCTGATGCATGTTTTGGAGTGCAGGAAGCTGAAGTTTCATGATAAGGCAATTTTAGAAGATAAAATCTTTACCAACCTCTTTGACGATAAAATCTGCATCACCAATCAAAGTTTCCATCTCTTTTACACTTGATCTCATATTACAATTATCTTCTACTACCTACTGGGTTGTAATATGCTTTTGTTTTTCTTAAAGTAATCTCTCTCTGAAGCCATAAACCCTCAGTTTCTACAAAAAAAAAAAAAAAAACACGTAGAAGCAGGCTATACTTGTCCTTTTCCTTTTCGTATATGATCACACGCCCGATGCCTATATATTTAAACACACTATAGCAGTAGTTTATGAGTCCATAAACCTTTAATGTTCGTAGAAAAAGCATCCAAAAACAAGTTTGGATAAAGCACACTGTAGCAGAAACCAATGAGTTCATCCAACAGCCTCAAAAACACTGTCCTCACCAATACCTTCCTTGCCTCTCTACATCACCTTAATTAAAAATAAAAAATTAAATCCTACATTTGGCTAAAAGCATATATTTAAAATTGAGAAATAATTATATATATTTATGTTTTAGACCCGAAGGCAAGTATCCACCTAACGCATTACAAAATTCAGAATTTACGGGTGTCATTGTTAGCTTAAAAAATAATGAATAATCAATTATTTTTTCTACTAACATATATAATATACATCTTTAGTTAAACAGAAGCATTGAATGAAAGCTTCTATGTAAGGTTGTTAAGTGATGAAGGACGCATGTGTGTTTTGTTTCCCTCCGACTCTCTCAACCCTGTGTAACAAACTCATATTCTAGAAACTTGTATGTAAGGTTAATCACTATCGTCATCAATTTTAATCATTGAATGAAAAGCTTAATTGTTTTCTTGAAGCTTCAACAATGGCTTCTCTTTCTCTGTTCTTTACTTAAAGTTGTTGTTAGTATAATTATGTTTTTCCTCCAAAAAATCTTTAAAATCACAAGTTAAATGCTCCCCAGTTCTCACACACCGTCAACCACTACAAGCATCCAGAACGTCGTTTCCTTTTTGAGGTCTTCAGCTGTCAATCAAACCCTTCCCAGTTCTCGCATACTGTTAACCGCTATAAGCATCCAGAATGTCATTTTCTTTCTAAGCTCGTCAGCTATCAATTAAGATAAGCATTGTGCACCATGGTGTGACTGCTAAGATGTCTATTTCATCGCTTTCTCCCCTGGACAAGATGCTAATTAAAACCACCGTTACTCTCTCTTTCAGCTTTGCGAAGGTGGTTACGGTAGTCGTTTTTGTTTGGAATGCAATCTGAAAAACTTATGAAGTCGTTAAGTTCGTAATAGAGCTAATCGAAACACTGTAAAAGCTCAACAAGATTCACCAACGTAATGCTGATGAAGATGGAGATTCTGAAGTATATTTTGGAGTGCATGAAGACAAGCATTGTGCATCATGGTATCAATTAAGACAATCACTACAAGCATCCAAAATGTCGTTTCCTTCTCGAGCTCATCAGCTGTGAATTAAGACAAACAATATACATCATATTGTGACGACCAATATGTCTATGTTGTCGCTTTCTACCCTAGACAACATGTTAATTAAAACCACCACTACTCTCACTTCTAGCTTCGCGAAGTGGTTACGGTAAACATTTTTGTTTGGAATGCAATCTAGAAAACTTATGAAGTTGTTAAGTTTGTAGTAGAGCTAATCGAAACACCATAGAAGCTCAACAAGATTCGCCAATGCAATGCTGATGAAGATGGAGATTCTAAAGGCGATGAAGTATGTTTTGGAACTCATGAATCTGGAGTTGGATGATAAGACTGCTTTAGAAGATGAACCTACTTGGGATTCTCTTCATGATGACCTGAATGTGCTGATGTATGTTTTAGAGAGCAGGAAGCTGGAGTTGGATGATAAGGCTACTTTAGACAATAAAATCCTTGCTAACCTCTTTGACGAGAAAATTTGCATCACCAATCAAAGTTTCCGTCTCTTTTACACCTCATCCCATATTACGTGTATCTTTTATTATCTATTAGACTGTAATCCTCTTCTTTTTTTCCTAAAGCAACCCCTTTGTCGAGTCGTAAACCCTCAGTTTCTATAGAAAAAGCATGCAGAAGCAGGCTGTACTATGTCCTTTTCCTTTTCGTATCTGATCACAAGCCCGATGCCTATAAATCTAAGCACACTATAGTAAAAGCCTATGAGTCCATAAACCCCCAGTTTCTGTAGAACAAGCATCCAAAAACAAGTATGGATAAAACACATTGTAGCAGAAGCCTATGAATTCATCCAACAGCTTCAAAAACACTGTCCTTTCCCACACCTTCCTTGCCTCTCTACATCAGCTTAATTGAAAATGAAAAATTAAATTCTACATTTGGCTAAAAGCATATGTTCAAAATTGAGAAATAATTATATGTATTTATGTTTTGGACTCGAAGGCAAGTATCCACTGAACGCATTACAAAATTCAGAATTTTCAAGTGTCATTGTTAGCTCAAAAAATAATGAAAAATCATTTATTTTCTCTACTAGTATATATAATATACATCTTTAGTTAAACAGAAGGTCCAATATTTTATTTTTATTAAAGCTATTTAAACTTCATATCAGGCAAGCAATAATGTTGAATTCTAATAATAAATGCAAATCGAATTTTATTTAGGGAACAAATTGGAAGAGATATATAACAATCATGCCCATACTGAGATCACATACGAGAATGTAAGTTTTGCTTTTATAAATACTTTTAATTCTTTACACATTATTTATAGTAATGATAAAATTACATAAATTTGATGATCACCATCTAAATTACGAAGTTGGGATACTTAAAATTAGATAAATAAAAAGTGATTTAAGGTTTGAAAGAATTTACTGGGGCAAATTTAAGCAGCTCATGGACAGGGCTAACACAAGATGTGGCAGTATTGCATTGACTGCAAAACTTGACCTTTGAGATGGGCTAAACAGAAACAAGTGAACAAATCCTAGAAAAATGAAAAAAGAACTAAGGTACGTACAGTTGTGCAGTATACGGCAATATTTAATATTTATTAGATTTTAAATTCGATTATTTAAAAGAGGAAAATAATTAAAAAATCATTTTTATTATAATAATAAAAAAATAAATTATAGTTTAATTACTTGAAACTTAAAAGAAAAGAAAACAAATAGCGACCACAGAACTTTGGCGGTGATTTTGCATGCCATATTTATTATTTACATTTCTAGTTTCTACTCAAACCAAAACTAGACTTTTATTTTTATTATTTTTTTGCCAAAACAAAGAAGAGATATAATTCTCTCTGAATTGGCTTTCCAAATGTGGTAACTAATATCTCTTGAAAAAAAAAATCTGGTGACTAATCAAGAATAAGCTTCTTCAGTAGTACGAAATCTCCAGGCATGGTGGAAAAAATTTCTCAATTTTCATGAGTTGAAGACTGTTATTTATATCTACGAGAGATTATTTTTCTAATCTAACATAGTCTCATAACATACAAACATTACAATCAATTAATGATTTGAATGTAATTATTTTTCACTTTTACTTTATCGACAACCAATCACATGCTTAAAAATGTTAAGAAAATACTCAAAAACATATATGTATAATTGTTTTCAGAAGCATTTCCAACATAAATTGATTGTCAAATAATTGATTTCAAACTATGGGTGGTAGTAAAGAAGACCTACAATAGGTTTGCTCGCAACATAAATATCAGTTTTTGTTGATAGGGATTTTCTCTTCAACATAGAGTCTTCATCCTAGAAAAGAAAAAACTCAAGTAAAAAGGTTTATTTGATTATTCCCAAATCTTTAAAACAGCATTCATGAGTCCACACAGCCTAATAAATTCTACATAGCATTACATCAAATTATTTAGACATTTGTGGAGTCACAAACATACCACAACTAGTTCAATACAACAGCATTTTCAATAAGTTCATCACTCATCTCTTAAAAAGTAAAACTAAAGGAGTAACCATGTGAAAACGTTCCCTGACTACCTCTCAGATGGATGTTAATTGGACTACAGAAAAACTTTTTTGTATGCCAAAACCACTTGTCTGACTTTTTAGAACTAGAAACGATGATATCCCTGAAAATCATGCGGAGCTTTATCATTTTGATATCTTTGCAGTCAATTCCCTTACCAACTTAGCAGCAACCATTGCAGTCATCCCATCAACAGTGTCACGCTGCGGATTGAACTCCACCACGTCTGCAGCAACAACATCAGCTTGGAGATTGTGGAGAATGTTGAGAACATCACGGAAAGAGAGACCACCAGGCTCAATGTGAGACACTCCAGGGGCAAAGGCAGGATCAAGACAATCCACATCTACTGAGATGTATACACCCTTTACACCTTCTCCAAGTTTCTGTGAAAGAATGAACAGAAAGAAATGCCTTCAACTAATATACTTATACATGCAACTTCACGCATGGAGACTATTTAGAACCAAAATCATTACCCAACATTCTGATATATCTCAAACTTTAGGAGTTCTGTTCATAAAATATATACAAAGCAGTTCAGGGAAAGACACAAACTTTACACGTGTTTATGCCTGGCAATAAGAGAAGAGTTTACAGTTTATGTTAATTTCCAGGTTTCCAGAAACAAGTTGCACAAGGTTCTTCAAAATTATTATTTCTTAAACATCTGACAATGTTAAAAAATTGCAATCGTTGTTTATATATACATTGAAAAGTGAGGCAAATGCATATGTGACTGAGATGTGTGGGCAGAAGAGAAAGACAGACCAGATTTTCCAAAATTTGGCGGTCTCTCGAAAAGGTTCGCATTTCATATTGCTCCACTCCAAATTTTTTGCCTTGTTCTCGCCCTTCACTAGTTATTGATCTGATTCCAACCTAACCAGTCAACATTTGAACTTATTATTTTATACAACATAAGAAAAAACAAAACCTTAAATTAAAAAAATAATAATAATAAATAATAACCTACATCTTTGATGACATTTCAATAATTGGATCACGTTTCCAATTAATTACAATATATTGAATTCATGAAAATAAAAAACCAGTTCATCTGATTTGACTACTCATGTTTTACGAAGCCTTGTTTTTAGAAGTTAGATCGTAGAAAGATACTGTCGAGAAATAAGAAAATTCACCTGCAAAAGCCGCCTAGCATAACCACCCTCCATAATTCGAGCAAAAGACGATGCATGTGAATATTTATTTCCCTCAAAGGCATGATAGATGTCAGGATGAGCATCCAGATGAAGGATATCCACAGGTCCTCCAAGCTTTTCAGAGACAGCTCTTACAACAGGAAAAGATATTGAGTGATCACCACCTAGAACTAATGGGCGCAATGGATCCTGAAAGAACATAAAACTTCATGAGAGTTCATCTTCATCAGTTTAAACTGAAAGGCAGCTGGAAGCAATGTACATATTTTAAGCAGCATAAAAGCACTTTCAACATTACTTAAGTTTTCCGGAACCAAAGCATTTAATCAGTTAACACACAAAACCAAAGGAAACACTGTAGGCTATCTGTCCACTTCAACTCCGATACTCAAAAAAACCAACACAGTTTAGACACACCAAAGGTGATAATACACATAGTTGGAGGAAGATGAAAACAGAGTGCATTAAAACTAATAAACTCATTTTAGCAAACCCTTAAAATATTTAAAGGATCTCCAAACGATAAATTTAGAGAAAGAAGAAACTCCCAGAAGATATTTAACAAGCAAAAGAATAAAGAGTAACACTGTTCTGTTCTTGATGAAATCGATCTAAACAATTGCTACCAAATCTTTTTTTTTTTTTTTTTTTGGCTTCATTGCAACCCTCAAGAAATTTAATGCAGACAGATAAATAGTTCATTAAACTAAAAGTTCACAAATTCTAGCATAATAAACCAAATTCGTTTTCGAAATCCAAAATTCAACTGAAAAAGGACGGCTTACCTGTTCCATAACTAGCTTGACAGACTGACTAATAACATCCATCAATCTATCATCCTCCACACCACAATCTCGAATCTCCTGGACAGGAACGTCACCGACATCCGTTAGCACCCGCGGATCGTTCAATTCCTTCCCTGCATTGCTCACCAAAATGCATTCCCATCAAATTTCACCAGATCATTTACAAATCAAAACCATTCAGAACTCTTGACAAACTACCTTCTTCTGTAGTGGCATTAGTACTACCACACCAAATGGCCTCACGAATACGAGGAGGAGCGAAAGCGGGCCCCTGTAGAAACGATGAATTGTGCCCTAATGGAACTCCAAGAAGAGACGTCACAGCCTTGGCACCACCCAAGGCACGCACCAGTTCTCCCTAACGTATTTATATATACACACACATATATTTATATATTCACTTAGTTTTTAAAGCTCAAAACAAACAAACAAACAGTCGTTCAAATAATTTAAAATTAACATGAAGGGAAATCGATAATCAAGAACAGACCTTAAGCTTGGCTCTCTCACGAATAAGAGTAAGAGAAGCGTCGATAACACGGTCTTGTCCTTTCTCGATCAAAGCAGTTGAGATATTTGCTGCCTTCAATTTCTTCAAATAGTGAAACCCTCTTTTAGCTATCATTGACGCCATCTCTGCGACTGCAAAATCGGATTTTTTTAAAAAAATTTTAGCCATTTTTGAGTTCTTGTTGCCTTTAAAAGTGGGAAAAAATGGCGGTTCCGTACCTGACTGAGAGCGGAAGATAAGACGACACTGTGTGAATAAGCTGGAGACACAGAAATGAGTAACGGCAGCGAGTGGTTCGAGTGGGTTGTGTATTGAAACCAGAAACCAGAGCAGCTTTTTTTCTGTTTTGGTCGGTAGGAGCCAAAACGATTAAAAGTTTTAAACCTTTAAATAATTCAAAAAATTAAGAAGACAGCACGGTGTTTTTGGTTGGCATCCACTAGCGAAAAGACGAAATTGTCAGTATTATTATATTTTCAGTTGGCATGATGCTCTATTGAAGTTTGCTTTTTGTTTTTCAGTACGGAAGGGTATTTTAGTCTATTAAAGGTTGGGCTTGTTAAAAATGAAAATGGGATGGCTGTATCAAAAACTGATAAAAAGAAGGTAATGATGATGACAGAGAAATCCTACTGGCCGAGTTACTTGGTTAATCGGACGGCGGACGAAGAAGTGGAAACTGACGTGTACGAAATTTATTGGTGGATTGTGTAGCTGGCAGCTTCCACGCGCCCCTATGCAGTGCGGCAAATACGCCCAATGAAGACATTTTTTTTTACGTATGGGACTCGAAATTCTGATTTTACGGGCCATTGGTTGGGCCTAGACATCAGAACGAATCACAGGACTCATGTTATTGCTTTTGCACGATACCATGCTTGCTTGGTATATACCATCCTTATTATCTGGAAAATTTTGATCAAACAGTTGTTGGGTGTACTTATAAAAGGTATGTGACAAGATGAGACTGCTTTTGATGAATCCCTCACACTTATGTTAAAAAGTTATGGATTTAAGTTATGAGTTATGTTTCATCCTAATCTTTGATTTAATTGTAATGTTTCAAAAAATAAAAATATTAAGATCATATTGATTGATAACATCTTTCGCATCACTAATATATATATCTATTAAGAATTGGATATTAATATTAAGGTGTTAGATTTGAAAGTTTATTGAAACAAAATAAAAAAATTATTCTAAATGATCTAGAAAATGATCTCTAACTATCACAACATATATCATATCATTAAATGGCTTCTAGAAAATTTACAAATCATTAGTTATATCATTTGAAATGAATTTAGAATAAAGTTTTGAGTAGTGGGGTGTTCCTATAAAAGAGAACTAAGAAAACATCTTCCAATACATTGTTATAACTTATAAGTAATAAAGACATTTTCTTAAAAAAAAAAAGTATATATAATGATATTTCTAATTTTGGGTTAAGCTTAATTATAGTAAGAATGACGATATTTGCACCCTATTAAAGTAGTATATACGCATTGTTCGTCTATACACCTAATTAAATATTTAAAAAAAAACATAACTTATAATTATGACTATCATTTATTTAATTTTATTTGCATGACATTTGTGAATAAATATCATCAATTTTTTTTATGTAAAATTAGATTTTTTTTTTAAAGAATATTTAATGGAATGAAGTTATTAAAGGAGTGTATACACACTTTTTTAATGTGTGCAAATATCGATTCTCTTGTAGTGTATGTTTTAAGCCCAAACTTGATATTAGCCTGCTTTTCCTTTAGTCGATTCCGTATCGCTCCACACTTTGGGCCAAAAAAAGCCCACTGAAATATTGACCGGGATCTGATTTTGGGTTTGAGCTAGATTTGGGCAACAGATTTAACAGGTTCTTTTAACAATCTCGTTCCAGTTTCATTGGATGTACAGTAACCAACTTGGAACGAAGTCTACAAGTCTAGAACACGCCAGAAAGAATCTCCAAAAATGCCACACCTTTCGTCAAAGTGCTGCTCTCTCCCTCTAATAAACCCCACTCGTCTCCATTTTCTTCCATCTTCAACCTCTTTAACCTCGCCAAACAGACAAAGAATTCCCACCATGACCTTCTCTGCATCGACCTCATCATCACCATCTCCATCTACCGCAACAAACCCAAAAGAAAAGAAGGTCCCAGAAACCACAGACCCTCGAAAGCTCTCACAAGTCCTGAAATACCACAACCAGACCAAGCACTCCTTCACCAACTACGCTCGCGGCCCTCGTGGACTCGACTGGGCCAACCAGCCCAACCCATTTCGACGATACGTAGCTTCTCCTCTGCTTCCTCTCGTGCACCTCCCCACAGACAATCAAAACCAAAATCCATCGTCATCATCTTCTTCAAGCGATGCTCCTTTGTATTCTTCTCTTTTCAAGTCTCTGCCTCCTCCTGTACCCGTCTCGATATCATCGATTTCTCAGCTCTTTTACGACTCTCTGGCTCTCTCTGCCTGGAAAACCACCGGCTTCTCCACTTGGTCTCTTCGAGTCAACCCGAGTAGCGGCAATTTACACCCGACTGAGTCGTACCTGATCGCTCCTGCTATTGACTCGGTCTGTGACTCACCGTTCATTGCACATTATGCTCCAAAAGAGCATGCTTTGGAACTCAGAGCCAAAATCCCATCCGGGTTTGATTTTTTTCACAGATTTTTTCCCAGAAATTCGTTTCTTGTTGGATTTTCATCGATTTTTTGGCGCGAAGCGTGGAAATATGGAGAACGCGCGTTTAGGTACTGTAATCATGATGTGGGTCACGCCATTGCAGCTGTCGCTATGGCTGCAGCTGGTCTTGGTTGGGATGTGAAGCTTCTAGATGGTTTAGGACATGAAGATTTGGAGAAGCTAATGGGGCTTGATGTGTTCCCAAAATTTGAAGTTCCATCAAAATCTGTCAAAGGGAAATTTCCAGATATCGAATTTGAGCACCCGGATTGTGTTCTGGTTGTTTTTCCATCTGGGATTGGTGGATTTGATGTGAATTATGAGAAACTGAGTTCATCAATAAAGGAGTTTTCAGCTTTGGATTGGATGGGGAAGCGGAATTTACTTAGCAAAGACCATGTTTGTTGGGATGTGATTTATAGAACAGCTGAGGCAGTTGAAAAACCATTAACTTTATTGAATGAATTCACGATTGATCCGTTCTGTGGTAGTGGAATTTGTAGTGAGAGTTGTTATAAAGGTTATAGTGTTAGACAGGTTGTGAGGAAGAGAAGGAGTGCGGTTGATATGGATGGAGTGACTACAATGGAAAGAGATACATTTTATCAAATTTTGCTTCATTGTCTTCCTTCAGGTTGTGGAAGTGGAGAGAAGCAGAAGAGGGAATTGGCATTGCCATTTCGGGTACTTTCTTGGGATGCAGAGGTGCATGCTGTTTTGTTTGTTCATAGAGTGAAAGGACTGCCAAAGGGGTTGTATTTTTTGGTAAGAAATGAGGAGCATGTCGAGGAGTTAATAAAGGCTACGAGGCCTGACTTTGATTGGGAGAAACCAGAAGAGTGTCCTGATGATCTACCTTTGTATGTACTTGCTAGGGGTGATTGCCAACATATCGCCAAAGCGCTCTCTTGCCATCAGGTGTGCCAATTCTTTTCATGATTGAGTTATTATGTTTATTTTCTTGTATGTTGGTCAGAATTTTGGGCGGTGGATGGTTATGGTTATGATTTTATTCACTGTTAGAATGTGTAGAATAGATAGAGCGAAAATTGAACATCTCCTATTCTAATTGAAAGTCAAATGACTGATTTTGGATTACATGCTCTGATGTGAACATCATAACTTTCAAAATTTCTTTGATGAATGATGCTTGTTTTAATCTGGTTCATAAAAGATGCCGATAAATTTTCACACGTAACAAATGGCAACCTTTTCATAGGAGTAAAAGTATGCAGCATCAAGCTTGGAGCATGAAAACAACAGTACTAGAACTGGAGTATGAGTTTCATTAAATATTTAATAGTTTATGGTTGACTTATGTCTGTATTTGATGCCAAAATTTGAACATCCAATCCGCATTTTTTCTCTCTAAACTGAAGACAGCAAATGAGGTAAATATCTAGAATGATTTCCCAGTCTTACCAAAATGTTCTCTTTATAAATTGCAGGACATTGCCAGTGATGGCTGCTTTAGCCTTGGTATGGTAGCTCATTTTGAGCCTACGTTACGTAAGAAGAATGTTTGGATGTATCCACGATTGTTTTGGGAGACTGGAGTACTCGGGCAGGTGTTGTACCTTGAAGCACACGCAATTGGTATATCTGCAACCGGGATTGGTTGCTTTTTCGATGACCCTGGTATGTTCAGCTACACCCAAACTCATATTGACGATGCTATACATAATGCATGTCATCATGGTTTCTTTACGGATGACTTTTCTTCCTTTTTCCACTTTCATTGTCTTGTGGAATATTTACAAAACCTGGGTACCAAGCTACCTTTTCAAAACCCCTATAATTAAGCTAAGTTAGATCCCAAAAAAACATTTAAAAAAAAAAAAGGATAAAAATTGAAATAAGCAATATGTTTTAAAAATTGGAAAGTACTCACAGGATTTTTGGGGATTGTCTGATCATAGAAATGGTGGCTGAGAACCTTCACTGGGTGAACATTGTAAATTACATTTGGAAAAAGGTCACTATAGCACACGTTGCTCATTATGTTAATATCTTTTAATTAATTATTTTCAACCATAACGAAGAAGACGAAGTAGTACATTGAATTATACAGAATTAATGTTTAGAAACAAAAGTGGTCTACTATACATTTAATGGAACATACATTATTATTTCTTATGATTCTTAGTTTGAATATGAGTTTGAAGAACAGTCTCTGCCTATAAATGTACTCGATCATGATCATATCATGTGGCATGCATTCTACCGTACTCGAACTATAATATTGAAAGTTCTCCTTTTGTTGTTCTGCAGTGCACGAGCTTCTTGGAATGAGAGGATCAAACTTTCAAAGTCTTTATCATTTCACTGTGGGAGGCCCCGTCTTAGACAAGCGAATTATGAGCCTACCAGCATATCCGGGACCAAAAATTGATGCATGATTGCATGGTTCTCTTTAAACTTGGATACAATATGTCACATAACCATCCAAAAAATCATTACAAGAGTCCAGATAAATGGTTAGCTTCTTAATTAGTATATACTTGAAATTCATCAGTTTTTAGAACGGATTACGTGTACTTAGTCTAACCAGTGTCTATTTCTCTTGTTCTTTGAATTGCTTTAGCTGTTCATCTGATGTAAAGTAAATAGAATTCAATTGTTGTCTGCTGCAGTTGCTTACACAAATGATACTTGCCCTATCATACTCTCTCTCTCTCTCTCTCTTTGTATATATATATTTTTAATTTCAGTCTCTCCTGGGTTGGCTATTCTGTTGGTCTTTTCAACAGCAGATTTAAAATGACATGAATACGAAGAAGCCTTTGAAACCGATAAAAACTGAGTGATGATGGAGACAGGAGTGACTTGTTTAGTGTTTATTCTAATTTCCCTTATATTTATAAAAACATTCTCCAGTGCACTTCGGTACGGGACGGATGTATCTATAATCTTAACCATTCAATTTTCAATAAGTTAGGGCTAAGGGTGCTAAGCTTTTAGTTGAAGATTAAGTTCTAGTCCTTGGATTAGATTCATTAAAAATTGAAGGGTTATAACTCCAAGTATATTTATATCCAAATGCATTATAAATTACATCTTATCATGTCTTATAATTACATAGGCTGGGCTTTAAATAAGATTAGTGTCGCCCCATAATTAACCAAAGATCATCTAATCACTGTATATTTGTGTTGTTTTTTGAATTGCTCATTTGATCTAACATGCATTTTTCAGCCGATGAAAAATATATGGGATTCCTTTTAAAAATAATAATAATAATAATAAAAAGGGAATTCAGCTGTTGTAGGCTGTTGTAGGCTGCTATTGGCTACGCTATGAAAATTATGACAAGATCATGCTTGTTTTAGGGAAAACTTCATTTTAGTCCCTAAGGTTTGGCGAAATATCAAAATTTTAAACATCTATTGGAAACAACTCTTTTAATCCCTAACTTTTCCAAAACTCTTCAAAATAATCCAAACCGTCAGTTGAAAGAGATGGAAAAAGCAAAATGACTCATTTACCCCTAAGTTTGGTTGTAATTCTAAATTACCGTTTTACCCCTAATTAAATAAAAATATTAAAAATAAATAAATTAATATATAATCAAAAGTTTTTTATTTAATTAAAAAAAAAAGAAAAACAATTAATAATAATAATAAAAAAATCATCACCACATCTTTCTCTCTTTTTTTCTCCACATCATCTTTTTTTCTCTTTTCTTCTTCATCTCTTCCATTCTCTCCTCTCTTCTTCTTCATCTCTTCCATTCTCTCCTCTCTTCTTCTTCATCTCTTCCATTCTCTCCTCTCTTCTTCTTCTTCTTCTTCTCCTTCTTCGTCTCCCTTTCCTCTCTTTTTACGATCACCATCTTTTTCATTGGTTCTCGGTAACCCAGAATCAGATCGAACCCAGAACCGTCGCTGGTTCTGGGTTTGATTTGAACCCAAAACCGTCGCTAGTTCTGGGTTCTGGGTTCGACCCAGAACCGGACTCTAGTTCTGGATTCGATACTAGAACCAGTGTCTCTGGTTCTAGGTTGATGGAACCCAGAACCAAAGACTGGTTCTGGGTTGATCTCTGGCGTTTGTGGTTGATGTTTGTGGTTAGTTTTTAGGTTGATGTTGGGGTTTGACAGTTGGTGTTTGGGGTTGATAATTGTGGTTTGATGAATCTGTTGAGTGTTTGTTATGATTTGTGGTTTGATCAATCTGTTGAATGTTTTGTTTTTGTATTTTTTGGTAAATTTTTTTGAGGATTTGGATTTACATATTCTGGTTCAAACTATGTGTTTGAATCCAGATTTTTTTAAAAAAACAGTTGCCAATTTTTTTTTTTTTTTCAGTTTTTCGAATTTTTTTTATAAATAATTTTCGATTTTTTAAATTATTTTAAATGTTTTATAGGATTAAAATCTCAGCCGTCTACGTGTTACAATCTTAGCATCTTATATGAAAATACCATTTTACCCTTTTCATCCAAGCCTTCTGTTACTGTTAACCGTTAGTTGACTAACAGTTTGGACTATTTTGAAAACTTTTAGAAAAATTAGGGATTAGAAGAGCTGTTTCCAATAGATGTTTAAAATTTTGATATTTCGTCAAACCTTAGGGACTAAATGAAGTTTTCCCCTTGTTTTATTGACATAAGGTACTTCTCAAACCTGTGAATTTTAACATGACATGACTGCATTGGTGAAACCTCAAACAGACTTGTAAAAAACTGTAATGATTTATAATTATCAAGTGTACAAGCCATTTGGGGCTATAGCAGTAACTAACAAAACAAGATAACATAATGTTTATAAACAAGTAAGATCTAATCAAATTCCCTGTATCTTTATTTCTCTTTCTGTGGTCAATACTGAAATCTAGAACTTCTGGAGATCCATCAACCTCTATTTTCACATTTTCACATACCAATCTGTTGTATCAGAACATCTGGGTAAAATGCGTCCAATGATGTAACAGAGCACACACGAAATGATCAAAAGAGAAGACATTAAGAAAGTAGACTTCTCTATACATGAACATAACTGAGTTTCATCCGATCTGAAGTAGTTGTGTGATATTTGTTTTGCCACTCCCATTTCATCCAAGCCCGTTATTCGTCGAATCAAAAGTAATTCTGATCATTTTTATACTTCAACTGATGAGCTTTTCACCCTCCTTATTGACCTTGCAGGGCTTTCAACTTGTGCTGTAGCTTCCAAATGCACACCAAGTCCTGATTCAGATAGTCATTTAGTTCTTCATAATGGGTGGATGCAGTTATACAAACACATCAGTCACCATCAACCTTCAGGAACCAAGTGTTACAAGAATATAGACGATATATCTACGTCAAAATTGAAGGGGTTACTTGACTCAATTACGTTATCTATTTCATATTTAAATGAATCCAAGAAGAGACCTAAAGAGAGCCCGGCTTTCCAATAGTTAAACATGGTGATCACATTCCTGATCTTGCTTACTAAAGGAAAAGAACCCCTATACATCAAAGCCCCAATCCCCTCAACAACAACTACCGCCAACCCAGCAGACAAAATGTCCCAATCACCTGTTTGCCCAATTACAGTTGCAAAAGCAGTTGCACAATAAAATCCCACCAACAAGAAGAATAATTTCATGGGTAGATCTTTCCTTAACTCCTTTATTCTTGCTCCTAATTTGGTTTGAAACGCTTGGATGGCCCTAATTAATCGTGTACCCCCATTAGGGCTATCAGCAGAGGAAGGATCAATTCCACCACCATCTACACTGCTCCCAATAGACCATGTCATCTTCCTATGCAATTCAAAGAGAAATTATCTTCAGTTCAGGGTGCATCCTGATTTAGAGAATAGTTGAAAATGTAATATTCAGATGCTTTTATTCTCTCCAAAACAAGTATATATGTTCTCTCTACAAGAGCAGCTAGAGTTGTCTAGTTGAGCTGAATTCAACTCCTTAATGTGTCATCACTCTAAAAAATAAAGTTTTGGACCCCAAAAATCCATTTAAATTACAGAATCTAAACTGAGTTGACAAAGTTCTTCCTACACAAAGACTCATTTTCTAAAGTGTTTGTATTAGCATGCTGCAGGTGAAGGTGCTTAGAAGTACAGCTGCTAATTGAGGGAACCTAAACTATATTGTCGTGGTAAACTGCCTAATACTCCAATGCCAACAAATTGATCCCAACAAAGCACCACAACCACATCACAACATTACAGTAAAATGTCCATTAAAATCTTTTTACAGAAATGTTAAGCCATGTATGGAGATATCAAATTAATCCAATAAAATATGCAATGAACAAAATTAACCATAAGCATCAACTCTGACCATCAATCATCATAAAAACTCACTTGAGATTGTTGACCAACAAAGGTTGAACTACATGGACGAAACAGCACTGAGAATATAACTTCTGACCAGAGATATTAGCAGTTTTGTGAACGCATGCTGCAAGTACCACAGCTGCAGCTCTTGATCGAACACACTTCAAATCTGCAAACGAGGGCTTTGCACTTCTGGGATACATAGGCAACATTGTTGCTGTTGCCATTGTTATATATAAACCTGCAACCACCATTCACCATCTATAAAAAAAATCAACAGATACAACAGAAGAAATCAAGAAAACAACGAAAACGGATCATACCATCATCCATCAACACGGTAACTTTTCGCAACCTAGATATACAACTTAAATGTAATGAGAAAAACAAACCACGAATCCAGGAATCCTCATTTGCAATAATCTAGTAACATTCCTTGACAATAGAAAATTCTCAATTGATAGTAAGTTAGCTAACAGCCACGCAACTATCATATGCCAACACTTGAACAAAATGGCACTATAACACTAATGAGTCAGTAACACGGAAACTCAACTCACTCGTAATTGCATATAATGATCTTATTATTATTTTAATCATGTTCTCACATTCAGTACTTTCACATCAAATTAATTACTCGACAAGCATGTTTGGCAAATAATTTCATATTATCAACATTAAACTAATTAAAATTGCAAAACTTGATAAACAATAATCCTCTTCTACAAGGGTCCTGCTATCAAACCAGGAAAAAAAAATCATAAACAAATGCTAATAAATCTAACTAAATTCCGTTACTAAGTAATAATATGAGAAATCTTACAAAAGGGTTTTAATATTCAGAGAGAGCCTTGACTGTGGAGAGCTTGTTGGTACTTCTTGCTTCTTCTTCTACTTCTGCAAGGATCATGCAAGAATGGTTTTTTTTTCTTTTTTTTTATTTTTGTTTTTCAGTGTGTTTTTTTATATTCTCAATTGGGTTTTGAGGAGGGTTTTAGGCCGTGTTTGGCGTTGAAAAGCAGGTAGGAATATATCCGTTCTCTCAGTCTTGAAGACACTCAAGCAGCCACCGTTTCTAGGGAGAGGAGTCTCTGTTTTTTCTTTCCCCTATTTTCTTTGTATTTTGTCGAGTTCTGATTATTATTATTATTATTTTTCTCACGTGATTCTAAGGTCTCTCAATTTATCTGTCTTAATTAAGTAAGTATTATTATTTTTCTCGTCATCGGTCTGTGAATTAGGGTTTGTAAAATCTTCAATTAATTTCCTTTTTCTTATTTTACATTTTTAAAAGCCACTACCATACTTGGGTAAAGAAATAAAAGGAAAATATGGTAAAAAATTTTATTTTATTTTAATTTTGATTATTTTATGGAATAATTTGACTTATCAATTATATTCATTAAATTATAAAAATGATAAAGTTATCAATTGAGAAGATAATCAAATCTTTTTTTATAGTTTTTTAGTTGTTGGTAAACCATATATTAATCCTAACCAATAGTAACTTCTTCTTTTTTTTAAAACATTAATCATTATCAATAGTACTTATTACTCATTCTTTAGATATAAAACACTTATTAGCAATTATGAAATGAATAAAATATAAAGACATTTTTCAAAGCATCTTCAACAAGCATGCATCATTTTATCTTATACTTGAATCATAAATTTTTATGATAATAAATCATAATATATAATATATTTATTTTCTTCAAAAAAATTTAGGTAAATAATAATATTTTACTATTATAAAAATAAATTTTCGAATTATATTTATAAAAATATCAAATCACACCTACATTTATTGTTTTTCAAATTTACATTCTTGGTTAAGCAAATTAACTAAAAAAATAACACAAAAAATGCCACTAGTCCTGCCTCAAAAAAATAAAATAAAATACACAAAACAAAAAAGTAGTAACAAATATTATTATTCACCTAGGGTTTACACTTTGTGAGAGACAAAGACTCCAACTTTACCAAACTCTCTCTATCATCAACTCTTTTGCTCTCTCTGCTTCTTCAACTATTTAGTTTAAAATTACTTCACAATAAATATTCACTACTCTTCTGGCGAAAATCTCCGGCGACAATCTCCGGCTAGGTAACTTTCCATTTTTGTTCCCAAAAATCGACTAATTTTAGCTGTGATCGTATGATGTGATAACTCAAAGCTGGATAGCTACAGTGGACTTGATTGATTTGTGTTTTATCCTACTGTTTTAAATCTATTGTCGTTTCATGTCTCGTAAATCAGATTCGCTTTTGATTTTCACTTTTCGCTGTTATTTGATGATTTTTACAAAGTAAGTGTCGCTATATAGAGTATTTCTATGCTTAATTCTGTTAATTAGGTAAAAATTTGATTTTGTGTTTCTTTTTTTCCTTTTAAAGTCTGTGTCCTTTTATACGTGACAAGTAAATTACAGCTGACGTGTATTTGGTATGTATATCATTTCGATTTTTAATTTGGTGGTGATTGTTTTTCAGGTGATAGGTATTATGTTTGCTGGACTCACTCTGAGGCTGGGCTGCGATCTTCATAGGTTTGTTTTGGTTCCTTTTCTCGTGATTCCTATGTTGAGTATCGATGGTCCTTTCTCGTGATGCCTAATTTGCTCGTACATGACTTCAAATGTTTGGTTGGATGAGTTTTGTTCACTTAAAATGAGAGATCACACTGTTTATAATCCAGTCTTGTAATTCTTCATTAATGTGTTTTGCTGCGTTTATAGTGTTTTTCTTTGATGGGAACTTGACTTGTATGTATATTCTGTTCGAGTTATTTGGTTATCATAATACACATGACAATGTTGTCAACAAGTGGAGAAGGGGCACCATGTGTTGTAATTTATATGAAAGAGAGATTGTGTGTTAAGCTCAAATCTATTTCTTTTGTTTTTAGATGTTTTATGTTAAGTTTGTGACTTTGTTCTTTCGACTGGAAATGAAGTCGTTTTCGTATTGGTATTCATGGACTGATTTTTCTTTTTCCTTTTCTAGTATTATCTGTTGGATAGAGCACTCTTGTCACTTATCTATAAACTGTATGATTGTGGGAGATTGCAGGTTGTTCTTAATTGGTGTTTTTACTGAGGGAACAAAGTTTAACTTCTCCTTTGTTGGTAGTAGTAGTAGCTATGCTACCCACTGGAGTGAAAGATAACCAACTCCGCGAGAGCAACAGCCAAAAGGTCCACCCTCAACCAATGGAAGAGAATCAGAATCCAGAAGCTGTTGAATCCCTGGTGTCCAAGATCTTTGCAAACATCTCCTCCCTAAAATCAGCTTATATCCAGCTCCAAGCTGCTCACACACCCTATGAGCCTGATAAAATTCAAGCTGCTGATAGACTTGTGATTTCTGAGTTAAAGAATCTGTCTGAACTCAAGCATTTTTACCGGGAAAACAACCCCAAACCAGTATGTGCTTCTCCTCAGGACTCCCGCTTAGCTGCGGAGATTCAAGAGCAACAGAGCCTGCTGAAAACCTATGAGGTTATGGTGAAGAAGTTCCAATCTGAAATTCACAATAAGGATTCTGAAATTCTTCAGTTGCAGCAGCAGATTGAGGAGGCCAACCAGAAGAGAGGAAAGCTGGAAAAAAATCTCAAGCTTAGGGGCTTGTCAACCAAAGAGTCAGAGGGTTCTGGAGATGAAAATGGATTTTTTCCAGTGGATCTTACACCTGATCTCTTCACAGCAGCTGTGGAAGCTGCTAGCAAAGCTATTCATGATTTTTCCAAACCACTGATCAACATGATGAAAGCAGCAGGATGGGACCTTGATGCTGCTGCTGATTCTATTGAACCCAATGTTGTCTATGCAAAGCGGGCACACAAGAAATTTGCATTTGAGTCCCATATATGCCAAAGAATGTTTAGTGGTTTTCAGCAGGAGAGTTTCTCCGTTAAATTGGACAATCTTGTAATCAATAAAGAGAGTTTCTTTCACCAGTTTCTTGCTCTGAGGGAGATGGATCCTCTAGACATGCTAGGCCAGAACCCAGATTCCATTTTCGGGAAATTTTGCAGGAGCAAGTACTTAGTCGTTGTTCATCCGAAAATGGAAGCATCATTCTTCGGAAATTTGGATCAGAGGAATTATGTAATGGGGGGTGGACATCCAAGAACCCCATTTTACCAGGCTTTTCTGAAACTGGCCAAGTCAATCTGGCTCCTGCACCGGCTGGCGTTTTCATTTGAACCTAATGTTAAAGTATTTCAGGTTCAGAGTGGGAGTGAATTCTCCGAAGTTTACATGGAAAGTGTAGTAAAGAACTTGATAATGGATGAAAATGATCAGAAGCCAAAGGTTGGGTTAATGGTCATGCCTGGTTTCTGGATTGGAGGCAGTGTAATTCAGAGCCGAGTTTATCTCTCCGGCATGAAAGTAGCTGAATAAATTACCTGTGTTGTACTAATTTATGTGCAGCGTGTTTATTCAGCTGTGTTGCTTAATTTCCATTTACATGTATTGTTCTTGTTGTGTTATTTGTATTCAATCGCTGGTTGTTTGAGATGAAACTCACTCTCTCTCTCTCTCTCTCTCTCTCTCTCTCTCTCTCTCTCTATATCTCTCACTATTAAGTGTTAATTTTGTTATTATTTGTAACTTATATGTGAATTTGACTGCTTATCGTCTTAATCTACAAAGGTCCTCATGATGGTTGAATTGCTTTTGTATTTGTTGTGCTCAAAAGCAGCTGTCAGTATCAGATTGAGATGACATCCGCAGATTGCATGCAAGATTGAGTAGAAAATGCTCAACAATTTAATATTCCAAGATTGCTCCAAGCGGCTTTTTGGTACCAAATCATCCAAGTGGCTTTTTGGTACCAAATTATGTATAGCTCCAATTTTGCTCAAAAAGCACTCTTGATATCACATGATTGACGATATGTCAGGACTTGATAACTACGCAACTATATAATATACGTTTTCTTAACGTCTAATAGAGATCTCCAGAATTTCTTAACCTTGATTTTGGGATCGTGTTGGCCTAACACTTCAAATGCATAATATTTTTCCCCATGAGCATCGCCGAGTGCTCTGACCTAAAATGTAACCAAAACAGTTTCCTCCATCGTAAGATCAAATTTATCTACTGGCATTCAAAAGTTGAACCCTGACTCAATGCTGAATAACAAATCCCCACGTGCTCTTTTTCGATAATTGATCCAGCCAAAGTATTGTCTTTGTATATTATAAGCCGTTGATTCAACATATTGTATGCTGCCACATAAATCAAAATCCCATGCTTGGTGCTGTATTTAATCAAAAATTGACCGACTGTTACATAAAATAATTCTACATTATTGGTCCCATATGCAGAGATCTGTTTTTAATGCACGTCAAGTGCAAGAAACATGACAACCTCTTTCTATTTAAACTCCTCTCAGCTTTCACATTTCACACAACTAACATCCTTTTGTGTATTTGAGTCAATCTTATCTGAATCAACAATTCCAACGTCAATGGCTCAACTCAGGCTTCTTCCTTTGCTACTTATATTTCTCTCCATCTTTTGTACCATGCATACGGTGGAACCGTCCTTCGCTGGACGTTCGCGTAACCAGGCCTACCTCGAGGCCTCGTGCCGGTTTACCCGCTATCCGGCCTTGTGTATCCAATGCCTGTCGGGTTTCATCAACAAAACGGAGTTGCATAGCCCACAACAACTGGCCCAGGTGGCCCTAACAGTGAGCCTAAACAAGGGCATCAACACTAGGTCGTACTTATGGAAGGTTGCTAAAGAACTCAAGAAATTGAAGGCCAAAGAGTACCAAATGGTCCAAGACTGTACCGAGCAGATAAACAATGGTATAGACCAACTTAGTCAATCAATCAAAGAGCTGCGTCGCTTGAGCCATGAAGAGGCCATTAGTGATGCATCCTCATGGCACATAAGCAATGTAGAGACCTGGGTCAGTGCTGCCTTAACAGATGCAACCATATGTGCTGACCAGTTTCCAGTGCGTAACATGAGCAAATTGATGGCCACTATTAAAGGTAAGGTCTTGAATATGGTTCAGGTCACCAGCAATGCACTGGCTTTGTTTCATCGGTATGCGGCTAGGTACGAAGCTGGCGCAGTCAAGCCATAAACTCTAGCCTCTCGAAGATGTAATAATTCCTGCTTATTGGTTATTTGAGCATCACTTCGTTGATTGTAACGTATAAATATATTAAGATATTCAATTAAGGTATGTGAATGTAAAGTTTTGTTCTTTTTACTGCTTAACATATTTACATGTGTTTGTAATTGAAAGCAATATTAAAACATGCATTGTATATCAAAATCAGTAAATAAACAAACCATTCGCCCAAGAAAAAATCCATTTAGAAAATTTTGTGGTTGTTCAATTGGTTCGAATCCAATTACCAATGAATGCAATTAAAATCTCATTTCACAATTTAAGAGTCTTCTACCTTTTGTCTATATTCTTTGTTTTGATTTTTATGTTCACATATTGTTAATTGCAGTTATAAGTTCGATTGTTCTATTACCTTTCAATATCTCTGTTCATACAGTTATTGACATATTTAATTATAAATGATTAAATATCTGTTAATACAGTTATCTAGTAACTACAAAAATAGTTATTTATTCATATTTAAACTCATATTTGAATCGGATCATAGATTAAAGTCATCTTTAGTGAACCCAACTTATAACCCATTAAAATCAATGGTATATTATATAAAGTTGAATAACAACATTAATACTTTTGAGTTCCAAAACTTCCAAACCAACGAATGAATTGCAAGAAGGATCCATTTCTTATTTTCTCAATTATTTATATATTTTTCACTTGGTTAACACATAAATTGAATACGGAATATACAAAATTTTAACATGGTAAATCAATGATGCAAGTCTTTGTTTTTTGAGACAAGATTACAAAAATGGAGTTATAACAATTATTTGTTGTGAAATTTCTTCTAATTTTTACTTCATGGTCATTTCAATAAGTACTTTTCCATTCCATTTCTACCATCCATACAATATTCATGTGACATAATATACTATACTAGATTATAAACAGTTTAAAATTTTGAAAGACCCATTCTATACTTTTTATGGAATTAAAAGTATGGTAATGTCTTTGGTTCAAACTATCCCGTCATAAATGGTGTCCAAAAAAATATGATATTCAATAGATTGTTTATTCATGTTTATGCATTATTCGAAAAGTAATTTTGTATATTATGTTAAATAATTTTTATCTAGACACTGACCAAGATTCCGTTGTAGTCTAGTCGGTTAGGATATTCGGCTCTCACCCGAAAGACCCGGGTTCGATTCCCGGCAACGGAAATTTTTTCAAATTTTTACGCGGAAACCGGCTCGCCTTCACACTTCTTCTAAAACCCTCGAAACTCACTTCTCTCTCTCATTTTAAATCCCTTTCAATAGAAAAGCGAGGGAGTAACCACCTATAAATACGCCAACCAAAAAATCTCCTATAAAAATCCTTTTTCCTTTTTTTTTTTTTTTGTTGTTTTTACCGTTGCGATCGGAAACTAAAATCCATCATCGTCGTCTCCGTCGAAGAAAATGGAGGAGGTAGTCTACAACATCGAAGACGACGAACTCGATTCCAAGGAGAGTGTTCTGCAGAAGTACTTCTTGCTAGAATGGAACGTCGTCAAGTCTCTTCTACACGACATCGTCTCCAATGGTCGCGTCTCGGATTCCTCTTCTGTTCACAAGATCCGATCTATTGTACACTCTCTCTTTCTCTGTTTGTCCATATAATTTTGTTTGTATAAGTTGATTCTTGCAATCTCGTCATTTTTTTTTTTTTTAAATAAAATCTATTTTGCTTGTGGTCGCTTGAATTTGTTGTTGAGCTTATAATAGCAGAATTGCAATTGGATTGGTCTCAATCCTGTAATTTTTTGAACAATTAGCATCAAGATTCCGTTAGTCTGGTTATCGAATTTGTGTATGATTGATTAGAATTTCTTGTGTGTTTTTGCGACATGTTTTCTCTGTGAGTAGAATTTTACTAGACAAATTAATTTATAGTACAAGTAGTTTCTGCAATGAAATTTTGCTTGAAATATAAAGTTTCTGTTTGAGTGGTTCTGTATTGGTGTAGTGTAGTTGTTGGATTCATGTACAATTGTTATTTCATAGAATTTTGTAAAATGTGATTGAGGTTTTAATGTGTTTTCACGACATGTTATGTGTATAGAGTGAAGTTTTGCGTGACATGTTAAAAGTTATGCGTTTATTTAAAATTTTGCAGATGGACAAGTATCAGGAGCAAGGTCAACTAATAGAGCCTTATTTGGAGAGTATAGTATCTCCTTTGATGTTTATTGTCCGTTCAAAAACGATCGAGCTAGGTGTAGCTTCGGATGAAATTCTTGAAGTTATTAAGCCTATTTGCATTATTATATACACATTAGTCACTGTTTGTGGATACAAGGCTGTTATCAAATTCTTTCCGCATCAGGTTTCTGATCTAGAACTTGCGGTGTTTCTTTTGGAGAAGTGTCATGACACCACTTCAGTGACATCGCTGCGACAAGAAAGTACAGGTGAGATGGAGGCGAAATGTGTGATGCTTTTGTGGCTTTCTATTCTTGTGTTGGTTCCATTTGATATCTCTTCCGTTGATACTAGTATTGCAAACGATAATCTTGGTGAAAATGAGCCAGCTCCACTAGTGATGAGAATATTAGGGTTCTCGAAAGATTACCTTTCAAATGCTGGTCCCATGCGCACTATAGCTGGATTGTTACTCTCGAAGCTTCTAACACGTCCTGATATGCCAACAGCCTTTACCAGGTTTTGCTTAGCATTCCAATATGCGTTTACTCTTAAGCTTTAATTAATTTAGTCTCTTTTGTCAAAAATTGTTTATTTATTGTGTTCTCTGTTGAGAGAAAGCAAAGATAATCTTATATTAAAGAAGCAAGGTATGAGTGAACAAACTGGAAATTCCTGGTCTGTGGACAGCTTGTTCAAATATAAAAAGAAGAGAGTTAAGTTAGAATCATGTTGCATGCCTTGAATTTTCGAAAAAAAGAAGACTGGAAAATGGCTTATTATGCCAAACAACTGGAAGGAGATTGTTGGTTTTCTTCTAGTTATGTTAGCATCCTAGACAGATGGATATAAAAGAGAGTGCAGCTCTTGCTTTTGTTTCTTTTGTTATTGCTATTTGTCTCGTCACTCTCGCGTAAGGGAGGTTTATTTTCATGTACAAATATTGATTTCAAAGTTAACTGTAGTATAGACTTGTAATCTCTGACAGATCTCAAACTGTGAACATATTATATTACTTCATGCTATAAATAGTTGTTTTAGTTTGTATGCTGAAAATTCTGGTTAAACTTATCTGCTTTGTTTTTTTTTTTTCGTTTTTCGTTTTTTTAATTTTTTTTTTTTATATAATTTCCTTTTCAGCTTTGTTGAATGGACACATGAAGTATTATCTTCCATCACAGACGATGTCATGAGTCAGTTTCGGTTACTTGGTGCTGTGGAAGCACTGGCTTCCATTTTTAAGGTTTGTTTTTGGCACTTCGTATCTGTTCCATTGCAGATTAAAATATTGTCCTGAAGTTTATTTTTTGCCTTGTTGGGTTATGAAAGGAGGCATGTGGCATTAAAAGTTTTCGACCAAAAAAAAAAAAAGAGAGGCTTTATCATTCTTCTTTTTGGATAGAGGGACTAAATGATGGAATTTAGTTTCTAATTGCTTGAAATAACCCTCTGCTGTCAATTTGGTGACATTTTGATTATTTATTGTCATAATAGATGTGACTGGGTTTCAGGTTTTTTTAGGATTTGATAGGAAACAAAGGAAATTTTGTTGAAAAAACAAAGTTTGTGGAAGTTTTGGTGATCATTTTATTACCTACTTTAGTTTTGTTAGTCCTTTTAAAAGAAGTATAATTTTAAAGTTGCAGGTAGGATTTCATTTTGATTAATCCATCAGGATTGACATCTTAAATGATTTTTCATTCCACCAGTCTCTACTTTCAGCTTCTGGATCTCTTATATGTTATTTACTATAGTCAGGCTGGTGGTCAGAAAGTGTTGGTTGATGTGGTTCCGGTTGTCTGGAATGATGCATCAGTATTGTTCAAGTCTGGTTCTGCTTCTCGGAGTCCTTTGCTTCGCAAGTATCTTGTGAAATTAACTCAGCGGATTGGGCTTACTTGTCTCCCTCGTCGTACACCATCCTGGCTATATGTGGTTAGTACTTTCAAATATGTATTTATACAGAATGTGAAACTACTTGCCAATCGGCATACATTTCGAACTTGTTAACAATATTGCAAACCCAAGGTTTTCTTTCTCTGTTACATATTTTTCTACAAGGAAAAATTTTCATTCTGTGCTGTTGTACATTTCATTATCTACATGCCTTATCTTTCACTTTTAGAGAGTTTTATACTGAATTTTTTGGAGACACATTTTTCTCTGCAAGAAACAAATACAGAAGCACACACAGAGGAGTGTAAAAGGAGTTGCACCTATCAAGCTCTGAAGTATTTACTTACTGCGAGGATATGCTTAATTGCATTGTAGATTGTCATCTCAAGCTTATGTATACATTCCTTGTCATTAGTTTTGCTGGTTAAATTCTGTACTTTTTCTTGTGTTGTTGCTCATCATTGTTCTTTTTGTTTGCCCCTTTGGCTTCATCTTAAGTGGCATGTTGGAGTTACAGTTGGTCTTTGATGCCATCTTACCTATTAAAAAATATTTTTTTTTTTCCTTTTCGGAAGGTGGTATTATATTAAATGGCTTAGGCCATTAAAATTAACATCACTCTCTGATGGCATTTTCTTGCTCTCTTGATATTCTTTGCAGGGTAAAACTAGCTCACTAGGCGAGAATATGTCCTGGAATGCATCCAGGGAAACAGAGCATAATCAAAGTGTGGTCGAGAGAACCAATTTAGAAGAAAATTCAATCCACCCAGAAGATGAAGATATGGATATTCCTGAAATTTTAGAAGATATAATTGAAATTCTACTTTCTGGATTGAGAGATACGGTATGTCTTAAGGGTGAGATCCTTTTATGGACTTGAATACTTTCTGATGTACAATTTGGCTGCTTCGATACTGAAAAGTAGATTGATATTCTAGTCATCTTTGGATTTTTGTCTCACTAGTTGATCTAGTCAGACCCCTTTAGGATTCTGGATTTTAATTAGTGTTGAATTGAATTTGTTGTCAAGACTTTCTACTTGACTTTGCTAATCATCCACTCACCCAACACAACACCCCCACACCCTCACTCTCCTTTCCTCCTCTTTATCAAGTTATATCTGAGAATATCTTGAAAGAATGATGCTTGAATATGAATGTAAATTCTTAACTTAAATGAGTCAATAAATGTTCTAAAGAGATTTGACTTGAGCAGAATTGCTAAGGCAAGTGCATGACTATACCGAATCTAATGAAACTAAATCGATAATCCAGCATGTAAGGAGTCTCAAAAGAGTCTTGAGCGCACTGTAATTGTTTTAACATCTAGAAGAGTTTTCTTGAGGCCTGGAGAACTGATGCATAGTTGGTTTAGTTTTAGTTAAGGAATGGATTTCCGCCATGCATGCCCCTAATAGAAAGGTGGATCTTGAGGCATGACGGTCCAAGTTGGAATCTACTTCTCTTTTCAGAAGTGATTCTTTGATTTTAGTCCATGGGTTATTCCCTGCAGGCTTTGCTGCTTAGGATTCAAGTTTTATTTATCTTCTAAAACATGTCCAAAAGTTTCGTGAAGGTATGGATTGCTCTGGATGAGCAGCTTCTTTCTGTTTCATCTTGTTTTCTCACCTTTTTGATAATCATATTGTTGGTAATACAGGACACTGTTGTGCGCTGGTCTGCTGCAAAAGGGATAGGCCGGATAACTTCATGTTTGACATCTGCCCTTTCAGAAGAGGTCTTGTCATCTGTGTTGGAACTCTTCTCCCAAGGCGAGGTAAGCTAGTGCTGTTGCTCTCTTTAGAAACTTGTTGTGTCATTTCATCAAACTTGTTAGAGTAGTAACTGGGGAATGTCATGATTCATAGTGCATTCATTTCTAATGCCTTATATATCTTAATTTTGTTCTATTTTTGTGCTGGAATCATGCTGACATGGCTAATATTTTCCAGGGTGATGGTTCCTGGCATGGAGGTTGCTTAGCATTGGCTGAACTAGCGCGTAGAGGATTGCTCTTGCCCAGCAGTCTTCCCAAAGTTGTACCTGTTGTTGTGAAGGTTGGAGGTCTTTTTCTCTTGCTTAGTATTTAAAATTTGTTTCTTTTTAAATAGACCATCATGCGATGTTGAGTAAACAATAGCTTCTGTATAGTTCTCATGTAATGAATGCATTTTCCTAAAATTAATTAAAATTAATCTGCCTCTTCAATTTTGCTTTAATTTGTTTACCTGTGCATGTCTGTGTTCAAGCACAAGATGTACCTGAATTGCCATGCTGATTTATCTAGTTACATGCCAAGTACAACTTCTGTGGTTGAAACAGGGGTCAATCTGATACCCACACTTATTGGACAATGTTAACAGTGATTGGAATTGAATCTTCTTAACAGGCACTGCATTATGATGTTCGAAGAGGTTCACATAGTGTAGGATCTCACGTACGTGATGCTGCTGCCTATGTTTGTTGGGCATTCGGACGTGCATATTATCACACGGATATGAGAAACATATTGGAACAACTTGCTCCACACTTATTAACAGTGGCCTGCTATGACCGCGAGGTGCATAGTGTCCATTTTGTTATTGCTTGTTTATATTTATCATACCACTGTTTGTTATTTTCTTTCACCTGGCTAAAATTTTCTATATATGACACTAGGTTAACTGTAGAAGAGCAGCTGCAGCTGCTTTTCAGGAGAATGTTGGAAGACAAGGAAATTACCCACATGGCATTGACATAGTGAATACTGCAGATTACTTTTCACTCTCTTCACGAGTATACTCTTACCTTCATGTTGCTGTCTCTATTGCTCAGTATGAGGGATACCTTTACCCATTTGCAGAGGAACTCATGTTTAATAAGACCTGTCACTGGGTATTCTTAACCTGATCATCTTCTTTTTCTTCTTTTCGTTTTAACATCATTTTCCAACAATCATTTGGGCAAGTGTTTTTGTGTTAGACGAAGCTTATGCCAGCTTTTATAATCCTGATAATATTTTATATAAGTGTAACATCTACTTCAGTGCAGTTTATTATGGTGCAGGCTTTTCATCCTAGTTTTTATTGTTCTACTCTTCATTATCAGATGAACTAAGATGTATTATCAATATAGCAGTAATTATTATCATTTTTTTCTTTGATGGAACTTTTTGGCTAGATTTTTCAGTAAAGTATGGATAATACAAATAATTTACTATGAGCACTGCATATTACAGGAACTAAGAAACTTATGTTTTTTGTCACAACAATTATCCTGTATTACCATATTTGCCCATTTTGTTGTCACGATCGTTTACTTCTTGCTTCATATCATTGTAGTTTAAAAAACATATTTTGTTGTTTTTAGGATAAAGTTGTGAGAGAGCTTGCTGCTGAAGCACTTTCTGGCCTAGCCAAATATGAACCTGAATATTTTGCAAATTTTGTTGTGGAGAAATTAATTCCTTGTACTCTCTCAACTGATTTATGCACGCGCCATGGTGCAACCTTAGCAGTTGGGGAAGTTGTTTTGGCTTTACATCGATGTGAATATGTTCTTTCTGCTGGTTTGTACCTTTCACTTCCCTCAAACTTTACATTAATTGAATGGAAATGCTATTTCTATTGCACATGGTGCAACCTCAGCAGTTTCAAAATTTCTTGTTATTGGCCCTGATTTTATACTTAAATTTACATAATGGATTAATTAACTTCAAAAAATATACATTTTGTGAAATCTATATTTAATCATTAATCTTAGTTGACTATTGAAAATGATAATATAATCTCTGTTAAAAGTTTGGAAATACTTGAAAACAATTTTTAACATATAAGCAGTCAGCCTGATAAGTAATTTATTGTGTTGGAGGCAGCTGCCTAAATGGAGTTATTAAATAAATGCTGAGGCTGGGTTGCATTTTTCTGCCAACTATTGGGAGGTTTAGAATCCTTTACAATAGATTAGAGTTAGTCTGGTCACGGTGTCCCATATAGATGTTGGTTTCCCACTGCACTCCAGGACAACATGTTGGAGCCTACTTCTTTGGATTCCTCGGTGAAAGAATCATAATTATTGTGATTTTGGTATTAAGGAAAACTTATTCATTTACGATGTGAACGGTGGGAAATGGAAGAAATATGTTATTAACTATATCTCAGTTTCTTAATACATATGCCAAACCATGAGTTTGTCCTTTCGTTTTTGTCAACAGATACCCAGAAACGTGTTGCTGGTGTAGTTCCTGGTATTGAGAAAGCACGTCTTTATCGTGGGAAGGGTGGAGAGATAATGCGTTCAGCTGTTTCTCGGTTCATTGAGTGTATTGCTTCATCTCATTTGTCATTACCAGAGAAAACAAAGCGAAGTTTACTCGATACTCTCAACGAGAATTTGAGACATCCTAATTCTCAGATACAGGTGCTTGTCTTGTAATATTAGACTTCCTGTTTGTTAGCTTATCTTATTCTTTTGTAATAATCTGTTTGTGAGACAATTTTATGTGATGTATAGAATGCGGCTGTTAAAGCTTTGAAGCACTTCGTGAAAGCATATTTTGTAGCCTCAGATAAAGGTGTTGCTGGTGGTATCACATCTAAGTACCTGGAACAGCTGACTGATCCAAATGTGGCTGTGAGAAGAGGATCTGCTTTGGCAATTGGTGTTTTACCTTATGAATTTCTGGCTAGTATGTGGAGGGATGTGCTTTTAAAGCTTTGCAGCTGTTGTGCAATTGAGGTGCATTTAATAGTTATTTTTTCATTGCAAGAAAAGGATTTCTATTCTTTGGTACTGAAATGGATGATTTTGATTCGAATAACTTTGTATTCTAAGTGCAGGATAAGCCAGAAGACAGAGATGCTGAAGCCCGTGTAAATGCTGTTAAAGGACTTATATCAGTGTGTGAGACATTAACTCAGGCAAGAGAACATTCCAGTGTCAGCTCTGGAGAGGATGACACATCTGTGTATTATCTTATCAAAAACGAAGTGATGAGTAGTTTATTTATAGCTCTAGATGACTATTCTGTTGATAACAGAGGTGATGTAGGTTCTTGGGTTCGTGAGGCTGCTATGAATGGCCTTGAGATATGTACACATATCCTTTGTAAGAGAGATTCCATGAGTTCAGCTAAAAAACCACTAGGAGTTGAATCCATGCCAGGGATGCCTGGTAGTCCTAAGGCTGAAAATAGTGAGATTATCTCATTTTTTGATGCGAATTTGGCTACCAGTTTAGTTGGAGGAATTATTAAGCAAGCTGTAGAGAAGATGGATAAACTAAGAGAAGCAGCCACAAAGGTTCTTCAAAAAATCTTGTACCACAAGACTGTGTTTGTCCCATTTATACCTTACAGGGAAAAACTGGAAGAAATTGTTCCCAAGGAAGCAGATTTGAAGTGGGCGGTAAGTTTCTCATATGTAACTTTTCCCTAGTTTACATGATTGGTACTTTTAGTCTTTCTGATAAATTGGGCGTGTTCTACATTGTAGGTACCCACCTTTTCATATCCACGTTTTGTACAGTTACTTCAGTTCAGTTGTTACAGTAGAGTTGTATTATCTGGATTAGTTATTTCAACTGGAGGGCTGCAAGATTCTTTGAGGAAGGCATCAATCTCAGCATTATTGGAGTACCTTCAAGTAGTTGAAGCTGAAGACCTCAATGGAAGAGGCTCTAGAGAGTACATGCTATGCAATGACATCCTTTGGGTTCTCCAAAAATACAAGAAATGTGACAGGGTCATTGTTCCCACTTTGAAGGTGCACAACCATTGCTTAGAAATTTCAAATTATTTGCGTTTTTCCTATTTTAGTTCAATGTGCCATATTATTCTTTAGGTCCGTCCACAATCTCAAAAACTCAATTTTCTACCTCTCTATAATTTCTCTCAATTTTTTAATTTGGATGATTAAGCTACCTTTTGGCTTTGATGTGCTGTCATAGACTGCAGTGCAAAGTTTGTAAGTGGATATTAGATGTGATATATTTTCCTATTTTGCCACCATTGCTTAAGGTTGATCAATTCAGTTGTTCAAAATGCTTTTAATATTAATGGAATTTCTTGTGTTTCAGACAATTGAGATTCTGTTCAGCAAGAAGATACTCTTGAATATGGAGGTTAGTAGTAAATTCTCTCTCACTCAGTGTGTGAATGCCCAAAACAAGTGCCACGTATTATTTTCTCAGATCATATATAATCTGGAGTTTGAATCAAACTTCCTATCTCAATGCATCGGTTGACTCCCTGTGCTTATGTTTCTCTATTTTCTCGTGAATTTATATACAATGCAACAAGCAGATGTCAAGGCATATCTAATAGATGTTCCCTTTGCTTATGATTGTGTAGATAAAGTGTGTTGGTTGCTATAAACTTGGAATTGATATCATCCAGCTATTGGGCTGAGTTGTAAGACCTTTAGTTTCCAACAACTTACATGTTATATTATATGCCATGGATTTCTTAATTACCAAAGTTGGTAGAGTTTGGGCACTAGTCCTCAGTTTCAAACCAAATGAAAAACTATTCTGTTATTTTCTTTTTTTCTTTTTTCCTTAGAAGAAAGAAGAACGACACTCATATTTACAATTGTTTTCTTGCTCCAACATTAATCTTTTCTCTTATAGACCAAGTAGGTCAGAATTCAAGCACTTAATGTTACAAAGGTGGTGTGAGTGTGACTAATGTGAATTTAGAGGATGACGATAATCTCTTTGTGTGGACTTCACGAAGATAGATAATTGGCACGTTCAAAAGCTTTCAAATAAGAGGCCAATGGTTTATTGTTTCTAAGTCAGGTGCATTCATTTTAATTATTAATATAATGGTAGTTTGTAAATAAAAATTATTAGAAGCACGACTGTCGCTTTCATGTAAGAATGACTTTATCCTTCTTGTCAACACTTTTGAACTATTTGATTCTTGATTTTGTTTTTCAGGCTCATACCCCGACCTTCTGTGCTGGAGTTTTGGATTCCCTGTCAATTGAATTGAAAGTGTCCAAGGATTTCTGTAAATTATATGCGGGCATTGCAATACTTGGATATATTGCTTCTGTATCAGAACCCATCAATAGTCGGGCATTTTCTCAGCTTCTCACTTTCCTTGGTCATCGGTACCCTAAGGTTTGTACTGCTAACTTTCAATATTGGACATTGGTGAATAATGAACTTCATACCTTTTGCCTCTAGAATTAAATTGCATCCTCTTCTTCAAGAAAGCATATCGCTTTCGCTTTTTGATCTTAAAATGATTCTCTACATTGAGTTTGTATTACTCAATTCAAAATTAAAATTGATCGTGGACCCATCTTATAAGATGTCGTATGCCTCTTTTAATATATCAAGTTTTTACCCAGATTCGGAAAGCTTCAGCTGAACAAGTTTACCTTGTCCTCCTACAAAACGGTAGCCTTGTGCCGGAGGATGAGATAGAGAAAACCATGGAAATTGTTGCTGAAACTTGCTGGGAAGGTGATGTGGAAGCCGTAAAGCACCAAAGATTGGAATTGTATGATTTGGTTGGTCTTGACAATGCACTTTTCAACACTGCTAGCAAAGTTTCGAGCAAAGATAGCCAGAAGAAGCCGATAACAAGTGATGAAAATGCATCATATTCCTCGCTAGTAGGGTCAAGTGGGTTCTGATGAATAAATGCTCCATCTGGCGTAGCTTACTACAATTTTGCGGCCACAAGAAAAAGGGTTGTCATATATTTTTCACATTTTTCTTTCGCATAGCTGTGTTTTATTAAAAGCTGGAGTTGCTTGTTACTACGGAGTTTTCATGGAGGGAGGGCCTATTAATTTACTATTAATTCCCGAGGTGAAATGCAAGAAAAATACGTGCATCAGTTTTGTTTTAATGGATTTTTTCTGACTTATTTGTAAAGGTCGATGAAAATTATGAATTATAAAAAATTAAAAAAATCTTTTTTTTTTTTTTTTTTGGTTTTTCTGTCCGTAGTTAAAAATAAATAAAAACTTTTAGTTGTTCTGCACTAACGAAAATACACATAATATTTGCATGATTTAAAATTGATTGCTACAAAATTCCAATTTTAACAAGAAAAAGCATATAGAAAAAATTTCACATAATTCTTGTAGCAAGGATTGTGCATAATCCATTTTAGAGAAGTCACACTTATATTCTAAATTCAAAACTGAATATTTATAGTAATTATTGTCACATAATTACATACTTCCTCACTCAACAATAGAGAGAGATTCCCGCAAAATGGCTAACACAATCCGTGAGCTGGTGGAGTTCATGGCCTCCTTTCTCTCCACCGGAGACTAAATAGAGCAAGCAGTTAGGCGTCTAGCCAAGGAAACACATTGGGAGAGGATGGTAGCCTTGCTGTAAGGACTTCAACACCTGTATCTGTCACCTGCATATTGAAATTCTCTTAGAAAGAACGCTAAAAGCAATAACTCTCGCTCAATTATTAATTTATGAAATGTTGAAGCTCATACTAGAGGTAGCCTGTAGAAATTGCACTGTAGAAAAAACACAAAGCAAATGCGATAGATGTGTGAATTACCAAAAGAGTGTGTTCAAATTGAGCGCTGCGTTTGCCATCGGCAGTCACAGCAGTCCATCCATCAGGCCACATCCGATCACGCCAAACCCCTATCAAGGAAATCAATTTAGATGCAGTAGGCAAGAGAAAATTGTCCAACTGATAGGTTCGATAATTAGAACATGTCAAACAAGTAACCTGCCTGCATTAATCATAGGTTCAATTGTAAAGGTCTGTCCTGCTTTCATCACACCAACTGCTTTATTTCCTGCTCAGGTCAAGGCAAGCAATGCTGATGTGAAAACCCATTATGTAATTTGGACTCTTTTAACAAACTATGGTAGCAATTGATCATTCCACTGTATAGTCAAATTCCAAGAAACACTATAGGATTTATATGGTAGGTCACTTAACAATTGGATGCATTGTAACATACTTGAATAATGGGGAATGTTTGGTGCACAATGGAACAGCTCTCCAATACCATGACCGCAATATGATTTTACCTGTTTAGTAACATACGAATAAAAAAGAATTAAACATAGTTTAAATAAATAAACCAATGATTCACAGCAGCAGACCCAAAATTACACATTACCACAGAAAGTCCTGACATAGAAGCATGACGATTGATGACTTCACCAATTTCACGAAATCGCACTCCAGGTTTCACTGAATTGATAAAAGAAGTTAATCTGTTGACAACTTAAGGTCTTAAAACTATTAACTTGTTGAAAAGCAAGTCCAGAAAAAAAGGATAAATTCTTATAAAAGTCTACAAGAAAAGGTTTCAAGATTTATACAATTGCAACATTTACCAAAAGGTCACTCACAATATCACAACAGAATTTGGAGATTGTGAATGACCTAGCTGAAGACACTTCCACCTAGCTACCTCATTCAGTCAACTGAGTTTTTCCCAGTGTAACAAAGAAACATCATAATAAAGTCACGACAGCACCCAGAAAGACATCAGAAATTATGTGAACAGCCACAAGAAATTATTTTTCTTGAGCTTAGTTCTAGGTTTTCCCTGGAACAATTAATTGGAATACAAGTAAAACACATACCAATAGATATTGCTTTCTCCAAGCACTCGTATGTAGATTGGACCAAATGACGAGACGCTTCATCAACATTTCCCACAAAGTATGTTTCATTCAAATCACCTGCATAAGGAAGCGGTGAATTAGTCAACTATGAACTTCTACTTTATACTTGAATTTGTCCAACAAATGAGTTTAGCACTTCATACCATGGACACCTTTATAGTAGACAGTCACGTCAATATTTACAATATCGCCATCCTCTAATTTCCTGAAGCAATAAGAACAAGTCAGGTTGTCTTCAGATTTCTCTCAGACATTGAAACCCAATTACTAGTTAAAACACCATTTAATAGGTATGGTGTCAATAACTCCAAATATATTTCAAACAAAAATAACTCCAAATGGATACACTTGTTAGACAAAAAGTGCTATACTAGATTATAATCATGATTTAAGACTTCAAGTTTTGGGCATGGGTAGGTAGGTGGGAGAAGAAAGGATCACCAATGCTCAGAAATTAACTCAAAAATTTGAATAGAGAGATGAAAAATTTATGCCCAGTTAAATTTAAGCTTACCTGGCATCAGGAATTCCATGACAAATTACTTCATTAACTGACCTGCAACGGCGAAACAAATTCAATTAATTAATACTCTATAATCTTAAGCAAATAGATGTAAGTACACATAACAGAAGTACCTACGTGCAGCAGGACTTTGGGTAGAAATGATAATTGAGAGGAGATGGGTAACCCCCTGCAACACATAAATGGTTTAGCAAACCAATTATTAGTCACAGGAGAAAATGTTACAACTGGAATGCATAAAACAAATAGTATAATTCGAAATGGTAACACTAAGTCAACCCATTAATTGTAATAACGTGCATCTTCAACACTGCTAAAATATTCACTACAACATCAATAATGCAGATTTAAAAAATGTAAGATAAAAATTAGGATTAGAGAGTTTCGAACCAGCTGCTATTGTTGCCTCATGAACCACTCTGTCAATTTCATCGGTTGTTACACCTGGACGAACAACCCGAGCAGCTGCATCCAAAACCTCCCTTGCAATCTGAGGGTAAATATCAGTAAAATGAGAGGTCTGTAACCAACAATTAGAATGATGTGCAATAGTATCAGTGAGTTTCCACATCATGTTGAAACACATACATCCTCTAAAAACAAAAATAAGCCAAATGCATGAAGAATAACAGTGCTTTTCATATGGAAAAACTTTCCCACACTGAATCAGGATTAGCTTTCTAACAGAATATACAGCATACCACACTCCCACTGAAACAAATGGTGCATTTTCAAAGGCACACAGCAGGAAAAGAAATGTGGCAATATTTGCAAGCCAATCAGCAACAACGATGAAGCACAATACATTAGTTACCAGAATGAACTTAAGCGAGAGAGAGAGAGAGAGAGAGAGAGAGCAATTAATGTAAAACTTACTTTGCATGTTTCTCGCATTCTCTCAATTTGTTCTGGAGTTTTGATCTTCACAAAAAAAAAATAATAATAAATCAATCAAAAGAAAAAGAAAAGAACAAAGTGAATAAATTCCATTATATATACACATCTACTATAACCAGAATATTTAGCACTAAATAAAACCTTACCTCGACAACATGTTGCAGGTCACTATTGGGCTCAATTTTTGGAATTCCCTAAAATTTAAGACATGAAGGGGAAATTGCATTAATCATACTAAACACTGAAAGAGTCAAACAGAGTTCAGTCAATCGGATATGAGTTAGGAAGTAAAGAGAAGCCAGAAGCCAAATTCTATATTTCACCACGCTTAATTTTATTGGGAGAATTAGTCACTTTCTATAAATGCACACGTTCATACTCTGAATCATAAACCACACACCGAGGTTGGTTCTCAAAAATTCTCCACTAAAAAATAATGGTAAACAAAAACTACTTAACAATAATGATTCAAAAAACTCACATCTAGCGCCCAATCAGGTAGCTCAATATGTTGTGGTACAATACACTTCTTAGATATGGGATATGGCCTCAGTGCCCTGTGCAAACAAAGTACACAACCATTTTTCACAAGTTCACTAAAAACATAAAGAATTCACATTTCCGAAATTCTAAAAGACAAACAACGTATTGGCAAACAATACAGTCCCCAATTCCAAAAACAGCCAAGTCAATCAACAATCAAATGAAATTCACCAATGCATTGATCAAACATCAGCAAACTGCAATCCTATTTAGATATGCTTCATCAAAAAAAGCATCTACATATATACACTATCAAGTGAGCAAATCACATATTCCAATTAAACCTAATCAACCAATTTCGAATCAACATACAATAAAAGATAACTATAATAAAACTGGAATCGAAATCGTAGAGAAATACCCTGTCCAGTCGAAATGTGGAAGTTTCGGAGTCCGTCCCTGCCCTTTCTTCACACAATACGACCAGCCTTCGTTCACCGAGTCCGAATTCTCTACACCAGAAGCCAATTTCGCCTTCAAATGAACTGATTTGTGAGAGCTCCAAGAAGCTTTAAAGCAATCCTGAGTACTGTAAACCCAATACAATAACAGCATTAACATCGAAAAAACTACTAAAAACAAAAACACAAATTATAGAGAAAATATACGAACCAGAACGCGGCGCCTTCGCGAGGAAGCTTCAATTCCATGCACTTCGGACACCTAAACAAATGAAGAATAAAAAAGACATTTGAAAAGGTTTGATCGATTTTGAAAAGTTTTCAAACGAACGAGGTCGATCAAGATTCAAGAGAGAGTCGCGAGAAACACATACTGGAGATGTGCGGGCTTGCCGCATTGAACACACGATAAGCTAGTAGTCTCTACAGCGTCTGAGCCACCACCAGCCATTGAGTCCTGAAATGAAACTCGCTCTCTATGTTGTGTGATTGTTTATGGTTTTGATGCGATATAATATGAGCTTGATTGACAATCGTGTTTCTCGAAATTGAATTTGTAGTTGAAGATGATGATGAAGATAAGCTGTGGGGTTGTCTGTTTGTTGTTTGATTTTGGTTTTTGAGAGAGTGAGAGGGAGAGAGAGAGGCGCTAGGGTTTTTGCTTGGAAAAGGAAATTTGGCGGACACGCAAGAAAATGATGATATTTATGTTCTTTCCAGTCAAGGCCTGCAAAACACACGTGTAAGGTTGTTACTGGACCGTCAATTTCACTTTCCAGTTCTGCCCTTTTAAATGTCACCCGGAGGCTGGGGCTGTGTTTGATGAAGACACAAGAGTGTCTTTTACGCTAATCCCCCTTTATCTAATTGCAAAGAAAAGAAAAATTATAATTGCTAATTTGCTATGGTGTAGCGGCTTTAAAAATAAGATTTTTTAAAAAATTCCAACTGAAAGGATCTACTGCTGGTAATTTTTTGACTGAAATTATATTATATATCTGATATCACAATTCACTAATCAAAATGTTCTTTTAATTAACATTTATATATCTCAAAAAAAAAATTAACATTTATAAATTTGATTAATATATATAGCTGCACATATAATTTGTAATGGTCAAATATTTTTTAAAACTAAGGTTTCAACCCTTTGAAATATTTCAAAATTGAAAAATTATATTAGTCCAATAACCCTTTTAAAAGAATTTTTTGTCTAAATATTATATTGTGATTTCAATATTCAGTGGTTTAAATTCTAAAATCTTTTTTCCTTTTTCAATGTACTCTTGTTTTGTCACGTAAAAAAACATATTTGTCCTTCGTGAAGAAAAAATATATAAGAGATCGAGCAAATGAGAAACAAATGTCCCACCATTTATAAGCCTTTTTTTTTTCTGTTTATATTCTCTTGTTTTATTATAAATAAACACATTCATTAATCGGAATGGTAAAAATAAAAAAGTTGAATATTTCGAGAAAAACATATATATATAGCATTATTATCATTTTTCTCTTTGACGATTGATGAATCATTGTTTTTCTTCTCTATTGATTCAAAAAATATATTTTTACCTCTTTTTTTACCTTGAATTAATATTATTTTAGAGGATTTTTTTATCATTTTAAAATCATAAAAAAAAATGATCATTCATCGATCGTCAAGGGAAAAATAATAACAACTCCATATAAATATTCCACTATTTACACATTATTCTTTTTCTTTCATATTCATTTTTGTTTGTTTTTAAGATTACAGGTAAATATTATATCTGTTGTGATCTCTTTCATATTCTCTTATTTTGTCATAGGAAAACATATATTTAAATGTTTTTTTATTCGAAAAATAAGAGTAAAAGAGAGTCGAATTCAAAGAAACACATATGTCCTTATGATACCACCAGTGTTATTTATCACATCAGACAGGTTACATAATACTATTTAAAACTAGCGACAGCCCCTCAAATTCCTGGAGAAAATGGCACACCAGTCTCAGGAATCCATGACTCCCCATGAATGAACCTACTCACCGTAAAAGGACTAGACTCCTCAGCTGTATTAAGCACATGAAAACCAGTCCACTTCACTCTGTTTGCAGTCGATGCTCCGCGTCCTGAATTCATATACTCAGCGTAGTATAACGTTAAAAGCGCAAAATTACCTTCCCATTCCGTCCACCCTTTCGGATGAATCATACCATCAAGATCCGTCTTCAAAACCACTGTTCGTGAATATTTTTTCCATGGCCTTCCAAGATAACTCCTGAACAAATTTTTAACCGCGACAAAATCGGGCGCTGGCCTAATTCGCGACCCTATAATTGAAATCCCTGTATTAGAATCCCGATGGTCCCTCCCTTGTGCGGTTATTATATTCGCTTGGTGGTCCATTGGCCTTCTAACGAAAATGTCACAATTTTGAAACACAGCTGATGCGTCACCAAACATGAAGTCAATAGTACCATAAATGTGACAATCACGATAAAATTGCCTTAATGAGAGCGCGAAGAGGGTATCTTGGTAAGCTTTGAAGCTACAACGATAGATTACAGAGAGGTCCGAGGCCACCATGAGTGCCACTGCTTGGTGTTTATGGGGACCAGCCGTGTTCTCAAATGTCATGTCTCGAGCCCAGAAACCATCTCCAAGCACGCCTGTCCATCGCAAATCAATGTCAAAATTACTATGATTTTGATCAAAATTAGTGACAAACATGTTCAATTTTTAGTTTTCTAAATTAATCATACCAAATGTGGCTGAGCCAGCGGTGGTGGCACCATCCGGGACATTTCTGTTGCCAGTGACAATGGTTCTATCAATGCCATCACCAACAAACATCAAGTTCTTCATGTGATGTTCAATTTCAACACGTTCTCTGTAAATTCCTGATTTAACGTAAATTATTACCCTTCGGGGTCGATTTTTGCCCATTCTAGTGAGTGCAGCTAATGCTTGGTTCATTGTTCTGTGTGTGCCGGAACCATCCAGTGCCACTACAAAGTCTGCCTTGGAATTTGCTGGATTCCACGATGTTAAAATTCCACCGATTTCATTGGATCTTGGGTTACGTGGCATCCCTGATTTATCGAACCAGCAGAAATAAAAGAAAAATATTTAATTTTCACCAAAAAGAGTTCAAGAAATAATATTTTTGAACCCATTCAATTAGCTGCTTGTTTAGATTTTTCAAGCATGTCAATTTTTTGGTGTACCAAATCTAATAAAAAAATTGAAAGGTACCGTTCTTTGCTAACTATATATGTAATGATAATTTTAAGGTAATAATTATAAAAATTAATTGATGGAAATCATTTGAGTAAAGGTCTATTCTATTGGGATTTGCATTCTAAATAGCATATATAAAAATAAATTCATTGATCTTTTTTTTTATTAAATAATTATTAAAAAAAACACCTCACTCTTGAAAGATTAATAACAACTTTTAAAATCAAGAGATCGTTTTAATATTTAACAAAAATTCATATTATATCTTAAAAAACAAAAAAGAAAAAGAAATTCATATAGTAAACATATCACATATATATCAATACACACATATTAATTAAATTGTGAATTCGCTCGTTTTTTTCTACCTATACTCTAGTTGGTAACAATTAGAAAGAATAATGATGCCGATAATAATAAACGTACCCCTAGGTCTTCTCAAGCCCCTACGCTTCGCATGCAAACTCAAAGCTTCTCCGAGCAAGACACTCAAATTTTGTGCTCCTGCATGAGATTTATCGAACCCGGTCTCTTCCAATCCATCTAAGCAAGTCCTGTGGTTGGCAAGGGCACCACTGAGCCACGTACGAGCATCATCAACAGTGTAGTTCTCACCAGCAACTAGCAAGCGACCAAGCCGTGACTCACTCACCTCATAGAGCCTAGCACACAAGCTCAAAGCCTCAGCATGATTATTGTCACGAATATAGTTCAAGTCATATGGTGCAATAAAAGCTCGAGCCCAGTTCCTAGCTTGCAGGACCGCGGCTCGGGCCTCTTCCACCACCTGCAATTCTCTAGTGCAACCGGCGGTGCCTACGAGGAGGAGGAGGAGGAAAAAGGTGGCGGTGGTAGTGAGGGTACATGAAGACATTTTTTTCATGCATAAACTTAGTGAGTTGGACATTGTTGAATGCATTATCGTTTAGAAGCTTAGTGAATGGGCAAACACATGGACAGTTGCACACAAGTGTCATTGCATTGGACCATCACGTAATGAATAGTGGAGGGATTTTAGTTGACAAGATCCTGGAAGATGATGCTCATGTACAGACAATATCGATAAGAAGAAGAGCTCTTAGACGCCAGTTATTTTAATAGCTTTGTGTTCTTTTGACTTTCTTTCTTCCAATGTTTTTGATCGAATTAAAGATATTTTTTCTTAATATTGTCCTGATAACACCATTGTAGCACTATATATTTATTGCGTGCAATATTTAGATATATATTTTTTTTCTTTTGTTTCCAAAAATTGCTAGAGTCCATCAATCCTATTGATCCGCTCAGCTTTTGAACTTTTTAGTTTGTAACTTTGTATTTAACAAAGCTCTTTGGATTAAATTTCCAGAATTAATTTTTTGTATGTTTAATCTAGATTTTTTTTTAAGTCCACAAAGAACAAAGTGATAGAAGAGATAATTGTTATTCATATCAAAGTGTATTTCAGGTTACTTGAACTTGGATTAACTCAAAGCTATGGAAATCGCTCAAGTCAATCAACATATTATACAGCCGCATTAAGGCACATATTCTATTGAAGTAAAAATTTTAGAAAGTAAGACTAGAAAGATTGGTAATTAAATTTTAAAATTAGTTCAAAAAAGAAAATAAATCTTCTAACATCTTCCTTGTGTCTCGAATTAATTAATTGCTTAGTCCGCAAATAAAAAGGAAAAGGGAGAAACTTCATTTAGTCCCTAAGGTTTCGCGAAATATCAAAATTTTAAGCATCTATTGAAAACAGTTTTTTTCATTCCTAACTTTTTCAAAACTCTTCAAAAAGATTCAAATCGTTGGTCAACTGACAGTCAAACTAAACAAAAAACATAAAAAGACTTAATTACCCCTCATAACTTAAAATGACCATTTTACCCTTAATACAATTAAATTATTACATAATATTTGACCAATTACAAATTGACACGTATACCATAATTATATTTTTTTTTAAAAAAATCTTATTATTATTTTTATTTAAAATAAACAAAAATTTAACACAAAAAACAGATTTTAGGAAAAAAAATCACTTCGCCATCTCCTCCGCCTCTCTACCGCCTCCATCCCTTCTCCTTCTTCTTCTACCCAGATCCATCCTCCATCCCTCTCCATCGAACCCAGACGAAGCCTCTCCGTCCAGGTTCAATCGAACCCACATGGAGACGCTCTCCATCTGGGTTCGATCGAACCCAGATGAGGAGCTTCATCCGGGTTCGTCATCAACCCCCTGTTTCCATTTTTTTTTTTTTTTATAAACAGTTCTGATTTTTATTTCTTAATGTTGTTGTTGGTTGTTGTTGTTGTGGGAGATGATAATGTTGTGATGGTCTTGATAATGTTGTAGTCTGTGGGGTTTGTTGATGATGTTGGTTAAGGTTTTGAATCTTGGTCTGTTGAAGATGGTGTAGATCCACCAGATTGCATCTCCACCGTTCATCCATGATTGGATGGACGGTGAAGATCCAATCTGGTGGATCTCCACTTTTGATTTATTTATTTATTTTTATTTATTTTATAAAATTAATTTTATGTATATAATAAATTATTTAAATTAATTTATCCTCTTTATAAAAAGATCATTTTGCCTTTCCCATCCAAATAATCTGTTACCATTGACAGTCAGTTGACCAACGATTTGGATCTTTTTGAAGAGTTTTGAAAAAGTTAGGGATGAAAAAAACTGTTTCCAATAGATGCTTAAAAGTTTGATATTTCGTGAAACCTTAGGGACTAAAATGAAGTTTTCCCAAAGGAAAAGTCTATCTTCACAAACTTAGCAAGTGATAAATTAAAAGTATTGAAAAGTAAAGTTTTTATTTTCTAAGTTAATTCAAAAAACTTAAACTTTTTTTAATGTTAGAAAAAGAAAATCATCTTCCATGAATCAAAATTTTTAAAATTATTGTCTAATATATATGATTTAATAATAAAAACTCTTAGATAGAATTAATGTCATAAATTTTAGTCTCCGTATATTCCAAAAAATAGTTCTAAAATTATTCTTTTAATATAAATTAAATTTAAAAATCAATATGATTTAGTAAAGTAAATTAATAATAGTACAAAACATCAATTAACTTGGAAGACACTCAAAACTCAAAAGAACGTTTAAAAAGAATCGCTAAAACTTACAAAAACTGAACATGCCGTAAACGAGTCATGGCTTTTGAAAACAAACTATCAAAGTGCAGAAATCCCTGGGACATTGCCAGAATGCAAGCGACGGCTACAATGTATATGCAGACAGCAGTGTACTTGTATAATACTGCACACGTGGCGCAACCAGAGTGAAGGACGGGTGATTTGGCAAAGGAACGGATACGTGTTGAAATATTGATCCCTGTAGTGAGCCTCGTCTCTCTAAAACGCCACTGTAAAGATTGGACAGCTGGACATGACCAAAAAGTCATGCGCTTGGCCTAAATTTTTATGACCATGCTTTAAATCATATAATTCGCATTGAATAAAAGTCATGCACTATTTTGATGAAAAAATCATTCATCGTGTGCATTAACGTCAAATCATAAAAGTTCTGAATAGTAAATAATATTTTAAAAATTATATGTATATTATAATCAAATTTATTCTAAACTCTTTTAGTGAATACTAACAAATTTATTTTTTAAAAAAGAATAATAACAAATTAATATACGTGTTTCTTTCCTTATATTACATTATAGTTAAGAATGCACTTTCTTTTTCCATTAATTGAGTTGAAATAATTTTAACAGAATTTAAGCTTTCCTTTCAATTTCATAGACAATTTCCTCATCATAACTTGCTTAGAAAACATAATACAATTTTGAATTTTATAAAAAATGGGACATTCTAATTTGATCATTGCCATATATATATATCATTATTTTAGCATTATATTGTCTGTCACATCATCACAATTTTGCAAATGGGTAAGGTTAGTTGTAATATCAACGTATATAAGATAATTTAGCATAATTTTTAATTAGGATCTTTTTATTGGATTATAATGAGTGTAATCAACTAATACATCATGAGCAAATTATAAAAAAAAAAAAAAATTAATTTCTAGAATGTACTTATGCCCAACAATATCTAGAATCTAGACGGATCATGATGGTTGGCCACAGGGTAGATTTCATGATACGGTTCTAGCTCGAGTCTTTGGACTCTTTCCATGTTGTGGGTTGTGATTATTTTTCAAGTTCTGGACTAAAAGGAGTCTAATTGTCACACACCGACATACGTGAAGTAATAAACTTTATCACACAGAAAAGCGAAAAGGGAAGTGATTCAGGTCAAAAATTAATCAAATTCAACGTTTGGTGATCAACTTTCGAATGTCTATAAGATCATTACCATTGATCCATGGTTTTGGACTCCAAACATTACCTTGCTTTGATTGATGATGATCAGAACCAAAACAAGCTCCTTGCTTGTTATCACAAGTCAAATCCAAATTAGAAACAACAACGATAATGCTTCCGTTGAAAGTTCTATTGATGACCTTGTTAATGATCTCACCATTGACGATTGCCCATGTGATAAATTAAGCATTAGCCAAAAAGTCGTTTAATTAAACAATAAATTAAATTTGTCAATCCTGTCAGTTATAATCTTTTTTTTTTTTTCAAAGCATGTAAATAATTATTTTGAATCTGTATCAACAACTGAAACTTTAGAATCCAAAATCAAGTAGTTAATGTCTTGGAAGATTTCTTTTCAAAATCAGCAGCGACAATGAAATCTAGCTAACTAGCTGTGGATTAATCGAATTAATGTCAGAGAATTGATGTATATGCAATAAAAGTAATCCATAGTCTGAGACAAAAGACAATCCTTTGAATTGATTTTTCTGTCGGCTACCACATCTGTACCTGACATCTGTATTTGCATTTTTTATTTTTTGAACTAGACATATGTACTCACAATGAACACGACTCATTTTCGTTTCAATTTTTTTTTATTACCATTTTCGTTTCATTTTAGTGCAAATAATTTTCCATAGTCACCAACTACAGATTAATTACTTGTTCACACGTTATACGCAATATACAGCAACCAAGTTGATGTTGTATCAAATCCATGATAGACACGAATATTTGCTCATTCTAATTAAAAATTAACTTTGTAATGTGTATTCATAGTCATGTCCATCAAATCTTTGATGAGAAATTTATAATAGGTTATCATGCACAGACTGTTAATCACAAAATTTATGTTAAATTATATTAAAATATTTTTAAATATTTATATAATAACCATTTACAAACATATCAATATGTAAGTTGACAAACATATATTTCAGTATTGTAATTTTCTACAAATTTAATTAAGATTTAATGTTTAACATAACAAACCTAATATAAATGTCGGTGCAATCACACATAGTGAGACCCTTTCCATATTATGCAGCATCAGTCTACATCTTTGATGGTTACAATGTCTCAAAATTTTTGCCCAAAATAAAGAAATTTGATATTTCATTATTACCTTGTTGACATTTGTATTTAAAGCCACTTTCATGGGTGCTTTCTTTTAAGGTTTTTTTTTTTTTTTTTTGGATGTTTGATTAATTGATCATATATTGACAAATTCATAAATGTTTGCTAGTCAAATAATATAACTTAATTTTATTTTTTATTTTTCTTTTTTTTTTTTAAAAATAGTCAAACTCATTGGGTATGGATATTGACTTACTTGTCTTGACGAGGGTTAAGGACATGGTTTGTGATCGATCAATGTTCTAATTTCCTAGGATGTATGACAACATAAAAAGCAAGACCAAGTAAATACAAAAAAATTAACTAGGAAAAAGACGTTAGATCCAACAATTACATAATTAGTACAAAGGTTACTAAAAATGAAATTATAGATAAAAAATTAAACTTCATACACTTACTATTTTGACTGAGGTGATTATACACCTATTTTTCTATTTAAATTATGTAGGTTCAAGTTTTATTATGTATGCTTTATTAATATGTTTAGGGGATTTTTTCCCTTTTCTTATCGTGAAAATAAATGTCCCCCGTTTCATAAAATAGATAAACAAAGTGTACAAATATTAGTAGGTACCGATAAATAGGATATATTTCCCTCTTTTTTTAAAAAAAAAAAACAAAATAGGATATATTTCTAATTCATTTTGTAGAAAGAGAAGGAGAAGGAAAAAAAAAAAAAAAAACTCCTGATTCATGACAAAAGACACAACTAAGACTAGTCTAATCCTTGTTCGGTTGGCCCACCAACACCAAATTCTAAAATAAATAGTCAAGTAAATGATATAAAGAGGCATTAATTTAAAGTAGTTGCGTGAGCCTACGTTGCAAGATTCGTTAACAGAAATGGGCAGGCTAAGTCTTTATTTTAATTTGAATTATATATATGTATATATAATTAGGCGGTACAGAATTGTTCAATCTAATTGAGAAAGTTTCGGACAGATAACTTTGTTTATTTACTGACCAAAATTGCAATCATTCCTTTCATACATACATACTCTAATCTATTGTTATCGGATAGGTACATATATGAGGTATGAAAATATATACTTTATTGGTTTCACTATAAAATGTTCTTTCCTTTTCTTTTTAAAGGATGATCACTTTATTTTGTTTTCAGTGTTTCAGTACGTATTTTTAAAATAATTAAACCTTCGCTTAATATTTTGTTCATGAAATTGCGATTTGAAGGTCATCAACTTTTTTTTTTTCTTTTTTTTTTTAATTTTTGAGTTAAGAACACAATATATGATCATTTTTAAGTAAAAGTTTGTTTTTCCACTTTTTAAAATTGAATAAAAACTATGAAAATATTAGATGATTGTTATGGAATGTAACACAATTTTTATAGAAGACTTGTTAAAGTTGACGAAAACATGATATATTAGATATTGTCTAAAATTGGATCGAAGTTTCCTTCCAATAATCCACTCTGTGTTATCAGCCACAGCCAAGTGGCACTAAGACGATACAGCATCAATATTATGTTTAATTAATCCTATTGGCATTTTTATTATAAAGTTTAAAATAAACGTTTTTTTTTTTAAGATTAAACCAAACTTGTAGTCGTATCATTGGAAGTGTTCTTCGCATTTCACTTGACAAATTCCTGTGATCGCGACGCATGACAATGATTATAAAATATTCTTTAACATCGATTAACGTGAGTTGCTGACGAAGCTCAGATTGGCCAAGTCATAAACTTTATTGTATGCTTACGGGATATATATATTTTTTTAGTACCACTAGGGAATCGGAGATTTGTTTTACTACTATATCACTAGAGAATTGGGGATTTGTTTTACTATTACCGAATATCTGAAATGAGTTTTAATATCATAATTTCACAATTTATAAATTTTAATGACAAAATATTGTTATTTTATAAACTTGAAAGACAGCAAAAATAATCATCAATATTAATTCATGAAGGCGTTGAATTTGATGCCTTCATGATCTGTTAGCTTGCAAAGGTTTCGAATTCGACGTTTTCACAAACTCCATTCTCAAACTTTGTTAACTTTCACAAACTCTCGTTGCTTTCATGAATAAATGACGGTTCAATTGGGGTTAGATTGATTCGATTGAGTTCGACAGATAAATAAAGAGTTGTTAACATGATAGAGTTTTAGAAGGCGAATTGAGTTCAAGTTCATCATCTTTTTGAAGGTGAATAAGAAAAACGAGAGGTATTTCTCTTTGGTTAACGAGAATATTCTAAATAGAGATGACAAAAATACTCGATCCGATTCAAATCGGTCCAAACCTGATCTATTTGGCGCAGATTTTAAGCAAAAAGTAGCGATCTATTTGGAACATGGATCAGATTTGGGACAACCCTCAAAAAATCGAAATTAGGTTTGAAACAAGTTTTTTTGCCCCGATCCAATCCGGTAACCTGATCTATATATAAACATTAAAAAAAATCATAAATCTACGACTGTGTATTAAAGAGATTTATTACATGGTATCTAAGTCTTACACTCTTAATTGTCGGAGTTTTTATATGGATTTGAAATTATTTTAAAATAATAATGGATATCATAATTAATTTGTCTATTTTTTGTTTGTACATGTATTTTTAATATTAATTATATCATTAGTTAAAAACTAAATCGAGTCAATAGGTCAAATATAAGGTAAGTCCCTCTAATCAAGTTTAAGTTTGGAGTGAAAAGTAATGATCCGTTTGGAGCATGGATCAGGTTTGGAGTATCCCTAAAAAATTTTGGATCGAATTTGGTAAGAGCTAATCCGATCTAATTCGATTGATTCAAGTGAGCTGGGAATCATAGTGGCAACACAAATGAAAAAGATGACAAATTGAAACTTTTTTGTTTATTATTATTATTTTTTTAAATGAAGGATATTGTTGTCTTTTTCAGCTGGGTATAGGCTAATAAAACTCAAATAAGTTATTTGGTGCTAATTTGTATGATTTTCAATAAATATATACATATATATTAAAAGAATTTATATATATATATTAGAAGAATTATGTATTTAAATTATATATTCTGTTTCTAACTTTTAAGTGTTATGTGAATCAGAAAAATAAATAATTAATTAACATGAAAGCGAACTGCAGGGAACATATTCACATCCACGGATTAACTTAGTTTTATAACAAAAAGCTATAACAAAAAGCTCTGACAAACTAAACTGCCAACTTAACTATAAAAAAATAAGGTCTAAAGTTATTACTACAATTTAGACTACCCTGCTAAGACTTCTAGATCAAATATTGAAAGTACGGCTCTATTTTCACAATAGGGTTCCAACTTATTATTTTGTGAGAAGAGTGGAGCTTAAACGTATCAAAATAACTGTTTTATGAAGTTAACAAAGTTCATTAATGTAGTATATGAAATTGATAGTCTAAAACAAATAGAGAATTTTGGCTTCTTTTTTTTTTTTTGAAATTGGAGAATTTCGTTTCTTAAAAGAAAAAAAATCAATAAATATCATAAAATAAGGTATAACCTTTTTTTTTTAATAATTATTATGTAATAGAAAATCCACTAATATCAATAGTCAATGATCTGTCAAAATCTACGAAGATTAATCACATTATGTGATCCAAATTAAGTTATGGTTAGATTCATTTTTATAACGAATATAAAAGAAAAATATATTAATCATTTGAGTTATAAATAGATGTGTGAATAGTAATTCTAAACACCTAAAATTTTGACTAACATTATTAATATTTTCAAAGTAATAATTAAATATTATAACACAAAGGTAAATCTAAAAACTTCCTTTAACTAGCATTTCATTATTACAATGACGCTGGTCAAGTTTGTAAAAGTAGAACTTAATTTCTTGTTTTTTCTCTTTAAATACCATCTATATTAGAATAACTCAAATTTGAGATATTATCATGCTAAATAAATATTCTCTACCATATTAGACGATAGTTAATTTCTTAAAATTAATCTTTGTAAATTCTTTTACAAAATAATCTCGGTATTATTATTACATAATTTAATGAAATAATGCAATGTTACATACATATTGCAGGCGTGCAGGTGTTCACAACAGAGATGATATTCCAATTTCTTGATTACTTGCTCGTACAAATGTTGCATGAATATGAACATGTCAACAACGCGTTCCTTGTCTCTTCTGCCCCATTGATATCAAGTCAACACATATAAAAAAAGTCATTTATAATAATTTATTACCAAATATTATTCCAACCATACAGTTGTATGTCCATAGCCACCCAATCATATGTTCCCTACACATGATATCATCATTCTCGTCCATTTTTTAAAAATAAATTTCAGATAAATTAAGGAATTCGAAAGTTAAACAAAGATTATGCAATTCCGCGCATGACTAGCTAGTAGTCTATTACCTCAACCAATTACCAACTCCCCATATTTATTTCATGTCTATATATAGCAATCATCTTGGCTCTCATTCATTACACAAAACCCATAACTATCTTCTCTCCATACATTGTCGTTTTAGCCATTGAAAATGGCTGCTCGAATCCTCCTAATCAGTGCATTACTTGTATTGGTGCCTATTTTGCTCTCCTCCTCCATTGTTTCTGGTTACAGTCCAGAAGATGTAAAAACATGGTGCAGCCAAGTAACAAACCCTGACACATGCGAGTACTTTTGGAAAAACAACCCAGATCCAAATGCTTTCAAAGACAATGCTGGATTCTTTGAATACAACGTGAGACTAACGCTTGAACGTGCCTGGGGTGCCCAAAGACACACACAAAATCTTGGCTCCAAGTGCAAAAACGAGCGTGAAAAGGCTGCATGGGCTGATTGTCTCGAGTTGTACGAACTGATCATCCTCAAACTCAACGGGACCTTGGACTCCAAGTGCACCCAAGAAGACAAGCAAACATGGCTCAGCACAGCTCTAACCAACCTCGTGACGTGCCTTGCCGGGTTCGACGATCTCGGTGTACCCTACAATCTTCCACCCTTGATGTCCAATAATGTGTCCAAGTTAATCAGCAACAGTTTATCTTTGTGCAAGGGACCGTACACTCCACCTACTCCTAAAAATGGGTTCCCAACATGGGTCAAACCCGGGGACCGCAAGCTGTTACAGGCTCCAACACCAGCTATTCAGGCCAATGTTGTGGTGGCTAAGGATGGCTCCGGCAACTTCAAGACGATAAATGAGGCAGTGACCTCCGCATCAGGGCGGACGGGTACGGGGAGGTATGTGATATATATAAAAGCAGGGACATACAACGAGAATGTTGAGGTGGGAGCCAAATTGACAAATATTATGTTTATTGGTGATGGTATTGGCAAGACTATTGTCACTGGCAGCAGAAGTGTTGGAGGAGGCAGTACAACCTTTGGCTCAGCCACTGTTGGTTAGTGAACCCATCTCTCTAATTGGTATAATGATATAATCAAATACTAAATTATAATGGTATATTAAGAAAGAGATTACAAAATTTCAAATAAAATAGAATCTTGGGGTTTCATTGGTCAAAAAATTACCATCTGAGACGTGTATAATTTTGCATGCTAACCACCTAATTAATTAATTAGAACAAATGATTTCGTATTAAATAATAAAAAAAAGAACAATTTATTTCTATATTATTGGATGGTCCAGGGCTCAAATGGGTCTTTTGCTTCAAAAGCAAGAAAAGAGAGTTATGGGTCAATGGTACTGTAAGTCTTAGGGTATGGCCCGTTCTAGAATTCTCAAACTTTGTATGTGACTTTTTTAAAGTTAATTGAGTTGAACAACAGATATTAATCTATATAATTAAACATTAATTAGTTCGTTTATTTGTCTCGCTACTATCAATTATTGATTATACAAAACCCTTCGTCTCCATTCTGCGGCAATGCCCGGATTAGCAAACTTCTCCAATAAAGGTTACTACTGAATTATTTAATAAAAAATTGTGGTTCATATTGAATTGATCTTTTCACAATATATCAGTTTCATCCAACAACTCAGAATTGGACATTAATATGCTTTGAAAAATCAAAATTGGTGGATTGACAATTCTTATTAATTTTCTACTTACATCATCTTTAACTTGACTAATTAAAACCAATTATTTTTTGAGTTTACAAATTGAAAAATTGTTTTTTCTTTTTTTGCCTTTAATTTCAGCTGTGGTCGGAGATGGATTCATTGCTCGTGACATGACATTCCGTAACACTGCTGGTCCACAAAACCAACAAGCCGTGGCTCTACGTTCCAGTTCAGACCTCTCAGTTTTCTACAAATGCAGCTTTGAAGGATACCAAGACACTCTCTACGTCCACTCCGGGAGACAATTCTACCGCGAATGTGACATCTATGGCACGGTTGATTTCATCTTTGGTAATGCCGCAGTTGTCCTCCAAAACTGCAATATTTACCCTAGAAACGCCCCCAACAAAACCAACACCCTCACTGCCCAATCCAGGACCGATCCCAACCAGAACACTGGAATCATTATCCACAACTGCACGGTTACTGCTGCTTCTGATTTGAAACCGGTCCAGAGTTCTGTCAGAAGCTATCTAGGAAGGCCATGGAAAGAATATTCGCGAGTAGTTGTCATGGAAACGTTCCTTGATAGCTTGATCGACCCGGCCGGGTGGATGGAGTGGACCGGTAATTTTGCTCTCAACACATTGTTTTATGCTGAGTATGCCAACAGTGGCCCTGGTTCATCTACCGCTAATAGGGTCACATGGCGCGGTTACCATGTTCTTACAAGTGATGCGGAAGCTGAACAGTTCACAGTCGGCAAATTCCTTGCCGGAAGCTCTTGGTTGCCAGCCACCAACGTGCCTTTCACTCCCGGCCTCTAATTTGATTAATTTCCTTTGTTGCACATTAATGTTTACAAAGTTGTTTTGTTAAAGAAAATAATTTACAGCCCAAAGGCTTGGGAAAATACACACTCCCACAGCATCTCTTGATACTTTCTTTATTTTCAAAAAAAAAAAAGAAAAAGAAAAAAGAAAATAATTTACAAACGAAAAACTAAGGCAGTTGACTAGTACTACCATCTCGTCATACGTGTATAAGGTAGAGTTTTTTCATATATGTGTGTCAAATTGTATGATGAAAATTTAGTGCTTATAATGTTACTCTTTTTCGATTTTTACAGCAAATACGTTTTGGTTGACATTATCTTCGTGTTTCTGGAACTAACAGTTTGTCATGTTTTTAAATATTCCAGATTCCTATTTTCAGTAACTGTTTCTTTTTTCTATTCTTTTGGTTCGTTAAGCTATCAACATCAACAGTTTAAAAAAAGAAAAAGTTCAAAAAAAAAGCCGTCAATATCAACAAATAATTTAATTTCTTGCTATAAAAAATTTTCTTGCCAAAGATTTTAAATTTCAAATCTATCGCTGTCACTTGTTTTTGCGAAAGTAATTGACCAAGCTGTTGTTCTTCTAAAGTTATACTCAATTAATAATATGGTTTGATAGATTCCAAATGGAAGTATAATATTCTCTAAAAAGAAAAAAATGGAAGTGTAATATAATTTATTATTAAACGGACAAAATAATTCTTACTTGTTGAATGTGAATCAATTCTAAAAAGTGAGCACATCCTGCACTTGAATGTAAATGTTTATATACCTTCTTATTAATTTTAATGATTGTCCTTTAAATTTCATCATATATATTTTAAATATATATATATGAGAATAAATAGACATTGTGTAACTACACTCTAGTTAATATCTAACCACGCCAATTTAGTACACTGCATCTATTCAACATAATCTTTGTACCATTCATATCATTGGCATTTTAGCCGTGTTATCTCCAACCTTTCTTATAATTACATTAAATGTATAATTATAAAAAATACATTTACATAGTAGATTTTTAAGATAATATCAGTAGGGTGCACTGTCGAAAAAAATGTATATATATAGAGAGAGAGAGAGAGAGGTGTCTGAAAAGCTCGACAGTTCTCCATTGCCAATTAGCAGATTGGTGAATGATGAATGTCAAGGTTGGCGGGGAAGATCATGTAAATATGGAGAAAAAATTTATGGAAATATTGGTTTAAATATAGTAAATAGTGCTAATATTTTCTCCAAAATAGATTGAACATAATAACGATACATGCTTTTCTTTGAGGAGACAAATTCATCATGGCCATATTGATGGTGGGAGGCCGAGATTTACAGCACAATCTCTATTACGGTTGTCTCTAGGATCGTCTTGACGAGTCAAACAATCGTCTCGATGATTGACTCATTGATGCAATTGTGTTCTCTCGTATGTGTTAATTATTTCTTATTTTGTAGCCTCAGTATCCTATTCAGGATTGCAGTTTCAGTTCTACTTCCGTTAGTTTAACTCTAGCATTTTTTTTTTTTTGACAATTGTCTGCTTATTTGGTCCCCCCTTTAATTAGTTTGCCATCAATTTTCTTTTACATATTTATGGCAAAATATGAAGTTCCACTTAATATGTTACGAGTTGGTTAAGATCGTAATTTTAACAAATTAATTGGTACAGAGTTTCTTGACATGACTGTATTAGGGAGAGATGCATATATCCGAAATCCGATGACTTGATATATAAGGTCCAATTTCTACCGGTCATTGTTATCTCTATCTTTCACGCTTTCCACCTTTTTCTTTTAGTTTTTATTTAATTATTTTTTTTTTTAATGCACACGCGTTCCAGCTTCCAAGACCAGTCTTGCATCAATTAATAAAGAAAAATAACAATAACACACCTACACTGTCATCCAGTAATAATTATTAAAATTACAAATAAAAGACTTCCTGATTTATGATAAAAACTACATCAATGACCAGTCTAAAAGACTAATGAATTATGTCGATCCACCAACATCAAGTTTCTGAGGCTTTTTGTTATTTATATTTTTTAATAATTAGTTGTGTGAGAGTCTACATTATAAAAATGTTACTAACAGAAAGGAAAAGGTTGGCTTAGATTTTTTTTTCGGAGGGGGGGGGGGGTGTGGTGGGGGGTGGGGTGTGGTGGTGGAGGGGGAAGGGGAAGAAGGTTGGCTTAGATTTTATATTTTATTAAATGATTGAATTAACAGTATAGCATTGTTCAAGCTATTGAGAAATTCAAGGGTGAACAGATAATGTTTTTTAATTACAAATCAAAATTTCCAATATTCTTTTCGTATCCGATAGGTATGTCTGTTGGGAAGGGAACACCGGTAGACCAATAGTTTCCATTTAATTGTCTTTAAATAATGTTTTAACTTTTTTCTGAACAAAATTCTATATAAATCTTAGTCGCCATTTTTCAATATCTGGCCGTACTTTCTATTTTTATAACAATCTTGTTATCTACCACAATAAAACCTGTACGAAATATTTTTTTTTTTTAAAAAAAAAAAAGAAAAAAGCTTTATCCAAAACTAGATACCATGTCAAAAACTCTTTATTATCCTTTAAGTATTAAATTATTGCTCCTGCTGCATCCAATGCAATATTAATATATGAGATATGATCGGGGAAGTTGCCATGAAACAGTTTACAGCTTCCTATTATTAGCCACATCCAGTTGGCAATATAATATATGTAAATATTAATATTATGTTTAACTAATCCTACTTGCATTATAAATATAAAGTTTTATTAAATGGGTAGTCATTTTATGAAAAGAGCTCTTCTCTTTCCAATTAACATATCCTATTCTTTATGATCACCACGAACGATTTTCAAAACCCTTTATAATTACCAATATGCAAACTCGAAGACTTCGCTTTCCATAAATAAAAGGGCCCAGTGCATCCAAGTTTACCACCAAAATGTGTTGCTGGAGTATAGCAGGTTGAAACCTTGACAAATTAGTAATTTTTCATTGATTAGCTAAACAAAACATTTAGAAAATTTCAATTTTGTTGGTAAAAGATGATCTCTTTTTATCTGAAGTTAAGTTGAATTATTTACACAGTAAATAAGAATATAGATATTAATCACGGCATTCAATAGCCAATTTACATGAAACAAAAATTTGCCAAACCTGGAATATATATGATATTAATGAGTCACTTTACATGAGTAACATGACAAAATGTATATACTCAATTTTATAAGCTTAACAAAGTTGAAGGAATAGTTTCACTTATCCTTTTTATTTTTTAAATAATTATGAATATTTTTTCCCAAAAGGAAACCCTTGTGACGGAAATTAAAGTTATTTTTGTAATAAAAATGGTGGAAATTGATCTCTTATCTACCTATATTAACAAGTATATACAATCCGTTAATAATGTAGATAAACTTTTATGTGTAAAGCTTTGAGGTTAAGAAGGGGAAAATAGCTTCTAAACTTTACTGGTAATATTAGATATACGTATTAATATCACGGAGTGATACTGTGATAGTTAATTAAAAAAAAAAAATCATGAAGTGAGAAATGTGGAATTAATACTATTTTTATTTTAAATACTGTTATTACATGATTACATAATGTATTAATATACTAATATGTATTGCATAGGAATTAGATGAGGTTTCAAATTAAGTTTTAGGTTCCTTTGCTTATCCATACAAATATTGCTTGATTATATGAACATGTCAACACGCAGTAGTACATGCCTCATCCATATAAAGTCAACAAAAATTTAACAAAAAAAAAAAAAAAGAATTATACTCACGCATTGGACATTAGTACCGGATTATATTCCTACAATATATTTAAAAATGTATAACCTACCAATCATTTATGTTACCTACATATATTTATCATTCCCCCCATCCAATATATTAATATTTTTGGTAATAAAAAACAGTTGTGCAAAACCATGACTGGCTAGTTTCTCAACCTGTTAACATCGCCCAATGGTTTCATTTCATATCTATATATATAGGGATTGATTTAGCTTTCATTCATCACACGAACCCCCAAAAACTATATCTATCATTAAATCAAAAGACCATTGTGATTTTCGCCATTATTAAGATGGCTGCTCAAATTTTTCTAACGCTTGTATTGGTGCCTTTTCTTCTCTTCACCACCATTTATTGCTACGAGCCCCAAGAAGTGAAATCATGGTGCAGCAAAACACCAAATCCTCAACCATGCGAGTACTTTTTAACCCACAACCACGAGCCAAAATCTATCAAAGATGAGAGCGATTTTTTACAAATCTCCACTCAACTAGCACTTGATCGTGTCTGGCGTGCACAAACATACACATATTCTCTAGGCTCAAAGTGCAAAAATGAGCGTGAAAAGGCTGCATGGAATGACTGCCTCGAGTTGTACGAGCTAATTATCCTCAAGCTCAACCAAACAATGTTGTCCAAGTGCACCCAAGTTGATAAACAAACTTGGCTCAGCACGGCTTTAACCAACCTCGAGACGTGCCGGACCGGGTTCATTGAACTTGGGATCTATGACAATCTTCTTCCTTTGATGTCCAACAATGTGTCAAATTTGATCAGCAACACTTTGTCACTCAACAAGGTGACATACAAGGCACCTAGTTACAAAGATGGGTTCCCAACATGGGTCAAGCCCGGTGACAGGAAGCTTTTGCAGACTTCAACACCAGCTTCTCAGGCGAATATTGTGGTTGCCAAGGATGGCTCTGGCAACTTTAAGACGATAAAGGAGGCGGTGACCGCTGCGTCAAAGCGGTCGGGTACTGGAAGGTTTGTGATATACATAAAGGCAGGGATATATAGCGAGAATGTTGAGGTGGGAACCAAGTTGAAGAATATTATGTTTGTGGGTGACGGTATTGGCAAGACTATTGTCACTGGAAGCAGAAGCGTTGGAGGAGGCTCTACAACGTTTAATTCAGCCACTGTTGGTAAGTAAATACTGAACCTAATTTGACTGTTAAATTATAACAATAATCAAACGCTTAATCATACTTAAAAGAGATTAATTAAGTTGACAGCCAATTAAGTTGTAAATAAAGAGAAGAAATATTATGGAATCTTGAACTTTCATTCATAAAATATGACCACGAAGAAGACGTGTTTAATTTTGCATGTTAAAAACTTAATAGGAATTTATGATTTCTTTAGAGCAAATATGGGACCCAACATACCATTGGATGGTCCATGGTTCAAACGGGTCACATTCTCATATTAATTTATTGTACTTTGAAATTAATCGAGGAAGGATATGGCCCGCGTTGTAGAGTTCTCAAACTTTGACGGGCCTTTTTTAAAATTAAATTCATATTATTAACAATTATCTCAATCATTTGCCTCTATATAATTATAACAGAAAAACCTTAATTATTAATTAAATGTCTGCTTGTAATAATTTCAGCGGTCGTTGGAGATGGGTTCATTGCTCGTGACATGACATTCCGTAACACTGCTGGTCCACAAAACCAACAAGCCGTGGCTCTACGTTCCGGTTCAGACCTCTCAGTTTTCTACAAATGCAGCTTTGAAGGATACCAAGACACTCTCTACGTCCACTCCGAGAGACAATTCTACCGCGAATGTGATATCTATGGCACAGTTGATTTCATTTTCGGCAACGCCGCGGTTGTCCTCCAAAACTGCAACATTTTTGCTAGAAGACCCCCCAACAGAACCAACACTCTCACTGCTCAAGGCAGGACCGACCCCAACCAGAACACTGGAATCATCATTCACAACTGCAGAGTTACTGCTGCTTCAGATTTGACACCGGTTCAGAGCTCTGTCAGGACCTATCTGGGAAGACCATGGAAAGAATATTCGCGAACGGTTTTCATGAAAACGTTCCTAGATAGCTTGATCAACCCAGCCGGGTGGATGGAGTGGAGTGGTAATTTTGCTCTCAACACATTTTTTTATGCTGAGTATGCCAACACTGGCCCTGGTTCATCTACAGCTAATAGGGTCAAGTGGCGCGGCTACCGTGTTCTTAGAACTGCAGCCGATGCTAACGGGTTCACTGTCGGGAACTTCCTTGCCGGAGGCTCTTGGTTGCCGGCCACCGGTGTTCCTTTCACTTCTGGCCTCTAATTTGATTACTTTCTCCCTTTGTAAATAATTCATTTTTACTAGTTGTTGAGAGTTAAAAGGAAAAATAAGGTAGTTAAGTTGACAACTACCATCATGCCATATGGTTGTTTAGGTAGAGTTTTCAATTATGTGTGGAATTGTAATGATATGTTAATGTTGAATGTTATTCTTTTCGATTCATGGTGTATCTAATGTTTTGGTTGATCTTATCTTCATGTTGCTTTTGGAACTTATAGTACATTAGAAATTTTAATATTCCGTATCAAGGTGCTGTTCTTGTTTTTCTTTGAATCTCGAAGCACTTTTTTGCTATATACAACTTTGACTGAGAGTTTTCTAATTGACCAAGATACTGTTCTTATACTCGTTGTTTAATGAATCCCAAAATGGATAAATTAATACCTAATGCCTGAAGAGACAATAATTTGTTCCCGGTTAAATGTCAGTTGATGACAAAGTTGATCAAACCCATATAAATGAAAATATGAGTACCAGTACTCATATCTCTTTCATCAATTTTTAGGTTTTAATATCTACATTTTTTCGAAAAAGAATTACTTTAGATAGAATAATGCCAAAGACACCTCTACCTGTTTCTAACTACACTCATTAACAAAACAAGTAGTCTAGCCCAATTTATATTTCTGCTCTTTGAAGGACCATCGAAACCCGGCATTGAAAAGCCCATTTTAACATCACTTATTTCTAACTATTCTCACTAACAACATAAAGGTCAGTCCAATTTTTATTTATCCTCCTGTTTGAAGGCCCATCTAAACCCTGCAGTGAAAAGCCCATTTACCATCCATTGACAACTCAGATTGGGGACCAAGTAAAGTTGGAAATTTACGTCGGTTCATTTAATATATACATATACATATATATATATATATTTAGTGATTTTGGAAATCTAAACGTAGACTTCGTGATCGTGATTCGTGACAGAAGAGATACGTACCAATGGCTCGTCCGAAGAAGAAAGCTGAAGGCAAATCAATTTACCTGTGTGTTTCAACGTCTAATGATGAAGAAACCTACCCTTGTCAATGGTACTCGATCGAAAACACACCAACGACAACCAATAACAAGAGAAAAAGACACGACAACGACTATATATAAAACTGCCGATAGAGACAATAAGTTGCCTTCATTTCCTCCGCTTCCTTTTGAAGAATAATTCATCTACAGCAGCGCAGCAAAATTCAACTCTCGCATATATTTATTCGGGGCCCCGAAAAAATACCAAGAAACCATTTCTTTCTACACTGACGTCAACAATTTTCTCTGTATTGATGCTACATGTCCAGAATCAGGTTGGAATAGAGGCTCTTCCACAAAGCCACCACCAACATGTAAGTCTGCTCATGTAACATGCAATCAAACTGTGAGAGATATTTACGCGACAAACACTTTAATCCATCCAACTATCCAAGTAAACTCTTGTTTTTGTTTTTGCAGAATCAGCGCTTGGCAACCCTTTGGTGTGTATATATACGTATCATGTGCCTTCTCGTGAATGGACAGTGGTTCCTGTCCATGGTCTTGAAAAGAATGGTGTGGTGCTGCCTTCCATTGGTGATCATGAAAAGGGATGTTCGCGCGACGTCGACGTCCTTGGTTTGTTTCATGAAAAGGTGCATCGGAAGAAACTGGCTTTGATTTGGGCTGTGCAATTGATGAACAATCGACTTGAAATTCATCGCACCAAGTTTAAGATCAAGAAGTGCTCTATGGAAGTAAATGGAAAGAGTGAATGGTACTTTCGTGCCCAAGTTTTGCTCTCGGCGCGAGTTGTAGTGAAGGGCGGCACAAGGCTGACTCATTGCTTGACTCTGGGAACTGGCTTAGAGAATTTCTAGTTCAATGTTTGAAGATATATATGTTTCAAGTTTCTTGATCCATGTAACTATTTCTTTAATCAACTGTTTCGAGTTTTTTCGTTTCAATTATATTGTTTATTTGGTGTCTCCACTCCTTCAATTGTATAATTGTTTATTTGGTGTCTCCACTCCTTCAATTGTTTTGGATGGAGATTTCTTACTCTTTTGGGAAAAATGGAAGTGGTCTAATTTATCTTTTATGTCTCAAGTACCATTGTTGTCATGTAATCATGGGCTTTCTCATGATTTATATATCATATCTTTTTAAGTATCAATGAATTAATTATACTTTTTGAATAATTACATGGGTTCTAAAAACCAATAATCATTTAACACGTTGATTCTCTCCCGATAAACTAATAAAACTTCTGGATGGCTTACATTTACAACAAAATAATAATTGGATAAAGCATCAATGACATAAGGCAGTGAACAAGTAAAGCAATTTTGTATTTCTTGTCAATTTGTGGAAGGGCTGAAAGATCCTTCATATCATGTGTTATGCAGAGATACAAAAGTGAAACATACCTTTTTCCTTTCATTCCCTTTTTTTTTTTTATAAAGTTTATATTAAACTTTAGCCGCTAATAATTTCTAATATCAACCGGTGTAGATTGAGTGAATAATATACAGTACATTGAATATATTCACAAACAAGAAAAAGAAAAAGCGATGCACTACTTAAAGCTATTTCGTATACACACGAAGTGGAAGTTTATTTTCTTGGTTGAAGTAACTGACATTCAAAAAGTTACGGAACAATAAAATCAATAAATGAAAAAGCAATTTCTTTATTTCATATTTAATTAACTAGCCACTTCAATGGAGTTGTAAATTTTACTCAATATTGGCGCCCACCCGCAATTGTAATAGTTCAATATTTCTATATATTCATTTACATAAGTGGTCACATGATTTAGCCAAAAATTGTAGTGAGTCATAGTCCAACAATTAAGGATAAAGAATAATTCTCATTATGGAAATCAAAATTCGAAGCTCCATTTTCCATGGATTGTATTCAATCGTAGAGATTAAGTATATAATTAATGAGCTGGAACATATCCATATCTCAATAATATAATCTCTAGAACTCATCAAACATTTGTGGAATAAAAGCAATTTAAACATAAAAAATGCAAAAAGAGTGTCCGATGCGTACAACAGCATCATGATAGGGAATCCGCAGCCCTTTTGATTTCGATATTGGAGAGACTTTCCTACTTATAATATCACAACGGAAGGAGATAACACTGCCCTCCCTTTGTGCAATACCATATATAATAATGTATTAATAAAATTGACAAAAAAGTAGAAGAATATCACAACCCATCTTCTAGGATCTTCAACCACTCGTTACCCTTCCTCATTAACCGAAAGAAAAACCACATGCCTGTCTTCTCAAATTAATTACCTGCGTGAAAATTAAATTTGATAAATGATGCATTTCACTATTTCAGTGTATGTTCAAAATAAAAATTAATGTGATTGGAAGGAGTACTACTTTGTATTACCCATAGTTCTTCGGCAAACAGAGAGAAGAATGATGAGAATGGCCAGACCTGCTAAAACACCGACGATAATGGCGACTGTTTTCCCCATTTGGTCCTCGCGCGAGGAATCTTAACAAGCATCAAAAGCAAAAGCAAAAAGCTATGAGAATTAATACTTGTGTATCTATAATATATTTTTATACATATGTGTATCGATAGATGATAAGAATTAGAACCAATTAAATAAAGCTGCCACTACCACATTCTTATATGTTAATTAAAGCTTTCTCTCTCATTTTTTTTATCTACTCCAAATGTAAATTTAAAGTTGCTAATTGAGTGAAAGGAAAAACAAATTCCCGGTTTAAGAAGTCACGAGACATTTTTTAACTTTACATAGGTCATTGACTACAAACTGTGAATGTCATAAAGAAGGAGAATATGTTAAAGGGATAGTCTCCCAAGGTTATGTAAGTGTAGTAAAAATAACATGTTTAAAGATAAATTCACCTCAGACCAATTTTTGAGTAAACTTTTAATTTATGAATGCAATGAAATGGATGTGAGCTTAAAGTGAAACAAATAAATAAATAAACAATGACTGTCAACTATTTAAAATTGGAAAGTATACCGCCCTAAGTTTCGTGTATAGATATTTTTCTTTCCTCTGGGAGACATCTTCTTGGCCTTTAACATTGGAGCTTTTTAGGCAAAAATGGCACTTAATTGAATGAGGAAAAAGGGTAGTTAATTGCTTTCTCGAAGTATGCAATTGACCTTATGGAAAAACTAATAATGGAATATAACGGCCTTTTGCACCCATCATGTATAATTTTACCAACAATATTTTTTTTAGGATTTTACCATACAATAATTTGTTATACAGGGAAACACATTCAAGGTTTCTTAACCAAGTGACAGAAGAAAAAGAGAAGAGAATGAAGGTGCCTAAAAGAAAACCAAGTATATAAAGTAGGGATGCACCTTAATACTTTACTTTTAAATTGTTGACACTAGGTTTGCAACATATTCAAATTATCTCTCTTTTATTGCATATGAACTATATAGTGAATCATTGGTCAAACTGATATTAGTTTCATCAAATAACAAACCTTTCTAATTTTATTTTTTTAAGAATAACAAAAAATACGATACCAATAACTAATCTGAAAATTTATCTATAAATTCATATCAAGTAATATAATATTAACATACAATTATTAGAACATTCATCGTTTCATCATATGATTGATGTAGCAATTAATAATCATTTTTTGATGTTATTTATAATAGATTTTTAAACAAAAATTTATAAAAATAATCGTAAAATTTTGAAATAAACTATATAAGAGAGAAAAGTCTGAACTGCACCTGAGGAATCATAGTAGCCAGATGCCCAGTACCGAGCATAACACTGAGCCAAAAACACATCGGCGGCGGCCGCCGATCCACACAAAGTCTTCAACTTTCCGGTGGCGTCGGCGAGACAAGAAGTGCAATCAGTTGAGCTTATGTCACCCAAACACTGAGCAAAACCCTCAACCATACCAGAAGTACTGACTTTGAAGCCAACAGCGGTTTGCAAGTCAGCCAAAACATCGTCTCTACGCCTGTAGAACTCAACATCGCTATTCACACTAGTACTACACTTCTTGTACCTAAGACTCGTGTCAGGTTTCCCCAAGAAATCCACGCGCTCGTATCTCACATAACAGCCCTGCAGCTGCAGAGAAGCCGCGTACGCGTACGGACAGACCAGACCAATTTGGCTGACTACACTTTGAATACATTTCGAGCAGTCAAACGTTTTCAAATCACCTCTGCACTGGTACAAGCCGTATATGTTGCCTTCTGCTGGCGTTGAGGTTCCATTTCCAAAAGCAAAGCTGTTGTAATTGACTAGAGACGATGAGCTCACAACTGATGTGAAGAAGGAGTTGAGGTTGCCTTCAAATGGTGAGTTGGGTGCGTATTTTTCCTGTGAACAGCCGGCATAGATGAAGATGTGAGCTGTGACGACGACACTGGTGTTGTAACTGAGAATGAAAAAGGAGAGGAAGAGGAAGAGTGAAGAGGGTGTTGGAGCTGGGATGGTTTTGTGAATCGAGTGTGAGTGAAGACTCCTCAACATTGTTTTTTGTTTTTTCAATGTGAGGTTTCGCTTTCTTTTGTTTTGTTTTGTGGTTTGTTGGTGGCGACGGTAGGAGAATGAGATAGTGGGAATGTGCTTTTTGGTATTTCATCCTGTTTTTCTTTATTTAAACTAATACAAAAAGAAAGATTGAGTCTTGACTACACTAAAAATATGATTCGAAAAATAGTATTACAAAGCACAAATTCACAATATGTATAATATATCCATGAGAGAGATTCCACTATATATATATATATATTCCAAATTATTAAACGTGACTAGAACTTTAATTTTCAGAAATATGGAGATAAGTTACCGTGAAATTTGCTTTTTGAATAGATTTAAGTGCAGCGTTTTATATAAAGAAAAGGGTGCACTTCGTCTTTTAGTGGGTCTACTTGTGTTTGTTGAGACTTGAGAGACATTAATTCTTTGATTTTATACTTTATCTTTAGTGGATAATTATGAAGATCAGCATATACCGTCAGATTTTAATTTCACCAAAAATGCCTTTAAATCTTTGGAATTGTAAGCTTCTAGCAGAAAAATTGCGTAAGATGCACAGAGGGATCATTAGCCGCTGTGCAATTAAAATTTAATACGAATCGATTTCACTTTATTTTTAACATCAAATCACCGTTTATAGTTTATAATCTTTTCTATTGTTCAAATTTAAGTGTATGACGCAGATCAAATGCATCACTATATCTATTAATTTGATATAAATGATGCACTCTAGACTTTCTTATAATCTATTTTTATTTGCTTCAAAAAACGTGAAATATGAACTCAAAATGTAGTATACCCAAATTCTAATATGAGCAAGGTTCGCCAGCCGGCTTCGTTAACCATTAAAGATCTCAGGCTCATGTCTAGATCACGTATTCTAATAGAGATCTAATTGTTTAAAGTAGTTGCGGCAAAACTCAACATCCGCCTTTCCACGCTATACTCAAATGGGCTGTAAAACATGGTTGAAACTTGCAACCCACTTTCTGTCTTCATGGCCCTAATGAACAATGTATGGTCAATTGGGCCCACAGAAACCAATTGTTGGAAATAATTAAAGGCCCAGAAAAAACAGCCTCATCGGAAGAGATCCTCCGCCCCTAACATAAACTAGTTAGTCCGCAAAATGCGTCCGCAAATGATCCAGTCAGATTTGGGGCATTTTATCTGTAAGTTCCAGACATTGATCAAGCAAATTAGTGCTCTATCGGTATTTGGCTATTGGGCTGATTTTAACTTATTATGGCAACACAACTTAGCATAAGATTGAATGATAATCAAAAGAGAATAAAAATAAAATAAATCTTAATTATTCATTATCAAAAGGTTAAATAAATCATAATTATTCATTATCAATAAGGTTATCTGGCGCATGATCTTTAAATGGTCAACAAGGACATTTATAATTCGAACTTCCTTCTTCAAAATAATAACAATAATAATAATTTGAACTTCCTAATTTAGCTTTATGTATCTTTTCGATATTGCTTTCATCAAAAAGAAACGACACAGATATGTATTTCTTTGCCTCTTCTATGGATTAAAACTTGCGCTTTCACGCAGACTTAATTCAGATTTTCTTGTAGACTCAGCCAAAAGATTGTCGTCCGGGTTTTCATGCAGGCTGCTGTTGGACCCACTTCAATATGCTAATTGCCATGACTGGGTCTTTCATCGACCACTGGAACATTTTGAAATTTCTGTATGATGTAGACTTCCTCGATTTATATATGAGGACACGTGCACGGGTGATGACTATGACTAAAAATATCATTACTGCTTGAAGAAGACACCCAAATTTCGGAAAGCTATTAAAACACTGAATTGTTAATCCATTGAAAAAATTCATGTAGTCATTTGCTTCAAAATGACTACAAAAATTTTAAAATAATTAGATCATCCAGCGTGTTGAAGCTATCATAATTGACCAATTGTAACGTTGAGCTAGGCTGTTACTGACAAAATCAAAAGCTTCTATACTTTAACTGAAAGCTACACAACGAGGACCTTCGTTTTCAAATGGAATCACCTTTGAAAAAGGGTGCTGCTTGAGATAGATTGATACAGTCCAAGTCTTAATTACCCCATGCAACTTCTTTTTGGGCTAGAAAATGATAATGCCAGCCCGGAGCTTTACCTGAAATCACTTACAAATTTTTATATCATGCATGCATTTTTTCCGTGACCTTTTAATTGTAAAGTAATATTAGATTTTCCAATTTTTTTGTCCAAATATATATCTAAATGATGTAACATATAAATTATCAATATCATATAAATCATGAAATAATATGATAATAAATATAATATTGACAATTTATATGTTATGTCATTTGAACATGAATATTTTGACAACAAATTTAGGAAGTCTATCATTACTCTTAATTATATTGTTTTATAAGGTATAATATTAATGGTTTTGATACCATGGATGACTATAAAGATAGCCATCTTGCGATTACATATTTTATGTTTCTTTGCATAATTTTAACATTTAATTTCGTTTACTATTATAAATTTAAAATTTAATTCACTTGACATTATAAAATAAATATTTAACATTTTAAATTGGTAATTAATGTACATTTTTCTCACTCTGATAATTGTGCACCTCCTTGTCTAATTTAGAGATGAGATTTCAAATGAATACATTTTATAATTATATATAAAAGGTATTTTTCTCTTAGGCAGCATTTGGCACGCGAGATTAAAATTGAATGGATTTAATTGAATTTGATTTGATTAAAATGAAAAATCATCATCCCATGTTTGGTAGAATTTGAGATTGGATTAAAAATTATATCATACCATATTTGGTATAGGGTAGGATTGGATTTGAATAAATTAATTTAATTTTTTATTATATAAAATTAAATTTATAAAAAATCTAAAACCAAAAAAAAAAAAAAAAACAAACATCATCTCCCATAATTCATCAAATAGAAAAAACCGCACTTCATTGACATCATCATCTCCCATGATTCAACATCATCAACCTACTTCATCAATATCATTATCTTCCACAATTCTTCATCATCAACCCACAGTTCATCAATATCATCAATACTATTCATCAACATCATCATCTCCTATAATAACAACATCAAATCATCGTAACATTAAAAAAACAAAAACACTAATAACAGAATTCAGAACCAGATCGATTCTGAGTTCGTCGACCCAGAACCAGATAAGTTCTGGGTTCAACGAACCCATAACTGAACTGGTTCTGGGTTCGTCCCAACTTAAAAGAAGAAGATGAAGAATATGAAGAAGAATAAGAGATGTTCAATGGATGTGTGATGAGAGAAAAGAAATGTGAAAGATAGATAAATGGAGAGAAAAAGAAAAAAAAAATATATGAAATCCAATCTCCTCATAACCAATAACATGGTTATAGGTGAGATTGAAAAATATCAAAAAAATAAGAATAGATTGAAGGTTGGGATTCAAAGAATTCTAATCTCATTCATTTCAATTAATCTCTAAATATTGTATTAAAGTAATTTGAGATTTTTGAATTTTAATCTTATCCCAAATCTCATATAGTAAATACAATTTTTTTGTAATATTAAATATTAAACTATGTGAATATAGTTTTTTTTTTAAGTGATGTGAATAGTAATTGTTGTTGGCATGTTTTAACAGTAATATATGTCATAATTTTATTTTTTTTTTTTAAGAAAATCGGTCATTGATTTGGCAAACCAAATCCCTAAAATGGGACCCAATTTTAAAAAAAAAGTACAACATCGTGCAGCCGAAATTTGTTGACTGAGGATCTGGAGTTTGTATGTGGTGATCAACAAGTGGCAAAAGTGCACACAATTAATCCGATGATCAACTTTTTCTCGCCATCAAGTTGTAGTGGGTCTGTCCACACCGTCTGAATTCCATTAAAAGATTCTCCACTAATATCAATTTAGGGGTCGATAAGGACATTTATGGTGCCGATCACAGCGCCAGCACATTATCATTTCTCCAAGGCTCACAAATACAAATCAACACACAAATTTTGAGGAGAATAAGGCACCCGATGATGCTAATATATATATATATATATATATGTATGTATATTCTTTTTGTTTGAAATCAATATATATATATATATATATATTCTGGCTGGAAATGAAAAGCTTGACAGGTGAACCTACAATGAGGGGAATAATCTACGAAGTTTTTCCACACGCAAGTATGGCTTTGTATGGTGGAGGGATCCTACAACGAATGATCAGGAAAGAATCTACCAATAACATGGCTCAAATTTGATTAAATCACAAATCACATTAACATAAAAAAAGAGAAAAAAATATAACAAATAGGAGTAAAACATTGTAAAAAAATTATTAACAATAAAATAAAATTAACATAATAATAAATAGATAACATTTGAATCAATAAAATTATGAACTCAAATTATCCTTGTAAAACATTGACCAAAACAAAAAATCATACATACGATTAGATAAAAATAATATTTAATTGATAACTAAAAGTCAGACTTAAGGATCAAATAGACGTGAAATATGTAGATTACCAATTGAAAACCAAATCTTGGACCCTATATATATTTATTATTAGATTAGAATATTATTAAAGTCGGTTGAGATATAATTTTAAAATACAATCCAAATTTTTATTTCAAAAAGGATAGAAAACTATCATATAGAGTAAAAAAAACTACCTTAGTAGGAAAATGTAGATCGAACACTGATGCATGGTTGGCGTTGGCTATGTCTATGCCACTGCCCGTAATATATTGGTTAATGTTGGATAAGAACCCGTAATTTATGGCCAACTACATGAACAAACCTGTATATGGGCCCCGAGAACAAATTGAAAAATCAAACCACTAAACAGAGAAATGATAGCATCGATGCCACCATCAACGTTATTATGACATATCTACTCAAAATTCCACTATTAAAAGCTTTAAAAAAAAAAAAAAAATCCACCATTGAAGCCAGAAAAAGATCGATATATCTTTATCTATAAATTTACATCTAAAATTCCAGTACACCACGCTTTAAAAAAAAAAAAACAGTAAAAAGTGCAAAAAAGGAAACAGTAAACCACTACCTAACCAAAAATTCTAACACGGTAAAAAGATCTTATCGCCATCATCTTAAAAAAAGAGCTCTTCTTCAATACTTGCGGTTCCACATCAGTCTCCGGTCACGCGACACGGCAGCTATACGGGTCTGGACCTGCTCGAACTCCGAGAAGCGGCAAGGTATGGTGATGCCGCCTTGCTGGTTGAAGCCATACTCCTCTTCAGCTTCTTTCAAAAGCTGACCAAACAATGGGTGGTTGAAGTATATCACAGGAACCAAAACTCTGTGAAAGTCCCCGTCCTTTTGGCCGACGTATACGGCCAAGTGACCTTTTGGTACCTCAACTGGTTTCTCCCTAATCGGGTCCCGATCCATCGGCACGTAACCAGACCCGAGTCTAGAGAAGCAAAGAGCTTTCGCTCCGTTTTTCAACCGAAGACCCCAGTTGATCAGCTTCGAGATGGGTTTCCGATTACACGACGGCTCCATCGGTAAAAGACGCTGATACTCGGGTCGCGCCCGTTTTCTTTGAAAGATCCATCTCGTGACCCGGACCACGCGTTTCCCGATCTTGAAGCCTCTTATCTTTCTCATTATTATTATTTTTTTCTTTTGTTGTGTACCTTTTTTTCTTAAAAGAGAATACGATAAACAAACAAGAGAGGAACTTAAAAATGTTTCAAGAAAGTGAGATTTTGAAAACCTGAGAAGAGTTTTGATTGGGTGAGGAGAAGTTCATGAGAAAGGCCAAGGGTCGGCGGTGGACATGGCGAGACGAGAGAGAGCGAGACACACTTCAGAGAGAGAAGCTGGTATATTGAACATCCTGATTCGAGCCACTAACTGATGATGTTTTCATTCGAAAACTGTGATAAATCGATATATAGATAGAGAGATATATAGATGTGTATATAGATATCTTCAAAATCGAACCCAGAAAACAAGAAAACAGAGAAACCCTTATCTTCCAAGAACCAAATGCCGCCTTTTTCTTCTAGTCAGGGCTGGACGGTGGTGGCTTTTGGAGAATTGGATTCGTTTTTTGATGGAGGCTGTAGGGGTGTTGTTTATAAACGCTAGGACTCTCAAACAGGGGTTGTAATAGTCAAAAGTGAGGGAAGTTTAAGAGGAAATTGGTCGCACACAATTGTGGGAAATGAAGCAAAGAGAGAGTTAAGTAGGAGAGATTTTAGAGATAGTCAAAGGTCAGATAAAAGAAGGGTCAGATGATGAAGTAGTTGCGAGCGCTATGATGGTGACGTGGACAATATGATAAATGGTTTACACCGTTCGATTGGGAAAAACTGCTGCCGAATTCTGACTAGGATTTCCACGCTTGATTTTGATTGGACAATTGGATATAAAATCAGCGTTTGCGGTCAATACATCAGTGCCTAAAAAAAATGAATTAGAAACTCTCAAAATTCGAAGTTCAAACCACGTTGGTTCGGAGAAATTAGCTGGAATAGACACGTACACCATTGAAGGAGCGTTTTTGTATTTGAAAAATTAAGAGGGGCCTAAAACGACCGAGCCTGAGGTTATCGTTAATGGTGATGCAGGGAGTTATTTAAGAATTCTGCGACCAGGCTTGCGTTAGACACGTGCAAGTGTTGCAAGCTGCGATGTTTCCTAGAAGCTATGTGTTGTAACTTCAGGTCGTGTATCAGCTAGGGACCACCCTTTGAATTCTTGCCCTAAACTATGCCTATTTGTCCTTGGTACGGTGCCGTTGAAGGGTACTTATCATGTTTTCCATATATAATTGAATATCGAGCTTGAAATGTCATAAACAGAATTTTGTATTACGGGTACAGTAATAAACTTGTGAACTTTAGTGCTGTACGGCTGGTTACATTCATAATATTAAAGCGAAAGTTTGTATATTATTAAATGAGATAGCTAATAATTGTTAGGAATTATATCATCATTGCATCTAATGTGAATATTAGCTTTGTGTTGGTCTCAATTTTTGCACCTACCCTTATTCAACATTAGTATGTGTTAATAGATAGAAGTTGAGAGGATCATGTTGAAACTTTTCTCATTCTTCACACCCATGTCAATTAAATTGTTCTTAAAAAAATCTCTCACCTGCCATTTTTAGATTGTAATAATTTTATTCCATTTTTCTTTAAATTATTTTAGATTTATTCATTTTGAAAGTTAACAAGATAATTTATTGATTTCACGCGAAATTATAAACTAAATGAGAAAAACTTAGATTACCTTATCTAGTGATCAAAACATCCTCTTTTTATCTTTTCAAAAAAGAAAAAACAAAAAACAAAAAAAACACACGTCATCTTTTTATGGATATTTTCCAAATTTGGACTAATAATATATGAGTAATACCATGCTTAGCATTTGTTTTTTCCACAAATCCATACCAAAAGATATGATATATGGCTTATCAATATTTTATAAATCATGATATGATGTAATAATTAATATAATATTTATAACTTACATATTATATCATTTAGACATAAATTTGAACAAAAAATTTAAAAAAATTGTCATTACTCACGATCTATAAGCATTTTAGCCTTTTAACTGAATGGGAAGTCCATCCATAGCAAGACAATAATGTTATAAATGTGTACCTAGATCATAGCATTAAAAACTTAGATTATCTTGCCTAGTATGTAAAATTATCTCATTTTGTGAAAAGTTTATAACTAATATCCCCGTAAAGAAATTCAACCCTCCAAATTAATTAGAAATCTGTCCATCGCAAAACAATAATATTACAATTGTGCACCATAATCTTATGATTGCGTAGCATGAGGTTATAAATACAAATTAATAATTTTACTGAAATCATTTAGTAATAAATATCAAAACCAACTTTTGACGGATTCAAGTGTATAACTACCAACTATTAAATTAAGGTAGACCAAGGCGGACATTTATTTGGGTTTATTTGGTTGACATCGGTGACAAACACACTAGCCTGGAAAATTAAAAAATTAAATAATCTCCCCGGCAATGGGGCTGTGGGACCGACAAAAAGAAAACTCCAAGGGTCCGTACAGCACGGGCCCGTACCTGCACCGTATCCAACTTCTGCTGCTGATGAAATCTGTGCGACCAAATATTTGCCTTTCATAACTGACAATTCTAATAGTGGTGGGCCCATCAAGCATATGTGTGCAAATCAAAACGTGTCACGTATTGCGATATTATGATAGTGGTAGGCCAGGCCGGTGAGAAAGCAAAAGAAAAGAATCGACACGTCATTCTTCCAATTTTCGTTCTCTGGAGAGAGGCCCTTTCGCTTGTCTCCCTCACTCCCTAAAATCCGTCGATCTTTTCGTTCTTTATAACGCAAACCAAACCAGACCAGACCGATGAGACCAAACACTAACAAACTTGTTGCAAAATTCAACGTTGGATTTGTCGTCTTTCCAAGCTTCGGCACTGCTTTTTCCTTCAAAGTAAATCAAATTCATGGACTCTAGAGGTTTCGTTTTTGGTTTGAATTCTTGATTATTTTTCCCTGTCTTTTCACAAACAGAGGACGTGAAATGCGACAACATGATTTTTTCAGATTGTTACAAAGACATCCCAAAAACGTCTCAAACACATCCTTATCCTATTTCACAAGTTCGTCTTCACAGTATAAGTAAATATCTTTACCGCGCATTTATAATTTGGTGCATATATATATTTCAGTTATTGAAACTATTTCAAAGGATAATTAAGATCAAATTGATAAGATATTAATAATACGGTCCAAATTGATGGTTCTCATATGATTGAGAGTCACCTATATTTGAATGGAAGATAATCCATATACATAGGAGAAAATCTCATCTTTTTGTTAATGAAGGTGGGGTGTGTGATTTTGAATCTTTGACCTATAAGTCAAAAGAGGGAGTTGCAGCTTTTTACCACTCCACTAACCCTCTTTGAGCCACTTTTAAAAAATTATACAGATGCAATTTAATGGAAAAAACTCTATAATCAAATCTCGTGTAAGTAAATATCTTAACCATATATTTATTATTTGGTGTCACCTCTAAAAAATGTTATGAATATAATTTAATGAATAGACTTTAATTATAATCAAATCTCACTCTCAAGTTATCAAGATTCAATAGTTTATTTTATTGCCCTTACAAAATTATTTTATATAAAAGTAAATCCAATAACTAGCATTTGATGTAATCATAATCACAAAACGCCATAAGTATAACACTTATATATATAATATAAATAAATATTTGGATAGTCCGCGCTTGGGGTGTTAGTGCAGTGGCAAAACTACACCCCCTCCCGAACCCAGTCATGGATTCAAACAGAAAACACACCTCACCTTTATTAATGAGGTGGAATTTTCTTTCATATATGTGGGTTGTCTTCCATCCAGATATGGATGACTCCCAGCTATATAGGAATTGCATATCCAGATCGTGCCATCAATGTGCTACTAATTTGGTCCCGGTTATCTCCTGAGCTAGTTTTAATAACTCAAAATATATATGTTTGGACAGTTCACATATATTTAATTTTGATAAACTTTAGGAATTGGCCTACCTAAAAGTTAAATGTTTTTTAAGAATATAATTTTGCTCCTTTAGGGACGGGTGGAGAAAATAGTGGACAAATAAGAACCATATTAGAAATTTGCTTTTGAACAAAGCGACTTTAATTTGACATTATTTGTGAAAACCATCTTGGCTAATTAGCAGTATTATAAAAAGATTGTTCTTACTAGTGGGACATTAGACAATGATCCATTTGGCTGTTTGCTTTTAAATAAAGCGAAATTGGAGGGATTCTATAATCTTTGTATCAACTCTCTCTCAACCGCAAAGTGACAAAACCTGATCCCTTCATGAGTCTTTTTTGTAATCCATAGATTTGTTTTTTTGATCTAAGTAATCGATAGATTTCCGTAAAAGTTTAGATACGTTTCTATCCCTTCTCTTTTGTCTTGTTATCGTACTGTTAATTTTTGCCTTTAAGTAAACTATTAATTTGTTATAAATGTAAGACATATTGTTGATTTAATATTCGAAAAGATTAAAGACACAATGCATCCGGTCAGTGCGTTTGAGTTATAATTTGCATACAGAGAACCTTTTTTTATTTTTTATTTTTTTTACATTTAACAACAAAAGAGAGAACAAAACTGAAAGATATAATTTAAATTAAGTTAAATTGCACTAACTTCCCGTGATTTTATCTATGATTTCATTCAATCGTTAATTATTTAATTGCATTGACTTCCATTTTGACCATTGACTAACGATAGTTTACTGTTAATCAATAACTACTAAGTCGGAAAGTTCATAATATCCCTATATATTTAGTTATCTTTTGAATATTATGTTGCATTAATAAAAATCAATTCAAAACCTCACTTTCATTTGCAAAACATATCACATTCATCAATCAAACCAATACTTTTCTTCATCAATCCAATGACAAAACCTCATATATGCTACAATACAAATAACCAGTGACATTTTATTTTCAATCAAATATTTACTTTCCCAAAAAAAATAATACGCTCTGATTTTCTAAATTGTATAATTTGAAAAAATATTTACAAAAAGTCAAGATAATACACAGACAACCACACTTTCTTAAAAAATTCACAACACAACCACAGTTTCCTTTTTTATTATTCAAATTCATCCAAAACCAAATTATCCAAATCCAAAATCTAATTGAATTTGGCAACAGTAGACCACTTCAATCCCATGCTAGACGAAGTAATCCTTCTCTTCTTCCATAAAATCTGCGATTCAATATTAGAAAACCTATGAAAAAAAACCCACCAAGATAAAAAAAAAAAAAAAAAAAAAAAAAAAAAACCTCACTCTCTCATGCTCCGTTCCTTGTCAAAAACCCATCTCCATACCCTAAACCCTAAATCCAAAATCTAGTTGAAATTGGCAATGGTAGACCACTTTAATCCCATGCTAGATGAAGTAATCCTTCTCTTCTTCCATAAAATCCGCGATTCAAGATTAGAAAACCTATGAAAAAAAATCGCTCAAGATCAGAAAACCCACGAAGAAAAAAAAAAAAAAAACTCGCTCTCTCATGCTTCCTTCCTTGTCGAAAACCCATCTCCATACCCACTTCCCTCTTCAACTACTTCTCTTTCTTCTTTGAATTCATCAAACACCTATATTGCATAGTGTTTTGGTGATGGTAGCAGCGGTGAGAGATATTTTTATAAGAGATAAACGATTGATGATGAATGAAGGGTTTTCTTTTGTTTTAAATATTGTTAACAAGATATTTTTAAAGTTTTCCTTTTCTTTGATTTTTAATTTAGAAAATATATTATGACTGATGTTGAGAAGACTAAATTGCACCTCAAATTTAATTGACAACTGGTAGTTAATGGTTTGTCAACTTGTCAAGGGGATCTGAGTGTAATTAACTCAATAGTTCAGGGTTGGATGCAATTATACATAAAGTCAGGGTGTTAGTGCAATTTTCACTTTAAATTATACATGGGACCTCGCATTCTTATCGTGTTCCATTTTTTCATTCAATAATTGTAAAGATTACATGGCCAATGTAGATGTTTACATCTTACGTACTATTTCTCTTCATCACATTTTTGTTGTAGTTTTTTGTACGGACAACCTGTACCAGAGTTGTCCTTACATTTTAGTTGTCTACGGAAAATATAGTTGATTGATTGCTTTCGGTAGTCTTTATATATCAACTTTTTTATTCGTGGATTAATATTGTAATCTGTGGGGTTTGAATTGTTGGTTTGACAATATACACGTGTATATCCAATGTCAATGAATTTTATTTTAATTCGTTTTGTTTATGTTGTTCAGGAAAACGTCGCCTAATTTCATTTTTATTTGTTGTTTGTTTTTTCATAAGTGTATCATCTATTGAAGCAATCAATTTGATTGCATTCATTAATGCTAACATATCAACTTTTTAATTTGTTGTTTTACTATTCTAATACGCTGTGTTTTAAACTGTTGGTTTAACAAATACATCCGCATAGATATTCAGTAATCACTGAATTTTATATTTATTTGTTGGCCGTGGAAAGTTTTGGTAAATTTTTATTTTTATTTGTTTTGTCATGAGAATGAATAATTTGAGGTTCACAATTTCAGGAAAAAAAAAAAAAAGTTGAGGTTCACATTATAGTATCGCATTAATTATTATGCTTTTTTTTAAAAAAAAAATTAAGCATTAATTTATTTGTTTGAGTTTGATTATGTCAAACATTCTAGAAGTTCGATGAATTTTACATAACCTGGCTAATAGACTTTTCATAACCTGGCTAATAGACTTTGATGTGATGGTTAATGATGTTTACTTGATCCATTGTAAATTTGTAATCACGATGTTGTAGATAATGCAAACCTACGATAATTAATGTATTTTACCTATTTTTAGACTAGGTTTAGTTAAGATTTGAAGGCTAGATGCTTCCACTCTGGTTTACAAATGAAACAATTCTTCTCTCGTATTCCCAGGTAAAAACTTAAAACGTTCATTTCCTGCTAATCCATCCAAAAAACAACTTTAAAAATACCATTGGGTGAGCTAATTCTTGTATTCATACGATAGATTACTCTACTACATAATTATCACTGGTGTGGGAAAAATAAAGTTGATCAACAAATCCATGAACAAATGTATCCTCGTTGGTACAAATTGGAACATGACTTCAGTCTCCTCATATCCAGTAGAACTGGATAACTAAAATGTTGTACTGTATTATGTTGTAATATAATTAAATCAACTAGTTATTTAAAAATTTAAATACGTCATTTTACTGGTTCATGCAGTTTTTATAGAAACTGAAAGGTTTACAGTTTAACAAGGAAGTGACTACTAGATAAACACTGTAATTAAAAGGGGTGTATTTAATCTAAATTTTTAATGATTTTTGTAAAATTTAAAAATCTGGGTATATTTAATATAGACTTTTAAAGACTCTATAAAAGTCATGTGATATTTAATATAGACTTTTAATGACTTTTAAAAAATATATAAAAGTTATGAAATATTTAATCAAAACTTTTTAAGTGTTTATAAAAGTTATGGGGTATTTAAAATATCAATTACTTTTATAGAATTTAAAATTTTAATGACTTTTAGAAACTTTTATGTTAAACTTATAATAATTAAACTTCACAAATTTTCTTATACTTCTCTCAAAAACTTTTGGAGACTTTTGTTATTGATTATAAAAAACAAAGCTCATAATCTCTTTTACATTTGAATCTTTTCAAACTCAACAATAGTCATATATAAAAATATTTCACTTATTTTAAAAATACATACACACGCACACATATATATTTCACTCTTATTTTATTGTGAATTATAATGATCAATATTTTTTTTTCCTATGTTCAAATTTAGTTTTTGAATTTTATTAGACCTCTTTTTTTTCAAATGACATAAATTTATTATTTTGTAGAAAATTTCAAGTTTGAATCAAAATTGAGGAATTACATCTTGGTAAAATAAATTTAAGAAAGGGAAATATCTTATAATTTATATATATATATATAGTGCCAAAAAAAAAATATATCTAGATGGATATTAATCCAAATCATTTCATTTGAAAATCTCATTGCTTTAAAATCGATGAAATCAATCAACAAAATCTTTATTTTTTATGCTAAAAAATAAGAGAAAAACCTCTATTTCAAACAAAAAAGAAAAATAAAATATTTGGAGATTTTTTTAGCTAGTGGTTTATTAAAAAAATAAATAAATTTTTAAATTTGATTGCTTAATTGTATCTATACATATGATATATTTCTTTTCAACTTTTATTCCTATTTCATACTTGTTGGGGAATTTTTTAAACTTTTACTTTTGATAATTGTTTTTCACTAGTTTATTAACACTATGTCAAAAAAAATGAGAAATATAACTTACAAAGTATATAATTTGCACGAGTTTGTTAAAGAAATATACTTTTATTTTAGAAGTAAATAAAAATCTATAAAAATCTATCAATATTTACGAATCTTCATCATTTTCATCATCACTAGTTAATGAAAGGGGACGATTTTAATTTATTTATTGAGACTTGAAAACAATAAAGATAGTATGCTAATGAATGGAAGACTTCTATAGCCACTGAAATGTGGAGCAATATTGAGATCATTGATAATAATAGACATTTAATATTTTATTTTTCATAGAAGACATAAAATGAATAATGAAACGCTTGAATATATTTGGTGTTTTAATTATTAATTTATGTGATTGAGATGACTTTACTATTATTTTATGTGTCATGCTTTTTCATCATTATTGACATGATAAATATAGTTTTATTAATTTATAAAGTGTATATTATATGGTAAGTTGGTGAAAATTTAGTCTATAAAAATATGTGGAAGTCTATAAAGTCTATGGAAATTTATGAAAGTCTTTCAAATTTTTTTTTAAAAGTTTATTAAAGTTAATGAAAGTTTTTTATAAAAGAGTTTATAAAAGTTTATGAGAGTTTTTCATAGATTTGTAAAATCATTATAAGTCTATAAAATTTTACAAAAATCATTCAGTGAAAAAAGTCTATGAAAATTTTTTAAAGTCATGATTGAATACACCTCCCTAAACTTCATCAATTGAATTGTGTTGACAATAGAAGTGAATGGGGGGTATTCTCGAAACTTGAATATTGTGGAGTTGGGCCTCTTTAGAATGTCAAGTGAGCAGCCCAAATAAGAAAGTGGTATATCTGGGCTCCATATGACATAATGATTTTGAAGCTATATTAAATATGGACTTATACTAACTTCTTTGAAATGTGAAGATATTTACACCCCATTAAACCTATAGGTGCACCCCTTTCATTTATACACCCCATTAAATATTATAATTTATAATTATAAATAATTTAACATAAATTTTTTTTTTCTTTAATTTTGTTTGCATTATATATGTATAAATAAATATCAACAAACTTTTATATATAAATTAGGATTTTTGAAGAAATATTTAATTGGGTAAACTTATTAAAATTGTATACAATTTTAAAGAGGTGCAAATATGCATCCTCTTCTTTGAAATTGGCCTGGACTATTTTTGAAAATGGGCCTGAACTATACTTTTGAAAATGGGCCTAGACAGTAACACTTAAAGATAGCGCTGTTGACACCCCTCAACTACCTGAAAAAAGTGCTCGTCCTCGTTTTTAACTAGAATTATTTTTATTTGAATAAATTAAAAAGAAAAACATAATAGCTTTTATCAAATCCGTTTTACAAATTTATTTCCATTGAAACCCAGGCACCATCTATAACTTTTCTTTAAGAAACTTTCTGATTATCAGAACCCACGAAGTTCTTATTTAAATACTAATTATACATTAGGTTGGATTTTTTTCACAAATGAAACATCGTATTGAAGTAGTAGTGTGAATATAAAGATCTTTAAAACAAAAATATAATTGGATGCACGTTATTTGTTAACGAAATTATTTATTTTTTATAATTTTTTTTATAGCAACTTCTGGATAGTATTAACATTTTAAAGTGGCATAATTTTATCTGATTTTGGAGCATATCCAGAATTAACGATTATTAAATATTTGGAACTGATTTGGAATTTTAATGAGTGCAAAGAGTTGATAGTACATTTTTAAATTTGTAAGATGCATGGTCGTAGATTCAACTATTTTGAGTAGTAATAGAGTCCCCTTTTATTCTGTTTGTGGTTTTTTTAGTCAGTCAAGTGTGTATTCGGCATTTTAAGTCGGTGCAGTTAGTAAAACTCAACCAACGCTATGAACCCATACTTAACATGGCCCGATAACAATGGGCCGGATTTAACAAAATTTAGATCGCAGGATCTCATCCACGTGTGGACCCATCGATGATGATCTCAAATTTCGTAAACGGACAAGATTCAATACCAATTCCCGGTGTCCGCAGACGATCAGTCCTCTCTTTCTGTCCATCCGCGAAGAAAAAGAGCGCCGATAGTAAAATTACAACCAGTCCCGCTACGGCTGCAATTGAATGATTGCTTCAACCAACCTCCGCCGTTGGATCATTCACGAACTGACAATCTAGAAGATCCGAAATTGAATCCGCGAAGATCCAAATGACGGATCCGACTCTCTACCTACAAGAATCAGGTTGGGAGGAACTGAGGAAGGAGGCTCGTAAAATCGAAGGTGATCTCGACGTCAAGCTCTCTTCGTATGCCAAGCTCGGCGCTAGGTTCACTCAAGGAGGTACGCTTCTTTCGTGTTACCTTCTTCTCTTTATTTGGAATCAAATTATACAAATCTAGTCTGTCATTTGCTAAAAAACCAAATTATTGGGTAAATTTCTAATCATTTGCTGCATAGCCTTGTAATTAACCTAGATTTGGTTAGTTTTTGTATGCAACAATTGCAATGTAGTGTACGTTACAGAAGCTATGGATTGTATCGAATTCCTATTAGTTATAGGTCAATTGAATAAAATGTGGCATTTGGTTAATTTGTGCTACATTGATCTAATCTTAGTTTTGTTAGCACATCAAAATCGAGGCATGTAGTGGACTACTGCCAGAGGAGTTGGATCCATTGTGTTATTACCTTGTTAATTTGATAATTTTGCCACGGAAAATTTTATGGTATAGTTTCGTAGATGTCTTATTAGCTTGCTGTGACTGAAGTATGCTGTAGATCTGATGATTTGATTTTGTCCTGTGGTTCGACTAAATTTTTTGAATTATGATTAAGCTGTTTGGTTTTGTATGTTCATACGTCTCCATTGGTGATTGATCGGGTTGTAATTTGAGATAGTTTCTGTTTCTTTTGTGATGATGTCTCCATTGGTGATTGATCGGGTTGTAATTTGAGATAGTTTTTGTTTCTTTTGTGATGATGTTTGCTTTCTTGCTTAGGTTATGTAGATAGTGGATCACCAACTGTTGGGTCTGGTAGGTCATGGAAGTCCATGGAAATGGAAATCCAGTCGTTGCTTGAGAAGCTATTAGATACCAATGATGCAATGAGTAGATGTGCTGCATCTGCTGCGCCAACTACTTCGGTAACTCAGAAGCTAGCAAGGCACAGAGACATACTTCATGAGTTTACGCAGGTTTATATTCTATCATTGTGAATTTTACTTTTATTTTTTTTTTCCTTTTCTGTTCTAGTGATTGATATACCTGAGGCTGATTTGTTCATTTGTATAGACTAGCAGACAAGTGCTAATACTATCAACAAAATGACATGGTTAGACACACATCTTTACTTTTGCATCTGAGTATATCGGACATGTTACTTTATTTTTAGACGTAAAAGAAAAATTATGATAAACTTTTGCTGTGATAAGTCCTTCTCAGTACCCCATGTAATGACCTTACATTTTCTAGAGGCTAACTTTTTGTCTTGTCAGCTCAGCTGCATTCCTTGCTACTCTCTTTAATGCAATCCTAGGACCTTATTCAACAACTTGTTTCCAATATTATTATTCTATAAGACTACTGTTGACTGTATTTTTAGAAAGTCTGGTTAATGCTGATGTGGCGTGCCTTGGAGTGTTTACTTAAAGTTTGAATTCTAAGCTATCTTTTCATATGACTGCTGTTGATTCACAAAACTGCTGCTTGGATTGTAGACTGATGTATCTGATGCTTAAGTTTTTATAAAGATGTCACTTTAATTTGTCGATTTGTGGCTTGTGTCTTTGGAAAAATGTCATGTAATTTCATAGGAATTTAGGAGAATCAAGGTAAACATTAACTCAATGAGGGAACATGCAGAGCTTCTGAGTTCTGTCAGGGACGATATCAGTGAATATAAGGTGAGCATGTTTGAAATTTTAATTGTTTTAATAGTTAAGTATTATGTTTCCAGTTGATTCTTAAAGATAACTTTGATTTATCTGCCTTCTTGCAGGCATCTGGAAGCATGTCACCAAGAATGCAGTTGTTAAGAGAGAGAGCTGCCATACATGGAAGCATATCCCATGTAAGACCCTAACTGCTCTTTTATAGTGGTACATCATGCTGCGGTGCTTTAGAAGTAATTTTCCTTAGGAGGCATTGCTATATGTTCTCTTAAAAATTATACTTAATGGGTTAAGAGTTGTAGTGATAGAATGAACAGGGTGGTGCTGAAGAAGTACATGCTTCATTTTATGGAAAAATCGAATTCAACGAGACGTTTATGTTAAAGTAAATCTACTTTTCAGTGTTAGATTAAAGGTATTATACTTAATGTGACATATTCACAAAACAAATTGTCTTTGAATTCAAGGTGATCAATATGTACATAGATTTACTGAAGTTGATATATGGATGGCTTATGGTAGACTGGGTCTTTGATGAACAATATGGAAGTAGGTGATACACTTTCTTGCCCTTATAGTTGATTGAGACTTTTTGGCATTAGGTTGACTTAATTACTCCATGAGGGACAAAGTTGACCTATACAGCTTTTTCTTTTATATATTTTTGATGAAAAGGATAATCTGTCTAATATTTTAATAACTTTCTTCTTTCTATCTCCAACTTTTATCTTGTAGATATAAAATATAGTCCTGATTTATTATTGGGTTTGCTACTGTTTAGAAAGTACAGCATAAGAGTTGATTCTGACCACTGAAAGTTCTACTGGTTTGTTTCCACCAATAAGAGACATTCAAGTTTACCAATTGAAATACTCCCCCATCCTATTAATTAATAACTTCCCAGAATTAGCTATTCCTCACCAGTTTTCTACATCTGCCATTGGTCAATATGCTCCAAGCGAGCAGAGTCCTTGTTAAGATCAAGTTGCAATGAGAACTATTCTTTATGGTACCCGTGGAAATAGTGCAAATTGAAGCATTGACACAATGGATTAACTACTGCTTAACATCAAATATAATTCTTCCCATTTTCAATTTTTTGACTTCTGTTTTTGGGGCTTTCAGCTTGTGCAAAGTTCATAATTAGGGTAATGACAGTGCAATGAAATTGCTAATATTTGTATATCAGCTCATGTGAAGGTCAGAATTATGAAAATAATTATAAAGTTGAAATCCAATGTTCTCTCTTTCCCTCACACACATTTGTATTCATGCATGCGTCACCTCATCATTTTTATTGGGCTTTTTTTTGTATTACTGAATCTGTCTTTGCGTTAGTCAATTTTAGTTGATCCATGGAGAACTGTCACTAGTTGCCAGCTCACTTAATTATGTTCTCTACCAGTTGGCTTCTAGGCGACCTTAAAAATTGTTTGGAGCATCCTAAATTTATAGTATTTGTTAGTTTATACTGGAATCAATGTTTTTATTGACCTTTTGACTGCCTTGTTATTTTTACACGTTTTATTATTTCACTTTCCGTAGAACTTCTCTCACATGCCACATGACAGTTCTTGGTTCACTTCTATACAGATAGATGATGTAATTAGTCAAGCTCAGACAACAAGAGCGGTATTGGGCTCTCAAAGAGCTTTGTTTGGAGATGTTCAAGGGAAAGTGAAGCTTTTGAGTGACAAGTTCCCCATTATTCGTGGCTTACTAGGTACTTCATATAACAATTTAATTACTGAATTTGTTTGTTGATATTATCCCCCATTAATCCTGTACTTGTTTTTCCAGGTTCCATCAGAAGGCGTCGTTCAAGAGACACTCTTATTCTTGCTGCAGTCATTGCTGCTTGTACGTTGTTTCTTATTATCTACTGGCTCTCAAAATAACTAAAGCTATGATTTATTATAGCCAGATTTCCAAATTACAGTGTTTTTTCATAGGAATTTTGTTTATGTAATTTGTCAAAACAATCAAGTTCTTTGTACCCAGAAGAAAGTAAAAAATCTAATTTTGTTTTGTACGTGTATGTGAGGACTTTTTTCAGACACTAGCTATATATAGGCATAACTACTGCACAGAGGAAAACAATCAGTGAAATAAAAATGTGAATTGCACAGGATCCACTAGTTTGAAGGTTGGTTCATTGTCACCCGTCAACTTCTGTAGTGGTCGCAGGTTTTGGCCTAGTATGAGCTGCCTGTTCCTTGTAGGAAAGGGTGTTACTCTAATTAAATTTATGATATGCATGTGCGATGGGCTCTTTTTCCCTCCCATACAAATATTCAATGCTTACAAGGTTGTCTTGGTGGTTCATGCATGTGATTGAGATTGCTTGGTATAATTATTCTGTGCTTTCTACGCTACAGTGCTATAACGTCTCACAGTTTCTCAGAACTGAAATGAATGGAATGGTCCACCCGTATAATGTCTTGCGCGTGTTGTGGTCCAAAGCGGTATGCTTCTTTGTAATCTGTAGCCTTGTCAAACTTTCTCATTGCAGCTGTTTTGCTGAGCTTCTTTTGCTTTATCGAACCCAAACTTTTGTAACATGTTTTTCCTCAATAATTCTAACTTTGCTTTTTTATAAAGGAAAATGAAGAAAAAGCGTGCAGACCTTTCATTTGTCAAAAGAAAAAAATATATATATGCCGATTGAATTGGAATTTTTGGGTTCTTAAGTCCCAGCTGCACGTGAACTTTATAAGCGTTTTGGGCTGATTGTTTGGTTTAAGGTTGAAATTCACAGTTGCTGATACTAGGAGCAGCCTTGGCCCATCTCCTGACTTACTAGATCATGGAAGCTTGTGCAAGGATTTTGATACCACCAACAAAATATCAACGAAAATTTAATGTTGAGTAACGTTCAACTACAGTATTCATTTAATTTACGAAATTCCATATGTGTTTCCATAAAAGTACTTGTAATACTAACAAGTAACAACTAACAATATGTTGAAAATTGACGCGCTCTGCTGTCTAGCTTAAGCGGTGTTACCATATCACCCTTTCTTTTCACTAAATTGTGTGGAAATATGTAATTTACTTCCGTGATAATAGTACATGAGAATCAAAATCATTAATCAACTTTGAAATCAGCAATTACGAGTAAATCTTTAAAGTTTATGACTTTTTTAGCCAAGACCTAAAGCTTCGTCATCCGAATTCCTTTTTGACAAATGGGTCATGACTTCATTAGCTTTTTTACCATTTCTATTATATCTTCAAATTCTACATGCTAAAAAATTCATTATACTAATAAAAAACAAGCAAGGACTAAACCACGTATGAGCAGATTTCAGCACCACTCTGAGGTACTGATGGGCTATGGTTGGTTGAGATTGAAGACAGCTAAAATGTTGCCATTTATGGGAAGTAATAGACGTGGCAGTGTTTTACAATATAAACAAACAAAATGATACTTGTATCTTGCTTCGATGTGTTTGGCAACGTGCCCCTCGAGGGCCGATGCCATACAGCTTTGATGAGAGGCATCTAGCTATGCACCATGTAGAGTGTCATAGCTACGTCCCAACCCAGTACCTGAAATTTTTTTATTTTTCTTTCTTTTGACAAAAACCCATCTCGTACTTTTTATTTTGCCTCAGTGTTTTTGTACACAACAAAAAAAAAAAAAAAGCCCTACTTCAGCAGAGCTACTGCTTTGCCATGCCACGCCACTTCTCTCTCTCTCTCTCTATCTTAAATAGGATCATCTTTATTGGGTTTCCCTCTTACAGGCTTTTACAGTGCCTGCCATCTATATTTACCACTGTGTGCATGAATGCTTCATATATTTGCTTGCTTCATCACATATGAAAGCCAACCAAGCTTTGAAGTCTTCTTTTTTCTTCTTCCAATTCATGAAGTTTCAACCATATAGGTATGGTTGTAAAGAAAGTTTTTTAACGTTTAGATACAATGTCATGAATGTAAGTTTTAGAAAATTTGAATTCAAAACTACCAGGTTATTATGATCAGTACTTTCCAAATTATATATACTTTAATTTGAACGTTATTAATAGCTGTAAGTTCTGTGCCATTCAAAAAAAGTTAACCAGCATCAGAATTTATTTATGTTTCTCTTTTTCCATAGATGCTGGTTCAGTGACTCAACAGTAAAGAAATATTAGGGTTATCTCAAGTCATTGTCAGGCAAGCTCTCAGTACACCTCCATATTTATACTATCTGCAGCATAGTAGCACTCCAAGGCCAAATCAGACAAAACTGGCTTAAAGCCCCAAAAATTTAATTACTAACCTAAAGATTTTACTACTTTATACTGCTAGAAAAAACAAAATATACCAGGAGTAATTCAAGTTTAATTACTAACCATATACTTTGATTAGGAAAAAAGAAACTTGGATAAATCAAATTAATGGACCATGCATTCCGTGTCACAATTGTGCCACGTGGCATATATTCAATTATTAGCGCAACAGTTAGAGATTTGGCCTAGCGAAGAGGGACACTAAATATCATGATATAATTATATCAAAGAGACAACTCAAGCCAGATTGTATTTCCAACCACGTCAGACAAAAAAAAACTTGTACCAAAATCCAGATAAGTTGTAACATCAAGGATATTAATTTTATTGCAAAATGTCGGGAATGATATTGGTTTTTAGACCCATTTAACAGCTTCACAAAAAATGTTTCAACCAATAAAACGAATGTGAAGGGGGAAGATAAGGTAAGACGTACACTGAAAGTAGGCCATTGGGTTAGAGAGATTTTCTCTTATATATTGGAGAAGGTCTCCTCACTAGGATTCAATCAATAATTGTGCATCTGAATCTGATCTACACGCGCGCAATTCTTCTCTGTGACCCACAACAAACTTGTAATGAGTACGAAGATGGGATATATCAAAATATTTTTATTTATTGGCTAGCTAATTTGTCGCATTGAATTGATGATCTTGTACATTGTATTAAAAGTTAGATGAATCTATGTACTGATACGAAAGCTTAAAGTTCTTTGTAAGTTGGAAGATGCTTATATATACCATATATAAAGCACAATTTATGGGTAATTATCATGAACATACCATTAATTTACATAGATTCCCAAACTTAAACAAACTACAGAAGCTTGCCTTTAGACCATTATCGGTGGTATCAATAATTAACTTTTTTGCGTATTTTTTGCGTATATAATAATGTAATTTTTATTAAAAAATTGTTCATTATTAATGTGAGAAATGTTTGTATTGAACATATCTCGGCATGCGACACCACATAATTGTTTTGTTTGAAAATTATGGTTACCCAATAGAAGCAAATTATTCGATGATAAGAGCTACTCTCTCTCTCTCTCACACACACATATGCAACAGGTTGTGGAAATCAATGATCATTGTGTTTCCAAAATACACTCAGGTTCAACGAGTCTATTCGATCAGATTTTCCAAACTTTAAAGACATTGACAGCTTCCAAGAATTTACACAAGACCCACGGTCATTTTGTAACTGAGTAACTCAACGTTAACCCTTTTAGGGGAAATTTTAGGGCAGAGAAAAAGGCAAACCATTTTGCGCAGGAGAGACTGAGACGGTGATAGTCCATGTTAAAAGCGAATTGACACTTGACGTACAGTCATGTTTTATCAGGAAAGTTTAGGGTTAGTGATATAACATTCCTGTAATTAAAAAATCAAAGTAAAAGCCTCGACACTGAGCACATGAATATAATATTTAGGTAGAGACTTAGCAAAACAGCTAAATGTAGCGAAAAAAATAAAGAAATTCAGGCAAGGACAAAGGAAATTTAATTTAAATTTAATAAAAGGATCTCTGCTCTGCCTTCTGTTGTCACTGACAACTACGTATCTCTGTACACATTACGACGAGAGAAAGAGAGAGAAACGGTGATTGTTCGAGTGGTCAAATCGGCTCAAACTGTAAAGCTTTAATACTGGTTTTTTTCTCCTTCCCTTATTGGTCTGTTAATATTATATATTAAATTCTAGATTAGTTTCCCTTTTGTTCTAGGCAGCAATGTTTGAGAAATAATCAATTATCACATTTAGAACAAGTAAAATTCTAACGTTATATTTGATTTTATAACAGTTTTATGCCTAGGCCCTAGTCACATGCATTTCATTTTCAGATTTAAGTTTATTAAACAGCATTTGAAGAAGGAACATGCAATTAATAATTCAAACTGGATTAAAACCAGACAAAACCCAAATGAATAACTTGCATATATAACGTGCATGACTTAGAAAAATGAGCAACGATAAATCATGGATTTACAAAAAACTGTTACAATATAGTTCAAAGTTCATGTGTTATAGAAAATACTATTTGGCTTCTGCCATGAGAAAAATATTGCTTAAAAATGTAAAATATGATATGACCGTTATAGAATGAAAATAACAAAAAAAAAAAAAAAAAACGGCACACAAAATTTCACATGCCTTCAGATTTTTTTTCTCTATATATATATATATAAACAAGAAGGAGCTTTGACCTATGAAGAAACTTCAATGAAAAGACACATGAACCCAATTAGTGTGGGGTGGCAAACATAGATCGGGTATTTTGGAGCCGACTAGGGCACTAAATCTATGGTAAAGTAAGCAGAGGATAGGTGCCCGCCATTTAGAGCTTTATATTTAAACATATGAGCTAGATGAGTTAAGAAATATATATGTATGTGTATGATATGGTGAGCTATGTATTGACTATTTATTGTGGACTCCCACCATGGAAATGGAATTGTAGAAAACCAAGAAAAGGCATTGATCAGACCCTTTTAACTGTGAAAACAACAGGTGAATGAGCCAAAGCTAATCACTCCCATGCACACGTCCCTTTCTCACTTCCTCTCCCCCACCTCTGCCGCCTCTGCTCTGCTCTCTCTCTCTCTCACTCTCTCTCTTCCTCTCAAGCATTCGCACGCACGCACACATCAGTCGGGAATGCCTACCAACCATCCATTTTTTTGCCCTTTAAATTTCAGCCGTGTATTATTCTGTTGTTGTAATGATACAACAATAAGGTTTGTACAGACTAGGGACATGTATATGATCAATATTATATGGTTAAAACAAGAGGTGAAATAGATCGAATCGTGACAAGCATAAAATAACATATGGGTCGGACTAGATTAGGTGTGGCACGACACACTATCACACGATTTAATTTATTTGTTATTATATTTTTCTAAAACTAATTAAAATTTAGACGAAACTAGTCATTTCATATTTCAAAGAAGATGTAAAAATTGAAAAAAAAAAAAAATCAGCTTAAAATTACAGCATGGTAAGATTCACAAGCAAATTGGTAAGTGGTAAATGGGCAATTACTACTCAATATGACATGTTTTTTTTGTTTCGTCTAGCCAACAATAAGATCTTAAAAATAGGGTATTATATATTCAAATTAGATTTATAAAATTAAATGTTAAATCAGCTGCCAATCCAACGTGATCCATTTTACTTGTCTAGGTAAAACAAAGATGTTGTATTCAAGTTTTATATATATATATATATATATATATATATATATATAAACTCAATGTGAAAATGGCATGATGTGGCACTTTTTAAATCAAATCTCGTGACTATATCATTACATTAATAGTTTAAATTTAAATGTCATTAAAATATATGTACTAATAAAAATGTCGTCAATGAGCCTTATTTTCCATCTCTTTTTCATCGTTTCTCTTTTTTATTTTTTATTTTTTCATTTTTTTTCTCTCATTTTTCTCTCACCAATTTTATATATCAATTTTTACGTGAATGATCTAAAAGAATAATCTTAATTGGAAGAATAACTTGAAAATCTAAAAAATAAAAAAAGTAAAAAGAGAACGAAAATAAGAAAATATATTTTCAATGAATGACTTGTCTTTCGAAAGAATAACTTATCAATCAAAAGAAGAAATACCTCTCAAAAGATGAAAATATTTTATGAAAGCCTTATCTATCAAATGAAAAACTTGTCTCTCTAATGAATAATTTAATTTTCGAGTGAAAATTAAAGTTTAATACAAAAGGTATTTTTATCTATACACACACTTTAGTGATATAGAAACTCAAAATATTAATATAATGATAAAGTCACAAACATATATCCCTATAATGTATTTTATCCAAATAACTCTAAATTTATTTTGATAGATTACAAGTTGACTTTCACACGTGTAATTAACGTTAACCTAATGACCTATTTTAAGTCAAATAATGTTCAGTCTGTGTAATTATTTACCAATATCCTTACAGTTATTGCATCTTTTAAATGGAATAACCTTATGTCCGTATAATTTAACACAAATGTATGATCACACATTAATGCCCTTATTTTTCATCACACGTAGCAAAGCAAGTCCTTCGTCACATAATAAAAAATGAAGAGAGAGGGGGGAGGACACTTTGGGAATCCATTCTATCTCCTATAGTACTACTATATTAGCGACTTTTCTCTCTCTTTTTCTCTCTATCTTCTTCCTTCTTTATATCTATAAAAACTCTACAATCAAGAAGATCAGATCGAAGTAGGATTTATCAGCCCATCAATCCTCTGATCAGTCATCCCATCAATCAATCAAATCAAAGATTAAAAGAAACGCAGAGGAATCTTAAAAGGATGTCATCCTCAACAGCTGCTTTTTCACCGGACCACCTCTCTCCCTCCGACCAGCTCTGTTATGTCCATTGCAACTTCTGCGACACTGTCCTCGCGGTACCACAATCATCTTCTCTGTCTTCTCTTCCTATTACTACCCTCTTATTATTGATTTCTTCCCATAATCTTCTCTTCTTTCTTCTGCTTCTTCTTTGTCTTCTTCAGCAACTAAACTTTGTATATCTTTTTTTGGTTTAGGTGAGTGTTCCGAGCACTAGTTTGTTCAAGACTGTGACGGTCCGATGCGGTCATTGCACCAATCTTTTGTCTGTGAATATGCGTGGCATGCTTCTTCCTGCGGCCAATCAGCTTCACCTCGGACATGCTTTCTTTACTCCTCAGAATCTACTGGTACCGACATGAAGAAATTGGAAATTCAATTTCAAAATACACTCTCTCTTGTGTACAATATCATATTATGTGTATATGCTGCATGCTTCTTGTTTGGTATATGTTACTTCTTTGTGGGTACTAAATAGCATGCATACTTGATGAGGTTTTAAATGTAACTAAATAAAAAGAATCTGTAACTTCAATTTGAATCTCATGTCATGTCAAGTTCTTGATTGTAATATACAGGAGGAGATCCGAAACTCGCCTGCAAATATGCTGATGATCAATCAGTCAAATCCAACAGAACCAGTGATGCCTGTTCGAGGAGTTGATCAGGAAATCCCCAAGCCTCCTGCTGCTAACAGACGTGAGATTCATCGCATTTATTTTTTATCGTATAAATTATTGTTTTCAACAGCCGGTGACTGGTACGAATTACTGCATATATATCTCATATGACCTTTTAAGGACTCTCTTACTTTTCATGCTAACCCTATTTTATTTTATTTTTTATTCATTTTTCTTATATAGATTTGAAATTTTTCCAAAGCTCTAGCATTTTAGTCTTTCGGAAATACAGTAGGATTTTTCCCCAAAAAAAAGAGACAAGAAGTTTGAACAAGTTGGGTTTATGACTCCTAGGCTTTGCTTCTCAACAGTGTTTGTGGCTCTTCTACTAGTGAAAAGACTTTATGGCGCATTAATTTCTTGCCTAGCTTTCTTCTTCATATTATTCTGGTTTAAATTATATTTGAATAGTATATAGAAAGCCAACTTCAGATCTATAACCATAGCAAAGTTGCATTATTTATTTATTTTTTAATTCAAAAAGTTAAAATTTGAACTCCATGTACACATTTTATGTTTGTTTTAGATGAATGCATATAAACTCGATCGACTAGATTTTTTTCACTTCAACGTGACGTTTTAGATCTTTAGTTATAGCTCATGTTTAATAATTTTGAGCCAGTGAAAGAGAAGAGGCCCCCCGGAAATATAGATACAGAATCCATAATGGATTGTTACAGGAGATGTGATGATGAGGTGATGATGGAGAAAGAGAAAAAAAAAAAAAACTGAAGCAGAAATGTAACGAAAAAGTCAGCGAAGTGATTTTAATGTGTTGTGTCTTTTTGTCTGTCTGTGTTTTTTTGTCTTACTGCTACAACATGTCCAGCTCCGGAGAAGAGACAGAGAGTCCCATCTGCCTACAACCGCTTCATCAAGTAAAGAGCCCCCCTCAATCATCTTTAATTTTCTCCTCTATAATACACATAAAATGGTTGTCTATATTATAATACATGTACATGACTTTGACATCTATACCGATTTGCAGGGAGGAGATCCAACGTATCAAAGCTGGAAATCCTGATATAAGTCACAGAGAGGCATTCAGTGCCGCTGCCAAAAATGTGAGATCCAAGAAAATTTTTTCTAGGGTTTCATTTTCCTTAACCAATATATACATACATACATACATACATACATAAATAAATATAGTTATTACATAAAATAATATACTTTTGTTTATACGTAGGTTCATATATACATATATTTATTTGTTTTTTTGTTTCATCAGTGGGCCCATTTCCCACACATCCATTTCGGACTGATGCCATCTGATCAACCCGTGAAGAAAACCAACATGCGCCAACAGGTAGCTAAACCCTAACGATATATGATTGCTCTTTTTAGTGCAATTTGATACCATGCAATATGAGTTTATACCTTAAAATATCTAAAGCACATGGTTAGTTCAAGAACATGAAATGAAATGAAAACCAAATTAATATCTATTCTATTATCCATATTAATAACATTGATCATGACTTAGATTTTGCTTTACAAAAATAAAATAAGAAGAAAAAAATACTTCTAGTCTAAGGGCTAATAAAGAAGAAACCTATTCAACAACATGGATTTTGACTTCGAAATCGTGTTATGGTTTTTTCAGGGAGAAGGAGAGGACGTGCTTATGAAAGATGGTTTCTATGCTCCAGCAAATGTGGGTGTCACACCCTACTAAGAAGTGAGAGTACTGTTAGGGTTTCTTAATTGTTATTAGGAATCTGGATCGATCGTTTAAGATTTATTCTTGTTAGGAGACTTTTTTAAGGAAAAAGACTTGGGTTGCTTGGCTACTGCTGGTTAATATGGTATGGGAGAGGATTTTGTGGCCTTGAATGTTTGTGACGCCTGACAACTAATTAATCTCCCTAGAACCCATCTGAAATTCAATGAAGTTTTTAATTATGCCAATGATTTTCAAGTCAGCTTATTATCTACATTTTATTCTTACAATTTTTTGTACTTGAATGTTCTTATTTATATATAGATTCTGGTCGGGATATAATAATGAAACTAGTAAGACATCACTTATCGGATCTTAATGAGATAGGGGAAACAAATAGATGATATATGGTAGGCATGATAGGACTTGGATCAACTTTTTTCCTATTCTATGGTCAAAGACACTAATAACATGATCGATGCCTGACTAACAGCCAAAGTTCGTTGAGAGTCATCATGATTTTCACATGGTTGAATAAAATATATCATTTATGGTTTGTCATGGTTGAAAAATCGTTTTGGTTTTAGAATCTACATAGATTCTACTAATAAACAATAATATCACACACATATATATACATGGCATCTATTATTAGAAGTGATTAAATATTTTTCTTAATTCTATTATATCAAAAGTTCAAGTTCTATTCTTATTATAAAACAAAATATGTAAGTAATTTTCTCTCGATTTAAATTAATATTTTTGACTTAGACCAAATAAACTCGAGGTTGGATCTCCTCCGTATTAGACTTGTCACTAAGAGATTGCTTGGTAAAATGATATAAGTACATCATGATTCATAAGCAACAAAAAGAATGACAGTCATATTCAAATCGGAGCAATAAGTTTCAAGAGCCCAGCTCTGTATCAATTTTTTATTTGTCAATATTGGTTTATTCAAATTTATTGCAGTACTGCAGGTTATTTTTTCTTTCCTCAATGAAGAATAAAACATTGATAATAATAGAATGCGCACAGAAATGCGTTTCAAGTAAGCATCAAAATTTAGAGTTTTAAATGTCACACTTCATCATACAATACTATTATCCCTTTTTTCTTTTGTTTAATACAATACTATTATCTTTAACGTACATTTTATTTTCTTTAAAAAATTATATATGTTAATAATAGGTACTCGAGATGACATAAATATCTTATTATAAGAATTTAAACCAAAATTATATTTTATAATAATAGAATGCGCATAGAAATGCGTTTCAAGTATGCATCGAAATTTAGAGTTTTAAATATCGCTCTTTATCGCTTTCAATATATATATATATATCATACTTCATCATACAATACTATTATGCCTTTTATTTATTTATTTATTTTTGAATAATACAATACTATTATCTTTAACAGTTTATTTTTAAAAAAAAAAATTATATACGTTAATAATAGGTACTCGAGATAATAATATAAATATCTTATATTGTAAGAAAGTTCAACCAAAATTATTTTTTGTATAGGACCTACTATATATATATATGTATTCGTGATGGGATCTAGAATATCACCATATCTTTTTACGAATATATACAAAAAATTTGTTCTCCATATTAAGGGAGCAGATATTTTTTAGTTTTTTGAGATAGATATTTTTTAGTGTTATAAGTGTTATTTTTGAATTTTTGAAAGGCATACATAGTGAATCTTAACAAATTTTTGAAACAAACCTTATAATAGAATAAGAAGTTGGTTTTTTTGGGGACGTTGCATTATAATATCATTAATAAAAAAGGATAAAATTTTTAAACTCTACCTCGTGCATTATATTAGTTACTTTTCTTTTGTGAAGTTCGATCCATCAAGTTCAAGGTGAAATGGACTAGGCCTTTCGGTGGACTATGTAAACTTGGCCTACAATCAGCTTAAGTTCTGGGCCATTGATTTGATGTCTATGCATGGCCCAAACAATTCATATCCAAGAAACTTTGGATTTCTTTGAAGCAAAGTAGCATCCAGGAAGCAAACAAAAACATAAAGCCAAGGAAACCATTCAAATTCTTAAACGACAAATAGTTGATGATTAGTCAAGATAATTTGATATTAATAACTAAATCAATGTATATCTTTTAAAAACTAAATTAATGTATAAAATAAGAAATGGGCCACTAACAAATGTTCAGCGGTATTAGAAAAACTACAATAATGAGAATACAAACAATGGAACAAATTCCTGTCATATGAGCAGAACCAATCATCAAAGATGGATATCTTTAAAAGGTTCGAAGAGAATCTGAGAACCACAAAATAACTTTATAATCCAAAGGCAAAGTAAGGTTTTATTTCAAAATTTTAGTATTTTGGTGGGGCACATAAAACAAGGCACAACAACCAAGCAGCAAAAAAGACAACTAAAAGTGGATAGCAAGAATCACTTGACTTGGGTCCAAGCCACCCAGAAGCAACTTAGGGTACAAAAGTGAGCTATGATACAAATGTAAGCTAAATATTGTTCCAATAACATTTTCTACAGCCTTTATGTGAACTGAATAGCCTTCTAAGCAAAACTAGCCTTCCAAGCTAATGATTTTGCATGATGTAATAAATGCTGTCACTGGTGAAGCACAAGACCTGTTACATGTTGTTATTCTGCATTTCTCACCCAAGTTAAATGTGAGCAGTTGAGCCTAAGTATGCAAGTTAGGCACCCAACATTTCTTATGTTATATTCGGTAACAAGGAAGAAGATATACACGACTAAGAAGAAAATCTAAGTAGTTAGTGCAGCCTTCGGCTGTAATTCCAATCAACAGTTACGAAATATTGATCATCATGCCTATAGATAAATATCAGAGTATCTATAAGAACATTAAAGAGTAAACTAGCATGCAGCCATGAAAAATTACTTTTCCTAGCTCATCAAACATAATACTAATTTTGGCAGTGTTAAGAATACAAGTTGAATGCAAATGAAATTACACGGTGTGGTGCAAGGTTCAAAAGATGCACAAACTTCAAAACAAGTAATATGCAAACCGAATGAACAGGATAAGAACAATTACCTTGTATCGCTAGATGCTTGCTGCATTGATCATTACAATTTGTTAAAATTGAAGTGCAAGCATGGATTCAATCAAGTAGGTCTCAAGGCAAAACTTAGAAACAGACTCAATGTACAATCTTCGATTAGAAGTCAAATTTTTATATATCGAAGCACCTAATATGGATACACAGTTTGGTGATGTATTTCTTGTGTCAGGAGAGCTTACATAGCAAACAACAACAGAAAATAAAGAAATGAAAATGCTTTACAGCCATTTCTACGTACACAGGGCTCAACATGAGAACCCCAAGAAAAGAGCAAAAGATCACAGGATCGCCAAAAGAACTTCCATGTCACGGTTAGTACCAGTGCCCAGTGCAGCATAGAGCTAACACTCCTTGAGTGTTTATATGATAATTTCCTCTTCACCTCAGTATACAACCGTATCCATTATCATTTTAGCTTGAATCCTTCGGATTCTTGTTTCACTATGGTCTCCTAGCAACTCCTTTCCTTTACAGATTGTATCACAAAGATCTGAACCAAAACAAAATCCTTTGTCTTTTTTTTTTTGCCCCCTTTTCACATAGAGGAACCACGTAACTTCTAATTTCCTACTCAAATTAACCATGAACTGACTGTTCTGTACACTTCAAGCCACACAAATAAACCTGAGACTGAATCACTGTTCTCCCAACTTTAAAACCCGGAAACACTGTGAACCCCACCTTAGCCCTGCTTTTCCCATTCAAGTTACTCTTTCTCGTAATGTCTTCCATGTACACCATCGAAAACTCAACCCCTCTTTCGACTTGAAATATCTCAACAACCGGATCAAACGAAAACCCCAACTTATGAAGCATCCATATCGAACTGGCCATATTAACGAAAGAGTCATAGAACTCACTGAGCGACCTCCACGAATTCAAAATCACTTCATTTTGATCCAAATTGCTGAATATGGACGACTCCATGGTAGGGTGGATAAGCTCTTGGTACTTGCTCTCACAGAATCTCGAAAATTCACAGTTAGGATTCCTACTAATAATCTCCAAAGGACTACTCGACACATGCTCCATCAATTGCTTCAACGAACCACTACTCTTACAAGAATCCGAACCATGCCCATTACACACCACATCATTCTCAACAGAACCAAACCCTTCCAAATCGAAACCACGAAACATCCCTAGACTAACATAAGATAAAAACGCATATCGGCTATGGCCTCTCTTGGCATAATCAACATCACCATAAACAGAATTGGCCGCCAAATCCAAATCCCACCCAGCTTTTCTCATCAAATCAATCAAAATCTTGCTAAATCTATGAGTTGCTCTACAAGCATCACGCAATACAGAATCGAAAACCCTAACAGTCAAAACAACGTCAAAAGACGAATTCAAATCACTAGACAATTTCTTCGATAACTTGGAATTGGACTTACGAATCTCACTCAATTGCCTCCTCAAAGCAGCCACTTGGTTGACTTTCTGGTCAATCTCTTCCTGCAACCGATTCGAGACGGTCTCTAGTGTCCTCAATTTGCTCTGGTTCTCTTGCACCTGGTGCTCCAAACAAGACCCAATAGCGAAATCTTCCTCCAGAGTGGTGAAATCAGGGTTCTTGCAAACGTCCCTGTAGAATTGCTTGAAATCGGAGAGTCTCTGGAGATGGGAAACCAGAGCCTTGTCGGCTGCCGTCACGTGCTCTTCGACGAACGGCACGTGCGCTGTCTGTAGCTGCAGATACGACGCTTCAAAAGACGAGACGGTAGCGAAAACCGAAGAAATCAACGTTTTTGCTAACAGGGTGTTCACGAAAGTCTTGGTTTTGCGAGCCTGGGTTGGTTTCGCGACCGTTACCGACAATTTCGGCGATTCTTGCGGGGACAGATTCTGGGGTCGGTCTGGCTTGATGACGACGACTTTCTGGTCAGTGATGAAGTCTTCGGTGGAGTCGAGGAGAGAGAAGCCGTCGGCGTCGTGATCGTGATCGTCTTCGTCGGCGAAGAATTCGAAAGTCTTGGTCTTGAAAGCCAGAGCGAATTTCTGGAACATGTCGGAGATTTGAGGTGGTTTTGTTGTTGTTGTTGTCATGGCAGTCGAAGAAGAAGAGCCATCCGTGGCTTCTGGCATGGCAGAGAGTTTGTGTTGTGTTGTGTTGCGTTTTTATTTTCTTTGAAGAATGAAAATTGGCTTTGTTTGTACTCAAATACAAAGATTTTGAACAAGAGAGAAAAGTGAAAAAAAAGCGTCGACTGGTACTAGAAGTGCCGCTTGCTTGCTTGCTTGCTGCTGCTTCGGTGGTGTTGTTCTTTGGATGTCTTGTAAGGAAGGTAATGCGGCTTTGGCTTCCTCAAAAACTTTTCCGTTGGTGAGTTGGCCCCTTTTTCTTTTATTATTGTCTTTTTATATTCTTTTCTTTGTTATTTATTAATTTAATCACAATGGATCCCAAAACCTCCCCTGAGTTTTGATATTTTTTTCTACTAATTTGCCACTAATTGGGTTGAGTGTAATAGGATTCGGCTAGATCATCGGTTATAAACACAGTTTAAAACGTTATTTCAACTATTGATAATAAGGTAAGAGGTATTTCTCACACTTACAAATTATAACAAGGTAAGACACCGTCTTCCATTATTAAGACAAATGAAAATATGCACACACTTTATTGAGAGTAATAACTACAAATACATTCTCTCAACACAAAAGTTCCGTTGGGAAATCTCATCAAATGTATTTTATAAGTTTTATGTTGAGAGTTTTCTATTTTTATTACGAGAGTGTGGAACCATACTGTGGTGTTTATTTTTTTTAAATAATATTAATAGACACATAATCAGATATGGTAGGACTTAATTTTGGAATTTTAATGAGTTTTTGCAAGGAGATTTTCATCAATTTTGGATATGAAGAATTGCATTTAGAAGACGGTCAAACTTTAGGGGGCTTAATGAAATTCTTCCCTTATTTATTGAAGTCCGCCAGTTTTGCTGACTTTTTGACAAATCTGGTTAACGGTAAACTAAAAAAATAGTAATTTGACTGGAGAGGTATGACTTGTTGTCGTGACCGTCACCTCTACATAAATAGCTCCTGTCTGGCATATATAATTCCCCTCAAGGTTATTATTCTTTATTTTTTATTTTTTTAATTACTAACACCTAAAAAGGATACTATCAAGGGCAATTGACATGAAACTCTAAAAATATTACTTAAATAAAATAAAAAAAAACTATCTATAATTAATAAAGAAATACAGGTTAATCATATGATTTCATATATAGGTGGGGGTGGCTTATGCCACTACAGCAATCCCACATGCCACAATTTTCTTTTTCTTTTTCTTTTTTACCTAATAAACATATGGTTTTCATTAAACCAAAAATCAATCTTACATCCATGATCATAGTCCTCACAACCCAGTTAAGAAGTTTAGGTGAAACATCTTCTAACAAAAAACTTTCACAATCACCAGATAAAAGCCGATTGAGCCAACTCATGGGCCATTTTATTTATATTTCTAAAAATATAAAAACGACCCGAAAGTGCCGTATGATTCCGGAAAGTTGATAACATCTTCAACCAGGAAATATTATATTGATACGAAATTATTAATTATATGTGATTTAGAAGACTTTATGAAAGTTTATTATTTCAGGTTTTTTTATCTCCTTAAGCCAACAATGAATGTAGCACTAAATATGCAAAGCTTAGTGCTAGCTCTTCTTTCACTTATTAAATTAATGAAAGCTTTCCTTTTCGTAGCTCGATGATATAATTGCGCTTCTGACTATTTCACGGTGGCCTGGTGGGTGTTACATTACATCAATGTGTTAGGCAGAATAAGTTATTTCAAAAATCATCATCTTGAAATAAATCTTTTGTCTATTACATAAATAGACAAATACATGTCTGGATGTTGATGTTTATATTTATTTTTCTATTTGGATGATAAATATATAGTGGCCAATCAATATATGTAGCTACTATTGAGATGATAAATATAAAAATCTAACTCTTTAAATAATAAATTTATCAATAAAAGTTGAGACAATTGAGTTATAAAATTATTAGAATCGATTTTTTTTTTTTTTTCAACTGAAAATAGTTTTTCATCTCTGTCAATTTTTGTTGGTTTCGAAGGTTAAAAGGGTATTAATTAATGATTCAAACAGCATTACAAGTTTTGCTATTGAGTAGGTGTTTGATGTGAAATGATTATTATGCAGCTTTTATAAAACTTTAAACTGTGTGTGATGCTTTTGGGAGACAACTTGTAGTGGTTAACCTTTGCAAGCGAAGTTCCTGTGCATTTTATCCTCCAAACAAAGAGAGAACCTGAAAACATAAAAACATTAAAAATTTTGTTGTCCCTGGAATGACCAATAATCAGCTCAAGCTTTTAATTAAGATTGAAATTAGCTGTTGTTCGTTAAACAATTATATAAAAGCGTATATAATACGTGTGAGTTCTAGTCTTGCTACTGTGTAGTTGACTCTAACAGGAGAGACAGAGAAGATACTCAATCGATTGTTGTTAGTTGAAATTGGTGGCATTATTGAAGAGCTTAGGTGAGAAGTTGTTATGTTGAAGTCAATTGTGAGGTTTTAAATATACTAAAAAAAACGTTAGAAAATTAACTGAATCGGTTGACATTCATTGTAGTAGACACCAAGCCAGTGTCCAGCAGCAGACATTTCGAAACACTTTGAAAGCATTTTCTCGTTTTGCAAAACATACACTTTCCCATGACTTATCTTGGAAATTCAATAATGTAACATTGAAGATGCAACGTATGCTGATTATTGACAATTTTACGAAGTGAATAAAAGCTCGGTAGCTGTTTGGATACAGAGATGCTGTCAACTACTTCAGGTGCAATTTGTCGTCGACGTTTATAAATTAGACACAAACGATAAAGATTTTAGGTGATTCTTGTCGAAGGAATCATGTTGGCCCTGTATTTGTTTGTTAGGAAACAACTCAGTCTCATATAACTACAACTTTCTCACGTGATCTTTCTTCTACATAGCAGGAATCCAATAATTAATTCTACAAACAAGAACAACAGGTGAAATACATATACATATATATATATATATAGGACAAAATCGGGAAACATAAATTTTAAAACAAGTTTTAATGTAATTTTTCAATCAATTGATCGATAAGGAATGAATGGTGCAAATTTATTTATTTATTTTTTTACAAAAGGGGAGAGCTGATGAAGAGTTGTGTTACACTATATTATTGCGTATGCACAAATTTCTCTCTCTTAATTTATGTTATTTCCTATTTTCTATTTCTTTTATTTATTTTTTTAATTGATTTTTTATTTTGGACTATTTTGATCAATATATTTGTTTAAATATATGTAATATGAATCTTATCTGAAAATTCATGTTGAGAGCTTCAAATTCATAAATTGTTTGCATGATTTAATTAACTGAGTGAAGAGAAAAGATTAAATAAAAATTAAATTAATAATTTTTTTATTTGAATAGAAGGTAGAGATAGAATATGGTGAGATGTACAAATTAAAAATTAACAACTGATCTATACTATTCATTGCTTTTTAATCCACTGGTTGAAAAATTGTTTCAAAATTTATATCAAAATTCGTGTCCTTCACCCTTATATATACAGTGCTTTTATTATCAGTATCTCATAATTTTAAAAAAGTAGGACGAATTAATCAATTTCATTCATTGCATTCTCTCTTCTAAAATAAATCATTTTTCCTATTTAATTAAAATACAATGAATGGTTTTGATTAATTTATCGTAATTTTTTAAAGTTAAAAGATACTGATAATAGAATTACTCTCTTATTATATATTCATCGGTAATTGAAGAGTTCTAGATGATCTTTATTTGACACTCGAGAGTGAATCATTGAGCACCAAAATTGGAGGCAGCCCAAATACAAGGTTGTTAGTCTAGTCACAAGAGCCCAGTCTACAATGGGCCTAATTAGCCAAACTAGGCTAGATTCATTGACCTTTCGAGTCGAGGTGAAATCAAAGAAATATTGATCTTAATAGATATACCGTATACGGAGTCCAAAGATGTTATACAAATGTTGACAAAAAGACCGAGACAAGTACAAAATTATAATATTTTGATGATATATTTAATGTTTTAGTATTTCCTGAACTCTTCTATCTTCTGTTATAAATTGAATGATCATTCTCTGTTGTTCAGGGACATGGTGGTGGTGTGTTCTTGGTCACTACCGTTTGACAATGATTTGTCTCCGGTACTTATTATTTGGCATCACGAAGATTTGGGCTTTAATTGAATTGGGCTCTTCCACTTTGAACCCATATCATCATGAAATCACTAACTCTGTTGCTTTTAAATGTTGGGTCCATGCATCACAATGGCCCAGTCACTTCAAATTTGAAAAGGAGTATATCCATGAGTTTTGTGATGGAACAAACAAATTTCGTATTCGGTTTACATGAAAGATAGAAGAGAATCAGATCTTTTGCGGACTGGCGAGAATCGTGGAATTAATGTTTGTCATGTATGAATAAGTTGAAAAATGAACCTGAGAAGCATTCAATTTTGACGTAAACACCTGCTGCCCGGCGACACAATCGTATCAGATTTTGAGCACTGTGTTTCTTTGTTTTGTCTTCTACTTGGCCTTCTTGTTCCATATATCATTAAATATCAAACAAATAATAATAATAATAATAAATAAAATACAGTTCTTGGCGGACCAAAGAAGTGATTCTAGGGGTCATATTTTTCCACCCTCAATAAATAACGAGCAAGTGTCAAGGTGGAATTTGTGTTAGTTTTTCTGGGCAAAGCGCGTGGGAAGAAGAAAATTAATTATAAAAAAAAAAAAAGAGAGAAAAAAAAATCGCTATAGGTTGCTTTAGTCAATTCAAGTAATAAAGGAGGATCTGAGGAGTACACTGTTGTGGGATATGATGATGGTAGTGGTTAGCATAACTGATGAAATGGGGGTGGTGATGGTGCTGGTGCTTGTGCTGATGCTGTGTGGCCCTGCTGCTACTCAGAGCTGCCCAACACCCTCTCTCTCTCTCTCTTCTGCTGCTGTTACTTTTTCGTGTGCGTACGGTTCATATGCCAACTCTCTACCCCTCTTTGTCTGCACCATCCGTTCTTAAAAGCCACCGTATCTGTTTTCCCTATTTTCTTCTTCCTTTCTTCAATACCCATTATCAGGCCACTCGCTCTCTCTAATAACACTTTATAGCTATTTTTTCATGCATAAGTCCAGTTGTTTAAATTAATTAACGAAGATAGGAGATCTACATAACCACTCCCATGATATAATATAATCACTTTTAAAATAAAATGATATGGAAATACGGATGTTTGGTGTGCATTGTAAAGTACACTTTGTGCCGCTAAACTTGTTTTAAACGCATCGAGACAGATTTGGTGCTTCTTTATTATTCCCTTTATTGATCTTCTTTGACCAAAAAAATTGGATTAATTGAAGTCAAAATTGTGCACTTGTTCTTTCAGTGACGAGTTTCATGACAAATTAATAACCCCAAATAAGCCAATACTGGAAGGTTTCCGGTCATATGTATGAAAAGACATTTATAGATTAAGATATAGGCTATAATTTTACTTAGAAAAGAAATTTAAATTAAAAAAATGGGCCACCTTTTGCACCCTAATCCCACTTGCCAGTTCTTTTTTACTGTCTTCCACAGAAAACTGAGAAAAGTCACTGTTTGTGGTCTTGTCATTTAGCACTTAGCATGGTAAGGGAGAAAGAGAGTCAGTAGGGTTGCATGCTAAGAGAGAAAGAGAGCCAGCAAGTAGCAACCCTACCATTCAGAGGGAAGCAAGTGGTTATGGTTTTAGGGTTTTGGGGACTCGGGCTCATGGTAAACAGCAGAAAATATTAGAAGAGGAAAGTTTCTTGATCTTTGTTTGAGTTTCCTCGGTTTTTTATACTATATTTTTCAATGATAAAGTTTTTGTCATATTTCAGTTAAAAAAAAATTTGTCACATTTTAAACCCTGTTTGATCCCACTTCCCAATCTTTTGGCTTTGATTGTGTTAAAAAAATTAAAAATTTTCTAATCTTATCAAAAGCAATAAAAGGAAAAAGTTATTATTCCTAATCTGCTTACACTACTAGAGTAGGCTACAATGCTTGTACTATACAAACATGACACAGCACCTCTTTAAATGAGGCCAAATCTCTCTCTCTCTCTCTCCTGTTGTTGCATTGATAACAGTACCAGCACCACCAGCATCATATGCCTAGGCGCCGTTCTCTTTTCTAACACTCTCTCCCTCCCTCTCTCTCTCTCTCTCTCTCTCTCCATCTATGAAATAATGGTTAAATCCAACTCACTCTCCATAAAATCCTGACCAAAGCTTCCATCTTTGAGTCTCTCTCCCTCATCAAAATTTCAAACAGCAGGAGGAAAATCATGGTGGGTTTTTTTTTTTTTTCCTATCTCTGTCTCTCCTAATCTGTCTTGTATTTTTGGGTTTGTTATTTCATTTTCATGGTCTTAAAGCTAATTGTATTATTATTTTTAGTTGGTTTCTTCACAGCTACCCCGCTGGCTCGAAGTGCTTCTCACAGAAAAGTTCTTCAACGCTTGCATAATTCATGAAGAAGAAAAGAAGAATGAAAAGAACATTTACTGTTTGGACTGTTGCATCAGCATATGCCCTCACTGCTTGTGCCTCCACACCTCTCATCGTCTCTTACAGGTTCTCACTCATCAAAAAATCTTCAATTTGCACCAATTCTTCAACAGCCCTTTAATTTTCTCTCTACATGTTGTATATAAATGTATATAGATTTTGAGATGTTCAATTATGTGTCGTGTTATCAGATAAGAAGATATGTTTATCACGATGTTATAAGATTGGATGATGCTACCAATTTAGTCGACTGTGCCTATATCCAGGTAATTACTCAATACTCATCACTTTTGATCTTAAAAACAAAAAACAATTTCTAACAAGATCAAATAATTCTTTTTTGAAATAAAGATCAAGTAAATTTTATGTGTCTGCTGTCAAAGAAAGTGTCCATAATTGGTATGATTATTTTGACAATTCATGATCTATCTTTTTTTTTTTTTTTTGAAGGGAATTCATTATCTATCTTATATTCTTCTGTTACACACATATTCTTCACTGGAGCTCACTTTTTTATTTTTTGGTCTGTCAAACACTAGCCATACATAACTAACAACGCAAAAGTGGTATTCATAAATCAAAGGCCACAGACAAGGCATAGAACCTCTGGAAACATATGCAGCACATGTGACAGAAGCCTCCAAGATTCATATCTCTTCTGTTCTCTCTCTTGCAAGGTTCACTTTTTCTCATCTTCTCTCAATTCTATCAAATTTCCACTTCATTTCTCGAATTTTTCTCGTCTGGGTATCGATTAATTTTTTGTTTTCATTTTGGTTCCAGATTGAGTCTCTCATGCGAACGGAAAATGGCCTCTCCAAGTTTTTTTTCGAGTGCAAGTTCTTGCCTTTACCAGAAGCAGGTTTCGACGACGGTCTCATAACTCCTGACTCGGTGCTCGAGCCTCTCGTATCTAATCGGACGTCGTCCGGATCGGGTGGGTACGGTGAGGTCGGGTGCACGACACTTGCTTGCACTGCTACGACCAAGATTGCGAGGAAGAAGAGAAGTAGCTTGACGGCGGCTTGTCGCTCGATATCATCTCCGGTGGCTGGGATTTCGGCGAGTTTGATGAACAGAAGAAAAAAGACCCCACAAAGGGCTCCTCTTTATTGAATTTCTCTTACGGTGGTTTTGATTTACACGGCGGCGGAGGACCGCGGTGAAAGGAAGGTTGGGATATAATTGGTCATTTTGTCTTTTGTGCAAGGGCAATTCGGGGATTTGAAAAAGATCCCAATTTTGTAGACAACCGAACCAACAGACTCTCTCTTTTGTGGGTGGATTATGAGTTATGGAGTTATCCCCTTACAGGAATTACTTCACGGTTTCTTCTTAATTTCTACAGAAATTAGAAATACAATTGAGTGACAATTATGATTAAGGTTATGGTTTTTATAATATATTTATATAATTAATTTTTATATTTTCTTTTGATTGTAATTATAGGAAATGCTATATTTTTCAATTTTTCTTCATGATAATTAGGCATTGAAGAGAATAATGAGACTAATGAGAGGGTAACACTGTGACCCAGCAAAGTTAATGGAGATCCAAAAATTATCAAACCAAAAATCTTCTGCTTTAGTTTCTTTTCTTTTTTTCCCTTGTTTGTCAACTTGGACAAGATAGTGACAAAATGGTTAAATAGGATCTCAAATGGCCATTTGACTTTTTGTCTTTCCCAGAATCCCTGCCTTGTTATAGCAAAGTGATTCAAATTTCTATGTCGTGGGGTATTTGTCATGTTGTATATAAATTACAATATACGAGTACAATATTAGAGACAGTTTTTTGTATAGGATTTTGATATTACATAAGATAATGATTAACTTGTGGCGTACCATAAAATGATGGGTTATCTCCAGTTGCACTTTGACTGTCACAGGGAAGTTGATGGTTGGAAAACGTAATAATCGTTTCAAATTAGAGAGGTGGAACAGTATTGGATGCTTTACTCACGTACGCTGTTCCTATTTCATACTTAGTTTTGGAAAGTGGGTTTCTATATGTTTCTTTTATTTTAGCATCGTTATTTGCATTTTCTAGTTAGAGATATTATAATTCTATCAAGAAAGATAATATTCAATTATGTAAATACAAGTTAGTGACTATAAGGCAACTATTATATCGATAAAATGGTTCAACTCTTCATTTTCCTCTCTTAAGATGTTGTGCTCTTTTGTAAGACAACTAGGCAACGTAATTAATGCTTCAACAGTTGGAACTTAGCTAGTTTATGCTAGCTTTGACAACTTAAACGAGATTATTTGAGTTCTCACAAAACATTTTTGTTACAGAAGACAATGAGATTGACAGTAATATATATGCCAGTTTCATCTTTAAATTTACGAGTTCAAGTTTTTGTCTTTTTATCTCTTCTCAAATTTACCGTAATAGTTCAAGGAAAGAAAAAGAGAAAACATTACTTAAACAAACCAAAAAAAAAAAAAAACGAGAGAGAAAAAACATTGAACCCACAATTTCAAATGTAAACATGAGAGGTGATATCATTATACCAACTGCATCTTATCCGTTTTATACAATCTTATCCATTTTTTACAATGTAGATCTCTGGCATAAACCCATCAATCTCATCAACAATGTTTGCTCGGGCATGAACGTTGTGAAAAAGAAAACAAAGACTACAATTGATAGTGAAAGATTAATCTTCTATTAAAATACCCAACAATACTTTTAATCAAGATAAAAACAATATAAATGACCTGACCACAAGCAAGAGAGCTCAGGGCAGCTTGTGTGAACATCACCAATTGGACCATTTGACGCCTGCCCACGTACAAAATAACAAAATCTATCACGTTTTATAGAGCAGTCTCATAAAATTCACACAAAAACAGATATCAAGTAGTCAGCAGATTAGACTGGCTAGATAATACCCATGAAAAATTAAGGAGCTTGTTCTGAACAATATGTCATGAACAGGCAACTGGGTCGTTAGAGAAACAAATGAGTGAAATATAAATGAAGGGATCCTCACAAATTTACAAACAAACTTCCAATGTGTCATTATCATACTTCCCTGCTTGATCAAGCATTTGGACCGCCTCTGCCACACCAGCTGCAATTTCATTTTGATTACTGCAACCTCCAGGCAGATCAAACTTCCTTCTCTTCATTGAACCCAGTTTTCCTGGTGGTCTTGGGTCTACCACATCAAGCATTGCGCCTAGCTCATTTTGCATGAACCTTTTCGAAGCCCGTACCATAAAATCACCACCCTAAATTACACCACATATGTCAACCAACCAATCAAACTGGAATTTAAAGTGGAAACTCAAGTACTTGTAATATATCAATTTCCAATATTGCAATACCTCTATAGCGTCAACTGCTAGGAGGAGGATGATGATCCTCTCGGAGAACCGCTGGCGCTCCTCTGCATCACGAGCAATGCGGTGGCGGTACGAGTAGTTACTAAACAAAGCTTTGATTTCCCTCAACTTGGCCCTAGCAACCGCCAACTCCCGCAATGATCGAACAGACTTTGATCGACGAGTCACGTATTCTCTGAAGTTATGCTGTATCGTCATCGCCGCATCTTCTGCACTCAATTCCTTCTTCTTTCCCTTTGCCTTGGCCACGGCCGTAGCTCTCTTGTGTAAAGCCTAGTAAACAAACGCATATTTTCGTATTTTTCATGCCTCATATTACTATACATTGTATGTATAGTTACTTAATATTGTACAGTTTATAGATAGATAAAAAATTAAAACTTAAAGAGATAATTTATACCTATCACAACAACTATATATATATTAAATCCTTCATATGGTGTACTTATCACTTAAATCTCATCATATTATGTTAATTATGCTCCAATTTTATAATGTTACACAATTCAAGCCAAGGATGCTATGCACGGGAACTTGTAGTATATAATCAATATGCATGATATTTTTATAATGTGGGGTTTAGTTGATTTACCTGGCTTCGAAATGCTGTCCGTTGATGGACAGGATCGTCCATCTCCACCGCACGTACTGAGGATGATCCTTTCCTCTTCTCAACATTACATGCACCGGGAATGCAGACCCCAGCATAAGAGTGCTTCCCTCCTTTAATCTGACCCGTCCATTTACACTTCTTATCAAGCCCATTATCAACCTCAGCCGTCCACTCGTACTTCGTGGCATCACCAGGCTTGATCTTAGCCTTCCATCCATGTTTTCTATCAACTCCATTTTCAACATCCGACATCCTCGTACATCTCCGATCAATGTTCCAATGCATGCATGCGGCTTCCTCCTTCTCTCCTTTAATCGAGGCCTTCCATTTATAATTCCGATCATTCCCAGGCTTAATCTTTGCCGTCCATTCGTAGTTCCCCTTATAGTCCGGACTCTTGATCTTGGCCTTCCACGTGTACTTCCTCTCCGCGTCCACGACCTTTGTTGCACCCAAAATTCTATGAAACTCAGACTCCAACCTCGAAACCTCCGCATGCAAACTCCGGACACACGGGTCGTCCGGTCTATGTCTCAACCGGGTCCTCCGGCAACACGACTAACAAGGGGCCCCCTCGAAATGGGTCAGATCCGAAAAATCATCGAAAACCTCGAAAGGTGGTGAATGAGAGTAAGCGTTGAAGTGATAATCGTGGTTATAGTGGTGAAAAAGATGCATGGGCTCTTCAGGAAAGGAATAAAAACCGAAAAGATACGAAGATGGATCGTCGAAAATGTCGAGTTCTCTGTACAAAGACATTGTTGTTGTTAATGGAGAGCTCGTCTAGGGTTTTTGTGTGTTGTGTTTACAGGCGATGATGATGATGATAAAGTGAAAGAAGACACGTTGAGAAAATCTCGAGTGGATGGACTGTTACACAGTCAACGTAATGAAAAATGGTGGTGGAAGGGTAAAAATGAGAAATTGTCAAACTGACTAATGATTCGCCGCTTACGGTGAGGATCCCTTTGAAAAGATCGATGATCTTTAGACGTCAGCTAAATAGTTTACGAATTTAATGGGGCCCAAGTAAAATTTAATTAATCGTTAAATTTTGCTAATCCTTTTTTTTTTTTTGAAACATTTTGCTAATGCTTTTTGGAGAGATCTAAAGAACTTTTTATGTGATGACATATTTTCTTATAACAATCCAAAATTCCTTTAATTCGTTTCATGAATTCCTTTTTTTTTTTTTGATATTATAAAGTTCATTTAATTCGTTTCATAATTCATTTTTTTTTTAATTTTTAATATTACAAATATAAGTATAATTTCCAAAAATCTTAGATAGAATAGTACGAAACGACCTAAAAAATGATCAATTTCAAGTACTCCAAATTATGATATTTGACTATCTAAATACCCTATATCTTATAAGAACAAATAGGTTCAACTATTCTGCCATTTTTTAATAAGGCTTTTACGTGATAATATTTAAGTTGACTCACAATTTACAAATTTTTAATTCAAAGTGAAATGGAGCCAAAAGCTGTTAACTTTTAAGGTGGCTATGTTACCATCCAAAAAATTTACTTGCACCCATTTTTAAATAAAATTTATCATTATCAACATATTAGTAAGTAAATTACTTTTAAGGACATCGTGATATGAGGTAAAAAAAAAAAACAGTCACCCATAATTGATAATAAACATTTCTTCATTTATAATTTTAATCAAATAACTTATATGCATTATTAATAAAAAGAGAAATAATTTTTTTTTTTTTTAAAAAAATAGAAAGTTCTGTTTCATATATTTTATATCATTATTTGAAAATTTATATCGTTTGATATGAAAAGAAAAGTTAGATAAATCAACATTTGAAAAGACGAATAACAGTTCAAATTTTATTATTGCTTTTATCCCAAGTGTCTAAAAATATAGTAGAGCATGAGTGGTTTAAATTGCTCAATCACTTTCATAAATTATTTTTTATTTTTGTCAAAGTGAAATGTTAGCAGCACTCTTTCAAAATTTTTTAAAAAACTCTTGACAGTAATTTATTTCAAAAATAATATGAACAATACTTAATAATATTTCTTGAGACATTTTATCGAACATAATCCAATACATGAAACATTTATACATACTACGCCCTTAGTAGGGGTGATTCACCGTGATTGGTACCTCTCTTGATCCCAAAGAGATCAATGATTCAAATATCATCATTATCCTTTAAATCACAGTGTATAATCACAATGTGTGGCGGTATAAGTCATCTTTTGATAGGAGTAACCATCTTCCGAGAGTAGTTAGTTACACTGTGCTATCAATGACTTATTTCAACAAGTTTCGATAATTATCTAACTCATAAGGTGTTAGTATTAAAAAGATCTACAAAAAATAACACCCAACCAACAAGAAAAAATACTCGAATAAAAGATGACAAAGAATAAGATACAATGAAAAAAACAAGAATAATAACCTAGATAAAAACCATATGAAATCGTATTATAGAAATATTTAAATCCAAAATCAAACTAAGAAAAACTAAAATTGTGTTGTAAATGAGTGTGAACAAATTTATAATTTTAAAGCCTGTGTGAATTGCGAGATAATATTTGATCTTAAAAGATGCGCATAAAATTTTGACCTATTGTATGAGTAATTTTTTCTATATGAAAGTAATTATTTAATAGAAACACATATTTGATCATCTAATCTGTGTTTAATCTTAATAGATTTTTGATATGTTCGATACTTTAAAAAAAAAAAAAAACCTCACAAAAGAAATTTCGAATACAGTTCTTTAAAAAAAAAAATTAATGTAGGGAATAAAAATTTTAACATCCTCAAAAAAAAAAAAAAAAAAAAACCAAAAAAACAAATTTTCTGGAAATTACAACATGTAGGTGGCGTATCAGCTACGAGGCTAAAGTGTAAAACGTTACAACAATACCAAATCTTCAACTCAGCGGGGACCACAATATTTATAACACCAGGAAAGATTTCAGTGACGAATGGGGTTACCAAAAAATAAATAAATCATTTGGGCCTCGGTTATGGTGATGCACTGATGCTGATGAGTACAACACTTCATGTCAGTATGACCCCGGTTTAAGAAACAGAAAGAGAAAAAAAAAAAACAATTTGGGTCAATGTTTGTGCATTTTTTATGTTTTTTGGGAGAAATATATTTATTATATTGCTATTATGCATGTTGAAATTCAAAAATGTAGTATCTCATCACATTCTAATAATGAAAAAAAAAAAACTCATCACATTTACTATTTCAAAAAACATTGATAAATACAGTCATTATATCTCGAATAATAAATTTATTATATTTTTATTAACTTGTGTAGGTTTTACATTATTTATTGAATAATAAAATTATTATATTTTATTAATTTGTGTAGATTTTAATTACACGATATTTATCTCTTAATATAAATAGTTAAACTATTTCCTTAATCTTATGAAGTCAATAATTTAAATTGTATTATTGTCTCAAAATACGAGTGTAAGTAGTTTTTTTTTCGAATTTAATTTTTTTTCCTATAAAAAAATTCATAAACCTATACATGTAATTCATATTTATGTCATTGATATTATTTATATTGTTTTTATTGGCATTGCTTTGAATGGCATAATTTTGGCTGTTTATTTTCAATAGTATATTGTAAGTAATAAAAATTTTTAAAATTATAATATAGTTTGAAGTATGAAAATTATTTTTACATCAATATTTTGAGAATTTTGAAGTGTCTAAGCATCAATAAATGACTTTTCAGCAGCCAGTGTTTGCGTTTAGAGTATGTGATCAACAAGATCAATAATTTGTAATATATATATATATATATATTTCTTTTTTTCATTTATGATGGAGTAATCAAATATGGATCAGCAATAGATTAAAGGAGCGCTTTCTACAACTAAATCACATAAGAAAATAATGATAGTAAGTAGAATTTATAACTATTTATGAGCAATTCAAGTTTATTTAAATTTCATTAAATAATATTAAAATGAAAATTAAAAATATTAAATTACATAATTTATTTTCTTACATCTACTTCATAGATTATTGAATGGTTATGCATCATCCTACCCATAATTTATCTCATTTTATTGTGATACTAATTTTTCAAACGACAGTAACAGATTTTACAATCAACTATAACTTCAACCGACTTCTAACTTGATCTCTCTCTCTCTCTCTCTCTCTCTCTCTCGCTCTTTTTTTTTAACATATTACAACTACCAAAACCATTTCAGTGGATATCATGGTATGGTCTGAAACACAATATTTTTATAGAGGCCTCTATTTTACTGAGAACAACTACTCTTACCATTTTAAAGAAACTTAAATATAATTTACCCACACATAGTAGGGATCGAGTGTTAATTATCCGTATTTATACTGATGGTACTCCAAAGTGTAATTTGATATCGATAAGAAGCATTTGGTCATCAATTTATCTTAAAAAAAATTAATATGTTTTCATGTATACAACCAATCCACTTAAAAGTATAGTTTTTTCTTTTTTATTGCACACATTGAGGGTATATTACATACAGCGTAGCTTGTTAGACACTTTTGTCAGAGATTATGAGGTTTAGTTTAAAACTGAAACTTTTAGAAATAGGAGAAAAGACCCTTAGTGTGGGAAAATTGTTCTTAACTCAAGGATTTCAGATGTAGATTAAACCATAGACATCTGATTTAAATGAGTCAAGCTCTCGTGAATTGAGTGTCACTTACACCAACAACCATATGCACTAAAAAATATAGTTAATTACTCATAATCCATAATATTATTTGAGCGTAATAAACGTATGCGCCATGCTTCTTTTAGACATATAAAAATACACGTATTCAATTGCATGGTCGCCAACCCACTGGCCCCCGCCAACAACAAAATGCCACAATTTAAAAGCCTCTGCCACCCTCTGATCAACATTCCATATATACCCTTAACAAACAGACTTACATCATCCTCACATCTTATGTTAAAAGCAACAAATAGGAAGGGTAGTTCCGTCAAAATAACATCGATCGACAAGCTCGATCATCCTATCATAATCACCAACCTCAAAAAGCGAACCAAACGATGAAAACGAATTCCTCATCTTAGCGTCACGTGCTTTCACGTCATATACCATCACAGTTCCTAAATCACCGTTAGATTCCAAATCCACACCAATACGTGGACCCACATGTCAGACCACTACCATCCAAATCGACGGCTTAAAACCGTCACAGTAACCAAAATCCTGTGAGTTTATTATATTCCAAATTTAAAAATAAAAAATAAGAAACAGTCACAAACTGTTTCTTTCTATTTCTGATTGAGCGAGTGCATTTTTTCGTACCATTTTTTTTATTTCTTTGTGTTTTTCCACAAACCCTAATTTTTTGAATTTCCTCAAATCTCTCTCCATAAGTTCTTGATTTTCATTTTCTTGAAAAAAAAATTGAAAAATAAAAATCTGAAAAATTTGTCGGTTCGAAGCCATGATTACAGGAGATCTTCTTAATATTCAGCCTTCAGAGCTTAAATTCCCGTGTAAGTCTTTTTCTTGCAACGAATTTCATTATTTTCTGTTTGGTTTCGGAGAAAATTCTGGAGGGAAATGAGACAGAAACAAGAAAGTATGTAAACACAATGTTTGAGGTTGCTTAAATTTTATAGTCACGTGACGATCATGTGAACGAGGCCCATGAGTAAAGTTTTTTGCTTGTTTGGTTGACGAGAAAATTGGTGCCTTAATTTTGAATTTATGGTTATGTCGATTTTGTTTGTTAAAGATTTCAATGTGTGATTGATTGATCATCTTTGTTTGGGTTTCATGGCTTGTGATTTGAAAAAAAAAAAAAAAAAACAGTTGAATTGAAGAAGCAGAGTTCTTGTTCTATGCAGTTGACGAAACAAGTCGGATAAATATGTAGCTTTTAAGGTACTCTTTAGAGTTTCTTGTTGTTTTGTATTGTATTAATCTGCTTTTGGTTTATTGACATTAATGTGCAATCAATGTAATTTGTGAAATTTATTGAATGCTGATATTGATCAGGTTAAAACGACCAATCCTAAAAAGTATTGTGTTCGTCCCAATGCTGGTATCGTGTTGCCTGGAAGCTCATGCAATGTTACGGGTAAATTTGATACGAAATTCAATTCATTTTCATGGTGGTTTTTGTATTTGTATGATTGTATCTATTTTTCAAAATTGAAGAAGATGAATTGTTGTCGATGGTTGTTTTATGGAAATGTGTCCTATGCCGCTCTTGTTGCAGTCAGATTATAATGATTTTGTATGATGATCATTGTTTTTATATTTTAATTGCTTTGTTTAACTGTTTTGCTCAATTGGTTTGTTGTCATGGAATAAATTTTGGCAGTGACGATGCAAGCCCAGAAAGAGGCGCCACCTGATATGCAGTGCAAAGATAAATTTCTTCTTCAAAGTGCTGTTGCTCCAGATGGTGCCACTTCAAAAGACATAGTGCCGGAATTGGTGGGATGTTCTTGCTTGCTTTGCTTTGCTCTACTTTTGTTGTTGCAATCATGTTTTTTTTTTTTTCTTGTTTGTTATAAGTTAGAGTTAAACATTGTTGGAATTCATTTGCAGTTTAGTAAGGAGGATGGTAAAGTTGTGGAAGAGTTTAAGTTGCGGGTAGTTTACATACCTGCTAATCCACCGTCTCCTGTCCCTGAAGGATCTGAAGAAGGATCGTCTCCCAGGGCTTCTCCACATGCAAATGGGAATCAGAATGTTTCATCCTTTGATGATGTAAGTATTTTTTGATGCTTTTTTATAGAAATCTCTTTTTTTTTTTTTTTTTTTGGGTCCCATTGAAGGTTTTTAGAATTGTTGATGGAATAGGTATAAGATTTTGGTTAATACATTTGTATATTTGTTTTTGCTTGTTGTACATCTCAGGTATCAAGATCTTTAGAGGCACCTAGAGAGAAGTCCTCAGAGGTAAACCATCTATTTGACTGTCACAGTATTGTTTTTGCCTTAATGCAATTCTTATATCATTAGAGTTTTTAATTTTGATGAACCTAACATTGTTGGTATCTATGAGTTTGTAATGTGTATGATTGCATCCTTTTCATGACTTGTTAATGTTTGATCAGAAGATCAGTTAAAAAACTGTAGGCCATAAGAATCTATAATAGTTGCGTTCTATCTTAAATAAGCTCATGCTGGATGTACGTTTAGATACAAACACTTTACTTCCTTGGTGCCTCTTAATCTTAAGGTTCCTTATGGCCTCTAATGTGGGGTGAGTTTGATCTGCAATTTGAATTTTTGGAGGACAAAATGGAATTGTGTACTGGTAATTAAATGCCTAAACTTGTGAAAGGTTTTTGTCTGGTATCATTACTTGTCATGTTTTATTCCAGTAATTATTAGCACAATCTATAGTGTGGTTTTTTATTATACTTGTAGTGTGGCAATTGCGCTTAAGCCTTAATTATTGCTTCTTTTTCATGAATGGGTAATTTCTTGATGTATTTTTATTCCTCAGGCTTGGTCAATGATATCTAAGTTAACCGAAGAGAAAACCTCTGCAATTCAACAAAATCAAAAGCTACGACAGGAACTGGTTGGTTCACATAGCTTTGGTTGAATATGTTTATGCGTTATACAGTTATAATATTGTTGGTTCTTTTCATGGTTTTCCATTTTGCTCTGTTTATGTTATTTCCAGTGATCTGGATCCTGGCATGCTCTGACTTGTTATATGCGCTTTAATGTCATTTTGGTCAAAAGTCTTGATGGCTTCTTTAAAGTAGTTCAAAATTATGCTATATCATCTTTTGGTTAATTCTGTGATCAACACTGGCTGACGCATCTGGGACAGTACTTGCCTGATTGCATTGGGCTGTGGGACGTAGTTAATGATTGTGAAGAGAAATGTGGATCAGTTACAACCATGTTGGAAACCATTATTGTTATATTTAACTTTCTGCCTTAAATGAGTTTATTCTTTTAAGGAATTTATTCGTGGATAATTCTTTTTCACTGATCTAACTTTAAGCTATATAGTTCTGGTACTACCAGTTCTTTCTCTTTAATCAATGTTTACAGGTGTAATTGTTATGATATTTCTGGGAACGTTACATTTAGCTAATTTTTGAGTTTAGTCTTGAGGTTTTCCCATTGTCTATAATTTGGCTGAGGGAAAATGAATAAGAGTCTTGACCAATTACACTGAAAGTAATATTTTAGAATAAATTTAATTTACCATAAGTATTCATTTGTGCTCTCTATTGCTCTTATTCTCTAAATTATATGATTGGAGTGATTGAGGCCTATCAAGCCACTTGTGTCCAATATATTTCTTGGTGTAAGATGTATACAATTTCTTTTCTTTTAATTTTGTAAGTTCCACTTAACTTCATCTTTCATAGCCAAGCTGGAAATTGAACTGTTATATCAGATATAACCTTTAGGTCAGTTGTTTTTACATTTTGTTTCTTAGTCTAATCTATTCATCTTGGCATACGTGTGTTTCCTTAGAATGAGAGTGATAATTTGGAACTCCTTTCACCTGTCAGTGCTGAGGAAGTAGAAAATTTATGTGAGAAATAATGTCCTATCTCGTATAAACTAACTTATTGTTGTAGTTGCTGCATTGCATTTATTCAATGATTATGAACCACCTGCTTCATTCGTTCGTGCTTATGATTGAACAGGAACTGGTGAGAAAAGAAATAAGCAAAAGTAGTTCTGGCGGTTTCTCCTTATTGGTTGTTTTGCTGGTTGGTATTATTGGCGTTCTGATTGGCTATCTCGTCAAGAAAACTTAGTCGCTGCAGTTTGAGCAATGTCGTATCTGATAGAGGATGTGAGCTTCAATTCTGTAGTGCTGTTCCAGAATGTTCATTACCATTTTTCTTTTTTCTGTGTATAATTTTTCACCTCCATTATGTATTATCAACTCAACTGCGTTGATGATTGATTTTGTTTTGAGTTTGAACATGATCTGTTTTGGAATTCGGTGTGGGTAATATAGGTTTAGGTCTTGTAAACCCAGAACGTGTGTGCTGAATAGATTGGCCTAACGTCAAGACAGTTGTAACGTACTAGAACATTTTTATTATTTCCCATTGATTTGCCTTCTATTTTTCACATTGTAATGAAATGAATTTTGAAGGCATTATACAGGGATATAAATCAGTTTGTCTAGTTAGCCAGGTAAGTGCCGAAATTTTTGTGTTGAGAACAGTCTTGGAGGGTCATTTGACATAGGCCTGTGTTATCGACATTCCATCGAAGTTATCTTGACGACTTTTTTGAAGAACGTTTTAGTGAAAGTGGTGCCAACATAACAAATTAAAAATGATAGGGTGCTAACCACATGAGTGTTTGAAATTATAATATACATGCGCAAATCCTTAATATTGAAGGATTATTACTGTTCTATAATCTCTAAGCATCGAATAGAATGCAAGAGAAATTTTATTTAGAAAGCGAGTACATGAAAAAAGAGGCAAAAGTACACAGTAGATCATGGGTGAGGTTATATCAAACTTAAGTATTTTCATTAAAATTCATGATTTTGACATCAAAATCATGAATTAAAGTAGAACACTTAAATTGACATGCTCATACTTACTCGACTAATTTTATCAGAACTTATACAGACGATTGATCATTCACCAGCATGGTTGTTGTTCGCATGGCTTCAGTTTCTGGATTCGGAGTAGTTCTCTTGTCCTTTGCTTGGCGAGGACAAGGCCAGTGTCTATGAGCTTCGTGATGGCGATAACGTTGTGCTCCCCGTACCATGAAAGCTCCAAACATAGTCCCCAACACGAAAGTAACACCAGTCTTAACAGGGCTCATGTCTGTGATATGTTAAGTGAGAAGGGAAAATGAGACTCAGAAAATAAATTTATGCGTAGGTCTGATTTGGTTGAGCCAAGAAGCGATACAGGATCGAATTAATACTTCAATTGCCGTGCCGCTAAAGCCTTTTAAGACCAATTGGCTCACAAAAGGCTTACCCCTTCTCCAAGGGTCAACCCATCTCGTGAACTATAAAAAAGCAAATGTCGTTTTAGCGTCCTTAGGTGGGCTTGTTCTCATTGTTTGCCATATATCATGCTATGAATCTTTTTAATATAAAACTTTCTCATATTTTCACGTTTTAAGATTTGACTCATCTTTGGAAAACTTTTTAATTTTAAATTTAGATGAAAATCATTTGCCTTTAGTTTTCGGCTACAAAGTGCTCAAGTGGCATTAAAGGGGGAAAAAAAAAATCTTCATACAATTTCTTTGAAATAAAATGTTAAAAGGAAAAATAAAATCAAACAAAAGCTTTTATCTAAAATCAAAATTTAGATTTTTATTTACTGAGATAAATCAAATTTTTAGGGCGTTTCAGAATTTTTTCTACTTAATTTAATTTCTTTTTTTTAAAAAATAAAATAAAATTAGTACATGCTTATTTACTCAAATGTCTTTGTTCTGTTATATTTACAGTGTTCAAACAAAGATTAAATAAGAAGTTTTAATTGAAGTGTTTCAACTCCAAAACGATATTAGGAAATCTCCCGTTAAACTTTAATTTACATTTCTGTCTCTTAGGATATGACCTGAATCAATTACGACCTTGAGTAAACAAGACAAATTACATGTGAAAAGGCTATTCAACCAGGGGCCTACAATTCTGTTAGATAATTATCGTCTTAGATGCTTCTGTTACTGTAGAATAAATGTAACAACTGAATATCATTATGTTAGATTTTGGACTAGACTTTTATGGCAGTTTTTTTTTTTCTTTTTTTAATTAATTATGGTACATTCAGTGTTCAGGGACCAAATAGATGATTCCAACTACTAATTTTTAGAATATAAATATAAAAGAACTACCACCAAACCAACCCTATTTTGTTGAATTTTTTATAATTGTTATCACACATAATTTGTCTTCTTAACACCATATAAGAGTTGATTAAAAAAAAAAAAAACTATATAAAAGCAATTTATAAACATTAGAAGTTGCCATCAAGTCTAGCTATAAAGATTATTATTATTTTTCTATAATCTCTAAGCAACCAAGAGAATGCTAGAGAATTATTATTTATAAACAAAGGGTAGAAAGGACAAGGAAAAAAAAGGCTGAATCATGCACTGGATCGTTGGTGAAATTATATCATACTCAAGAGTTTTTTTTATTAAATTTATTATTTTGATATCGAATCATTCATTGACTAGATCTTTTACCCAAATTATTCAATTATAATAAATAATCGAATATTCAAATCATGAGTTTAAATTAAAAACTTGAGTTGATAGCAATAGTCATTTTAGAATAGCAGGTGAGGGATTATGGTCGTCATTTGGATCGTAACTCTATATTATGTGAATGTGGAAAATATTTTATTTGAATTTATAGTCGCATTGGTGTGAATATGTTATTGGATCATCTCGATTTTTGGCAATTGATGAATATTTTTGAAGTAGAACGTTTATTTATTTACATTTTTGACTCTTAGAATATGGTCCTGAAATAATTGTGACTTGCAGGGACAAAGACAGAAAACATGTTACAACTTGCAAAGCGATTCAAGCAGGGACCTACTGCTCTGTCTGATATCAGAAGTCTCGTGGATGTATTCCTGTCACTGTAGAATAAATGCAACAACTGAAGATAACAAATAGACTATAGAGGATAATGCTAGATTTTTGCTAGATTTTTTATGGCTACTATCACCCGCAATTTGTCTCATAGGCCAGAGAAAAAGATCAGTTTTCTTTTAAAATCTACGTCTATCACACGTTCATAAAAACCACGTCAGTTAAAGACTTCCAAGCAGAGATTTTTAGGGAGTGCTCTGTTCCTGCATGATATCAAGCATGGATTTCAGGGGTTCTAATGCAGCAGCAGCTCTCTTCATTTTGTTTAATATCACATTTTTCACTTGTGTTTCATCACACAACGTTCCATGCCCTCCCAATGGTGCTCAATCTCCGCCCCCGGCCCCTAAGAAACCAGCCAAATGCCCCAAAGATACCCTTAAATTTGGTGTTTGTGGGAGCTGGTTGGGGTTGGTTTATGAGAATGTTGGGACCAAACCCAGCAAGGAATGTTGTGCTTTGGTTGCAGGTCTAGCTGATCTTGAAGCTGCATTGTGTTTATGTACTGCCATCAAGGCTAATGTGTTGGGAGTCATCAAGCCCACAGTTCCTGTGGCCCTCAGTTTGGTTGTAAATTCTTGTGGTAAAAAGGTTCCTCAAGGCTTTCAATGCAACTGACCAAGCAGATTGTAATTGATTCAATTGTACTGTATGGTATGATTATGTAATATTATTAGTAGAAAATTGTTGCTTGAAATTTGCATGAAATTTGTTTGTTATCTCTCAATATCGAGAACCCACTTCACCCAACCCCAATTGTTGCATATTTTTTTTTTTCTTTTTAGAAATGAAGCAAGTTAATTTAGAGAAAATTTTCAAGTAATTAGTTATAAAATGAATTAATGTATAGTGATCTTATGATTTGTGAGATGAACCAACCAAAATTTTATCATATTCGATATTAAAAGAACTTATATTATTTACTATTAACTTTTTTAGTTGGAAAAGAGAATTTGAACTTATAATCTCAACTTTATTAAAAGTTATAATTATTTGTGACCATAAAAAGAATCTATATTATTGTAGGACCGTGTGGTTCTTTTAGCTTTTCTTCTAATTTAAGTTGCTCCCTCATTCTACCACTGCACTTCATAATTGATAATTTGAGAAAATTCTTACTCAGTGATACATAGCAAATACAACATTTATCAACCATAACATTGTACGAATCTTAAACAAATGAATTACAAGGTCAATACCCATCAATGGTTTTATTATGTATCAAAAATTAAAGCAGCGAACAAGAAAAGAGAGGATAATAATTCTTTTTTCGTTTTAGTGCGTGCAAACATTGTTGATGGGGCCTTGCACGCCGCACAAACCTAGCACCAGGTTCACTCCAATTACGTCGAGCTTGATTTCACGCACAAAAGCTCCAAGGAGTGGGCATAGGCAGACTGAAGACTCACGTTGGTCGAGTATGCTCAAAGCTAAGACATGGTTGGTTTTGGGACAAACTAGATAATGGACTACTAGTCACCATGGAGGCCAGGCATAAGGGTAATGTTATTATGGGATTCACTGAGCATCTTTGACATGGGGGCGCTGGTGATGTTGTAGATGATTTGTTTGATGTTGAATTCGAGACGGGAGCTGAATTTGGATCAGAGGTCGACACTGGATTAGGAGTTGACAGCTGTGAATCAGACGATGGGTCAGGTCTTGGGGGTTGGCATTTAGCTGGGTTGCTTAGCATGGCAAAAAAGAGAATGTTAAAGCATAGGAATAGAGTGACGGATTTGGCCTTGGACCTCATGTTTTTCTACACTGTGTCAACTTAGCAGTATTTAATTTCAAAAAATAAAAATAAAAAACTTAGTAGTATTTAAAATGTTGGGGGTATGACTTATGAGATATGCCATAAACTAGGCTTTGTAAAGTGGTATTTATAGAGAGCATAGTGCCCACCATGACCAAAAAATCCAAGTTGCTAAACTTAAAGAAATGCGAATTTGCCGGTCTATAAAATTAATGATGTATATTTCAATTTGAAGAATTATCAATTATAATAGAAATTTATTAACATACAGATAATGTGATATGTCCATTCTGTTAAAAATATTGTTGTCAAACTCATATGTAGGAAGGCAGAGTGCTATCTTTGGAGGATTGGGGGCCAATATTTGTGCCGTTTCATAAAAATATTCTTGTTAGATTTGTGAGGGACGAAATTTTCAATTAGGCATTATTTATCATCTTTAATAGCAATCAATGGAAATTCTTAAATTTCTAGGCAATTGTCAAATTTAGAGGGGTGTATTCAACTCAGGAGTTTATTAAAATTTGAGGGACTTTAAAATTTTAAATGTATTCAATCTAAACTTTTTAGATATCAAAATCTGGGTGTATTCAATTTATGGGTTGTTTTTTTTTTTTTATCTGAAGACTGAACAGTGCTACTGAAGACTGAAGACTGAATAGTGACTGAAATCTGAAATCTAAATAACATGTTTGTATATATATATTTTTTTCTTTACCTCTAAATATATTGTAAACTTGTTTGTTTTTTAAAGTTAAAATTGTCTGAAACTAGTAATTTGATATTTTACCCTTTTAAGTATTTGTTGTTATGTAATTTTAATTAATTTAATACAAACATCTGAAAATAAATAATTTAATAAATTCTAAAATATTTTTTATGTATATATTAATAATATTTTATTCATAAGTAAAATATGATTAAAAAATATAGTGGTATTATCCATATTTACATATTTAAATATATTAATATATTTAAGAAAACAACTAGAAAATCAATGTTTAAATTGTAAATTAAAATATATTAGTTTAATTCCAAGATAATTTGAGATGAGATGTATTTAGGTTTTTCTTTTCAAATATATATATTTTTTGTAAGTATCAAGGAAAAAGTGAAAGAAAATTTGAGTAATATAAAATTAGGATAAATTTGACATTTTGTTATTTTGGGGATGATAGATTTGGAATAAAAACTTTTAAATGTTATTAAGTAATTTGCAATTAAGTGAAAAACTAAAAATTCTTACTTAATTTTTTTTAGTTATTTTTGGGTAATTTTTAATGGTTTGATCACTTAAAAAAATGAACAAAAACAACTTAATAGATGTAATTCAGCACTATTAAGTTTTAAGTAAAAAAAAAAATACCCCTAAGACTATTTAGAACTATATTAAAATTTGGATGTATTCAATCTAGACTTTATAGAAGTCTATTAAAATCTGAGTGTATTTAATCTAAATTTTTTAGAAGTCAATTAAAATCTGGATGTATTCAATCTAGACTTTTTAAAAGTCTATTAAAATTTAAATGTATTCAATGCTAGGTTTATAAGCATTCCAATGAAATTTAGTGAATTCAATTCAGATCTTTAAGAAACCCAAATAAATTTAGGTGTATTAAAAAAATTAATGATTTTATAGAAATTGGGTTTTAATTGATTTTGATGGATTTTTTTAACACTAGATATAAATAAAAAAGCTCATATGAAATCTTACTCTTACCTCAAAGATTTGCTGGATTTCATATGTTTCTTTCTTTTTTTTTTTTTTTTTTTTCTCTTCTCTTGAAACAGGCTCACACATTACTCTTTTGGTGGTGGTGAATTGAGTACATATTTTGTAATCTTTTTCTCTTTTATATTCAATTGTTGTTTAAAATCTCCAAAACCCGAATAGGTCCTCAATAGAACCTCACTGTAATATATTATATAATTAAGGTCAAAATAGAATAAAATTTATAATAAAAGAAGCACAACTAGAAAATAGAATTGTGTATACAATCAAATTAAGTTATATAGTTTTCAAATAATAATTGGATTAAAAAAAAAAAGATAAAAAGATTGCGATATGTCAAACGAGCGAGAGAGAGGGAGAGAGAGGGAGTGAAGACATGAATAGAATTGTGAAATTTTTTATTTTTTTTTAAATACAAATATATTTTTTTCAATGGAAAAATCAGGAGATTTTGAAGTAGGTGTGTGTATGTTGGGTTGCGTTTGGCAGTAGAGAGAAAAAAAAAAAAGTTAATTGATTTGGGTAAACCGAAGAATAAGAAGTTTTTGGTTGTTGCCAAAAGAAAAAAGAAATTCAAATATTTTTCTTTCATTAAATAAATCATGATAACTAAAATTCTAACAAAATCTGATGGAATCCATCAAATAATCTAACAAACTCTTAAACAAAATTCTTACAAAATCTTATGGAATCTATAGAATCTATAAAATCTATAAAAATTTATCATTAAAAAAAACTTCAACATACTCCAATGAAATCTAGATTGGCTACACCTGCCTTAGATACATTTGTACAAAAGTCCAAGAAATTTAGCTTGGCTAGTCTGTTTGTTTCTTCTTGTAGTTTCAACTGTTAGGTTTATTTGCTATTCTTTCTTCCCAAAAACATGTTACAATAATTAGGCTCTTGGTCGATCCATCGACGATTGGTTTGGGTTAAATGCTATGAATACATCTAGCTATTAAGTTTTGCTTAATAATTTGCGCATGTGATATTTGTACTTCATTATATATTTGATCCAATTGGATTCATCAATCACTTGATTTGGTTAAATATTTTGGATTTAATCATTTTTCTATATCAATATCTATATGTTACTAACTCATTTGATCCACGTGAACAAACAAGATACATAGCTAATAAATATTAATACTTGAGAGAAACTTGAGTGTATAACTGTGTATTTAAATATTAATTATGATTATAACACAAAATAAAAATATTAATTAATTATTTATATCATATTATATGATCTCAATAAAAAACGTATACTATGTCAAGGACTATCCCAAACTTTTTTTGTTTGAATGTGAATGTCAGCACGTGTAATAAGAGCCAAATACATCGAGCCTCTTCAACAAAACTTCTTGAATGTGAAAAAAATTCGATGGCGCCTCTATTTTTACTGACTGTACATAAGGCCAAGAAATAATTTTGACTTCAAATGGGGTGAAACGGACAACTTGCACATCTATTGCTTGACATCGTAAAACAAGATGAGAACTATAAGATATAAATAATTAACTATAATTTATTTTACTTTGATACAATTTTCTTTAATTTACTATATTATCTTTTACTACTTTGTGGAAATTACTCAGCAAGGAACTAGCTGCTATACAAATTAATTGTACTTGTATTTTTTGCTTATATAAATGTTAGAGTAGATTTTGTTTCTCTATTAATCTATTTGCTGGTCGATTATTTCAATTTGCAATATAAACATAATTTTATTTTTTTTTATGAAGAAAAATAAATTTTATGAAACTAAATTTAAAGTAAATAATAAATATAATGATCCATAATAAATACATAGTAGATTATTGATGTTTTATTGTGAAATCAATCTACAATTCAATCAAATTATTTTCTTTGAAAAGTACAATCCCTTCGAAAGTCTTTCTTTCTAAAGATCATTGGAGCTAGCTGGCAACTCAAATTTGAATGATTATTAGATTGAATGAGTGTTTGCTACTACCAAACCACACTTAACAGTGGTCATTATGCTTCATCAGTTTTTTTTTTTTCTTTTTTTTTTTCTTTCTTTAAGCTTTCAAGAGTTACGTATTGTATAATAACTATAACATGCGAATATGTGATACTGCCATAATACCATTTAGTTTTTATTTGCTATAACTATGTTTACAGAAAAATAAAATAAAAATTTTCCAACTACGTGGAAAGCTAACATGCTAATATTATAATTGTAAAGAAAATCGTGATTGATCAATGGTTCTAATATTACATGAAGATATATTTTAGACGAAAATAGAAAGCATCTGTTTTTTTTTTTGTTTTTGTTTTGTTTTTGTTTGTTTTTTTTTTCCCATTGAAGAAAAGAAACAATTACATCTTGAATATTATTGCGAGGTCAAAGCCCCATCCCCGGTTTTATTATTCTTACAAGAAAACAGTAAAAAGAAAAAGAAGTTCAGTTTTTTATTTTTCTTCACTTGAGTTTACGCACACTCAATGACGATGGGTCCTTGAACGTGGCACAACCTTAGAAGCATTTTGACAGTGGGCATGTCGAGGTTGATATGGTTGGCGGCATATTTTAAGAGAGGGCAGAGGCAGACTGAAGCCTGACTGCGGTCAAGAGCTTTTAAAACTTGACAAGCACGGTTGGATTCCAGACGTAAGCAGTGTTGATAGACCACCAGACAGAGAAGCCCCGCACATGGCTACTGTTTTTGGATCCAATGAGCAGCTACTGTCCGAGGCTGGTGCTGCTGGAGTTGAAGATGGTGGTTCTGAGTTAGAGGTTGGGACTACTTCAGGAATTGATGACAAAGGATCTGAGGTTGAAAATGAGTCAAGAATTGGCAAAGGATCAGGGGTTAGGACTGGGTTAGGAACTGACAAAGGATTAGTGGTCGAGACTACGTCAAGAGTTGTCATTGGTGCTCGACATTGTGCTAGGTTGCTCACCTGGGAAAAAAAGAGAATGTTTAAGACGAAGAAGAGAGTGGCAGAATTGGCCTTGGAGCTCATGTTTTTAACTATCTCTCAACTCAGATATGAGAGATATATATTTTTTTTGAAATATGAGAGATATATATTTGATGACCAAGAACTTTGTAATAGTATTTATAGAGGGTGTAATGCCCGCCACTCCGCCAGCCTCATGGCCAATATTTTCAGGTTGCCAAACTTGAGAAATGCAACATGGTTGATGGATAACTAATCCTCTCTATTCCTATTCAAAAAAAAAAAAAAAATGTTCTCTATTCCATACAACAAGCTTTTGTCAATTGCATACATACAAAATTTATATAAAAATATACTAATAAGTAATAACGTAAATTTGTTTTATTAAATATGTAGGATTCAAATTTATTTTTTACATAATTAAAACATGATAGATATTTATTGGATAAATATACAAATTATATAATATCTATTTTTCATTGAAAACTTCTATTGGCAAAGTATAGGATCGCAAGACAAACTTCCAAGGAGGGTGGGGGCTATATTATGGAAATTATCAAAATTTTGCTATGTTCTCTATAGAAGTGTTACTTTGCTAGTGGGTTTCGTTTCTTCTTGGGGCTTCAAACTGTTTTGCTTTATTTATTATTCTCGCTCCGCATTAGAAGTTAAAATTCTTAGGTGCTAGGCCGATTCGTCGATGGCATGGTTTGGGTTCTATGTTATAAATTTATCAGATTTTGTGTCAAAAATATATGTGAATGTGGTCAAATTCATTATACACTAATATTTGATCCAAGAATCGACAACACCTAGTTTGCAAAGCGGAATGTACATGTGTTATAAAACACAAAAGGAGAAATTCATATTCACTCCAAAAAAAAAAAAAAGAAAGAGGAGAAATTCATATTTAGTTTAACGAACTCTTGCGATGTCATGTGTGGTCTTTTTCAATTTATATCATGTAGTCTTGTGGATTGGAAAAAAACACTCTACAACCTTTTCTAAATATGTGAAATTATTAGAAAATAACACTAAAATTATTGTGAATTTTTGAAATAATGAAAATTAGAAAAACAAGTTTTTTCAACACCATCTTTATTCACGAATGAAAACAATTGTTTATAAATAAATGATTAAATCATACTCATTTGTTCTTAATGGTTCATAAAAAAGGATGGGGTTAAAAAAACTAAAACTTAAAAAACAGAAACAAAAAAATAATAATAAAAACAAAAACTCTTCTAAAAAATTTAGCTGCTTTCAATAATCTTATAATTTGAGATTCTTTGTAAATTGATTATTAAAATTTTCAAATTTTTTTATGCATCTAGCAATTCTAAATCTTGCAATAAGAGAAAGTGAATCTTCAAAACGATAAAATTAGAATGTTTATGGCTGATTATGTCATTTACTATTGCAAATACAATGATATAGCGCTACTTTCAAAATCGGATACTAAATACACAAAGAATATTTTGGCTTGTATAAACGAAGCTTAAAAATTGGATGCTGAAAATACTAGAATTAATTTTGTATATTTGAAGTTGATCACAATCTTTGAAATCTGTTTATGGATCAATGATGATGAAAACCCACATAATTTAAACCTCGTAGCATTAATCTTTGGCTAATTCTGGATAATGATTGTTACTTTGCTCAGGCCGTTGTGGTTAAAGACACATTTAAATATATTTAATCTATGATTTCCAACTTTTACAAATTAACAGCATTTAAGAAATCATGTTTTCTTCTTGGGCGCCCCCCGCCCCGCGCCCCCCGCCACCCACCCCCTCCCCCTCTTTTTTTTTAAAAAATAGAAGAATTCACATTACACGTTGATTGATTTTTTGTTTTTTCAAATCCAAAGAACTTTTATAAACCACTACCGTAAAAAAAATATACAAGAAACATTAACATTATGTCAACTCAAAGCCTTCGAAAATGATAAAGCCAAAGATACGAGATTATGAGCTAAGCGATTTCCATTACGAGGAATGACTTGACACTTACAGACTCTCACATCCTTACACGAGGACTTAATATCATCAACAATCAAACTATTCACGCCCCTAAAGGAATCTGACGAATTAATAGCAAAGGCAACAGACATAGAATCCACTTCAATAATATCAACCTTCAAACCCACATTGACTGATTTTATTAAGAAGTATTAATATGTTTATATGTTTATAAATTTAAATATGAAATTAAATAATCACCTTCACTACATAAACTCTTTGAAAAAAGAAATTAAGTGATTATTGTAATATTTAAGATAAGTATACAACATTTACCATAAAGTCTCACGTATTAGACTCATCAACCTATTTCTAGACCTAGCCCGATATCTCACAATTGTGAGTTTGTTTGAATTAAGAGTGGCAATGTTTCCGCCCCTCTAAAATGGTACGTACACCCATTTTGTTTGCACACCTAATAAAAAGTTTAAAATTTTATTAATTTATTTTTAAACCCTATTTAATATCAAGACTACCCTTTTCCTTTAATTTTATTGTATATATTTTTGTAAATGCATCTCTTAAGTCAACCCAAACAAACTATAATATGTGTTAAAAGTAACAAATTAGGGATTGAAAGAGTAACAGAGCGAAAAATTAAGAATTGAAATAAGTAAAAAAAGGTTTATGATATAAATGATATTTTAATTAATAATTGGTAGATATACTTATAAAATATTTACCTCTTATAATAATTTTATTCCAGGATAATATTGTATACTTGAAAAAATGCTAATTTGGGATGTACATACAATTTTTTAGGGGTGGAAATATTGTCACTCTTTAATTAAATCCACCTTTTAATAATTCAACCGAAACCACCACCGTTGAACATCCGCATGGACCACATCCTATACATGATATCTGAGCAGGAAACCCTGATATTTTGCTTGAATTGTGAAGGCTCCTGACATTGTTCTCAATTGGACTGAAGCTTCGACACGCATTTAATTTTAAATCGAAACTCAGTTCAGTGGCTTCGAATTTTAGCTGACAAGAGTGATTGTTTGAAGTTTTATGCCTAGCCTGAAACCAGGGTGTGATAGTGATTAAATTTATATGATATTAATAGCGTGTTAATTATGCCAGTGACTAGCAATTAACCTCAATAGCTTCATCAGTCCAATTGGAAGCAGCCCGCGGCGTTTCCATATGCACACTTTTTTTTCTTGTACTTATATTCATTCAAACATTTTAACTGTACATGTTTTATTCCTTAACTGATAGTGGTCTGCTTTTGATTGAAAATGTAAATAACTTGTTTTAATTAATTATCAGTGCTGATTTATTGGACTGTCGAGAAAATGCTCGACTGGTACTGCGTCAGCGTCAACATTTTGTAGTATTACAATGTTGGAGATTTGAGATGTAACATGAATAAGGGCTTTGCAATGATTTCTATAGCGAATATACGGTGCCTGCCTTTAATCCATGACCATCGCTTTCCGGGTTGCCAAACTTAAGAAGTGCGCATATATGTGTTTAATCAACAACGGTAATGCATATGCATTTTGTTTTAAAAGCTATTAATTACTAGTAATGTGAACTTAGAAAAACAACGTATAAATGATATGATACGTCTGTCCTATTGAATGCTAAATTTCTAACTAAAATCATAAATAACTAAGAATTAGATTAATAAAATGGATATTTTAGTGACTATTGAACACATGAAGATTTAGATGATTCTTTTAATATATCTAACCTAAGAGGTAAATAATGGATGCTTTAGTGAAAACAAATGACTATAAAGAGACACATTATAACTAAGTACACACCACATATAAAACTAATAAAATACCGACAATCTCTTGAAATCAAACCTAATATACTCTTAACTAGCAAAGGTATATACTTAAGAACTGAAAACTAAAACCATTACAAGACATGAAGAAGAGACACACCATGAGAGAAAGCAAAAAACTAGGCACATTGGAAGCCACTTGGAACACTCTTTCCACAGTAGCTCAAGAGGAAGCTCAAGGACACTGGGACATTTAGGTTGATACCTAAAATGTTGGCTTCGATGGCAGTGCAAAGACAAACACCAGCTTCAAGATCAGCCAAATCCTTGATTAGAGTGCAACAATTAAGGTGTTCTAGGTGGCGTCCCAATGACGAGGTGCACAAGGTCATGTAACAAGTTGGCACATACACCTAGCTTTAGGGTATTTTTTGGGCAGGAGGACTTGGCTGATGACACATTGTGAGAACTGACTGTCGTGAACAGGAGAATATTGAAAAAGAGAAAAAGAGCAATGCTTGAAAGTGCCCTAGAAGCCATTTTCAGACACAAACTGTTTCTATTAAGACTGACTGGAAAAATGGATAGTGTGCAGGGTGATTGTAAGCTAAAACAAGGTTTTTATAATGAAGATGATCTACATAGAGATAAAAAAACAAGATAAAGATCGATGACAGCTAGCATCATTGGTTTAGACGCTAGCTATCCCATACTTTGGCAGGGGTTGACACCCAATCAAAGCTAAAAATAAGCATCACTCTCACTTTTATATGTGGATTGTTCCTTCATCCTTGTGTGGATCTCTTCTTCATCTCTATATGAGTGGATTCTTTTTATATAAGAGCAATAGCCTTAGTCGCATCATCAATGCTCCTATTTCGATAAATCTCGATTATTTTCTAGATTAATCTTAATCCTAAAAAATAAAAACAAAAATAAAACGACGATAGGAACCTGATTGGACAGCAGCAAATCTGGAGTAGCTGACAATTTTAACCACTTTGTAGTGTTGTATATTTTTTTGTATGCCTTGACACGTATAATTGAAAAACACCAATTATATTAATTACTAGTTGCCACCTCAAATTTGTGTAGGGCCACTCTTGGGCTTTTCATCCGTTAAACGCCATAAGTTGGGAATGAAACCAAATTACTATTTTATCTTTATCGTCCAAGAAACTTAAATGCTTGCTTCAGATTTTCTTGGATAATTATCATTTTTGCGTAGTACTCTATAGAACAGTTCAGATGATTTTGCTGTGTAAAATAGAGCAGCATAAAATCTTCTACAAGCTTTCATTATTAATCCTAAATTACATAAAATTAATTCGATTGATTAATGATTATAATCACAAAATGAGATATATCTTCAAATGACAAAATCATACTTCATCAGAAATTGTATAGGAACGAATCATCAGTTATATCAATCTGGTTGGCTGGAGTTGATTTAGATGCAATCGATCCAGGTGCCTGGTGGAACTAACACAGTAGGATATGATGCTGACTTGTGAGAGATGTTTAAGTTCTAATACTTGGTGGTCGAATACTTACCGATCCTGCTGTATTATCTTTGGACAATGTTTCAGCTTCAAAAGATGAACTGTGTATTCAGCAAAGAACACCACTCAGCAACCAAATAAGCAGGTAAAATTGTGAATTACAACACTTAAACATAGATGAGTAAGATTTTTGGTCTCATTTGTGCCACATAGACAATAGAAAGATCTCTGTAACCTTGATGCAACAGAGTTCTAATTGGAACTATACTTCTAATAAATCCTGAATAGATTTCAGGAAATTCAAATGACACTCTACTCATTTCTGTACTCTCTGTACTTGAACCATGTATTCTCATGCCTAGTTTAAACTTACAAATTTCGAATGAACTGCAAATGGAAATGATGAAAGAGTAAGCATACTACAGTCTAGGTAATTTGGGAAAGCAAGGCTATTCATTGTGGCTTCAAAAGGATTATCACTCTATGATGCCCAATCCGAGTCTCACTGATGCGACCAAGGTGACGAAGGACCTGTGAGACATCATGAAGTTGATCACTTTTCATGCTCATTGCAGTATCACTTGTATGAAATGAGATTAATTACTATTCACCATGAGGTAATGCATAAACGGCTGTATGCATGTACATGCTTATCAAACAAGTATGGAAACTAGATTTTGTACTAATAAAATTCAAATTAGGGCAACGGGACAGTGAAATCAATCATATTTTGGATATATTTGCCCTATAGTTTGATCGAATTGTAAAAAGCCATATAGTTACGGGTTAAAATTTATGAAGCGTGAGTAGACGGAAGAAGAAACAGAAGTACTCACAGTCAATATTGCTTTTCCAGTGTTGTCAAGCTTCAATGATGGTCCTTTTACGTCCATTTCAAGGAAAAAATGTTTCCCCTTCACTGCTTCTGCATTTGCAATATCTCTTAGCTCCTGCACATAGCAACATTGTGAAATCAGTTGCTTCAACGTGAAGAGATGATTGGCACTAACAAGCCACACATACCAGTCATTTGAAATGAAAACAGTAGATCCCACATTGAGATGTATCATTAAAATATCAATTATTATTAGTACTTGAACAGTTTAAAGGGAAGGTTATGCCTTTGTGGCTGATTAGATCCATGTTATTTATGGAAGAACTTATTTTCATTGGAAACATCAAATTGATAGTACTTATAAATGAAGATATTCAGTTAAGTTCACCTACCAGGGCCTTTTCCAATAGATTTTCTGCCAGCTTCATGGAGAAAGGAAAATGTTAGTATAAGTACGAGTGCAAGGTTGAATAATAACAATTAGAAAATGATAATACATATACCTTCTTATTTGGAGCTGAAATAAGCTGGGCATTTGTTTCAGCATATGATGCCATGTCATTGATAGCTGCATTGACCTTCTCAAGCGTAAGCCTTCCTCTCATATATCTGCAGTTTTCCAGATGTAGAAATTAAACAGAAGAATCACTTCATAATAGTTAATTCAAACAACTCAAGGGAACAGAAATAAAAAGGTAAAAGAAACAGAACCAGAAAACATATAATTGTTTGCTGCTAGTTGCAGGACTCATCTCCATAACAAAATAGGTGTCTGACTCAACAACCATTATTTTGCATGATTTGACACCAACAGGTCTTTATACAGATGAACATGAGTGAAATAATAAAATTGTTCTCATTATTGGCAATTCTGTGGCAACTAATCTCATGCCAAAATTCAAGCCCAAATGCACACGTAACGAATGCTGGTAACCAGATGCTAGAAACACGCTTATCAAATAATGATCAATTTTCTAGTGTTTGATGTCACATCAATGAGCCCAAGTCCATATATGAAACACCAAATATGTTCCCATTCACTGATCATAGACTGGAAGCCACCTGTCAGTATGTTAACCTATTGTGGTGCAAAAGCAGAAGGTGAAACCAAAGTTTATTCATAACAACAATAATTGTACACTGCAAAAAGAGATAGGTACTTACGAGGACAGTGAATCAAGCTCATCTGAAGTTATGTAGCATAATGGTGGAGGGGCACGGCCCCTTTTTTCCTGGATTAACAAAAAAATGAGATTTTAGATAAAAAATAATTATAAATAGATTTCAATACTGTCCCCATGCTGCACCAGGAATCCAGGATTGACTTAGCAGTTCTCATAGTCCAACGGATATCATGCTATAACAAAATTAACTCTTAATAATAGACGTAAGTGAAGCAGCTCAATCCTCAAACCACTTAAGTTATTATCTCAAGCTGAGTTATAGAACTGGAATTATTCGACTTTTCTGATACAAATTCATGAAATGGTTAGGTTAAACAATGTTAGAGAATGTACCAGGCGGTTTTTGAACCTCAAATAGTCAAATTAAAATTTTTTCCTATGCCACAAAAACACCTCAAGTAAGGATGTTCCTTTCTATTAGAATGCAAACCTTGGGTACTACAGCAGGCTCCTCAGGTTTCAACGACCCACAATCAGGTTCTTCTTTAGGTGCTCGTGGCAGCAAGCTGAAACACATAAAACAGAGCAAATATTGGACATTTATGCAACTCAAATGTAACTGAATTATCAAATTCACCGTACAAGTTACAGGCGTACGTACCCATTAGCGGTATCAAAATTCATCATGGGCATTCTTTGGGGCACGTGTGAGGAAACATGAGCAGCCATGTTCTGCAGTATCTTCTGCTGTCGCAGTGACGCATCAATGAGTTTCTGCAATCAGCAAGACTACTCAAGTCAACTAAAATCAACTCAAACGCCAAAAGCAGATACTCAGCCAACATAAGATAAAACAGTATCACTTAAATGGAAGTTTAAATCTGTCCCATATCAAAACATAAGATCTAGTTGAATTTTTAAAAATTTCAATATATTCTATCAAATGAAGAAAATATTTAACAGAAATTCAAGTTTTCTCGAATTTCAAACCCTAATTCAGTTAATAAAAAATATATATATATATATATTTCTGAAAATCATTTCTATATATGTTTTTTTTTTTCCAATTTCAGAATCACAGTATCTGATGCAACCCTAATTGAACAGATAGTAAGTGAGAAATAAAAATTTACTTTGGCTTTAGGAATAGCCTCGGTCTCCTCGCGCAACCGGTCCTTGATCGCCTGTACCTGCAGCTCCATCGCCTTCACTGCGACGTCAACCGCCGATAGATCGGCGACGCTACTGGCTGGGTACACTGTAGTCGATAACAAAAACCAGAAAGTCAAAATCGAAATTAAGTTTCTAAGACAGGTGTTCAAATTTAAAAGAAAAAAAGGGAATCCGAGTGGACTCACTGTTTCGGGCGATGACCAGTTCTTGGAGCTCGGCTATTCGAGTGTTGAAGGAAGAAATTAGAGAATCAAGCGACGATCCAGCTTTCTTCACATCCATTTCTCTCACTCTCTCTCTCTCTATCTCTATCTCTAAGCTCGCTTTCTGTTTCTCTCAACAATCGAATTTAGGGATTTGAAGATTTTCAAAATCTTGAAAAGCGAGACATTATTTTGGCGGGAAAAGTTCGTAGTAGTGACTAGTGAAGCAGCCAACTAGGAGTCGCTAACGATGTCGTTTTGGTGACCCACTCAAAACGCATCGTTTTTTATTTAAAGACTTGTAGACCGTGCATGTGAGAATTTTCTTCTGCAATCATTGTTTCAGGATTTTGTTACAATGCTGATCTTGTAATTATACCTGGAGGTCCTGGACAGTTAGATGGAATAACATTTTTTTTTTTTTAGTTTTTAATAATTATTTTCAAGCATATGATTTTTATAAACCTGTGAATTGAAAGTTAATGGTTGTTAACAACCCAATCAATATACAAAAACTGTATGTCAGCACGGCCCATCATCCAAAGCTAGAATGCAAAATAGAAGATGATCCTCTAATTTTAGTTTATTTTAATTTATTTACATATGGATTTTTTGGATTTCTAATTTAAATCATCTTACTACTTAAAGGGGAATTTTTGATAATTTGATAATGTTGGTGTATACATGGTCGTCTCTAAAGTCTAATCACATAAAATGGGTAAATCTCTTTTTGGCAGAATCATCTAATTATTTTGTATTTACTCTTTAGCAGGTATGAATTTTTTTAATTTGCTCGTGTTCATAATCTTAGACAAACATAGACAATTTTGGTATTGTGTACGAGTCTTGAAAAATCTGTTATATTACTGGTTAGAAATGATTTTATATATTTGCGAAAATCAAAATCAAGTTATCAATTAAAAGCATGCACACATGATTTAATGAGTGTGTCACTAATATAAAACTCTTTCAATATAGACTATAAATAGCTTGCAGGAGATAAATTTGAATTCTGGATCTATAAATAGCATCAACCTATTATTACGATGATAACTTCATGTACAATAAAAATGTAGATTTAGAAAACATTCTACAATCTATAATTAACATCAAATTATCATCAAACTATAATTACGATTACGACTTAATTTGGACGTCTATTTTTTTTTTCAGAATTGAAAAGGGAAGACAAAAACTGTAACTTGTGAACTTTGACATAATCGATAACTTCTATAATCTATAGTTGGCTACACTTGTTCCCCATTATCGTGAAAAATAATTATATGAGTGACCTGGTCTCGCTGGTGGGATTAATCAACAATGACATTGGAAAATGTTAAATGCCACATTAACGGAGTTGTCGCGTTTGTTGAGGATTTAAATCTGGGATGTTTGTTATCGTTAAACGTTTAACTATGATATATATCTATATTTCTTAAATCAATCAAATTAATAACTCTCTCTTGGGATTTCAGATTTCGGTGAAGTTTTATATATAATTTATACCAGCTATGGAGACACTCTCGAAATCGATGCATCTTTTTGTCTCTTGTTACCAGTCCGGAACATTGTATCTTGTAGTTCGATCATCTCATTATTTTAATATTTTATTTTGTATTTGAATCATAAAAAGCAAATACATACACCGTGTTTTAACAAGTAAAAATCACTTCGGCTGTGAAGTTTGCACTTAATGTCAGACAAATTCTCTTTTCTTGTAGAATTTTGACAGTACGGGAAAATTTTTGTTCATAAAAACATCAATCTGCAGAAAAATTTGACTATTCCCAACGCCATTTTTGCGTTCTCAATTTTTGCAGACAAAAATCCAAATACCGTGTGCAGAAAGAGATCTGAGCATCAACTGTAACTGTGGGAACTGAAATAACTAACCGACCTCATTTAAGACCAACCAACTGCCATATCTCACACATTAATATCAATGTATACATAAGTCTCTATATGCATCAATTTCAAATTTTTGTTTTTTTTTTTTTAAAAAAAAAAACAAAGGTCTATATATGCATCAATGTCTTGTAAATATCTTCCATTACGGCCACAACTATATATACCTCTCGCACGCACTTGGATAGAAGAGCTTGTTTAATTAAAGAAAAGTATATATGCCTAGCTTAATGTTTTGAACGTTGTTTTAATCACATTAATTCGCGTATAACATAATATATATTGTATAAAAAAAGTATAGAGTGTTTGATGTATTATAAATTTGTCCAATCTCATACAATTAAATAAAAATTAAGAACTTGACACAATATATACACGTATGAATAGCTTAATTATAGTACAATTCTATAAATGTCATGCATCTATTCTATGTTCATGGGCAAAGAGCATGAGCAAGTAAAAGTATGTTACTACCTCCGTAGGCAATTTTGAACGAATCTGAAGATCAAGCCAGTAAATACCAGTATTCAACCCGAATTCAAGCAAATAGATTCCAAATTTTTAAAAAATAGGCATTGATCCTTTCTAGTCCCTAAATTGTCAATTTAAGATCATTAGTTGAGAGTAAATTGGTCCTGAATCAGGTACATGTGGTCCGAATTGAACCTCATATCAGGTCCTAATCATCACTTTCAAATTTGAAACCCTAACCTAACCCACAAGATTGTTTTCCCTTTTCGCCATATAGCCCATCAAAAAATCCAAATCATAAATCTCGCACTTCTATTTCAAATCTATCAAAATCATCTAATACACACAAAGAAAATGATAAAGATTTTAAATTAGCTCTTTCGCTGTTCTATAGGATATGTGTCATCCGTACAAGTGATGATTCTCAATATTCTACTACTATCAAATTCGCAGAGTTGTTGTTATCGAATTCCATTTTTTCGTCTCTCTTTATTTTTTCCCTCTTTCTTTGTTTCCCAATAGTAGTCTCTATTTCTTTGTCTCTCTTTGATCCTCCTCTAAAGTTGCTTTTATATCAAGGGCAATTTTATCCCAAATCTAATAATAAATGATATTGAAACTCAAACTATTAGCATGGTAACATGACCAAATTAAAGACACCTTCCTATATCTACTATATAAAGAAGGAACTCTTTATCCCAACTATCAAATATTATATGAATCATGAATATATGAACATTAATTTCTACTTATATACTGAACTATATATTTGTATTAATTGTAACCAACCTTATACATCCACTTACATGCCTCATGCAAATAATTAATCCCGTAAAATTACTGACGTGTTTATGTAGGAGATTTAAATGGTAGTTCATTTGTTAAAAACCCAATTAACGTTAAGGTTTTGAGGTTCAGTATAGGTTTAATTAATAAATAGAAGACAGTGATGAAGAAAAGGAGGAGAGGTGGGACAACAATGTAACACATAGTTAACTAAGTAAAACTATATTTTACTAAAAAGGATTATGTGATGTACATCAAATAAAGGATAATTTATAAAGACACTAATAATCTAACTCATGAAATATATCCATTAACGGATGTTATAATAGGAGTACTCATATATATAACGTGTACTCAAACTCATATGCCTTAGCATTTGCTAGCAAATTATCTCTGCCCTCGCTAGGGCTAGGGGATGGCTTGTTACAAACTAATATCTCCTTTCCCAGAAACTGTTAATTAGGCACCGATAAGTCAAAATAGATATACCCTCCAAGTCTTCAAGAGATGACAAGAAGAATATAGTAGTACTAGAGATTCCAACTTGTGTAGAGAACCAAGAGAAAGTACTTATTAACTTAGTTGTGAGAAGGAGGATGTGTCTTTGGTGGTGAGTAGTCCGAGTCAAAGCCTGGATGTTTAATGTCATGTTTATTGCGAGGCACTTGCCAGGAAATCGAAACTAGAGACTCGGTTTGATTAGAACCTGAAGTCTTTTCGTTTGATTTCTTCTTTACATCAGCCAAGCTAGTCTTTGTAACGCTATCTGATCCTCTTGATGCCCCAACTTGATCATATGACAAAGGAGACTTAGCTTTCTCTGAAACCGGTAGCTTGTCAATACTCTTCCTCTCATCATTCTGCATAGAAAAGCAATAAAAGTTATTACACTTAAGTATTTGTAAAGATACATATATAAGAAGAATAATATTGAGAGACAACATATGATAGATATTGTTATTTGCTGGAGTGAAAAGACTAGCACTAATAACCTTATGGATGGCAACTAGAGGCCGGGCATTGCATGCATGCAAAGAAAGGCATAAAATGAAAAGAAGACAATACAAGATCGACATATTAAGAAATGTGTGAAGGGAAGGCAAGGTATAGCGAGGAAAGTTGATTGTTGATGGTGTTGTGTGATACAATAGCTAGCGGTGGATGTGAGATATTTGTAGTAAAGAGCATTAAATGTAGGGTTAAGTGGAGATTTAAAAAGGTCAAATGTATGGGTGAGAAAGAGAATGAAAGAAGAAAGGACGAAGAAGAAGAAGATATGGCTTGTGGCCTCCCCCTTTAAATTTTTGTCGCTTCTCCTTTCACAGTTCAATCAATTGCCAACAGGGTCCCAAGAAACGGACCCCCCTCACCAGGGAAAGAGAACCAACTTAGACCCTTCTTGTAGATATATGGGGACATAGTGAGAGAGAGAGAGAGTCCAAATGTGAGATTTTTCCTATTAAATAACAAATTAATAAAATATTACAATAATCAAAAAAAAAAAAACACAAAGAAGCAAAAAGAGTAGACACCATTTGCTTGGTTTTGTGCCTTGCTTGCCTTTTCACCTTGGAAAACTTACTATATCAATTATTCTATGAGCTGCGTTGTACTTGCGAAAAGTTGGAAGCCTTTTTAGGTCTAAGGAAGACAATCATACTGTATCCTTCGCTTATTATGACTTACATGCCCCTTGTCAACTTAAAAACTTGATGTATGTATTTAAATATGTTGTGTAGTGTGTCCTTTTACTTGAAGGCTTCCAAATTAATTACATTTTGCCAACTAATACACCAAATGGGTGAGCATATATGTGTACAAATAGTAGTATACACCGAGTGGTTGGAAAAAAGTAACTTTTATCTATCAATAGATTACTACTTGTAAAAGATGATTCCATGAATTAAATATCACTCTCTTTGACCTCTAATCTCTCTATCTCCAAACTCATAACCGTGTCTTAGTAATTTGTATTTATAGTTCAATCCATTAATAGAAATTACAACAGCTGCTACGTTATATGCTCTTGTTCCTTCTACTCTTTTTGGTTTTACATAATGTTTGTTGAGAATGGGTTGACATTGGTCTCATGAATATACACATTCAATTGAGACAACTATGGTATTAATTATATATTAACCTCAACATATAATGTACAACATTAAGTAGGAATATTATGTGATATATACATAGAATCATAATTCAAGTAATTAATATGTTTTTCTAATAGTTTAAAAGTCATCATGGTTTATTTATTGGTATCCATCACAAGATTTTTTATGATAAAAGTAGATATCTCTATATTATAAAAATAAATTTTTATAATGTATATATAATCAGTAATTTCAATATGTTATGACGGAGTTAATATTATATCATTCATATTATATTATTTTATATCCTTAAATTAGAGAAAAAAAAAAGAATATTATGTAACATTATTTCCCATATATATATAATCAACTATACTAAATCATTAGTTACAAAAATGACTAAAGAGAATATGAAAAACATGAAACCCGACCTCTGGGTGGCAAATCGAATGAATGTCAAAGACCAATATGAAAAACTAATGTGATTGTCTGAGGCAAACTAGGAGGGTGTGGCCGTGTGGGGCCAATATAAGCAGTCAAACACACGTGGGGTCTACACAAAGAGTGGGATCCATCAAGATTGAGGCGACAAGGGTGCATGGATCAACATTTCTTTGTTGATCCTGCGCGAAACACAAAAAAGAGTGACCTAACCGTCAGTACCGCCCTTCTTGACACGTGTCAACACCCATGTGACTCATTGGATCGCCACGTGGACATGGCACCGCAACATGTGGCCGCCGAGCCCCCATGCCTCTGGCCCTCTCTAACGGTGGTCCACACCGCCACTACCAGCACCACCGCTTCATAGAAGAGTCGATGAGGTTCATTGCATAATAATGAGGACGTGCCCACAATAACATCACTCACTGTCGTTGATGTTTTGGTTTTGTATTTGTTCGTAACACTACATTTGTTTGTAAGTATTCAAAGCTTGTTGATGGCCTGTTGTGAGGTGTGGTGTAGTGTGTGTACATGTTGATGTCGGGTAGGAGCGACGGCGCGACAGGCTCGGCTTCCAAGGTGGCTGGGGATTCGGGCTTGGAGTTGACAATCGGCTCGACTCGGTGTGTCCTGTTAAAGTCGAGCATTCTTGGTCGACTCGGCCCCCGTTGTCCCCACGGCAATTTTGGCTTAATCTGCGCATCACCAGCTCATTTTAGCGGGACGCATGATTCTAATCTGATTAATGCAACTTTGTCAGACTAATTGGATTTGAATTACGTTTAAGCATGTTGCCTTTGACTTTTTTCAACTAGGTATACCTCCTTCAGTGCCACGTAAGCACCACGTAGCCTAAAGAAAATTCTAGCTGTAGGATTGAATTTTAGTCAGTCCATACATTCTTTATTTTTTGGACGGTCTGACACCAGCTAGCTACGGAACTAACAGAATTAGGACTTTGAACAGATCTATTCTTAGAAAATAAAAATAAATTATCTAAATAAAGATAAAAAAATTGCTAACACTATGATAATGGTGGGTAAGGTGAGTCGAACTCATCGTTTAAACGTGTGTGACGGATGGGAATAATTTTTTCGTCCGATCAAATCACTTTTGTCAATCCATGCACCGTTTTAAGGTCTAGAACAAAAAAGTTATTCATTCTTTGACTATTTTTAACTAGATATCCCTCCATGTCAATGCCATGCAAGCACCGCAAAGCCTAAACAAAAATCCTAGCTGTAGGATTGAATTTAGTCGAGTCTATGCCCAATTATAATAATTTTTATCGATGTACAGTCTCAAAGAATTCACTTTAGTCAAATCCTATATTATAAATAAATTATTTTTTAATAAGAGAAATCAAATTAAACTCCCATCCTTTCTAAGGCATGAAACATTTTATATGCTACAAACGGGCTAAAAACTAATATTTTTTAAATTAAAAATAAAATTTTACTTTTTTTCAGATTTTTTTTTTTTTTCGGATATTTTAACTAGATTTTACCATCACAGCGTAAAACCATTGAATTTACCGATCTAATAATATATAAGGCATGTTAAACTATTTTATATGGGTGGTTGATACTTTTTTTTCTCGTTTTTTGGAGAATGGGTAATTGATACTTAATTTTTTTTTTTTTTTTGGAGAATGGGTGATTGATACTTACTAAAACATATTTATACAATAAAATGTAGTAGTTTCAGTTGATTTTGTCAAATGGTAGATGATCCCAATATCGATAACATAGCTAAGACCCAGCATTCTTTATCAAGCGCAAAAGTTGGTTTTTTTTTTTTGGGGGGGGATAAAGGTTGGTTTTTTAACATGAACCAAATCTTGATCATTCTAGAGATTCAACAAGCAAAAACCAACAATGAAAGCTACGAAGAAATATGTGCATACATGCTTTAATTTTGAAAGTGGAACACTTTCAATAAAATTTTAATTCTCCACATAAGTCTGATATCATATGCAGATATTATGGCGAAACTATATACAATAAAGGATAGTTGCCGTGACGCCAGAAATGTGCACGGAAAGCAAGAATTAGATATAAGATGAAAATAAGCAGATAAGAAAGCAAAGCATTTGCAGAGAAGTGAGGGCTAAACCAGCAGCTCCAACTCCGACCCAAATGTATTTTCTCCGCTGTATGTAACATAGAGAAACCCGTCTTCATCCTTCTTTTCATCATAAATTGTTGACATAATGGCCCCTGTGCAATATTAAACAAAATTAGATCGTCCTGACTGAGTTTCAACGATTCGTGTATTATTTTGCCGAAATGTTACGAAGCATAAACAATCAGCATGAATGAGAAGTGCTCAAGGAGGGGAAGGGGGGGGGAACGTGAAAGACTAAACCTATTATATGTTACCTGTGGGTGGCAGCACATTGTCCACAAATATGAATATTGCCTTTTCTGCACTCAGTTTAATTCTCTTCCGTATGACATAAACAAATTGACCCACTGTTAAGTCAGCTGGTACCAAATATCTGCAAAATTATAACCACATCAACACATACATATATTTTCTCTTTTCAGGCATATACATAAAATATGTATCAATCCTTTAAAACCATAGTTGTTCACTTCTAACATCTGACCATCTTCCATTACAAATTCCTTGCTTTGGCTCTCGAAGGCAGAGATATATAACAAGCAGATGCACTCATGTAAAACGACTCAATTACCATCAGTTGTTTCGTATTGAACGCAAGACAACGACATTATTTATACAGGGAGAATAGCAACTGCTTGTTATCAACATTATAAAAACCTCTAACTCAAATCATTGTATCAAGCAGAAAATCTTTTCCATACTAAGAAGGAGCTTACTTCTTTTTGTCAATATTTGGAATATCACTCCTCTCAGCCTTTTCCACAATCACCTATAAGAGACAATAGCAAAAATTGGTAGAAATCAAATTGGGACACCACAAATGCAACAAATGACAGTGCACAGAACTGATGGAGGAATATAATTATGCACGGGTAGAACAAAGCTCGCCATAGCAAGGCAGGAAATTGATGAAACATTATGTAAGTCTAAACAAACTTTTATCACACGCTCATCCTCAAGTATAGAAAGAAAAAAATACTGTGGATTCCTATATGAAGACTGCAGATAAGAAAACCCCAGCCTTTATCTGATCATTAACATATTTATAATGATCTGAACCAAAAAAGATTTGGTGGGTTCTAAACGTTTTCTCTCCTATTATTTATCATTATGTCTTGATCCAAAGCATATAAACTGTTGACAATGTAGATCTTGTTGAGTGAAAGTTTTACTAAATGTTAACATGTTTATTCTTAATTTCTTATTTGCCTAACAATTGCATATAACAAACATAAGCCATTTTACAGTATAAGAAACAAAGGGCCGCTGTAATAAAAAGGCAAGTTGAAAGGAGGGAGAACAAGAACACACAATGACAATGTAAAGTATACCCTTAATTTGAGAGCTGAGAATGGCAGAAAATACAAACAACCTACCATGATAGCATTGCAAGAACAAGCAACGTGCTAGAGAATTCAATTCTCAAAGTAATGTACTTACCAAGTTGTGTAAAACATCATCCTACAAATGCTCAAAAAAGTTCTACATGAAAGAAGCTAATCAAGGCAAAATGTCCAAACAAAACTCGTCTCTGTATAAACAATATCTATTTGATAACTTACTCATCAAAGCAAGCAAAGCAAACAATTTACTTTCCCAATACAAGAATTCAGTTTCTTGAGAGAAGATCAATCTCCAGTTGTTAGTGATAAACTATTAGTGTTCAACACCGATCAATTCGGAAATTCATCACGTAGAAGATGGAATGTCTAATAACAAGGTTTAATCATCTTTGTATATAAACATATTCTATTCCAAATTTTAGGTGATCCAACCAGAAACCATAATCAAAAGAATCTACCTTTTAAACTAAAACAAAAGAAGCTCAAAAATAGCAAGTTAACAATAAAAGAACAATTAATTAAGAGCAAAAATTGACGTTAAAGTTGAATTCTCACAGGAATTCTATCTGGGTATTTCTCTCTGATTCTTTCAGCCTCTGCACGTCGTTTCTCTGTAGATACAATAAATTAAACAGTTACAGATTCTTATCACAGTCAAAAAAAAAAAAAAAAAATCTAAATTTGTACATAAAAAGCTACTTGTGCCTTACCAAAATCATGCTCAATCTTGAAGCAGCTGTTAGTCATATTTCGATGATCAAACTGCAGAGAAAGAGTCAACATTTAATTGATGTAAACAAGTAACAAGTTTTTAAATTGAATTAGAAATTATTAAAAAAAAAAAAAAAAAACCCTAACATCAAAGTTGAAGATGAAAAGTAAAAGAAGAAAAACATGTTCAATTGATTACCGAAGAATTTGGTCGCTGTGAGGAGAAGGAAGTGTTGCAGTTTCAAGACGGGAAATTGAATGGCAGATTTGGATTTTCAATTCAGTAATGTTTGTTCTGTGCAAGTGAAAATAAAGAGAAAACAAGAAGAAGAAAAGAAGAAAGAAACCAAGCAAGCAAATTTAATAAATGAGAAGATCGCGGAAAAGTATTTACTCTTTTGTTTTTTTTTTTTTGTCATATATCTCGTATATATTACAAATTACACTACGTACCGAACTCTTTCGATCAGGATTCTAATAACACAGCTCGAAACTAAACCTCTCGAAAAGAATGAAGACTTCCCAAAAGAATGAGAAACGCTCCACGCGGGAGAAGGGAAAATTGATCACAAATTTGTGACTGCGGTGAATCGAACCCAAACCATAAGAAAGGGCAAGGCGTGGCATTGTCACTACGACAAAATTGCGATTCTATACATAGATATTTTCGTCTTCAAGTTTTTCATATAGATAGATTAAACTTTTTTGTCTTTTAAGTTTTTAGTTTTTTCATTTTTTCATATCACTGAACACTTTCATTATTTTTAAGAGGTGAACAATTCAAATCTCACTCTTTTACTAAACACAAATGTGACAGTTTTTTAATATTTAATCATCTTTTTCCACCATAAAAGCAAAAATAAATAAAATTTGGATAATTTTTTTTGTATTTAATCGTCTTTTTTCACCATTAAAATAAAAAATAGACAAAATTTGAAATTTTTCAAGGACTGTTTGTGTGTTTATTTGATTGTTAAATTAGTATAGACGCACGTGGGCTATGTAAATACTAAAAATTTTGGTTGAATGTCTTTTAAATCACATGAAATAAACATGATTTTATCATCACACCACGTTCAGTTGATGGTAATTTGAATTAAGTTTTATTAAAAATATAATTATACGATTTAAGAAAACTTTCCGTCAATATTACATCACTATAATAGACTGTTGGATTAATCTCTACATTTGATGGAAGTCCACATGAAACTACACTTTAAAGATAATTGTGAAAAAAAAAAAAAAAAAAACATTATTTTGTATCATATCACAATGCTTAATTTCAAGCTTTTTTTCCCGTATTATAGCTATTGATTTATTTTTGAAAATGAGGTATATTATATGATAAAATAAGGTTTATATTAACAAGTCTTGTGGTCCCATGTTGCCAATTGGACAATTAACGTTTCCGATTATTATGTAGTCATGTAAAAAATAAAAATAAAAATAAAATAAAAAATGAAAAAACTCATTGGTCATTTTCTTTCATTGAAAAAAGAGTTAATTGCAATAACTTACCCTAAGGTTTTCCAATAAGGCTTAATATTCAACAAATCCTTTTAATTACAGCAGACTCCAATTCTGTTTGTCAATGTTGGTTAAATATAACGGTTGACTGGAGGATTAGGATAAAATGGTCATTGTAATATATTTTAAATTATGAAATAACAATTTAATAATTTAATATTAAAATTATATAATATTTATATATATATATAAAGAAGAAATTGTTGTCTTCTCAAACGGAAAGAGTAATGATAAACACTTAATCAAAATGAGGTCGACCTCCTTCATCTAAGAAATAGAGGTGTGAATCATGGCTCCATCTTTTTTTTTTTTTTTTCCTAGTTCTACAAAAAAGCATATAAATAGAGAGCCAGGGAGGAGAGGAGAGGCTTTAGAAAAAGAAAAGTGAAAAATCAAGGTGGCAACTCTAGAGTACCTAGAAACCCTTAGAAATGCCCATCCAAAGCTGAGAGAGTGGTACAATGCTCTGGCAGATCTATACTATAAGAAGCCTTGGAGCGCGACCTTGACCCCGATTTCAAACTGCTTTTGCTCGAACCTGGAAATCTCAAGTTCCTACAGACCCTCTTGATGTTTCGCATTCTATCTAGAAAAATCCACTCTCATCAATGGCCGCTTGATAAATCCACCTCTGACAAACATAACACTTTGAGCAATGATTTCATCCATTTGACCACCAATCCTTCCGGCAAATTAACAATCGATTCTGCTAAGTTACCCGATCCGATGACGTCATCTGATCCGAAGGTTTCATCCACCGAATCGATCGCCGCCTCATCCTTTAGTTCCGTTCAAGAAGACTCCAATCGTCACCACAACCTCCTTTCCATATTGGTCGTGCTTCCTCAGGGAGCACCGAAGGTCGACCCAAGGACCCACCGCTTGAAGAAACCAGCAACGCCAGTTCCAGTTAGGGCACCACCAGTTCTGCCAGTGCCATTATGGTCTCTATTTATTTAGTTTTTTTTTTTTTTTTAAGGTTTTAGTTTAATAAAATTTTATTAAAAGTTTATTCATATCTTTTTATTATAAGTGTAAGTTTATTATTATTTAATTATTGTTTCACAATTTAAAATCAATTATTTTAATGATAAAAGGCAATTGAGACTTACAAAAATAAATTCTAAGTGTATTTTCAACTTTTTCTCATTCAATCTTAGTCATCTGTTAAAATGGATGGATTTTGACTGTTTATAAGGGTGGTTACAGCAATTAATGCAATTAGTTGAATATTAAGTTTTTATTGAAAATCTCAGGGTAAGTTATTGTAATTAACCTTGAAAAAATAAATAAATTGCTGACCATTTTTAATTGGGAAAATCTCAAAAAAGAGCCGGAGTTCTGATAGATTATCCTTTTTCCTTTGTATGTTTTCATTTTTATTCGAAAAAACCCCATGTTGTCACTCCACTGACAGAAAAATAGACCTGACATATACAGAACGTAAAAAAACCTAACTACCCTTGATTACGATATTTTAAAAAAATAAAAATACACTCAATTAAAAAATAAATAAATTAAAAAAAAAAAAAAGAACTCGACCATAATCATCTTCAACCTCTTCGATCTCCATCTTCAATCATCTTCAACATCTTTCAATTCAAAATTATCAATCATCTTCTGCATCCTCTTCTTTCCATATTCCACATCATTTTCTTTCCATCTTCTCCCCCTTTCTCTCTCTCCCCTATTTTTCTCCCTCTCCTCCCTTTATTCTCACTGGAACCTTAGAACTGGGTTTCCAGGCATCTCGATTAAAAACCCAAAAAATGGCCCCAAAAAATAGCCCCAAACAAAAAAAAAAAAAATTAACAAAGAAAAAAACAAAACAAAACAAAAAATCAATAATCTTCAATAACAAAAATTGGGAAAAAAATCAACAAAAAAAAAAAATTGAAGCCTTTCTGGGTTTCCAAACAACATCATCAATCATCAAACCACCAAAATCAATCTAAAACCAAATATCATCAATCAAACCCAACATAATCAATCTCCCACAAAACCATCAAACCCAACATCATCACCGGAATCAAAATCATCAATCAAACTAAAAAAAAAAAAAAACCATCTGGGTTCGTATCGATGAACCCAGATGGTTCATCTAGGTTCGTCGATTCAAACCCAGATAGACCTTCAACTAGTCATCTCGGTTTTAACGGGTGACAAAACGGTGACATTGGACGACGACTAAGAGGTGGAAGGTGATGGTGTTGATGGTCGGGTTGCATGGTCAAGTTGCAGCTAATGTGATGGAGACAAAGTTGGAGGAGGCCCGATTTGTGGTTTGAAAGAGGATGGTGATAAGGAGGCTAAAATGGGGATTTGACAAAGGTCGGAGAGAGAGAAGTTCTGGCACAAGAGGTGGTAACAGATAGGGGATCGAAGCACCGCGCTGTCGCCAAAAAACTCAGAATCATCTGAGTTTCTTGAAGAGAATAAGAAAAATAGGAACAAAAGAGAGAGAGAGAGACGAACTCAAAGAAGAAGAATAAGAAAATCAAGAGAGAGATAAGAGAGAGTGACTCATAGAGATAGAGAGACCAAAGTATTTTTTTTTAATTTTTTATTCAAAAATTTTGATTTTTATTCAATATTTTTTAATTTTTTTTTTAACTTTAAATAAAAATATCTTTATATTTTTATATTTAATATTATTTATTTTAATTTTTCATATTTTAATTTATTTTCTTTGAATTTTCATTTTTACCCTTGAGTCAAATGGTCAAGCATGTTCACTTCACGGAATCTATTACCGTCAGAGGTATTATTGTCTTTTTATACACTTCTATAAGATATTTTGGATATTTATTCTAAAGTCAGTATTTTGAATAAAAACGAAATTATGTGGAGAAAAATAGATAATCTATCAAAGTTAGGGGTTTTGGGGATTTTTCTTTTTCAATTTTGGGATTTTTTTTTTTTTTTTTCCGTTGCTTGGTCAAGTACCGCAAAGTGCTCAAAGAAATCTTGACACGTCAGTTTTGCAAGACTTTAAAATAGATCATCCTAAAAGCATACTCACGCACGTTTTTGTACATTTCACTTGTCCATAGAAAATGATATTTCGATAAATTTTTTGATAAATCTATGCTTATCAAATTTATGTTAAAGGTAGTTTTTTTTTTACTTGGATAGTGCCTTAATGGTAAGAGGCACTGTCATGGATTCTACACTATTAAAGTTTCCTTCCATCTTATATGTAAATTATTCTCTGATCTATGTGGGTTGCTCCCTCCCATTATTTTAAATTTATATGGAATCTAATAAAGTTTAATTATATTCAATTTATATTTATATAAAATTTAATAAAATATAAATGTATTTAAAAATTTATTAACTTCACATATTTCATTTAAATGATAAATTACGTAAGGTTTAAAGTGATTTTTTCATGAAGAAAAAATTTTTTAGCGAATTTTACAATTATTCTCGATGCTTCATTAAATTCTAAAAGCATTCTAACAAAATTAACATAAAGTATATAAAATTTGTAAATTTCATCAAAATCTATCATTAAAAAACAAATTCATTAAACTCCAATAAACTCTTGATTGAATATATCTCCCTAAAAAGTCATTGATTTCATAATTTTATTTAAATGATAGATTCAATATTAATTTTTAGATCAATGATAGGCTTCCAATTTTTGTTGTCAAAATACATATCAAAATGATATGACATATGAATTGTTAATATCCTATTAATTATTATATCATCTTATAATTTATAAGATATTAACGACTCAAATGTTACATTATTTAAATATGAATTTTGGCAACAAATTTAGGAAGCTTAGCATTATTTTAATTTTTTTCGAAGAAAAAAATTCATAACAAATTATACTGTTTTTTAAAGATTTCATTGAATTTTATTAAAATAAATAAATAAATATGAACTTTGTAAAATGTGTAAAAATTTTACTAAAATTTATCATTACCCAAAAAAATAAAAAATCTATCAAACTCTAATAAATCATGGATTGAATACACCTTTCTAAGTAAAAAGTCGAAAGTTTATGTTAAGAAAATCCCATCAATTATTTATTCACTAGAGAATATTTAATTACTTTAATATTGATGTTAACATTTAATTAGTTTAGTGTAAATATGAATCACTTAACTAAAATCTCTATTTCATTGAAATAATCGAATCGGAAGTCTATGGTTGATCCAATCGACCCAAAAAATTAAATAATTAATAACAAAATCCAGCTACTTCCTACTAACATTTTTTTCTATGAAGAGTTTGACCTTTCATGTCCAAACGTTTCCCAGTAAACATTTACTCATCAATCATAGGCATAACAAGTAAATCATGTGCTAACGTAAAGACCATTAATTTTAGGGTCCTTGTCAAACTTTATTTCATGATCACCCGGTATGTGTGTCAATTGTCATCATTGTCCAGAATAAAATTTTCCCATGCAACACAGCTGGATTTGAAGAAAAATTTCCATTCCGGATAAGATCAATCCCAAGCTAGAAGGTTGTTCAATTGACCGTCGGCTGACAGAGTCCTTTTGGGCTCCAGCACATTCTCCGGTTTGACCTAGACCCACTCGTGCATTTTGTAGGCAACATTGGCCACCAAATTTGGCTTGGCCTCGAGCCCAACATTTTTTGGATTGGTATATCAAAATCTAATAACTCTTTTTTTTTTTTAAAGACAATTTGAATTTAAAAATCCAACTTTATTTAGAAGTTTGGTTATCACCTAGACTATACATGCGACCACAATCTAATTTTTCCTTTATATTTATGTAACAGTTATGTTAACTTATATTATTTATGTGTTTTGTTAAATAAATATCAATACATACGGTTCTTTCTCCTTCTTATGCATTGATAATATAAAGCCAATTTATTGACTATTGACTAATAGATTTACTTAATTCTACTCAATTAATAATTCTGTACTTAAAACACTGACTCACAAATTTTGAGGAAAAAAAAAAGACTTAAAATCAAATAAAAGATGAAATTTGTTAGCTTGAAATTTAAAAAGAAAACACAAATTGCAGTGAAATGAACTATAGGTATGCTAATCACGAACTATCATTCCAAAATAAAGGCTAGGAAGACTGCATATAATGAGCATTTCATTAAATAGAATACTCAAATCAACATAACAAGTCCTCACAAAAAGTCAAATCGCAAACATGAAACATCATATGTTCATGCATGATTATTGGTCGTGCATGAACTTCTTTAATTCCCCTACCTACTGCGATTCATTTGATATTTTTAACGAAGTCAAAAACTGGGGTATGAGTGGTAGTCCCATACACAACTCCAGGTAATAATATAATATTGATGTTTGAGCATTCAATCACGCAGAACATGACAAGCAGAAACTTATAAATATATGCAAGTCAAACACTTTTCAAGTCAAACACATATATCTTCGAAAAGCTATATAAATGCATGTATTTACATAAATATCTGGTAAGTTAGCTCTTGTTTTTCTCGGAGCAGGCATGATTTAGAGGGTTCTGTTTTTAAAATAGTGGCCGAATCGGCCCTTGTGGCCCTGATCAATGCATTTTCTTCCATGCTACATGGGTCCAGTGTATTATAGATTACTTTCAAACTTCCATGAATTTTTTTAATCATTGCCCATAATCAATAAAATAATGGAACAACATGTTTCTAACCGTGAAGACATATCACGAAAAATTATAATTATTCTTATAAATGCAGTGCTACATGTATAATCGTATGGTAATAGAAAATTATTGGCATTAATAGTAAGGTTTATTGAGAATAAACATTAACAATTTGAAAAATACATATATGTATATATATATTTAAAATAGAAAATATATTTTTTTATAAAAAGAGTTTTCTGCATCTGCTAATAAATACATATAATAGAGTTAAAGCCTTTGCATATAAAAGAAATATATATTAATCAATTGAATTTAAGTGAATATACTATAAATACAATGCTTTTTGAGCCTTCGATAGAGAAATAATTTATAATTAATATATATTATGTAATATATTTATTTATCATTAGCCTGTCCATGGGAGCAATATATTAAATAAACCCAATTCTCAGTCCACATCAACACTTCTAATCGATTATTTAATAGTAATATCATTAACTGCAAGTTTATATCTCGGAATTAGTGGATAAGTCTTTTTTTTTTATTTAATATCGGTCAAACTTTCATGGTGTGATCTGAGATGAGATTTTAAAATATAATTTAAAATTTTTTTTATAAAAGTTTATAGAAAATTATTCATATAAATAATAAAAAATGAGAGTTAAACTCTTAATATTTTGAAAATGATTTTACCGTTGAGTTAGTTAACTTTTCAAAGTTGATAAATATTTTTAAATATTTTATTTTTATAATCATAAAAGTAAAATATTTGTTGAATCAAATTTGTAGGTCCAGTACCTATAGAAAAGAGAAAAAAAATCAAAATTTCTATTATTTTCAAATTTTTCGAGCAATGAAATAAGTTGTAATATCAGTTGCCATAAAATTGGACAGGTGAGATACTGGCATGATTACTGTTTCTGTCAGGGCCAAACAAAAAAGAAAAGCTATCGATCAGAGCCACAATTTTTTGTCCTGAACTAGATATCAGAACCGTCAAAAACTGTCTCGATATTTTAAAAATCAATCCGACGTCCCACCAACCATCACTTCATGCCGCCAGACTCAGTTCTGGAAACCAGGTTCAGTGGAAGACGTATTGTCTTAATTACCAAAAACACCCACTCTTGACGAGTTAGTCGCCCAAACATGCAAGGGCGTTTCCGGAATTAAGGAAAATTGAATGACGAGTTAACTTTATTTTCTCCGTATCATTGGTCGCTCTAAAAGGAATAGGTAAATTATGGAAGCCTCTTTTTTCACTTTATATACACGTTTCACTCTTTCAAACAGCATGCTTTTTATTTGCAGTATATTAAGACGGTTGAAATCATCAATATGGATATTATAGAAACAAGTTAAACTAGATTTTGAATTTATTTATAAATCTGTTATTTTTTTATAATTTAATAATATCTACTCTTAAAAGAGATGTCTGAATTTTTTTTTGTTGATTAAATTGGTTTATTGTTAACTTCTAAAAGTTTTTGGACAATAAAATAGTTAAAAGTTTTCTAAAAAGTAATAAATCTTGGATAAATTATAAAACATTTGAAAAAAGTTTTGGTTATTGTTGTAGTTTGGCTGGTTCAATGGATTTGAGTAGAGTTGGGCAAAAAAATGGGGACCAACTTGATTTGACCCGAAAACACTGGTTTTCAAATTAACTTCGGTTTCAGTCGGTTTTATATATTCAAAATCGACTATTTTCAATTTCGGATAAATAAATCGATCTAAAATCGAAAATTGATTTTTTTCTTTTATGAAAAAGCACATATATCTTTACATATATATAAACCAAACACACAACACAACCTTAACCGTCAAAGACTTAAAATCAGACACACAACCCTAGCCATCAAAAGCAAACACTTTCATTTCTCCTAATTGTCATTCATCCTTCATCATAGTTGCCGACCTCCACCTATTATCTTTCACTTCTCTTTCTTCTTTTTCTTCCATTTCCACTTCCATTTCTTCTTATTGTTGTATCTATCGTTGTTGTCCTTCCACCTCTGACTTCAATGACTCCAACTTTGATATGGGTGGTATCATTGCTGACCTTGACTTCCCTATCAACCTCGTCGACCCTGCAAAGCGTTAACTTTGTCTCTATTGTTTGTACCTTAATGTCGTTTTTTTCTTTGCAATTGTCATTGATCATCTATGGCTCACTAATTTATAGGTTTTTTTAAAAAAAATTTAAAATTTCTTTTTTTTTTTTTTTGTGTTTTTCTTCTCTCATATGGATTTGGTGATAAAATATAACTTTGGTCTTGGTGATGAACCAGTAATTGGTGTTAGATTTTGGTTTTTTAATTTTGGTTTCAATTTAGATTCAGTGATGAATTGACCGGATCGAATGGATTCGACATTAGTTGGTTCAAATCGGTTTTCATCTCTAAATTGTATAGGGTTAGTTTTTTATTTGAAAACTAAAAATAATATGTTTCAATTTGATTTTGTCCAAAATCGAATTAACCGGACTTTTGCCCACCCTAGATTTGAGTTGCGGTTGTTTTTGGATTAAAAATGAAAATTGGCTCTACAGATCGAATGAAGCCAAGAATCGAAAAAAAAAAATTATAGAAAAAGTTTGTGAATAAAAAAAAGCTATATAATATGTAAAATATGATTAAAGATGGAGGGAGATTTGTTTAGTGAACCAAAGAGCAAGTGAACTCCACGCGCTCGTTTTAGACCGCGGATTGCACACCATGACACCAACTACGAAAATGACATTCCCTCTAAAACAAATCTGAGTTACAAATCACTGGATATAATATTTCGATAAACAATTGTAGAATAAGTTACAAAATCTCTTATGAAATTTGAAAATTCTATGTCTAGAAATAATGAATGCTATTTTTATTTAATTTGAAATTATAAACTTAGCTTTGATAGTATAAAATGAGAGTTTTTATCAATATCTAAAAAGTAACAATGAAAATTATTTCAAAGTTTATAATTTAATATTATGTAAAAATCATAACCACTTATTATTTAAGTTTCACATGTAGGTTTATCTTTAGATAGAAAGGATTATCTTCTTCATTATAATATTAGATTTTTCTTGATATAATAGAATTGATTTTTGAACCATACATAAAATAATTAATCATATAATATTAAAATTTGGCATATTTTGATAAATACTCACTATTGGTGTTGAATTATATTATAACTATATATATACATATCAAAATCTTATATTTTTAGCATTTGTAATATAATAAAAAAATGAAATTTTCTGATGCAATTGATGGTGATTTCACGCGCTGTTTAACTAGTGTGGCAGTGACATGACTTACTACTAAAATTAAAAAACAAAAATAAAAATAAAAAAACCTAGCAGAGATAAACTACTTCAACAGACAAAAGGCACATAAAAAATGAAAAAAAAAAACATATAAATAAAAAAAAAAAAAGGACCAGAGAGAGAGAGAGAGAGTAGAGACTAGAGAGAGAGAGACGATGGAGAGCACTTTACCCCTTTTACATGTTGCACGCATCCATAGCAAAAAAAGGAGAAGGAAAACAGGCAACTAGTACAAGCACCACCCCAAACAAGAAGAGAAATTAGAAATAAACCGAAAAAAAAAAAAAAAAAACAACAACCCAGCTCCATGCACCAAAGTTCTCCACTACACAACCACCACCACAACAAAAAGATTGTATTAAAAATGTTGTTCTTCTGAGAGGTATCACACTACCACTATTAGTCTTTCTTTTCTCGGATTTTTTTTTTTGAGATATATATACATATATGTGCTACTGTATAAATATACATGTATTTGTGTTTCAAAGTGTCTTTATTAAAAAAGAAAAGATTTTGATTTGTGTTTGTTTGTTGTCTCTTCTGTTTTTCAACTTCTTGTTTGTTAATTTTCAAACTAACCAAAGTTTTTTGTGTTGTTTTGATTTTGGTTTTACTTAGATGAAGGCCATGCCCCTAGCCTTTGAAGATTTTCAAGGGAAGGGGGTGTTGGTAGATTTCTCTTCTTCTTATTTTTCGTCTTCAGATTCACTTGCTCCACCACCATCACAGCAACAACAATATCATCAACTGCAAGAACAAGAAGATATTTTGCTCTACAAGAAGAAAAAGATTCAAGCTTGCTTCTATGTGGGCTCTACTACTGAGCCCACATCTGTGCTTGACACCAGAAGAAGCCTTAGTCCACCCATGTCTTCCTCTACACTGTCTTCCTCTCTTGGCAACAACACCACCACCAACGGTGGCGGTGGTGGCTGCAGTGAAACCACCACACCGGCTGCAAATGTCAGCAGTAGTAATATAGACATCATGAGTGGAGAAAAATGTGGTGGGTTGGTGATGGAAGATTGGGGGGGTGGTGTGTTGTCAGGGCCTTCTAGTCACCAAGAGCAGTCCATTTTGAGGCTGATTATGGGGGATATTGATGACCCAGTTATGGGGTTGAACAAGATTTTGCAAAGTGGAAATGGGTCTAATCAAGATCTGGACTTTAATGCTGGTTTTGGTTTGGTGGATCAAGCTGCTGGTTTGGGGTTCGACGACCACCTGAGCAACAATAGCATTGACCCTTGTGTTCATGTTAGTGATTTCTCTGTTAATGCAAATGCAAGGCTTGGTACTGCCAATCTGATGATGCCTCCAGGAGTAGTGTTTCCACAGCAAGCAATGGAAGGTTTGGATGAGAAGCCCCAGATATTTAATCCACAGCTGATAATCAACCACAACCAAGCTCAATTTGCCCAGAATCCAGCTTTGTTCTTGCCAGTGCAAGAGCATAATAGTCTTTTGTCTCAACCACCAACAAAGCGCCTCAATTTTGGACCAAACCATGTTCAGGTCCCAAAAGTCCAGTTCCCGGATTCGAGTCAGCAGGAGCTATTTCTTCGAAGACAACAGCAACAGCTTCAAATGCTTCAACAACACCAAAGGCAAGCAATGGGAGTGACACCACCACCACCCACAATAACAACAATGAAGCAGAAGATGGTAAATGAAGAAGTGGCGACAAACGAGCAGCTTCAGCAGGCGATAATCGACCAGGTTTTCAAGGCTGCGGAGCTGATCGGGATGGGGAATCCGGCACTCGCGCAAGGGATATTGGCGCGGCTCAATCACCAGCTCTCACCTATTGGTAAGCCTTTTCAAAGGGCTGCTTTTTACTTCAAAGAGGCCTTGCAGTTACTTACCCACATGAATGCCTCTAATTCTACTACACCTTTGTCTAGTTATAGTGTTATTTTCAAGATTGGTGCTTATAAATCTTTCTCTGAAATATCGCCTATACTTCAATTTGCTAATTTCACTTGCAACCAAGCACTTCTTGAGGCATTTGAAGGGTGTGAGAGAATCCACATTATAGATTTTGATATCGGTTATGGTGGGCAGTGGCCTTCTCTTATGCAAGAACTTGTTTTGAGGACCGAGGGTCCTCCTTTGCTTAAGATCACAGCGTTTGCTTCTCCGTCCACACGTGACGAGCTGGAGCTGACTTTTACTCAAGAAAATCTTAAACACTTTGCTAATGAAATTAATATGCCATTGGAGCTTGAAATATTGACCCTTGAATCTTTAAATTCTGCTTCTTGGTCACTGCCTTTATGCAAATTGGAAAATGAAGCACTTGCAGTGAATCTCCCTGTTGGGTCCTTTTCGAATTGCCCACCAACAGTTCCTTTGGTTCTTCGGTTTGTAAAGCAACTTTCGCCCAAGATCATTGTTTCTTTGGATAGAGGTTGTGATCGAGCTGATGTTCCATTTGCACACCATATGCTTCATGCCCTTCATTCTTACTCCGGCCTGCTTGAATCACTTGATGCTGTGAATGTGAATTTGGATGCACTGCAAAAGATTGAGAGGTTCCTGATTCATCCTTCCATTGAAAAGATTGTGTTGGGTCGCCATCGTACTCCTGAAAGGTTGCCCAATTGGAGGAGTCTCTTTATGCAATCAGGGTTCTCTCCATTGACATTTAGTAACTTCACCGAATCTCAAGCTGAGTGTTTGTTGCAGCGGACTCCAGTTAGGGGTTTCCATGTCGAAAAGAGACAGTCTTCGCTTGTTCTCTGTTGGCAGCGAAAAGACCTCATCTCAGCTTCAGCTTGGAGGTGCTAATCAAGGGAGTAGTAGTATTCTGGATATTGCTGTTATGTAAGTCGATTGATGGTTGCAAAAGGTGCCTTAAGACTTTTAGTTTCTGATCTTTTTTCGAATTTTATTGTCTCTGTGGATTCTCCTATGCTAATTTTCTATATGCTTTAGGCCTATTGTTTCCAATCATGAAACCAAACGTTTTTAGTGACTGGTTGGCATGGCTTTGTACAGTTTTTCTAATTTTCAGTTCTCTTAACATGGCATTGGGCTGTGGCTGGTACTTTTATCTTCTACCTTTCATGTTTAAGGTGGCAATCTAAAATGTTTGTAACTTGACAACAAAAAAACATGATATGGGAAGTTCTTGCTTTTACATAATCTATCCTTGGATTGCATACTTAATATGAGTTTGTAAGATTGTGAAGATTATGAATCGCACACCTAGCACTAGTATTAGTTGATCTTGTCTGGTTTGGGGTAAATAACTGCCTTTTTCTTGCAATTAGCTGCAGTGGGTGTCATCTACCGATGTGCGTGATGATTACGACTGTCTGAGCCTGTTTAAATCAATTACTAGAGAAGAAAAAAAGTCATGAAAGTTTTGTTCCATTTAGAGTCCCGTGAACAAAGAAACATAAGAACATTTGTTAAATTATAGTTCCACTTATCAGATCAGAAGTTGGGATGTCTAGTATTAACGTATTATAGCATGTCTAAGTAATCAATCAAGAATAGGGTTCTACAATTAGAAAATCTCCAAATTGCTGTTGGATCCATTGAAATCGACCCATTTGAAGGTGTCAAGATTCGGAAACTGACTATGGGCCTACAATTGTCGGTCAAGATTGGGGAATTGACTATTGGCCTGCAATTATCTTACTAAAGCATGCCTATCTAAACCTCCCCGTCTATGCTCTATTTGTGCATATTATATATTTTTTTGCACCGAACGGTCCATTTGTTGATGGATGCAATACACTACACAAATAAATCAATCACATCATTGTTTTTATTATACAGTTCAATTTTTTGGGTTATGCCAACGCTTGCTAGAGTAATATACAATGAATTTGCTGTTTGATTAAGTTTATTATCACATGGGTCCTGTACAATTGGACCCCGACATGATTTGTTAATTTAAAACCCTTTTCTTTTTCATCGCCTTAAACTAATATTTTTTTCTCTTAAACACACTTATAAATACACAAGGACCTTGTCCCTTGCTGTCTGTCAAAACTTTAGCTCTCTTAATACAATAATGATATTTATTTTTATTGTCAATAAAATAAAAAAATGGGTGTTAAATACTCTAGTTAATTAGACCATCAAACAGCCATAGTTTTGCTGTTATTATCAGCATCATTATGTTTAATATTTATTATTTATATTTATTGTTTAATGTATGACTCGTATGATTGACTTTGTTGATGAGCAAGTGGTTCAATTTTGACCCCAAAAACTGTCCCTAATTGGGAATTCCATTAAAAAAATACGTATTGGAAATTATAGTATTTTCCGGCGATGTTTAGATTAATTAACATGGTTTCTGACTAAAATAAAAAAATTGGGAATTTGGGGTAATATAAAAGATGGTGACAGATTAGTTAATTTGTTTTATTAGAACCACGGTTTTTAACTGTTCTCTTAACTGTGTCAGTAATTTTTTTTTTTTTTTTTTAAAAAAAACTATTCTCCAAACAAAAAGCTTCATATAATTTATATATTAACAATTCGATTATTATTTTTATATTTATAGAAACAATCAATAAAAGAATCTCATTTATTTTTTTAATGAAAATCTCAATATCATTTTCATATCGATTTGTATGGATACATATTTAGATTTTCATATGAAAAAAGATATGAAATCTTGAATCTCCTAAAATTCATGTATATTCATACTTTTATAAAGATCTACCATCTAGTAAGTAAGATTATCCTGTGTAGCTAATCAGATCTTATTTTCTTAATTTAATACAATTAAAGACAAAAGAAGTCTACCTAGAAGAAGAATATATTAACAACCGTGTAATGGTGTTTACAAAAGCAAAATCAGTAATGGGATTTTTGTTGATTTCTAAAATGTGATGGAGATTTTTGTGTATTTCAAAATCTAACTGGAATCGATTTAGCAATAATTTAAGATGTGGGTTTTGGACTGTACTTTGAACATATAATAAGTTGATCATAAATTAACAAATTGAAACTTTAGAACTTGAAGAGGCTTTGAGGATAAAAAATAAGGTTTCACGAACACACAGTGCTTTTGATTAAAGAGTTGCTTGCAGACATCACTTCTTGGGTTGTTTTGCTTTCCCTCTGGTTTGCTTGGTTCAAGTACCATTGACGTGATCAAAGAAACCTTAACACGCCAGTCATGTGGGACCTTTAATTAGATTATCTCAAAAGTATTTCAGACTTGCTGAGCTTTTCATGTTATCCGACTTTAATAAAAATTAATCTTTAATTAAATTATTAAATAAGATGAGATCGAGTCAATAATTCATCAATAATCATAGACATTTATACAAATGAAATATTTTTTCAACACTTGTTTCCTTTTATAATGATACCAGAAAGAGAATTCACAATTACTAGGTGTTAATATGCACCGAGACTAACAAAGTTTGACATCGAAATTATCATTTGTTCTTAACTTAAAAAGTTAATATTTAAGTATTTAAATGTTATTAAATAATGTTAGGTTTTTCAAAATTTTTGTTCGAATTCATACTTAAATAATGTGACATGTGAGTTATCAATATTATATTAATTATTATATCATTTCATGATTTATAAAATACTAATAACCCGTATATCAAATTATTTGAACAAAAAATTTGGAACACTTAGCATTATTGAATATTATTATTAAACATGTTGAAGAGTAAGTTGTGCTTCTGATAATGAATATAACTAAAAGAGATTTTTAAAAGCTCATAATGATCTCGCTCTTTCGAAAATATAATCCAGACAAGATAAATTATAAACTGGAAAGCTCTTTAATTGACTAAATATTTAGCCAAGTCCTTCCAATACATCAATAATTTCTTTTCTCAATCTAGCTTCAGTTACGATATGCTATTTTGGTGGAGGCGATATCAATACATTTTGATTTTGGTAGGTCGCATTGAGCATAATTCAATTCAGCTACAAGGGGTCGGTTTGTTTTTGAGCCCAATTTTGTCTGGGCTGCCATGACAAGGTCTTTTAAACATCACAATGAAATATTTTTCATCTAAGACAATATAATCTTATGATTTTATTAATTTATGTATCTTTTTAAGATGCACATTTTTTTTTCGAAAGTCGTATTTAACTTTAAACTTAAAAATTTTAAAAATACAAACAAATTGTATTTTTTTTTACCATTACATTAATTCTCAAGATTTGGAAGATGAGATGATTTAAACTCATGATTTTGTTAATGTAAGTGTAAGGGTTTTGGGGAATATATCATTAGACCAACCTCGTTTTAATATAATATTTATTTTATTAAAATATTTACGTTAAGAATATGCATGCACATATTTTGAAAAACATGTTAAAATAATTCAAATAATATAGAGATTGAAATGACTTTAATAAAAAAAAAAAAAAAACACAACATATTGAGATAAATAGATTAAAAAAAAACTAATATAAGAAACCATAATGTTTCATGTTTTATATCTACAGAATCAGAGCCTAGCATTGGATCGATGTTAATAACTCCTAGCCCCTTTTTGTTTATACATAAATATCATCACAAGAGACATTCACAAACCATAATTTATAACTTATGCATGCATGATTTTTTATCATTTGCTAGTGCATGAACTTCCTTTCTTCCCGTGCATTAATTCATATAATTTTTTATCCCAAACTAAACTTGCACCGTGAATGGTATATTCTTATATACAGTTGGATCAAAATATTATATATAATTTATGTTTACATATAAAATTCAATGTCATAATCAACATTTCATGTAAAAATATCTAATATACAATTTTTAGAAAAATACTAGTCAAAAACGACAAAGTAAATACACATTCGTTCAAAAAAGTTAAATTATATAATGCATGTATTTACATAAAAATTTAATAATTTAGTGAGATTTTTTTCATTTATACTTGGAGTGTTACTTTAAAATTAAAAAAAAAAAAAAAAGCCAAAACTTGAAGTGACTACAATAAAAGATCCGTGATCTCAAAGTGGCGGCCGGGTCTGCCCGCTGGCCCTTGTCAATCCATTTTCTTCCATGTTCCACGTGGTCCAACACACTGTATATTACTTCTAAATTGTTTAATGTCAAGGCTTGTCACTAATCAAACAAATCAAGACATTTTTTTATATGCATGTAATATGTAACGGGGAATGGTCATTGTTTTGTTTAATGTAGCGCCCTCTAAGCTTATAAGGTAGGGGACTAAAGAGATTTCCTTATAGATGAGTTTTTTCCTCATGTGTTCTCTAATCATTATAGGGATTAATTAAAAAGCTGTAGTCTTCCTTCAATAATACAAACCATAATAAGTTTGGTTGCCTAGAGTAGCAGGCAATATTTGTGCTTATTGTGTTGCTTGTGTTGTGGGGTGTCTTGAGAGGAGAGAAAAGAACTTGTGATCATCAAAAATCCCTTTTAGTCAGCAAAGAAGACACAAAAAAAATGTACATGTTAAGGAAGAAGAAAGAGAGGGATATATAAATCTTTGAAATTTTTGAATAGAAAAGTGAAGGGAGGGAAGAGAGAGAGAGAGAGAGAGAGAGGCAAACAATGAAACAAGGAAACAAAGTGAATTTGATTTTGGCACTTTACACTTCACAAGAGAGAGAAACAGAAGAGTTGTTGTTGTTGTTAGGGTTCACATGGAGGTGAGAGGTTACCCCTAAAGCCTTTTCTCACTGACATGTCCAAATCATGGTTTTCCTAAACAATTCATAGCAAACCTAAGCTTGTCCCCTCTTCACTCTCACATTAATACCCTAATTTTTCAATCTTGTCTAGACAACCCAACTAAAACTACTACTACCCATCCTCCTTTTTTTATATGTATAATTCCCAAAATGTCCCTCAATCTATCACTTTATTGTCTCTCAGCCCTTAAATAGGTTGAATTTGTTCACTTCCCATGTCTATCTTTTCATGATAAATTTGTATTTGGTGATGAAAAAGATGACAAAATCTTAGTGATCTTGCACTAAGATTGACCATTTTAACTTATTTAGAATACACCTCACCTTGCCTATTAAGAGGTACATTGCCAAAACAACAATGGTGTGAAAAGTAACTTTACAATTTGATTTTTATTTTTTTGTCGTAAATCTTTTCCATGTTTTCGGCAATTATTATTCATATTATAACTTTTGTTGTATTTATATATATGTAATATATTTTTAATATAAATCTTCTTCGTAGCAAAAGAAAATCTAAAAAATCTAAAATATAAGTTAAAATAAAATTGAATTGAACTTAGTTGACAGTCCAATGGAGATATGTTGTTTACTTCTCGTATTAGAACAGGAAACAAAGAAATCTATATAAATCCTCTATGTTAAGACAATTATTATGCCTTTCTTCTTGCTTCGAGTTGTACGATAATTAATATTAATTTATTAGCCAGATCATGCTTTTACATCACTATGTTTGCTTAAAGATTGCATGAATCTTTCATGCAATAAATTTAATTAACACAGTTAATTATTGGAAACAAGAAACCCCACAAAAGTACTTAACATATTGATTGCTCTCATCGCTGAAAATAATTGTATTATCATCTACTATCGAACGGCTGGTATTCAACCTGCATTTGAGAAAAGTGACAGCCATGATGGGGCTATTATGTAAATTCTCTGAAACCACGTGGTAAAACTGTCCAGAGACTTTTTCTTTCTATACAAATTTTCAATGCGTTCTCACTTGTCACATTGTTGTTTATATTATTAATTTCATTAATCCAACTGTTAATTAGATTTTTTATTCTAATCCTGCATGGAACTGTTGATGATTGTTTGTTTAATGCAACTCGTAAGAGTTGGATTTGGTTTCTTTATTATTTTATTGGTCATATATTATTATTATATTACAAGGACTAGTCTCTTGTGTGCACAGGCACTACTTTGTGTTTAATCGGTACTACAGTCCCGATTCTTTTAATAATCGAATTAAAAATGAATGCTTTTTTACCTCTAGCTTTTACTTTTTAACCTTCTGACATGTACAATCTACTACTGAACCCAATTCTTATTTATTTATTTATTACTATTATTTTTTAAACCTTTTTTAAGTAAATTTTTTAACTTATTTATTACTATTAGTACTGTTTAAAATGACATAATAAATGAAAATAGACGCAGACGATTGCTCGAACCTATTAACATCAATTAAATAGTCAGATATCTACTCTATAACCAAGGAAACATAAAAAAAAACTTCTAGATATGTTTTGAAAAATGCCCCAAAAATTGAATCTCTCTGCTTCATAACCACTGGTATATAAAAAAAAATAAAAATAAATACATTTGATAGAAATTGGATATGTACTAACTTGATGAATAAATAGATACATAACTATTTATACAAAGAGATCATCCGTCAATTATCACTTCAATAAATAATTCAATATCATTAGAGGCAAAGAAAGTCCTGTCCTAAAAAAATTTGGGACAAATTTACTTCAACGAAACAAGGTTGTAGATAAATTATGCAAACTTCACCTAATTTTACACATATTTCATTTCATAGACTTATATTTTGTTTTAATTGATTTCATGAGTTATTTCGCTTCATAGACATATTTTTTGTTTTCATTGATCTTATGAGTTATGATCAAGCTCGGAAAAAATGTGAGATGTTATATACTAGCAATACCCTAATTGTAATCGATAAAAGGAAAAAGAAGAAAAAAAAAACATAAAACATACGCCTAAATTCATAAAGGTTTGGCGTAAGTTGAGTGAAATTTCTGTAACGTCCTAACATGAAGTAATCCAACTATTAAATTTATAATATGATATGTGTTGTATCAAATCATATGTAATTCGATTTGGTGAGATAATATAATTATAGCTTTTTATTTTTTTGCAAAATACAAGTTTCTCCATCACAGCCACACGATTTGTCCTGATCAAGATATCACAACCGTCGAAAACTGTTTCGATATTTTTAAAACCTCTAAAAGGCCCACTCATTATCTCGTGCCGTCAGATTCAGTTTCGAAAAACAGGCCAGCAGGAAATGTTTGGCCGTAATTACCATAACACCCTCGCGTTTACGTACTTCTGACGAGTCATTAACTGGACACGCAAGGTTGTTTCTGGAATATGGGAAAATTACAAAAATCATCTGACCAGTTAACCTTTTCTCTGTATCATTGGTCTCTGTAAAAGAAAATAATAAACCAAAGCCAATTTAAAAAAAAAAAAAAAAAAAGCCACTCAGAACGAGAACCTCACGACCCTTGAAGCGCGTGGATTGCAAACTACAAACAAAATGGAGTCCTTTTCAACATAAATTCAACTCGATGAACATTATCATCATCATAATAATAGGAATTATAAAAATCAAATACAATATTTACCTGTAATAATTTTCAATATCATTTTAGAAAAATTGTTTTAAAACATATAACTATGTTTAAATACAGTCTTCTAAAACTATAAATAAATAACTATGGTACAATAATTATTAATAGAGAAAAGTTAAATAAATCATTTTAAAAATTCCTTTTTTATAAACATTAAAAAACAACAAAATTTATTTTTTATTTTTTGAATGACAAATTAGAAACACCTTTATCCTTAACATCATAATTATTCAATTTTAATCCTTTTATCCATAAAAATGCCTAAAACAAGTAATTTTAGTGTTTTTTAAATATACATCCAAATAATATAAAAGTACACCCAAATGTATATTTATTTATATTATTAATATTTATGAAGGAATATATTATATATAATAATTTTTAGACCATACATACATCATTATATTATCTTAATAATCCAATAAAAATTTTAAAAATAATACTAAACTACATAAATTTATATATTAATTTTTAGACCATATATATATCTTTAAATTATCCGAATAATTCAATAAAAATTTTAAAAATAATACTAAATTATATAAATTTATACATAAATTATAATATTAACAACTCATATCACCTATCATTTATACAATCTATTAAAACAAATTCATCCAGATCTCACTTTTGAACTTTTGATGTCGCAATAGGAAGGTAAACGAGAAATTGAGAGCTGTTAGTACGCGCTGTAATTGAATGTGGTAATGAAACTAGTGAAAGAAACCCTAGCAGAGATAACTACGTCAACAGACAAAAGCCACATAAAAAAATTAAATAAATAAAACAGCAAAAAAAAAAAATATTAGAGAGAGAAGAGAGGGAGTAGAGAGAGAGAGGATGGAGGGCACTTTACCACTTTTATATGTTGCACGCATCCATAGCAGAAAAGAGAAGGAAGACAGACAACTAGTACAAAGACCCCCCAAAGAAGAAGAGAAAGAAAAACAGAAGCTTAGAGAGGAGAACAGAAAACAAAAACCCAACCAAAAAAAAAGAAGAAAACCAACCATCAACCTCCATGCACAAAGTAATCACAGAAGCAAAAGATTGTACCAAAAAAAATGTTGTTCTAGAGAGGTACTAGCAACTTCTACCACTGCTGCCACAACTACACAACAATTTAGAGTCTAGAAAGCAAAGCAAATTAAAGCTTTTGTGTTGCAGTGTTTGTGTTCCAAAAACAAGTGTCATGTTTTGAAAAATCTCATCACTTGATTTTGTGGGTTTGTCTCTTCTTAGTTTCTTTTAGTGTTTTTTCTCTTTAAAACCAACAACCCCATATCAGAAACTGTTGTTTTTGAATTGTTTTGATTTTTTTGTTGTTGTAAACTGGAGAGTTTTGGGGTGTTTGGTTTTTATTTGTTGATATTGATTTTGTTAGATCAAGGCCATGCCCCTAGCCTTTGAAGATTTTCAAGGGAAGGGGGCGTTAGATTTCTCTTCTTCTTCGTATTCTTCTTCAGATTCACTTCTACAACCACCACAACATCAAAAACAACAACAAGAAGAAGAAAACTGGCTCCTCAACAACAACAACAACAAGAAACAAGTTTGCTGCTATGTGGGCAGCACTACGACTACTGAGCCCACATCTGTTCTTGACACCACCAGTACCAGAAGCCCAAGCTCACCAACCTCTTCCTCAACACTGTCTTACTCTCTCGGAGGCAACACCAACGGCGGTGGTGGAGGAGGTGGAGGAGGAGGAGCCTCCACCGACACCACCGGCACGGCTTCAGCTGCAGCTACTGCCTCTAATGTCAACACCACCAACAACCCTTCACTAGACCTTGGCTCCACAGAAAAATGTGGGTTGGTAATGGAAGATTGGGAGGAGTTGTTGTCAGGGTCACCTAGTCAAGAGCCATCCATTTTGAAGCTAATTATGGGTGATATTGATGACACATCTATGGGACTAAACAAGATTTTGCAACCTGGAAGTGGGTCTACGACCCACCAAGACATCGACTTCAATGCAGGTTTTGGTGTTGTCGATCAAGCTAGTTTCGGCTTCGAGTCCTTGACTACTCATCATCATAATAATATTGACCCTTCTTCTTTACATGTTACTGATTTCCCTGTTCATGGCGGCAATGCAAGGCTTGTTGGTTCGGTTTCGAACACACCCCAAATGTTCTCTTCTTCGTCAGCACCTAATCTTCTCTCTGTTTCGCTTCCACCTGGAGTTTTTTCACAGCAACCGATTGACGCCTTGGAAGAGAAGCCTCAGATATTCAATCCACAGGTGATAATTAATCAAAGCCAAGCTCAGTTCGGGCAGAATCCAGCTTTGTTCTTGCCGGTTTCTTGTGGTGGTCAATTGCAAGAGCATAATCTTTTGTCTCCACCACCACCAAAGCGGCTCAATTTTGGACCCAACAATGTTCAGGTCCCGAAAGTTGCGTTTTCAGAGTCAGGTCAACAACAAGAGATGTTCCTTCGAAGACAACATCAGCAACAGCAGCTTCAGCTGCTTCAGCAACAACAACAACAACAACAACAAAGGCAAGCAATGGGAGTAACAGCAGCAGCAGCAACAACAACAACAACGAAGCACAAGATGGTAAACGAAGAATTGGCGAACCAGCAGCTTCAGCAGGCGGTATTTGACCAGGTTTTGAAGGCCGCAGAGCTGATCGAAACGGGTAATCCGGTACTCGCGCAAGGGATATTGGCGCGGCTCAATCACCAGCTCTCACATATTGGTAAGCCTTTTCAAAGGGCTGCTTTTTACTTCAAAGAGGCCTTGCAGTCACTTCTCCACATCAACACCACCAATTCTGCTACTACAGCTTTCTCTAGTTTTAGTGTTATTTTCAAGATTGGTGCTTATAAGTCTTTCTCTGAAATATCACCTATACTTCAATTTGCTAATTTTACTTGTAACCAAGCACTTCTTGAGGCATTTGAAGGGTGTGATAGAATTCACATTATAGATTTCGATATTGGTTATGGTGGGCAGTGGGCTTCTCTTATGCAAGAGCTTGTTTTGAGGGCTGAGGGTCCTCCTTCACTTAGGATCACAGCATTTGCTTCTCTGTCCACACATGACGAGCTTGAGCTTGGTTTTACCCAAGAGAATCTTAAACACTTTGCGAGTGAAATCAATATGCCATTTGAGCTTGAAATTGTGAATCTGGAATCTTTAAACTCTGCTTCTTGGCCTATACCTCTCCGCGAATTGGATAATGAAGTGGTCGCTGTGAATCTCCCTGTTGGGGCCTTTTCAAATTACCCACCAAGCCTTCCTTTGGTGCTTCGGTTTGTGAAGCAACTTTCGCCCAAGATCATTGTTTCATTGGATAGAGGATGTGATCGTGCTGATCTTCCGTTTCCTTACCATGTATTTCATGCCCTGCAGTCTTACTCGGGCCTGCTCGAATCACTTGATGCTGTGAATGTGAATTTGGATGCCCTGCAAAAGATTGAGAGGTACCTGATTCATCCTTCCATTGAAAAGATTGTTTTGGGTCGCCATCGGACTCCTGAAAGATTGCCTCATTGGAAGAGTCTTTTTATGCAATCCGGGTTCTTTCCATTGACATTTAGTAACTTCACCGAGTCTCAAGCTGATTGTCTGGTGCAGCGTACTCCAGTTAGGGGTTTCCGTGTAGAAAAGAGACAGTCCTCGCTCGTTCTCTGCTGGCAGCGAAAAGACCTCATCTCGGCTTCAGCTTGGAGGTGCTAATCAAGGAGTAGTATTTTGAATATATTGGTGTTATTGCCAATCAATTGTTGGTTGCAAAGGTGCCCTATAACTTCTAGTTTCTGATCATTTTGAATTTTTGTTGTCTCTGTGAAACTCTTATGCTAATTGTCTATGTGATTTAGGCATATTGTCCCCAATCAAGAACCAAAGTTTTTAGTAACTGGAATGCCATGGATTCGTACAGTTTTTTTTTTTTCCTTCTTATTTTCAGTTCTCTTTAACATGGTTGTGGTGGGTGTTACTTTTTTCTTTTCTTTCGTGTTTAAGGTGGTGGCAATTAATTGTTGTAATTTGACTCCTAGAAAACATGATATTGGATCAAAGGAGAATTTTACCCTTCAAAAACCAAGTCTTTGCAGTTACATGTACACTCTTCCTCGAATTGCTTCCTTACTTTGATTCATGAACTCTATAATCTCACTGTGTTGGTGACTCATTTCTTGTCAAGACAAATTCATGAATTGTACACCTACCACTAATTTTTATCTTGTTTTGTATGTCACTGTCTGCTGTTTTTTTGCTTGCTTTGTCTGGTTCTGAGTTGATTAATTTCTCTGCCGCGAATAGCTGCCATGGTGCAATTTAATGAATACGGGGTGGTTCAAGTCCAGCTCCAGTACTTAGTCTAGATAAATTGAATTTGAGTTTGGTGAAGGATAGAAAAATAGGGAATTTCTACTCTTCTTTCCTTTTTTCCTAATAACTTTCAAAGTTGCAAGAAAAGAATATGATTTGAACTCACAATTTGGATATGGGTATATGAGGTTTAACGTCGGCCATTGGGAAATGATTATACCGTGTCAATAGTTACATTTCTCAAATTTAGATTATAAATCTCCTGCATCTCTCTACTCTTGATTTTGTTTATAGCTAAACAAACTACTTATAGTGTGAATGAAATTAGTATTCTTCAAATACTCACAATTTACGAAATATGTTATGTTTGTGCATCAAAAGACTCCTAAATTTTCAGGTTCATAGAAATCTACCCATTTGAAGGTCTCAAGGCCAAGGATGTTGGCCTATAATTCTCTCTAATTCATGCATTCCTGAAACTCCCCATCTATTCTTATTATATATATTTTTTCTCCGCCGAGTGGTCTGTTGTGATAGGTGCAATACTTAATTAAATCAATCGCATTATTTTTTTATTATTATATAGTTCTAATTTTCTTTTTGTTATGCCAACACTTGCAATTGAATTATGCATTGAATTTGTTGTTTGGTTTAATTTTTTTTTTCGGTCACATGAGTCTTGTACAATTGGACCCCTCCACATGTTTTGTTTAAGTCTCTTTTCTCTTTCAGCGGCTTAACTATTCTTTTTCTTTCTTAAACACACTTATAATACACAAAAGGCAATGTCCCATGTTGTTTGTGAAAGCTTCAATTTGCTCTCTTAATACAATGATAATATTTATTTATTTTTGTTGACAACATAATAAAGGAGAGTGTTCAATACTCTGTTGGCCAGGCTAACAGCCTTATTTTATCGTTATTGTAGGTCATTTTTATTGTTTAATATTATTTGATTATCTAGCCAGGATGGTTGTATTGTTTAATGAAGCGAGTGGTTGAATTTTTGACCCCCATAATGTCTCAATTAAGGAATGCTATTAAATTAATTGACATGCCTAAACTTGATTAATTGGTTGTTAGGGTTTAAGATTAAAATAAATGGGATTGGGAATTAGGGGTCATGTCATGTAGGAGATGGTGACAGACTGGTTAATTTGCTTCTTTATTAATATTATCTATAAATGATCATAAATTTAATAATTACGAGACTCTTATTAAATAAAACACTAGAGGGTCATCATTAGGTTATTGTACACTTTGACAGTTACTTAAAAGTTACTATCACATAAATTTTAAAATATAATTTAAACTCAACAAATGGGGAAAAAATATTATTTTTAGATTTTGTTGTAGCTTTTTACACTTATTTCAAAGTTCTCTTTTAAAAATACTTTTTTCAAATATATTAATTATCTTTTGTTTTTAAATACAATTAAGGTGTAATTAACTTGATCTTATCAAGATTATCCTTTTGAACATTCTACTTCTAACAAGATCCTAGTCTTAATTTAATACAAATAAGGTTTCCCAAAGAAAAATATGAATAACAACTTTGTATATGAAATCTCAAATTTTTCTTTTAAAAATTAAATTAATTTTACACATCATAAGAAGTAAAATCCGCACATTGCGGATGCCCAATAATAAAGTTTTGTTGTAGAGGTTTGATGATGCAAAGGACATGACAGTTGACACTTTTTTAACGTCAGCAACTAACAAGTTTCTTTTTCACGAGGACAGAGAAGAAGACAAAGTGAGCGCCAATAGCGAAATTTTGGAGTGCAAATAATATGTTTTTCGACCAAAGTAAAAAATTGAACTAATGTGTGATCAAGTGGACAGAAGAGTTCTGTCCTAGTGCAACGTACGCTACACGTGGCAGGTATCTAGTCGATGATCAGAGTGGGACCAAAACTCCACTATCAAAATCTGCCAATGAGGATCAAAGAAGGTCTACCTACAGTGTACTAACAGCAATTTGTGATGGAGACTCGTTGTCTCTTGTGTTGAATGTTGTTGGGGACAGTGAGGTTGAAAATGACAAATGGATGGATAGATAGATATCTTCTCTCTCTCTGTTCTTCAATTGTTAAAGCTACCTTGAAAGTGGGAGCTATTGCAAAAATGAATGGTCACAATCGTACGATATGCCACGTGGACGGTGGGATTCTACAAAATAGAAATAAGGACATGCTCTATGTACCCCCCATGATGGATGATGATGATGATGATAAAAGTCCAAAAGTCTACGGACAGAAATGAATCAGAGAGGTGGGTCCCTACTGGCGTGACCTATTCCATGGGGCTGAGGCAGTGAGTGTACAGGGGAACATGTCCCTCCCCAATTAGCTACGTACAACGCCCTTCTGAGGTGAAACGTCCTAATCATTTTACAGCAATAACAATAACAAATGTCTTAATCAAAGTGTGTGACTTCGTTTGATCATGACCGTTCGATCATTTTAATCTCCCTTGGCCCTATGGTGGGTTTGTAGGATTAAATGACTTAAATGGGCGATTAAAGATTGAATAATTGAGTTGTCTTATGATTCGATTCAACGATTGTTTACCATGGGTCCATGTCTGCCTGATTTGAATGTTATGTTAGAGAGAGAATGAATTTGGACTTAATATTACATTTAATATGTTAATTGTAAAATGGATTGAACAGTGGATTATATAGCATATCAAAAAATTTATATAATTAAAGTTAAACTATGAAGTTAAATGTTAGATACGTGACGCATCGATCTTATATTTTTTATAGTCTAACGAAGTTTAACAATATGAATAATGAGATTGATAAATGGATAACTGTATTTTTCTGTTCCATCGTTTGGTCTGTTTCTACTTCTTTTTGCTTCGGTACTATATGAGATGTTTAAGATCTTTTGCTTAAAATTGGAAGTTTTTGTACATGCGACCAAGATTATATAATTCCGACAATTAGATTCTCTATTTGACGCCATGTTAATGTGCTTGTGACCATGCTCCAGCTCAATTGCAAACTTCTGCTTCTCCATATATGAGAACAGTAAATTACTATTGTTAAACAATTTCATGCCCGACATTAATTCAACGCATCAGAGTAGCATTTTTTCAGTATGTATTTTTTTTTTTTGTTAAAACGATCTTTTGTTCAAAGAAGCTGTGTTTTCTTGTGACTTTTCATCGAGATTCCAATTTCTAAACTTGGGAAACTTCTAAGGAAATGAATCAGTGATTGTGAATCCAAGCAAATGATTTTCATTTGGCATTATTTCTTCAATTATGAGCTCGTCAGCTTGGTCCCCATGCTAAGATCCAAAAAATCACAAGCAGGCATGCTCATGCATGCAGCACAAGAAATCCTCACTTAGAAAGCAAGTACTTTATATAAATTATACTGGAATTTCACATAACCTCTCAGACTTCATAGAAAATTGGGTTTTGTAAAAATTCTTTTAAAAAAATGGGTAGCTATCCACGTTATTCTTGCATTAGTTCGTGCTACTGTGTGAGGTTGAAAATCAAGTATAAATAATTTGACGTGGAATATATGATGATAGAATCAATACCATTTATTTCTGGTTATTGGACCGTAACAAATTAGATCACATGAGACATTTCTATACGACTAGTTTCTAATTTAATTTCTTTCTTCATAATCAGCTGATTCCACTTTCATTATGTTATAAACTAATTGGAATTTTACTACAGAGATTGATAATGAGAATGGGTTGAAAAAGGCACTAAAAAATTGATAAATAGTTGGAGATTGAGATCATTACAGTATGATTTATTCTCTGGGGACAAAGGGAATTTCTTTATCCATAAACAGGCTTTTAAAAGGTAAACATGTCGAGGAGTCATTTTCAGGTTTATTAAGTGTCTAAAGTACTTATAAGAAGAGCTGGAACACTCGCTCTCCACAAAAATGAGCAACCCCACTAGAGCATTTTACAGTCCTCCAAAAATGAATATGTTACATGTACATAGCTTTCGTAGAGCAAATAAATTGAATGTTCCATAAGTTACAAAGGTTGATTTGTTCAACAATTGTTTGATCATATTATATATTCTTGTGTTACGAGACACATTTTGACTTGGAAAAAATAACGAATATTAGTTAAATCTCCTGACTAAGCAATTTCTGCTTTGCTTCAAAGTGGCCCATATACGAGAAGCAGAAAGTGAAAGAACATAAGAAAATGTATGAAAAAGAGGCTTTTATTTTTCTCTTTTCCATTATCATTCCCACACAAAAACCAAATTCAAAGCCCTCTTGGATGGACCTGCCATTGTTGATTGTTGCTTGCCTTTAGTCACCTCAACAATTGAAAGCAGATTCCAGCAGAGAGAGAGAGAGAGATCACCATTAAAGCATCTTCTAGATATGGAAACCATAAAAGTGGCACACTTTTTTTGAAGCTCAAAAAAAAAAAATAAAAAAAATCAAAGTTGCCTTTGGAAAGTATATATAATGATAAACAACTTTTCATTAAGGAATTGAAGTAAGCACTTTTGTCTTGAAGAAGCCTCCTAGGAGTGAGGGCTTCAGTTATGTTGTTTTTGAAGAACAAAGATATGCTAAAGACTTGAGACATTTGCCAGCTTTTGTCCTCTTCAATGCTTGAAAATGCTATAGCTAAGTGGGTCACTAACTAAAGCCGCTCTCTATGTTTTTGAAACAGCTATATATTTTCGATCCATATCAAGCCACCATTTATTTACCTAGTAACTTATATTTTAATTCTAGAGCTTACAAAAAGCAATTCCCATTCACATTGGGACCCATCTGCATTGATTGTTAAAAGAATATCGAAAAAAGTACTTTATAAAATGTTATAATCCGATAACCAACAATGACCTTATGGTTTATATCATCACTACCCAAAAAATTGTGTATGTACATCATCCAATGCATTGAAATAATGAAACCAATTCTTCCTTGGATATGGGATTAACAAAATCTAATCCAATCCAATTAACAAGTCAAATTAATGTTTAAAAAACTAACCATTTGTGTTAAACTAATAAACATGAGTTGTGTCCTTTACACACACATATATATTGAAAATAAACAATAATATAGGTTTAGCCATTTTAGACTTTAGAGGTGATTGGTTCAATGATTGCAGCCTTTTATCACTTGTCATTGGAAGGATATATAATAAATAACAAAGGGAGAAAAAATAATTTAAAAAAATAGAAAATTAAAAATATAGAGATAGTAAGGGTAAAGCCAAAGAGGCAGTGAGCATCCAAGGCAATATTGGACAAGAAAAAAGCAATAAAAAGAAAGGCAAAAAAGGTCGGTGTGAGGTGGAGGGTGGTGGGGGGTGGTGGTAATGGACACATGGGTGTGTGAAGAAAAGTTGGGGTTTTCCTTGATGAGAAAATCTTTTTCACTTCTCTCTATCTCTCACTGTCTACACTTTTATAGATGCTTGCCCACCATATCTTCTTCTTCTCCTTCCAAACTCTTCTTTAAGTTTCCTTCATTGTTTTTATTTTCTTTTCTTTCCTTTCCCTTCCTTTCTATCTTTTTCATTCTCCATTTATTTTTTGTTAGTCAGCTTAAAAACAACGCGTTCTTTGCATCCCACACATTTGTTTTCTTTTATATATATATACCAAAATCCAAAAGCAAGCACTCATGCTTGTCAAAAGCCAATCATGGTAGGTCCTCCAATAACGTACCCAAAAATTTCTCATTGGTCTACTCCTTCGCTTCATGTTTAAGACTCCCATATATCTCTCTCTCTCTATCTCTAATATATTGGGTGGAAGTTTGGCTCCACAGTGACTTGCATGGATGATGAGTTGGCTTGCTAACTTCCACATAAGGGTCTTGTTTCTTTCCTTTTCTTTCTTTCTTTTTTTTTTTTTTGAAGAAGGGTCTTGTTTCTTTTTATCCCATCTATTCTTCTGTTATCTCCATCTTTTTTTCATTTTTTCATTTTTTATTTTTAATATATAATCATGCAAAATCTTGTTTATAAGGTCAACCAAACATTCACTTCTCACGTCTTTTTCATGTTTTTCTCTTTATTTGTTTCTGATTATTAGAATTTTGTTCTCTTTTCCACCTTAGATTGAGACTTTGCGTTTGCTTGGATCAATCATATATATTTTTTATGAATCTCCAAACCTTTTTTATTTTTTCAAGCAAGTGCAATAATAGTTTTTCTCTTTTCTTTTTCAGAAAAGGGATATATTGGTTAGATATGGTGATCATCACAACATTATTTCACAATTATAAGTAAAAATAAAAAGGACACACAACATGCGAGTCCCACTAAACTTGGATATTTCATGATGGGGCAATTTAAAAACAACTTTTTAGGATTTAAATCAACTCAAATTTCCAATTATGTCCTGTTGGGTATTAAAAATCCAAAACAAAAACTACCAAGAAATGAAGAAGAAGAATAAGAAGTAAACACGCATGATATCTTGGGGTTGGCAACATATTCTTAAATGTTAGACTGACATGTGGCATTAAATAGATATATTCAAGAGATATATGATACAGACAAATGCACTAGAAATAAAAAAGCTAGGGTTTGGTAAGCTTTGTATGGACCATGTTTAGAATGGCTGTGATCTCCATAAATAATTGGTGAGAGACATTTTTTTTTTATAAATATTTTGGATTATTTTACTTCTTTCGGTTATGAGATAAGCTAGAGGTGACATTATATTCATCACAATACAGACGGCACAAAGGGTTGACATGATTATTTCATTTTCCATAGAAACTAGTAGCTCTATCTACCTCCGCCAGTGATGATTGATGGGATTTTTAATGGGCCTCTTGTCTCTTCTGGAAAAAGGTTGACATGTTTGAAACCTTGCTCTTGCTTCAATAATTTCTTTCGAGTCAAATTTCAATGGAAAACTTGATCAAGAGACATCTGTGGTCAACAAACCCCACATAGAGTCAATGTTATCTAATGATGCATTTTAGGATGGAAGTGGGAGATGTAATAAATTGGTTAATTATGGCCATAAAATTAAAAAAAGTATAAAGGAGTTTGGTAGTCCAACTAATAAAATTATTTCCAATTTTGTTGTATTATGTGGTGGGCATGGAGAGCATGGACTTGTAACATCAAGTAAAGTAATTAATCAATATCTTAACAACCAAAATTATTATGATAAGATGGAAATATGTAGGCGGTGCCATAATTACGAGGGACCGTGTTTTGATAAACTCCACTTCTGTTAAACTAAATTGATTATGTTTGAAATAAATACAAATACACCTCACAAGTTGCTAAAATGTCAAAACGTAGCATCACAAGCTGAAACCTTAACAATTAAATATTATCAATTACCAGTCACATTATAACCAAAGACTTCATGCAATGGGGAATAAAATATGGCATGTCAACACAATTACAAAATTGGGTTCCATAGAGATATATAATTGGAATTGGTCAGACAACAAAGAGGTAGAAAAAGATTATTTGGAATTGATACTATATTATTCAATATCTAATAAAAATGAACTTATCATAAAATTTAATAAAAAACTAATCAGCAGGAAATGCTCTACATGGAAAAACTACGATGTCCACAGTCAAAAGAGACTCTCATTGGCAGAAACCAACTTGGTATCTTGTGAACAGAATTACAATGACTCTGGCTAGCCAGGAGAACCCCAAGTGATCCTATGTAATTGAAGAAGTGTAAATTGGAAAAATTCAAATGAATTTCATCCTGGCCAAAAAAAATTATCTTGGAGATGGTAGAGTTATCAATGCAATCTCAATTGCCTTCCCTGCGAGGTAATAGCCCGTTTATTTTCCCCAATCCACCAGTACCAGCTTTTCAAAGAAAATATATGTGTGCCCTCCTAACTTCCACAAACAGAAAATCCAGAAATTTTCATTTGTATTCTCGCTGCTCATGAGTCGTAAACTTAATATTAAACTCCATAAAGTGGTAGGAAGGTTTTCACGAAGGAGTAAGCAAGTGCACCCGTGAAAATGTAGCTGTCCACTCTGTCCAGTATACCACCTGCATCCAATGTCAAAGATTTTATACAATTGTGGAAAAATCTCAAATAAAATGAGAAATTCAAACATAGGATAAATGACCACATTCTTTGGAGGTTGCAAATAGTAGAAAACACACGAGGAATCACAAATTGAGTAAATAGTACGAGGATCAATATTACAAAAAATACAACTCAACAGGATATTTTTAAAACACTACTATGACCTGAATCAGTTATCCAACTCCAAATGAAAAGCCCAAATAACAAATCAATTTTGCACGTATTGTCCAAATACAACAAAGAAGGCCTGTACCCTTGAATGAAGTGTGAAACAAAAATTTCCAAAATGTAATAGAGAACTCATATATGAGGAAAAGCGATTACCATGTCCAGGTATGAGGGACCCAGAGTCCTTAACACCAGCATCACGTTTAATCATCGACTCAGTAAGATCACCAAAAACTGACCCAAAAAAGTTCAGAAATCCAAAAGCTATTGCACTGTCAACCATCAAAATCATACAGTAAGACACATAAAAAGGAATTTCGGAAAAAAAAAAAAAATGTATACAAAGCTATTGATAATGGCACAGCATAGGATGCTGTCAATATAAGATCAACAAGAACAGACAGAAAGCACATGCTACAGTGCATAGAAGATTATACACACTGATAGATACGAGGGAAAATAGGAACCTGAACAGTTCAGCCATGTCTGTACATAAGACTAGACACGCACAGTTACAATGGTAACCTAAGTCCGTAGAACAATGACCTTGCATCAAATGTTAAATAGTAATGGAATTTGATTCCAATTTGTGGAGCAAATTAAGAGCTAGAGAATGATGAAAGCACTTGAGAAGTTTGATGCCATGTTCTCAGTCTGACATGTCACGTATAACAGGAGGGGGTGCACAATAAAGCTGTAGGGCACTGGGCACACTCATATCATGCTAATTTCCAATCACATATAACTTCACTAGATAATTCTGGATTAATGTTAATTGAATATATTGTCCAATTTAGTGCTATATTACTGCTCTCCAATGCTCTTTAAACCATAAAGCAGTAAACAGTAGCTGGCCTGCAACTTTTTAATGTACACAAATTTTACAATGACTTAAAAGACCTTACTGGAGGATGATAGCATACCTTGTCAAAGATGTTGGCCAGCAAAAAACCTTTGATAATACAACAGTGGTGGCAATACAACCACCCAAGCCTACAGCAGTTCCCTCCCAAGTTTTCTTGGGACTAATACTAGTTAGCTGTGTCCTACCAAAAGCCTGCATCAGAAATCAAAATCTAACTCACGTTCTCCGGATAATATAGGCCCAACAGAAAAGACACAGGAATAGATTTTCACACTGTTAGAATGATGTTATATAGGACGACAGAAACCTAAGATAACCGAAAACATGTGATGAAATCTGCCAGTAAGCCTTCTTCACAACTGATACGTGAAGGGCAAAAACCTTATCATAATCACAACAATCCACTATATACTATACTTATTTATAGGACTGCAGACCAATTCAAAAGCTCAAGTACCTTGCCACCTAAGAAGGCAAACGTGTCTGCTGCAATTATGCTGCTGATAGATATCAAGGTAGCAACAAGACCCACTGTCCAGTGAGCTTGGCCACCAAGAAGAAAGGGCCATGCAGCTCCTACTCCTGCTAAACAGAAAGTGCTCCATAAACAAATATTCATGAAAGCACAAGCCAACTGTCATGTCGTAATTTAAAGAAGAATGAACGTCAACAAGAAACAAGCACAATCCAGCATCCATTAAAGTCCTTAATCAATCAATTTTCTTCAAAAAAAGAAAAAAAAAAGCAGAGCACTTATACTCAAGAAGCCTGAAACTCGATTGTTTACATTTTGGCAGAAATTACAGGTGCATCATCAACAAATAAGCTAGGGTCATTAAACAGACAAAATAGGCAGAATTTGGTGTCTCTTTTGGTCAAATTTCAGTAATCTAATTCACAATTAGAAAAGCTTAACACTCACTTGTATTTAAGGCTGGGGCAGCCATTGCACATCGAAGCTTAACCCAAAAGCAGGGAAGATAACCACAGTAAAATAGTCCAAACATAGTGCTACTGAGCTGAGCAAAACGAGGATTTCCTCTCTGTAAAAGCAATGCCATTGCAACAACGAAGGCAGCAGACGTCACCGAAACGTCAATTTGACCAAAATACCTGACCATTAGTTAGAAATCACTATCAGCATTCAACATCAGTCATCTAATCAGTAATCAAGATTGGTCACCACCCTTTCTAATCCAAAATTATGTAAACATAAACTCACAATTAACACATGTTCTCTTTAGCAAATATACTCCCAATAAAACCGAACACAGAATTTTTTCAAACGAATAGATGACTATGCTCAATCACATTAATGAATTAAAATCAAAATAATTGGACTTCGATACAACTAAAAATTTTAAACAATCACATGTTTAAGTTCAGGATGAAATTTGATCAGCAAAGCAAAAAGCATAATATGTACACCATAACTTGTAAAGGAAAATCGAATTAGTTCATATAGGTTTATATTTTGCATATACCCCGATTTAGCTCCATGTTTACTCTGATATTCCTTTTCAAATTACACAGCAGCATCAGACTATGTTTTTAGTCAAAACTCAAATCATAACAATAGTTCTGACAGAAACATAGCACGAAACTCAGGAAAAGCTTAAAACAATAGTCGGCAACAACATTAACAATATGTTGTGTGTCACTTTTGGAACTAAACAAAGTGTTCAAATCTACAGACGAAAACCATACGCACTCCATGCAAAAACATTCAACTCTTGATCCTACAATCATACACTATACCATCAGAGATTCTAATTAGTGTATATAAACAAGAAGTAACAGCAGTTCAACAATCTTACAATGTAAGTATAGGCATGACTGCACATATAACAGAGCAAACCCGCGAAACATATCGAGGAGGAGGCGTCATTCCTTGTGTGATTCCACGACTCCTAACCAACTCGAAATATTCACGCGAACCAACAAAAACAGCAGCCGCCAAGGCTACCGTAAACACCCATCCTCCAGCCAGCACAACGCCTCCAACAGAAATACCAATGCCAAGCCCGAAAACGATCCTTTTCTTCAACTGGCTCGCTTTCTGTTGCTGCTGCGAAATCGAATCCTCATTTGCCGGCAATTTATGGCCTCTGTCGACTTCCTACAACATACCCGTTTCAGTAATTGCACTCTAGCAACAATCAAAACTAAAAATACCAACTTAATCAATCATCAAAACAACAATGCCAATGTTATCGAATTGTCTCCACATTAGTACTAACACAACACGACCAGATATGCATAATCTAATCAACACATATCACATCAAAATACTAAAATTAAACAAATACCTCTTTAGCATTGCTTTCATTAAAGCGGTCCGGGTCTGCTCTGGCTACGGCAGCAATAAACCGGCGGTTCATGGAAAAGCCGGTTCGGCGGACGGAGTTGGATCCATCGAAAACTATGCGGAGATTGAGTCTACGACACCGTTTTGGCGCGAGAATTAGGGTGTTAGGCGACGAGGGACGGCAAGGGCACGTGCAAAGACAAGTGAGTGAGAGTGGAATCAGATTGTAGCGATCGATTTCCACCAAAGAGGCCATCAATTCAAGCAGAGAATTGGATTTTGAATTTTGCTAGAGGAAATTCAAACGCATGTTTGTTGTTTTTGAGTTTTTTTTTTTTCGGGAGGTGGGGTTTCGATTAGGCGGAGAGTGAGAGCGAGAGCGATTTCAATGGTTTGCGAGAGTTGTCGATTGGGTTTTTGGGGGATTTTATTTTAGCCGAGCGAGGGAGTCGCGATTATTTTGCTCTGGTTTTAACTCGCCTTCGAGTGCGCGTGGTCTTGTTTTACTTTAAGCTTGGATACAGTTAAAAGAGGTTGAAATTAAGTGTGCAGTTCATTAGATACGTTGCTTGTTTAGTGTTAACTGGTTCTAACTTCCAACCACTCAAAAGAAGATCAGCATCCAAAAAATTTTAGGTTTATTTCTTGTTATGTTCAAGTTTCCAATTCTAAAAGGTTGAGCGCACCATCTTTTAATGAGAAACGGTTTAACATTTTTTTTTAAAATAGATTAATGATTCAAGTCATACTCTTATTTTAAAATACTAACTATAATTAATTTTTTTAGAGTTTAATACCTGTTCTCACTGTTAAAAAGAAAAAAAGTTTCAAGTTTCCAATGCAGGCTGTAAAATTTGACATTTTTAAGTTCTTATGCGTGGAATTCGGTATGCAGTTCCGTACTTAATTTTATTTGACTTCGTATAATTTTTTAAGTAAATAAAATTGAGAGTAGGGCTTAAATGAGTGATGAAAATAAGGGAATCAAACTTCGTTAAAAATGAAACAGAAAAAAGAAATTTTCTTGGGTTGAAGGAATGAAATAAGTTACATTTACTGAATTCATATAAGGTTTGCATAATTTAATTCTCAAAAATTCTTAAACCATATGATCATAAATCAGGAATTAAATTTCTTTATTTCTAATGGTTCTTAATTAGTAAATACGTCATAAATGTAAAATTATGTAAATAAGGAATTAGGTTTATTTTCTCTTTCAACGATTCTTGATTAGTAAATGTACAATATGTTTATATATAGAGAATCCTAAGTACACAATTAAAGCTATTCGGCTTGTTACTAAAGTAAGGAGGGATCTAATTTTCTTACAAGCAAGGTAGATAAATTCCAAGACAAATTATAAATAAGGAAATTGAGTATTGCATATGGTTGTACAAATTGAGTTTGGACAATAAAATTATAACGCACATTTATAGAAAGTTTTTACAAGATTAAGGTCTTGGAAGTGAGCAGGATTTAAGGCAGTCCGTTAGTGGCAGTGGAATCATACTTACATGCAATGTATGTTGCAATAATATAAGCATATTTACAAACAAACAAATTGAGAAAAAAATTGCTGGAGTTCCAAATTTTATTATATATAAATAAAAAAGAAAACGAGCAAATGAATTTATGAACAAAGAGCAAATATCAGTCTTTCAAAAAAAAAAATCCAAATTTAAAACGTTTCTATTGTAAATAATATTTTTAAAAAATAAACAAATATATTATGAATTATCGATCCATAGTCTTAGCATATTATGATAGTAGTATGCATAGGTTGAATCTCTGCCGATTAGGATGTGCACAAGATGCTAATTAAAATGCTGAAAATGATAAGTTAACATCAATCTCGACAAGGAATGGAATTTTATGTATCTTCATGATAATGAAATTGACTTATAGTTCAATCTAAAAGCATATGCCAAAAGCTTAGTTGAGTCTATTCTAAAAATATTTTCTTGAAACCTAACTATTTTAAGAGAGCATTTAACGTGTCACGCGAGCATTAACATGCATATGCATAACCTATTTAATATTGTTTGCTTAATTTTGCTCTAATTGAAGTAGAAAATGGATCGAATCAAAATGACTTATAGTTTCTATTTTTATTTATAAAATTTAATAAAAAAATATTGATCATATTAAATGATATTTATTTATTTGAAAGAATAGTAAATGACATATTCACTTAAATATAATTCATGAATTATGATATTATTTAGCTGTAAAAAAGTGATGTAGTTTCTGTTTTTATTGAACACAACAATTGAATCTCGCCATGACATCAAAATTTGATCGACAAATTGCCCGGCGGTGGCGCCAAAAGATCTCATTGGTTGCTTAATTATAAATTACCGTACATTAGCAGCTCTCCCCCGCATCAAATGAATAACGAACAGCGAACTTGATTTGGCATACATAATACAGCAATAATTACATTTAAGCCAAAGAATTTCTTAAAAAATAAAAAATAAAATTACAGTCTAAGCCAAAGGTACAAGCACTCACAGCATATATCATTATATTGTGAACTACTAGCAAATTACAATTTTTTTCCCTTCGATTTGGTTTTGTGTATTCATCTTTCTGTGCCATTCGTTTGAGTTTTGTATAAACTAATTCCATCAACTCAACCGCTTTAATTGAGCCTCGATTTCTATTATTTCAAGTGATGTAACAAAAGCACATTATACAACATAATAAATAAAATAAAAACAATAAATCTTTCCCGATTAGCACTATATAACCCTTTCCACATAGCATATGATGATGTTATAATGTACTTCATTACAGAAGCAAGTCAAGAGTGGTGGAGTTTATGATCATGTTCATGATTTCTACCGAGCTCTTTAACGATATCTTGCAATATTTGCCATTATAAACAAAAAGCAACTTGTATCTTATAATAGTAATCAACCATATTTCACGGATGGGTGTTGGTGCCAATGGCATCCCGCCCATGAATACTATGGCTTTTGAACCATAAGTCCATGGTTGGATCTGCATCTGAAGCTCTTCAGGTAAGGGCAATTTTTTTTACGTAATATGGGTTTGTTCTCCCATTTATGAGAGTTTCAGTTTAGGACCATACCTCAAAAACGTTAATCAAAAGTATCTGATAAGTTATACGGTATGTAATATATTTCTGATAGGTGTAATAAAGATAAGAAAAAAAAAAAAAGTGATCAATTATATTTCAATTTCTAATTTTTTATTTTAAAACCTCTCAATTTTTGTAATCCATTAGATCCAACATTCAGATGACTATTAATTGCTCCCATAACTACTAGTGTTTGTATTACGACATGGGCCCATTAACAAATTAAACTCTCGCGACACGTAAATTTAATGGGGCTTGATTTCTCTAGTCAAAGCCCACTTGAGCCAAAATCTTGATTAGGGCTATTACAAAATGGTCCCACATGATCAGGTTTTTCCAGATGACGTGGCAAGCTCTTACTTGGTAAGATTTGGAGTATAAAACCCCTACTGAACCAAAAGCACCGCCAAGAAAAAAACTGTCTTTCGATTCTTGAATTGAATTTGCTAAAAAAAATAAAAATAAAAATTTCTTGAATTGAATCCCAACAGCATTTGTTTACTGCGAAGCCCAGAATGGCGAGACCCGATCCGTCGGCTTCGGAGCCGGAGGAGAGCGATAAGTCGGGGTCGGAAGAAGAAATCGAAGAGCCCGTAAGCAATGCGCAAAAGCAAGAGGAGATATCGGAGTACGAGAAGCAGAGACTGTCAAGAATTGCGGAGAATAAAGCGAGAATGGAAGCGCTGGGGCTCTCCAAAATCGCTTCTTCTCTGATGGGTTCGTCACAGAATCCGAAACCCAGCAGTAGTAAGCGAAAAGGGAAGCGCAAGAGCAAGATTGATGAAAATGACGACGACGAGGATTTCAGACCTAGTGACGATGACGACGATGACGATGACGAGGAGGGTTTGGCTAATATCACTTCTAGTTCACGAAAAAGGAAACTGAAAGTGAGTACTCTCATTATGGTTTTTCAATTTAATGATGTGACTGTCATGTTTTTAGTTTCACGCAATTGGGAGTTGCAATTTTTTAAGCAGTAGAGGAATTAAAAATTTTACCTTGATTGATTTTAACTTGCTTTGGTTGAATTGATAATGTATACACTAGTATATGACGATGGATATGTTTGAGGTCTGAGTGATGACAAGTATTCTCAGTTGTATCAGGCATTTCTGTCTTTGTATGTTTCTTTTTCTGTTTTGATTACTTAATTGTTTCTAGTATGTTTGGCTATAGTGGGTGATTTTTTTTCTTTTGGATTATCTTTTACTCCAGGGAAGGATAAAAGCTTGGAATCTAAGAAGAAAGTTAATGTTCGAAAGGAATTGTTTAGCTCTGATTATGTTGATGGAGATGATGATGAGTTAATGCAGGTTATTTCAATTGCTTACTAATGAGTACTTGGATTCTATTTGATTGTTTGGATTTGGATGGAGTTATATTGATTTTTTTTTGCACTTCATATGCAGGCAATTGCTCTCTCTCTCCAACAATCTGGGGAAGTTTCGGGACCTGCTCTTGATGGAAAAAAGGCTGATGCTAGCAGTCGGGAAGATGCACAAAAGGGAAAGAAGAAAAAATCGGTTTGTTTTGGCTCTGGATTGATGCTTTTGTTATGAGGAAATGTTCTGCATTTTTGAGCCTTATCTCGTTTGGGGTTATATTCTTCATTTGCAGTTCACAAGTCGGGTGCAAATGACTGAAGATGAAGTGGTTTTACACTTCTTTCAGTTCGATGGTGATTTCTATAACTGCCGTCTTTTATTTTTACTTCATTACTGTTTTTGAGTGTAAAGCAATAGTCTAGCTTTTGAAGATTAAGATTAACAAGGACTAATTGTTTAATCTCTCATAAGGTTTTGAATTACAGAAGTTTGCCTAAGCAGTTTCCATTTGTCTGAACTAGCAGTAAATTCTGTTCCGGGTTTTGTGCCGTGTCTATGAAGAGACTTTTCATTATTGATGAGGAGCATTTTTGGCTTGCAGAATCAGAAAAGGGTGGGTTAAGTGTGACAGATTTACGGAGAGTTGCAATTGCCAATGACTTTATGTGGACGGACGATGAGTTGGCTGATATGATCCATTGCTTTGATAGTGATGGAGATGGGAAGGTAATTTAATTTATTTTTTATTTTTTATTTTTTATTTTAAATTTTGTTTTTTCCTTTTCCTCTTTGAATATAGAAAATTTGAAAATATTGAATTTAAAGTCTCACAAATTCAAGTTTGAAAAGGTTTCCCAAAACATTATTTTTGCCTGATATAAACCAAAAGCCTGCTGCCAATTAATACAAAGTAGCTTGCTCCCATTTACCTCCATATGGTAAAATACTTATACTAATTGTGAACATCTTTCGATGATGTTCTTGTGTCTCTATGCTAAAATGAAATCATACCGGATTAATGCACTTTGTGCTATGTGAACTTGGCTTAGCAGGTTATTGAGTATCGAACAAATTAATTTTACCGTGAATAATTTACAGTTACCAAAATGTAACCACTATGGCCCCTTTTCTTCATAAAGATTGATAATTATCTCCAGATGATTTCGTATCAGTGCATCATGGTTTATTAAATGTGCTTTGATTATCAATTTTATAGGCACCTTTGCACCTACAGCTTGCTGATTTTCATATCTGTACAGCATGGTTTATTCAATGTGTTTTTGATTATCAATTCTTTTGGCTCCTTTGCAGCTACAGCTTGCTGATTTTCAAAAGATTGTCAGTCGATGCAATATGTTAAAAACATCTGAAAATTCTTGACCGTTCTCAACAAAATCCAACCGTATCAACCATTATTCAGGTATGGTTAGATTGTTAGCGAGTATATGTCACATCCCAGGTTTGTCACTTCTTTGTTGTGATTCTTAAACTCGAGACCTCTTAGAAACTTCTGCAGTTTAAAGAACTTCTGTAAAGAAAGCTGCATTCTGAGTCTTTTTGTTTGAACTCATTGGGTGCTTACGATGGAGAGCACTCTCAGATTGTTGCAGCAATGTTTTATTTTATTGGGTCAAGTATAACATCAACATCAACAGATACGCCTTTTAAAGTCACATACATGTATAAATTTGTATGCAACTTATATTTTATTGTGGTTAAAATGGGTCATGACTTGATAAAGGTTTTTGGCATCTTCATGAACATCACAAAGGGGAAACACTAGGAAATTAAAAACTTTTGACCTGGTACCAAAATGAACAAAGATCGACTTCACACAGCTGACATGTTATAGTTCTGATACAGACCAGTAATACATGGAAGGAAAGTTCCTGCTCATCTGTCTTTTTTTTTCTCAATTTTCTACGTTTCATTTGTAAGCTTGAGTAGTGACACATAGAATCAAAGCCTCTGTCAAGTCTTCTTCATGAGGTACCCCAACATGATGCCAATCAAGCCAATAAGAACAACATACATGAATGGGATACCACTGCCACTTCTGCTGGTTTGACGCCTCAAGAAATCCTGCACAACACAGTCAATGTAAAAGCATGTTTAAAACACGCCCAAATGGAATAGTTAGGAATTACGATTGTGTGATAATTCTGGACATGCTTAGATTGATTAGGGAACCTGGGTCTGTACATTCTAACATCATCAGAAGTATAAGCTGAGATGCAGCTGAATTATAGCAGACTACTGCAACCACATCTGTCTTCTTTCAAGTATTCAACACTCTTTTGGTGCTATATATATATATATATATGGTGCCAACATACCATAGCTCTTTCTAATCATATCCTATGTCAAGGTTTAAGGATGGCTGGTCTCCTACACATCCATTGGGCAGAACGGGAGGTTGTCTTCCCTCTCAGAATTTATGATGAAGGAAAGCTTACACAAACTCATATGATACGAGACTTTCCAAGGTAGAGGCAGTTTCGTGCTAGGAATATTTATGATATGCCAAGGATTTCGTCAACTATCAAGGGTTACTAAGACCACAGATTGATGATTGATATTGTACTTGATTGCATTGAAAGTGGGGGAGGATATCCCTGCCAGTATCAAAATTCTTATCGGTGCATACTTGCATACATCAGTTAATAGTAGGGGAAGCTTTCTAATTGTCAGAGGAAACTAAACTCAGGTAACAACAGCTGTTCTAAAGTCATATATGCTGTGTATAATGGTGTACCAACAGCTGTTCCAAATTCTATACAGCTATAATAGGCAACAATTATTTAATAGGGAGCTGACTTTCATCCTATCATATTCCAAATATAGACACCAATCTCTTACTAACAAACCATGGCAAGTCAAACTCTTTCATTTGAAGTGCTAGAAATCAAGAATTACAGGCAACAATGTGAAACTAACGGTAACATATTTTGGTAAGAAACAGTTACTGTCTTTAATTATAACCGAATAGTTATCATTTGAAATTCCAGAAATATGTTAACATCATCTCATCACTAGGCCTTATCAGGTCTTAGGAGACTTACCAATTCCTGTTGAAGCTTGTTATTATGCTTAAGAAGAGAATTCTTTTCCTCGGTTAACTTCGAAATGAGAGCTCTTGCCTGAAAGAACAAGTATCACATCAGAATATACGACCAAGAAGACTTATCCCAACTCATATCAATAGTTCAATGAAGGTCAGCTTAAAATAAATAAGTATCACTCAGAATATACAACCAGGAAGGCTTCTCTCAACTCATATCAATAGTTCAATGACAGTTAGCTTAAAGATTAGTCTAGAAGCATTTGTTTCCATAGTCTCGCATATATAAATTGCCATATAGAATTGGCTTTGAACAAGAAACTAACCCTTAACTAAACCATGCCAAATAAACAAATGAATACACAAATCATGTGTGAACACTGACCACTATAAATTCACTTACGGGCATCTCAACTTCAAAGGCTAACAATATCACACGGTTTAAAGCTGAGAGTAAAAGACAACAGTACCTCACTCGAGGTATCTTGTGGCTCATGTTGCTCAACAAAAGCTCTCGAAGCCTGCAACCACATAATCACAATAAATCACTAAAAACTGAAATAAAATCATAAACTTTACCACACTACACTTCCATACATCGAATAATCAAATTAACCAAAACATCACGCACTTACAGCTGAAAATTCAGAAGAACTAAAATTCCCATTGTCTGACACTGATGCCCTAGGCGAAGAACCTTCTTCTGACCCTTCGCGAACCGGAGACGGCGGTCGTGGTGGAGCCACATAAAGAACCCTCAACTTGCACTCTTCAACATGATGCCCCGCCTCCTTATTGAACTAAAACAACAAATACAATTTAAGCCACCAAATCAAATTCACATAAAAAAAATCCAACATCACAAAAGCCATCAAAAATTCAAATACCATCTCCGGATTAATATCCTTGGTTGTGGCACCAAGACTTGCAACCACACTTTGAAGCAAAAACTTGTCTTTGCATTGCATGTCAGGCGGCGCCTCCTTTTGCGCTTGCATAGTAACTAAACAATCGAAAATCAATAATTAGTTGATCACAAATTTGTTTAAAATATAATAATTATCAAAAGCAATAATTAAAGTAAAAAAGACTATTGATATATGATAAAGAAAAAGGAAAAACACACACACACACACAAATTTTTACCTATAACATCACACGAAGACCTTGGCAACACAACGCCAGTGTTGGGCCTGACACAGTACTTCTTCGGGTTCGTTGTTTTAACCTAAAAGAAAAGGCAAATTTCCACACTCAAAATTGCGAAAATCGAGAGACTCGAATATCTCGGGCACGAAAATTTTCAAATAATTTCAACGATCTAGATTTACACAGGCAACTTGTGAGTGAAAAATCGAAACTTATACTCGAATTTACCTTGAAAGCCACATATTTATCCGTCTTGTTTGACAACTGTAGAGAGCACGAGATCTGCTTCCTCAATTCAACTTTTTATGTTTTGAAAAAATATAAAAAAAGGACTAAAATTAGAAAACATTCGAGACACGAAAAGCGAAATCACGGATCTGAAAAAGCAAAGAGAAGAGAAGATTCGTTCTTACAAGGAAATTGAAGCTCCTGTGGCTCGATATCGAGAAGCTCGCCGGTACTCATCGCGACGGCGGAGACGGACATCGGACAGCGGTTTCCGGTGCACCAGCGAGAGATAGAAAGAGAGAGAGAGAAGGAGCTATGAGTTAGAGAGAGAACGAGAGGAGAGAAAAAGTGGGAGTGGTGGTGTTTTTAAATAAAGGAGAGAGAGAGAGAGGTGCAAAGTAACACCTACGTGGGACAGTGATGTTTGTCTTACTTTCATCTTGGTTTTTTTGTTGATTCCGGTACTGGAATTTACGGTTCGTTCGGTTATCGGCCAGGGACAGATTTGTCTTTTAATCTTGATAATCCACTAATATATGGAATCTACTGCGGCGTTGACTGACTGCTGCTTATTGGTGTTTAGCTGTTGACTCCGGAGCTTTTGACTGCCTGTGTGGAACGCAAAAACAAAACAGTAGTCTTAGTGATGTTCATCAATGATTAATTAACTTGAATTGTCAAATTTAGCCTTAGTTCACGTTGAAATAAATAAATGTTTCATATTAAATCATTTTATTTTCAGAATATCCATAAGTGTATGTAGTACGACTTCTAAATAGAAATAAATTTTTAAGTGATGTATAAAATATTTAAATTTTGTCAATAGCCTAGTTCAATGGAAAGCACATACGGCTAACCATAGTCTTGGAACTGTGGTTCGACACTATCATTTTTAGTAATAAAATTGAATTTTTTTTTTCCTTTTATGTATATGAATTGTCTCTCATCCAGATATTGATGATTTTCAGTCATATAAGAGTCATTTATCTGAACTATGTTATTAGAATCATACTATTTTGATTTCGGTTATCTTCCTGACTCGTTTTAGTACTTTAAAAAATATTAAATTTTAATATTAGTATATGCACGGAAACTGTAATCATTGGCATCTGATTTGAATAGCTGGGATTAGAAATTTGAGCTTTTATTTAGGTGATGTCATGTTAGTTGAGAATTCAAGAGAATACCATGATATTGTAAATGAGTGAAACTAGAGAGAATATGAGACCAAACCAATATAAGCAGGGATAATGTGTCTGCTGAATATTCCGATGTCAAGTACACTTCAAGAACATGGATGGTATCATTATCAAAGTGCATGAAGACATCGTGGACAGGGTGGCAACTGCCAAGTTACTGCATCTGTAGTGTACTTTCTTTTGAATTCTTATGTCTAAGGAAAGTGTGAAGTCAAAGCAATTATGATTATACGTTGCAAGTGTATGATAACATAATAGTTGCTTGTCTACAAAAATTTTCAAAAGATATAAACTCCCTATCCACCATTAAAAAAATAAATAATAATTAATAAATCCCTCCACCACCTTAAAATGTAATTTTACAATAAATTGGATTCATGTTATTACATAGTTTAAAGAAAAAAAATCCTTATTTACTTTCCTTTGATATCACAAAAAATTCTATTAAAATCATCATTTTTTCATAAAATTAAAAGAATGAAATATTGGATTCGATGAATTTTATTATAATCATATGATTGAATGATTATCTAAACCTTATTATAAATATGGAGGGCGAACACGCCAAACATTTAACCAATAGTAAATGTGACAAATTGACGTAAACTAAATCTTAGATTAATGTGAAATATTTTACTAAGCAAACAATATACTTTTTAATTATCTAAAATAAGTAAACTACTCTGGTACATTCTAGATATATCTGTCCCAAATTCCAATATAAGCAACTAGGCTTGTGATAAGATTCCATATACTTGTCATCATGAGTAGGAGTAACGTTTGTATGAGGTTCAGACATATAAAACGACTCCTTTGTCTGTCGTTTTCGTTTGCTGGTTGAGTGGTTTCCCTCTGTTTCAAGCTAAATGTTGGCTTTGTTCTATGCTACTCTGTCTCACAACTTGAAAATCTTACTACCAAGCAGTAATTCCTGGTCTTAAAACCTTTGAAACACTACGAATTGACTTGTTGGCTACTTTCTTGTTTCAAGAATGTGTATTGACAAGACCACTTATAGACATCTCATTAATGTTGATATTGAAGTTCTTGGAGGAACAGAATTGCATAGAAAGTATACAAGCGTACGGTGAAATCACTTTTTATTTTTGTAGAATTTCTTGTTAAAGAGAAAATAAATTTGGTTTACTTAGCTCTACAAATTATTGTTGTATTTGACGTAGCTCAATTTGCTGTCTTTGAAAGCAAAAGTTGCTTCTTTTTAGCTTTTAAAGAAGATTGCGTGTTTGAAATTCCAATAAATTGTTGGTGCTTTAAGTTTTTTAAATTTCCTGTTGACATGCATGAACATATGGTGCCAGAACCAGCTATGTTGTTTATATATATATATATATATTGACATGTTGTGTGCTTTATTTAATTGTTTTTGATGAAGACTGGAGCAAGAGTCCAAGGTTTTCTTTAACATGAAGCATTTTGGGGAAGCTATTATGAGTGGTGAATGGGAAAAAGCAGAAAAGTATCTTTCAGCTTTCACAAAAATGGATGACAATAGGCACTCAAAGAAGCTGTTTTTTGAACTTACCAAGCAGAAATATTTTGAAGCCTTAAACAGGTATAAGAAATATTTGAAATACTTTCGATTGATTTTTCATGTATCCACAAATTGGGTTTTTCGCTCCTTTTTTTTTTTCCTTAAATTATGTTTTGGGTTGATTGCTTGCAGGGAAGACCATGTTCTTGGTGTTAACATATTTGAGAATGAATTAAAGGTGTTCTCTGCAGTTCCAAATAGAATCAGTGGTGAATTACGTAAACTTTTGGCTTTGACGAATTTAAGGCATGGTTAGATTAAATTTTATGGACATTGTTGATCATGGAAGATATGTTTTAAGAATTTTTTTCAAATCCTAAAGGAAACTTTATGTGCAGAAAAAAGGAACGAGACATGTCTTCTTATATGAATGCCACTTCTACTAGAGCAGAATTCAATGATTTTGTAAAACAGCTGATCCAAAGAAATCCCATGTTGAGAGAGAGACTTGAGTTTCCTCGTGTGGAAGAATCAGCACTCTTGTCTCTTATCAGTCTCATTTGTCCCAAAAATGAAAAGAAGACCAGGTATATAAAGGTAAGTCAATTTTTGAGTCGTTTGTCTTGATTTAATTGTCTTGAAAGTTAGTTCTATTAACTAATTGTCTGCAGGAAGAACTTATTTACTTGATACTTCAGTTTTTCGACGAAGAAAACTTCAAGGAGACTCTTCACAAGTATGCTGTGCCATCTACAATTTGGTTTTTCAGGTTTCTTCAGTTACTTGTATTAATGATTTTAGCTTTTGTTGGTTAAGGTTGGAGCTCGAAACAAAGGTTTTCTTCAATATGGATTATTTTGTGGAATGTATGGTTAACGATAAATCGGATCAGGCAGAGAAATACCTCTCAGCATTTACAAAAAAGGATGATAATAGCTACTCGATGGAGTTGTTTTCCCTGATTCAAAAGCAGAAGCATCTTGAAGCTGTAGACAGGTAGCTTTTAACATCAACTATATAATAACATTCTTGCTTTCACCGAGCTATCAAAAGATAGACTTGTCTACTTTTGCTTTCAGAAAAATGTTGGACATGTGCTTCTGTTTCAAACTCAGGCTAAAAATATCATCTAGCAGACATTTTGTTTAATCACATGGTCATCTCTAAAATAGATTCTAGGTAAAAGTTTTCCATGCAGGCAGGAAAAGCATCCATCTAAATGCCCTGAAATGGGTCATGTATGTGATGCTATCAAGCTCAAAGTGCTGGTAGAGGAGAATCCTATTCTGCGTGACAAACTCAAGTTCCCTAGTATCGATAAATCACGACTCAGAGAGCTAATTGTGCTTGTGTAAGTTGAGCAATCCATCATGCTCCTTACTATTTACATACCAATAACAATTTTTATGATGTGTTTGCCACAGTATGAAATGGTGGATTTCATTGTTCATATATGAAGCATAATGCTAGTGACGAGACCATCTCGCTGAAAGGCATTCCAACCGTGCCAGATCTTTTTCGTGCTCCGTTGTCTGTTAAAATTAAATCTAGTCAGGAAGAGAGGTCTTCACCAGATGCCAATGGTGACAGCCAACCTAAAAATTGATAGAAAACATCCATAGATGCTTAAATGAATGCATGCAAACTCCTTGACAAAACAAGTCGGTGCCCATACTGCAGTGTAGAGCTGAAAATATTAAACAAGAGGCCAAAACTGGCATTTTGTAACATATACTTCAAGACATTTCTCACTATCTATATAGAAGCTTCGATGTTTGCTAAATTTAGTATAGATACATAGGCATATCTATATTCCAATCTATTCTTTATTTGATTATGTACTCACAGATCTGAATTTGAATATGGGATTCTCATGCATCATTAGCCATCAGCTGATGCAGACGAGTACTGTTGCCTACGAGGTCGAGTAGTGAAACCAGCAAACCAAGCAACCCTCATCAGTTGCATGCCAAGAATCAGCACCCACCAACATACTAGTCCTCTAATGGTATGCACCATCCATGCCGGTGCACTGACCTCAGCACCTAGCTTCAAACCTCTCATCAGCTGCAACACCCGGTAAGACTCATATACAACAGGCGTAACCAACCACACAGGTGATTGCCAGTGCCATGTCAATAACTCGGTCAGAATCTGTACCAATAGAAGCAGCAAGTACGGGCCTAAAAGGATCGCGAATGGAATAAAAGACAGCTGGGGTTGGAAAAAGCCCTTCTGGGATCCGAACAGCATCAACAAGGGGATGATAAATCCAGTCACATTCGCAACCATGTTCCAGAACTGGTAACTAAAAGGAGGCTTGCTGTTGCAGTTGTGTGCCAAATTTTTTGGCCGGGCGCATGAATCTGCCATCAAGAGGAAAAGGGTTGCCCCAAGATTGAAGATGCAATCAAGTCCAATCAAGGAAAGCAAGCTAGCAACATTGGGGCCCAGAAATATGGATGATATAGGCAGCCACAAAGTTGGCACCATGCCCGTGGAGAGTAAAAGCGAAGGACCTAGAAGCCACATAGGCCATTTTAGAAACTGAAGCTCCACGAGTGGCTGATTTGCATTACCAGTAACCTCTTCAGTTTTGGCTAGTGGTGCCTCGGCTGTGTTCTGGGAACCAAGAGTTTCAAATATGTTGGCAGTTTTCTCCAGAAAATCATAACCAGCTTCCTCAGCATCGGCCTGTTTGACCGGTGAAGGTTCCCATGGAGTCGATCTTGTGCAGCAGATAGGTGAAGGCTTAACACCAACAGGATGGAAAGTGACTACAGGGATCAAATTTGTGAATCCTAGCAATTTTCGACTTGTAGGGAGGACTCGCGGAACGCTAATGGTTGACATTGTAGATGAAGCTCCAGCTTCAATAACTTGGATCAAGAATTATGCTCTTCAACCACAGAAACACACAAAAACTCATGCAATAAGCAGTAGATACAGGCACTGGCATCCCCAGATAATAAAACAAAAACAACCAAAGACTTCTCCAAGAAACACAATGCATTCAATTCAAAAAATCCCTAACATAGACACATATTAATACATTCTATCAGCCTAATCAAACATTATAGGCTTACAAATTTGAAAGTAAACCTAGAAATTAATCGATTGGACCACTTAAACTACATCAATAAAGTTGCCATTAACAGTTCAAAATATCAGAACAGTGGATGCACGTCAGCCGATAACTTGTACGTAACACTTTTTACCAGAACAAACTCTGCTACTAGTTTCAAAAATTGATTGAAATTCGAGAACCTTAATGATTGAAACAAAGAGTCAATTCACAGACCTTAAATATTCATGAAATTTTAATCTCTTTCCTACTATTATCAACAGAAGAAACTAAAAAAATTATATATAATATAAATGAATTCGAAATATATTCCAATTACTGATTGTAACTGATAAAGGGATTAGACTTACCTCGTAAAGAAAACTCTCAAATGAAATATTCGCGTCATATAACGCGGAGATGCGTCTGCGAGAAACGAAGTTTTTTCTTTTTTTTTGAAACAGCGAGAAATGAAGCTGAAATGGACAATGAAGGAGAGAAAAAGAAATGATTTTTTTTTTTTTTGGCTTAGTTAATGAGCTGGGCTTTTTTCATTAGTCTGCCTTGAACCTTTGATTTGGGCCCAGACTTAATTACTTCTAAAAGGGGGGCTTACCTCATTTATTTATTTTGGTTAATGGGTTTTTTTTTTTTTTTTGTCCTTTGAATGTGTATAATTTTTCTCCATTTCCTATATTATTAGTATTATTAAATTATTACGAATTTGGAAGTTTAGAGTGATAGATATGAATCGAATCATTGATGTGGATGTGAAGTGTTTCATCTAGTTAAGGCTTTCAAGAGTAAAATTGGAAATAATGGAGTAGAAAATAATGTTTTATCGGGTAGCAATATTGTTGTTTATTTTTTTGCTTCTATTAATAGAAGACATGTCAATTCTGTCTGTCTTTGGTGTGTCTTGTTGTAGGTTGTGAAGATATGACTTATGAGACAGAATATGCTAAAAGTGCTCAATATTTGTCTTACATAAATAGCAGATCGGGGTATAGTATCGTCTATTCACTTTTTGGATGAGAATACTCTAATTATTGTGTAAATGCAAATGAAACTAGCTAATCAAATACATAAATCTAACGGTGTTAACCTCTATTTGGTAAAACTTCTTCAAATAAATATTTTAGAATTAGATCTTTTTAAATGTAGATCTCTTATAAATAGAGTTTTAAAAAGGTTATTAGTCGTTTGGTTGTCTTTATACGGTAAATCGTTTGATTAGATAAATTTTAAGTTATAAGATTATAAAAAATGACATTTAAAACGTAATAAAATAATCAAATCCATATACAATACTTTTACTTCTAAATTCAAAAATTGCAATAAATTAATGTTACATAAGTTGCATCATATTTTCATACATGTGCATCAAAAAAATCTTCATAGTAAAAAGGAAATTTAAAAGAAAAAAATAAAAACACAAAAAATATTTAGAAATAAAAACACATAAAGGAAATTCAAAAATTGCACTGGCATCCCCAGCTAATAAAACCAAAAAAACCAAAGACTTCTCCAAGAAATACAATGCATTCAATTCAAAAAATCCCTCACAAAGACACGTATTAATACATTCTATCAGCCTAATCAAACACTATAGGCTATATCTTCTTACAAAATTAAGTAGCTAGTTTTTTAGAACTATTACAAATTTGAAAGTAAACCTAGAATTTCATAGATTGAACCACTTAAACTACATCAATAAAGTTGCCATTAACAGTTCAAGATATCAAAACAATGCATGCACCTGAGCAGATAACTTGTACGTAACACTTTTTTACCACAACAAATTCTGCTACTTGCTAGTTTCAAAATTGATTAAAATTCGAGAACCTTAATGATGGAAACAAAGATTTGATTCACAGGCCTTAAATATACATGAAATTCTAAATCTCTTTCTTACTATTATTAATAGAAGAAACTAAAACATTATATATAATATAAATAAATACGAAATATATTCCAATTTGTGATTGTTACTCATATAGAAATTAGATTTACCTCGCAAAGAAAACTCTCAAAAGAAATGTTCGCGTAATGTAACATGAAGATGTGTAGTCCTAACTCTGCAGAGTAATATAACGTGGAGATGCGTAGTCTAACTTTACGAGAAATGAAACATTTTTTTTTTTTTAACTAAACTCAGCGAGAAATGAAGTTGAAACGGAAAACGCGGGAGAGAAAAAGAAATTATTTTTTATTGGCGTACTTGTTGGGCTGGGCCTTTTTTTAGTCCGCCTTGTTACCTTAGGCGCCCTTTTGATGTGTGTAACAACAAGCGGATGAGAAACACGTGTAAGCATTTTTTTCGTAACTGATAACTGTGGGCGATCAGAGTTTGGAGGTCTTTTGTTCAAACGCTCTCTTCTCTCTTTATCTTAAATTCTTGTTACACATATTATAACGATAAGGAGCGTTTAACGTGTGTTTGATATCTATCATCTGTCTATCTTACACGTGAAAGTGGCGTGTTACTTGTCAACCTTATGTCTTAAATACTATAGTTGGATTATTTTTATCAGCTTAAACTTTTAGGTCTGATGATAACTAACGGGAATTATTTGTTTTTGCACCTCTTAAAGTTAGCAAGGGGTCACTATGTACTTTTTTTTTTTTTTTCGATCCTAATCAATCTTTTATAAAATTATAACTATTTTGGATCGCAGTTAAAAGTTAACGGGCCTAGATTCCAATCCCAATCAATCTTTTACAAAGTGGTGGTGATAACATGGATCGCAATTAAAAAGGTTAACGGGCCTCTCTCAAAAAAAAAAAAAACAAAAGGTTAACGGGCCTAGATTCCAGCCCATTCTCCAAAATGAGAAATCTCTGGTTTTTTTGCCCTTTTCGTTTCGGTTCAACTGGGTCCCTGACCGTTTGCTTGTTAAGTGGTGGCTGAAGTTGAGTGAGAAATGATATAGAACTTGCAGCAAATTTTCAAAAATGTCTCCCTCGTTGTGCTGGATCTGAAAACAAGTTGCTCATTAAAATTCACATCAAACCAAAGTTAATTAGCAAATAAATTACTAAATTTGGTTTGTGGTTTACGACTATTTAAAGTAATGTAGTTATCATTGGTTGTTTGCTTCTGATTATGTTTGTGCCTTTGAGCGCAAAAGGGAACAGAGTGCACGAACGCTTCTTTCATTATTTTTCTTTTGTGCTGACAATGATCAGTTACAAAACAAACGAATCACTGCTGCTTCTTTTACAATTATACTATGCTCTATGAAACAAATTTAGTGGCAGCATTTGTACTCTTGCTCCAGTCTTGACTACATGAATTGATAGTTGAATGACACTGACTCTGCTGCTTCACATCTTGACAATTGATATTCGTACAAAAACGACAACTGCTTTAAAAAACGAATACGTGTTTGACCACAATATAACAACATCCTATTTTGTCAATAAAAAAAAGCGACGTCATGTATGCAATATTTGGAAAAGAAATTTACAGCCAACGAATTATTTGACAGACTACCTGAGGTAACTGTTGATTCTTCCCTGTGAGATCATCCCCAGAATTTTTTGAATTTGTCGTATGCTAGCAAACTTTTCTGTTTCGTATATCGTGTTTTATAAAGTGTCTACCGAGCGCAACAGGCAAAACGATCCACGACCCCAAGCAGATCCATCCAAGGAGACGAGGGAGGAAAATTGATGCTAGTGAGATTGAAGAAAGAACACTAGAGCTAATCATGACACCTTTAATGAACTGATTCTGGAATCGGTGCTCAATAGACAATCCGAGACCAAAAGAGCAAGAGGCTGCTAAGAAAAGCCACATGTTGACAGGGTGTGTCTCAAATGGGGATAGTCCTTAGCAGCCTGTCATTTCAACCAATTTTGTGTGTTCACAATGTTGAAGATACAAAGTTGATATGTTTATGCAAAAACAATCTATCTACAATTACCAAGTTGATATGTTTATGCAAAAACAATCTATCTACAATTACCAAGTTGGAAATGGAGAACCACATAAGATTGGAAATAATGGAATTATAAAATCTGCTTTTTAACAAGTATTGAAGCGGGATGTGTTTACTTCTAATAATAATGATTAAAGATATGTCAATTATTTTTTGTTTTCGGCGTGTTGTTGTCGCTCAGTTGATTGACTTCTCAGACACGAGGTAAAAAATGGTCAAATTGCTTCACCAAAGTAATCTGTATCCAATTGTTTGGAACTGATTATCATTATTGATTAATTGGCATAAATAATTACAGATGAAACGTGTGAGTACACAACAAGAAACAAGGATCAAATCTACAGATCTTAATATTAATTTGGAGCTCCATTTCAAATTTATTAAAAAGTAGCATTTACATCAGACACTCAACAACCGGTCAAAGCGCAATCAATTAAAAAAAAGGAAATATCCCAAAAAAACCCCTCAAAACGAAAATAACCTCAATTTACCCCTTAGTTTGAAAATATTAGCCAAAAAAACCCCTACCATCTCCCCAAAGCAGTTTTCATCCAAGTTTTTAGTGGTTTTGTAATAAAAATAGTAAAATATCAAAATATCCTTATAATATTAAAACATGAAAATATAAAAAACAAACAATTACTCAATTACTAAACTATCATTTCATAACCAAAATTAAAAAAATTAAATAAATTTGATAAAATAAAAGTAAAATATAAATAAAAATTAAATACTTTTTTCAAATTACTCTCCACCATCCATCTTTAAGATTAATTAAAGATGGATGATGGAGATTAATTTAAAAAAATTAATGAATTAAATAAATTAAATTTAAATAAAAACTAAATAAATTAATTAAATTCAATTAACTTACAAAAAACAAACGAATCTAGTGCCTGGGTTCATTTGAGACACTGGGTTTGTTTGAAGATCATACATATACATCCCAGATCCAAAAAAAAACAACCAAGAACATACATACATATCCAACAAACCTAGTTTCTGACCTTACAACAACCAAAACCCAGATCAAGACACAACAAGTCATAATAACAACACACAGATTTCATCAATTACATCAAAACTCAGATTTTAGATGCTCGCAGATCCACCTCTAAACCGTCACGCCGCTCCATGACAACAGCACACAGTCCGTCGTTCCTCACTATCTTCTCCATTTTCTTCATGAATAGCGTCCACACGATCTGATCCATCTCCGTACCGCCACACCACTCGACGCCACAGCACACAGCCCACCGTTCCTTACCGTCTTCTCCATGATCTCCGTCGTGACATCGTTTCTCCTCCAACCGAACTCATTCCTTTTCCATCATCGACTGGTTATCGACGACGTAAGAAAAGACAAAGAATTGGGTGAGATGGAGTGATAGAGAGAGAGAAAGAGAGAGGGTGAGCGATCGAGTGAGAGAAAGAGACTGAGATAGAGTAACAGAGAGAGAGAGGAATGAGTGACAGAGACAATGAGAGAGAGTGAGTGAAAGAGAGAAAGAGATTGAGATGGAATGATAAAAGAGAGAGAGGGGGAGGTGTCTATGAACGAGAGAGAGAGAGAGAGGATGGAATGATAGAGGGTGAAAGTGTGTTTTTTATTTTTTTCCTTTTAATTTATTTTCAATTGTTTTTATTTATTTATTCTTTATTTAATTAAATTTTTTTTTATGTATTCCATTATTTATGATAACATCTAATTACTTTTTTACCCTTAATATTAACCGATCTGTCACTTTCCTAACCGTTTCACTATTTCAATTGACGGTCGGACTTTTTTGGTTAATATTTTCAAAATCAGTGGTGATTTGGCATTATTTTTATTTTAGGGGTAAATTGATAATAAGCCTAAAAACAAAAAACAACAAGAACAACCGGTCAAAGCAATCAACTCTGCAGAACATAAATTAGACCCTATTTGAAGACTACAGTTTGTGGCGGCACTTGTAATTGTCGTGGGTTATTTGTACAGGCCACTCAGTAATGTTTCCACCCCACAAAAAGGTGTGTACCCATACTGTATGCCCCTTTGTTTGCACACTCAAAAAATAAAATAAAAAATAAAATTTTTTACATTTGTTTTTAAATCCCACGTGATATCAAGATTACCCTTTTCACTTAATTTTATAGTATATATTTTTATAAATATACATTTTAAATCAACCACAAATAAACTATAATATATATTAAAAGTAGATCCAATATAAATTATTTTATTATCACTTATTAAAAAATTTCTATCTTACCATTTAATTTTTATATAACACCTTCATTATATATGAAACGAAATCTATATTAAGCAAATAATCTAATACAAATTCATTCAACCCATTATTATTATTTTTAATTAGAGATTTGTGTATAAAATAATCTATTTTATTTTTTATCCTCTTAAGTCATAATTTTTCATTTGTATCACAAGACTTGCATGAATGATTACTGACTAAGTTTATAGAACTCTAAGTAACATTTTTTTGATGATGAATTGTAAATATCGATTTAAATCTGTAGCTTTTGGATCATTTGAAGCGTACCATTTTTTTTTTAAAAAAAAAATCTTTTGCTTATTTGCTGATATGATAAAGAATTGAAAAAATGAATGATTTTTTGTTTAGTTTGTGAGAAAATTTGACAAGAGAATGAAAAATATTGATGTAATGACTAAATGTTTGACAATATTTTTGATGATTCAATTAGAATTATATGAATCATTGAAGACTTTTCAATTTTTATGAAGAAAAGTTAAGGTTAGAAAGAGTAACAAAGATAAAAATTAGAGATTGAAAGAGTAAAAATGGTTTATGATGTAAATAATATTTTAACTAATAATTGGTGGATGTACTTATAAAATATTTACCTTTTTAGTAATTTACTCAAGGGTAATATTGTATACTTAAAAAATAAAATAAAAAACCTAATTAGGGTGTACATACAATTTTTGAAGGGTGGAAATATTGCCACTTATGCCAAAAATATCCAATCTGATTCAAACCAACGGAATTTTAATATGCTTGGGGTGAGTTCGGAGGGTTTAAGATAGAGTTTGGGTCAAATGAGTTTGACTCGGTTTTATATTAAATCGAGTTTGGATCAAACATTTATTATCCGATTTGACCCAGTTAACTTGTTTTTATCATATTATATTATATACTATTATTATTATTATTGTTGTTATTGTTTATTTTTAAGTGTTGTGCATTATTATTTTGTTAAGGAACTTTGTTATGTATTAACTATTATTTTGGTGTATGTAATGGAACTTTGTTATGTGATGGTTATTATTTTTGTATTTGTACTCAATGAAATGAGCTTTATATTGATATTATTTAGATATGATATTAAATTGAAGTAAAGAATGAATATATATATATATGAGTTAAACTAGTATAACTTAAAATTTTGACATAAAAAAAATGATTTTAACGTTTATCATTTCATTTTCACTCAATTCAATTGTGAAAAGGTAAATAAATTCAAAAGTGATAACAATACTTGGATTGAGTAAAAATAGATGCATGGATGTTAAAATCATTTTTTAAAGATATATATATATGTATATATAGCAAGAGAGAGAGAGAGATATTTTATGGTTAGTACGTCATAACTTTTAAATTATTAGGATCATCTATCTTAACTATTCATTACATTTTTCTTTTTGAAATTTTTTTTCTCTCTTATATATTCAATGCAAATGTAATGAATAACCGAGATGTTAGTCATAACAATTTAAAAGTTAGGATACACTAATTGTAGAAATGCTCTCTCTCGCTCTGTCTTAGATTAGAATCACAATAATATAGCTCTTAGGAATTTTTTTTTTTTTTTGAAAAAAGCTTTTAGGAAAATTTTAAAATTAAATATTTCATTTTTTAGATTAGGGTTTTTATCCTAATCGTTATCTGTATTAATTCTTAGTATTGTCTTCATATTGTTGATTGACTTAATAAGTCAATGACTAATTATATCAATTAAATCTCATATGAATTCAATTACTTATTTTAGTTTAAAGTTTGAAGTTTAACATTATTTATTTATTTCTATATTGGGAGAGAGAGAATTAAATTCAAAGAAATCACCCACATTTTTATGTTTTAGGATAAGAGTGAGACTTGAATCTTTAAAATTTAACATGATAAATATTAGAGTGGAAAAAAAAACCTACGCCTATGAGATCCACGAGAGAGATGGATTGATAAAAGAATAATGAGAAATGAGATACAAGCCTTGTAGGAGCAGTTCAATGGAATGAATGGAAGATACAGTTGATTGACAAAGAGTAATCGCCCAAGAAGAACAACAAATGAGAGTTTCACTTGATAAATATTTCTATAATTTTTTTTTTCGCTTTATTCAATGGAAAAATTTCAATGTAGTTCATAAATTTTGATATAATATCTATTTTTTAAAAGTATTTGCTTATATCCTGAGACTTGAATTATCAAGAAAAAACTTCGTTTTAGTCCTCAAGGTGTAGGAAAATATTAAGGTTTTAAAACTCTTTTAGAAACAGTTCTTTTCATTCCTAATTTTTTAAAAACTCTTTATAAAAGTTCAAACCGTTAGCCAACTAACAGTCGATGGTGATTTTAGACCATTTTTAATAACTTAGATTCAAAGATATTTTAGATACTTTAACTTATAAATTCATTATTTTATTATGATAATCCGGTAATTTAAGTGAAATTAACAACTATTAAGTGTAAAAATATTTTTTCATGTATTCTGTTAATGTTGACCGATAGTTAATTGATGGTTTGAATATTTTTTAAGAGTTTTTGAAAAGTTAAAAATGAAAAAAAAAAAAAATTGTTTTTAAAAGAATTTTACAAAATTGATATTTTTTAAAATTTCAGAGACTAAAATGAAGTTTTTCCAATTATCGAAGCTTCGCCAATTTAGTTTTTAATATTAGTCACTATTAGAGCATCTCCAATGGTGCTGTCAATTGTGAAAAAACAAGATACCACATAGGATTTTGTTAAAATAGCCTTCTCTAATGCAACTGTCAACACTGGCTATCAAACTGAGGTGGCAAAAAAAAAAAAGTAGACAGTGTGAAGAGGACCCTCTACTTGTAGAAGGTCTGATGGATAGCCATCTCAGCAAATCTTCAATGTCCTTCTCGTCATTCTCTGAACCAAGTTTCTTTAATCTCCTTCTCTAATTTTTCAGATAAAAAGGTCCCCAATATTAGATCTCTGATTTTGTTCACAAAACAACTTTGACAATGACTAACGATTTCAAGTAGCACCGGATCGAGGAGTTGCAAAGCCAGGAACAAGCAGCGCTGGAGTCGAAACCTACCTTGACGCTGTCGAGCTCCATAACTGTCAGAAAACCAACGCGACAGGATCACGAAGACAGCGTCGAAGAACTGGCTCTGGACGGAGAAGTCGTTCGACCTGGAGCTGGTGAAAGAGATTTATAGGACGGAGTTGAAGCCTAGCTCGACACTATCGAGCTCTATAACTTTGTCGAAAATCCAGCACGACAGGTTGATGAAAACAACGTCGGAGAACCGGCTTCAGAAGGAGAAGGAGAAGTCGTTCGATACGGAGTGGTGAACCGGCTTCAGAAGGAGAAGGAGAAGGAGAAGCCGTTCGATACGGAGTGGTGAAGGAGATTTACAAGACGGAGCTGACAGTGGAAGAAGGGAGGAAGACGGAGCTGACAGTGGAAGAAGAGAGGAAGACAGAGCTGACAATGAAGGAACTGTGCCTAATTTTTTGTTTATTCTAAAATGGTTTAAAAAGTTTTGTATATATATATTTTTTAAAACTTCACATTGAAGTATTGGAGACCATTGTTTGGTTTGATTGTCTATTAATGTTATGTAGGAAGCAATTCTTTGAACATTGATGACATGGTAATAGATTGTGAAAAATAATCCACAGCCCCATTGGAGATGATCTTAGTCAAATAAACTGAGGAGGGAACTTTCGTGTATCGTCCTCCCGTCCACTTGTACTTAGCATGAACAAAAACCACATGTAGGCCCCACAGCAACTCAATGTCGATATCGTCCTCCCGTCCACTTCTACTTAGCGTCCTCCTCAGCGAGAACAAAAACCATGTGTAGGCCCCACAGTCCCGCAGTGACTCAACGCCGATATGAATATGAAACCCAAGAATCAATATGCTCCACAGTCCCGCAGTGACTCAACGCCGATATGAATATGAAAACCCAAGAATCAATATGCTCCACAGTCCCGCAGTGGCTCATGCTCAATATGCTCCACAGTCCCAATATGCTCCACAGTCCCGCAGTGACTCAACGCCGATATGAATATGAAAACCCAAGAATCAATATGCTCCACAGTCCCGCAGTGACTCAACGCCGATATGAATATGAAAACCCAAAAATCAATATGCTCCACAGTCCCGCAGTGACTCAACGCCTATATGAAGATGAAACCCAAGAATCAATATGCATAAAATCAATATTCACCCGTCCCTGCATAAAATTCAGTTGCTCCAGTCCACTCGGAACATAAGCAGCCAATCAACCTGATTAATTAGCCATTCTGTAAGGAAGAGGAAACCTACATACATAGAGCACCGGTGAATAAGCGGAGCATGGAAACACAAGAGCAGCAGCATTTGCAAGAGAGAAGGGGTGCTGTTGACGGCGGAGACGCCCCGCAGCTGATTTTGATCATGTATGTATGTTCCATATTATTCATGTGGTTTATGAAATTCATTAATAACTCTAATCATATTACGTATGTACATATATGTATGTGGATAAATTAACGTGCAGGATTGCCAACTCCTTTAACGCTCTCATTCCCATGCTCGTCGGAGTTCTTCAAGTGAACGGTCAAGGCAACGATGAGTCTCCCTTTGACAGTCACCCTGCAAATATGTGGGTTTTTGTGCTTTCCACCATCATCTACTTCCCTGCAGCTCAAGTACAATCCATCGACGTGGCTATTATCTCGGGATCACTTTCTTTAGTCTCGGCGGTCTCCGTCTTGCTCCCGCGCTTGCTTGGACATCTCATTTTCATTCTATGGGCTTTTGTGACTATTCTTCTTGCCTACCAGGTTCATGCCAACTCAATTCACCGTGCTTGCCGTTGGCTTCATCAGACGGTCATGAATATTATTTCCAAGTCCAAGACTATCTGGACATGGTTTACACGAAGCGGTTCCACTGAGCATGTGCAGCAACGTTCCCCAGTTTAGTCCTTGTTTCCTTTTGTTTATAGGATTTGACTATTTTACTGACTGAATAAGGTTACTCATCAATAACAATTCTAGAATTTTCTTCAATAACCACCTTTATCATCAATTTAAGAATAGTTATTGATGAGTAACCTTATCTAATCAGTAAGACAGCCAAATTCTTATTTACAAATGCATATATATATGCACACACATGCAAACTTATATTTCCTTCCACATTTAGTTACTTTTTCTTTCCAAGATTTTTCTCTTTTGAAGTTTACATGTGCATATATCTATATCTATATATATATGTATATATGTGTGTGTGGCTCGTTCTGTACTCCTACTTATCCACAATAAATCCACAATAATTCCCTGTTTGTAGTTAATGGATACTAAGAGACAGAAATCTGGCTAAGCCACCGTTTTTTCAGTTTCAAAGATATTATGATTGATTATTTGGTCTAGTTTGGCTTGAAATCTGAATTAATTTGATGTTACAAGACTTTCTGGCAACATTCATGTGATAATACAAGCATCGCCTACATGTAAGAAAGCGGGGATTGATGAAGGGTTTGCATAGGATACTCATTTTGTTTGGGCTGGCGTTTTAACATCCATTACATAAATATGATAAAATTTTTAAATAAATGGATACAATTTATTTATATTGTATTCTCTCACTTTGAAATATATATATATATATATATGTATATATATATATTATTTCACAATAAAACATCAGTATAGAAGCATGGGATGTATACTCAAAAAGGAAAGAAATACATTTTTGAATTTTGAAATGCGAAGCTGTTTGTTACGCCATACAGAACAATTTTTATCCATTCATTTTGTTTTCCCAACTGACTAGCTTCAACAGCCGAAGGTCCAGAAATATATAAGTGCGCTGAATATTGTGATTGTAAATCATCTCCAAGTTACCTTGAACAGTGATCATGTCTGCTACCACTTATTAATAATATATTTTAAAGTTAATAAGAACAATTCTCTGAACAAGGTGACTTTAGCTTAGTTATAAACTTTTTATGTTCAAATTAATTAGGCTACTGGTTTTACTTTGATTCACTTCCTACTCTTAAACCTTTAAGTTATGGTAGTTAAAAAAAGAAATAACTGTTATCGTTATATCGTTAAAAGATTTATAAAAATAATGAAAAAAATAATGTCCTCAGATTTCCTTTAGGTCAACTTGCAAGAGGAGAAGACAACCAGCAAAAACAGTATAGGCCGATGCTGTTAGGTTGGAGGTAGTCTGCCAGCTGTGGTGCACTTGTTCTATGGCTCCTCTTATGCATGCGGGCGACAGATAGGCAAGTGCCACGAGAGAAAATTTAGGTGGTCAATGTAAACTCAGTACAATTAAAAGCGATATTCATCCCCTGATCATTGGTTGAAGTAAGGATTTTCTATTAATATCAATAGACACTACAAGAAAAAATATGTTTTACAAATTTTAAAAAATGTCGTAAAAACCCTTTCATGAGATTTATGAAAATGTCCTAACGAAGCATGCAGTAAAAGATTGATATTTATTAATGCATTCCACTAAATGTCGTAAAAAATCATACTTACAAGAGCTAAAAAATGCTGTATGAAATAAGTTTTAAAACCAAACCAATGCTCCAAATCAATCTTTTCAATTTTGAAAAATTATTCAAATTGAAGCAAAACAAAATGTACTTGAGCCAAATCCAATATACATTGCAATAATATCAATCGGAATATCCCAAAACTTCACAACATAACGTCACTTGTCATTAGATAATAAAGAGTACAAAATCAAGAAAGCCCACTTAATTGATGAAAAGACTCAATACATCAAAATTGCAAACAGTTTCAACTTGGGAATTGGCTACACCAATCCAGAATAGGGTGTTTTTCTTCCAGGAATCATATGAGTGATTTTATGTACCAAAACAACGGTCTCCTACATCTCCAAGTCCGGGAACTATAAACTTGAAATAGAGCATTCAATGAGATGCAAAACAAGATGATGATAACAACAATTTGCCATTTTGGTTTCAGAAGCCACAACCCTCTGCATGTGAATGAGAAGAACACTAACCCTTTGTCATTTGACAATGGGATTGACGATTCTAGTGTACACATGATGCTTGCAAAATGTAAAAGCAATCAGAATTTGGAAAAGCTTAATGACTGCTTGGTTCCTGAATTTTTAAATTTAATTATAGAATATCATGTCACCCTGGGAACTTCTTACCGAGCTTCTGAAGGCTGGTGGAGCAGTAATAGCAGATATCTGCAACAGAACAATTTTTTAAATAGTGCACTAAAATAGAAAAATGTAACAAAAATGGACTATTTTTATGCCAAAGACTGAAAGAGGTCGACATTTTATATGTAAGAGCATCAACAGTCTTTCTACAAATTATGAGATAATCAAAACATTTGCCATTTTCCTCTTACTAGGAAAAACAATAAATATCAATGAAAAGGAAGGGAAACCAGCTTGCCACTCAAAATAAGATTATCAACTTTGTTAAAACACATTTCTTTTGCAGCTCAGACAAAATAAAAATTTCATGCTTAGTAAATTAATTTCAGCACAAACTATGTATCCTCTTGGTTCCCACAATCTATCAAGATTCTCATAATTATTGCTAAAATTCAAAACAGAGAAAAGTTTACTCACCTTAGTAGCTGCGTTTATGATGTTATAGATAGATTGTATCGGGATTTGCCTTCAAAATACCTCCTTCAGAAAGAGAAATGACACAACAGTCTAAATCATTAAAGTCGGTAGTTTACTTACTAAATCATTAAAGCCTCACTGACCAAAACCAGGGAGTATAGACTTAGTGAAACATAATAGAAAAACACACCCAAATCATATGGCAAATCATCTCATTATAAAAGTAAAAAGGAGGCTTACCATGGTCCAATGCTTATATGTGTCATACATGCCAAACTGCAGGCCAGCATAAGGAACAATCTCAACCAATGTTGGTGATAATCTGGCATATAATCCTCTGAAACCACTAGTCACACAACCAGTTATCCACATAACTAAGACAAAAGCAATGACAAAAGTACATTCGATTAACAACTTCATTGAGAGCAATACCAGCACTATAAAACTTATAGAGTCAGCTTCATAAATTGCAAGTACTATTTATAGAAACCAAACGCAAAGGAGAAACCTAACGTTAACGCAAATACCACATCCAATGCGCAACTCCTCGCAGATGAAGAACATTTATATTCAAATTAGAATCCCTACCATGAAATGAAGGCATTACCAACCCTCTCACAAACTGTCAATACCGCAACCAAAATCCTATAAGCCAAAGCAAAACAGGTGACTTACAAAATCAATTAATCATCAAAAGCTAATTAATTACTCAAACATTAAACCAACATAATAAACAGTAATTCTACAAAATTATATACCAATACTGGCACCAAAATTATATACCAATACAACCAATATAAAAGATTAACAAAACAAATACCAATAATTTTTATCACTCTGATTCTTCTAAAAGCAAAAAACTTAGAAACCTTACTACAAAAACATATAGTGCGAAAAGCCTTGTATTGCTCTGCTTCCTCAATTATCTCCTGCAACATCTCCTTCTCCTTCTTCTCACTCCTTCCAATCTCATTGCGTTCTGTCTGCACATCAACACACAAACAATAACACTCACCAAATTAACTTCAAACATCAACACATGCGCCTGCAAACATATAATAAATAAACTAAAACCAGTAGATTATGTTTTTAACAGCCAATCAAAACAAAATTTGAACTTCGACGATCAATTCAAACTTTGAAGATCGTCTCAAGCATCAATCAACAACCAAATCGAGTTCCATTTCATTGAATAAGTAGATGATCATTTTAAAACAACCACTGCAAAATCGAGCTCACTCACCTGCGCCACTCCCTTAGAGCGAAGCCTTACTCAGGCGGCATGTCGACAGGCGATGGTAAGACGAAGCCTTCCATCGCGCCAAAACCTCCGTCGAAACCCTTGCCATTCTGTTCAGGCGAGAAGGAAGAGAATCTGCCGCCGGTGTCAACAGAGTAGATCGAAGTGGCGATGGAGTGTCCGGAACCAGTTGCGATGAGAACACTTCCTCTCCTCTGTCGCCGTAGGACTGGCTAATGTAGAATAGAGACCGACTTGGCGTCGAAGTTGGAGAAAGACGAGGAGTTGAATGGCTGCGAAGAAATACGAGAATCCAAACAGAGAAAGACATTGAATATTTTTTATTTCAAAGAAAGATAATATTATTATTTTTATAATAATAATAATATTATTCAACAATATTTAGTTTAGAAATTCATCCTATGATATTTTAAAATGCTGGAACCATTCATGACTTTTTTTTAAATCCTTCAAAAAGGATATTTCCACCGATCTTTTGCAGTATTTTTAAAAATTAATCATGTAATTGAAAACAATTACAATTTTTATTCATAAATATCACAATTTATTTATTTTATGAAAAAAGTTAAGTTTCAAGATGTAAGAGAGAAAAAAAATATGATAATTTTAATCATTAATTATTTTTTATACCGATATATTAATAGATTATTAAAATCTTCCTAAAAAAAAAATTGATAGTAAAAAATTTTATTCGGTTGATTGACATGTCATCAATCACACGAGTTCTCATGCTCACAGATACACTGCATTGGTCCCCAACTTCTCTATGATCTTCTCCGAAGTTATACAACAAAAATCATCAATTTTCTGGAAGAAACCACCCACATCAACCACGCTGAGGGCCCGTTTGTTGCCGTGGGGATCTTGTCTTGTCAATTGTGAGTTTGGGATATTTAAAGATAAGAAGTTAAAAAAAAAACATAAAACTTACATGATAACTTGTCTAAGTTATGTTGAATACTGTTATTATGTAAGTTTTATGTTTTTTTTTTCTTATCTTCATTTTAATGTGTGTTTGTCTTCTGTAATTTTAGTTTAGAAGTTTTTAATATTAGTATGTTAGTTTTTATTTTTATTTTTGTGTTAATTAAAATTTTTTAACATATAAATTAAATATAAAACATAATAAGAATAAATTAAATTAGATTGTTTCAAAAATAAATAAATAAATTAGATTTCATTAAAGGTAAAAGGGACATGAAAGGAAAAAAAAAATGTTTCATAACATATGAAAAAGGGTAAAGATGAAATTTTAAAATCTCAAAAAGTTGATTTGGATTTTTTCTTGAAAATATAAATCAAGAGGATGGTTGGAGAATCAAAAACTCCAAAATGGAGTAAAAACTCTAAGTTGGAGTTGCATTAATTTGCCATCTAACATACAACTTTGCAAGGTTGACTCACTCTCAACCTTTTTTTTTTTTTTTATTCTTAAGCATTGCATAATTAGAAAGACATGTTATCCATGTAGCAATCTTGATTTACTAGTAAAATATGTTTCATAATTATATATGGAATTACATGGTAGTTCTGATTATATATATTTTACTTTGAAATATAATTTATTAACAAAAATAAGAGCATTTGATTTTCTTTTCTTATAATTTTATTATTTACCAAACAATTTTTATCCTCCAGCAGGATCCATGTTGTATATACATTCTTAATACCGTTGCGGGGTAAGGGTTTACTGCATGTAAATTATCAAAGCAAGAGAATGTCTCCACTTGATGGACATCCTATCAATATATGACTTTTCCTTGCATCCACTTTTCTTTATCGCGTGGGACTACCCTTCATATTAATTGAATTTATATATTACGTGCTTATAACTTAAAGTACAATTTCTAAAGTTGAAAATTTACAAATTCATCTGACAAATTACTCTCATGGAGACTTAAACCATGTATTCTCAACCTAGGTGCTCTTTCTTTAGTCAAGTTAGTTTCAAATTTTCTCCCTCACTTATTGGACTGATTATGAGTTTGTTTGAAATAATTTTTACTTTTAACTTTTCAGCAAAAGAAGAAAAGTATACCTTAACTTTTTCATAATTGTTTGGATAATGTATTTAGAAGAGTTTTTTGTATGTTGAAGTGCTTTTGATTCTGTTTGATTAAAAATTTATAAACTCCCTTATAATTGTGAATTGACTTTTTTACCCTTTCAAAAATCACTTACCTTTTGATTTTGTCATTCCATCTTTGGGTTTTGGTACAAATTTCTTTCTTAATTTTTGAATCGAATTACTTAAAAAATAAAAAATAAATAAAAATAATAAAACAAAAACTGAAACCAAGTCCATAGCCACCCAATATTGGTGTACCATGATTTGTTCGCAATTATAACAGGCTGTTAACCCTTTCATTTACCTTCCTCTCACATATCAGTATTAACTCTTCATGACATGTCCAATTTAAGATACATCACCTCTTAGGATTGTTTATATTATGTACAGTTAAGAACTACTAGCACTCAGGAATTTTTTTTTTTCACTCTATTATTTCGTTATATTATGTGCAGTTAACTTGATGAATAGACAAAGATTATTAAACTTTTGAGAAAAAAAGAGTAACATGATAATCTGAATTTCTATAACTTTTTTGGTTAGGTATTGACCACGTAACACATTATTCTCTAACGAACGCGTTCAAATTGGTGGGATGGGAAGCATGGCCCCACATACTCCTCCTCAAGCAAAGGGCTTAACTCATGGTTCATTATTAATTCATGGTTAATTACTAACCCAAATACTAACTCATGCTTAATTACCAACCCAAATACTAACTCATGGTTAATTACTAGCTCAACCGTCCAAAAGCTTTTCCAAGAAAATTAACTCATGGTTAATTACTAACCCAAATACCATACCGACCAAAAGCTTTCCAAATAACTTAACTCAAGGTCATTAAAAAAAAAAAAAAAAAAACTTAGCTCAAGGGTAACAAGTGTTGAGTTAGTCTAGTCCACTCGTAATAGTGGTGAACTGGCGATTGCTGTTTAGGTGATTTCATCCTTGACTTCCTCTTGTATAATTATATAAACCCGCATTCTGCTTTGTCTCACGCCAAAATATCTTACATGTTTTAACGATTTTTATTTTTGTTGTAAACAACCTTTGATGTCCAGTTTTTTTTTTAAAAAAAAATTTCTTTCGTTACATTACTAAGAGACTAAAGTAGGTTTAAGAGCTGATCGTGGAAAGCAAAATTTCAATCGAGGAAGCTGCTACATCAGAATATGTCTAATTGTGAGTTAGATAATGGAAAATTGGTCATCGTTGTCTCCTCACCTGTCGAGGACTCTTTTCTTCTGTAGGAAACCAACTGTTTCTTTGACTATTTGCTTTTTCCATATACGACTCAAAAAGTCACTTAAAATGAAGCTAATAGATCAATGTTTTTTATCCAGTGGTTGTTAAGGATGCAAAGACCCTTTAAATATCTCATCCCCCTCCTTATCGCTGTCCTCCCAATGAGCATTCAAGGCAAGATTGAGTCTCCCTTCAAAACTCACCCAACCAATATTTGGGTTTCTTTGGTTGCCACCTACATCTACTACTTTGCATCCCAACATACAACGCAACTTGATCACAACACTTTCTGCTTTGAACGATCCATCATTTTGGCTGCTATCTCGGGGTCTCTTTCTGGAGTCTCACTCGTCTCCATCTTTCTCCCAAACTCCCTTGAATTTCTCATTTTCATTCCATGGTATTTTTTGCCTATTGTTGTCTTCTATCAGATTCATTACGTTTTAATTCACCATGCTTGTCATCGAATTCAGCAGATCATTATGAACATTGTTTCCAAGTACTTGGGCGTTTGGAGTTGCTTCAATTTCAATGGAAGCAGCTCGAGTGAGCAGCCACGATTGCCAGTTTAGTTTTTAAATGAAATTGTGTGGACTCACATAATACTACATGTGTTTTACCCAAACAAGACTTGGGAACCAATAACAAGGGGAATATCAAGAACAATTGCTTTTATATTATTTTAGTTTGAAGTTACTTATAAAATATGTGAATGTAGATGATGTTGTTTGTAATTTAATATATCATAAATAAATACAATTGACACGGATCAAATTAGATTGTTCAATAGAACACTCATTACATCTATATCTTAAATTATTAAAAATATACGCCCAAGTCTTGTCTTTTTTATTTTTAATTTATTAAATTTTCTTTTAGAATGACGAGTATTTATTACACATCTAAATAAAGAAAACTTCACATAATTTACTGGCCATTGCAGTTTGCGCCAAAGCATAAATACAAGTCATAGAGCGACAAATTGCTAAATCATTTAATTAAAATTTAAATTAGAATAGCGACCCCTTATTACTTCACTAATATCGAGGTTAATTTAATTTTACTATAAAGTCGGATTTAATTGGAATTTATAAAGGAAAATGACATTTAATAGAGGGACAACTAATATAGTGATGAATCACTCACACACAATTAATGATTAATAATTAGGATAGTTAACCTTACCAGATGGGATTTTTTTATGTCAATAGAGGGATCGGATTGCAGTATACCTCTTGAATTAATCCAATTGCTTTTCCCCATTTTACAACATTAAATTTCTTATAGGTACTAACAGTCCTAATTTACTGTACTTTCTCAATCAATAAAATGTAGGGAAAACTTCATTTTAGTCCCTAAGGTTTCGCGAAATATCAAAATTTTAAGCATCTATTGAAAACAGCTCTTTTAATCCATAACTTTTCTAAAACTCTTCAAAATAATCCAAAATGTTAGTCAACTACCGGTCAAACTAGACAGAAAATTAAAAAGACTTAATTACCCCTCACAACTTACGATGACTGTTTTACCCCTAATAAAATCATAATATTACATATTATTTGACCAATTAAAAGCTAACACGTGTACACAATAATAATATGATTTTTTAAAAAAAAATTAATTATTTTCTTTTATTTAAATTAAACAATAATTAAAAAAAGAAAAAAAAATCGATTTTGGAAAAAAAAATTAAACAATAAAAATTAAGTTTTTTTTTTTTCTTCCCTAAGAGTCTCTCATTTAGGTTCGACGAACCCAGATGAGGTCTACTCATCTGGGTTCAACGAACCCAGATGAGAGACCTCATCTGGGTCCGTCGAACCCAGATAAGAGACTCATCTGGGTTCCGTCGAACCCAGATGAGAGACCTCATCTGAGTCCGTCGAACCCAGATCTCAGTGCAAGTGTTCTATTTTTTTTTTTTTTTCTGATAAATAGTTTTATTATTTTTTCTTAATGTTGTTGTTGATGTTGTTTTTGTGGGAGATGATACTGTAATGTTATTGATGATGTTGAAGACTATGGGATTGTTGATGAAATGGCTTGTTGATGATGTTAGTAAAAGGGTTTGATGAACAATCAAACCATGAGTTTGAATCAGATTTAAAAAAACAAAAGGGTTCAGATTTTTTTTCAGTTAAAATTTTTTCTTTTTAAGTAATTTTTTATTTTTTAAATTTTGTATAGATTTAAAATCTCAACCATACACGTGTCACAATCTTAACTTTTTATATGAAAAGACTATCTTACCCTTTTCATTCAAGTTTTCTGTGATCGTTGACCAATAGTTGACTAACGGTTTGGACTATTTTGAAGAGTTTTGGAAAAGTTAGGGATTAAAAGAGCTGTTTTCAATAGATGTTTAAAATTTTGATATTTCGCAAAACCTTAGAGACTAAAATGAAGTTTCCCCTAAAATGTATTCTTATTTTGTAGAATAGGTAAGGGGAAACCAAATTTATAAAGCCATCTTTTTTTAATGTAAGTAAAAGAAAATTAAATTTAAAGAAAATTACTTATACCTTGTATTTTAGGAAAAAAATATATCATTAGGCTATAAAATTAATACCATGCTCTCTCACGATAATGCATAACTTTTTTAATACCAATAATTCTCACGCATGTCCTCATATTTAAACTTAAACTTATAATCATTATTATTTATTATTTACAATAAAAATATATTTGATATAAATATTTTCTTTCTTTATGTATGATGTATTTTATCGAGGATTCTATAGAATAATTTATTAGTAATATTATAGGAAATAATTATTAAGTTTTAATATAATCATTATAAAAATTTAAACCATTTTTTTCTTCGAAGTACAATAAATTATTAGAGTCTTTAGAACATAATGAGAAAAATCTTGGTTGTAGTGTATTTCAGTGCATGACATTAATTGGCAGTCTCTCTCGTATGCTAACAGCGTTTGATGACAAGGCAAGTTAGTAATGAGATCATACCACTTGATAAAATATTTAAAGTGGTAAGATCTCACGAATTCGGAATAATGTTTATCACGTTAGATTACTAATTTTTTTTTTTTTTTTTTTTTGAAACAGTTAGATTACTAATTTTTGTCCTATGTAATTAATAGGCAGACAAGACTCATAAAATAACCGATAGGAGAGTCTTAAGCACCGGATAGACTACAAAAGCAATGCAATACTAAGAAAATGGTCCTGACAAAAATTTCTCGTTTTTCTTTGCGGTCTCAATTTTATGTACTTCCCCCGTGTGAAAATTTCAAGAGATTTGGGTCTGTATTGATGACAATTTCATCAAGTGTTGATGAAAACAAGATTGAAGAAAAATCAGAGAAAATAAGATTCAAGAATTGAGTATTTCATTGATGTGTATAGTCTACTTTCTCATACATTCTAGAAACAGCACACGTTGCCACCGTTCATTAGTCACTATTTTAACTCTGTAAATGGCACAAAAAATATTCTTGATTTTCCGCTATCTTTTATACAGTACTCAAATTTATATACTTTTTGAGTCCAACACTAAGTAGTGAAGATATAGCTGGTTTATAATTGGATTTAATTTAGGGATGTGATATACCTTCTCTAATGAACTCTCAATAAAATCTTCGTTTTAAATTATTGACAGCTGAAATCATGATCTGACTTTGAAAAGAGATAAAAAAAGAGAAACAATAAGAAAACATTTGCATGGTCACTCGTCATGCCGTAGTACTCTTGCAGAAACTTAAGAGAAATTTTCTCTCAAGTTGGATTTGCCCTTTGTGTTTTTTTTTTTTTTTTTTTTTAAAGTTGGATTTGCTTTTTAAACACTCAAATTAGTGTAAGAAAAAGGTACATTATTATTATTATTATTATTATTTATGGTGAGGGAGAGAGATTAAATTCAGAGAAAATTACCCATGTCTTGTGTTTTAAAACAATGATGGGACTTGAACCCTTTACCTCTTAGAATCAAAGGAAGTGTTTAATTACTTCTATGAAGGGGTGGTATAAAAAAGAAAGGTCCAAATTAACAAAACTATAAATTTGACTCTAATTTCTTGTAAATTAAAAAAGAAAATTAAAGTAAAAAGAAGAGGGTTACCTCCTCCAGCAAATTCTCTGCAAAATCTTTAGCATCCACTGGTTCACTTCGAGGAGATGCGAAACGTGATGACAGATGGACTAGGAATTAATATATTTAGAATCTGAAGATACGCTGGGCTTGTTTCTTTAGGCCATTTAAACTTTGCACAAAGCCCACGATCTTTTGATTGCTCCAAGTATTTTATTATTTTTCAATGCCATTTTCTCAGTCATATAATAAAATAATGAGTTTGAATCAAATTTCTTCCTTCTAAAATACCAAACTGATGTAGTTTAAAGTTTCTAGTCATCGTCCCCACCTTGGCAAATCTTTAAATCGGCCCTGAATGTGAGTTGCGTAAGTAAATGCTATGAAAACAAAGAATGGCCATGGGGATTCCATTTGTATTAACTGACAAATTCATTGATATAGACTATTTAAAATAAAATAAAATTCATTGATATAGACAGAAACAAATGCATGTCCAAAAAATTGAGTTCTCAAATAAAAACATTGCAGAGATACTTAAGTTGTGGTCCTAAAAATGGAGACTAAAAAGGCACAAAAAAGAAGTAAAGCTGCCTTCTCCATCTTCTGCGTGAGGACACAACTTGGCTAGTCTCTACTCCCTAATTCTCACATTCCTAAATAATTAAATTAATGTCATGCTTCTTTGCATTGTCAGTAAATATTTGTTTATTTATGATGAAAATTGAAGAAAAATATACGTATACACAAACAAGTGCTACTTAAATATTTATATGCAGTCCCTTTTTTGTAATATTACATGAAACTACGCTTAAAAAAAATAAGCTTCAATGAGTAACTATGAGTTGCATTGCATGTGGCATTGTTAGTAAATATTTATTTATTTTAAAAGAAAATTATAATTATATATATATATATATTGTATACACATGCAAATTATAGTTAAATATGTTACTCATAGTGAAGAGAATCAGGAAAATACATTTGATATTTACACTCGATTTTTCCATACAATCCATGAAAATATATAATAAGCCTCGATGATGAGTAACTAAACTGGCAATCGTTGCCGTTCCTGCGCAATAGAACTGCTTCGTGTAAACCATGTCCAAATAATGGAGAGTTTGGAAATATTAATATCAATGACCATCTGGTGAAGCCAGTGACAAGCAGTGTGAATGCAGACAGCATGAATATTATAAACAGCAAGAACAGGCACAAAAGCCCATGGAATGAATATGAGAAGTCCAGGCAAGTGACCCGGAAGAAATATAGAGACGAGCGAGACTGAAGAAAGCGATCCCGAGATGGCAGCCACAGCGATGGATGGTTGAAGGTAGCTTGTGGTCTTGTAAAGTTGGATTGCAAAGCAGAATATGGAAGTGGCAACCAGAAAAATCCACATATTTACTGGGTGTGTTTTGAAGGGAGACTCATTATTGCCTTGGCTGCTCACTTGGAGGACGCCAATGAGCATTGGAATGAGATGTGCGAAGGATTTTGCCATCCTGCCATTAAGATGAATTAAACATATTAACTAATTAGCTAGCTTCACATAATTAGAGTTAATTGAAAAAACATGACAATGAAGCAAAGACTGCATTTGAGTGACCAGGCATAGCATAGGGCATGCAATCAGTTCCGAAAAGCATTAAGGGCGGACTAAAAAAAAATTGAATTATTATTGCATAGAAGTAAAATATTTTTGAGAGGTGTCAAAATAGAGATATTATCAAAAAAAAAAAAAATAGAGATATTATCAAAGATAAATTTATCATATTAATTTTTTTTAGGGATGGGCCTTGTGCGGCATTGATGTTTGTAAGATTTTAATATAAATCAATGGTTCAAAAGAAGTTTAAGATTTCATAAGGCTCTCTATATTGATGATTCAAAATAATTTAATAATTAAATATTAAAAAAAAAAATTCATTTTCTTTCATGATATTCAAATAACTATATGCATCCAGGATCCCATATAACAACAAAATTTGTGTACACATATCCTTTTATAAAATTTTGACACAAATATATTAATAATGTTAAAATTTTTCTTCTAAAAAAATATTGTTAAAATTTTCAGCTCATATTTAATTACAAATTTATAACTGGTCGGCACAATACTGTAGCAATATAATTATATATTGACTCACTTTGTAATTTTATTTTACTTATTCATTTAATGAAATTTATTTATTTTTATTCTTTTTTGTTAATATTTCTCCTGTTCCTTCCCTCAAAACAAAATATTTCTCCTGCTGTTCCCAATTTCTCTTCAGTCAACTTTCGTTCTCTTTCTCTCTTCTTTTGTCTCTCACTAGTCACTCCAAAACTGTCATCCCTTCTCAAACACATAGTTGCACTTCGTCATTTTTTTCTCCCTGATCCAAACCTAATATGTTATTATTATTTTTAAACTTCCTCTTTTTTGCTCTTCTAATATGCAGCTTATCATCATCATCATTTCATCCTCAAATTTTAGTATCCATTTATCCAACACATTTAAAATTTTTGTGGTGCTAATTAAATGTCAGTGGGAAAGGTTGTTTTTCGGCACAGACAACTTGTACTTAACGGCCCTTTAAAAAAAAAAGAAAAAAAAAATTGTAATGAAAGGTGGTTAATGATTCCAATATTGCTGCGTTGACCAAGTTTTTGTTTTTCCTTTCTGAATTAAAGTCTGTTTTTGATTTTTTAGAAGTAATTGTTTTAAAAAGCAATATGACACCCTCCTACTTGTAAAAAAGTTCTCTTTTGTCAATTCATTGGCTAATCTTCCAAATTCTTTGGACAATGTCAAAACTGTGAACATTGATACCAAATTTAACTCATGAACGATTTTAGCTTCACCTCTGAATCCCTGATCTGAAACCCCTACACATCGTAGAAAATTAAAACACTTAACCACCACCAGTCAGCCTAATAAAACCACTAGCAAAATTTCAAGTTAGAATTGGACTACTACACATACCAAAAAAAATTCCCATAATGAAAAGTGAGAACACCACCAGTGATCATATGATTATATGCTAGACCCTCGTCTTCTAAAGAAAAGAACTTAAAATGGTGGCCAAGTGATATTGAAAGATTGGTGTTTGTTTGTGGGTCTCAATTTGTAGTCTATGAAGCTTCTCAACCGGTGATGGTGTGGATATTTTGCCGTTACGGTGAGAGAGAAAGATTGAGAAAGAAAAAACTCAAGTAAAAGTAATAGTCGAAAATACTTTTGCCATGTTAATACACACACACACAACAGTTTTCTTGTGCGGGTACAGCACGTAATGGAACAATCAAGGAAGGGATCGATATGCAGGTGCGAATATCGCATGTTAATGGAACAAAAAAGAAGAGAGTCTTACAAAAAAAGAGTATGGCTGACTAGTGAAGAGACCAGCTGTTCGTCGTCAGCTCTACTCGTCTGCTCTTGCGTCTCATCGACTCTTTCCATGCCAAGTTTTCCAACTTACTCTCTTCGCTTCTCAAAACTACCATATAATGATTTTCTTGTCAACTGAACAAAATCTAAAACAAAGAGGTGTTTATAATCAGGTCAGTCAAAATTCGTCGTTTTTGAAATTTTAAAAACCGAAAGGCAAAAAATGAAAAAGCAAAATGACCATATTAAAATGTTAAGAGAAGCCACAACCCAAAACACTAATTTATTGGGCAAATCCTAGTTTGGCTTACAAGTGGTAGAGAAAATGGAACCATCCCACATCACCCTGGCCAAAATGGCTAACTCACATCAAAGCCAAAGTGAGCTCATGATCATGTGTATATATCTAAAGATGGGAAAATCCCAGTTGCAAACATAAATGGCAAGAGAAGGAGAGATTTTAGTGAGAGACAGAATTTAGAAAAGAGAAGCCGGTATGGGATATTAGAAGTAGAGATTTCGGTGGGAGACAAAACTCAAGAAAAAAAATGTGGGAGAAATCGAAGGATGGACGAATGGATGGATGAAGTAATCCTTTTATAGGGGAAAGGGAGTGTGGCGATCCGTATAGCATCTCAATTATTTGAAGAGTGAGTGGGATCACACTCACACAAGGGAAGGAGAGAAAAGCAGTGCAACGGATTGAGTACGAAATAATATAAGGTGAAATTCTGCATACGCCAAGTGAGCCCTAAGAATATATGGTAACTGTCGTTTTACGCCTTTTAGTGTAACGTAACAATCATAAGTTTATGTGAAACAAGTACCAATAGAAAACTGACTCTACTCTCAACTAGGTAGAAGAAAAGAATTCATAAGTGGAAAAACTATCACCTAATTTGTAGAATTTAAATGTAATTTGTTTATACATAGATAGGTCAGATTGAAATTATCAACGTGGTCGAATCGCGACTTTACTATGTGAAAAAGTGTTGGATGTATTATATCATGATGTCAAGCAATTTGTGAACAGAAAACGTGAAAGTTAGAGCACGAAATAAAATAAAATGATAAGTGTTTTTGAACTGTCTGGCGTGATTGATAGTTTTATCGAAAAGCCAAGCATTCTCTTTTTTTATTCTGTTTTCTTATTTTTTCTGTTTATATAAAAACAAGCCAGGTATACTTTTGGGGAAAAAAAAAAGAGAGAAAAAAAAAAAAAAAACAACCTATAATCCATAGTAAAACTACTTCGAAATTTCAATAGTTATTGGAAAGTCTCAAAACTCGACATAAATTGACTAAATGGAGCTATCATGACATTTGGTGTCTTTCTAATCTGGTGGAAACACCGCCCACTAAAGAGAGACTTGAGAGAGATACAACTAGTTGATATGGGATGGATTTAATGACGTTATGCTTACAAATTTATGCAAGTGTGAATGGCATATTACTTAGCCATCCTATTTTATTTAATTACATCGTAAATTTGGTAATTGTTATTTTTTGTGTGGATATTGTAGGGTCGGTGTCCCTAAACAAAATCTCACACCCATCAGTTACCTATCTTACCCAAGCACATTTAACACGGTACATATAGGCATGCCATGCAAATTCTATTGGCCGCAGTTATTCACTCAATGATCCGTCCATTGGGACCACGTGAGTCCTATGTTCCCTATCAAAATTTAAAAAGGAAAATTGAAGCGTACCTATTTTGATTTGACACTGTTCATATATAATAAAGTGTAGTGTCACGTGAGCCCCCTCAAGTGTTGTCGTCAAGCAATTTCTTTCTTTCTTCTTTTTATTATTATTATTATTATTATTATTTGTTTGTAACAAATTTACTGTTTGTCAAGTGTCTAACTCTCCTTCCTTCAAACACGGTTTCTTTTATTATTATTATTATTATTATTTATTATTTCTACTTTTAGTATTATTATTTATTATTTTTATTTTTAATATAATTAACTTTTTTTTTATTATTTTTCTTATATAGAAACCAGAGACAAACCCACAATGGGACCAGGTAAGTTCCATGCCTCCTCTGAAAATTTAAAAAAGAGTGGCGACATTTTCATCCCTCCAAAATTGTATGTATATCCCAAATCATTAATTTTTCTGAAATTCTAATATTATCCTTAAACAACATTATAAAAAATTAAGTTAACTGTATTTACAATACTCGGACTTATCAAAGGAGGACTGCTCCTATGAGCGAAAGATTGGCTATCTGTATAAATCGGGACCCTTTGCTTTCCATTACAACAGAGCCGTTTCATGAGGGGGGGCTAAGCACAGTTCTTTTTCTTTGAATCAAACCTTGAATGAAATGATGAAATCTCTAAGTGAACTAGTTGCTGACATTAATAAAAGAAAGGGAAAAGGAAGAAGATCAAAGCTCTTTTTTTGAGTTGCATAGTCCTTTTACGCACTATTGGTTAACTTTTGATTCTTTAGTCGAACATCATAGAAATGTTCCTTGAAATATTACTCTAACAACACTTAAAATAAATAATTTTTAATCTAGAGATGCAATATAAACTTCGGCAGACGATAGGTAATTGCAAAAGCAGAAGCCTACAAGGAAGATGAAGTTGTTGCCTCTCGATCTGTCCTTGTAAGTAAAAAATATATAATTAAGAGTAGCTACACCTTTACCATACTATTTTTATTTTAATTATATATTGTTATTTTTATAATATTTAATCATTAGTAAAATATATATGCATATATATATCTATAATATATGGGATATTCTTACAAGGTGTAATATTTTAAAAAATCTAAATGGAGTGTACGTACAAACAAGGGTGCACATACAGTATTTTTAAGGATGTAAATATTGCCATTCTTAAAAAAATTTGAAGTTCTCTTGTTTTGGTATGATTACTGTTCCTATACAATAAAGTACCGCGTCACATGGACCCCTTCTTTCTTTCTTCCTTCAATGGTTTATGATTCTTTTTGTTTGTTTGTTTTGATTGTTCGCACACCACCTTTTAAGTAAGAGTAATTGGACACTATCCTTTTAAATCAAAAATTTAAATCTCATATTTATTATAAAACTCATTACCATCAATTTGGACATTAAAAATCAACAGTTGACCGTTAATATGGAAGGGTAAAACTGTCCAAGTGAAATAAAATATAAAAAATATAAAAATTTAATAAAATAATAATTTAATGTTTAAAAAATTGAAAAAAATCTCCACCGTCCATCTTTAAAATGGACGGTGGTGATAAAAACTATTAAAAAAAGTTTAAAATTTAAAAAAATCTCCACTCTCTCTCTTCCTCTCTTTCTTCTTCTTCTTCTTCTTCCTTTCTATCTTTCTCTCTCTCTCTTCTTATTCTTCTTCTTCTTCTTCTTTCTCGGCAGTACCCAAACGAAACCCAACTCAAAGCTGGGTTTCCGCGTCTGAAAACCCAGATCAAATCTGGGTTCCGCATCGGAAACCCAGCATCGGATCTGGGTTTTCGATGTGGAACCCAGATCGGATCTGGGTTTCTTACGCGGAAACCCAGATCGAGGTTTCTGCATCGAAAACCCAGATCGAATCTGGGTTTTCGTTCGGAAACCTAGATCCAATCTATGGGTTTCCGACGTGAAAACCTAGAGATCTCTGGATTTTCGTGTCAGAAACCCATAGATCTACGAGTTTTTGGCGTTAGAAATCCAGAGATCTCTGGGTTTTCGAGGTGAAAACTCGTAGATGGGTTTTCGGTGAGAAAACCCAAAAATCTCTGGGTTTTCAATACTAGAAACCCAAGGATTTCTAGGGTTTCCGGCGTCGGAAACCCAACCCATAATTTTTTTTTGGTTTTGGGTTTTTTTGGTTATGTTGTTGTTGTGTATTTTTGAAGATGTTTTTTGTGTCATGTTGTTATTGCTTTTGATGATAGTTTAGTTGAATCTGGGTTGGATGATGGATGGTGATGGACGATGGTTTGGTTGAATCTGGGTTGGATGATGGATGGTGATGGTGTTCTAGACGGTTTCCGGTTGAGGGGCAGTTTGGTCTTCTGGACGGTTACTGTGTTGAGAGGCAGTTTGGTCTTTTCGCTCACTATTATGGTCAGAAATCAACTCTCACTAACAGAGTTAACAGAATGGGTAAAATAAGATTTTTAGAAACTATAGGGAGGTAATTAGTGATTACGTTAAACTACAGGGGGAAATTAGGATTTTCCCATAACTTTTTTATTACTTTTCTTATGCCTACTTTTGCTACTCTTAATAATTTTTTTTTGGGCAAATTGCACAAACCTCCCCTGAGGTTTGACGAAATTGCACAAATATTACGATGTTTGGGTAACTCGCACGGACACTACCTGAGGTTTCAAAAACTCTACACGAACCTCCCTTACCGTCAGTCAACAACGGTTAAATTCTGATGGTCTATGGTTAAAAGTATAAAAAGACTAAAATACCCTTCAATAAACTTAAAATTAATATATTATATATTTTTTAATTTAATTTAAAAATAAAACAAAAAAAAATTAAAAAAAAGAAAAAAATAACTGGTCTCCATGGGAGACCAGATCTGGTGGGAGACCAGATCTGGTCTCCCATGGAGACCGCATCTCCATCGCTGGAGATTACTCCAGCGATGACCATCGTTGGTCTTGACCAGCGATGGAGATCCATCGCTGGAGTAGCGATGGAGACGGCATCGCTGGTCGCCGTAGACCAGCGATGGAGGGTCTGGGGAGACGGCATCGCTGGTTGCCGTAGACCAGCGATGGAGACAGCATCGCTGGTCGCCGTCTCCATGCGATGACCATCGTTGGTCTCGACCAGCGATGGAGATCCATCGCTGGAGTTTACTCCAGCGATGGAGATGGCATCGCTGGTCGCCGTAAACCAGCGATCTCCATCGCTGGTCTGGAGACGGCATCGCTGGTTGCCGTAGACCAGCGATGGAGATCCATCGCTGGAGTAATCTCCAGCGATGACCATCGCTGGTCTCGACCAGCGATGCCGTCTGACCAGCGATGGAGACGGCATCGCTGGTCGCTGTCTCGATCGCTGGAGACGCCGCCGTCTCCAGCGATGGAGACGGTCGATCTCCATGGGAGACCAGATCTGGTCTCCCATGGAGATCAAGCTTTTTTTTTTTTTTTTAAATATTTTCAATTTTCATGACTTTAATATATTTTTCTTTGATTTGGTTGTTTGATGATGATAATTGATTTGGTTGGTTTGATGATGATGAATGATTTGATGATTTTCATAAATGTAGAAGATGGAGATGAGGGGGTAGAAGAAGATGGTGGTTTGATTTTTTTTTTTTTTAAATATTATAATATTAGTTTAGTAATTAAAAATATTATTTTTAATTAAAATATTTATTATATGTGAATTGACCATTTTACCCTTTAAAATTTTGAATTAGCCGTGCTTGACTAACGGGTGACTGACGACAGGGGAGGTTTGTGCAGAGTTTTTTAAATCTCAGGTAGTGTCCGTGCGAGTTACCCAAACATCTTAATATTTGTGCAATTTCGTCAAACCTCAGGGGAGGTTTGTGCAATTTGCCCTTTTTTTTTTCACTTCTAATCAATTAATACTTTTCTTTCTATAATATTTTTCTTTTAGTCAGGTATATATTATCTTCTATATAAATACTATCTACTTCTACTTTTGATGGGTTACACAAACCCATTGGTAAATTGTAATTTTATTGAACAATTTTTTTTTCCTACATCTTTCACCTAACATCTTATCACTTACCATATTAAACTATTAGATTTATTGTTTTTTTTTTTAATTTGTTTATTTTTATATATTAAATTTAACATACTTCCATACATCTCATCAATAAATTCGAAAATCTTAAACTTTAAATTATTGGATTAAAATTGTCCATGTATTGTCATGATTAGGCTTTATATATATAGATATATATATATATATATATATATCTTTATAATTTTACTTTATTTAAAATCAATAAAAATTAGAAGTTAGAAAAAAATTTAAAATATGACTTATTACTAACTGTTGCAACTGCTACCATTGAAAAACTATTTTCTACTACGAATATTGTGAAGTTTGAACCATGTAATCGAATAAGAAATCAATGGTTAAATGATAATTTGGTTACATATGTGGAAAAATATATTTTTGGCAAAACTAATAAAAAAGTTATCATAAACAATTTCAATATATGAAACCTCGTTAAGGAAAATTATAACTTTATATAGTTTAAGTCTTTTTTTAATTAATTTTAATGATTTCTTTAGGATTTTAAAGCGTAAGACTACTTATTTTACTTAAATATG